>OZ020608.1:62297978-64709721 GCA_963971545.1 Philophylla caesio | reverse complement strand
AAATTGTTTGGGGTTCTAATTTTTCTGGTTGAGCCTAGTAAATTGTTAATATTAACAATTTATTGAGCTCAAGGCCATTTTAATGTAAATAAAACAGAATTTGTAAGTAAAAACACAAACAACAACCACACAAACAAGTTAAATACCGGCAGATCAGTTGCTCTTGTTTGTAGTTGGTTTGTTTAATGGAAGATGAAATAAACACAACAGCCAACTCGGCTAGCGTAGCACAATAGGTAGCGTATTGGCTCTGCAACTCCGAGCTCCCGGGTTCAAAGCCTGAGAGAAGTGGTTATGAAAATTAAATTAAAAATAATTTAATTTAATAATCAAAAAGAAGTCTGATGAGGAAATGTGGTGATTTCCGAAATAGTACTATAACTTCAACCATTAAAAACTGTTGTTGTTTTTTCACTAACAAATCTTCCATAAACTGGCCTTGAGCTCAATAAAATTGTAAAATATTAACATTTACTAGGCCAACAGAAAAATGAACAAACATTTATAGACAAGGATGAGCACGCCTTAGAAATGCATATAATGTAAAAATAAAAACAGAATTTGCAAAATAAAAACACAAACAACAACCACACAAACAAGTTAAATAGCGGCAGATCAGTTGCTCTTGTTTGTAGTTGGTTTGTTTAAGGAAGATGAAATAAACACAACAGCCAACTCGGCTAGCGTAGCACAATAGGTAGCGTATTGGCTCTGCAACTCCGAGCTCCCGGGTTCAAAGCCTGAGAGAAGTGGTTATGAAAATTAAATTAAAAATAATTTAATTTAATAATCAAAAAGAAGTCTGATGGGGAAATGTGGTGATTTCCGAAATAGTACTATAACTTCAACCATTAAAAACTGTTGTTGTTTTTTCACTAACAAATCTTCCATAAACTGGCCTTGAGCTCAATAAAATTGTAAAATATTAACATTTACTAGGCCAACAGAAAAATGAACAAACATTTATAGACAAGGATGAGCACGCCTTAGAAATGCATATAATGTAAAAATAAAAACAGAATTTGCAAAATAAAAACACAAACAACAACCACACAAACAAGTTAAATAGCGGCAGATCAGTTGCTCTTGTTTGTAGTTGGTTTGTTTAAGGAAGATGAAATAAACACAACAGCCAACTCGGCTAGCGTAGCACAATAGGTAGCGTATTGGCTCTGCAACTCCGAGCTCCCGGGTTCAAAGCCTGAGAGAAGTGGTTATGAAAATTAAATTAAAAATAATTTAATTTAATAATCAAAAAGAAGTCTGATGAGGAAATGTGGTGATTTCCGAAATAGTACTATAACTTCAACCATTAAAAACTGTTGTTGTTTTTTCACTAACAAATCTTCCATAAACTGGCCTTGAGCTCAATAAAATTGTAAAATATTAACATTTACTAGGCCAACAGAAAAATGAACAAACATTTATAGACAAGGATGAGCACGCCTTAGAAATGCATAAAATGTAAAAATAAAAACAGAATTTGCAAAATAAAAACACAAACAACAACCACACAAACAAGTTAAATAGCGGCAGATCAGTTGCTCTTGTTTGTAGTTGGTTTGTTTAAGGAAGATGAAATAAACACAACAGCCAACTCGGCTAGCGTAGCACAATAGGTAGCGTATTGGCTCTGCAACTCCGAGCTCCCGGGTTCAAAGCCTGAGAGAAGTGGTTATGAAAATTAAATTAAAAATAATTTAATTTAATAATCAAAAAGAAGTCTGATGAGGAAATGTGGTGATTTCCGAAATAGTACTATAACTTCAACCATTAAAAACTGTTGTTGTTTTTTCACTAACAAATCTTCCATAAACCTGCCTTGAGCTCAATAAAATTGTAAAATATTAACATTTACTAGGCCAACAGAAAAATGAACAAACATTTATAGACAAGGATGAGCACGCCTTAGAAATGCATATAATGTAAAAATAAAAACAGAATTTGCAAAATAAAAACACAAACAACAACCACACAAACAAGTTAAATAGCGGCAGATCAGTTGCTCTTGTTTGTAGTTGGTTTGTTTAAGGAAGATGAAATAAACACAACAGCCAACTCGGCTAGCGTAGCACAATAGGTAGCGTATTGGCTCTGCAACTCCGAGCTCCCGGGTTCAAAGCCTGAGAGAAGTGGTTATGAAAATTAAATTAAAAATAATTTAATTTAATAATCAAAAAGAAGTCTGATGAGGAAATGTAGTGATTTCCGAAATAGTACTATAACTTCAACCATTAAAAACTGTTATTGTTTTTTCACTAACAAATCTTCCATAAACTGGCCTTGAGCTCAATAAAATTGTAAAATATTAACATTTACTAGGCCAACAGAAAAATGAACAAACATTTATAGACAAGGATGAGCACGCCTTAGAAATGCATATAATGTAAAAATAAAAACAGAATTTGCAAAATAAAAACACAAACAACAACCACACAAACAAGTTAAATAGCGGCAGATCAGTTGCTCTTGTTTGTAGTTGGTTTGTTTAAGGAAGATGAAATAAACACAACAGCCAACTCGGCTAGCGTAGCACAATAGGTAGCGTATTGGCTCTGCAACTCCGAGCTCCCGGGTTCAAAGCCTGAGAGAAGTGGTTATGAAAATTAAATTAAAAATAATTTAATTTAATAATCAAAAAGAAGTCTGATGAGGAAATGTGGTGATTTCCGAAATAGTACTATAACTTCAACCATTAAAAACTGTTGTTGTTTTTTCACTAACAAATCTTCCATAAACTGGCCTTGAGCTCAATAAAATTGTAAAATAGTAGGAGTTAAATTTAAAATAAAAATAAACATTTCATAAGACTTAATTTAATTTCAAAGTTCTTAATCTGCTAGATAGAAAATTAAAGTTATAGGAACAAAAATCACATTTCAAAAACACTCTTACACTATGTATCTGCCATCTTACGTAAAAAAAAACAATACAAAAAATATGATAGAAAACACACTTAAGATCGCTAATCAACTACTGCTTGCAAAGAAAAATATTGTTACGGGTAACCCGAGTGGCTCGCAAACAACACTCGAGTGTCGCGAGCGTTTGTCGCCGGCGAGTGTGTTACATACATACAACTTTGTATGCTGACGCAAATTTGTCCGACGGATAATGTAGCGAGCATGTATGCATCGTCATGATCGTATTGATCTATGAGCAAACAGACAAGCGACGGTTTGTACACGAAAACAACAAAGCATGTAAAATACGGCTACATGCGCGAGTATACACACAATTTCTGCACTCGTTGCAGTTCTCTGATGTGTATGTACATATGTACATACATACCTACGGATAAATGGGACATTGTGTTATAAAATACGGGGAAAGGTCGGATCTTGTTTTTAATTTCCAGAACATAGCTTCGACATGCCGCTTTCTGCAAACAGTTGTGTGCGTTTCGACCATTTGTGTGTGTCTTTCCATATCCGTTGTAGTATGATGCGTCTTGCACTGTTTACGTTGAAAACAAATGAATTTTTCATGAAAAATGTAAAAACGCGTACATTTTGTTTACATTTAGAATTATCAAACTCGTCAAATTTCATATACATATGTATCTATTTTGAAGGGTGATCGAGCACAATAAATCACAAAATATTTAATGATATACCCACCTCTTTTGAAATAAACTTGATAGACAGTCTTTTAAGCTTTAACCTTATTCAAATGAATTCATTTTATAATAAAATTGGTAACATTTTAGATCTAATTTTTGTTAATGAGGATTTCTTTTTTCATATAAGTGAATGTAATTTTCCAATTTGTAAATCGGATATGCATCATGTGCCTTTAACTTTTTCTTTAGAACTTTTTGATTTTGTTTCTGCCGACACTAATAATGCTAAATCTTTTGATTTCCGTAGTGCAAATCCTGATACCCTGAACGCTGAAATCCATAAAATTGATTGGAGTTTAATATTTCGGGCTAAAAGTGTTTCTGAGTGTTTTAAACTTTTCCGTTTAAGTTGTCTGAAATTTTTCATAATAACCTTTCTCTCCTTCCTGATCGGGTGCATAAGCTCCCTTGGTATACGAAAAACATTAAAAAGTTAAAGAATCAGAGGAATAAATTTTATATATTATTTAAATCTACAATTTTTATTGAGCTCAAGATTCCTGGGAGAAGTGGTTATGAAAAATAAATTTAATTAATTCAATAAAAAGAAGTCTGATGAGGAAATGTGGTGATTTCCGAAATAGTACTATAATTTCTACCATTAAAAAAAAACTGTTGTTGTTTTTTCACAAAAATCTTCCATAAACCGGCCTTGAGCTCAATAAAAATTGTAAAATTAACATTTACTAGGCCAACAGAAAAATAAACAATTATTTAAATTTACAAATAATGAATGAGAAGTATGTAGATTACATGACCCGGTTCAATGTCATTAACAAATTTTTATATAATCGAAACATATTGCGTTTTGAAGATGAACTAAAATCGAATCCTAAGGCTTTTTGGAAATATATTCGATCTAAGAAAGGCTGCTCAAATATTCCAGCTTGTATGATTGACAATCATAAACGCTCTGAAAGCTTATCTGATTCGGCGGCCTTGTTTGCGGATTTTTTCAAATTCAACTTTGTTTCGGATGCTGAGGTATTGGGTATACCTTTCCATACTGACTCCCGGGTTGTTGATTTTGTTGTATAGATGCCATTTTTTCTCTTCAATCGTCATTAAAAATGGGCTTGGATGGGCTCAATACTTTCTTTCTCAAAAAATGCAGTTTCACTGTTTGTGTGCCATTGCTTTATATCTTCAATCTCTCACTCTCTACGGATGAGTTCATTGATCGCTGGAAACTTACTTCCATCACATCAATCTTTAAGTCAGGCAATAAAAATGATGTACGAAATTACAGGCCAATTTCGAAACTAACTACTTGTTCTAAACTCTTTGAAAAGGTAGTACATAATAAAATAATTTTTACTATTAATAATATAATAGACACAAATAAAAATGGTTTTATTAGTGGGCGTTCCACAGTTACGAACTTAGCAGTTTTTACCCAGTATTGCATCTCGACGTTTAAGTGTGGATGGCAAGTTAATACGATTTACACTGATTTTTCAAAAGCATTTGACACCGTTTCGCATAATATCCTCTGTATAAAACTTGAATGCTTAGGCTTCCATTCAACTTTTCTTTCCTGGTTGAGATCTTATCTCTCCAATAGAACATAGTTTGTTCAAATTGAAAACGCCATGTCTTAAACGTTTGTAGCCGCTTTGCTAATCCTTTACCTTCCTATAGTGCGCGTTGCATGCTTATATATTTGAAATCCTTAGCAAATAGAGGTATCATTCAATCTTTGATGTTTGTTTATGATCTTGTGGTTCTATTGACTGCCCGGACATTCTAGAACAGATAAGCTTCAATGTCCCTCAAAGAACTCTACGCTTTAATTAACCGTTTAATGTCAGTGTAGGAAAATCGAATTACCATAACTTTGCTCCCATTAAACGAGCACTTACTGAACTAAATATCATATATAGATCACTTGATCTTGATTTTGTTATGCCCAGATGCATTTTCCGCTCTAGAATTGAATCTCACTACAAATAATAAATGTTTATCCGGTATGCAAGAACTATTCATAAGTACTTCTAGTCTGCAAGGTTTTGTAACCATTGACTTAAATAAATGAAATGAAATGAAAAAAATATACCCCAGGGTTGCATTTTCCTTAATGCTGCCACCAGTTTAATGTGCCTTGCTTCGAATGAAAACTTTTTGTAAGTTTGTACATTGTTTCAAAGAAGCTGACTTTAATGCCCGAATTCAATAACTTTATATCACCTCAAGTCCCAAAATGACATAGAGATTATTGCTTTTCCTCGCTTTCACGTTCTTTTATTTTGTTTGCATTTTAATTTTTTGTGACCTGCTCATCACCAGGTTACTATTTACAGACTTGAAACTTGAAACTTGAGCATGGTACAATAAAAAGGTAGTATAATGTCAGCAGCTGATTGGAGTTTTTTCTTTCATGTGGTCCATAACAAGTCAAACTTTGTTTACAAAACAAAATTTTGTTTTTTTCAAAACAAAACCAAAATTGTATACAAAACAATCTTTGTTTGTTTGTATTTATGTATATGAGTTTGGCTTTTAAGCTTTAATTAAAAAAAAAAAACATGCATTTACGGGATTTAAGTTTCATACACATTCAGAAATGAGAAAATGTGCATTGTGTTTCCGACGACAGGAAAGGAGGATCTTCTTTTAAAAGTTCCGCTGTGGTCGAGTTTGTAGCGGTGCGTGCTTTAACTCGATATAATAATAATAATAATCCCAACGGTTTTATCCCTCCATACCCGCCCGGCCGACGCGAGGGGCGCATCCGCATGATGCACGGATATATAAAAAAAAAAAAATATGTTGCGCCGAGTCATGAAAGGCAGAGGTTTGTTAAGTGTCGAGATCTAAAACTGTTTAGCTACAGAACAAATGCTCACCAGCTGATCGAATAGTAATATATGTATATGTATGTATGAGAGTATTGAGTATAGTTTTCTTTATGTAAAAAAGTGAGTCTGAAATATCAAAAGAACCGGAGTGAGTGTTAAAATCCTGACACAAACTACGGAGTGGCTTATTTACCTCAAAATTACTTTTACATGCATACAGTATCGAGTATTAACTCAATTCAATCGGTCGCCTTTACATTGTGCAGTGCTACTTACTCTACATCCGCCTAGTGAAAAATACCATTAACCACTACCAGGAACAATCTTCCATTACGAAATTCCAAAATACTCAGTTATACCGTGGATTTACTTGCTCTTCAAGTCTTCCAATATTGCCTCCTCCACCTGGCCGGGGAGTATATCCCCAACACGTTAAACAATGGCTGACCCTCCGGGGGCGATGCCAAAATCAGCGCATATAAACCAACCATCAATCAGTTATGACAATACCAAAAAGTTAAAAAACAATACAAATGGACCCAAATACTTAGTTATGTCCAGAAAAAACAGCGAAAATAATTTCACAAACTTATCTCCTTTCTTGATAAAAAAAGTAATTGACTACACCGCCGGCAGCCAAATCGAAACGTGCAAAAAACTAAGAAATGGTACCATTCTAATAAAAACAAAAGACCTAGTGCAAGCAAACAAATTAATAAAACTTAATTCACTATCACCAACAATTGAAATCGACATCACCGAACACCTAACTCTAAATTACACCAAAGGCGTTATCTACTCAAATGACTTGAGAGGCATAGACGAAAGCGAAATTCTAACTGAACTGAAATACCAAAACGTATCAGAAGTTAAAAAAATTCTCAGAAAAACAACCAATAGTGAACTATCAGAAACCGGTTTAATAATAATCACCTTTGCCGCATTTACACTTCCTCCTGAATTATTGATTGGATACGAGAAAGTCAATATCAGACCATACATACCCCTACCGCTACGCTGCAATAACTGCCAACGATACGGGCACATGGGCAAAATATGCAGAAATGATAAAATCTGCTCAAATTGCTCTAAAAACTATCACACAAATAGCGAACTCAATGAAATATGCGACCACCTCAAATGCTGTATTAATTGCAAAGAGACCCAAACTTACCCGCTTGACCACAACAGCTTTGACAAGAAATGTCCAATTTTTATCAAAGAGAAGGAAATCCAAGCCATCATTACTCTCGATAAAGTAGACAGGAAAAAAGCAATAACCACTTATAGAGAAGAGACCAATGTAACGGGCTAACGTACTCAGAAATCCTCTAAACACACCACACAATCAACCAACCGCAAACCTCAACCAAATGTCAACCTACAATGCTCCCGCTCCACCGCGAAGAGAACTAATCAACTACGCCTCATCACTCTCAGAAGACCAAACACCCACACAACCACCACATAAAGAAGACAACAAAACGCACACTCTCGCCACGCAATTGCTATCGGACACTAAAATAAGAATACTACCTAAAAACACATCAAAAAGAACAATAGCAAAACTAAAGAAAGACAAAAACACTCTGAAAACCCACTCAAAAGCAACAAAATCAAACGAACACGACAACGACTCCTCCGACTCAATGAGCATGGAGTTGGACACAACGTATAACAAAGAGTTTAAGTATTAAACAATAAGCCAAATCTTACTCTTAACTTTATTGCTTAACCCAATAGAGAAACGTAAAATATCCAAATGTCAATTAATATAATTCAGTGGAACATTAAAGGATATCTTAACAACTATAACCACCTCTTAATACTAATAAAACGTTACAGCCCTAAAATTATTTCAATCCAAGAAACCCATCTTAAATCCTACAAAAACATTTCAATTCCCGTCAACTACTCAATATATACACTCAACACTTCCACTGCCTCATATGGCGGGGTAGCTTTGCTAATACATAATTCACTACAACACAAACAAATACAACTGAACAACGACTTTGATGCGATAGCATGCCAAATACAGTCCAAAATCGACTTTACTATAATATCGGCATACATTCCCCCACAAAACACATTCAACCTCAATAACTTAAACAACGTACTCAACTGTACCACTACTCCTACTATCATAACTGGGGACTTCAACAGTTGGCACACTTCCTTAGGTTCCCCGCGAAGCAATTCAAAAGGTAATACCGTAAACCGCTTCATCATTCAATCGACTTATATGCTACTAAACAACGGATGCCCCACTCACTTCACGACCCATAACACTTTCACTCACACTTTCACTCACCTAACTTTCTGCTCTCCCTGCCTATCACTACAATCAAAATGGAAAGTTGAAGACGACCTCTCGGGTAGTGACCACTTCCCGATAGTAGTATCTTTATTTCCACAAAATAACCGACAACCAATATACAACAAACCCAAGTTCAAACTCAGCCAAGCCATCTGGCATAAGGTTTCAACCGCAGCAACACACCTCAATAACATACACCCCCCATCAGCCAACATAAATAAAGAAACCGCAGTAATAAACAAAATTATCTTACAGTCAGCACATTCCTCAATCCCACAAACCGTGCCACATCAAACTCACCGCACTGTACCATAATGGAACGCCAAATTAGATAAACTTAAAAAAGAGAAAAATAAGCATTGGAACGCGTTCAAAAGAAATGACACACAAGAAAACCTCCTTAACTTTAAAAGAACCAATGCATTACTCAAACGGGAAATCAAAATCGAAAAGAAAAAATCAATGAGTGACTTCACCTGCAGCATTAACCCCTTCACGTCAGTTAACAAAATCTGGGACAATATCAGACACTTTTGTGGATACAAGGTTTCTCATGGCATCCACTGTTTAAAGTCACTATGCCAACCAACTAAAGCATATACCAACCAAAACGATATAGCAAGCGAATTGTGTAAAGTGTGGTCAGAAAACTCTTCAGACAGAAAATTTTCTTCACAATTTCAAAACAACAAAAACATTACGCTTACCTCAACCCCTAACATCATCCCATCCCGCAGAGCCTTAAAAATCGAGAAAGACATTAGCTACTTAGAACTGTCTTCAGCATTATCGAAGTTAAAAGGCAAGACCCCGGGACAAGACAGGATATCATACCCAATGATAAACAACCTCCCTTATGAACTAAAAACGCGGCTTTTAAGCCACTACAATAACATATTCAAAAATTACATTCCACAAATCTACGAAACTAGTTTAACAATACCTATATTAAAACCTGGCGCAAACAAAACCAATATTAATTCATACAGACCCATCTCCCTAAACCCATGTCTATCTAAACTACTGGATAAAATAATTGCCAACAGGCTATGGTGGTTTGTTTCAGACAAATTAATCGATAGCCACCAAATGGGATTCAAAAAAGGCAAATCAGTAGCCGATACTCTACTTCTAGTAGACTACCAAGCTACAAACTGTCTATCAAAACAAACACACTTATCCATAATATCACTTGACTTTGAAAAGGCCTTTGAAAAGATTGGATTACACACAATAATAGACCTACTGACACGTTGGAACCTTGGCCCTAAGATAATCAAGTACGTCAAGAACTTTATGACCAATCGAAAAATAGCAACGAGAGTAGGCAAGCACATATCCCACCCTCTACCACTAGATAATGGAATCCCTCAAGGTTCCCCTCTATCAGTTATTTTATTCCTCATAGCTTATAATAAACTATGCACATTAATATCCCTCCACAAAGAAGTTCAATACTATGCATATGCCGATGACTTTTACCTACTGTTGCCACAAAGTAAAAGCAAAAACCAAACATTTGATTTAAGCAGCCTATTCCGTGACATCGCAAGCTGGTGCGACTACTCAGGAGCGTCGCTCTCTACAAACAAATGTAAACACCTACACATTTGTCGCAAGAGGAACTGCAATAACAACATTCTACGACGATCTGCGGATCTTAGGAGTCATTTTCAATCAAAAATACAAGTGGAACTCACACGTTGAGATGTTGCAACTTTCATTATACACACAGCTTAACATTATCAAATGCTTATCTAGTACAAAACTAAACTGTAACACATACACTTTAATAGGCATCATAAGAACACTCATCATATCCAAAATCAGCTATGGAATTTACATCTACGGATACGCGTCAAAACCACTTTTAAATAAAATCAAAACCCCTCTTAATGCAGATATTCGATTGGCGCTTGGAGCCTTCAAGTATACCCCTATAAATAACTTACTTTTTGAAACTCACATACTTCCAATTGAATACCAAAGGTTTTCAAAACAATCATAAAATCCCATAATAGCCCGCTAAATAATATAATCACTGAACTAGCTCAACAAAAATACACATCAGCAATCCACAGAATCTCATATAATTGCAACCAACTCAACATACCATGCTCGCCCCTTATTCTCCTAAACAACACATGCCCACCTTGGACACTCAACACCTCATCAATCAACACATCCTTACGTCAGTTCGCCAAGTCCAACACCAACCACAATATATTCCGCTCCAGCTTTCAAAAAATTAAAGAACATCACTCAAATCACACTTTCATATATACGGACGGCTCCAAAACAGAAGATGCTACTAGCTTCAGCATAACCTCCACAGGTCATATCATAAAAATCTCTCACCTTCCTGACTACAGCTCAGCATAGGCGGCAGAAATCATAGCAATCCACGAAGCTGTCAAATTCGCTATCGAAACTAATTTAAACTTCGCCATATGTTCAGATTCCTTATCTTCCTTAGATGCCATTTCGAACATTGAAAACAACGAATTTTACCCCCTCCAAATCAGAAATGCCATTATCAATAACTATCCAAAAATTAAACTTATCTGGGTTCCAGGACACGTGAAAATCACAGGTAACGAATTTGCCGATCAATCAGCAAAAGAAGACAACAAAGCACCATTGATTTTAACACCAAACTACAACACAAAAGATATAACACAGTACATAAAGAACACATTTCAATCCAATTTCACTCAAATCTGGGAGCAAACTTCAAGCTGGTACAAAGATATCAACCGCAACAAACAATCCGGCAGATACATTCAAAGTACAAACAGCACATTTCTAAACAGACTTGACATAATAAAATTCGAACGCTTAAGGCTTGGGCACACTAAAATAACACACGAATACTTGATGACTAACGATACCCCGCCCTATTGTACTTACTGTTACCAACCTACCCCCATCACCATACCACATCTCATGTCCCGCTGTAGAAATTTCAAAAACATTAGAACCCAAATATTCCCAAATTCTGACCCCCTAACAGCGATCTCTTCTCCTACCTTAGATAGCATTCGCAAAGTCATAGAATACCTCAAAAAAACCAAATTGTACCAATATATCTAAACACAACTAACAAATACCACACAAAATGTACCATTACATAAAGTAAAATTAATGTAAGTCAAGCTTAAGGCCAAAGACGCCAAAGCTAAATGCACATGTTAACCCTAAGTTTTAACTTTTGGTCAATATTTAGTAAATAAATAAATACTTTTACATGGCTTCAGAAAGAGAGGCCGGAAATGTCTTGAAATTCTGGAGGGAACGTTTAGTTTTATTTCGCCAAGAAGAGACCAAAAATACAATGCCTAGCATTTCTCTGCGAGTAGCAAGTGTAGGAAGAGTAATGAGTTTTAAACGACTTATATATGGCGGCAGAATCCCAACGAAAATTTCTTAAAGCAAAATGCAGAAATTGTTTTTGAATTGACTCTATTCGGCGGAATGAACTTGATTGCGCGGGTTCTAAACAACAGATCCTTATTCCAGTAGGGGCCCCACTAACGTTGTGAACATACCCTTCGTGATGTAAGGGTCATTGAATTCTTTTGACCACCGTTTTACAAATGCAAAAACACCCTTGCCTTTTTTAACTGTAACATTTATGTGAAGATTAAAATTAAATTTCGGGTCCATTGTATGCCAGTGAGTTCGAGGTTCGAATCTCAGTCAGGGTAAGATAAACCTTAATCATAGAAAGAGTTTTTTCTAATAGCGGTTACCCCTCGGCAGGCAATGGCAAGCCACCGAGAGTATTTCTGCCATGAAAAAGCGTCTCATTAAATACATATGCCGTTCGGAGTCGGCACTAAACTGTAGGTCCCTGCACTTGTGGTATAATATACAGACGCACAACACAAATGGTAAGAAAAGCTCTGACAAACACTGAGCTATATAGTGTAAGCGCAAAATTATTAATATTATTAAGATTTGTGAAGAAATCGCAATTGGAAGAGAGCTTGTGGTATGGAGGTTGCTGCAAGCAATAATAGTCGTCATCTTTTGTAAGCGACTAGCAAAAGAAAGTCCAACTCGCTTATAATCCACTCTGTTATATTATGAATACACTTAAAACACTAGTCTGTCAAAATTAATGGTCGTTTGTAAAATATGGGGCGGTCGCGTGGGGATCCAGAGTAGCCCTGGCGTCGGCAAGGAAATCCCTGGCCAAACTTCAACTTCTGGCATGTGTGTGCATTACGGGGCGATGCGCACCTGCCCTACAGCCACGCTAGAAGTGATTCTGGAGCTTGAACCGCTTCATCTAACCATTGATCAAGTGGCAAAGAGAAATCTGCTGAATCTCTCTAAAGAGGGATTTGGCAGAGACAAGGCTGCTGGCGTGCTTCCCCCGTGATGACTTACTCAAAGTAATAACCTTCAACAGGAAGTTTGACGTAGAATTACACAGCAAAGCCACCTGGAGAGCTTCAATTCTGGATTATCACATCCAAGGGAGTACTCTGGGGTGGTATACGGATGGCTCAATGACTCCGAAGGGTATTGCAAGGAAAGCGGCAGCCTCAACCCCTATTGGACCTGAACCGTTTCTCGCGGTGGGACCTGGTGTCATAAGAAAGGAGCTTAGGAAAGAGACAATGAGGCTGCGGAACCAACACTGGCACAATATCGCCGGCTTCAGACAGTCAAAGAGCCTCCTTGGGGGGTATAGCAGGAAGAGATACAGGCTTCTGATTGACCTTTCCAGGGAGAAACTGAGAATTATTACAGCACTGCAGACTGAAGGGTCACCTACACAAGCTAGTGATCTCGTCGATCGACCTTTGCCGCTTTTGTGACTCGGCAGAAGAGACTCCGCAGCACCTGCTCATGGAGTTCGTGGCTGTGGCGCGCAGACGGGGAATCACCCTGGGACGGCCATGGCAATACATACACACCCTAACCCCGGCGAGCCCTGTGAAGTTGACACCACCTTATGCGAATTTTAGGAAAAAATATATTTCGTTCGTTTGTCCACGTTTGTCCAGCAAAAATTTTCGTTTGTGCACCCTTTCTTTAAAAGTTATTTAAAAAACAAATTTTTATGAAAAAAGCATAAAGTTAAAAATTACGCCGTTTTTGAGCTAAATCGTTTGTCCAACGTTTGTCCAGACAAACGAAAATTTTTGCTAGACAAACGTTTCTCCAGACAAACGAAAATTTTTGCTGGACAAACGATTTACCTTGAAAAAAGTTTAATTTGGGTTTTTTTGATAAAAATTTGTTTTTTAAATAACTTTTGATCAAATGGTGGACAAACGAAAATTTATGCTGGACAAACGTGGACGAACGATGGACAAACGAACGATATATGTATATATTTTTTTTTTAATTCGAATAAGGTGGTGCCAACTTCACAAAAAAAAAAAAATTTTTTTAAATAACTTTTTAACAATGGGTGGACAAACGAAAATTTTTGCTGGACAAACGTGGACAAACGAACGATATATATTTTTTTCTAAAATTCGCATAAGGTGGTGTCAACTTCACAGGGCTACCCCGGCGATTGTCCTGAGTTTTCTGGAGGTCTTGGGGCTAGCTGAAGTTTTGTAATGAGCTTTGAGAGCACAATAGACCTATCGGTCGCAGTAAAT
Organism: Philophylla caesio; assembly: GCA_963971545.1. Taxonomy (NCBI): domain Eukaryota; kingdom Metazoa; phylum Arthropoda; class Insecta; order Diptera; family Tephritidae; genus Philophylla; species Philophylla caesio. The sequence continues at coordinate 64,695,357 of OZ020608.1, read as the reverse complement.
ACCTCTACTTAATCCTATCTATCTATCTTGTAAAATGTCCTAGCAAAACAAAACAAAATCTGGGTTTTTCACTTATTCTAATGTTTAGCGAAAATTTTCGAATTTCCCTTGCTACTTTCCAATGATTCTTCACAATAGCATTACATTCCAACACTTTCAATGAGGTCGGCTATTTTTTAGGCGAGTTTATTTCAACCTGCTTATTTCAACTCAACTCGCAAATTTTTTTTGCTGCTTATCACGCTATACGATACCTTACACGAACATGCTGACAGGATTACCAATACACTCTCATTCATAAAATCAGCACTGAATGTCAGCTTACCGGTAAAATGGCTGCCATGGTGCTTACCAAAAAGAGACACTCGCGACTCGCTACGCTTACTATGGTTGCATATGTGCGAGAATGAAACAACGAAGTTTTCAAGTTTATCTTTACTGACCGTAAGATGACCGGTAAAATAATTGTCATTTATAGTTTCACAATATAATATTATAAAGAAAAGAGGATTTTTTTTTTGTTGTTTTTTTACTCCGACAAGGTTGAAAGTTGATGTATTTTGGAACGATTTTCCGTTGATCCTTGTCAAATTTAGTTTTGAAACAAACCGGTTTCGGCGTTGTGCCATCTTCAGTGTTATTTTTCGAACGTTTGTTTCAAAACCAAATTTGACAAGGATCGACGGAAAATCGTTCCAAAATACATCAAAAGAGGATTTCTTAATGTAATATAAAACATGAAAGAGCTCTGCGCAAAAATACTGATGGAGTAGCCGTAGTTTGTCTGGTGAGGGAAATTTTTTTTTAGGACGGGCGAAATATATTTCATTTTTTTTATCATGATTAAAGTTATTAGCTTGTAGTAAATCAATAAAATTTAATTGAAAAAACTTGTTTATTTAATCTAACAAAAAAGGAAATATCATTTGATGTAGGTATAAAGGAATATTTTCAGTACTGATGATTTTATAGGGAGCATTGGCCCAGTAAAACGAACGAGAGTGAGCAGTAAAGCTATATGTATGTCTAATCGGTAATATTAATGTGTTAGAGTGAAAAGCAATACCACACGTACACATTTGTTGACTAAGTTTTTACATAGTGGCCCTAAGAAACTGATAGCAACTTTGTTCTAAGTGCTGACAAATTTTTTCAGCCACTGAACATAAGATGTACGGCAAATTTACCGGCACTGTTCTTGTAGGGTGTTTTTTTTGCAAGTCGCTAACAAAAGATGAGGCCTAATATGCAATAAAATATAATGTGCATAAAAGTTCCATTCGAGACTTTCACAGAATACATTATTTAGCAATTTTTCTTCTTTTCTACAGGAATATTGTTACCTGGAGCATCGCTTCCTGAAACCTTCTGTTGTGTGGTTTTCTGGTTACATTAACTTTAACTAGAGTCGCATACTTTAAAGCTAAAAAAACTAAAATGTTTTTACACATTTTTTTCATTTATAATTGTCACACTTGTCAAATTGGGCATATTTATTTTGACGGGTGATGGACCACAACAATTAATAAAATATAGGCCAGGGCTGCATTTTCTTTAATGCTGTTACCTGTTCAATGTGCCTTGGACTAGAGGCTTTATTTTGAAAGTAATAAATGCATACTGAGTTTAAACTTAGTTGCACGTCGTGAAGTGCAGTCGCCTAATAGCCTATTCTCATTGTTACTGGTAAAGTAAATTTTGTTTCGTATTTATAACACCCGAAATCGAATTGGGTATTCTAGAGTAATGGTTACAAAGTTTTTAGAAACAGTGGCAACATCTCACATTTTGACAATGGAAGCAAAATTTTTTTTCTGAAAATGTATACATGTGAATAAACATTTTGTCTTCTTATTTAAATAATTAGTTTCTCGCAAAAATTTTACACGTGTCCTCCTAAATTTTCGTTTTCTTAAAGAATTTCTATAAGTTATAATTAAAGGAACATCTTTGCTTTAGGTTTTCTATTAAATTAACAAAATAAAACTAAACAGCTGAATGGTACACTTTAATACCCCTGTAAATTGTATTACTTTGCTAGAATAGACCTATAAGTGTTCAAAGCCTGAGGCAAATTATCAAAATTTCATAAGTGCAGCAATCCTCGTTAAAGTCGTTTTAGTCGTTTAAAATGATCACGATTTATTAAACTGAGTGATAATATTTCTGACAGACAAGCGTAATTATCCAGATAAACAGGCTCAAATATTTGCATATCAGCTGATTTGAGTAAACAAAGTGAGCTCGCTATATAAAGAAAGAAAAATATGATTGGCAGCTATTTTATTGTCAAAAATTATTACGCATTTAAAAAAAATTTTTAAATTACTATATTAAAGTTGCTAAATAATATCACCATTGCATTGGCGAGCATAATACTTAGCGGGATGTCTCAGTCTTGCATAGTTACTCTTCCCAACATTAGATAACTGCAAGTGTGGAAGTTTGTGGGTTTTTTTTAGATTTTATTCTGAAATGCCGATGATTTCCAAAATCATCCAGGTTCGACCACTGGATTGTTAAATAAAACACGGTCGGCTTTTCTTAATGCTAACTTTATTTGTTTACAAGTAATTTACAACACTTAACAACGCTATTTAATTCACGGATACTTATAATTGCGCACTCGCAACTCTAAAACTCTTAATTATCGTTTAATTACAAACTGAATTACCTAATGCAGCGGCAAAGCATTTTTATACTCCGAGCTGCGTACACTGTTGATTGCGATTGTTCTATTTGCTTTTTCTCGACGTCAATCCCGATCAGACACACTAACCGTTTCAAATGATGCAAGTCTTTACAAATGAACCACCTTCATTTTGTTCCTAAGCCTTCCAACTGTCTGAATTCGATAAACCACGTCATTATTCCGTTTGATGACCTTGTACGGACCTTCCCAGTTGCACTGCAACTTCGAGGACAAATCTTTCTTTTGTTGGGGATTATACAACAGCACCAAATCTCCTAATGGGAATCCTTTAGAATTCATCGCCTTGTCATACCTGGCCTTCATCATGTCACTCATAATTTGCGTACACTGCCTAACAAGATAATGCACGTTTCCCTATCGTTCTTGCGCGCATCACCAGTAACTCCTGTCTTCAGATAGCTTGGTAATCGCGAATTCACTGCCGAAAGTAACATTCGCAGGACCTTTACCCATCGTTTCGTGTACCCTCATAGGAAATGGTTTGGACACATTCGTCGTAATACGCTTAAACTTTGTCTGACCGTGACTTCGTGATTTCGGTGCCTTGGCAGTAATACACCCTGTGCATTTTCCGATTCACTCTGCTACCGTTCGTTGACATTCAACCCAATAGAACTTCTGTTTGATTCTCTTCATATTCTTTGTGATTCCCAAGTGTCCTCACTCGGTCCATCGTGGAACCTTTTGAGAACATCGGGAATTCTTGCTCTTGAGACCACTATTAGATTTCATAAGAATTGGCCATCTCCGCTTTCCCGAGTCCTATACAAACATCCAGATATTAACCTTAATCTGTTCCATTACGTCCAATATGCCTTTGCGATTGGACTTTCCGCTGCCATTTGCTCTTTAGTTGGCCGTGTACCCATGTACAACCCATGCATTACAACTTTCAAATGCCGATCATTCTGCTGGCACTTCCTCAATTGGTTTCCTTCCTATGACTTCGTCGAAAATCTCCGCTCCTATAAACTTGTGTACTACTACCACATTCCCAATAGCAACTTTGCAGATTACTTCTCCTATAACTCGTGTGTCCTCACCAGTTACTGTCCTCAACTTTGCTGCAGATAACGATCTTACCTCCTTTGTGACCAGATCTGGCCGAATGATGGAATGTGATGCTCTCGTATCCACACTTAGTATTCGCTTATGTCCGTCCAAATACCCGCAAACAGTGATGTTGTTTGCTGTCCTGCCAATTCGAGGGATATCAATTCTAGGGCATTCAATTGCAGAAGCCAGCCTACGCCCTATCCGGCTGGCTCGTTTTAGTTTAACGATTGGTTAGGAATCTGTTCGTCTTCAGCTCTGCGCATAAGGCCTGCTGAATTCTTACGTCTGTCATAAACTGTCTTACATTCGCAAAATGGCCTGCTTCTCCGCAACTGCAAAGGTGCCAGCAACAGCAACAACATCAACAGCAGTAGTGGCAGCGTACACAGGGGTGGCAGCAACAGCAATTAGCGCGAGTGGCGGCAACAGTATCAGCCACCGTCCCAGCAGCTGGCTATACAGCGTAGCAACACGATAGTGGTAACAGCAACATCGCCACCAACAACGTCAACAGCATCCGTTGCATCAGCAGAAGCGGCAACACCGCAGAGAAGCGGCAGCTGCAATAACTTAACAACAACAACTGCAGCGACAGCAGCAACAATATCTACAATTTTAAGGGGTGGCCCTCCTCGTTCGGCTACAATTTTAAGGGGTGGCCCTCCTCGTGCGGCTACAACCCAACTTAGTGGCAGCAGCAACATCATCAACAACAACGTCAACAGCATCAGTTGCAGCGACAGCAGCAACAATATCTACAATTTTAAGGGGTGGCCCTCCTCGTGCGGCTACAATTTTAAGGGGTGGCCCTCCTCGTGCGGCTACAACCCAACTTAGTGGCAGCAGCAACATCATCAACAACAACGTCAACAGCATCAGTTGCATCAGCAGAAGCGGCAACACCGCAGAGGCGGCAGCTGCAACAACTTAACAACAACAACTGCAGCGACAGCAACAACAACAACAGCAGCAACATCATCAACAACAACGGCAACAGCAGACGAGTGAAGGGGTGGCCGTCCTCGAATAGTGTAACAGCAACCTGCACAAAATGGCAGCAACCACAACAACTGCAGCAACAACAACAACAACGACAACTAGCAGACAACCACAGCACGGCCCCACCAAAGCCTGCTGCATCAGGTGGTGAGATCGGAAATTATTATAAGTATACAAAAATAAGGGAAGGGGAAATAATTATTTATTTATATCAAAGAGAGGACTGCGCAATGAATATTTCGTTGCCTAATCTTGTCAATATTTAGTGTAAACTAATTTAAGTTTTTGTAGATAATTAAAAAACAACCCAATTAATCCCTTCTGGATCCTATTCATTATTAAAATTTTCCATTTGTAACTTTAGAAAGGGGCATATGAACATCATAATTGCCCATTATTATGCGGAAATAATGAAAGTGTCTAAAGTGAAGGTTGATGTGCATTTCTCTCTTCCTTTTTCTATTATCCACTTCTAATGAGCTTCATTTTGCTAATTATTATCTGTATTAAATAAGTATATTTAACCGTTAAGGGGGTTAGGTATTAGACAAGTACTGTCTGAAATCAATATTGTATAATTTAAAATTATGACATAATATTTAGAAGTGATTTTAGTGAATAAACGGGGTTTTGACGTAAGACTCACCTGGGACGATACATGACTTCTTTGTACCCTCCGAGTACCCTTCCTTAACCTGCCTATGAATTAAATAAATTAAATTAAATCAATGACTAAAGCAAAACAACCTTTAACCAACTAAAAGGCCTACTTATAATAAAAGTCAACATAAAACATATAACCTAAATTAAAGGGAGACCGAACCTAACGCTAAGACGTCCGGATTGGGTGACTAAACTTTTGATATATATTATTTTTCTTTAGGAAATAATTGATTAGCCCATTTGATTAATAAATACACTTTTTTTCTCTTTTCCTTCCCACTTATCTTCGAAGAGTGTCGGAATGAAATATTATAATAGTATCTATACTTTATTCATACTTGCAAATACTTACCTTATTGAAACCATATTAATATTTTGAATACTTACCTTATTGAAATCACATTTACATTTTGATGCTTGCCTTATTGAAATCATATCTACATTTTTAATACTTACTTTGTTGAAACAATATATACCTATATACTAAGATTATATAGTTTTAAGAGTACTTAACTACTGTTTTTATATGTTAGTATTAGTATGATTTGTGAATAAACGTTATAAGAGAATGGGAATGCTGGTTGATCCAATGATTTAGGAGGCACACAGGAGTTTGTATAGGGGCTGTTGGTATAAGGGTGCGACAGCAGCCATAGATGAGGGTGGGCTAGCACCAGGCATCACACCACCAACGGTGATGCCCTATATTCGGCCGTACTTGGTCACATTAACCTTTATTTCTCCTTTCAGCATTTTTTTCTCTATTTTTGCGGTTATTATTTTGAATGCCGGACATGAATTTTGATTGTAAGGCATGACAGTTTCTCTGTTTATGGCGCAGAGGACAGCAGTGAGGGCAAGAATCCGCCCTAGCCGACAATGACTAGCCACAGGGCACCCGAAGTGTCATGCCAGCCTTCACTGTTGCTCTCAACAAAAATGCGTATTCCATAACACACGATACACTTTTTATAATACTTTAAAAAGACACACCGCTTAAAAGACGACCATTTTGATCCTGCCTTGCTTTGACACTGCATAAATGTCAAAATGTTAACACAATGAGCTTAAAAAAAATGTACACACTAACTTGCACTGTCAGTTAAACGCGCAACTGAAAACAAGTTAAAAAATTTCAATGGGTTTTCCGTTAAAAATTTCGGAAAGCACCCTATTTTTCTGTACTTTGTAAAGTACAGCCGGCTGCTGTTTCCTGGGTCTGGGCATATGAGCCAGTTTCAGCAAATGTTGTCCTCGGATTCACATATGTTGTTCGCTTCGTATATGTGTCTCGTATTCCATTTACAAACATTTTTACTCTTTCAAGGTATTCCCCAGATGCATCTCCAAAAGCCAAATGAGCCAACCTCTCAATTTCGAAAGCAAATTCTGGCAAAGTCTCGTTCGATTTCTGGAAGCGAATCTCCAGCTCCATCTGGCACTCATTAACGCATCGTTGTTATCCCTTTCACACTCAGGAACAGTTTGCAAGATCTCAACTGCCGGTCCTTTTAGTGCTACAAATAGTGCGGAAGTCTTGTCTTCCATACCCCAATTGTTTGCCGTGGGAGTAACTGTACGATTCAGTTGCAAATTACAGAGACAACCCTTCAACTCCTGCATTTCAGCGTCAAACTTGTTCTGCCTTTTTTCGAGTTGTTCTTGCTTTCTTTTAAGTATTGCGTTGTCTAAGTTCTCTTTCAGGCCTGATATTTCTGCCGACAGCTGTGCCGAGATTTCTGATGATATCCGTGATGACATATTCGAAATGCTTGGCAACAACATGTTCATGTCCACAGTTGAGGATGATTCATTATTAGCTCCTTTTTTCTGTTCTTCAACCACCATGCGTTTGTCCTCTTTTTCTCAGGCTTACCTTGGAACTCGTAGTTGCCAACTTCAACTCCTTCCTGCTCCATAGCAGCATAGTGATACCAATTCAGCTTTTCTTCCAGGAGTTCCTAAACGGCGTTTTTCCAGCTCTTGCTTGAGCTCCTCAATCTTCAGATCCTGAATCTTTGTCATTTTGTGCTATTATTCTTTGGGCTTTATTTAACAATCCCACTTCTGACACCAATTGTTATGTTTTTAACCTGAAACGCAGATGATTTCCAAAATCCTTCAGATTCAACCACAGGATTGTTAAATAAAACACGCTCGGATTTTCTTAATGCTAACTTTATGTGTTAAATAAACCACGCTCGGATTTTCTTAATTGGGGTGCAATGGTCCACGTTCATGCACCCTGGGCAACGTGAGCAACCCATGTGCGAGATACGGTAACCAACCCGTGTGTAGCCTTGGGTCACGGCTAATAGAGAGGACAATGGATTATGCGTTGGGTTTCAGACCCGCCATGTAAAATTCAAATACAATGAAAAGACCAACACAGCCTCGGATAATAACCTCCCACACGTTGACGACTCCCGCAAACAAAACAAGGACTGCAACTTACGGATAAGCACCTGAAATGTCCGAACTCTAGGGAAGGTGTCTCTATCCAACTGCTGGATGACCTGCAAAAAATAAGGCTGACATCACTGCAGTTCAGGAGACGCGATGGACGGGGCATGGATGCAAGAAGTACGCATCATTCGACGTCTACTACAGCTGCCATGTGTCGGCGCACAAGTTTGGTGTAGGATTTGTGGTTGAGCGGAGACTCCGAGACCTTGTCTCTAGGTTTATCCCCCTCAGTGAACGAATTGCAGCAATCCGCAACAAAGCGAAATTTAATAACTTTAGCTTGATTTGTGCGCATGCCTCGAAGGAGAAGAAGCATACGAGCGCTGCCCCCGAAACGATACAGCCTTCACGAGAATACCTCTGGCAACGGAGGGAGCCTGATCGACATCGCCGCGGCGTGAGACATGGTAGTGAGTAGCACCAGATTCCAACACCGAAGCATCCACCAAGCCGCTTGGATAGACGCGAGATACTCTTCTAGCGTTCTTGATGTTCGTTCTATCCGAGGAGCAAGCGTTGACTCGGATCACTACCTTGTTGCAGCTAAGGTCCGCATGCGCCTCTCTGCACTGAAGAACGCTCATCAAGAATCGCGACCAAAGTTCGACGTGGAAAACCTGCAATCGCAACGGACAGCTGAGAATTTTCAATCTCGACTCTCGATCCTGCTATGGCAAGCAACTCCTCATCGCCCTGATATTAATGAGCAATGGGATAAGATCTCCCGATCTCTTCGTACAGCTGCGGAGGAGGTGTTTGGGTAGCACCAAAAATTCCAAAACTAGTTCCAAAGGTAAATGATAAGAGTTAGGTGGAGATATAGAAGAGGAAGGTTTTGATATAACAAAGTTAATGTTGTACGTTACAAAGACTAAATCCAAAATGCGATTCATATCGTTACTGAGGCCATTTGTCTGAGTTAGCCCAACGGTTATCAATAACATATGACTCAATAGAGCTGTGCACATTTGAGTGAGTCAAGAATAACTTATTATCATAAAACGACCTACTTACATTGCTTAAATTAAAATCACCAAGTACACAAATTTGGCTATCTCCAGTATTACGATGAAGCGCCAACACATTATCGACATGCGATTTGTACAAACTATCACAGCTTTGTGGATATATATATGAAACGCAAAGATATAACAAAACAAGGGAACCACTAACACGACCACAAAATTGGTCGATGATAGTGTCCTCGTTCAGGAGAGGAAAAACCGACGCTTTGAGATTGTTATGGACCGCAATCAACACATGCCTGCCTCGGCTATATCCAGTTTTAATGGGATCTCTCTCTTTCCGGAAGACATCATACAGGTTTAGATCGAAGAACTCCGCGATAAAGAAATTTGTATTGAGCCAAGATTCAACGATAAAAATAATACCATACTCCAGTGCGCACTTAGCATTCAAACAGTATTAGCATTGGTACGGAGTCCAGAGGCATTTTCAAAATATATTTTAATGTGCTTGTTAGACTTGGGTGGAATAACTACATTGGTGGGAGTTCTTCTCCTTGTTTTTGAAAAAAAAAAAAACAGAACTGTCTAATGTTTACGCTAGTTGGCCAGATATCTGGCTTTAGTAGACTAATACATATATACATGCTCAGGAACACCCAGTTTAAAGTTGATGTATTTTAGAGATTCTTCATTAGCATCTTTCTTTACCAGTTTGTATCAGGCAATTTGCTGTTTGTCAATGGTAACATGTTTCGCCACATAGTTAACAATATCATCTTCACAGACGGATGGCTTAAACGACGACAAATGAAGCCACTTAAGGCGCGCAAATACTCCCAAATCAATATTATCATTGCGGCCAACCACGACACTTCTATGCTTGGAAGCCCTCTTACGCTTCACAATGATCCACTCAGAACGTATCCTTGGCTGGGTAGTAGCGTTAAATGTATCTAATCATGCACATTGCGCTTGTATATATGCAGAAGGCAGAACAGTAGCAATATCACTGCTAACAACAGCATCATAAGGTGAAGATGTATTGGTGTCAGCTGTCAGTGCGGTCGAATACACAGTCGGTAATTGTTTAGAATTCATAATAGCTGATAATGCAGTCAGCTGTTGTTGAGAAACCGTCGGCAAACTAGCATTATTCACCTCAGCAGAAATAGATGAAAATTAAGATTTATTGCATACAGTCCGAGAACTCATAATGGCAGAAGGGCCACAAGCTGATTTTGCAGCAACAACAGCATTGGCAATCTGAGAGTGAGAAATAAATCCAATTTCCGTGCTCGGCGGCTTTGTTCTCTGTGAGTCAGGAAAACGGTTTACTTTGATCTTGTTGTTGCTTACTTTGGCAGATGAAAAAGCAAAATTAGCGACAATATTTCTTAGGGCATCGAACTCTGATCTCAAAGGGATGAAACATGAAGAAACCTTTGTTGTTGTGATCATAGTTATTTTGATTTAATAAAGCAAATTCTTTATGAATTTGACAAAATTTATCGTTTATTGCAGTTGCGATATACTCTAAGCCATCCTTTTGCGTGGTCATGAAGGAGTTTAAAGTCTTTAACAATTTTCCAGGCAATGACAAAGAATCAGGGCAAAGATAGCAGATATGCTTATTTTGGATAAAGAGCCTGACATCATAATCCGATATTTGGCCCACACAGCAAGTACGGTGGAACTGATTATTTAATACGGCTATGTAGAGTGACGTTGAGCACAGCTTTTAGCTCCGTCCAAGTTGGTAAGAACTTCTCCGAGCGGTTCGAAACCAAACGAGGTTTTAGACATGGCGACTCACTTTCGCGCCACTTCTTCAATCTGATGCTGGAACCCGTAGTAAAAGCTGTCAACCTGAGTCGCAGTGGCTGTATTTATAACAAAGGTACGATGCTGCTGGCGCATTCGGATGATATTGACGTCGTTGGCCTTAACAACAGGGCCGTCAGTGCAGAATTTTCCGGTCTGGAAAAGGAAGCAAAAGCGGTTGGTTTTGCAGTTAACCAGGAAAAAACAAAGTATCTTGTGGGAACAAATAGAAAATCCGCGTCACAGTTGGCAGTTACAACTTTGAAGTAGTCAAGGATTTCGTATACCTTGCCAACAGGTGCTCATTATGCCCGTCCTTTTATATGGCGCAGAAACATGGACGATGCTAAACAGCGATGAGAAGGCTTTGGGGGCTTTCGAGAGAAATGTTCTACGCAAGGTTTATGGTCCTGTTCGTGTAAACGAGGGGTATCGAAGAAGATGGAAAATGCACCGTATTAGCTGTATAATGATATGGACAAGCGTATAAAAATTTAACGACTGCGCTGGCTTGGCCATGTCGTTCGTATGGATGATGATGCTCCGGTAAAAAAACCTTTGAAACGGTACCCACGGGTGGACAACGGAGGCAAGGACAACCACGAATACACTGGAAAGAGCAAGTGCAGAATGACCTGTCTTCACTTGGTGTAAATTGGCGAACCCTAGCGAACTTTATTTGTTTACAAATAATTTACAATACTTACCAACGCTATTTAATTTAAGGAAACTTATACTTGCGCACTCGCAACTCTAAAATTTAATTATTGCTTTACAACTTCACACTTCAAAGTTACTGAATTACCTAACGCAGCGGCAACGCCTTTTTATACTCCGAGCTGCGTACACTGTGGTAGCTCTTGAACATTATCGATCGTTATCGAAAGTTCTCGATTGCGATTATTCTATTTGCGTTTTCTCGACGTCTCTATCTCTTTCTCGGTTTCTCTTTCGTGTGTCATTCGTGTTTTGGAATATCGCCACAATATATTATTTGCTGTGAACGATATAAATAATTTTTACACATGTTTACTATTCCATGTGGCCACTGTGGTCGAGTGGGCAAGGCAAGCCCAGCAAGGGCAAGTAAAATCTTAATCATAGAAAAGTTTTTTTTATGTTGGAGTATCTCCATAATTATGAATAGGAAGGTTTTTGGCTGTGTAGGCTGTTTACCTGGCATCTGTGATCCACGGGTTTTAAATCAATAAATCGACCAATCCGTTCATGGCAAGCCTCCAGTTTATCTAAGTGCTCCTCGATGGTAAGCACATACTACACAGAGCTGGTGTTGACGGCTGGCCCCACCGCACCTTGCAGGACGGGTAAGTGAACCTGTGGATGCGGGTTCGTTGGCAGATACGCCGTTCACCCGGCCTTAGTAGGATTACCAAACTAAAGTTCAGGACGAAGTCAGCTCTTTTGATGTTTAGGTAGAACTCTCCATCAATGCCTAGGTTGAGCGTCAGCACTCTGTCATCGGGGCTGCTCGAAATAATTCTCCAGACTGATGTGTAAACATCCTCGCTCTGCTTTACCGTCACATTGTGCAGTGGATGAATGTCATCCCCCTCCTGGCCTTTTCCACCTCTCTGACTTGGCTACTACTGCAGTTCCCTCATCTTTACAGTTCAGAGGGAAATACGCTCTCTTGTCCATCTCGTGGACTATTGCCTCCTGAAGCCCCCCCCCCCCCCCCACATTACCCTTCTCACGATTTCTGAACGACACTATTGGATGAATGCCTCTTTGCATAATCTATGATAAGCCGATAGCAGGGTGAAATCGACAACTATGCAGACCGCGGCTAAAGATTTTAAAGCAAACCAAAAACGGATTTTTGATTGGACGACCAATGTGCAGAAACCTTTAGGTTGTAGTACAGAATAGAATGAAGCCTCGGTCGAGTGAACCAAAGGTTGCGACCATTGTGTATAACAACAAGTGAGATATCTTATCTGTCAGTTGCTTTTGACAGGATACCTAAGATGGCGTTTGACAGGATACCTAAGCTGGCCGCCAATATGTCGACAATTACGAATGGCCCGAAGTTGGAAAAAGCTGATCTGAAAATATTTTAGGGGGGGTTTAATTTTTTAGGAAATTTTACATATTTTGAGATATTCGATTAATATCCATTATAAACATAGATATAATAATATTGGGTAAAATGTTGAATGCATTTTTATAAAGCCATCGATAGGCTATGATATCATTTGAATCAGTAGAATCATAAAACGTCAGGGGTTTAAAGTGCTTCATCGATTCTCCTCTTTTTCTTTGCCAAAATATCTAGGTCACTAGTAACCTCAATATCTCGAGATACGTCTTCAATCTCCGTATAATAGAAAAGGACCGTTCACTCGGAGCCACCGTGACTGGCAACGTAACACTGATTTGAAAAATTCGGTAAATGTGTTTGTAAAATTGCATATTACGAAGGCAGTTTGATAAGTCATAAACTTTTAGAATAAAATATACTTTACGGCAAAAAAGCATTCTCTGTATTCCAGTTACTGGGTAATAATTTTTAATTTTTTTGTCTAGAGTGAGTTTTTGTGTGTGCTACGAATTTGAAAACACGGTTGAAATTTTCTGAGACTACCGATTTTTTGGGGGGAATCCAGACACCCAGAACCCCTCCCCTGTATCCGTCCCTGCATTCGGGTAAAATATACGAGGAACGCCAGGGTTGCGAATTTACTTTGCAAAAACAGGTGATCTCAGCTGTTCCAAATTTTGACGTTTATCGAAAAGATATCTCACTTGTTATTATACACAATGGTTGCGACATCCGAGAGCCGCTAGTCCGCTCTTTGTCGAATTGATAGCATCTACCCATTCTCTTTCATGCCAACATGAGTAGCAAGGCGAAAAGTATGAGCGTATGATGGTAAAAAATGTATGTTAATCATTCGTATTTGACAGTTTTCAAAAGTGGTTGGTTTTTTTTGTTCGCGTGATTTGAAGTAGCGTAAATGTATGAACAGGTAAATTTGTCAAGCGAGATAGAGTTATGTCCACTAGGAATTTTGAAGGCATACTTTTTCATTTGCAACATGTCGTCAAGTAAGAAAGCTCGTAATCAACGCGCATTTTTTATTCTAATGGATAATATCGGTATGAATTTATTAATTTCAAATTATCTGAAACGGGTCACTCCATTTTATTATTTTAACTAATTCAAGGCTCTTATTTGTGCGAAAGGACGCTACGATATACGATGTTGACATAATAAAAGATTAAAAGAAAATGACTGCCAAACTACAAAAATTATATTTTTTGTTATTGTTTGGCCATATACCTATTTTATTTAATTATTTTTGATCTTAAGGCTTTTCACAGTGCCAAGGTCTACTTTTTTAACAGTGCCTTAAAAAATTTCAACAGTGCGGCCAAATTCAGTTCGTAAAATGGTTGCATTCCCATTAACACCAAATGAAGGTGTATGCTTTCAAAATGCCAAGTGAACAAATCTATATCTCGCTTGCGAGAACAATACACAGGAAGCAAGCGATAAGTGAAGGCCGGTGAAGACCGCCCGTTAATGAATCGAATGATAACTACATCGGGCAAAATCCAAACATCGATATTTGCTTAGCATTCCTTGTGGGATACACAACGGCAAACTACGTTCTTTTTCAAAGAGTGCAAAATATTTTCATAGAACATTTGTCATATTTTGCAGTTTGCTGGTTATAACATCAAAAGTTGAAACAATATGTGAGTACAATTGATAAGTTATTATATAAAAAAGTAGGAAGCCAAAGTTTTTATCAAAATAAGTTGCTTTTATGTACATATTATATGTATATATCGAATATGGATTTTTTCGTTGTCTCGTAATACAATAAAAGCGGAGTTTAGCACGTTTACATCATAGCATTAATATTTGTTTAAAGTTATTTTATAAAACCAAAATGGTGGTCAGATTTATTCTCGTTTGTAATTAATTAGAAATGAATGAGAATATAATTTTGAACTTGAGTAAACTTCAGTGGCATTGTAATAATGCAAAGCTCTATTTTTTAAGGTTATGATCGCCAAATGGGCCACGTAAAATTAAAAATTGGTTAATTTGAAATTATTCAAACTATATTTCGGTGCTTTAAAATTCTGTATGTATGCATATGTATGTACATATGTACATATGTACCTTGCAGTCAGGTCTAAAAAACATGCATTGAATGTATTGATTTTCCGCAAATAAAATCTTATGACTCATCGAAGTAAAGCACCAATGCCGGCGTACTTGAATATTAGTTTAAAGAAAATTTTAAAAATTAGCGAAATAAATGCCCTTGTAAGTAACTGTGGAAGGGATTTAAAACCCCCATAATATATTCTACTCCAATAATTTTTTCAAGCGATATACATACATATGTATGTAGTTTACAAAATATAATATCCCTGTTATGAATGGATACTAGCATA
Organism: Philophylla caesio; assembly: GCA_963971545.1. Lineage (NCBI taxonomy): Eukaryota > Metazoa > Arthropoda > Insecta > Diptera > Tephritidae > Philophylla > Philophylla caesio. The sequence goes on along the minus strand of OZ020608.1, from coordinate 64,680,237 downwards.
AGACTAGTAGCCGCTATGCAAACACTAAAATTTCCATTACACAAGGCAACCCGCTACTGGCTATCGGCTACTGAAAGTAAGTAAATGTTTCCGCACAAATAGGAAAATTAATGGGTAGGGTTTAGTATAGTGCCGCATAAATTTGGTTTACTGTGGCTAAACGCGTATATCAAATTGAAAAATTCAAATGCACATACATAGATGAACAACAAAATAAACTTTTGTTTAACTATCATTTTGCAAAAATCCGTCCACAAATTTTATCAGAATTTAACTTTGAAAATGCTCTTTTTTTGGCATTTTTCACATATAGAGTGTTTGATTTTCATTCACTGCACTTAATATAGAGCCACTAATCCATTCATTTTGGCACACACATATTATTAATACATTGTGCTATCAATTTTCAACGTTTTTAGAATCAACAAATGCTTAAATACTTCGCAATTATTAAATAAAAAATTGCATAATTAAGCCCCGCACAAAAAACTAAATATAATGCCAAATGCATCTGTCAAACTACTGAAAAACAACGAGCGAAAGAGAAAACAAAGCAAATTGATATAACCCAGTAACCTAAAAGTACTTGGAAAAGAGTTCTGCAATACACAATTAAGGCATGTGGCGGTTTTCTTAACTAAATCAATACCTTGTAATAAATTGAAAATTTGTAATAAAAAATCGCGCGATTTTTAATTACAAATTTTGAATATATAGCGAAATATATATTTATTAGTGAAAAGCGCCGCAGGCGAAAATTTGTAATGAAAAATCGCGCGATTTTTAATTACAAATTTTGAATATATAGCGAAATATATATTTATTAGTGAAAAGCGCCGCAGGCGAAAATTTGTAATAAAAAATCGCGCGATTTTTTATTACAAATTTTCAATATATAGCGAAATATATATTTAAAAATCGCGCGATTTTCATCACGAAATATTTATTTTTGAAAAATCCCACAGACCTTAATTATGGTGTATATACTTTTGAAACGTATCTCACAACTACTTTCCGCGTACTTTAAGCTTACTGGGTTATATTAACTTCCATTTTGTTTCTCCTTCGCTCGTTGTTTTCAGTAGTTTGACAGATGCATTTGGCAAGAATTTAAGTCTTTTGTGCGGGGCTTAAAAATGCAACTATTTATTTAAGAAATGCAAAGTATTTAAATAGTTTTAGTTTCTAAAAACAGTAAAAGCTGATAGCACAATGTGTTAGTAATATGTGTGTGCCAAAATGAATGCATTAGTGGCTCGATATTAACTGCAGTGAATGAAATTCCAACACCATATATGTGAAAAATGCAAAAAAAGGGCATTTTTAAAGTTAAATTCTGTTAAAATTTGTGGACGGATTTTTGCAAAAAGATAGTTAAACAAAAGTTCATTTTGTTGTTCATCTGTGTGCATTGGAATTTTTCAATTTGGTTTACGCGTTTAGCCACAGTAAACCAAACTTATGCGGCGCTATATCGAATCCCACCCCTAAAAATTTCCGATAAATTACAATATGTTCAATTAAATTCGAATAAAAGAGTTTAAAATATTATTGATTAGACATAAGGTAACTTTCCAATTCCAACTTGGTTGCACTTGGATTAGTAAAGTCTACATCCAAAAAACTTGAGAAATAGTTGAAATCTGACAAGGTTCTGTTGACTGACGCATTCGCACCATAAACCGTTCTGCTCAGCCCAACCCTAAAAGCGCCAAACCGACGCAAATTCCGGCTGGGAACATATAAATTGATTTTTGCAAGTAGGAGCTGACAGTCAACTTTTCCCGAAATGATACCCAATTAAAGTAACTTTCAAGTAAAATATATGTAGCTACAATAAATATAAAAAGAGCGTTTTTTCAAAGAATACGCTTCGAATACAATCAAAGGCGACTATGACTATTTTTCGTATTTTATGCACATCACAGATATGACAACACACTCATCTAATGTTTGTGCCGACTATTTTGCGTGAATGCAATTAGGTTATTTTTATTTATTTAATATTTATTAACAAAACGATTAAATATTAATTTTCTTAATTGTGCGGGCTTGGAAATGTTAATTATTTTCATTTTACAAACGGTAGTTAAGTGTATATAGTGTAATATTCAGTGGGGTAACCAATACAAAAGTGTGCATTTTTTCAACTTTAAGTATTAATATATCGAAAACTATAAGTCAGCGGGAGTTAAAAACTATATATTTGTGATCAGGAGGTAACCCCCGCCCCCCCCCCCCCACATCAACCCCTTGTTGTCCAATTCCGGGGATGCTAAACTAAAGTTTTCCCTTCTCTTATTGTTTAACTAATAACTGAATGTAATAATAAGTTTACTAAAACCAAGTTCATTACAACATAAAAGCTCATACCAATGGGGATATAAACTGCAAAACACAGAACGGTTGGGGCTGCACTTGAAATCAGCCAAAGTAATAACGTTCAATGAAATCTGTAAGCATAAGGATTTACTTGTTAAATATTATTGACCCCTTATTTATTTTTGAAATTAAATTACTACCAAAAGGGTGTCGCTGCTCTGAGAAAAAAAAACGCGTAAATAGTGTGCTGCACTTGAACAGCCAGATAAACAACGTACATGAACGTATAATATGTTTAAAATTAATTATATTACGGAATAAAATCAATTTATTGAAAACTTACACGAATTCACGCAGTCAGAAAGCAAAATGTCAGCAAATACCAATTAAGGCAACAGTGATGGCCATGATTCAATTATAAAAAGTTGGATACTTATTCACGTTTATGTTTTCCGACTGAATTGTATTGTGTTGCATTTAGGAAGGTCTAATAAAGGGAAAAATGTTTTATCCCATTTCGGGCAAAGGTAGTAGAAAAGTAGGTAACTTGTAGCGATATGCGGTTTGTACATCGAATGAAACATATTTGATATTTCAATTTCATGGTTCATTAATATAACCGAGTATTCAAACACACATGTTTCTTTGAAAATAGCACCTTTGTGCAACAAACTATAAACAAACAAGTAAAAAAGTGGCTAAGTTCGATCGAACTTTATATACCCGGCGTTTTGTGTTGTTAGCAACGCAATAGTTAATTTATTTGTGTAAATTTATAAAATAAAACCGAAATGGGTTTTGAATTGTTGGTTTATAATTTATCGGAGAGCGATGATGAACTAAACGCGCATACGGTGGATCGCGTTCGCTTTTCACAATCCCTTCTCTTCTCTTCTTTTCCAGCTCCATCCTGCCATGGAGCCGTTGGAAATTTCTGCTGGCTAGCCCCGGATTCTCTTGAAAGAAATCCATCATCCCACTCTGCTGCGCAATTGAGGCACGGCTGCTCTTTGCTGCTTGGCTTGTTGAGGCAATTCTCAAAATAGAAAAAGAAAAATAAATAATCTATTTAATAACTTTAATTAAGTATACTTGCTTTTGATTTGCTGAATTTGCGCTCCAATGCTCCAACTATTGGCTGGATGAGTTGCAATGTTTTTTTTGCATTCCTTTTTGTGTTTTTCGTAAATTTTGACACACAGAAAGATGCCACTTTCTGTCAATTTGTTTAGTATGAGTTGTGAATCACACAATCGCTATTGCAAACCACATATTTTTAGCTAACAACACGTCAAGTCGTGTCGTTAAAAGTTACTGAATCGCACTACTGGCCGGGGATCGAACCAACGACCCACCAATTTCATGCAGGCGAAGAAAAAAAATTTCAATTGCGGTTCGATGCTAGGGTAAGCAAGGCGAGTTGTAAATACACTAGAATGCCGTCAATTCGATTATTTAATGTAAGGGATGATGAAATAATTAAAAATCCATTTTATGAGAAAAGAACCTCCTGCTAAGTCCACGGCGACCCGCTTTACATCTTGAACGAAGGAGATCGGGCTGAATCTAGACATACACATCGATGGTACCCTCACCCGAAGATTCGCGCACACAGCCGCAACAAGATCCTCAAGTCGCTTGTCGGCAGCACTTGGGGCAAAGACAAAGAAACATTGCTGGTAACGTACAAGGCGATTGGCTCGTCGGTTCTGAACTACCCAGCGGCAATTTGGTCGCCTGGAACTAGCGTTACAGACGGCACAAAACTCCGAACTGTGATCGGCTGCCTCCTGAAGAGCATCTTCAGCATGAAGCAGACGTGCTACCGGTAAAAGAGCATAATTGCTACAACAACGTACAGACGATATCCATGCGACATTCATAGTGAATCCGTCTCCAACTACATGGATTTCCGGCCTGTGAATGCCGCCCTAGGAGTCCAACCCCCACCGGTAGAAGTTGAAGAGATCCGGCTGCCTCGTGAGTCACGCGTCGCTCTGGGCCAATTAAGATCTGGATATTGTAGCAGGATAATCCCAGCACGACACCAAACACCTATTCGCATGCCTGGTTAACTCAACTCAGCTAACACCCCTCCTATGGTCGAAACCGCCCGTTTCGTAGACTTTCCGTTAGCTGAGCTCGACGACAACGATTTATGGCTCGATCCGCTATAACAACCATAGATAGATAGATAGATTTTAAAGGAGGTATGCACTTCGACCAAAACGGTCCATTGTGCCCTCGAGCTAATAATTTACAAAACTTCGTCTAACCCTAATATCCTAAGAAATTTAAGGATGATTATAGGTGTCAACGACCGTGCCTGTCGTTCTCCTAGTTCCCTTAGGCCTATACATTTTTCTCGTCTCCTTGAAATGGCATCACATTCAAGGAGCAGATGCAAAGGAGTCTCTGGGGCTGAGTCGCAGAAGCGACACAACTCACTGGACCAGATCTCCAACCGGTGGAGGTGGCCACGAAGTCTGCAGTGGCCCGTGAGAAATCCTGCAAGCATTCTCAGGTTGTTCTTTGATAGGACAATTAGCTGCTTAAAGCGCTTTTGACTGTATCCTCCCAACAGGCATTTTGACTGTCGGAGTCCAGTCGTCCCGTGCCAGTATTGTCCCCTCAACAATTCTTCCTCTCTTCTGAGTTCCTCCCTAATGGTGTGCTGTCCTAGTGCTAGAAAAGGCTCGGGTCCTATTGCTGTTGTTGCTGCAGCAACTCTAGCCAAACCATCAGCTTTCTCGTTCCCATCAATACCTTTATGTCCCGGGACCCAAAGAAGTTGGACTTCATTGTGGACTGCCAGAGAATTAAGTGTTTCTATGCACTCAAGCACAAGCAAAGATTTCACCTCATATGAGGCAATGGCCTTGAGTGCAGCCTGACTGTCGCTTATTATCACTATGCGCTCATTTTTATAGCTTCGGCTTAGGTTAATCCATGCACATAGGCATATGCCGTATAACTCTGCCTGGAAGATGCTCGGAAAGCTCCCCATTGGGATCGATATATTAGCCCTGGGGCCGTGGATTCCTGCGCCAATGCCTTCAGGAGTTTTGGAGCCATCTGTATACCAGTGCAGCGTGTTCCTTTTTAGATGTTCTACCAATATGGATGTATCCCAGTTTGCTTTTGTACCGAGTTCGATTTTAAATCGCTTCTCAAAGTGTAAGATCTTGGTCATATCGTCTCTCGGAAGCTCAGCTAGGGGAAGCCTAGCTCTCAACTTCTGAATGTTGCGAGACGATATGAGCTTTCCTCTCCCCCAGCCCTCCCTGCTTATATTTAGCAGGGTCCGTTTAGCTGACTGCTCTATAAGAATATATAGGGGGGTCAGATCAAGAATTACCTCCAACGCGGCCGTTGGGCAAGTGCGCATGGCTCCTGTTATACTAACGCATGCTAGTCGCTGAAGTTTGGATAGAGACTTTTGTTGTCGACAGGGTGGCCCTCGAGACCCAGGCCACCGCCCCATACAATATCGCTGGTCTAACAATCATGGTATACATCCATCATAAAATTTTTCGGGCTACAGCCCCAAGATTTTCCTGCTAAGCGTCTGCATACCATGAGTGCCTTTGTTGCTTTTGATATTACTGTATCGACATGCGTCTTCCATAGAAGTTTGGCATCAAAAGTGACTCCTAGATACTTTACTACGTCCACTGTGTCGATCTCAACCCTGTTTAAAGAGATTGCTCTCATACCTGATAGTTTTCTTTTCCTAGTGAATGGTACTATGGCAGTTTTGAGAGGGTTTATTTTAAGCCCTACTCCCTCACACCATCCACTAGTTACAACTAAAGCTCTTTGGACTATGTCGCATAGAGTGTTCTCGAACTTTCCTGTAGCTATGATGACGATATCATCCGCATACCCCTGGCACCGAATTCCCTCGGCTGTCAGCTTTACTAGGAGTTCGTCTACTAAAATGCTCCACAGTAGGGGGGATAGTACCCCTCCCTGTGGACAACCCCTATGAGTTTTGAGTTCTATTGTCTTGCCTGTTATCTCTGTCTCCACTGTTCTTGTTTGGAGAAGCGATGCTATCCATCTGTTGATGGCTGGTTCTACGTTCCTTTTCGATAAGGCTTGGCATACTGCCTTGTGCGAGACGTTATCAAAGGCCCCTTCTATGTCCAAGAAGGCACATAGTACTATCTCTCCGCAGTCTATTCCACTTTGAATTTCCGTTGTCAGCTGATAAAGGGCAGTTTCGGTGGATTTTCCCGGCCTGTATGCATGCTGACAGGGATGGAGCGGGTGTCTCCGCAGAGTGGTGGATCTTATTTCATTGTCAATGATCTTCTCCATTGCCTTCAGCACAAAAGATGTTAGGCTGATTGGTCTGAAGGACTTTGCTAGAGAATAGTCTCGCTTGCCTACTTTCGGTATGAATATTACCTTAGCTCTTCTCCACATCGTTGGGATATATGTTAATGCGAGGCAATCTCTCATTATTCTCCCAAGATGTGGCAATATTATATCGCCGCCCTGCTGTAGCAGTATTGGTCGGACACCATCGACACCCGGGGATTTGTAGCCATCAAACGATCTCACCGCCCATTCGACCGAATGCCTGCCAAAAAGATTTTTGGCTAGCCTCCAGTCGGACTGCGATGGTTTTGTCTCCCGTGCCTCCAGTATTCGATTGTGTGCCGGTTCTTCCGGGAAATGGGTTGCCAGCAGGGCCAGCGCTCTCTCCTCTTCATTTCCTGTATAATTACCATCATGCAATTTAATGGCTAGCTTTATCTCAACTGGTTCTTTTGCTAATGCTTTGTGTAATCTAGCTGCAATCGGGGTGGAGGTTATACCCTCGCAGAATTTTCTGAAACTATCCCGTTTTGCTTTTCTAATTTCTTTACTGTATGTCGTTAGATTTGCCGCGTATTCGTCCCAGCAGCCGATGCGTTTGGCCTTATTGAAAAGCCTCCGCACCGTCTTTCTTAGGACTGAGAGCCGATGAGACCACCAAGCGTATGATTTTTAATCTTGGGCTGGGTCTCAGGACAGCTGCAGTTAAAGGAATCCATGATCACGTCATTGAACCTATTTACCCTGCTTTCTAGCTCAGTACAGTTTGTTCTTTTGTTGTGCCTTCCTATACTAGGTAAGTTTAGCTCAAGTGTTTGCCTATAATTTACCCAGTCAGTATTCCTGGGGTTTCTAGTGAGGATGAAACTTTGTTGTTTGGCCTTCAGCTTAAATTGGATAATCCTGTGATCAGACAATGATGGTTCCTTGGAAACCTCCCATTGCGAGATCAGATTTTCTGCCAAGGTGTTGCTGAGGGTTATATCAAGCACTTCCTCTCTGTTCTTAGTTACGAATGTTGGAGTTTGTCCCACATTGTGTATACTCAAATCACTACTTAAAATGTATTCTAATAGAGACTCACCCCTCGGGTTGGTATCTGTGCTTCCCCATTCCTCGCTGTGGGCATTAGCATCGCAGCCGATAACAAGCGGAAGCTTAGCCCTTTCGCAACGTCTTACTAGCTCCTGAACCTCCACTGGGGGAATGCTGTTGTTATCCCCTGCAAAGTAAGCGGCAGCGAAGACTATATCTTTGGTCTCTCCGTTTACCTCCAATTTTGTCTGCACCGCCACTAGGTCTCTTGTTAGGTGTTCTGTAATGCAAAAATACTCAATGTTGTTTCTAAGCACTACGCAAGCTCTGGGTCTCTCCGAGGAGAGGTCCCATATTACCTTGTTGAGAGAGTCTTTAAGGCCCCTTACCTGGCGTTTGTAGACCCACGGCTCCTGAGCCAGTATGATGCCCAGATCTCCCGAGGCAAACCTACCCGCTATGACGGCCGAGGCCGCTACGGCGTGGTGTAGGTTGATCTGGGCGACTGTCAGGATCGAGGTCACAGCACTTCCAGGTCGGAGAGCCCACAGTCGCTCTCGTTCCTAAAGTCGAGCTCGAGTTTCCTCAAGTCGAGATTCTCAATCAGCTCCTGCGTTGTAGGGATCTCATCTGTCATGCAGGCAGATGCAGGAATGACTGCAGAAACCTGTTGCCTAGTCAGAGGGACGACTTGTGCCGATGATTCTACCTCCATTGTCTGAGGTGGACGAGTAGCCTGCATCGTATTTGGTGCAGTTTTCTTTTCCTCCGTGGCTTTTGGTTTCCAGTGCCGTACGTAGACATAACTGAACCTGTAGTTCAGACGGAAGCCATCCCTCTTGATTTTCTCGTAAGATACTTCGTCGACGCCTAGGATCAGTCGGATACCTGCATCCTCTATGGTGCTATTCACCAGACGCCACGCCGCGGTTTGTAGGCCCGCGTTCTGTGCTTTTATGAGCCCTAGTGCTCTCTCTACCGGTCTGTGTGCACTTCTTGGGAGGTATACCATCACATTATGTGTTGGCGGTATCTCATCTCCCCTCCTCGTGCATAGATCAGGTCCTTTCCAGGCTCCTAGCTTTGGGGCCACCTCGGAAAGCCATTCTGCGGTCTTCTCGTCTTTGCAGTCTACCAGCAGTAAACCTGGACGAAAGAATATCCCGCAAAAGGCAATCGGATGAGTCCATCCTTTAACGACCTCGTCCATAATGACCTCTTCGAGCTCCGTGAGGTCTTCCGGTCCTAGCGACTCCGCCGGATAGTTTCTGGGCAACACCGCCAGCCTGATACCTTTGAGGGTATCAGAGTAGCTTGTATGCTGCTCTCCGCCATCCGCCAGTGCCTCCGGACCGCTGACCCTCGACCGCTCATCAGAGCTTAGCGGAAGGGGCTGTGGATGCGCTCTTTGTCGCTTGGAGCTAGGTGCTTGTGGGGTTATTTGCCCGCTACTCCGCTTGACAGCGGGTGCGGGTTCGCCACTATCCGTAGTTTCACGTACCCCGCTTCGCTGCTCAGGAGCAGGCGCGGGTGCTGGACTTCTTCTAACGCTTCTATAAAGCCCGCCGCGCCGTTCTATGGCGGGGGCGGTGGCTGTTTGCTTGTCGGAAAACCCGCTTTCCCGCTGATATATGGTTGCGGGATGGGTTATTTTGTATCTATTCCCGCACGACCACTCTTTCGAGGGTGCGGGTGCACGGTTCGCATTGTTATTTGCGCTGGTGTGTGCCGACTCTTTAGGCTGCAGTTTAAGACCTGCTAGCTGTCGCGCCTTTTCAGGAGTGTACCCTTGTTGTAGGTACCTTAAGTACCACTTCGCTCCTGAGCCGGTTAGCCCAACCCTGTTGGGATCATCAAGAGCACCCGGTTGTCCGCGCTTTGGCAAGGGGGGAGGTTTGCCTCTTCTTCCTCTACGTTTGCCCCTGAACGAGTCACTAGATTCCGAGTGTGAGCCTGGAGAGCTTCGACGTCTAGTTTGGGTTGGGGAAAGCTGTCTCTTCGGAAGACCCACACCAAAATTGCCTACGGAAGTTTCACTTCCTGCCCTCTTTCTCCCTGCCTCTTCTTCTTTTCGGATGGCCGGTTCGTGGTAAACTCCTCTACTCGTGGAGGGTTCATCGTCATCCCGCTCATATTCCTCGAATAGGGCAGCTTCTGCAATGGAAAGGTCGTTAGGAAGTTTTATCTTACCTTTGGCCTTGTGGCGTTCGGGGAATGCGCTCTTGTTTGTATTGCCTCTGCTGTTGTTGTTCATGCTGCTATTGTTGTCAATGTTGTTGTTGTTGTGATTGCTGTTATTTTTGTTATTTGTATTCATCTTGTTCTTACGACCGCTTTCTCGTGTTCACGATACTGACGGTCTACTTCTTATAAAAGGGGGACAAAGGTGGTACGCCGCGCCAGAGCCCCTTATCGCGGTAAGGCCGTCATTACTCCTCGATGCGGCCCGGTGTCGAGGAGGCGCCGTTATATTACAGCCGGTTTAACCTCCTGGCTGCAAACCATCCAATGGGCACGGTGTCGCCTGACACCCTGGATTAGGAGGTGGTAGTTCTTGGTCATCGCACCCAAGGGCGAATCCGACCATCCCCACAGTGCCCCGCAGAACCCATACGAGCGAATGGCCGAATCCTTCCTTAGGCACGACTAAGCCCCTGCACCAACGACAAGGTGCCTACCCTAGCAGGGGATAACAACCATAACATGATAAAAGTAGCAATTTCCACGTGTTCGATAACATTTTTTTTTTCTTAAATTAAAAGGAGCAACACAGGCTACCCTAAGGCAGCATTCCAAAGTAAGACAACTGTCTAATTAATAAACCTTCTATGATTGAATCATGAGTGATGACATCAAAAAAGTGGTCTACATATTTTGTTTTTCCTACAATTTTCACGCAACTTTGAAGAGTTGACAACACATTGCGTTGCTGTGGGAGCCGTTTGACAACGAGTAAGCGAGTTAGCTGCTTATGGAGCAAATCTTTTATAATTGAATCAAGGACAGCTGGTTTCTTCGTTATTATATGAAGGAAAATGTTAAACAGCCTTCCAAAAAAATCGAATAATTCAACAATACTTTAGCCTCTGAAACTTGCACATTAACTCGGACATTTTCTTTAAAGATTTATTAATATCACTTGGATTGATTAATAGAAAATTTTGATTATGATTTTTTGTAATTTGAAATGTTAACCAAACATTTGTATTTCATACAAATAAAGATACGAACGCGGGCAAAGCCGCGGGTAAATACTAAATAAATTAACATAAGAGTAAATTAATTCCCCTTAATTGGGAAGGTGCCTCTGCCCGGCTGGTTGATGTCCTCAGCAGAGCAAAGGCTGACATCACCGCCATCCAAGAGATGCGATGGACGGGGCAAGGGAAACAAGTGATAGGCCCTTGCGACATCTACTACAGCTGCCATGTAAAGGAGCGCAAATTTGGTGTCGGATTTGTGGTGGGAGAGAGACTGCGCCGTAAAGTACTGTCGTTCACTCCGGTGGACGAACGTCTCGCCACAATCCGCATCAAGGGGAGATTCTTCAACATCTCCCTGATTTGCGCCCACGCCCCGACGGAAGAGAAGGACGATGGGACCAAAGATCGCTTTTACGATCTCCTTGGTCGCACGTATGAGCGGTGCCCCCACCACGATATAAAAATCGTGCTTGGCGATTTCAATGCCAAGGTGGGCAAGGAGGGCATCTTTGGTTCTACAGTCGGAAAATTCAGTCTCCACAACGAAACGTCCGATAACGGAATGAGACTGATCGACTTCGCCGGGGCCCGAAACATGGTAGTCTGTAGTACCAGGTTCCAGCATAAAAAGATTCACCAAGCTACGTGGCTGTCTCCAGATGGTAAGACACGAAACCAAATCGACCACGTTGTGATAGGCGGAAGGCATGCTTCCAGTGTCCTAAATGTGCGCACGATCCGAGGAGCCAACATCGACTCGGATCATTTTCTTGTGGCAGCTAAGATCCGCACGCGCCTCTGTGCAGCAAAAAGCGCACGCAAACGGACACAAGGAAAGCTCGACGTCGGAAAGCTGCAATCGCAACAGACAGCCACCCACTTCGCCACTCGACTTGCACTCCTGCTCTCTGAGAGCAATAATCAACAGCACGATATTTCCGAGCAGTGGAACCATATTTCTCGCTGTCTACATACCGCCGCTGAAGAATCCATCGGATTTCAGCGAACCCGAAAGAACAACTGGTATGACGAGGAATGCCGCGCCGCTACGGAACGTAAAGACGCTGCCTACAGGGCGCAACGCGAGCTGTGCGGGAGCGTTATCGTGAGTTGAAGAAGGAAGCAAGACGCATTTTTCGTGAGAAAAAGAGAGAGGCCGAAATGCGTGAGTGCGAGGAGCTTGAGATGCTGGCCGACAAGAAAAGCGCCCGTAAATTTTTTCAGAAAGTAAAGCGGCTAACAGAAGGTTTCAAGACCGGGGCGAATTCCTGTAAGAATGACAACGGCGACCTGGTGACTGATGTCCACAGCATACTTAAATTATGGAGGGAGCACTTCTTCACACTGCTTAATGGAAGCAGCTGCAACAACGATGGAGAAGATGTTGAACCCGAATCCCCAATCAATGATGATGGACGTGATGTACCATCACCCGACCATGACGAAATTCGGAAAGCGATAGCACGGCTGAAGAACAACAAAGCCCCCGGGGCTGACGGGTTACCAGCTGAGTTATTTAAGTACGGCGGAGAGGAGCTGGTTAAGTGCATGCACGAGCTCATCTCTAGAATATGGTCGGAAGAACGCATGCCTACTGATTGGAACTTAAGTGTGCTCTGCCCAATCCACAAAAAGGGTGATCCTGCAGTCTGTGCCAATTATCGCGGGATTAGCCTTCTTAACATCGCGTATAAGGTTCTGTCGAGTGTATTGTGCGAAAGACTTAAGCCCACCGTCAACGAACTGATATAAGGTCCATCAGTGTGGCTTTAGACCTGGTAAATCCACCACCGACCAGATATTCACAATACGCCAGATCTTGCAAAAGACCCGAGAAAGAAGATCGACACACACCATCTTTTTGTCGACTTCAAAGCCGCCTTCGACAGCACGAAAAGAAGTTGCCTTTATGCCGCAATGTCTGAATTTGGTATCCCCGCAAAACTTATACGGCTATGTAAAATGACGTTGAGCAACAGCACCAGCTCCGTCAGGATTGGGAAGGAATTCTCCGAGCCGTTTGATACCAAACGAGGTTTCAGACAAGGTGACTCTCTGTCGTGCGATTTCTTTAACCTGATGCCGGAGAAAATAATTCGAGCCGCAGAACTAAATCGAACAGGTACCATCTTTTATAAGAGTGTGCAACTGCTGGCGTACGCCGATGACATTGACATCATTGGCCTTAACAACCGCGCAGTTAGTTCTGCCTTCTCCAAACTGGATAGAGAAGCGAAGCGAATGGGTCTGGAGGTGAACGAGGGCAAGACGAAGTATCTCCTGTCATCAAATAGACAGTCGGCACATTCACGACTGGGATCACAAATCACTGTTGACAGTTATAACTTTGAAAAAGTTGAGAACTTCGTTTACTTAGGAACCAGCATTAACACCAATAACAGCGTCCGCCTTGAAATCCAACGGAGAATCTCTCTTGCCAACAAGTGCTACTTCGGACTGAGTAGGCAATTGCACAGTAAAGTCCTCTCTCGACGGACAAAAACCATACTCTATAAGTCTCTCATCATGCCCGTCCTATTGTATGGTGCAGAAGCATGGACGATGACAACATCAGATGAGAGGGCTCTTGGAGTGTTCGAGAGAAAGATTCTTCGAAAGATTTATGGACCTTTGCGTCTTTGCGACGGCGAATACCGCGTTCGATGGAACGATGAGCTGTACGAGCTCTACAATGACGTGGATATAGTGCAGCGGATTAAGAATCAGCGGCTCCGCTGGCTAGGTCACGTCGTTCGAATGGATGAAATAGCTCCAGCCCTGAAGGTTTTTGACGCGGTACCCGCGGGTGGAAGCAGAGGAAAAGGAAGACCTCCTCTGCGTTGGAAAGACCAAGTTGAAAAACACTTGGCTATACTTGGGACTTCCAATTGGCGCCAGTTAGCACGAGATAGGGACAGCTGGCGTGCTTTGTTGACCTCGGCCAAAATCGCTTAGGCGGTTAATGCGCCAATTAAGTAAGTAAGTAAGTAATATGTATGTATAGAATTTTGTTCAATGCGATATTTTTGATCAAAACTTTCGCAAACATTTCGTTTCTTTTTTAGTAAAAGCCTGATTCACAACGGTTGGAATAACCGTTTCCAAGTAGTTTGCCTTACAGCTCATTCATTTCTACCAGAGCTCCAAAAAAAAAACAGTTCAGCTTTTGCAAAATAACAGCTCTCATATATTGGGAGTTATTGTCTTGGCTGCGTTTTTTTGTTCTAGGCTAATGAGAGATATTAATTTTATTTTACTAGATGTCAGCCCTCGGCAGGCAATGGCAAACCTCTGAGGGTATTTCTGCCATGAAGACGCTTCTCATAAATTAATCTTCCGTTCGGAGTCGGCACAAAACTGTGGCCTCTCCATTTATGGTATAACATAAAGAAGCAAAATTATTGTTTTTATTATTTTACTAGAAAAGTTTTATGTGGAAAAATATTAAATTACGTTTTTGACACAGTCTATAGATTTTTATTATATTTTCTAAGCATTAATGTTTGTAACTATACTGAATTATATATTGTAAACAGGTTATGAAAAAATTTTGTATTTATACTCGTACCTTTGAATATTAGCGATTAGTAGTAAATTTTCTATCATATAGTTGACAACGCAGTCCACTACATAGAGTGTTCAATTGAATTTGGTCGCGACATTTTGACAAGTTTCTGCTATTTTTATTTTGTCCGCTTTATGTTTATTAATTTTTTATAAATGTATAGCTCATCAATGAACAAAAACCATACAGATCCAGAATCCAAACTTTGTTTATATTTACAAAAAGTTCGGCATGCTTTTGTAGTCCGATACATTTCAATAGAAAATGAAATGTGCAAGTCCTCAAGTTCGTGAAAAAAAATAATTTTTATAATCTACACATTTTCTTCCATACAAAGTTCGTTCGAAGTTTTGTTCTATACGGAATAAAATGCATGAAAATGTGTCCGTAGGCTTTTCGGCACTTAATTTTATATAAAAAGAAATAATATATAGCTAAAATTACAAAACGGTAGAGAAATTCCCTTTAGTTAAGTTAATAACTTAAATTTTGTTTTTGCGTATACATACATACATACATATATATTGATAAAAATAATCCATATTTTTTTTTACATAAAATTTCATTACGCATGGCAACCTGCTACTGGCTACTGAAAAAAATAAAATGTTTCCTTTTTGAAAAGATCTTTATATTTTTCTTCGTACTTTTCAAAAAATTAAAATCATTATAAAATAAGCATTCTGAGCTCAATCGCTACACATAATAGATAGATAGATATAAAGAGAGCTATGCACTGCGACCAGTGGATCTATTGTGCCGTCGAAGCTCATCACAACAATTCAGCCAACCCCAAGACCTCCAGAAATCTGAGGATAGTCGCCGGGCTTAGGGTTTGTATGTATTGATCTCCCGGCCATGGCCGACCCAGGGTTGTCCCCTCGTCTGCGTGCCACAGTCTCACACTCCGTAAGCAGGTGGTGTGGGGTCTCTCCTGCCGAGTCACAGAAGCGACAAAAGTCGCTCGACCAGATCCCCAGTTTGTGTAGGTGACCTTTAAGTCTGCAATGACCGTTAGAAAGCCTGTAAGGATTCTCAGTTTTTCCCTAGGAAGGTCCATAAGAAGCTTGAGCTGTCTTAGATTGTACCCCCCCAAGGATGTTCTTGGACTGTTTGAGACCGGCGACGTTAAACCAGTGCAGGTTTCTCTGCCTTTTTGTCTCCCAGCTAACTTTTTCTCTTACCGTGTCCGGTCCTAACGCTATAAACGGCTCTGGTCCAATAGGAGTGGTGGCCGCCGCTTTCCTTGCTAGCGGGTCCGCTGCTTCGTTGCCTTCCACACCCATATGCCCCGGTACCCAAAGAAGTAGGATACGATTTCTCTCCGCCAGTGCGTTTAGTCTCATTATGAACTCAAGTACCAAAGATGACTTCACCTCGTATGATGAGAGAGCTCTGAGCGCCGCCTGACTATCGCTTGAAATTTTAAATTAGTATTCGTTCACTGCTATACTTCCTACGTAGGTTTATCTTCGCGCACAGACTGATTGCAAAGACCTCCGCCTGAAAAATGCTGGGGAAGGCCCCAATGGAACCGAGACCTCTGATTTGAGACCATGGACGCCCGCACCAATACCCTCCGGAGTCTAAGAACCGCCTGTGTACCACCGCAGAGTACTTCCCCAGATGTGATAATCCAGAATTGAAGCCCTCCAGGTGGCTGTGCTATGACTTACTACCTCAAACCTTCTGTCGAAGGTTATAACTTTGTGCATGTCATCCCGGGGGAGGCTCGCTAGAGGGAGCTGTGAGAATAATGCCTCCCCCGCCTTGCATGACAACACCTTGCCTCTGCCAAACCCATCCTTGGAGAAATTCAGTAGGGTTCTTTTTGCTACGTGGTCGATGGTCAGATGGAGCGGTTCCAGCTCCAGAACCACCTCCAGCGCGGCTGTAGGGCACGTGCGCATGCCAGACGCTGGAGTTTGGCTAGGGACTGTGGTCGTAGCCAGGGTGCCTCTGGAACCACACACGACCGCCCCATAGGTGACCATTGGCCTAACTATCATGGTGTACAGCCAGCGCAGGATTCTGGGGCTGCAGCCCCAGGACCTCGCTGCTAGACGCCTACACACCATTAATGCTCTGGCAGCCCTAGAAGTTGCCGCAGCGACCTGGGGCTTCCACAGAAGCTTGGAATCCAGAATTAGTCCCAGATATTTCACTTCCGTGACGACCTTGACCGCGGCACCCCCCGGACTACGTCTCTACTGCCCCGCAGTTTCCTTTTCCTGGTAAAGGGAACGATTGCTGTTTTGGAAGGATTGATACTGAGGCCTACCTGTGAGCACCACTTCCTTGTTAAATTCAAACCTCTTTGCACAATTTCAAAAAGAGTGCTGGCGAACTTGCCCTTGGCGATAATAACAATGTCATCCGCGTATACCTGACAGCGGATTCCATTCATCGTGAGGGTTTGCAGAAGTTCGTCTACGACTAGGCTCCACAGTAAGGGTGAGAGTACACCCCCTTGTGGGCAACCTTTGGTTGTCTGCAACCTCAACAATTCTGCTCTGCAACAGCCTTTTTACCCATCTACGGATGGTTGGCTGCTCATTTCTAAGCTCCAAGGCTCTGTCCACCCCTTCATGAGAGGTATTGTCGAAGGCCCCCTCTATGTCGAGGAAGGCACAAAGCACTGTCTCTCCGCTCTCAAAGGCATCCCGAAGGACCGAGGTCAGTGCATACAGAGCAGTCTCTGTTGACCGGCCCACTCTGTATGCGTGCTGATTCGGGTGCAGTGGTACCGCCCTTAGAGCGTTGGATCTGATCTCCTGGTCAATAACGTTCTCCATCGTCTTCAGAAGGAAGGACGTGAGGCTGATCGGCCTGAAGGATTAAGCTAAGGAGAGGCTACATATAGTACGAAAAACAGTTCTGGTAGCCGTGACTAGTATACCGGCAACTTTACACTAGTCACCATACATAATAGTGGAACGATCATTTGAATAACCACAATTCGGTCCACTCAACAAAGAACACCTGCAAAGCAACCATCAAAAATAAATCACAATTGTTAATCACACCAAACCGTATTTTTTTAAAGTAGGGTTGTTTCAAAAGCCAAAGCTAATAAATTTTCGATTTAGCGCTTTTTTAAATAACGAGAAACATCGTTGTGGTCATGACAGATATCATGTACATGGTTCAATTATAAAAGGTTGGATACTTATTGCCGATTTAGTGTTTCGAATGCCTTGTAGGGAAGGTCAGAGAAAGGGGTAAAGTAATTTCATCCCATTTAATGTTTTTTTTTGGAGAAATTGGTATAATGATTTTATGCAATATTGGCTTACACCGGTAAAGAAGATGTGGCGCGTATTAGGTGGGGATGCAAACGATATATCGATATTAGCTGTAACGATGACTTTTTGGCCGATTTCAATAATTTTATCGCGATGTTTTGAAAACCATTATATCGAAATTGCTGATGATTTTTTTCGATACCTCAATATTTTTTTTGGACAAACCTTTTTTTCCTTAAGTTTCTTTTTTATTAACCGAATACCTACTATTCCCGTTTAAAAAAAATGTTTTTCTTAAATATCCCGCACATCAGTAATAAAGTTTGTTTTGTCTATAAACACAGGTTCGACAGACGTAACGGAGATCGCACAGCTGGAGCAGGAGTTGGTGGAATGGGCGGTATGGGTGGCAATGGTGGCGGCGGTGGCTATCGTGATCAACAACGTGGCGGTCCGATGCGTGGCAATGGCCTTGCTCGTCCTCGTCCTGCACCTTATGCTCGCGGTGGGATCGGAGGCAATGGTGCCTCGTTTCGAGGAGGACCGCCACGTGGTGGTAATAATGATCGTAGAATGGATGGTGGCGGCAACAACACTGGGACACCCGGCGACCGTTTGCCAACTATTGTTTGGTCCGAAATAAAGTTGACGCCATTTCAAAAGAATTTCTATCAACCTAGTACAACCGTTGCCGAACGCTCAAAAACCGATGTTGATGGCTTTTTAACAACCAATGAGGTTACATTGAAAGGCGACAGTATTCCATCTCCAAATATTGAATTTAGTGAACCCGGTTTCCCTGAACATGTTTTAGCAGAGATTAAAAAGTTGGGATTTGCAAAACCAACAGCTATACAAGCGCAGGGTTGGCCGATCGCTCTTAGTGGACGAGACATGGTCGGTGTAGCACAGACCGGCTCGGGAAAGACACTTGCTTATGTGCTACCCGCTGTTGTACATATTAATCATCAACCTCGTTTGGAACGCGGCGATGGTCCAATTGCTCTAATTTTGGCGCCAACACGAGAACTGGCTCAGCAAATTCAACAAGTTGCAAACGATTTTGGTTCTCAGACGCATGTACGCAACACATGCATTTTCGGTGGCGCACCGAAGCAACCACAATCACGCGACTTAGAACGCGGTGTTGAAATTGTAATTGCCACGCCAGGACGTCTACTCGATTTTTTAGAGAGAGGTGTAACTAATTTGCGTCGTTGTACCTATCTCGTTTTGGATGAGGCAGATCGTATGCTTGACATGGGATTCGAACCCCAGATACGACGAATTATAAAGCAGATTCGCCCAGATCGTCAAGTGTTGATGTGGTCGGCTACCTGGCCAAAGGAAGTGCGTAATCTTGCTGAAGAATTTCTTGATAACTATATACAGATTAACATTGGGTCACTAACGCTTTCTGCCAATCACAATATACTTCAAATAGTAGATGTATGCGAGGAGAATGAGAAGGACAATAAGCTAATTAAGCTTTTATCTGAAATATCGGCCGAATCTGAAACCAAGACTATTATCTTCGTGGAGACAAAAAAACGCGTGGATGAGATAACACGAACCATTGGACGAAGTGGTTGGCGCGTATGTGCCATACACGGCGACAAATCGCAACAAGAGCGTGATTTTGTGTTGACGTCGTTCCGTAATGGACGACACTCGATCTTGGTGGCAACCGATGTGGCTGCTCGCGGTCTAGGTAAGACTAATTTTCTAGAGCAATTTCGCCGCTGCCGCTATAGATATGTGGCTACGGCGATATCTTAACTTTTTTGATCGTAGCTGCGAGTGATGCTGTGGACGAAATGCTGAATATTCTATCATTATTATTTTGTTGGTTCGTTGGCGAATATTATTTTTTGTCATGATGCGAATCAGCGAAACCCAACGCCTTAATAATTGTTTCGAATGCGTCCAATTAAAGATAAGATGGGGTATAATTATAAGTTCGTTGAAAAACGGGTCAAGTTCGGATTTAAAATTTAAAGAAGTATTCTTAAAAACTGTACACAATAATTTTGCGGACGATTCACTGGAAAAGGTGTGGGTTAATAATGAGGAATGTGTATTTCCATACATTGCTGTCAGGTTACGGGTCACTTTAATGAAACTAGGATTGTATCTTGTATATTTGTATATAAAAAAGGCTAGTGTCAGTCAAGGAAACTGTGGCCGCAAAATCTGAATAGAGCAGTATATTTACAAATTAACCTTTGACGAAAAAAAATCTAGTTAGGAGGAGACGTTACTATGCTTAACATTGACAACCTTTTGGTAATTTAAAAGGGGAATACATATTCGAATTCAACATGGGAGTCATGAACAAAACCTTTTTTATTACGATTTATCGTTCAATAGAGTTTGAACGAAGTATGACACCGACTAATTTACGAATACAAAGGCAAAGTTAAAAAACTTCCTTATTAGTGCACTAAAAATACTTATTTAAAGCCAACGCTTAAATAATTGATTGACATTCCGCTTACTAGTGTTATTAAGTGAAAGAAAATCTCATCTACTTAGCAGGGTTGTTTTACTTTTCCCAATTACGAAAATGAAAACATCGGACATTGTTCAGAATTTGGGCCAAATAATTTTTGACTGGCAGTTGAATTTTTTCAGTTATTACAACTTATGTGTGAACAAAAATATCAACTTCACCGTTTCTCCAAATGGACTTCGATTTTTTCTTGTATTTTATTATAAAAGTTTACAACTTAAAACCATAAAAATTTGTAAAATGCGAAAATACGGAATATCAGAACAAAAGTTATAATCTGTGTCTGCAGGTTTGTTTTTGATTGTTTATTAATCATACTTGATAAAGAAAAGCTAAATTCAAAGTTAGTATTTATTAGCAATAAGTTACGCTTAGGTTATACATATATACATTACTAAAATAACGGCAGTAATGTCATATCGGCAAACACTGTGTTTGCAAATGCTGCACATAGATCGTATTTGTACGCTGGACCTAGGCTGGATTACTAATGCGGGAGCTCGCAATAATTATCTACTTTATATATGTATGTATGTATGTATGTATAGGCAACTGGGAACGTGTTTAGCTCTTACTTCGTTCTGTGCTCGCTTGACTGCTTGTTCATCCCTTCCATAGCTTTTCTCTCATCCCTAACACAGTTGCGTTCAAAAAATCACTTAGTTGTTAATTCAGGTCTGTACCGGATTTCGGTAAGTACATTGCTTTTCTTCTCATTAAAGTCATTAAGAAAAAGTATAATTTTTGTCTGTTATTTATTGATATTTTTAAATATACTATATGAATTAAGCTTCCAACTTCGTGTATGACTTACTGCCAAAGCATTTTTATCAAATTTTAATTTCAAATGAAATATAATCAAAAAAAAAATTGAAAACTTTATAAACACAAAGAAAAAATCGTTAAAGGTCGAGGTCCACTTAAAAGTAATAAAAAAAAACTCCAATTATAACAAATTGCTTAAATTATACAGTTATAAAATATTTAACTTGCAATGTTGGAGAAATTTTTGTTCAATTTTTATTCTACATATGTAATTTGCCTGCGTGCAAGATCTAAATGAAATATTTTTAATTTTCGACGTTTGCTACGAACGAACGTGAAATAACAACCATTCATACAACAACGCTCATCGTTCAATGCTTAAACATTTGCAAAACACAAAACGAAGATGTTGATGATGTTAAGTTCGTAATTAATTACGATTACCCTTCGAATTCGGAGGACTATGTGCATCGCATCGGGCGTACAGGACGCTCGAACAATACGGGAACGGCATACACCTTGTTTACCACATCAAACGCCAACAAAGCTAATGACTTGATCCAAGTACTGCGTGAGGCAAATCAGGTAACTAAAATTAAGTATTTGTTAATTTATATATACACATACTATGTATGTACATATTCACGCTCGCTAATGTTTACACCATTTAACGAATATGCGTTGTTTTGTTGTTTTTTGTGTTTTGTGCAGGTCATCAATCCACGACTTGTAGAGATGGCATCATCTTCAGGCTACAATCATAAACGCAACTCGCGTGGTGGTTATCAAAGTCGTGGGGGCAATCATATGGGTGCTGGTGGTTATGGCAATCGTGGTAATCGTAGTTATGGTAACAACAATATTGGTGGGGCCGGTGGCGCTCAATCATATCAACAACGTCCCCAGCAACCGGGAACTGGTGGCGGTCAAATGTATCAACGCCCGAACGCAGCTCCATCTCGCTTTCCAGCTGCTTCTCAACCTAGTTACGACCGAAATCAGCATTCTGGTGTTAATAAACCCTACGGTAGTGCCGGGGCCGAAGGTGGCGACAAGCGGCCACGTTTCAATCCCCAACAGCAGCCGCCACAGCAACCCTCAGCTTATCCACAGCAACCGCCCCGCATGTCTTACGGAGGGACTACTGCACATCATCAACCGCCACCAAATCACCGGGCGCCCCATCATAGTGTTGCAGGCACTCCTGCTGGTGCACCCGGCATGTACACACACGCTCCTCCTTCGCATCACCACACAGCAGGCGCTCATTATGCCGTTCCCACCGGATTTGGTGCGGCGACCGGCAATATGTTTGCTTATCCCCCACCCCCATTGCCCGCGCAGAACTAAAAATCCATACACTTAAAATATTCCTAATATCATTATTAACTTAAAACAATGAAATAACTTTTGCACATGGCATTTGATTAGATTAAATTTTATGTTCTCTTATGTGGCTGTAGTAATGTACGTCTCATTATAATATGGCCAGAGGGCTAGTTGAAATGGCTATTAAAAGACTGCCCTCACCTGAGTTCGAAACCAAACGAAACATTTCACAAATGAATTGTCCAAAAACAAATATTGCCAATCAAATTGAATCGATTGTGCTATAGCAAATGCAAAATCAATTTATTTACATACTTACACAAGCGATATACGAGTATATCGTACCTCCAAGTGTGCAAAATTTGTGTCGCTCAGTTTAATCACTAAACTTTTAGTATATACACTTGTTTCTAGTGGTTTCATTTTTTTCTCGCGCATAAAAGCAATACAAAAACTAATGCAACAGCAGTTTTCATTGGCGTTCTGATTTATGAGTAAAATAAAGGACCTTATTATGCAACTTTTATAAGAGTAAAAAAACGACGTACATTTCGTTTGCTTTTGAACTCTGGTTGTGACTAAAAGTATTGAATCAAACGTACCGAAAAGGCTTCATATTTAATTGTTATTTTTGTTCACCTCATATTTCTAAGTACAGAATTTTCTTCCTCATTTATTCTTAATACGATTGTTATATCGGTTTCTTTTTTATGGGTCATTTACGCAGCCCAGCACATTATACTTCGTGCCAAAGACTGTTACTGAGCCCATAATATAATAACTCCTGACGGAGTAGAAGTTTTGGTTTTAAATTTTTTCTGCTAACAACATACATATACTAATAACGTCTTCATGTTCATCAGACCTTAAAAATAAATGTTAATAATTACAAAATATTCACATAGTTGAAGTGAATTGTATTACTTGGATTTTAATTGGATATGTAAATGTTTACCTACAATAAAATATAAATAAACGTACTTGAAAATAAATAAAAAATAAAATATACTGAAAATGGTATATTTAAAACCCTAAAGAAACACGTACATATGTAGGTCTGTTCCACACGCGCTTGAGCTGAATGAGATATGTAATTTAAAACCAATACAACTTACTATGTGTCAATTACGCCAAGAGCGTATCAGCATTTCATTTACATTTATTCAGAAACTGATCCGGGCTGGTGTGGAATATGAACCAAACATTTTTATATTTGTGGAAACTTAAGTATGGAAGTGTGAAAATTTCGCGAAAGCTGGGTAATATTAAACTAGGGAAACTAGAAAAGCTAGTTGCAATCGGATTGGACGAATGGAAGAATGATCCAGAAAAGGTAACTTACATATGTATGTATGTCATATATCGTGAGAACACATGTATGTCAGTGATTTTACTGGAGATGTAGATATGTATGTACAGAAATAAGTCGTCGGCCCGTAGTCTGTCCTGTATAGAGGCCTGCGTACAGTGAACAAGAAAACTGCATTAAGCTCTTCATTCACACACCTTTGAAAACAAATAAATTTGTGGTATACTTTTTCGTTATTTAGATTATGTACATACATATGTATGTATATGAGGACATACATATGTACATATTTTTAAACGCATTGTCATATGTATATTTATATAACATTATTAAAAAATTTTCGTTGCCTTGCGTAATGGAAATTCTAGTGTCCTTGCCCAGCGGCTACTAGGCTCTATACATTATAGGGATAAACAATAACCTTTTTTGGCTTGGTTTACGTTTATTTCTAAAACAGTTAAATAATAGATACATCGGTTAACACGATTTTTTTTTGTTTTCTGCATGGGTTTTACTTTATATATTTTGGTTATATAAGCAAATATATGTATATGGGAAATGACGATTAAAAATCTAAAATAATTGCTTTTAAAGCAATTACGATTTGACCATTTTTGATTTTGGCGCCCATATAATGTTCTTCGCGCACTGTTGCCGTCGAATGAGAGGGAAGAGCACGGGAGATAGTGTTGCTTGCATCGCTCGTTGTTTACGACAGTATGTGTTTGCACATTGCAGAGGAATATCGTGTTTCATGTTGTTGTAGCGGCTAGCTACGCCCCACTGGGCTGGCGGGCTCCCTCATTATCGTCAAGCTGAACTAACGAGAGGTCTAGGAAACGAGCCGTTTCAACAGGGTCGGACCATAGGGAGAGGGGTGTTAGTTGAGTAGGTTTGGCCGGGCATGTGAATAGGTGATTGGTGTCGTGCGGATACTCTCCACATGCCGGGCAAGTGTTGGGGGGGTGTCGGGGTTGATCCTGGATAGGTAGGAGTTTAACCTGCTACAATATCTAGATCGGAGTTGAGCCAGAGTGACGCGCGTCTCCCGAGGCAGCTGGAGCTCCTCAGCTGCTATAGGTGGTGGTTGGACTCCCAGGACTGCATTCACAGGGCGGGTGTCAATATATTTGGATACCGACTCCCTGTAAATGTTGTTCAGAGATTGTCGGTACGTCCTTAGGTCCAGCGGTAAGCGTATGTAAGTCTGGGCCTCGTCCGTCAGTTGCGAGAGGTGTCTCCTGATGTGCCTGGGTGCCGGCTCAAGCACGGCCCCGGACGGTGGCACCCTAGTAGAAACTGCTTTGTGAGCATTAGATTATGCTCCTGCACTGGGAGCACGTTAGCCTCAAGATAGAGGTGATCCACAGGCGTCATCAGGAGACATCCCGTCACTGTCCTGAGTGCGGCGTTCTGACAAGTCTCCAGTCTTGACCACTGAGTCCTGCTGGTTCCAGGCAACCATATTGGCGTAGCATAATTTAAAACCGGCCGGCCAATCGTCTTGTATGTCGCCAACAACGTTTCTTTGTCTTTGCCCCAAGTGAAGCCAGCGAGCGATTTGAGGACTTTGTTGCTCCATGTACCTTGTTGACGGTTGCGGTTGTATGCGCTGAGAAGAAGACCAGGCGTCGAGGGTGCCCCCAGGATCTTCGGGTGGTTAACCGTCGGAATGGGGGTCCCCTCTATGTGTATGTCGAGGGTGAGCCCGACCTCCGTCCAAAATGTGAATAGGGTCGCAGGAGACAGCGCCAAATTCCGTCCTGTAAAGTAGTGAGCAAGCTCTGGGAGGTAGCTGTTCACCTTAGAACACAAGCCATCAATTCCATTGCCGGTAGCTATTATCGTACAGTCGTCGGCATACGAGGCCATTGTGACTCCCTCTGGCGGTGAGGGGAGTCGCGAGATGTAAAAATTAAAAAGTAAGGGAGATAGGACCCCACCCTGTGGTACCCCCTGCTTTATTCTTCTCGCTTTTGACACTGCATCACGGTAGCACACCGCACAGTGGTGCCAGAGCGGAAAAAAGGATTTTTTTTATCATTCCAAATTTGTACCATCTTTTCAATTTAAGCTAAGAACTAATCAAATAACATTATCCGAATACTTGGGCTTGATATATTCAATGGTTTTTTGTTGGGAGAGCTTCAAAGTCCAACAAAGTATCAACGCAAAGTTACTCAGAAAAATGTGATGAATATTGCAAAGGTTAAAACTCAAAAGTTAACCATAAAATATCAATTGTTTAGTTCTTATTTATTAAAACCAATGTTATAGATGTGATTTACATCATCAAATGTATACTTTCTTTTTCAAGATTTTTTTTAATATGATGTTCTTTTATGGTCCAAAAAAATCATATATTTCACAACTTCAACAGAATATAACTATTGTGCGCAGGAGCGCGCAGGTTAGCCACTTACACAAAATAAACTTTAGAATCTCCTTAATCGATAGAAAAAATCAGCTGCAATAAGCTGCCAATTCATGAGTAATTAGCATTTTAATCTAAAAACTCACATCAAAAGTTATGAAAATGTGCAACTGCGTTGTTTGTTTGCTTGATTCTTTGCTTTGGTTTTTTTGCCTGCTTCGCTGCTTTGTTTTTTTGCCTGCTTCGTTGTTTTGTTTGTTTTTTTGATTGTTCGGTTTGTTGCTTTGTTGTTATTTTTTGGAGTTGTCTTACAGAAACATATTTGCTAAACCACACAGTTAAGAGAATTTTAATGTCCAAATCTGAAAATGATTTAATAGATATCCCAAAAAATTTGAAGCTGACTTCGAAATGGGGATGTGATGGCTCGTCATGACATAGTATATACCAACAAAGCTTCACTGATGGAAATATGACTGATAAACATATGTTTTTAACATCTCTTGTGCCCCTCACTTTAATTTAGATTTTGTAGACCAGTAAAATTCGAGTTTGTGAAAGAAACAGCCAATGTTATTACTGAGGAAGTTAACCGTGTTGAAAACGAAATTCGTAATTTAAATAACAGTGTAGTAATTATTTCAAACCGAACTTTCGAAATAAGTCATTGTCTTGCTCTTACAATGATTGATGGTAAAGTTGTTAATACCGTAACTGCAACCTCAGCAATGAGTGTATGTTTCATATGTAAAGCAAAACCAAAGGAAATGAATGATTTAGATGGTATATTGAGGAGAACAGTAAACGAAGGTTCCCTAAGATTTGGAATTTCTCCCTTGCATGCAAGAATTAAGTTTATGGAGTGTATTCTGCATATTGCTTACAACAAACATTTTCGCAAATGGAGAACTGACGATCGTACCAAAAAACTGAAGGCAGGTGAAAAAGCACGTATTCAAGCAGATTTGAAGTCATCCTTGGGAATAAATGTTGATGTAGTGAAGCAGGGACTGGGAACGACAAATAATGGCAATACCTCACGAAGATTTTTTGAGGATCCTGCTAAAACTGCCGATATTGTTGGCGTTGACGAAAACCTGATACATAGATTTAAAATAATATTATATACAATCAATAGTCAAGCAGCAATAGATCCTCAAAAATTTTAAATTTATTGCATGAAAACTGCGAGGTTATATCTCAGCCTTTATGAATTTTACTATACATATGCCAATGACAGTACATAAAGTTTTAATGCATGGAAGTAAAATTGTTTCATCCTCTATTTTGCCATTGGGCATGCTATCAGAGGAGGCTCAAGAAGCTCGCAATAAAGATTACAAGAAATATAGGCTAAATCATTCTAGAAAATGCGACAGAATTTCTACAAATCAAGATGTAATGCACTTGCTTTTAGCTTCATCGGATCCTTTTATTAATGGTTTCAGAACAAATCCCAAAAATAAAACTTTAGAATTGCACGATGATGTTAAAAAATGACTTGTTGAATAAATAATTAATAATATATGATCATTTGTGAATATTTTTTGGTTATGTTATATGGGAGGTGGGCGTGGTTGTGGGCGGATTTTAACAAAAAATTTTTTTTCATCTAATTTGGCAATATGAGAGATGTGTGCCAAATTTCAAAGCCCTACCTTGATTCCTTCTATTTTTTGCCGCGGCTTGCATGAAGCGGCACCACTGTGCACCGTCGCCTGACGACCACACAGGTAGTTCGCGGTCCATCGCCTCAAGGCCGCTGGGAAAGGTGAGGCCTCCACGTCCTTCAACAAGGTGGAGTGGCTGACTGTGTCGAAGGCCTTCGACACGTCCAGAGCCGCGAGGACGGTTCTCTCACAGGGGCGGTTGCCATTGAGACCACGATTAATCTGTTTGTTTATAGCGGTAAGTGCCGGAAGCCATGTTGGTAGTGGTTGAAGTACGTACATACATGTATGTACATACATATGTGGTACACTCAATAATATAAATAAATTTTCAACTATGAACTAAACTTATGCATAGTATATATGTATATTCATGTATAGGAAATGATTTGCAGTAATTTATCGTAAATATATACCGAATTAAAGTCATAACTTATATAAAAAACTAAAAATTACCAATATCTGATAATGTAAAATGCCGTCGGCAAATCAACATTTGCCTTTGTGCACAGCAATTATAGCAAATCTAAAGCATACATATGTATGTACCTAGTATGCATAGTACATATGTTTGTATGTACATATGTATGTAATTGCCAACCTACATATTTTTATGAACATTAATAAAGTTTAAAATTCATCATTTAAGGAAAATCGTTCTACTTTATTGAAAATGTGCATGTAAAATGCCGTCGTCCAAAACAGCTTGTGATCATGTAACTTCTATCAAACAAAGTGTACCTACATATGTGTATGGTTTTAAATATGCACATATTCATAAACATATGTAATATAAATCGACTCTTAAGGCAAACATATTTAAATAATACAGAATATAATACATATTTTGTTATATATCATTATTTTTGTTAATTTCAATGAGAAATCAACACATGATCGAGAAAATGCATGACCTGTTAAAAATGTCGGCCTCCCTCAGCTCTGTTAATATATCTCTCCCAATTTTTCCCCTCCATTGCAAAAGTGGTGAACTTGCCTATGGCAGTTTTGATGGGTTTTGACAATTCACACCGAATTTCGGTCTTTACTAATATATTCTGTAATGTATGTTCTCTGAGCTGACCATTTGTATTGCTCGTTTATTTAACTTTTGGCTCACTAAATAAAGAAAGTAGATATTTAAAAAAACGTCCTGCTCAGTTGCAAACTGCCAAGTCAATGGCGAGTCCGAACGATTTTTGTCATGTTGGCTATGTGATGGGCTCGTCCATATAAAGTGTGCCGGTTTGACGGGGGGTCTTGTTCAAAGTGCGGATCAACCGAAGTCGATCTGTTAAAGCTTTTCAGGGATACTAGGAATGGGTTTTCTGAGACAGGCACGAAGGAATTTTCAAATCTTTTAAATGCCTAAATAATGTGTTACCTTGCGTGAAGTTCAACGTTGCTAAGCGTAAGAGAGTTGAAATGATTGCATTGAAAGCCCAAAGTGCTCATCCTACTCCTTCGATTGAACTGTGTAGATGGAAGTAGAACTCTCTATATCAAAATCCATTGTAACTAGATTGGCGTCTAAAAATGCTGTTTAGCTAACTGCAGTTCAAATTGAGCCATCTACATCTTGGCCCATTTTAGCTAGATTGGCGTCTAAGAATACTGTTGAGCCGCCAGAATTGATGGAACCTGCGACTAAGAAGCTGGTTGTCGTTCCTCTTAGAAAGACAATTTTTGTTTCTAGTTTTGCGAAGGATACCACAGCTCAAGATATTAAATGCTATATTACTTCTAAAATTGAAACTAACAATTTAACTATTAAAAAATTTAAATTTAATTATGAGAGAAATATATCCTCTTTTAAAATTGACATTTCGAAAATTTTAAAACTCTTTTAGATAGTTCTTTTTGGCCGGAAGGCGCTTTTGTGCGCGAATTCGAATATAAACCTCACATAAGCGATCATAATGTTGCAAGGATTTCTCGGCAAACGGATCCAAAAAACTGAATTCAATGTATACTATCAGTATCTATTACCAAAACGTTAGGGGTTTGAACACAAAACTTACTGATCTATTCTTAAAAAGCATTGAAGAAGACGAAGACGTCTTTCATCCAGCTATGCAGTTAGATTGCGAAATTATGGGATGTATACAAGATCAAAGCTCTAAAATACTCATTTCTAACACTAAACTTTATTTTGCAAAAACAAATTATAAAACGCTTAATAAAGTACTATTTAAAATCATATGGCCAAAATATAATGAAAATATTGAGGAAAACGTTGATCATTTTAATAATACTCTGTATGAATTGTTTGAGAACCTTAAATGTTCTTATTCAGAGCCAACACAATTGTGGTTTACGAGGAAACTGAACTGTTTGAAAAATAAAAGGTCTATTCCAAAACTATTTGAGGCTATCGTCACTAGTCAGTTAACTTTTTTAATCTCTTCATCAATTACTAATTCTCAACATGGATTTTGTAAAGGCAAATCTATTATTACAATTTGTTTGAATTCACAACTCATGTCTCAAAGTCGTTTCGTTAAAATAACTTCAGTGATGTCATATACACCGATTTCAGTAAAGCCTTCGATAAAGTTTGCCACCCTCTACTTATGCATAAGCTTGATCTAATTGGTTTTCAACCTTGTATCTCCGTTGGATATCTTCCTACCTGCACTGCAGAATGCAAAGAGTTATTTACGAGTATAACAAGTAAGAAAAGCTAAATTCGGGCGAAACCGATTTCTATGTACCCTCGCGATATATTTTTGTATGGCCGGTGACCATATTTCATAAAATTCCCGTTTCTTTGTTTCAAATCGCAGCTAGTAATAAACTTTACAAAATTTCTTCCAATAAATACTGAAAAACGAAGTTATTTGCATTTTGGGCCAGTTATGGTCCGGTAAAGCTAATGGTATCAAGGACAATATGTTCACCAAATTTTGTGACGATACCTAATATTGCTATTGAGATACAGAAAATGTTTCTTAAGTGGGCGTGGCAATGCCCATTTTTCAAAATTTCATAAATCTCTAATTTCTTAGTTTAAAATCGCTCCAAATACCGAATTTCATTCAATTTGTTTTAATAGATACCGAAAAATTAAGTTTTGCATTTTTCAAAACTTCCGTTATATGGGAGGTGGGCGTGGTTATTGACCGATCTTGACCATTTTCAATACCAACCTACCCTGGCCAAAGAGGAATCTATGTATCAAATTTCATTAAGATATATTTGAATTTTTATTCAAGTTATTGTAACCACGGACAGACGGACGGACAGAGAGTCAGGGCTAAATCGATCTCTCTTTTCATTCTGATCATTTTAGTATATACATATATGTCTATATATATCTCGATTATTTTATGCTGTTACAAACAACCGTTATGCGAACAAAGTTATTAGTTATTGTGTAGAAGTACGCTCGGGTATAAAAATGTTACATTGGATGCCATTGATGTGTCCTCGAGAGTTCCCCAAGGCAGCCACCTCGGCCAAGTTCTGTTCCGGCTATTTATTAATGATATAACTACTGTATTAAAATTTTCAAAAATTCTAATGTATGCTGAAGATATTAAAATTTTTATATCACACAAGTCTGTTGATGAGAGATCAGTGCTGCAAGATGATTTAGAAAGCATAGTTTTGTGGTGTAACGTAAATTTCATGCCATTAAATCTAAAAATATCGAGGGCGACACTTCCGGCTTCTTTTGAATACAGTATTTGTGACCATTCTTGACCAAGTACATGATTTTGTCGATCAGGGTGTCACAATGGATCCCAAACTAAATTTTAACTTAAATATTAACATTACAGTCAATAAAGCAATAGGCGTTCTTGTCTTTGTGAAAAGATGGTCGAAACAATTCAGCGAACCTTACATAACGAAAGCGCTTTTTACTACTTTAGTTAGACCGATACTGGAATATGGTTATATACTATGGAATCCGCACTATCGGGTGCATTCTGTCTGTCTTGAATCGGTTCAAAAACAATTTTTAATGTTTTCCTTAAGACACTTTCGT
Organism: Philophylla caesio; assembly: GCA_963971545.1. Lineage (NCBI taxonomy): Eukaryota > Metazoa > Arthropoda > Insecta > Diptera > Tephritidae > Philophylla > Philophylla caesio. The sequence goes on along the minus strand of OZ020608.1, from coordinate 64,648,591 downwards.
TGGGGTTCTACTCACAGACTGTCACCATATACAAGTCAGCTGAAACTTATTAACCTTCCTAGTCTTTCAAATCGTACAAAAATGTTAGGCATAATGTTTATGGTGAAGTTGGTCACGGGATCGATTGATAGTCCTTTTCTTTTGGCAGAAGTTAATTTCAATGTCCGTTCTCGTGTTTCGAGGCACTTTAAACCCGTTTTTCTGAATCAATGTAAAACAAATTTTGAATTGAATGAGCTATTCCGGTGCTTGTGTCAGGATTTTAACTTGCTTTCCAACACCTTTGATGTGTCATACTCGCTCTTTAACATCAAGAAGTATGCGCTGTCCGCCCTCTTAAATTGATTTGCGTTAGTACATAGTAACATTTCGGTCAGCTGATGAATTCATTTTTTCTGTAGCTGAACAGTTATAGATCTCGACACTTAACAAACTCTCTCTCGAATCGGCACAACCATATTTATATAAAAAAAAAAAAAATCCGTGCGTCATGCAGATGCGCCCCTCGTGCCGGTTGGGCGGGAAAGGAGAGTTACCGTGGGGTTTATAATAATAATAATTATTATTATTATTACGTATTACATATTAGTATGGTTACTCAATATATATATGTATATACGTATATATAAATTATGCGTAGTACTCGAAAGGCAGGGGTTCCGCAACAATCATGGAACGTGATATTATTGATAATTGAATTAGTTGTTCAAGGATAAATTGTATCAACTTCTGCTTTATTTCTTTGAATGTCGTGGCATCAAGACTTGCTTACCTTCCCTAAGACATAATACTAATGTTATCGGGAAATTAAAATTAATTCTTGAAAAATCTAAAAGTACTTCTTAATACTTTGTATGCTGAAATCACTTTTTTAGTTGGTAGAAAAACTAATTGCAACATTTTTATGTAATTCTTTGAGTTTATGTCTGTCTCTCTGTACGTCTGTTTGATCCCAAACTAGTCCCTCAGTTGTTGAGCTATTTAAATGAAATTTGGCAGCCAAGTGCCTTGTTATAATTTATTAGACATTCGTCGGAATCGGCCAGGTCGAACGACTATAACGTATATAGGAGCCGATTGTTCAGATATTATATTTTGCAGCAAGAAGCTTGAAATATTGAAAGAAGGTCCGCTATTTTAAGCTCTATAGAAGCAGTAAAAATTATATAGATCAAAGATGTATAACATATAGCTCCAATACAACCGATAGTTCAGATATTACATTTAGCACGAAAACTCCTTCATTTAATCAACAAAAGACTTGAAATTTTCCACAAATATTAATTATTAGTCGCAATCTTTTGTAAGCGACTAGCAAAAGAACGTCCAACTCGCTTATAATCAACTCTCTTATATTTTTAATACACTTCACAACACTAGTCTGACAAAAATAATGGTCGTTTGTAAAATTTGCTAGCAAAACAAAACAATATGAGTAATACTTATAAGTGGCGATTTTACTTACGTCTGCTCTATCTTGGTTTTTTACTTATTTTGATGTTTAGCGAAAATTTTCGAATTTCCCTTGGTACTTTCCAATGATTATTCACAATAGCACCACTTTCAATGAAGTCGGCTATTTTTTAAGCGGGCTTTTTTCAACCCGCTTATTTCAATTCAACTCGCTTATATTTGTTGTTGCTTTCCACGCTGTATGATAAGCTACCTTGTGTTCTATTGCAAGTCGCTAACACAAGATGAGGCCTATTATTGGGACTATTATAGCAGTCAAAATCATTAATATCGAATTAAAATTACATATGGCTTCCATACAATTCTTCCATTCATGAAAGGTATGAAGCCTTCGGCATGCCCGAATACAACTATTTTTTTCCTTATTTTTTATTATTTTGAACATTAAAAATTAATATGGATTCACACAAAGACACATCCAAAATACAGAAGCCCAAAAGTGTACTACAAATTTATTTCTTTTTAAATTGCGTCTTTCAAGAACAAATATCGCTACCTTGTGTTCTATTGCAAGTCGCTAACACAAGATGAGGCCTATTATTGGGACTATTATAGCAGTCAAAATCATTAATATCGAATTAAAATTACATATGGCTTCCATACAATTCTTCCATTCATGAAAGGTATGAAGCCTTCGGCATGCCCGAATACAACTATTTTTTTCCTTATTTTTTATTATTTTGAACATTAAAAATTAATATGGATTCACACAAAGACACATCCAAAATACAGAAGCCCAAAAGTGTACTACAAATTTATTTCTTTTTAAATTGCGTCTTTCAAGAACAAATATCGCGAAACCGTCTCGCAATCGTTTCTTTATTTATTGCACTCTGACCCAGTAAAATTAAAACATTTCCTAATAATTAAGCCATCTTTTTTCCTAATAATTACCCCTTTGCAAAAGTAACAATGCGAGAAGGCATCTTAAAAATAGATATATATTTTTGTAGTCAACTATATATATCTATTTGACTGATTCAATGAACCGCTTAATGTTTGTTTGGGTTGACAAAATTTTAATTGTTTTAAGATCTTGTTACCATTGTTTTGTTACGTGTTTTTTTTTTTTTTTTTTTTCATACATTTTTTATTTTGTTTGTTTGTTTGTACATTTATGTCCTAAATATGTTACCTCTTGGCTGAAAAATAAGCATTTATCTGGATGTAATTTTAAGTTGTATTTTCTGCAAGTAGAGAACACGTCTCTTAAATTTTTAAGCATATGGTGTTCTGAACAACCTAATACAACTAAATCATCCATGTAGAGAAATGCTTGGGATGGTTTAAGGCCCGCGAATGCTAATGTCATCATTCGTTGGAATGAATTTGGGGCTACTTTCAATCTATATGGTAATCTTTTGAATCTATAGGTGCCATTTTCGGCAGTGAATGAAGTAATGTCCCTAGAGTTTGGGTGTAATTCTATTTGATGAAAACCTGACATAAGGTCTAGGCATGAAAAATATTTTGCTCTTCCAAGTTGATCTAGAATGTCATCAATTCTTGGGAGTGGGAATTTATCTGCTGCTAATTTTTTATTTACTTGTCTGTAGTCAACAACCAATCTCCATCTTTTTTCTGTGTTTCCTGGAAGTGATTTTTTAGGAACTAATAAAATTGGACTATTATATTCCGAAATTGAAGGTTCTATTATATCATCTTTGATTAGCTTATTTACTTGTTTAGTTATTTCTCTTTTTTGTGTTTGGGGTTATCTATAATTTTTAATGTAAACAGGGTTGTCATCCTTCATATATAATTTTTGTTTATAAAAATTATTAGAAGTAATAGGTTCCGTTTCTAGTGCAAATATATCTATGAATTCTGTGCAAAGTGATGTTAATTGAGCTTTAACAAAATTTGGAAAATTTTTGGTTAAGCTTTTTAATTTTTCTGTATCTGTGCAACTTTTACTGTGTGTGGTTGATTTAATTAGTGTATAATCGTCTAAATTTTCAGTATTAATTTTATAATTTTGAATAGTTGTGTTATTATGTGTCGTGTTAATAATTCTAACGAAAGTTTGCTCGTTATTTTTAATGGTATTTGCAATATAAATGCCCTCGGATAGTTGTTGGTGTGGTATGAAAATGTTTTTGTTATTTGTGTTTATTTTAATTTGTCTAATAACTTCCGATCTAGCTGGAATTGTGATTGTGTTGACGGACAGACAGTTTGTTAGATTCATTGTTATTGTTTGAGGGAAATCATATGGTCTTAGGATTAGTTTATCCCCTGTTTTTCCATAATCTAGAATACAATTGTATTTCTTTATGAAATCTAGGCCTATTATTCCATCACATGGAATAGGAAAGTTGTCTTCTACAACATGAAATTTATGATAAATTAGAAGGTCATCCGCTTTTAGATCTGCTTTGATTGTGCCTAAAGTGCTAGTTATTCCCTGACCAATGCCTTTCAAATCTGTGATTTGTTCAGTATTTATTTTTTCTTTATTATTTATTTGTTGTATTTTAATTATGGAGATATCGGCTCCAGTATCAATTAAAAAATTTTGGTATGAATTGTTTAATGATGTCCTTGTAGATATATACATAGCTGTTTAAATTTAGATTAAGTACGCATATTTTTCTTTTTGTTAATTTTGAAGTGGAGTTTCCTGGTTTTCCGTTTCGGTGCAACTGCGCACGTTACGGGTTTGTGTGTATGTTCTGTTTGTATTTTGGGATTGTGATCCTCTTTGATTGCTATTATTGTTATTATTGTTTGATCTCAAATTATTGTTGTACCTTGGCTGTGGTCTGTATCTTCTATTTTCGTAGTTTCCATAGTTGTTACTACGGTAACCTCCACGGAAATTACTCCTGTACTGACTTTGCTGTCTTACATTTAAGATCGTATTTGAGCTGCCAGTGATTTCGGTACAACTATTAGTGAATTTCGAGATTGCGTCGTTCATCGTCGTGAACGTTCCTGCTTGCATGATCATTTTGACCTTGTCATTAGAGCAGTTTTTACACATGGCTTTAACTGCTGCCTGTGTTGAATATCTCGTGGCTAAGTCTGGGTTTAATCCATCAGAGATATATGCTCCTTCTAATGACCTTGTGATTTTCTCAATTTCCGCTGTGTATTGGTTAGCAGTTTTGCTACGCTGTTGGATGTTCAGTAGTTTAGCGGCCAAAACCTCCACTGATTCACCCTTTATTGCGGTATGTAATTTGTTTTTTATTTGTGCGAATGTGGTCTCATTACTAATAAAATTTCTTGCTGTACCCTTCAGCTTTGTTTTTATCATGGTAATAGCCAATGCTTCGTGTGTATCTTTGATTTGCTCGAGTATATCGAGTGCATCTAGGAAGCTATGTAGATTTTCTGGTTTACCATCAAACTCTGGTAGTACTGACGCAGCAGTTTTAATAAATTCTACTACGGTTTGTGGCATTGTGACGTTTATTATCGGGATGTTTATTTTAAATTCTTCCACCGATGTGGCTTGACTTAATGAAGGTGAGGGGGTTCGGCTAGGAACGCGTTCAGATAGAAGTAATACAAAATCTATTTGAATTTCTTCTTCTGTTGTATTTGGTACATCAAATTCTATATTGTGTCTAGCTAGAGAAGATACAAGTTTATCTCGTACGGCGGAGAAAAATTGGTAAGCTTCTCTTTGATGTTCTTCGGTAAGTATGTTATTTACAGATTTGATCACCTGTCTTATGCCATTTAGAGATTCTAAAATTATATTCAGATGCTTTATTATGGTTTCTGGTGATATCCGGGCACTTTCGTTTATGTACTTATATGATTTATTAGCTTTAATTTTTTCTTCAGATAATGTGTCATGGATGTCTTTCCACTGATTCATTTCTATTGGGAAGGTTATACGCGTTGTTGTACATTGTTTAATTGTCTCAATTTGTTTTTAATATCATTTTTTATTAGAAATGCAATTGCAACAATTAAACATGTAGCTACGCATGCAAAAGCAGTCAACCACTTATCGGAAACTTCTTCCTTGTTTTCTACAATAGGATGTGGTTCATATTTGACTAATTTAGTTTCATAGGTTTTTTCACCTGAGGTTTCTTTTCCTACCTCATAACCTGTTATTCCTATTAATATACCGTTTAGTGCAATTTTCCACCAAGTCATGTTTGAAAGAGAAGAAAATTTCGAATTTAATATTTTATTTTTATTTATTCGTAAACTCGTCTTTTAATTTACAATTTTTAATTTTCTTCAGGGCTTACCTTCCTTACCAATCTATTTAATTCTTCTACTAATGTGGAAGGATATAATAAGTCTTCCATTGTGGGCTCTCTAGCCATACCTATATAGAACCAAGATTGTCTTAAATGGTTTAAATTGGATCTATTGCTTCCCTTATTTCGTGATCTTGATCTACGAGCAGTGTCTGTGTTTTCGCGCTCTAGATTGTCTACAATTTTGTTTATTGCCTCGTAGTCAAGATCATCGGGCAATGCACTATCCATGAGAAAAGATTATTTAAAGTAAATAAATTTTAACATAGGCGTTCGAATTTACTCAAAAAAAATTTTTTTTTTTTTTTTTTTTTTGTTTTAACATTTCAATTTCTTCTTGTATTTTTAATCTCTTATCTGAGTTGGTAGCAAAGTTAAGTTGTTAATATAACTTTGCTAATTCTATTCGTCTTTTTACTTTTCTTCCTGCCCTTTTTCTTTTATGTACAATTTGTGGGGCAGGTATTTTTGGAATATTTTCTATTTTATTTTGTTTATTTCTTTTCCTATATTCTTCGATGGTAATCGGTTTAGGTCCGATTTTTCGTATTTACGACTCTCGAGGATCTGATTTGTACCTTTAATAAGTGTGTCTACGCACTTTTGAAATAGTCTATCAATTTCTTTATGAAATTTTTTATCAGACTCCTCTTGAGTCGAAATCCTCTGCATAATATTTTGTAGAACTTCGTTTATATACACTGTATAGAGAGAAAAAAAAATGTCCAATATTCAATTTTTAAACTTTATCCCTAAGCAAATTACTGCTATTTGGATGGCGACTATAAAGCGTGCCAAAGTTTTCTAAAGGAAACTGTGTTTTTATCCATTTAGCGCTTCCAATACTATTTTTTTTTTTTTTTTTTTTTCATCTCCACCTCACGCTGCCGTTTTTTGCCGCCAGTCACATGCCATATCATGCCATATCACCAAAATAAGCCACTCCTTGCCGCCTTTTGCCGCTTTTTGCCGCCAGTCATATGCCATATCACGAAAAACACCAGTTATACCATGAAAATAAGTTCTTCTTCGCTGTTCTTTGCCGTTTTTTTTTTCGGCTGGCGGTATCGCCGTGTAAAGCCAATTTAAATAAATTTTAGTTACTTATAAGCCTGGCAGGATCTGAATATTAAAAGGCAGCTTGCCGATATACAAGGCAAGTTGCCGATAGAACTGGCAGGATCGCCATGTAACCCAAATGAATACTCAGTCCGAGGTTTGATCGAGAAATCCTCTTCTTTATTGGATATGCTTTCTTTTATACTAAATTCTTACACTAATACTTAGAAGTTATTTACGAACTAAAATGTATACCGATATATTGCTAATACATACAAACTAACTGCATAATTCTAAAATATGCTGAGTCAACATATGGTTGCAATAAATATATAAATATGTCAGTCGCATTGACAAACTGACATTGTGGATCAGTTGGGCATTGCGACTGTCTTTGGCGGTGTCTTTGACCGTCCGCACAAGTGTAACAAGATCCTCGTTATGTGCGACGAATGCAGTCTTTGCATAAACTCCCGCTGAGTTCAATGTAACTAATTTGGGTACAATGTTGTTTGTGTACATGGCAATTAAAGTAAAAGGGCGATGTGTTTATGTAATGCTACAATTCTACAACCAAGTATATGTACATATATGTATGTATGTATGTAAATAGCAAAATGAAATAATGTTTTTATTGAATTTTAGAACGATTTTCCGTCATCCCTTGTCAGTTTGGTTTCAAGGCAAACCGCTTTCGGCGTTGTGCCATCTTCAGTGTCGTTTTCGTTATTTTCTTCAGAACCAACCCAGTACATAATTAATTAACTAATCAATACTTAAACCGAGTTTATATAGCAAATACCCTCTGAGGTTTGCCATTGCGTACAGGGGGTGACCACATTAAAAGAAATAAAGATTTCTATGATTTAGATTTTACCTGGCCTCGCTGAGTTTCGATCCCCGAACTAGGCGCACATCGAGTTATACCACGTATCGATAATATTAAAGTCATTGGGGTATGCTAGCATGCTATATCGCAGGCATTTTATACTTTGTGTAACTAACCCAGATGTAGACTATCAAATCAATACAAGTCCGACCTTTTCTTTTCAATATACTTACATATATGCAAATCAGAGTACTTTATTAAGAGGGTCCTCTAGTCCCAAGGCCTGAAATCGAGTGGTTTTTTTTGAAATAAATTGCGAAGGATCAGGGGCGTGTGCAGGACTCAGCTCACGGGGGGTTTAAACCCCCCACGTAATTTTTTGACATATTAGAGACCCTAAAATAGAAAAAAAATTAAATTTTGCAAATCGTACTCCGGATAACATAGCGGTATGTTCACTGAATAATTCATAAAAAAAATGTTTCAAATCGAACCAATAATTTTATGAAAAGTCTTACTTAGCAGCTAAAAAAAACACTACTTTCAGGAAAACGCGTTTAAAGATAAATTACTGTGTAAAACATGATGAAGACGGGTACATTACGAAGTGCAGAAGCAAGCAAAGGAATGTGATTTCTACGAAATCCTCTCAGTAGCGTATTCTTGCATACATATAGATTAAAATTAAATATCTAACAAAAAATATAAATTCGTTGAAACCGCGAGATTGTAGGACCCTGCTCATCACCAGGTCACTATTTTGAGACTAGAGGTCTGAAATTGTGACTTTTGTCTCTATTAGAGACTGAGACTGCTTACTGAATTCGGGTGTGAGATTGCTTTCTGAATTCGGGGGTGAGACTACTTGCCGAATTCGGCTATCAGCCTCTTATAGAGACAAAAGTTGCAATTTTAAACCAGTTACCATCCATCAGTTTCAAAATGAAGTCTTTAGTCTGAAAATTAATGGTGATGAGCAGGTCATTTTGAGACTTGAGATGATACCAAGTTGCTGAATTCGGGCATAAGTAGCTTGATGCGCACTGCCGGTAATGGCTTAGTCAATAAATCTGCTATCATAGTCTCTGTTGGACAGTAAAAGCATTCGTCTATTTTCTTTTGTACGTAGTCTCTGATAAAATGGTAGCGGACGTCAATGTGTTTCGATCTGCCCGACAATTTTCTTCTTTGATGAGTTTTAGGCAGCTCTGATTATCTTCAAACAATGTCGTTGGTGCAGTCTCCAAACGATTGAAGTCTTCGAGTATTCGACGAATTCACTGAATTTCCTTACAAGCCTCTGACAGAGTAATGAACTTCGGTTGAAGATAATGCTACACAAGTTTGCTTCCTGCAACTCCAACTGATTAAACCATCTAGATCAGTGGTCGGTGACTGTGTTGGTGAGCAGAAGAGAAGTGCTCCGCATAAGCATCCCAGTAGGAAATAGCGGGAATTGAAACAAAAATTGTAACTTATCAATATTAACACTATTTTGCATATATAAGTTTTTGTTATTTCTATTGGCCTTATAAATGTTTAATAACACTGTCCAACAGCATTTTTGGAACAGAATGGCGACCCTATAATTCTGAAAGGGTATGTTGAGTAGATCATTTTTGTAGAACAAACTTATGGTCCAGCACGTCTGAGTTTTTTTTACAGTGGGTCAAAGTTTTAATTTTTTGGTCGAAGGGAGCATTATACTATATGAAAAAAATGTTGTAAGTTAATGTCTGAGAGAATTCTTATGGTCAGAGTTGTATTGAGGAATTGTATGAGGATTATTTTTGTGGAAGATCTTAACCCTCTAACTGGTCTCTTTATGGGTCAATTTGACCCTTTTTTTCGAGAAAATCAAAAAATATCCTTTAAAAAAGGACATGTAAGGATTAAAATATTCTACGAAAGTGTTTGGCGGAAAATTTCAGTGGGGGTCACCAAAGACACCATTGTTGTATATAAAGCTCTTTACGATTAATTGGCAAAATTACACGCTAACATATACAAAGCAGGTGAAAACGTCGTCAAGTTCGGCCGGGCCAAACACTAAGTTCTCGCGTCTAGTCAGCTGTGACTTACAAATCAGCTGTGACTTACAAATCGGGTGTGATAAAATTAAGCATAATTGAGCTACTAAGCAGTACATATCGGGTGTGATTTTTACTAAAACTAATATAAAAAAAGAACAATTAAAGCTTAAATAAGCATGGCGGATTCTGTTTGCAAATTAAGATATTGGTTTTGTTTTATTTGTGGACATTTTACGCACCATCAAAGCAGAATAAAGATATTCCCTACAATTGAAGAACCATATTTTCTTTTCTTTGGAATACAATTTTTATGTGAAGCTTGGATACCAAAAACTGTATGTACTACTTGCGAAAGTGGACTTTTGACCTGGTACAAAGGCGGTACTAAGGCGCTGCCATTTTCTGCGCCTATTATATGGATTGAACCTGAAGATCACAAATCAGATACATGCTATTTCTGCGTAAATTACAAATTTTGTAGAAGTCAAAGGCACTACGCGATAATGACATACGAAGCAACAAATAATGTCATTTTACCAGAAGTGCGCTGTGAAGGTGTTCCGGTGCCTCAACCGCCTACACATACATTTTCGGCCAATATGACATACGCCAATACAGAAATAACAGCGGCGGTTGAAAACATATCAGATATAAGTTACTACCCTCCTGATGGTTTAAACATATGTCCTAATTTGATAGACAAAGCTTATTTTGAAGATCTTGTAAGAGATTTAGCACTAACAAAAGAGAAAGCTGAAATATTATGTTCCAGATTGAAAAACAGGAATTTGATAAAAGCCGATGCAAAACCTGAAATATTATGTTCCAGATTGAAAAACAGGAATTTGATAAAAGCCAATGTAAAAGTTACATCGCCAAGAAAAAGACACGCCGATCTGGAAAGTTATTTTAAAAAGTCAGAAGAACTTGTATACTGTTGCAGTATTGAAGAGGTTCTAAAATATCTAAAGCTTCCACTGGACTCTTCCGCTTGGCGACTATTTATAGATAGTTCAAAACAAAGCTTAAAAGCAATTTTACTGCACAATGGAAATCAGCATCCATCAATACCGGTTGCGTATTCCACAAAAAGGAGAAAACATACGCAAATATTTCAAATTTATTAAATAAAATTGAATACTATAAATATAAATGGGAAGTATGCGCAGACTTAAAAATGATTGCAATATTGACTGGAATGCAAACAGGATACACAAAATATATGTGCTTTCTTTGTATATGGGATTCACGTGCTACCAGCAGCCATTATCATATTAAATATTTCGAAGAACGTAAAGAAAATATTATTGGTGACTTAAATGTAATCCATGAATCCCTTGTCCCAAAAGATAAGGTCATACGTCCACCGCTGCATATTAAGTTGGGCGTGGTGAAAAATTTTATTAAAAGCTTAAATACACAAGCATTCAAACAATTTTCCCAAGATTATCTGCAGCAAAATTAAAAGAAGGTAAGATACGGTTTTAAGAAATAATTTATTTCATTTAATGTAAATTACCTTTTCTAGGAATGCTCGTTGGACCCGATATAATAAAATTATTACAAGATGAAGAATTTTATGGTCATCTGTCGGATATGAAAAAGACAGCATTTGACTTTATGCAGCTGGTTATATCAGAATTCCTTGGAAACTCAAAAGCACAAAACTATGCAGAAAATATTGAAAGCATGCTAATCGGTTTTAACAATATTGGCGTTAAGATGTTACTAAAGCTGCATTTTCTGCACTCTCATCTAAATTTTTTTAAAGAAAACCTTGGAGCGGTTTCAGATGAACACGGTGAAAGGTTTCATCAGGATATAAATGTATTGAAAGAAAGATTCAAAGGGAAATCCCAAAGTGTAATGCTTGCTGAATACGTATGGGGCTTGTACAGAAACCTTGACACATCGGAACATTCACGTCAAGCTAAATACAGGAAAGAATATTAAGTTTAATCTTTAATCCATTGTCATACTACTGCTGAAGCAAAAAAATAAATATGTACATACTATAATAAACCACTATTTAAACAAAATTATAATTTTTTTATAGAAGTTGGCGTGTAATTTTGCCAATTAATCGTAAATAGCTATATTTACAACAATGGTGTCTTTGGTGTCCCCCACTGAAATTTTCCGCCAAACATTTTCGTCGAATATTTTAATCTTTAAATGTCCTTTTTTAAAGGATATTTTTTGATTTTCTCGAAAAAAAGGGTGAAATTGACTTATAAAGAGACCAGTTAGAGGGTTAAGATCTTCCACAAAAATAATCCTCATACAATTCCACAATACAACTCTGACCATAAGAATTCTCTCAGACATTAACTTACAACATTTTTTCATATCGTATAATGCTCCCTTCGACCAAAAAATTAAAACTTTGACCCACTATAAAAAAAAAACCTAGAAGTACTGGACCATAAGTTTGTTCTAGAAAAATGATCTACTCAGAATTATGGGGTCGCTATTCTGTTCTCCCCCCATCAATGGGTTGTGCGTAGGTCTTGGAACCCGCCATGTAAAAAACAACTTCCAATGAAAAGGAAAAAAAAGCCTCGGATGAGACCCCCCTTTTTTGATGACGTCCACGGCAAACGTATTAAGGACAACGATTTGAGGGCATGCACCTGGAATGTCCGGACCCTTAATTGGGAAGGTGCCTCTGCCCGGCTGGTTGATGTCCTCAGCAGAGCGAAGGCTGACATCACCGCCACCAAAGAGATGCGATGGACGGGGCAAGGGAAAAAATCGATAGGCCCTTGCGACATCTACTACAGCTGCCATGTAAAGGATCGCAAATTTGGTGTCGGATTTGTGGTGGGAGAGAGACTGCGCCGTAAAGTACTGTCGTTCACTCCGGTGGACGAGCGTCTCGCCACAATCCCCATCAAGGCGAGGTTCTTCAACATCTCCCTAATTTACGCCCACGCCCCGACGGAAGAGAAGGACGATGGGATCAAAGATCGCTTCTACGATCTCCTTGGCCGCACGTATGAGCGGTGCCACCACCACGATATAAAAATCGGGCTTGGCGATTTCAATGCCAAGGTGGGCAAGGAGGGCATCTTTGGTTCTACAGTCGGAAAATTCAGTCTCCACAACGAAACGTCCGATAACGGAATGAGACTGATCGACTTCGCCGGGCCCGAAACATGGTAGTCTGTAGTACCAGGTTCCAGCATAAAAATAATCACCAAGCTACGTGGCTGTCTCCAGATGGTAAGACACGAAACCAAATCGATCACGTTGAGATAGACGGAAGGCATGCATCGACTCGGATCATTTTCTTGTGGCAGCTGAGATCCGCACGCGCCTCTGTGCAGCAAAAAGCGCACGCAAACGGACACAAGGAAAGCTCGACGTCGGAAAGCTGCAATCGGAACAGACAGCCACCCACTTCGCCACTCGACTTGCACTCCTGCTCTCTGAGAGCAATAATCAACAGAACGATATTTCCGAGCAGTGGAACCATATTTCTCGCTGTCTACATACCGCCGCTGAAGAATCCATCGGATTTCAGCAAGCCCGAAAGAACAACTGGTATGACGAGGAATGTCGGGCCGCTACGGCACGTAAAGACGCTGCCTACAGGGCCACACTGCGATCGGGCGCAACGCGGGTTGTGCGAAAGCGTTATCGTGAGTTGAAGAAGGAAGCAAGTCGCATGTTTCGTGAGAAAAAGAGAGAGGCCGAAATGCGTGAGTGCGAAGAGCTTGAGATGCTGGCCGACAGGAAAAGCGCCCGAAAATTTTTTCATAAAGTTCGACGGTTTACAGAAGGTTTTAAGACCGGGACGAATTCCTGTAAGAATGAAAACGGCTACCTGGTGACTGATGTCCACAGCATACTTCAATTATGGAGGGAGCACTTCTCCACACTGCTTAATGGAAGCAACTGCAACAACCCTGGAGAAGATTTTTAACCCGAATCCCCAATCAATGATGATGGACGCGATGTACCATCACCCGACTATGACGAAATTCGGAAAGCGATAGCACGGCTGAAGAACAACAAAGCCCCCGGGGCCGACGGGTTACCAGCTGAGTTATTTAAGTACGGCAGAGAGGAGCTGGTTAAGTGCATGCACGAGCTCATCTCTAGAATATGGTCCGAAGAACGCATGCCTACTGATTGGAACTTAAGTGTGCTCTGCCCAATCCACAAAAAGGGTGATCTTGCAGTCTGTGCCAATTATCGCGGGATAAGCCTTCTTAACATCGCGTATAAGGTTCTGACAAGTGTATTGTGCGAAAGACTTAAGCCCACCGTCAACGAACTGATATAAGGTCCATTAGTGTGGCTTTAGGCCTGGTAAATCCACCACCGACCAGATATTCACAATACGCCAGATCTTGGAAAAGACCCGAGAAAGAAGAATCGACACACACCATCTTTTTGTCGACTTCAAAGCCACCTTCGACAGCACGAAAAGAAGTTGCCTTTATGCCGCAATGTCTGAATTTGGTATCCCCGCAAAACTTATACGGCTATGTAAAATGACGTTGAGCAACACCACCAGCTCCGTGAGGATTGGGAAGGACCTCTCCGAGCCGTTTGATACCAAACGAGGTTTCAGACAAGGTGACTCTCTGTCGTGCGATTTCTTTAACCTGATGCTGGAGAAAATAATTCGAGCCGCAGAACTAAGTCGGTCAGATACCATCTTTTATAAGAGTGTGCAATTGCTGGCGTACGCCGATGACATTGACATCATTGGCCTTAACAACCGCGCAGTTAGTTCTGCCTTCTCCAAACTGGATAGAGAAGCGAAGCGAATGGGTCTGGAGGTGAACAAGGGCAAGACGAAGTATCTCCTGTCATCAAATAGACAGTCGGCACATTCACGACTGGGATCACAAATCACTGTTGACAGTTATAACTTTGAAAAAGTTGAGAACTTCGTTTACTTAGGAACCAGAATTAACACCAATAACAGCGTCAGCCTTGAAATCCAACGGAGAATCTCTCTTGCCAACAAGTGCTACTTCGGACTGAGTAGGCAATTGCACAGTAAAGTCCTCTCTCGACGGACAAAAACCATACTCTATAAGTCTCTCATCATGCCCGTCCTATTGTATGGCGCAGAAGCATGGACGATGACAACATCAGATGAGAGGGCTCTTGGAGTGTTCGAGAGAAAGATTCTTCGAAAGATTTATGGACCTTTGCGTCTTTGCGACGGCGAATACCGCGTTCGATGGAACGATGAGCTGTACGAGCTGTACAATGACGTAGATATAGTGCAGCGGATTAAGAATCAGCGGCTCCGCTGGCTAGGTCACGTCGTTCGAATGGATAAAATAGCTCCAGCCCTGAAGGTTTTTGACGCGGTACCCGCGGGTGGTAGCAGAGGAAAAGGAAGACCTCCTCTGCGTTGGAAAGACCAAGTGGAAAAAGACTTGGCTATACTTGGGATTTCCAATTGGCGCCAGTTAGCACGAGATAGGGACAGCTGGCTTGCTTAGTTGACCTCTGCCAAAATCGCTTAGGCGGTTAATGCGCCAATTAAGTAAGTAAGTATTCTGTTCCATTCAAAAAGTCTTCATTTGTTGGACAGTGTAATTGACAATTTTTTTGAGCTCGAGGCCAGTTTATTGAAGATTTTATTTGGAAACAAGTACGAAAAGCTAAATTCGAGCGAAACCGATTTTTATATACCCTCACGATGTATTTTTGTATTGGCGGTGCCCATAATTTCATAAAAACTGCGATTCTTTGTTTCAAATCGCTGCTAGTATTAAACTTTACTCACTTTGTTCCAATAAATACTGAAAAACGGAGTTTTTTGAAATTTTTGTTGACGGTGATGCTAGTGATGTCAAGGACAATATGTTTACCAATTTTTTTTACGAGACCTTAGGTACATCGTTATTGAGATACCTACAGACGTTTTTTTATAAGTGGGAGTGATTCTGCCCATTTTTCAAAATTTTATAAAAATCAAGTTTCTTAATTAACTATCTCTTTAAAGATCAAATTTTAATTAATATGTTCCAATAGATAAAGAAAAAAATAAATTTTTGCATTTATCAATATTTCCGTTATATGGAAGGTGGGCGAGATTTTGGTCCAAAAAATTTTCTGCGATTATAATAGCGATATCAAAGAAAATATGTCCACCAAATTTTGTGACGATAACTAATACTGTTATTGATATATAGAAAATTTTTCAAAATTTCATAAATACCTAATTTCTTAGTTCAAAATCGCTTCAAATACCTAATATCACAAAATTTGCTGTAATATATACCGAAAAAACGGAGTTTTTGCATTTTTCAAAAACTTCTGTTATATGGGAGGTGGGCGTGGTTATTGACCGATCTTGACCATTTTCAATACCAACCTACCCTGTCCAAAGAGCAATCTATGCAATTTAAAAACTGTTGTTGTTTTTCCAAATAAAATCTTCATTAAACTGGCATCGAGCTCAATAAATTTGTCAATTATTTTGCATATATTTACATACTATGTACATTTGTACATACATACAAACTTTAGTAAAACAAGTAAGAAAAGCTAAATTCGGGCGAAACCGATTTTTATATACCCTCCCGATATATTTTTGTATAGTCGGTGCCCCTGATTTCATAAAATTATCGTTTACCCAATTTCTTCCAATAAATACTGAAAAACGAACTTATTTGCATTTTTCAAAATTTTCGTTTTTTGGAAGCTGGGCGTGGTTATGGTCCGATTTCAAAAGCTTTTGACGGTGATGCTAGTGATATCAAGGACAATATGTTCCCCAAATTTTGTGACGATACCTTACATCGTTGTTGAGATTATTATTATTATTATTATCAGGGCATAGTAGCGCTGCGACCTAAAAAAGATCTATTGTGCTAACCCTTTAAGTTGTCACTCCATCTTTAGGCTATTTATGAGACTAAGCACTTTGAGGGGTGTGATTGTCCATATTGTGGATGGAGATAACAGTCGCTCTCCAAGGTGTATTAGTCTGAGTCTACTTATACTCGGGCATTCACACAGTATGTGCTCAGAGGTCTCCGCCTCTAAGCCACAAAACCTACAGTCTGAAACCCCAGAGTCCTATTTTGTGAAGGTGGTATCTCAGCCTACAATGACCTGTTAAGTACCCGGTGAGAGTTCTAAGACCCTCCCTGCTGAGTTTAAGAAGTTTTCTAGAGGCTTCACGGGATGGACTTATGAACCTCTTAGATTGTCTATTACCCTTTGACGATCGCCATTGGGCTGCGATTCTTAAGTCCTCCCACCTTCTTAGAAGTTCTGCTGTGTATCCCTTAGAAGGACCGCAGAACGGCTGAGGACCGAAGAAGGTCTGTTGGGCCCCTTTTTTTGCGAGATAGACCGCCCTCTCATTGCCATCCACACCCTCATGACCCGGAACCCACCACAGAGTGACTCTGTTGTCGGCTCCTAATGATTCCAGTGCCGCTCTGCAGCTGTCTACCAGTTTTGACTCCGTTTTGAAAGAGTCTAGTGCCCTAAGGGCTGCCTGGCTGTCTGACATAATGGGGATTGTGGCTCCATTTGTCTTTCTGCGAAGACATTCGTGTGCACACAGCTCAATAGCATAGATTTCCGCCTGGAAGATGGTTGGGTATGACCCAACACCCCGGCTCCGGTGCTCCCATTGATAAGTTTGGAACCGTCAGGATAGTTTTGACAACATAGTGTGTGAGTTTGATTATTGGATCGGCACTGAGTGGTTGTAGGACACCCATATGCCCCGTGAAGTCTCCACTTTTCAGACGACTAAAATTAGACAGTCTCAGAGCGCCCTGACAAGCCTCTTTTTCAATGAGTATGGCTAATGGTGGGATGCCCGAGATGATGCCAAGCGCTTCTGTTGGACATGTGCGCATGGCCCCCGGAATGCCCACACAGACGAGGCGATGGAGTTTGCCGAGAGTAGCGCTGGAGCTCGTCATTTTGGCCTTAGGCCACCATACTAGTGCTGCGTAGGTGATAATTGGCTTTATCACCGTGTTAAATGACCAGTATGTGAGTTTCGGGGAGATTCCCCAGGTTTTGCCGTGTAGTCTTTGACAAGCATATAATGCTTTGTCCTTTTATTGGTACTTTCTGTGAGATGAGAGTTCCAGTTGAGCTTACTATCTAGTGTGATCCCTAGGTATTTCCATTCCCTTTAAGCTTCTCTAAGAGTTCATCGACAACGAGTGTCCACAATAGAGGTGAGAGAACACCCCCTTGAGGGCAGCCACGAGTGGCCGTTACCCGAAGTTTACTTCCACCTAGTTCAGCCATTATGGTTCTGGATTTCAGCATGCTTATTACCCACTTGGTTATAAGCTTCGGGATATCCTTCCTTGCTAATCCTGCGGAGATAGCCTCATAACTTGTATTGTCAAAGGCACCTGATATATCAAGGAATGCACACAGGGCTATCTGTTTGTACTCTAAGGCCTTTTCAAGTACTTGAGTTAGGCCGTGTATGGCAGTAATAGTAGACTTCCCTGCTTGATATGCATGTTGACTTTCACAGAGTGGTTTAACCTTGAGATAGGTGTCCCTGATGTGAAAGTCAATAAGTTTTTCCAGTGTCTTTATCACAAAGGAACTTAGGCTTATAGGTCTAAAAGCATTTGGAAGTTGATTTGAATTTTTTTCCGGCTTTGGGTATAAATACTACTCTTACCTCTTTCCAAGGTGAGGGAATATAGGCAAGAAGCAAGCTCGACCTCAGTATTCTAACAAGGGTTCCAGATATGGATTCCATAGCCCTCTGAAGCAGACATGGGTAGTAACCATCTGGATCAGGGGATTTGTATGCACTGAACGTTGAAATAGCCCACCGTACCCTGTCACGGTTGACAATTCTTCTCGCAAGACCTCTTGTCCTACCGTTAGCACACACTGTAGCAACACTGGTCACAGTAGGATTTTGGTCTTGTATAATACATCCTGGGAAGTGGGTTTCCATTCGAAGCCGGTTGGTCACCCGTGTAGGTTCCGTCAGGTTTCCTTAGTGTGCATAAGCCATTTGTATGATCCAGTCTAAGTGCTTTCTGCAGACGCTGAGCAACAGGAAGGGTGGAGATACCCTCACAGTGCTTACGCCATGTGATCCTTTTGGACTCTCTTATCTCTCTGTTATAGGCAGTGAGGGCTGTTTTGTAAGTGTACCATTCACCAGTCCGTTTAGCCCTATTGAATAGCTTTCGAGCCTTTTGTCGAAGTTTTTTGAGATTGCCGTTCCACCATGAGATTTTTTGATCTTCTCTGGGCAGCTCACTTCAAAGGCTGATGTTAGATTATTTTGAAGTTGTATTGATTCAATTTCTAGATCGTGAGTAGACATAACGTCCGCCGAGGCCGAGTTAGCCTCTTGTTCAATAGATAAGTGAAAGAGTTCCCAATTTGTTTTCTTTGGGTTTCTGTAGAACTGGAATGTCTCCCTTGAGGCCTCTATGTCGAACCTTAGGTGCTGATGGTCCGACATGGATACCTCATTTGAGACATGCCAGTTGGAGATAAATGTGGACATATTTGCCGTGCATATAGTCAGGTCTAAGACCTCTCCCCTAATGGCATTTAAAAATGTCGGCTCATTTCCCCGGTTTAAGATATGTAAGTTGTTACTGAGAGTAAAATCAAGAAATGACTCCCTCTCGCGTTGGTGTTGGAGCTACCCCATATTATATGATGGGCGTTGGCGTCACAGCCCAACACGAATTTCAACCGCTTCCTCCTGAAGTACTCCTCGAGGGTGGTTACTTCCCTTGTGAGCATTACGTCACTGTCTCTGGGTCTACTGTTGTTGGTGTCATATATAATCTTACCATCGCAATCATTGAGGCCTTTTATAGCCTCATTGGAAACCCAGGGTTCTTGGATGAATGCGACATCCAAGTTCTCCTTGTTGAACCGCCAGCACAAGACGTCCTAGGCCGCCTTGGCGTGATGCAGGTTCACCTGCAGGTACTTCATGTGCTTAGTAAGGCTTCTTGGGGGGTCTGCCATCGGATGGTCTCGATTTATTTCGCTGGGCCCTCTTAGCCACTTTTCTTCCTCTGCTTCCTCCCAAGAGTACCCTTTCCTCTCTTAACTGTTCCGCAACGCCCTGTCCCCGATGTGACCTTATTGGGGGTCTAAATTTGATCAGAGCGGCAGACGCGTCCCTTGCGGGTGAGAGTGGGGTTCCTTACTCCTCGGTTTTGCGTTCCCATCTGGGCAGGCCGGCCGCTCCTTAGGGTTTCCATCCGAGGAATTTATGTTGGTTAGCTCCACAGAGGGCCTTCGCAATATTTGGGCGTCCTTTGAGCAACAGGGTCGCTCTTCGTTCGCCGTGCTATTGCTAGCCACAGTGGTGGATGCCGTTGTTGCAGCTGTATTTACGGAGGGTGCATTGTTACGTACCGCTGTAGGGCTTTTCTTATGGATACGCACCCTTCCGAACCCATAGTTTACCACGTGCCCCAGCCTGTCGAGAGTCTCAGCGGAGTTGGGGTCAACCGAGAGAGTGAGCTCAGAGGTGGGTCCTCGTTGTACCCTGTTGAGTGCCCTCCAGTTGCCCACTTGCAGACCCGCGTTTTGCCCCTCGACAAGAGCTAGGATGTCTTCCACCGACGTGGTCACCGCTTCCGGGAAATAGCCCACATAAACCGAAGGTTTGGGCACTTCAGTTGCGTCAACAACCTTAACTGTGGCGCCCTTCCACGACTTTAGCTTGGGGGCCATATTCCGGAGCCACTCCGAGGTCTCTGCCCACAGCTGACTGAATCAGCTGCAGTTGCTGCAGAGACCAGAGCATCCTTGGGTAACTTGGCGGCAATAGTGCTACTCTGCACCCATCTTTAGCAGGCATTCTACCTGATACCGCCCCCGCAACCTGAGCAAAGGTTGCCTTTGGCTGCATTGGTCCCACTTGGGCCCTTTTGTCGGTCGGTCCAAGTGGGCTCCCGCTTTCCCTTGACCATAGGCAAGAGGGCCAGCTTTTTCACTTCAAGCTCACCAACTCCCCTGGAGCGATAGAACTTGAAGCGTTTTTTGCCCGCTCCAGAGAGTTTGGAAACTGGAGTGCTCGTCTCCTCCGGCTGGGATGAGAGCAAGAGCTCCTCCTCATCCGTAGGGATCTGGGTATCGCTGTCCATTGGAACTGAGTTCAAGTTGGCCATAACAATATCCCGGCACTCGGTGACACCACTCGGGCCGTTTGGACTGGGGTCCTTTTCGTCCCTCCTTTGAGTTAACCGACTGCTCTCCGCTGAAGGCGGAAGCAGAGTGGTTGTTGTTTTTGTTTGTTTTGTTTGTTTTGTTGTTCTTCCATAATTTTGGTCCTACGAGTAATGGGGGAAGAGCGAGCTCATCCAAGGCAGAGCCCCGGTAGCTCAGAAAGGCTAAATAAAACCAGAAGGCGCCACGTAACTGGAGTACACCGTTAGAAGACACACTAACGTAGTGCCATTCAGTCCAAGGCACGGTACGATTGACACCAGGACTACGGATTTTATCGAGTTTTTCTCTCTAGATCCGCCATATTTAGTAGAAAGCAGGGGCACCTCGTGCAGGGTGTGACTCTTCGCCACGTATGGTCGGTCTTGGGCATAAGCCCCTGATCCAGAATGCTGCAACACGTATGAAGGCAGCAGACGTTTTCTTTATAAGTGGGTGTGGTAACGCCCATTTTTCAAAATTTCATAAAAATCAAGTTTCTTAATTAACTATCTATCTAAATATCGAATTTTAATTAATATGTTTTGAAATAAAGAAAAAACAAAATTTTAGAATTTTTTAAAATTTCCGTTATATGTGGTCCGATTTCAAAAATTTTTAGCGATGATAAAAGTGATACTAAGGAAAATTTGTTCATAAAATTTTGTGACAATACCTTACACCGTTATTGAAATACAGACATTTTTTCATTAGTAGGCGTGGCAACGCCCATTTTTCAAAATTACATAAATACCTAGTTTTTTAGTTAAAAATCGCTCCAAATACCGAATTTCACTCAATTTGTTTAAATACGAGTAGATACCGAAAAATGAACTTTTTGCAATTTTCCAAAATTTCCGTTATATGGGAGATGGGCATGATTCAATCATACAAGGTTGGATAATTAGGCAGTTGTCTCACTCTTGCACGCTGCCTTAAGGTAGCCTGTGTTGCTTTTTTTTAATTTAAGAAAAAAAAAATGTTATCAAACACGTGGTATTAGTACTTTTCTTGTGAAATGGCCTGGCAGGCAACACTGGTGCCTTTTTGTAAATTTAAAGTTATTTTAGCATGCCCTACATTAAATAATCGTACGTTTTCGAGTAGCCTTGCCTATCTAGCAGCGAGCAGGAATTGAAAATTGTTTTTGCATGTATGAATTTGATTGGTCGTGGGTTCGATTCCCGGCCAGGTCAGATCATATTGTTTGGTATTTATTTCAAAGAAAGCATTTAATGTTTTTAAATTTTTTACTGAATATATTTTATATAAAATAACATAAAATTAAAAAAAAATAATGTATGTAAATAATAACAACCATAAAATTATACAGTTAAAATATCGAATAGAAGAACATTTATTAGTATTTTGACCAGTTTTGACTAACGTCTTTCTTTATTTCTAACAGATGTATGTATGTATATCAATAAAAATTCCGTTAACTTTTTGACGAAGGTAGTTTTCCATATAAAAAAAAAATTTTCCGTACTACTAATGTTACATTTTTAGTGAATTGAATCTTACAATTTTATGATCTACAAAAATGGTAATTAAATTTTTAAAAAAATTTGAAATTGTAATGAAACATGTATACAATACTGATTACTGATATACATAATAATAATAATACTTTTGGTTGCTAAAATTGATATTGCATTAAAGAAAAAATTATTATCAAAATTTTTCCAAATGTGATAGTTCTATTTTCTGCATGTAAAAACTTAAAAAAGGATAAAATCACATTGTTTTTGTTAATAAAATGTGTAAAAGATATTTGCTTCGAAATCACATTTGCGTTTTTTGTTTATATGGTTTGTTGTATTAAGGTGCTATGTATATACATACATACATGTGTAGTTGAATATTCGCTTATATTATATTAAATTGAAATATCAAATTTCTGCAAATATGTTTCATTCTATGTACAAACCGCATTTCGCTACTAGTTACCTAATTTTCAACTATATACCTTTGAAAACTTAAACGTCAATAAGTATCCAACTTTCTATAATTGAATCATGGGAGATGGGCGTGGTTATGATCCGATTTTAAAAATTTTCTACGATAATAATAGCGATATCATGGACAATATGTCCACCAAGGTTTGTGACGATACCTTACAGCGTTATTGAGATACAGAAATTTGTTCCTAAGTGGGCGTGGCAACGGCCAATTTTCAAAATTTCATAAATACCAAATTTCTTAGTTCAAAATCGCTCCAAATACCGAATATCATAAAATTTGCTGTAATAGATACCGAAAAAACGGAGTTTTTGCATTTTTCAAAAACTTTTGTTATATGGGAGGTGAGCGTGGTTATTGACCGATCTTGACCATTTTCAATACCAACCTACCCTGGCCAAAGAGGAATCTATGTACCAAAATTCATTGAGATATCTCACTTTTTATTCAAGTTATTGTAGCCACGGACAGACGGACAGACGGACGGACAGACAGTCAGGGGTAAATCGATTTCTCTTTTCATTCTGATCATTTTAGTATATATGTCTATATCTATCTCGAGTATTTTATAATGTTACAAACAACCGTTATGCGAACAAAGTTATAATAAATACCCTGTGTACAAGTACGCTCGGGTATAAAAATTCGTTTGGATTGACCTACGTAAATTTATGTATAAGTATACATATATCACAGCAGATAACGTACATTACAGAGAAGCTTCAATACCGAAAGTCGGAGTGAATTGTCAAAAACCATCAAAACTGCAATAGGCAAGTTCACCACTTTTGCTATGGCAGGGAAAAATTGGGAGCGATATATTAACAGAGCTGCGGGAGGGCGACATTTTTAACAGATCATGCATTTTCTCGATTATGTGTTGATTTCTTATTGAAATTAACAAAAATAATGATAAATAACAAAATATGTATTAAATTCTGTATTATTTAAATATGTTTGCCCTAAGAGTCGATTTATATTACATATGTTTATATATATGTGCATATTTAAAACCATACACATATGTATGTAGGTACACTTTGTTTGTTAGAAGTTACATGATCACAAGCTGTTTACATGCACATTTTCAATAAAGTAAAACGATTTTCCTTAAATGATGAATTTTAAACTTTATTAATGTTCATAAAAATATGTATGTAGGTTGGCAATTACATATGTACATACAAACATATATACTATGCATACTAGGTACATACATATGTATGCTTTAGATTTGCTATAATTGCTGTGCACAAAGGCAAATGTTGATTTGCCGACGGCATTTTACATTCTCAGATATTGGTAATTTTTAGTTTTTTATATTATAGTTATGACTTTAATTCGGTATATATTTACGATAAATTACTGCAAATCATTTCCTATACATGAATATACATATATACTATGCATAAGTTTAGTTCATAGTAGAAAATTTATTTATATTGTTGAGTGTACCACATACATACATATGTATGTATGTAAGTATGTACATATGCATAAGTATACGTAAATAGTGCCCATGTTATATGTACATACATATGTACATACATATGTACTAAGTAACAATAATTTTAAGATAAGATATTAATTAA
The DNA here is from genome assembly GCA_963971545.1 of Philophylla caesio. NCBI lineage: Eukaryota > Metazoa > Arthropoda > Insecta > Diptera > Tephritidae > Philophylla > Philophylla caesio. Next base: position 64,624,251 of record OZ020608.1, on the reverse strand, counting down.
ATCTCAGCGTAATGCAAATCAATATTTTGCACATTATTCAAATGCATACATATAATAATATGTACATAAAATATAACTGACCTAAAAATACATATTCAAGGACAAATGACGTCCGCATACATACAATTATACGTATATATTGAAACATATCGACATGTGCACACTTCTGTCCTCACTTCCCTCACAATTGCAAACTCAACAGTTACGCCGGCGCCATAAATCCTAAACGATTTCATTCATAAACTGCGCGTGCGTAAATCTCGTAATTCATTCATAAATTGTAGCACAGCTTGAAATCTGCCAGCGAAGCATATTTTTCGCGATCTTGCAAAAATTTATAAATTTCAACATTTTTGTCTTCAGCTTTACAAGTACAGGGGCGTTCGCTATTTATGGCCCAGTCCGGCAAATTTGTAGTAAACAAATAATTAAAAATACATACATACCTATATTAGGCATTATTCACCTAATACGATATTGCTTTATCAAATTTATATCAATATTTAACAATTACAAACCATTCTTTTGTAAAAAACGATTGAAAATATATCAATGTATTCGGTATAATTTCGCAAAATAATTACTTAGCACATCTTCATCACCTTCATACGCGCTGTGTACATTTGTATGAACACATATATATGTATGTATGAATATGTAAATATGTCGTCGAATTTTGTCGCATTTGAACAACAGTGTCGGTCATCACGGCCACACATTTAGTGCTATTTCTAGTCGGAGTAGGAAATCCACTACTTTGAGAAAAGTAGCAACAGAAATTGATAATACATTTTTACTTTCAGATTACTTAAAATATTTATTTCCCAATATCTAAACTTAATATTTATTATGCCCCTATATATTATTTATTTTCTCCTAGCTACATGTCTCTGAGAGTGAAATAGTACCTTTTTGTACTACTGTTATTTTTCCTTGCACATAGTGCGAAACCAAAACTATTTGCACCCAACTCTAATTTATGGTGGTGGTTTTTTGCTTTCGTCACGCAGCCGAATTGTTGGAAGTCCGAGCAAACGCAAACATTTAGAGTTCGAGGGTATTTGCGGGCACGTGAACAAGTGTACGTTTGTGCATACATAGCTACATATATTTGTGTGTATATAAAACACAAACGCATGCTACCGAATTTGTGATATTGGTGGTGTTTACATATTATTTGGTAGATGTCGATAACTTACCATAAGAGTTCACATTTTATAGTATAAAAGATAGATTTTTTTTATTTTAAATCTTTATTAATTAATAAACAATTAAATAGTTAATCACAATTTTATAAAACTATTTATTTTAATCGCTGAAATAAATGGAAAAGATCATGAAATAAGAAAAAAATATACTAAAATTAAATAAAAAATATGCTGAAATAGAAAAGAAAAAACAAAATCATATGGTTATTGGAGAATATTTGAGGAAACTGTATTATGGAAATGGCTTTGCTGGAAAAAGAGTTGCGGAAGTGTTATTCATACGAATTAAACGACACTTTCTCACACGACTTTATAATATTAGTGTTTTCAGAAGATTCTCGGCAAAGTGGAAATTCAATATTTGAAAACTTTATTGGTTAGAAAACATAAAAATAAATAAATAAATAGCAAATTGCAACTCTAACAAGTTTTGTCAGAAAACTCCAATTAATTATTAATTGGGAATTGCACCAATATTTAAAAATTTCCCACCTACTGCATCTTCCTCAAAGTGCTTAATGCAGATAAAAGCACTGCGCTGTCGGAGTATGGGTGGAATCTCCAAATTCTCCTTCCACTTATTGTGTATTGTTGGATCCTTCAGAAAAGCGATCACGGCTTTCACATTCGCGAACTCGACATTTTCTTATTTTGGGCACTTTTATGCAAAATCTTAGGTGTTTAAGTTGAAAACGTATAAAATTTATATCATCGAACGATCACAAGAATCAAAAATTCTCAAAGAACTATAAGTCATTTGACTTTGACATTGCGACAAAACAGTTGTTTTAATTATAATTACATTTAAATTGGTAAATAAATAATCAAAATAAAATAAATTAAAGTAATATACACCTGCAACAAACCGTACTGTAAAATATATGTATACGTACATAAATTCTCTCAATTACACTTCTCGCTTCAAAACTGTAAACTTTTGATGACTTCTGCCTGTGGCAGAGAACGTACATTGCAGAGAAGCTTCATTCCAGTCCATTCCGTGATTCGTTCCTCTACTGTGAATTGAGCTTGATTATAATAGGCAAGTACACCACCGGAAATTAAAGTAAAATTATTACTATTATTATGGCAGAGGATTTAGAATTTGTGTACAATACGCGCTTGCGTACAGGCAGGCTTACTGATAAGTTCCAACAGCAACTATCCTCAGCGTTACAGCGTGATTTCACACTTCACACAGAAGCAGACGAAGAACTAGATTTATTTAAAGACCAAAGCGGTGATTTTGTGCCCGAAGATGACGCCTCGAACATTGAATATGAATTGGAAATTTAAGAAAATGAAATATTCGACAGCGATGAAGAATCCGAAGAAGAATGTGAGAATGCGCCAACTCAAGCTGCAGACAGTTTTTTGCTTGGAAAAGATGGTACCAAGTGGAGTACAGCTGAACCCGCTACAGTGAGATTCCGCCAGCACAGCATCATGCGTTTCAGAGGTGGACCAAAAACAAAACTGGCCACTTCGCTTGAGATGTTCAAGCTTTTATTTTCACCGAATATTACGCTCATCATAGTAACACAAACAAATCTATATGGAGAAAAAGTTACACGCAAATATAACGCAGAACATGGAAACTGCACACCACGAGTATGGGTTGAGATGACAAGACGCTTTTATTGGAAAAAAAGAAGTGAAAAAAGACAACAAACGGCAAGTGCTTTCATCTGTGCTCGGTTTCTATGATAACCTTATATCATCACTGTGCAGCTACGTTCCAAAGAAAAACAAAGCAGTAAATCTACTATCCACCAAGCAAGTTGAGGGCATAGAAAAAAAAAACCGGAAGCTATGTTATTTTACAATTCAATCAACATTGAAGAGGACATTTTCCTTATATGTTTTTGATCCGTTCACTTGCCTGATTGCAGTACCCGTACACGCAACCGTTTGAGAGTGTGATCCTGCCCGAGTGCAGCACATATGCACATACAAGTATATAAGTCAAAAAAATAAGCGTCGTTTTTGTCCATAACAAACTTAGTTCTAGGGCTAGAGGATTACATTAATTTATAAATTAAGTGCATGAATTATTTTAATAAATAAACAATTTTTAAGGAAATAATTTAAGAGCAGTAGTTACTATTTTAAGAACAGAATCCCCACTTTAAAAATCCCCAAACACCCAATCTCCAAAATCATTATCCCCAAAAACAAAATCACTAACTAAAAACCCTCAAAACTATTATAATAATCCAAAATTGTTTTATAGTTTTACTTACTGTTAATTTTATATCTATTGTAAATGTTATATTTAATTTATTATTTTTTTAAATTTATTTGGTTTTTATTAACTATTTGTGTTAGTAGCATACTACTCTTTCTATCGGGTATTATAATTGCCATAATTGTTTGTTGAGGTGTAATACCAAATTGTACTAATCACTTCTTAATAAAAATGATATGAAAATACAAAAAAAAAAACTAGTACATATACATATAAGATTGTGTTAATATTGAATCCCCATGTTTTTTGTGAATTACGTTAAAAATTGCAGCGATCGCATAGGGACTTTAAATTTGGTGATTCTAATTTGGGGGTTTAAAAATTTGTGATTTCAGGTCCAATCTTAGATGTTTCAAATTTTAAATATTTTTTGACAGGCGGATGGTTTTTTAATAAAGGAAAATAAAACAAACATGTAAAAAAAAAGTATTTTTAAATTTCTGACGGTTTTGTACCAAGAGCTATGGTAGGTTTGTCCTTTCTAATTATATTTAATATCAATTTAATAACCTGAATATGCCAAAAGCCAGTTGTGTGTTGTGCCATACTGGAGAAAAGAAGATGGCAAGATGTTTCATGCTCCATTGAATGAAATAAAAAGAAAAACTTGGTCTGACTCGTACGGAGTCGAATTGCAGCCAACCTGAAAAATTTGCTCATTTCATTTTTTGCCATCAGATATTTTATTCGGTTCAGACCGTAAAAGGGTGAGGTTAGCTGACGATGCCTTGCCAATAACTATTGATATTTTAAGCAAATTGCACGAAATGAATAAAAGTTCTTCTAAGTTTGCCGATACCACAACCCAAACCGAGTAAATATAGAATAAGCCTAAATAAACTGTTTGCATAAACTAGTTTGTCGTAGATCATATGAAGACTGTAAGGTAGTATTACTTGAAGTGGAAATCGCTCAGTTGAGACCGCGAGTTGAGGAGCTAGAAAAACTCCAAACCCGCGTTTCATACATTTTTACGGAGGGCCAAATGCGGAAACTAATTTTCCCAGAAAAAATATACACTGGACATGGGCTGATATTTCTTCGGCTAATGCTCTTCACTCAGCTGGACAAAGAGCTTATAGCCATTTGTGCAATAATAGATTTCAATTTCCTTGTGAATTCACAATAAAAAAAAATGGTTGCAAAAGGTTGAGGTAGATAAAGAAGTTTTAAATATTTCGTTAAACATAATGATGTACCTGCTGCGGACAGATTATGTTAGTTAACACAACACAACAGTTTGCAAATGCTGTCAATATTCTGCAACGAACCATAGCCCAGCGGTCGGCGACCCTGCACGCGCATCCTCTTAACTGCATACGCTGTTTCAGCAACAATTGGGGTAAACAGCAGTCAGCAACAATTTCAGGTAAACAACGATCAGCAATTATTGGTAGCCAACAATAGGTGTAATGTAGAAGTAAGAAATCAATTGTGATCAGTCTTAAGTTGTTTGTTAATAAATTAAGTGGCTAGGTAACACGAGTCCGCCCCTTTTTAAAAATAACTTTGGTAACTCATTAATTTAACTGGCGCCCGAGCAGGGACCTGTTTGAGTTCGCGTCTTAGTTTTTGTGTTTGGCCAGTCGCTTGAAAGCAGCTATCGTGCCACCGCGTTCGCGTTATCGTTATCCTTTACGATAAATAAAGTGAAACGACCCGGCGCGAGAAAAAATACGCAAAAACAACCATCACCAAGAGTCAGCTGAGGAGCGTAAGACAGAACTGGCTGGTCCCGAACCTTCATAAAAGCGTTGGAATCCGGTAGGAAAGTAGGAAAGTAACTCTAAACGGGATAACACCCACCCGCCAGGAGGCGATAGAGTAAGAATAGATTAAGTAACTATAATAAAGATATTTATTAAATAAAAAATAAATACAAATTGAAAGGAAAGTGATAAAATTGTAAATTAAGGAAGTCAACAATTTTAATATAGTCCAAAATTAAAAGTTATCTAAAAAATTTAGAAAAAAAAAAGAAAATAAAATAAGTCTAATAACAAAATAAAAATTAATTATAGAACATTAATAAATTTAGGAAAAATTTTGTGATTTCCAATTACTAACATTTACCAGAGAACGTATAATAATGAGAAGGTGCATTTCGTATACGATATGTGGATTGAAAAATAAATTTCTGAAACGCGCGAATTTCGTTATGAGTCGCGGTGAACGGGTTTTTAAAAAATAAAAACTACAAGGTTTAGTTACAACGAAGTGACGTTGAAGATGGACAAAATCAAACTCATTTATTTAATTTATTCAACTTAAAACGAAGCTTATTTTAGTTACAATAATTGCTTACTCACTAAATTTGACGTATGCATTTAATAAAACTGTTTAGTAATCGATTTATTGTTCAACTCAGTAATTCTTGGAAATTGGTTGTCTGTTTTAATTTTCAATTTCTCTTTTTGCATACAATTTTACAATTGGGCCGGAAATGGTTTTATGTTCTTACTTTGTTTATTTGCTTAACAAATTCTTCGTATTTATCAGTTGCACTGTCAGGTGTTTTTGTATAGTTATTAACATATATAACTACTCCCCCCTTTAGACCAGAATTCTCCCGAATTCGTTTATTTAATTTGATTGTTATACGTCTGTGTTTATTGAAAATAACGATAGCTAATATTACAATTACAATTATACTTAAAATATTGCAGATATGTGATAATTTACTATGAATTCTCAATTTAAAAATGCTTTCTATATTTGATCTATGTTCCTCTATTATTTCATCAAAGGTAATTCTTTTTGTAAAATTCCGAGTATCTTCGTATTTTAGGCTTACAATATTTTCTTTTATATTTTCAATATAATTAGAAAAATAGTAATAGTTAATTTTTAATGAGCAATTATTAAATCGTATTAAGTAGTTGCCGTTTATAATAGGTTGTTCTTGATAACATGTGTGATTAAGCTGTAAATTTATTGCATTTTTAACAACAATCGTTTTTATATTTATTTCAAGTATTTCTAGTTCTTTATTTTTTATGAGATGACAGTTATTTCTTAAAATACAATGGTTACTAGGTTTCATTCTTTTCAAGGATTTACCTTCTGTAAATATCAATGTTTTATTTGCATATGTAAATAGTCCTTCTATTTTTCGCTATCTTTAGGTATTTCTTGATCTCTAATTTGCAAATCAATGAATCCGGTTTGATCAGTTAGTTCTGTCAAAGTCATTATTCCTTCACATTGTCGTATCATTAGTATTATTACTGTTATCATGGTCCATATCTGTAAATTTTAAAGGTCGTTTAATATTGCTTAAATGAATTTTCTCTAATTTTTGTTTTCTGTATTTAGGTTGTTCTTTGTGTCTAACCGCTTTGTAGTTTTTTATGAATCCTTCTGTTCTTTGTTCCGTATACTCTTCCCTGTTTCTATTCAGTTTGGTAATCGATTTCTCTTTTTTCTGTTCCATATTTTTTCTTACAATCTCTTTATCCACTTTGTTATTATGTACTTCGTTAACTGAGAAATTTCGGTTTGAGTGGTCTCCTATCATATATTACCTCTTGGCATGTTTCGCATTGGCTGATTATTATTTGTATTAGCTCTGCTAATTTCGGATAGTAAATTTTATTTCTAAGTTGATTATAAGTTTCCTGTATACCCGAGTGCATACGCTCTCTGACGTGATATAACGAAATTAGTTTAACCGCTTCTACTTCAGTTTCCAAATCTTGTGCTCTTATTGTGCATTTTATAAACTTAATATGTTTGTCGTTAGAAAACATTTCTATTAGTTTTTCTTGAACTATATTATAATTCCGTTCGGATATTTCCGAAAATATTCCTACTTATATTTCCTAAATATCTCATTCATTCTGTCGAAATCATATTCAGATATAAAAATAATTCTCTTCTCATGTAGAATCTTTACCTCTTCTGTTTTATTGTTTGTTAGTATGATTTGTGTTTTATATTTATTTAATATTTCTTCCTTGATATAAAAATTATCAAGCAAGTTTTCTTCAGCTGAATGGACCGTTTGCATCGATGCATCATCTTCTAGATGGTCGATTATATTTAGGTCGTATTCCATAATTTCGCCAGTATTTTCACCGTCCTCCTTGTCTTTAATAACTTCCTCGTTATTCTGTATTCTGCTTAAGAAATCTGCTACTCTATTTTCTTTTCCTTTTATATATTCTATATGAAATTGGTATTCTCCCAACTTTAATAACCAACGTTGATGTCTCGGCGACATATCTTTTCCCTTATATTTTGAGTGTAAGTATTTAATTGGTTGGTGATCCGTTACTATTTTAAATTTTCTTCCATACAAATATGGTCTAAAATAATTCACGCTCCAAATAATGGCTTAAAACTCTTTGTCTGTTGCTGAATAGTTACGTTCATGATTGTTAAGCGTTCTTGATGCATATCAAATTGGATGTCCTTCTTGGGATTTAAATGCACCAATTGCGTAATTTGACGCATCTGTAGTTAACGTAAATCCTTTTTCAAAATTATGATATTGAAAAATTGAATGAGAACTAATCAATTGTTTGAGTTTTACGAAAGCTTCTATATAAGAGGCATGTTTTGTTCATAAAATCTCGTAAAATTTCATTCATAAGTCTTTGGAAAGTTGCAGGTGCATTCTTTAAACCGAATGGCATCCTTGTAAATTCGTACAGACCGTGAGGTGTGACGAAAGTGGTTTTACACCTGTCATCCTCTTTTATTGTAATTTGGTGATAACCTTTTGCTAGCTCTTATGTCGTAAAGTATTGGGCACGTCCCAATTTATCCAATATTGAGTCAATGTTAGGTAAAGGATATTTATCGTCAATAGTAACCTCATTTAATTTTCTGTAGTCAACCACTATTCTGTAGTTTTTCTTTCCTGAGTTGTCCATTTTCTTTGGAATCACTATTAATGGACTAGAATATCTAGAATTGCTTGTTCTTATTATTCCTTGCTCCTCCATCTCTTTTGATTACGCACTTCCTCTTCCTGTTGAGGTGGATATCTATATAACTTCGAGTTAATTTGCTCCTCTGTGGTGATTCTTATTTGATGTTGTATTTCCGTAGTACTTGTTAATTTTTCTCCTTTAAATAATAGTTTTTTAAATTTTTTCAAAAGTTGTATAACTTTTTTATACTCTTCCGTATTCAAATGATCTATCTTTATCCCTTTTATTTCATCATCTGTCGCTTCTAGCGTACATAATTCTTTGAAATTAAACGGGGTATTTAAAAACGCTGTTTCTTTTTCATTTAACGTAATTTTTCCATCAATCAGATTTATCATTGTATTTAAGTGGTTTAATAAATCCGTACCTATTATAAAATTGTACTTTCTACCTCTCAATGGTGTTGATCTCCATCTAATATACGCATTTTCAGGCAAATTAAATTCTGTTGGTGCTCTAGTATGCACTTCGTGAATAATTTTATCCTTACTCGTTACTGTGCTGATTATAATTTCATCTTTAAGGAGTATTTTTTGAAATTCCTTCAGTTCTGAATCCACTAAACTTATGTTCGTCCCTGTATCTATTAACGCGATGTATTTTTTATTTTCTATTGTTATTGTTATTCTCGGTAATCCGTCCGAGGCCTGTTCATAAAAAAATTTAATTATTCACTTCGTTACAATCTTCTGATTCTCTGTGGCTTTGCCTAGGCGATTGCAAGCGATTTTGGCTGCAATTGCTGCTAGGGTGTCCTGCTACTCGAGATCTATCTTGGTCAGCTTCTACATTATCTACCTCTATGGGTTCTCCTGTATCCAATCTTAGTTGGTTAGAACTATTATATTTTCTTCCTTGACCTTAATAATTGTCCTTATAATCTTTATAGTTTTGGTTTCTTTGCCCATATTGGCCTGAATTACTTTCCTTGTTTCTTCTATTTTGGTAATTTTGCCTAAATTGTGCAGAATTATTTTCAGTATTCCCCTTATTATAGGAATTATTGTTGTAATTTTGTCTAAATTGACCTGACTTATTTTTCCTGTGTGGATATTTATCATTTTGTTTATTTTCAAAATATCCTCTATTATGTTTATACTGTTCATCCGTTTTTTAAAATTTTTTGAATTCTGACCGTATACACGTGTCTTCAAATCTTCTTTTCATCATGATGTCTATAATGTTATGTAGGTTCTGTTCTTCGTAAATTTTGTCTAGTAACGTTCCCTGCGTCATTTCTTTGACTGTGTTAACTAATAGGCTGTCTATGTTACTTAAGTCAATTCCTACCTCGTCCTTATAGTATACTCTAATTTCGTCCGCTTTATATTTAATTTTCTGTGCTTCTATTGCTAACTCACTCACCGTGTTCGCCTTCATTCCGCAAATCCTCCTATATATTTCGTGTGGTTCCGCATCCGGCTTATAACGTAGTTTTAGCGCCTTCTTAATTTCTGTCCGATTGGCAGGGTGTGGTAGATTTATAATGACGTCTTTTGCTTCTCCTTGTATCGTCCGGTAGTAAACTGCTCGCGTTGCTTCTTTTATGGTTTCCTCATCTTCGTTGCAGCTCGAGATACGCCTGTCGAAGTTGCTCCCTACGATTCAGCTCCTCGATGAGTTGCACGTTTGGTATTGGGGTCTGTTCTTGTTCCATCTTCCTTATTTCGTCAAATATTCGCTGTCTTGTTGCTTTAATTTTCACAATTTTTATTTTTCGTTCACTTAACTTCAATGTCTTCTGGTGAATATACGTCTTTTTATTTATAAGGTCGTGTTCACTGCAAAAGTTTTTATTTATAATGGTTGTTCATTTTTCTGTTGGCCTAGTAAATGTTAATATTTTTAGAATTTTTATTGAGCTCAAGGCTTTAAGGAAGATGAAATAAACACAACAGCCAACTCGGCTAGCGTAGCACAATTGGTAGCGTATTGGCTCTGCAACTCCGAGCTCCCGGGTTCAAAGCCTGAGAGAAGTGGTTATGAAAAATTAAATTAAAAATTAATTTAATTTAATAATCATAAAGAAGTCTGATGAGGAAATGTGGTGATTTCCGAAATAGTACTATAACTTCAACCATTAAAAGCTGTTGTTGTTTTTTCACAAAAAATCTTCCATAAACTGGCCTTGAGCTCAATAAAAATTCTAAAAATATTAACATTTACTAGGCCAACAGCAAAATGAACAACCATTGTATACAAGGATAAGCACGCCTTAAAAATTCATTAGAATATAATGTAAAAAAACAGTATGCCAACGACTCTCAACGAGTGTTAACGTCTAAGCACACTACATCGTGACCGCAGTCAAATTCGCAAACTAACAAATTAAATTATTCTCACCACCGGTTGAATATTACAAAAACATATATTATCTGAACTAGTGGAGCCATGAAAGACCCCCTGACGAGGGCGGGAAAAACTCCAGCCTGGAATATTCTTTCAGCTCGATAATGAAAAATCACTTGACATTATATCATACGGACCAAAATACCTTATAATGAAAAGAATTAATAGTGAAGAAACCTTAACTAAAGTATCCCCTTTTCTAATAAAAAAAGTAATCGACAGTGTATGCGGAGAAGTAGAAACGTGCAAGAAACTAAGAAGTGGTGATATTCTTATAAAAACAAAAAACTACACACAAGCCGACAAACTTGTTAAAGTAATATCTCTATCACCTAGCATACAAGTTGAAGTTACTCCCCACAAAAGCTTAAATTTCACCAAAGGTGTAATATATTCTAGTGATTTAAGAGGTATTTCAGAAAACGAAATACTCTCTGAACTAAAGCTACAACACGTTACCGAAGTCAAAAAAATTATGAAACGCGAAAACAACAACAGTGAAAATATAATAGAAACCGGTCTTCTAATAATCACCTTCTCTTCACTAACACTACCTGACACAATTTTGATCGGCTATGAAAGAATCCACATCCGACCATACATTCCCTTGCCGCTACGATGCAAAAACTGTCATCGATTCGGCCACATCACGAAATATTGTAAAAATGAAAAACTTTGCTCAAATTGTACCCTAATATTTCATACCACACCTGACACCAACGAAAAATGCAACAAATCCCCAACCTGCAACAACTGTAAAGAAAACTACGAATCTGCCTTTGATCATTCACCATATAATAAGAATTGTCCAATTTTTGTTAAACAAAAGGAAATACAAGCAATAAAAACACTACGCAAAGTTGACAACAAAACAGCCTTCTCCATATATAAAGAACAACACCAACAGTCAACCGCATACGCAAATACTCTGAGAAAGCCCACAGCTTATGCTTCGCTCGAAGACCTCTCACCACTCCCAACAACCTCAATCCAAAATGAAATCATTGACATCACCCACAACTCTACTCACCACCTACCAGCTGACACACATACAACTCTGTCAGCAAACACAACACAAACAATATATAATCCAAAAAAACAATACTCCACGAACAATAATACCAACATCTCACCAGATATGGGAGAATCTAGTGCTAACCAAATGAATAACTCATCGGTCGATCCTCGGCAAAAAACACTCAAAAAGTACGACTCAGCGCAAATAACAGAAACAAAACTCAGAATATTCCCCAAGAATACATCAAATCGCACAATAAAACAACTCAAAGCTAAAATTAAACTCAAAAACAAAACAAAAAAATACTCAAGCGCTTGAAGGAAAACCTCACAGTTGCGAGGCAACAGACGAATCTGATGATCTCTTAATGGAAGAGTAAAACTTAATACTCAATCAACTGACGCTATTAGATCTTTACTTTCTCTTATTTTATACTTATATTTAATATGTCGATTTATAACTCTAAACATAGCAAAAACACTCACACTCAACACAACAATAACATGTCTCTTACAATCCTACAGTGGAATATAAAAGGGTACATATACAATTATATTGACCTTCAGCTCCTTTTAAAAAAATACCAGCCTAAAATTTTATCACTCCAAGAAACACATTTGTACAATAACCAAAACATCCCCACCCCAACCAACTACCAACTATACACCTCCCTCTCGCCACATAACTCGTTTGGCGGCTCTGCCCTACTCATTCACAACTCGTTGCAACATGAACTACTAAGCACTAATTCCAACAACTTCGATATAGTTAACGTTACAGTCCAATCAAAATTCAAATTCACAGTCAGCTCAGTTTACATTTCACCAAACACGCCATTCACCACTAAAAATCTTAATGATATATTTGCATCATCCAGGCTCCCAGTACTAATTACAGGTGATTTCAACAGTTGGCACACGAGTTGGGGTTCAAACAAAAACAACGTTAGGGGTAATACTATTGCCAAATTTTTAATTAAATCTACGCTCACACTTTTGAATGATGGCTCACCCACACACTTTTCAACACACCATACCTGGACACATATTGACCTTTCCATAGCCTCTCCTATCCTCGCACTTCAACACGAATGGAAAGTAGAATCAAATCCATTTGGCAGTGATCACTTCCCTATTGTTATTTCGCTTTTTCCCATTTATTCCCCCGAAAGTATAATTAATAAGCCTACCTTCAATATAAATAAAGCAAAGTGGCAGCAATATCAAACGCTAGCGGAGCACCGTAGCCAATTAAGACCGGTCAGCAAAAATGTTAATAAAGAAGCAGCCAATATTCAAAAAATCATACTAGAAAGTGCTAACGAGTCAATTCCCCAAATGCGCCCAATAAGTAAACACTCGGTTCCTTGGTGGAATCCAGTTTTGCAAGAACTTAAACAAAAAAAGAATCATATGTGGAATAAACTCAAACGCGACATTTCAAATAAAAACATAATAGAATTTAAAAAAGCGTGTGCAGTTTTCAGAAGAAATCTTAAAATCTTAAAAAAAGAGTCAATTAATACTTTCACCTCTAATGTTAACCCTCACACCCCTCCCTCTAAGTTATGGTCCACAATTCGTACTTTCTGCGGCTTAAAGCCTACTCCCACTATTCATTGTATAGACACCAAAGTACCAAACGAACCCATCATAACAGAGAAAACTGCGATTGCAAATACATTTGGCCAATACTGGTCTAATGAAACTCGAAACGAAAAATTCTCCGCCACTTTTCAGTTAAACAAACACAATACTCTCAATACGCAAAACCACATTTTCAACCCAAGCAAAACTGGCAATCACATTGAAACAAATATCAGTTACTTAGAACTCGATTTAGCTCTTAATAAACTAAACTGACCGTATATCGTACCCAATGATTAAACATTTACCAGAAAAAGTGAAACTTCGAATTCTTGAACACAATAACAACATATTCAATAACTATATACCACAAATCTACAAAAATAGCCTTATCATTCCAATTTTAAAGCCTAAAGCTGACAAAACTCTCATGAAATCATACCGACCTATTTCCCTTAACCCATGTTGCTCGAAAGTGTTGGACAAAATTATCGCAAATCGATTATGGTGGTTTGTAACAACCGACAAACTATTACATAGTCATCAAATGGGTTTCAGAAAGGGTAAATCAGTGTCTGACTTTCTAGTGTACCTAGACTATCAGATCACGCAATCCCTTTCAGCTAAAAAACACCTCTCGTTAATATCACTTGACTTTTCGAAAGCGTTCGACAAAGTAGGAATCCACACTATCTTAGATCAACTAAAGCGATGGAATATAGGACCAAACGTTTTCTACTACATCAAAAACTAAATGCACAATAGAAAGATTCAAATAAGGATTAATTCCCATTATTCTCACACATTCCCACTACAAAACGGTATCCCGCAGGGATCCCCTTTGTCAGTCATATTATTCCTCATCGCATACAACGAGCTCTGCAAAATAATCTCACTTCACAAAGAAATAGATTTCCTCGCATATGCTGATGATTTCCTAATTATCAACAAAATGGGCAAAAGTAAAAACATCACCTTCAGCCTTGACGTCCTGTTCAACGACATTACCAATTGGTGTATCCATTCGGGTGCCCAACTGTCTTTGGAAAAATGTAAACAAATTCACATATGCAGAAAGCACAACTGCTCCTCCAACGCAACATGTAACAATCTCTCTATCAGCTCCGTCGACAACCTCAAAATACTTGGACTGATATTTAACAAAAGATATAAATGGAATAATCATATCGAATATCTGACTTCAGCTCTGATAAAACGATTAGACCTTATAAAATGCCTTTCAAACCAGAAATACAATTGTAATACAGTATCGTTAGTATCAGCAGTTAAAGCATTAATCATTTCAAAAGTTAACTACGGTGTATACCTTTACGCATACTGCCCAAAATATATTATAAACAAATTAAACTCGATGATTAACGCCATTATAAGAATTGCCCTGGGGGCCTATAGAACAACGCCTGTCCAAACCATGCTTCTAGAAGCAAATATCTACCCAATTAAAATAAGCAGAGATTTTATCACATCTAAACTAAGTAAGTCCCTTACAATCAATGATCACTCACTTCTCCCCCTCTTGCTATCTAAACTATCCGCACAACAATTAAGTAAAAACCCAGCCTGCTGCGTAAACAGAGTGATAAAACTAGCACAACAACTTGATATTCCATTAAACTCCAAACTACCAAATAAATCCATTTCTCCAAATTGGAAACTAAACAATTCAACGATTAACACGGACTTAACCACATATAAAAAGAATATCACAAATCCCTCTATCTACAGCTATTCAACGCTCTAGTAGAAAAGTACATAGACTTCAAATTCTTATACACTGATGGCTCACAAATTAATACTCAGGCCAGCTATAGTATAACAGAAAACAACAAAATAATTCAAATAGCCAATCTACCTCAATACAGTTCAAACTTTGCCGCCGAGTTAATTGCAATACACGAAGCGGTTAAATATGTTATTAAACTTCCAGCAAAATACGCAATTTTTCCTTATCCTCTTTGAATGCCATAGCTAACATTAACAATAACAATTTTTACTGCAACTCAATTAGAAACATGCTTTTGAAAAAACATAGCAAAATTATACTTATCTGGGTACCCGGTCACAAGCAAATTCCAGGCAATGAATTTGCCGACTCAGCTGCCAAAAATGCTCTAAATGAAACGCTTATAACAACAGAAAATCTGCTTCTTTCAGATATCAATAGATACCTAAAAAATCATTTTGATCAAATCCTTGCCACTTTCTATCATCAGTCATCCCAATGGTATATCAACACAACAAAAAATTTCAAATCAATTATCTCGTACCTAAAAATCGATCCTCAGGCCCTATCTAGGAAAGACCAAACTAAAATCCTTAAGCTTCGGCTAGGTCATACTAAAGTTACTCACGAGCATCTAATGAATAAAAATCTCTCCAATACATGTAAATTCTGCAACGAGCATGTTATCAGCACACACCATCTGCTAGATACATGCAAGTTTTTCGACAGTTTCAGGCAATCTCTTTTAAATATAAAACCCACAGACTTACTAAACAACCCATCTTTTGTTTTGATGATAAAACTAATACAATACCTTAAATACTGCAATTTATATCCTGAAATATAATCCACCCTAAAATTTAAATACATACATCCTATACCCACTACACTATACCCACATTCCCACAAATCACAAATGATACACCAACTCATACTATTACATACATACACGGACACATATTCGAGTGCATCTAATACCCATACACATGTATATATAACATAGGAGTACATCATAATTAATTTAGCTTAAGGCCTCGGTAGCTATAGCTTCTTCTCTTATTGTACTATAATTTAGTTATAGTTTCAATATCTTTGTAAATAAATAAAATAAATAATGTAAAAAAAATATATTATACAGAATTTGCAAACAAAAACACAAACAACAACCACACAAACAAGTTAAATAGCGGCAGATCAGTTGCTCTTGTTTGTAGTTGGTTTGTTTAAGGAAGATGAAATAAACACAACAGCCAACTCGGCTAGCGTAGCACAATAGGTAGCGTATTGGCTCTGCAACTCCGAGCTCCCGGGTTCAAAGCCTGAGAGAAGTGGTTATGAAAAATTAAATTAAAAATTAATTTAATTTAATAATCATAAAAAAGTCTGATGAGGAAATGTGGTGATTTCCGAAATAGTACTATAACTTCAACCATTGAAAGCTGTTGTTGTTTTTTCACAAAAAATCTTCCATAAACTGGCCTTGAGCTCAATAAAAATTCTAAAAATATTAACATTTACTAGGCCAACTGAAAATTGAACAACCATTGTGTACAAGGATGAGCACGCCTTAAAAATGCATTAGAATATAATGTAAAAAAAATACATTATACAGAATTTGCAAACAAAAACACAAACAACAACCACACAAACAAGTTAAATAGCGGCAGATCAGTTGCTCTTGTTTGTAGTTGGTTTGTTTAAGGAAGATGAAATAAACACAACAGCCAACTCGGCTAGCGTAGCACAATAGGTAGCGTATTGGCTCTGCAACTCCGAGCTCCCGGGTTCAAAGCCTGAGAGAAGTGGTTATGAAAAATTAAACTAAAAATTAATTTAATTTAATAATCATAAAGAAGTCTGATGAGGAAATGTGGTGATTTCCGAAATAGTACTATAACTTCAACCATTAAAAGCTGTTGTTGTTTTTTCACAAAAAATCTTCCATAAACTGGCCTTGAGCTCAATAAAAATTCTAAAAATATTAACATTTACTAGGCCAACAGAAAAATGAACAACCATTGTATACAAGGATGAGCACGCCTTAAAAATGCATTAGAATATAATGTAAAAAAATACATTATACAGAATTTGCAAACAAAAACACAAACAACAACCACACAAACAAGTTAAATAGCGGCAGATCAGTTGCTCTTGTTTGTAGTTGGTTTGTTTAAGGAAGATGAAATAAACACAACAGCCAACTCGGCTAGCGTAGCACAATAGGTAGCGTATTGGCTCTGCAACTCCGAGCTCCCGGGTTCAAAGCCTGAGAGAAGTGGTTATGAAAAATTAAATTAAAAATTAATTTAATTTAATAATCATAAAGAAGTCTGATGAGGAAATGTGGTGATTTCCGAAATAGTACTATAACTTCAACCATTAAAAGCTGTTGTTGTTTTTTCACAAAAAATCTACCATAAACTGGCCTTGAGCTCAATAAAAATTCTAAAAATATTAGTTTTTATTTATATTATATCCTGGAGGGTCTGGTCAACTTCTGAGTTGGCTACAGAGTCGCAGGATTGTTTTGGGAGTTAGTATTTAACTGTATTTCCGTATCACGATCCTTTCCGCACTTACTGGGGCAGGATAACCGACTGCGCCAATTTCGTTATGAGTCGCGGTGAACGGGTTTATAAAAAATAAAAAACTACAAGGTTTAGTTACAACGAAGTGACGTTGAAGATGCACAAAATCAAACTCATTTATTTAATTTATTCAACTTAAAACGAAGCTTATTTTAGTTACAATAATAAGAGTGTTCGTTTTAAAAACCCAGTAAAAAGGCAGTACCAATTTGTACCAAATCGTGTTCGTTTCGCCAAAAAACTTGCAAAACTT
This sequence comes from Philophylla caesio, assembly GCA_963971545.1. Taxonomy (NCBI): domain Eukaryota; kingdom Metazoa; phylum Arthropoda; class Insecta; order Diptera; family Tephritidae; genus Philophylla; species Philophylla caesio. The sequence goes on along the minus strand of OZ020608.1, from coordinate 64,606,320 downwards.
GCAAGGAGAGAGAGCAATTTTGACATTTCTTTTGGAGGGGAAGTTGCAAATTTTCCCAGCACGAATTAGCAAGCAAGAAAGAACAGCTGATTGTAGCATATGGTTGCATTTGAGTCAACAAAACAATTCAACATTTCAAATTATAAATTTGAAAAATCATAATTATGAGTGATTTATTAACAAAAGAAGTAAGTACATACATATTACAAATAGTAAATACATTATGAAATTTGGTTTCTTAATTTTAATAACGCAATTAAAAAGTTGGCAGATAAAGGCAAATGTGTTCGTGATCAGAGGGCGGTAGAGTCATCGCCATCAGTATTAGATCCCACAGTCAGTAATGAGGAAACACAAATTGAGAGCATTGAAGGTATACGATTTTAATAAACTGTTTGTAAAATTAAAACACATCTTCTTTTTGGATTCATTTATTTATTAGGGAGCGGTGACGACCAAATGCAACAAGAGGCATTCCGAAACAAAGTTATTGCTACCGCCATAATGTCGATAATGGACTGTTCATCATCAGATAGCGACGACGATGAAGAAAATGAAATGTTGCTGGTATTAAAAAGAAAAAACAAAGCTCTTACAGAGTGTGCTTTGATTCTGTGTCAAAAGAATCCGAGAAATTCTATAAAATACTATGTTGAGCAAACAGTGCCGGCTTATACGGAAAAAGAATTCCGGACTCATTTTCGTATCTCGAGAAGCTTGTTTGAAAGTTTAAGCGAAAAAATTGTTCAAAACAATCTTTGTTATGACAAAAAACTACCAAAAAACACATATTTATTAGTATTTTTATGGTTTGCTGGCCATGAAGCCTGCAGCTTCCGAGATTTGTCAGATCGCTTCAACCTGTCGATATCAACAATTTCTAAAATAATAAATATTGTGACAATGTTTCTCAGTAATTTAAGTCCGGAAGTTATAAAATGGCCAAATCAGCAGAAGAAGGACGAATCAAGTCAATATTTTGACAATAAGTGTATGTTCTCCAAAGCAATAGGTAAGTCGTTACTTAGAATTATTTTAGTTTATTTGTACTAATTATGAATCACATGTTTTTAAGGATGTATTGATGGAACCCACATTGAAATTGTCCCACCAAAAAGGGGAAAAGATGAGTACATTTACAGAAAGGGCACTGTATCGGTTTTTCTGCAAGGAATCTGTAATGAGCCGAAAAAATTTATCAACATATTTTTTGGATACCCGGGTTCCAGTCACGATAGCTGGGTTTTTAAAAATTCTACTATATACGATAAATTACCTTCGTATTATGGAGGTAGTATTTTATTAAATTTATTCAAAACATAACATCAATATAATATTTTCCTGATTTCTAGATTACTACCTTTTAGGAGATTCGGCGTATCCTTGCAGTAAATATGTAATTACTCCATATAGAGATAATGGCCACTTGACACGTGCCCAGAAAACGTTTAATGCCAAGTTGAGTTCCGGCCGTGTAATAACACTGTGTAACACTGAAAATGAACTTTGAAAGAGACCTAGCCTAGGTGTTAGGCCTTATAAAACTAAGAAAAACTGTATACTTGAAATTTGCGAAACACCCCCAAAATCTCATTTTAGGGCCAAAAAACTGTTTAGTCAATCATCAATATCTTTGCGAATTTTCATCCGATTCAAAAGTTGTTTATATATTTTGAAAGGTGACAAATCACTATTTTCATGGCGTATAACTCATCAAAATCAAACGAGAACTGACGAAGCTACAGAGAAAAAAAATCGTAACTTAATAAAAAAAAATTAATTTTGAAACTTTGACTACGATTTTACGATAGTCTTAATTCAGAAAGGTACCTATCAAAGACAATATTATTAAAGTGAATTTAGTACTGCGTCGATTAAGCTATTTCAACCGAAAATCGGTTGGAAATTGACAGAGTTATTACTATTTAAATTATTTTAGATGATGACCATATTTAAAAATTCATACATTTTGATTATCTTTCAACTTAAAATTTTTATTGTGACTGAAAATAAAAAAAAATTAATCATTAAAATGCTAAATAACTTTATAGCTAAAAATGTTTGCTTGATCTTCTGCGTTTATAAGACGAGTCATCTGTTTCACGTTTGAGTGACCAGCAGTAATTAGCTATCATCCTAACTTGGTTCTTTCCTGTAAACCGTTTTTCAATGTTGGAGATTTCTTGGTGAAATCTTTCACCTTGTTCGTCGCTGAATTGACCAAGATTATCCGGGAAAAATTCCAAATGAGAATGCAAAAAGTGAATTTTTATAGACATGTTAGGATGAATTCTTTTTGAAGAATTCTTGTTGGGAAATTTTTATAAGTACCTTCTTTAATCTTGGCGTCACTCAACTCGGGGAATACAAGTTTCAGGTGTAGAAAAGCCTCGCTGTTTTTTTCGAGTCGTTTAACAAACTGTTTCATGTACCCCAATTTTAAATGCAATGGCGGCAAAATTATATCATCAGGCTTAACTAATGCAATATTGAGAACATTATTTTTGCCAATTTGAAACTTTCTCGGTGGCCATATGTTACACTTGTAATGATTTTTGGCACGACTGTCCCATTCACAAAAGTAACAAGGATATTTAGTGTAGCCACCTTGCATTCCAAGTGAATTGTCAGGACTTTAAGGTCCGAGACAATCTGCTAGCGAAATTTATTGTATTTAAGCAATCGTAGAATTTTTCCATCGTTTGATAAGTCTCTTTCATATCAGTAGCGTATGCCACTGGAACTGATGGCAATTCATTTCTGTTGTGCAGCAATACTGTTTTCAGACCTACGATGTTAGTCAATTGAAAATGAATTGATAAATTGTATTCAAATTTAGTTCTCTCACACTCATAACACATTAAATACTTACTTTTGCAAGAACCGTCTAGAAATAATCGCCAATCTTGTGGACAGTGCACGTGATCGAGTGCAGCAAACAATTCATCCACATCAACGCAATAAACTAGTTTGTTATTGGTGTCATCAGCTTTGAAAATGTGTTCAAACGAAGATAGGTCTCTGTCTCGTTCAGACTTTACTTTAAAGTTACTGTCTACTATATTCCACTGCTTTAATCTGGAGGCCAGAATCTCTGTCTGTCTTATAGACAGATCCATATCCCGCACAAGATCACAATAATCGTGATTTGACACGAAATGACGTTCCGTTTCTATTGCTTTGGTTGGAAGGTACGGTTCGTCATTTACCTCATTAGAAGATTTGTGGCTTGTATCAGGAAATGTAGCTGGATTTTTGTCTTTGATCTTGTCTTTTGTCGCTGATCTTGTTTTCCTCTTGGAATCGGTTTCAATACAGTCAACACATTGGCATATTCTATGAGGTGGCGACTTTTATAGTGGTGACCAGTGATTTTTGTTTGGCAAAAGTACCAATCCTCCGGCTTGTGATATATTTGATAATGCCAAGCCATAGGAGTCACAAACGGCAGACGCTGGTCATCGCATTTACCGGTTTTCCATTGTTTTAATGTTGTACAGCACATCGAACAAATATATTCGGGTTCATACCAAGCACTTTCCACGTATGAGCAACTGAAAAAGAGGTTGAACGCTTCAACCACAGCTTTATTTGTTCTTAAATCGAACCGATATTTCTTATCAACAAATAGACCGCAGGCGTAACAAATTTGTTGCACCTATCACACATGTTACCACACTTATTACACAATATAATTGCGAAGCGGTCGCAAGGTTGAATTGACGGCGTAAATTTATTAGATGACCACTCAAAATTTTTGGAAATGAATGTGTTTAAAATTATTCCTCATACTTGCTATGTTTCTAGTAAAATAACGCAATGAAATGCGGTCAAAGTAGAAAAATTAAAAAAAAAAAAACTTTTCGCAAGGTAAATTTATTTAATAGCAGAAAAATTTTAATAGCTTCGTCAATTTTTGTCCGATTTCATTGCATGAGCACTCAAAATTTTTTGACATGAATGTACTTTCAAAATAATTCCTCATACTTGATATATTTTTAGTAAAATACTGCAATAAAATGCGGTCAAAGTAGACAAATTTGAAGAAGAAACCAATTTTCCAAGTTTACCCGATGAAAACTTACAACACGCTAGCTCAAAAAATAGAGCTTTATATCTCAATTTAAAGGTATAATCCTTACCTTTCCAAAACATATTTCATATTGAAAATCGGTAAAGAAATGGCCAAGTAATGAAAAGATTAGCGCGTACACTTCCGAAGAACGGTTTTTTAACGGTAAAGCAAGATTTTGAGGGTGTTACAAATTTTCCAAAAACCGTTTTGAGTTATATTCGACCAGGTGAACAATTTCCAATATGTCACTTTAAAAGTTCATTCAATTTTTTCCATTTTGTAACACTGTGTAATCGAACACACATTTGGAATTTTGAAACAAAGATTCAGGCAGTTGTATTATTGCAAATTGAGGGGAATGAAGAAACTCTGCCATTTTGTGAGAGCCTGTTGTGTTTTGCACAACATTGCCAATGAAGGCGATATGGATTTTGCAGAAGAACCAATTACTGAATTGTCTAATGAAATTTCAAGCCATGGCGAGACATCCAGAAGAAATTGCGTGCGGGATCTTATTTGCCAAAACATCCAAAATCGCCTAAATCAAAACATTTAATGAAATTTGTTTCACTAATTATTATACAACAATTCACATATTTAATTTATTTTCATCTTCATTCACTAATATTCAACAGCGGCCAAAATAATAACAAATTTTGTTAAATTTCAAAATGTATTTGTTTCTCAAATCTTACTTTTAATTTTTATAACTTTGTAAAAATATTTAATTTTACAACAAAAACCAATAAAAATTCTGTAATCTTAGATGCAAACTTTTTAATTCAAATTTTATTAGTAGTTCTTTGAACTTTCTTGTGTCTTAAAACTAGCTTCAATTTTTGATTTTATAATATATATATAATAATAATAACAAAGAATATAAATTATACTATTTTTTAATGAGACCTATCAGCGACTCCAATAAATTTAATTTTTTTTTTTCAATTTCCATTTTCTTTTCCTCATTTGCTCGTTTATGGGCCAAGTTTTCCTGCAGCACTTTTTTAATTTCTTCATCCCGCTTCTGCTGACTTTGAGACTCGGTCTCAATCTTCTCCCACAGCAAGTCAAAATTACTCTTTCCTTTTTTTTTGGAGCAGGAAGGCGTTACATCCAGATTTTCTTAAATAAAAGGGAATGTGAACGAGAGTAAATATAAGTGATTTGAAATAAGCTTTCGGGAACTTTTTTCATACCCGGGGTAGCTGGTGCCGAGTCAGCAGTTTCCTCCAAACCTATACTGCTGCTTTCACTATCAATTAGATAGTCTGGATTTATGGCAACTCTCTCCTGAAGTAGGTCATCTAATTCACTATTGAATAAATCACATATAAATGTTACGTATACTTATTACATACAAATATCGAAAGTTTTTAACTTATGTAAATTTGGTAAGGGCAAATTTGTCGACATCGTCCTATTTTGGAATTGTGCAGCTGAGCTCTTTTGTACTGGCGCTCTAAGCTGAAGAACTTAGTCTCCACTTGTGTCCAATTGAACAGATATCCCTTTTCACGCAGCTCGTCGCTTATTTGATTCCACATTCGCCGTTTGCTTCTCAATTTCGGACTTTTCCCCACTTTCGGTCGCAACTCCTTGACCCTGGCGATGAGAAATCTGATTCGGGCATCCAGCCAAATAATTTTTTTTTCTGGCGTTTCGCTACTACAGCCGGGCTCAAAACTGAGAGGCTCCTCTGGATTTCCGCCCGCATCTGATTGTGCCCCACTAGAGGCATCAACGAGGTCACTAGTACCAACATCAGTAGCTGGTGCCTCATTAGTGCCAACAGGTGTGCATATCGGGACAAAATCATTGTCGGCATTTTCAACAGTACCCACATTACACTGGGAAAACTCAATTTCCTCAAAAAAACTATCGCCAGCAGCATCTTGTAGCACTTTATTTCTGTACTCCATATCTGCAATTAGAAAATATGTATTTGTATACGTATGGACATGTATTTTAATTGTTGATATTTTGTTATTGCACTTATTGAAATTTAATATCATTGCTTACCATTTTGGACTTTTTAGAATGTACCTGGAGAACACTGCAAAGTTAATTTCGTCTTATTTTCCATTGCAATATCTAGTTAATGAAAAATATAAATTAGCTATAAAATTATTAGTTTTATTATAATACTTACCAAAAACTTGTAAACAGAAAACAAAAAACCAACTGTAGAAATAAAAGCAACTGTCGACACACACAGATTTAAATGCAACTGTGCAAGCAAACAGCTGTTATTTCAACTTGCTTGCAAGTTTTTACTAAATCCTGTTCGCCAAAAACTCAGTAACTTTCTGCATTTGAGAGAGTAAGACGCCTTACTCTTACACTCTTAATTGCTTACTCACTAAATTCGGCGTATGCATTTAATAAAACTGTTTAGTAATCGATTTATTGTTCAACTCAGTAATTCTTGGAAATTGGTTGCTTGTTTTAAATTTCAATTTTTCTTTTTGCATACAATTTTACAATTGGGCCGGAAATGGTTTTATGTTCTTACTTTGTTTATTTGCTTCAAAAATTCTTCGTATTTATCAGTTGCACCGTCAGGTGTTTTTGTATAGTTATTAACATATGTAACTCGCGCGCTAAGGAATCCAGAAAGTTATTACACAGAGACTTAGGCTTAGAAGAATTTCATTAAATTTATGAAAACTTGCATTTATCTGCTCAAATTTAAATATGTTGCACAAATATTTGTGGTTTTGCCGACGGCATTACGTATGCGTGTTATAAATAAATATTGACAATTTCTAATTAAAGGCAATTGTTATTATTTTATATAGATTGGTTTTTAAGGTACTGAAAAAAAATTACTAAGAGATTGAATTTATTTGATTTGTATTGGGTTAGTCACAATGCAAATTCGTAAATTTGTGCTCATGCTCGTTTCCCTATTTTACTTTTAAATATGAATTATGTAATAATTTAATGTAAAATTACTGTACTTGCACACACTGGTTTCCCGAAAATTTGAAATTATTTTGTGAGAATTTGTATTCGGTTATTCAAAATGCAAATTTGCGAACGGTTTCCATAGAATGCCCTTTTATTTATTTTCAAATAATTTACTGAAGTTTTTGAGCAACTTTTTAAAATTTTTAAATAACATTTTTATAACAAAAATTTGCAACTTGAATTGGTTTCATATTTTAATTGATTTCTCGCGTTTGACTCCTTCGCAAAAAATAATATTTATGTAAGTATGTACTTTGTTATCTGCCATACATATCTGTGTTTACGTCATAAAAATATATCTCCACGCACTTCTAATCGAGAAATTTACTTATAAATTAATACTTTGGTATAAAATTATAACCATCTGCCGTTAAGCATCAATTATATAGGGCGCATTTAATAACAATGCAAATTAAACTATTAATTAAAAAGAAACTCTCATCAGGAATAAAATTGATGCGAAGAAAAATTGAACGCATATAAACAAGAAATACTGTGTACAAATTGGCAAAATCCAATGTATGTATGTATATATTTGCATTGTATGTACATGCATATGTATGTAAATAAATGTATGATGTACATACATACATATATAGAACTTGTATGTACATATATAGATTTATATGTAATAAATGTTGTTTAGATATGTATACATATACATATACATATGTAAATTAACATTATTTTGAATATAAATGCATAAACATATGTATAAACGAGTATTTTCTCAATCAAAATATGAATTATAGAGCGTTTATTCAATCAAAATTATTGCAACAAAAGAAATTAATTTTCTGAATGTTATATTCACTGGCATAAAATGAAGATGCATAAACAAAATCTAAATAACTTCGCATTTCGTCTTTTATCGATGCAAATAACGAAAAATATGAAAGAGCAGGAGTCCTGTTAAAAGAATTTTGCTACTCAAGTACCTAATTGTCCACAAAAATTTTAATTTATCCTGTGGCATTACCGTTTGAAATGACAGCAACAAATTTATTGCGAACTCTATTTTTTCCGAGTTCAACTCACAGCCGCTTATGTACATTTAACAACTTTTCAAAATTGTTCCTTTTTCTTTTAGTTTTAAATATACATAAATTATTTTAATTACATAATACACATATATTACGTATTCGCTAAAATTTTTTTACAGTAGAAGGAAGCAATTACATTCTTCATTAGCTTTTTCAAAATTCCTACAGAAAAGGTTTTGGTTTTCCCAAAATAAAAGAGCTTTGTGAATTTTTTACAATTTACATATGTATGTATGTAGGTTTTGGCAATATTAAAATATGGGTCAACAAGCTAGAATACTTTTCTAAAAAGTAAACTCGCAACAAATGTCTATCAACATTTAGTTGACGCGTATTTTTCTGTTTCTTAACATACATTTTTACATTTTCCGCTTTACAATTTCTCTGCTAATCAAAAGGTTAACTTCCTCTGTCTAAACGTTTCAAATCTGTTAGCATTCTTCAGTGAATAGTTTCCAAATACGAAATGCACCTTCTCATTATTATACGTTCTCTGCATTTACTAACATTTAATAACGACGGTCTTGTAGAGCCAATAACTTGCTAAAACCAAACGGTGCGATTCACCACCTTCGGGGGGACCCTCCAGCTTATAATAAATAAAAATCTCTGCGATTCACCACCCAAGTGACCCTCCAGAGATTTATAAATTATAAACTGGATAACTAAAGCTTGTACAGCCAATTAAATAATAAAAAGTAAGAGCCGCGATTCACCACCTAACGGGGGACCCTCCGGTTCCTAATAACAGTAGTCTAAATCAAAGGTGACAGATAAATAAAATAACATACTTAACTAAAATAGATACAAGAAATGGCTAACCCTAATAACCTTATCCGACCCAACCCGTCCCTTCATCCTCTAATGCATTTAACAAGGATCAGTTGACGTATTATTACCGGTGTGGTTAATAATATACTAAAACAGGAAGGACGAAATCTAGTACAAGCATCCCTCAACCCCAACGCAAACTTTACCAACATTACGGACGTGACCATAGACACAAATCTACCTAACCAAATAACAGAACTGGACAAAATTCCAGACGTAGTAAGATGCTTACGAGAATGTTTAGGCAATCCAGGAGGGTTTAACTCCTTGCAAATCTACGAAAGTCAAAGAGGAACTCCTAAATACTACGGGATCCTCAATGTTATAAGAAATAAAGTTGTGGGCAATGCCGACATAGCCCTCGAATCTTATACCATTGAATTGGAAGGCAATCTCAAGAAGCCTAACACTCCACTACGCTGATAAACGCGACTTAGGTACGCTCGAGTACCAAATGACTTCGATTTTGCAGGGTAACCTCACAATACAAGAATTCAGCGTGTATATTCCCATTTTTCGCTTATTTTAAAGAAATTAGGATGCATGGAAGTCGGAGTAGAATCCATGCATTTGCTGACTCGCACTTACCGAGACAAAACCCTCGACACCTTCATTAGAGGACTAAATGGTGATTTGCCAAGACTTCTTGGCATGAGGGAACCAGTAGATCTCCATCAGGCTCTCCACTTATGCCTTAAGCTAAAGAACCAGGACTATCGCTAACACTACGCGCTCAAAAACAATAGTCAAGTGAAGAAAACTCAAGATTTTCGACCATCCCTACCACACAGAAAAATAAACAACGAATTTTACCCACAATTGGCAAACATACCTAGACCGTATGTACCTCCACAAAATGCCATTCGTCCACAAAATTTTATGCCTTAGCAGCGCTCACAGCCATACTTTAATCACTACAATTCGCCAAACTACAAGCCACCAGTTCAACCCCCTGTTAAACCCCAATTTTAACGACCAGAGCCAAAAGCACTACATGAATAGGCCCAAAATTAATAATCTGGCTGTGAAAAGACCATCAAATTTTTCTCAGCAAATGCCACTGAAACAACAATGGAATTTCCACACTGAAGCTGGCAGTAACGAAGACCAATACTACTTAGAGGGCCAATAAGACCAATACTATCCGCAGGAAAAACAGGATTGGGTCCCTACGGCAGACGAGTATGCTGCAGCAATGGACAAATACGAAGGTGCACGACCATATCGACATTCATTTTTTAGAATGAGTTCTTCGTTGCCAACTGCATAGCCGGACAGATACAAATTACCCACCAGCGATTTTCCAGCGCACCAGCGATTTTCCAAAGAGCGCTATACGTCATATTGAGGGATCATATAGGGAAAATTTGTTATGTCTACATAGATGACATAATAGATTTCGGCAAAGACGAAGAAAGCCACCTTCAAAAATTTGAAAAAATTTTCCACACGCTCGAAAAAGCAAATATGAAGGTCCAACTGGACAAATGCGAATTTTTCCGTAAAAAAATCGAATTCCTAGGTTTTATTATGTCACCCATAAGCATAAAAACCAATCCTGCTAAAGTAAAGGCTATTCAAGAATTTCCGTGTCCAAAAACACTGATGGACTTGAGGTCTTTTCTTGGCCTGGCAGGCTATTATCGACGCTTCATCAGAGATTACGACAAATTAGCGAAACCTCTGACCGCGCTTTTGATAGGGGAAGATGGACGCGTGTCCAAAAATGCCTCAAGCAAAAAGCTCGTTATATTCGATTGAAATGCCTTAGAAGCATTTAACAAAATTAAATCCTCATTAATGTCAAAAGAAGTTGTGCTTTCATAACCAAATTACAAACAGGACTTTCACCTCACTACCGATGCATCCAACTACGCTAGGAGCCGTCTTTGAGCAAGAAGGTAAGCCAATAACCTTTATATCCCGATCACTACATAAAACTGAAGAGAGCTACACCGCAAACGAAAAGGAAATGCTGGCAATTATCTGGGCCCTTACCTCACTAAGGAACTATTTTTATGGATCAGCAAAAGTGGTAATCTTCACCGATCAACAACCACTCACTTTTGCACAGAATAATACAAATCGCAATGGAAAAATGATCAGATGGAAGTGTATCCCTGAAGAATACAACTATGAGATGAAATACATGCCGGGGAAAACAAATGTCGTAGCAGACGCCCTCTCTAGACCTCCACAGACTTACATTAACACTCTCACCACAACTGACCATAGCACTGAAAGTTCTGCTCATCATCTCATCCCAGTCACTGAAGCACCAATAAATGCTTTCAAGAATCAGGTTTTCCTCTTGTTCGGCAATGAGGATAATAACACGTTTTAAATACCATTTCCTAGCTTTCACAGACACACCATTACAAAACAAAACTACTCTACATAGGACATTATAGATATATTCAAACGACATTTAGATCCAGCATTGCCCAATGGACTGTACACGACAGAAATTTTGATGGGCCGAATTCAAGAAATATATCCGCTTCATTTCACAAATTTAAAAATCCGTTTCACCCAAACCTTACTTCAGGACATTGCATCAGAATCAGAGCAGGAAGAAATCATCATCAAGGAACACCGAAGAGCACACATACAGAGTCGTGAGAATAAAATGCGAATTTTACGGAAATTTTGCTTCCCAGGAATGCACTCCAAAATTGAACAAATAGTCCAACAGTGTTCCACATGTCGTGAGCACAAATACGATAGTCATCTTGGACTATAGTAAAGCGCAAATCGTGACAATAGACAATGGACAAGCCAAAATACAAAACGGGACATTCAGACTAATTCACCTCATTCACTTAGAAAAATATGAACACTTGCTGACGGAGACCTATGACGATATAGCCAACCTAATTCCCAAAGACAACCTCCTGTGTCCCATCCTAAAACAAGAAACTATCCAAACTTTTGAAATCCTAAACACCCTAAAACCTCTTAGCGAAATCAGGAGAAAAAGACAAATCGACATACTACGGACCGCATGAAAATATATAGCCGGATCCCCTGATCATGACGATTTAAATATGATAAATAATAATTTAAATAACTTAAATGAGAATAACAATAATCAAATAATAATAAACAAACTTTTCGAGAAAAGCATTAACAACATAACTAATATAGTAAATAACAAAGGACGACAGTATTGTAACAGAAGTTCTAATGAATTTGCAAAATAGGATAAGACTAATTAAGGAAGAATTAATTAATATAAGATATGCCAGACAATAGGCTAATAATAATGTAACAAACTCAGTTATGTTAAGCAAAGAGGAAATAAAGTATTCAATTAATAAACTAAAAGCGGAACAGGTTCCATTTAAAAATGCCGAAGAGGCACTCGAGCTATCAAAAAACAATGTATTGAGTAAGGACATGAACATTTTATATATAATTAAAATACCATTAACATTAAAAGAAACATTCAAAAAAATAATTGTAAGACCTGTAAAAAGGGCAAATAACAATGTAGTTAAAATTGATTATAACGAAATTCTGAAAGTAAAGGACTCAATTTATGATATAAAAAATAAATGCGACAGCTTTAATGATTTAGCGATTTGCAAAAAAATAGATGTAGTTGATATAAGTAAATGTATATATGTATGTATAACTAGAATAGTTAAAAGCTTAAATTCAACATGTTCAACAACTAACGGCCATCATATATCCACGATAGAAGAAATAAAACCGCGTGTAATCTTGCTTAACCAATTTATCGGCCAACTGGAGTCCGATACGATATCCCAGGAAGTAAAGGGAACGCATGTGGTAATATTTTACAACTCCACATTTAAAATCAACAGACAGACGTTTGGCAACATAGAGTCAATGCCAATCGGAAGCCTTCCTGCAATTCTACAACCAGCCCCAATAGAATGGGATCACATCGAGTTACTTTCGCTAGAGTCTTTGAAGGACTTGCACATCAATAACACACACCGAATAAACTTTCTCAAACAGACGACTCTCTCCATCGAAAGCATAACAACAGTAGCCTCCATAATAACAAAGATTCTTCTAATTCTCCTAAGAAGAAGATCAATCAAAATTCAATACATCAAAAAAGAAATAGTTGAGCCTAGCACGAGCAAAAAAGGTATTCCACCAGGCGAAATGACCAACATCCCAGCATACGTAAAATTCAACGATCTACCTTTGTATTGACGATCGAGGACGATCATATTTAAGAGGGGAGGAGTTAACACAACAGTTTGCAAATGCTGTCAATATTGTGCAACGAGCCATAGCCCAGAGGTCGGCGACTCTGCACGCGTATCCTCTTAACTGCAGACGCTGTTTCAGCAACAATTGGGATAAACAACAGTCAGCAATAATTTCAGGTAAACAACGATCAGCAATTATTGGTAGCCAACAATAGGTGTAATGTAGAAGTAAGAAATCAATTGTAATCAGTCTTAAGTTGTTTGTTAATTAATAAAGTGGCTAGCGGACACGAGTTTGCCTCTTTTTAAAAATAACTTTTAATTAATTTAACTTTTGTAATTAGTTTCGACGAAATAAAAGTCGACTCAGTTTATGAATACGATTCAATAACCGACACTTTTCGGCAGCCATGCAACTACGTCCAGTTTGTAATTGCGTGTGGGCTAAAGGCTTCATTGAAGCAACCCTTTTTTTTTTGCTTATGACTGCAAAATGACCAATACTATATTGGATAATTTAATATGCGAAATGCAGGATGCAGGGTTTACAGTCGTAGGGATTGTATCAGATATGGGAGCAGGCAATTAGTCGCTCTGGAAAGAGCTAAAAGTGTCCATGGGTATGAAAACATGCTTTAATAGTTATTACCAAGGGAAAATAGTTCATTTAATACATTTATTAGAGTAAACCTGGTTCCAGAGGCAATTGAAGGAAACATTTTTGTGTTTGCGGACATTGCGCATCTGCTCAAATTAAACCGCAATCATTTTCTCGACACGGGGTATATTTATAAAAATAAAATTATATTGGCAAAAACGATTGCGCAGTTGCTGACTTTGACTTCGGTGTTGGACGCTTCAATTGTGTACAAGTTAACGGACTGGTTCGACGTATTTAACAGCAATTTCAGTACCTTTCAGACGTTGCCAACGAATAAACCTTTGGGATGGATTTGTTCGCCCAAATGCCTTAGAAATATGGATGTTTGTATGCAACAAACAAGAGCTTTAGGCCGGCAATCGCTGTTACCATTTCAAAAAGGTGTTCTTATGAGCAATGACTCGCTGAGAGGCTTATACGAATACGTACAAAGAAGGTACGACTCCAAATACATCCTGACGTATTGTTTAAATCAGGACATAATTGAGCTATGTATTTGAAAAAGCCTAATGCTAGTTAGAAATGGAAATCTATTCTGTTACGAATGGAAATAAAGCCTCGCACCAGCAGTTTTCAGAGCAATGACGTTAAAAAAGATATAAGTTATTGTTTTTTCTTTGGTTAATTAATTAACTCATCACTAAATTGAACTACTAAAACTAATCTAACAATGTATTTATTGAATATATAAGCAAATTTTAGATACATGTATTAAATAAAATAATACAGCACTAATAACAACTAAATCACTTAACTTTGTTGTTTTTATTTCGGTTAATAAAAAAAGAGTAAAATAAAGCTATTAAGAAATATTGGAGAAGTTTTCAATGTCAGGGAAGTTCCCCAAAGTAAGACGGATTTATTACAAGCATACATACGTAAGTATAATTTAGAACACCGTAAGACCGGCTCGTATTTCAGGGGGTTAACTTTTTTGTTGATTTTGCATTCTCAAATTATTTCTAATAGCTCAAAAAACATTAAATTGACGTTAATATGCCGTAAAACTTTTTGCATTAAATAATAATATGTACCAATTTCTCCAAATTATATTTCGTTATTATGTAGTTTACATTCTACCACTAATGACCTATTTGGTATAATTTTCGCAAAAGGGGATTACATTTTGCCCCATTTCTACTTTCTTCGTAAATGCAACCTTTTGTAATATAGAACCAAATTTGGCTGTCATGTTTTATCCAACCTTTTATAATTTAAGTACAAACCGCTGTGGTCGAGTTGGTAGTGGTGCGTGCAGGGCAAGTAAAATCTAAATCATAAAAATTTTTTTTTTCTAATAGCGGTCACCCCTCGGGCAGGCAATGGCAAACATCCGAGGGTATTTTTGCCATGAAAAAGCTTCTCATTAAATACATCTGCCGTTCGGAGTCGGCACAAAACTGTAGGTCCCTCCATTTGTGGTATAATATATAGACTCACACCACAAATGGTAGGAGAAGCTCGGCCAAACACTGAGCTATAAAGTGTAAGCGCCAAAATTATATTATATTATGTGTACAAACAAGAATCGCTCTTGCTCTGAAGGTAACCATCTTAAATTAGAACACGGTGTACTGCTTGGTTCCGAATTCTTGCCCGTTGTTTCGGCCCGTAAATGCTCCTCGACAATCGACAAACTTGATGCTCGTTTTCTCCTCCTTCGAACCCTGGAAGCTGCTTCATATACAAACATATATTGTCTCACTTAGTTCTCAGTTCAGAAATACAGCTTTTGCATCAAGATGTTGAACTATAAAGTTGTATTTCGCTGCATTAGAGAGTAGAATTCGAAAACTTGTCTGTTTAACTACTGGTGCAAATATTAGATCCTAATCAGTTTAAAATTTTTTGTGAAAATCCTTGCGTCACTGAACGAGTTTTATAGCTTTTAATATAGCCATTGCTATCGGCCATGTCCGTCAAGTTGGCATGGTAACCCCAGCAAAAATAAATTAATTAAGTAGGGAAATTTCAGCTAATTTGTTGCTATATTCTTAATTTTATATATATTATAATATTTTTTAATTTTTTGTTTTTTTTTTTACTTTGTTAAATCTCGATTTTTTAATATTCATGTATTATGATAAGTATTGTATTATTATTAGATTTTAAGACTAAATATATGTAAGATATTTAAAAACCACATTAACCTCATTAATACTTAAAACGTCATTTGTAAAAATTCCTGTAAACGCGAGTTTTGAATGTTTGCTATATGAATGTTAGCTGGCTGCAGGTGTGTATTACCGGGAATTATTCGTAACGAAGACTTAAATTCTTTCGTCGAAATTCAGGTAGTGCAGCCTGTGGCAAAAGGTTTCTGCGTGGAGAAAGGCTACAGAAAATTTTCGAGGAAATAGGAAAAAAATCTGTGCATGTCTGGCGAGCTGAGGAAGCCAATAAATGCATGAACATTGAGGACGATGTACCGCCGAGCATGCCATCTGTATCTGTGTTAAAAAATGCAAAATATGAGAACAGACAAAAGAAATTTTCACTTTTTGTCTCGACATCAAATCGTTATATACAAAAGATACGCGGCTTGAGAGAAAAGTGGTTTATCGGTAGATGCAACAGGATCGATTTTGAAACTTATGCTGAAGCTTGTCTGGATGCTATAATGCCAACTTGTTTTATTAGACAAAACAACGCTCATTTCCTCAAAAGTTATGCACCTTTTTTGGTTAAGAATACTCAAAAGCGGAGAATAAATACATTTTACATGGCCGCTATGCGAAAATTACTGCTTGCCAGGACAATTCCAGATGCGGAAAAAATCATTCGAGCATTGTAATTCGTATCAAAAAGTGAAACAGAAGTTAAATGCAAATCAATTCTAAATTTGTTCGTTTTTCTTCGTGATCAGTTTATTAATTTTCAATTTAATAAATAACTTTTAATTCAAGATATCGTATTTTATTCGCTATGAAAAATTAATTTTAATCAAGTAATTATACAGTTTTTTAATCAATACTAAATAAATAAAACCTCCTTAATGAGATTTAGACATTCCTAAATTTATACAAATCAAACGTGGAACGAAAGACGCGACACCTCTGAAACCTTTGTTTTGCTTGCTTTTATGTGCGTTTTTAAATATAACTAAACAATTTTCAGGTGGATATAAGCAACACAACAAATGGTACAAAATTGGCAAGCGATTGAAAAGTCTGTGCAGGAAGAGGGAAACCGCGATAATGCCAATTTTATGCCCCAATTCACTACGCGACTATTGAATGATATATCGACAATCCCAATCTTGTTAGAGGACACTTTTCTTATGGGCGGGTCCCTGCTAGCAGTGGATACATTTGTACGTATAAAGTAAAGAATAAAGTAATAACTCCAAATATTAATCAAAAACCGCTTTAAGTTTGTGATGCGTGGGAAAGTACTTTGTGGCGGGTGGGACGAGTTTTTGAACCGTAAAATATGAGGAAGTAGTTATTAATGCATAGATACTTTACTGTTGCTAATTTAAATAACCCAAATGTAGTCACCCTCTAACTATTTGATCAAGTAAAACAACAAATTTAATTATTTTGTGTGTGTTGTTTGTATGTTTGTTTTGCTCTAAACGTAATCAGTTTTATTATAAGAAAAACTATTGTACATCAAATAAAAATATACTAAAATAATGCTAAGTACAATACAATATATAAATTAAATATTATTAAAAATTACATTACTTAATTATTTGTTTCCAGCATACATTCTTTTTTGTTTTTATTCTTTCTCTTATATTAATTTGCTCGAAATTGTATGTCTCTCATACTTAGTTATTTATTTTCAGTTGATATCTTAAACATACATATATATGTTTTATATATTTCTCAATCTATGATTTATTAGTGTAATAATTATTTTTTATATATGTATGTATGTATGTAGTTGTGTATGATCTTTTATAATTTACTTGGTAATGAATAGGATCAATAACGTTGAAATGAGAATGTGAGAGTCATTTTGTATTGGCGCGCCGCAGTATGCCCATTAGTTAGTATGAATTTCGGCTTCTATTAATATTGTTTTAGACTGTCCAAATTTGCACAAAGTATTGGTTTTGTGGACGATTTGTCGCTGGTAGTCTGGGGAGGACTGAATGTTGGACTTGGCTGCTGCTGCGAACGTCTACATTAGTTTTGGCGCTGGGTTTCTTTTAATTGTATAGATATCACGAGCTTTCCTGTGAGAATTGAGTCTCCAGGGTGGGTCTTCGGTTTGGATTTTTGGCTTGGTTTCTTATCGGTGGTCCGGGACTGCCGCCATAACCCGCTGCGAACAATTGTGGGCATGAGTCTTTGATCAGTTCTTGTGTTTCGCGCAGTTGTCGCTGAACTTGAGGCGCGAGGCGTTGCACACTGATTGCTGGTGGAAATTTGTATTCCGTTGGCGGCTGAAAAGAAATTCATAGGTGGGGTGGTAAACAGGATTTTTTTTGGAAATATGTAAAACAGTTTATATTAAAAAGTTTTAATAAAACAATTGAGAAAAATTATATGATTTTAATAACTTCAAAGATTTTCATGATTCAAGGTTTGCTTACTAATGACATTAAGGTTTTGACACTCCCAAGTAAAAGGTTGCCATTAAGTAGGTTGGAGAAAGGGCAAACATAAAATCCCTTTTATAAAATTGTAAGAAAAAAATTAACGTTTCGATAATACGAAGCTATGAAACAAAAATTCGTATGCTATTGAAATTTAGACAATGTGCACTAATTTAAACACATTTTCTAGAAACTATTGCCGCCTGATCGATTTGTTCAGATTTTTAATTAATTGATACATTACTGTATTAAAAAAAGATTCATGACGACTTAAGTCCTCATGTGACCACAACTTGGACATAGTGACACAGGTGACGAATACACAAGTCTGCAAAACAAAAATAATTGAGAGTTTTAGTTTTTTTGTGTAATTCTTATGTTTTTGGGTATGCTGAATCCGAAAATAACTTAAATTTCGTCATAGAACTTGACGTTTTCTGACAATGTAGGTATTTATCAAGACGAATTCATTTAAGGTGGTGGTGATAGAGCAACACCAACAACCACAAGAAAATTGTTTTTGCTCTTGGTGGGTAATTGTCAAAATCATTTCATTTACAAAATCGAACGAAACATTCATAAAATCAAAAACAAAAATATTTTTCAAAATTTTTATAGGTTGTCGGTAACCGTTTTGATTTTAATATTATGGTTTGTATAAATATGTAAATGGCCTCCCTGATGCAGGACTTTGTTCAACTTAAATCGCGTGAGCCGCTGCATAAAGAAGTTAAAAATACAATATTAAACCAAGAGTAATATTCAAATGCCGGATCCTTTGCGCATGTAACTTTTTGTAGTGCGTGCTATGATGGAAACATTGATTGGAAACATACATATGCTACTGAAGCTTATTTTACTGGAGTACTTTGCTCACCAGCGGTAGTATCGTCAACTGGTTTTGAAAACGAAAGTGGATAAGTGCTTTTTGGAGCATCAAGAAGTGTTAAAACATATACAATTTTGAAAATACACACAAGGAAAAAAGTACAAAATCAAAGAACAAAATTTAATGTGTTTCTGGGTTGGTTATACATATGTACATATGTATGTATGTATATCCTTTGAATATTAAAATAATTAAATTGTTAATTTCCCCTATATCTATAAATACAATTAAGCCAATGGTCATTCGTAAATACGTATTTGTAATATATGTATGTATTTAACAACTGTAGGTATATGAAGAAGATGTTGAAGATTTTGTGACGCAGGTCATGCAGGCATGTGCAAACGCTACGTACTTATCAAGTGCGGTGATCTTCTGTTGAGGGCCTGGCATATATTCATATGTACATACATATTTTTTTTATCATTTAAATAACTTTTTCCAAAGCGGAGGAAGTTAGAGTTCTAAAAGGCAGCGGTTGTGACACCGATACGGGAATTTGTGGTCCACATCATTTGCTTTAGTTCTTTGCTCGAAACTTGAAATTCAAATGTCTTAGCACACATATTTCAAAATAATGTTTTTTTCATGATTCTTGTCATAATATAAATATGAAGATGAAGAGGAAAACAAAACAGCATAAATAAAACAATTAATTTGACAATCGCCCACAAACCACCTGATTGACTACTACCACCTGCTAATGAATTCGCCTTGGTGTCTATGGTAAACAAGTTATAATCTTAAAATAAAATATAAAAGATTAAAAAAAAATTTTTTAATTTATAATTGCGTAACAAAACTAATTTATTTATGTAAAATACATTAATTAGTAAGCACTAAACAGATTTCTTTTTCTCAGTGAGACTCCTTTTGGTACATTTTCGTTTGTGGGAAGCATCGGGAAGGTCTCTTTGAAGCGTCCAACAGTAGTCTGCCATGATTGAAACGTTCCATCTTCCCTGGTATCTATTTCCCATCTCCTTAATATCTTGGTGAAATTGTTTACCTTGCTCTTCACTCACGTCTCCTAAATTTTCTGGAAAGTAGTCGAGGTGGGAATGAAGAAAATGTACTTTTAAACTCATCAAGCAACCTAAAGCTTGAAATGCTTTTAACATTCTTTTGACGATTGCCTAAACATATCTTTATGACCTCTTTAGAGGAAATCCAACCTTCTCTTTGAGGATCCGTCATGGTTGTGATGAATAGTGGATCAGTCATAAGCCGTCTAATATCTGGTCCAACGAAATCACCTTCCTTCAACTTTGCCTCCGAGAGGCCTGGAAACTTTGCTATTAAGTCTTTGAAGCAATTTCCACCTCTTGGAAGTGACTTTACAAATTGCTTCATCAATTCCAGCTTTATGTGAAGCGGTGGTAGAAGAACTTTATGAGGAGGCACCAAAGTTTCATGCAGGACATTCTTTTCGCCAACTTTAAGCTCCCTCGGAGGCCAACACTTTTTGGTCCAGTGATTTGTTCGGTCTCTATTATTCCATAGACACAAAAAGCAAGGGAATTTGGTAAACCCAGATTGTTGTCCGAGCGCCATGTCCAAGATTTTGAAATCCCCGCACACTTGCCAACCGTGGTCTTTATATCAATTCCAAGTTCTTGTAGGTTTCCTTGAGGTGTACGGGATGACCAACAGGAATAGACGTATAGAAAACGCCGTTGTGAAGCAGAGCTGCTTTAGGACTTCTTTTTGAAGAATCTATGAAAATACGCCACTCTGCTGGGTCGTATGAGATCTTAAATGTATCCATCAAACCTTCAATATTGGTACAATAAACCAACTCGTTTTCGTGGGCAAAGTAGGAAGTAAACTGCTTCTCACGATATCTAAACGAGGAGGACGACACTCCCGGCAAAAGTAAGTTCCTTATTTAGAAATTAATGATAGTTATGGTAAACATTTAAAAACAGTAATCAAAATACAATTATACCTATTATTAATGCCTACAAGTTAGCAAAAAAAAAAACATTTTTTATAATAAAATTTTTCGTTTTGTAAAATAACTTTACGTTCGGGATGTTTTTGAGTATTTTTTTAGTTTTCAGAACACCTAAATTCATAAAAATCAGTTGGAAATATCCAGACAGCATTTTTGTTGCAGACCTGTGATATTATCGTTCACGGGGTCCTATTCATTCCATGAATTATGCCACAATTTGCAAATTAATTTTAATTTACTAAATTGGTTTAAAAACTAAATTAGATTTTCTACCTATCAAGTATTTAAACATGTTTAAAGATTGCACTAAAAGCACACTCCAACCGGAACATTTGTTGGCATGTAAAACTAAATTTTAAGGGCATATATTCTTGTTTTCTATTTATTTTATTTTTAAACTAACAACTGTATTAATAAATTACTATAACTAATTTATCATAACATCAAGCTACATAAAACAGAATGGTGATACTGCTCTGGGACAGGAAGAACGTTAAAATATAGTGTGCTGCACTTGAACAGCCAAAACAAACCACGTACAAGAACGCTGAGAATAATTACTCGGCAAATTAGATGTATTAGAAATTAATGATATTTTGGAATAAAATAAATTTATTGAAAAACTTACGCAAATTGACGCAGTCAAAAAACGAAATGTCTGTCAATACGTAAAAAGCAGACAACAACTATTAATGATTCAATTATAAAAGGTTCTGTACTTACTAAATTCTGACAATCCTTAATCTATAGTTGTATTTTGGAAGTACGCTAATGGGGGGAATAATGTAATCCCTTTTTGCGAAATGGTAGTTAGAAAGTGCGAAGTAAAATATGTATTTAAATACTATTTTTTAAGTATTTATTTAATTGATATATGAGCTAGCTTATACCCGCGAGATTTTACTTTGTTATTTTACACAAATAAAATGTATAAATAATGCATTCCTTTTTCTATTGGCAAAAAATAATAAAAATTATTTAAAAAAGTCAACTATTGTGTGGTGCGTGCTGGTGTATAACAACCAGTGTTGCCACTTGAAACAATTTTTTCCGACCAAACTTCCGACCAGATGAAAAATTTACTTTATCTTTAAATTCATTTTTAAATTATTAATTTATTTTCAAACTTAACATTTCTTAAATATTCACAGCTTTATGTTTCATAAATAATAATGCACTTATGTGTAATATTTATAGTATACATATCGACATATTTAAGTCAAGTCTTTTACAGTCTATTAGTTCACATTTTAAAACAAAAGTTGAATTTCATTCAAAAACAATAATACTTAAAAGTCTGTATATAAGACGTACTAGGCATTTAACAAAAGAACTGTAGCACACCTTTGAATCAAATTGAATACCATCACGATATTGACCAATCAAACGCACCATCATTTGAAGGAATATATGCGAAATTTTTTCATCGCTCCTTTTTATAATTGATAAGATATATTTAAAAAAATGCTATATTATTATGAAATAACATACATTTTTTGTAAAACTGTGTTAATTCGGGACACAATCACAAAATCAAATGTCAATAGTGAAAAAAATTATAAATTAGACAAACGAGCCAACGCTTTTTTTAGTATGAAGAAGTTTACAATATACTACTCAAGGCGAATTCATTTAAGGTAGTCGTAATCGAGCAGATGATTGGTGGGTGATTGTCAAATGAATTGTTTTTTATTTTTATTTTTTTGTTTACATTACATCTAATAGATATAAGAGAAATAATAAAAATGGGAAAATGTGTTATGTGCGCTAAGCGAGTTGAAAAAGGAAGTGGACCATTTTTTCGAGTTCCGCGCGAGGCGCAAATTTTATTTAGTGGGAAAAGGGCAAATTTGCTGCCGGAAGCTGTCGAAAAACCGCTGAAGCTAGAGTAAGTTTTTAATTTAAAAATTCTTAAGAAATTAAACATATGTATACATACATATGTATGTAAGCATATAATAATACAGAAAGAGTTCCGGGAATGCAAATTTTCAAGCTTCTCCTAATGAAGATTTGGCAGTTTTCTTGCCAACATCGTAAGTTAATTTGTATACTCTATAGAAATACACGTGTCCTGAATTTTGCTCTTCTCGCCAAATTCAATAGTACTCCGAGTGATAATCAAGCAAACCGGTCTAATTTTTATTCGCCAATTAGGTTTGAACAATTCATTATTTCTTCTAATATACTTTTCTTAAGATGTTTTAACATTTATTCAGCTTGTCTAACTCTATCGCGCCAAGAGCTGCACTGTCCCCAAAAGATTGCTGCACTCAAATAGAGTAAGTGCTCATAAGCGGGAAACTCACGTTTCTTATTATCACATATTTACATACATACATATGTTCTTCCAGCTCTGTTGTTATTGAATCCAATATGGATTTTAAAATACGCGAGTTGAAGAAAGAGGTAAAGAAGTTAAAAGTGGAGAACCGCGCTTTACAATCTGAGCTCGAAGAAGCGAATGCCATCGTCGATACGGCCAAACAAATTTTTACCGAAGGTCAAATTCGAAAAATGATCTCTCCGAGTACGTTACACTATGTCTCTATTATGCTTTAAATCATAATTTAAATTTATCTATTATAGACCGAAACGTGAAATGGTCGTGGAAGGATATTTCGAAAGCGATATGTTTGCATGCCGCAGGACCGAGAGCATACGTTCATTTGTATGAAAAGGGCTTCCCTCTACCTCACGTGTATACCATGCAACGGTGGTATCGAAAGCAAGACATTAGGGAGGGTATTATTACCACGTCAATCGAATGTATGCACCATATGTCCGGTTTATCGAATGACGACAAAATTTGTGTTCTTTCATTCGATGAGATGAAAGTTGTAGAATCTTTCGAGTATGACGAGCCAGGAGATTTTATAAGAAAGCCTGCTAACAACGTTCAAGTTGTTATGGCGCGGGGCTTAAAGAAATCGTGGAAGCATCCCATATTTTTTGATTTTGACTGTCAGATGACAAGCGAATTATAATGTTCCATTATTCGGACACTGCACAAAACAGGATTTCTAGTGGTAGCGATCGTATGCGACATGGGCCCTACCAACCGTAAGCTGTGGAAATAATTAATTATTACGCTTTATCTTTTAGTGTATAATTCATTTCCGTTTACGCAACCTAAACAGACGCGTCAAAATAAAGCAAAACAGAAAATATTTCGTCATACTAATTTTTATGTTATTTTTTTTTTCAGACAAAGCATATAAGCAGCCGCGATATCGTCTGTATCCTCCTTCTTGTTTATTGTTTTCTCCTTTTTTGTAATATTCGTAAACTTTCGATCGTGTATCTCGTCTCCTTGTCCAATATTTGAGCATTCTCTATATCAGCTGTGTGACCACTGGTTAGTATACATATGTTGTGCTAAAGCTGTGTTTTTTTTCTTTCTATTAATGTCGGTTTCATGCTCTGCTAGACGAACTCCTAGCGTATGCTTAGTTGTCCCTATGTAAACTTTGTTGCAGTTTTCGTTTGGTTTCCCTTTACATGTTATTTCGTATACCACGTTGTTTTGTTGGTGGATATTTATTGGCGTTTTTGTTTGTGTGAAAATAGAGGATAGAGTGCAGTTTGCTTTGTATGCTAGGCTTGTGTTGGTGTGTTTGTTGAGATCCAGCTTTTTGTGAAATTTTGGGATGTATGCTACACTGTGATATCGTATTGTATCGTTTGATGTTGTCATTGTTTGTACTTGGATTTGTTTTTGTTTTAAATTTGCTGTTTTTTGTTATATTAAACTGTGTATTAGGTGTTGCGGGTAGTTGTTGCTCGACAGTATTTTGTTTATTTTCTTTATATTCTCGTCCTTAAAATATTCAGTATTTTATTGATCAGATTTTTTACTGTCTTGATCTTGTACTTAAGTGGCTCTGAAGACAAATAATTGATTAGGCGCCCAGATGAGCTGGGTTTTGCTTACCAGTCAAGTAGAATGTTGCCATTGTCTCTATGGATCATAACGTCAAGAAATGGTATGCGGGCGTTTGTCTCTGCTACCATAGTGAATTGAAGATTAGGGTGGTAGTCATTGAGCGTGTTAAGAATTATGTTTGCGTCTTTTTTATTTATAATAGCCAAAATGTCGTCTACGTACTTTACTATGAATTTTATGTCAATGTTAAATTTTTCTTTTAGGGCCACAATTGTATTGTCCAATAAGTCATTCATTACTAGGTCAACAATTGTTGGTGAGAGTGGGTTGCCCATAGGCATACCAAAGGTCTGGGCATAATAACCTCCGTTACAAGTAAAATAGTTATTGTCTTTCAAGCAAAAGTTTAAAATATTTAGAAATTTGTTTTTAGGTATTTTTGTGCTTGGTTGAATTTTATCCCACTTGGTCATAATGATTTTAATCGCTAGGTGTGTCGGTATGTTTGTGAATAATGAAATCACGTCAAACGAAATCAGTATGTCTTCCTCGTGTAATTTTAAGTCTTCAATTCTTGTCTTCAGTTCAAACGCATTTTTAATGTTATATTTTTCCGAAATTATGTTATTCAGAAATGTACCCATGACCGTAAAGTCTGGGTGCCGTCGCTGCAGCGGAAGTTAGCTGTTGTTTTTCTCGGAAATCTATCATTTTGCTCTTGTACAATTCTTGTACTATGATGTTGTTTTTCTTTTGTAATATAATTGTTGGGTCACTCCTCAAGGTTTTATACGTGTTTTTGTCATCCAGAAGTTTCTCCATTTTGTTCGTTTAGTCCGCTTTGTACAAAACCACAGTTTTGTTTCCTTTGTCCGCGTTCGTAACTATAATTTCATCTCTTTGTGTTATTTAAGAAAAGTTTTAGTTCTGTTAAAAGTCTCTAATATAAATTTCTCTGCCGCATTGTGTTTTATGTTTCTCCTGAATTGATTAATTCTGTTGCTTAATTTACATCTCGTCATTTCCTTATCCTTGTTGTTTTCCATAAGTTGGATCAATTGCTCCATTTCTGCTATAATTTGGACCGGTTTACAACACAAAAATAGTTTTTCCCGAAGAAAGCAAATGGTTATTGTCAATTGGTAAAAAATTTGCATTTCCGACAACAAGAACTAGTTTCTCTATTCTCTATTTTCACACAAACAAAAACGCCAATAAATATCCACCAACAAAACAACGTGGTATACGAAATAACATGTAAAGGGAAACCAAACGAAAACTGCAACAAAGTTTACATAGGGACAACTAAGCATACGCTAGGAGTTCGTCTAGCAGAGCATGAAGCCGACATTAATAGAAAGAAAAACAACACAGCTTAAGCACAACATATACTAACCAGTGGTCACACAGCTGATAGAGAGAATGCTCAAATATTGGACAAGGAGAGGAGGGAAAAGACGAGATACACGATCGAAAGTTTACGAATATTACTAAAAAGGGAGAAAACAATAAACAAGAAGGAGGATACAGACGATATCGCGGCTGCTTGTATGCTTTGTCTGTAAAATATAATAACATAAAAATTAGTATGTCAATTTGTTATAGTCGAACCGCGCAAGAGATATTGACTCGATACGTGACATCAAGTCCGCTACGAAGTTGCTTTCGTCGCCCACGTGGCGGATGTCTGTAGTAATTTGCGTTATGAAGTCAAGTTGCCTTACTTGGCGGTCAGACGCTTTGTCCAGTCGTTGACGAATGGCAAACACTAGCGGTTTATGATCGGTGTATACATGGCATTTTCTTCCTTCTACCATGTATCTGAAATGGCGCAGAGCTAAGTATAAAGCAGTTAGCTCACGATCATATGTGCTATATCGTTGCTCAGATTTTGAAAACTTTCGCGAAAAGAAACTTAGGGGCTGAATGCTGTTATCGACGATTTGGTTGAGAACTGCCCCGGCAGCGAAATTAGATGCGTCGACCCAAATCGATATTTCGGCGTTGGGAATAGGATGAGCAAGCATGGCAGCATTAGCCAATTCCTGTTTGCAGGTCCCAAAATGTCGATTTGTATCCTCGGTCCAAATCAGAGGAGTCAGGTCGTTACGTCTGTTTGCTGGTATCATAGCAAAGAGCGGACCTTGGTTATCCAACGCATGCGGCAAAAAACGTCGATAAAAGTTGAGCATTGATAGAAATCGTTTCAACTCTTTCGCCACCATAGGCCGTTGATAATTCAGCAGAGCGGTGACACGACTCGGAAGTGGCTTAATACCATCCTTCGTTATGGAGTGTCCTAGGAACTCGAGCTCCGTAACCCCGAACACAGATTTCGACACGTTAATTGTTAGGTTGTTCTCTTTTAAATGCGAAAACACCGCTCGCAAGTGGTTTTAGTGCTCTTCAACTGTCTGCGATGCCACGCAGATATCGTCCAGGTAAGTAAAGACAAAAACGAGCCCACGAAAAACTTCATTAATTAGTCGTTGAAACGTTTGAGCGTCGTTTCTCAAACCGAAGGTCATCTGGGTGAATTTATACAGCCCAAACGGAGTCGTAATGGCCGTTTTTGGGACGTCCTCCGGATGAATTCTCACTTGGCTTTCTGCAAATCTATTTTCGAGAAAATCTTTTTATCGGCTAGCACGTTCGAAAAGTCTTGCAAAAAGGGCAATAAGCAGCAATTCAAATTCCAAACGTACTGCAGTCAGTTTTTCTGGCGAAAGCCTTCGTGGTCGCACAAAGACAGGTTGACCGGTAGTTAAAATCCGATGAACGACCGTGGATTTTGTGAGCGAACCGATAGGCGGTGCACGCGTGATTTCGATGTTGTCTTTAAAATGTTTAAAAATTTCGAGTCGGAATTAATTGTTTTGATGCTTGCTGCATTACTGTTGTCGATCTGGCACAATGTTTGTAAATCAGTCTTTTTATCGATCAAGCACCTTCTCTTAAGATCAACTAAGATATCAAAAGTAACTTTAAGTCTCCACCTATTATTGCCTGAGACACATCTGCTACAAAAAAATTCCACGTGAACTCTCCGCGCAAATTTAAATTAAGATTTAAAACAGTTTCACCAAAAACTCTTATATGAGAGCCATTCGCTGCAAACAAATTTATACCGGTATTTTAAGCTCGAACTGTCTCCGCATTGGGTGAAATTACTGATATGTCAGCACCCGTATCAATTAAAAAATTAATTTTCGATGACGTATCAAAAATGCGAAGCCGGTGATTTTTGGCGACATCAGGTTGTTTGCAAGTACCCGTAATCGTCTCAGCCGAGCGACCCTATTGCGTTGCAGTGGTAGTAGAAAATCCGCACGGTTCGCGACACTTTGTAGCTTTGTCGCCAAACTTGTTATGGTACCAGCAGAAACCGTTCGTGTCGTTATGAGGTACCGTTTTTGCTCGTGATGAGGATAGAGAACGTGTTCGATCCCTAACCTTAAATTGCTTTTGCAAACTGCGTGAAAGCTCTGCAATTTCGTTTTTGAGGATTGAAATGTCATTTTTCGATGAGACCATGTCAATTTGTCCATTGTACCAACAAATAGACTCGGCGATTGAATCAGCCACCTTCACTTTCTCCATTAAAGGGACCTTTGTTGCGATTATAGCAGCTTGCACGTAAGGTGGAAGTCGCGCCACCCATAAGTCATGCAGCAAACTATCGTTAAGCGTAGTGCCAAATACACGCTTCATTTCACTGAACAATTCGCTTGGTTTTCGATCGCCAAGAGGCATGTCCTTGAGAACACGCTGCAAGCGGCGTTGCTGGCTTTCAGTGAAATGATCTGTTATTTTCTGCTTAATATAGGCGAGTTTATCAGCAACTGGTGCAGCTTCAACTATTGGCTTCAGCTCCAGTAGTTTATTAGGCGAGAGGCTTGCAAGAACTATGTAGAACTTTCTGGTATCGCTGTGCACGAGAGATGCATGAAACCAGAACTCCAAAGCATAAAAGCATGCCTCGATGTTGTCTTCGTTCATGCTAGGCAGTGGAATACGCGGTGCTCCACTGTTGCTTTCGAAGATGCCCGAATCGCGTCCGCCCGTGACAGTAACGCTGTCGTCAAGAGACATTTCTCTGTTGTAAATTACTTTAATCGTAAAACGCGTGTTTTAACGATGCGGGGTCACCAATGTGGTGCTCAAAAACCTTATGCGAATAACGTTGGTAAAGCGAAAGATAATAAATGTCAAATTAGACAATGTTAGTAGTTTACAGTGTTGTTAAGCGTAATTTAAACTATTGCAGAATGTAACGTAACTTAAATTCATGGAATACGTACATATTACGCCACATATACAAACTGTTTAATGCTTTTAATATTTAATTCTAATTGATTTAATTTATTTTCAATTTTTGTTGTGTTTAAATATTTAAGATCTGTAGCAAATGTCCTAAACTACATGTAAGTAACTAAATGTTTTTTCACTTATATTGTTTAACTCTTCTGTTTGTTTGTTTTTTTGTTCATATGTTTGAACAAAGAAATCACCCCTGAAGATGCTAAGGTAGTTAGCGAAACGTCGGGTAAAAAGTAGAGAAATAGTTTTTTCTTGCACAAAAGAAATTAGATCGAATAGCCTAAGTTAACAATAACAACAAATACATTAAAGAACTCGATCAAATAAGCTCAAAAATGTTAATATTTTTGTTTTCTCTTTTATGAATTGAATTCGCTTTGAATTCATCAATCAAATTACTTTGACAGAAGCAAAAACAAATTTCTTGTGGTTATTGTCGTTGCCCTATCAACACCACCTTTAATGAATTCGCCTTGATACTACTATTACAAGTGAAAACTGTAGAATATGCAACATTCTCCATGAGTTAAGGAGCCGATTTGTCATGCGGGAAAGAGTGAGCTGCTTTATTACAGAACCTTTTATTAGTGAATCGTGCATACTATGTACATCTTAGTTACCAAAGCGCAATTGTCTCTCAAAGCGCTATGACCTTAAGATTGTTCACGCCACTTCGGTTATCAAGTTATCTGATTGTGTAGTGTAATTTCTTTCAGAATCCAACAACAAATTTTATTTTTGGAAACTTAATAAAAAATTACCGCATAACCATATCACCTGATAATGAGAATAATGTGAGCAACCTAAATGTGAATTCGTTCGTTCATTCATTCTAATGTATGTTCATACGTATGTGTATTTATGATTTTTTTTTAATAAGAAGTTGGATTTACCTGAATTGTGTGTATTTGCTTTTGGTCACCATAGTACGGTTGACTTTGGCCTTGCGGAGTTTGTTGGTCATTTTGTGTTGTTGTCATTGTCATTGTGGCCATCGCCATCGCCGCTGTAGATGTTTGGTGCTGTTGTTGTTGATACTGTTGTTGTTGGATTTGCTGCTGCATATGTTGCTGTACAGTGGTTTGTCCGAAATATGTTAACTGCAAGGGCATTATGGGATGCGGCGAGCAACCACTACCGGTACCCCCGTTGGCATAAGTATTGGCCGCTGTTGCTATTGCAGCTGCTGTCGATTGTGCTGACCCGCTCATATATGCGTTTGGTAGCGGCGTTGACACAGTGTGCATTTGTTGTGCAAGCGGGCTAGAATTCATAAGCAAACGGCCATCTAGCAAGCGTTTGGGACTAACATTCGAATTTATGTTGCCCAACAATTGTGGAGAGCCGCTGGCCAGCAAATGTGGCGGGTATTGCGGTTGCTGGGTTTGATTGGACGCCTGCAGTATTGCGAGGGCGTTGGACGTATTAGCGGTAGTTGCGGAAGCGTCGGGCGTCATGCAGGTAGGCATTTGCGGCACAACGCCGAGTTGATGCAACATTTTTGTGTTCATGTGCGATAAAACAATCTGCTGGGCTCCTTGATGATGCTTCAGTGTCCCGCCGGCCACTGCAGCTGCCGCCGACAACTGAGCCACCGTTGATGGGGCTCCATGTGTTAGAAAATCTGTTGCTAGCACTGATTGCTGCACTGGCATAGGTACCGGCACAGCAACCGTGGGCTGCAGCACTGTTCGGGGCGTTGTTAGCTGCTTCAGTGGTGCTTGGCGTATCGGTGTCGTTTGCAGCGAGCGGCTGGCGGAAGAGCAGATGGAAGCAGTCAAACTGGCTGACTCCCAGTGTTGCACTAAAGCATTCAGTCTAGCCTCTTCAAGTGCGATCTCGGTTTCGCTAGCCGAATCGTAGTCGGGTCCCTACAAAAAAGGAGCCTGTATTTGAATTGGTTCTAAAAATTGAAAAAAAAATTGTACTCACTTCTTCAATCTTTTGATCGAGCATACGAAAGAAGTTCTGTTGGCTTGTTGAAATTTCTCTGGAATAAAAATAAATTAATTGTGTGCATTGGATTCTTTAACAGACATATATTATGAGATCTTACTGGCTCTGCAGCAGAGACAAATTTTTGGCTCGCAGTAGTGACACAGATACATCCTCATCACTTTCCTGCGCTTCTTTATCGCCATGCTCGTCATTTTCGTCATGCTTTTCACGTTCTCGATTCTGACACTTCTCAGCATCTTCAATATGGCCTTCATCCTCGTCGGTTTCCGCATCTGAGTCAGCTGGAGAAAAACAAACCATATATTGATATTAATGTGATAATAATTCTTCTCCCTATCTCAGAAATAAATGTGATATCAAATATAGAATTAAGCTAGAATGTATGCAAACCGTTTCGGCTTTTCAGGGTTTTCAGGGTTTCGCGGCTTTATTCAGCTGTATTTCTCATAATCTGTATAAGCAGCAAATGCATTTATTTATATGAATTTTAATTAAAAATAAAAGAAAGTATCTGCAATTAACGTGATTTCAAAATGGGAGCACATATTTAATGTCCGTTATTACGTATTTATTCCAAACCAGAAATTAACCGTTTGTTTGCTTTTCATTTTGAAAATAATTACTCTGCTCACAATTCCTAGCACAACCATATGTATATTGACACATTTGGAAAACTTATTTTTGTTCTAATTATTTTAAATTATTTTTCAATTAAAATATCCTTCATTCTCTAATGTACAATAATATAACAAAATTTCATCAAAAATTCGAACTTAAAAAATAGTGGTTTTTAAAATGCAATTTTCAAGCGCCAACAAATTAACCACTAATTTTTGACAATTTTTTGTACAAAATCACTCTGCACCTATTACTCTGCTCTCTCTCATCCTGCCCTATTATTTTCTCCCCTCTCCATTTTCTCTTATCCATCGCTGTGGTCAATTTACTTTGACTCCCTTTTGCTACCTAACTATAAACAGAGTTAGCGGCAAAGTGAAAGAAAACGTTTATGCGTCACGTCGCACGTTCATATAAAGGGCCGGAAATTTTAAAATACGTATACCAAAGAACGTATATTACAAAGAAGGTGCAAGTTTCGTTCCGTTCCGCTAACAAAATATCTCGACCTTTTTCACCATAATAGAACGAATTTAACATTCCCTGATTTATAATAGAATCTAATTCGATACAATTGGATTTTAGTGTGGTGAAATAAGCCGATATATGTACACTCTCTGCTTGGACCTATTACTCCCCTCTTACTACTCTTTCACCTTCGTCATCTATTTCTCATCACGATGACCTATCCAAATTTCAAATTTATAATTTGAGAAATTTAATTGTCTAAATTTATTATCTACTAATGTACTTGTATATGTATATCTACTCAGGGCAGGTATAATTAAGTTGATAAACAAGGGTTAGAACATATAGTATTTAATCCAGTAATTTTGTAGAGTTAATTTGAAAAAAAGTTTTTAAGTGATAGTAACATTCTAACATTTTACTGATATCTTTAAAACTTACCGTGACCGCCTTTCTTTCCATTTGCTTTGCTCTTGGATTTTCTGGGATATAAATGAATTTTACTTTGTCCACAGCCCATAATCTGTATAGCAGCGTTGCTGCAGAAGTTGGCGCTGCTGCTTCTGCCGCGTCTGCCTTCTAGTCTGCTGCACAACTAAGTCCCCGCGCTTGTCGATGTACCTTTGATTGATTCCTGCAAAGTTTCAACAAATGTATTCTTTTTTTTAATACCCATTATTTATTAAATAGTTCATATAAATTCGAAAACCAAATACATACATCTCTACATATATATATGTAGAGGAGAAATTACTCTTTGCATGAAACTGAAAGGCCACATTCCTCCACTGATTTGTGAAAAAACTTCTTAGCTTTCGACAAAAAACGTGAATCAAAAAGAATTTGCACCTCCCTTTCCGATCCCTTAGCAAAATATCTTATTTTATATCACCACATCAGAAGAAATTTCATCTTCGTTCATTGGTATAAGAATCTAGTTCGATCTAATTAAAGGGTAGTGAAATAAGCCGATACACCTCATAACCTATTTGCAGCTAAGGTCCACATGCTCCTCTTGTACTGAAGAACGATGAAATACGCAGAATACAAGGCCTGCCCATAGCCAACTACTACGCGTGCAACAATCGAGCGATACTGGAGAAGGGGAGAAAAAAGTGACGTTTTTCAAGAAGAAGCAACGAGAGACGGAAAGACGTGAGTGCGAAGACTTGATATGCTGACAAGCATGAATGCGAAAATTCTACCAAAAAAAAGGCAGGAAACAAGTGGCTTTAAGACCGGGGCTGGTTTCTTCTAAGACGAGTATGGAAATATTTATTGTAACGGATGTTCCGAGCACAGTTGAGGTATTGAGTGAATACACAGTGTGACACTCCAAAATAACCTGGGAAGTGATGTTATTTTTCTGGTAGGTCTTATCGAGTAGAACGAGAATCCAATTTTAGAGTTTGTCAAAACCCCCAAAATCTCGACTTAACCTTAAAAAACCGATTTTTCGTGCTTTTGCGAACTTCTTAGCCCATATCTTAGCTAATTAACAACCGATTTTCATTCTAAGAACGGTTTAAGAAAGAAGAAACTCAGACCTTTTGAAGGATAGACGTCTTAATGAAGCTGAATAAATTTACTTGTTTTTGCACAGCAAACTTAAATTTTGTTACCCTTTTTCTTCTCTTTTTGACTTTGGCCTTTTTTTCACACACTATTTTATGATTAGATTCAAAGAGTACGTTTAATACCGAGTTCAACGAATGTTCCTTTTAAAAAATCGGCCAAAAAGTGACTGAGTTATTTAACTTTTTATAAGAACGAAATTTTTGCAAAAATTTGCTTCTGTTGTTCCCAAGGAAATTATCACTTAATTTTTTTGTTTTTACTCAATTTTGAGGTCATTATAAATTTCCGTTATACTGAAGTGCACGTGTTGTTTATCTTTTGTTGTGTTTGCTGTTAAATTGGATAAAAATCGTGGTAAAGTAAAACTAAAATGTACGACAAGCTTAATAAGTTTTGCTACATTTGTGGCTTATTTACGGATACAAGTCATCGGCGTAATTTTAAAAATAATATTGGTGTTGTAAAAATATTTAACAAGATTTTCGCAAGGTTTTATAGTGCGAGTCGCTGGTACGAGCCAGAATTTATTAGTGAATATTGCTGCATAACATTAAAAAAATTTAAAGTTCAACAATCAATTGCTTTGCCCTTATCTGTGCCTATGACTTGGCATCATCAGGCATATCATAAACAAGACGATAGCTATTTTTGCAAAACAAACGTTTCAGGTCACAATTTTAAATCGCGGAAAAACGTAAAGTATGCGAATGTTGTTACGGTTACAAAACCAAAATACTTAATGCCGAAGTGCCTACAAAAAGTGAGTCAATTGATGCTGGTGAAACATATTTAGTAGAGGAAGAATTCCTCCCTTGTAAATCAAAATCAACGGAAAGGCATTTGGTTTCAAATTCTGATTTCGCCGATCTCGTGCGTGATTTGCATTTATCAAAACGAGAATCTGAAGTCCTCGGTTCACGACTAAAGCAGTGGAATTTAGTGGAAAAATATTTTCAAATAAATAGGATAGAAAAAGCGACCGCACTTTGATACTTAGAGAAAGTTTTAAAACTGATGGCAATGACTGTGATCTAGTACATTGTGTTAATGTACCCAAATTATTTTCGGCTTTAAATTATAATTATAATGCAGATGATTGGCGACTTTTCATTGATGGATCGTGTAAAAGTATGTACCCTAAAAAAAAATATACATTCGTGTTCCCTTAATGAAGTCTGTAATGGCACCCTTAGGTTTAAAAGCTGTGTTATTACACAATGAAAATCTCTTACCATCAGTTCCAATCGCGTATGGGGTTAACAAGAAAGAAACGTATGAAATGATGGAAAAAAATGTTACGGTTAATCGACTATGCCACGCATAAATGGATAGTCATCGCTGACTTAAAAGTGTTGACAATTTTATTTGGCATGCAAGGTGGCTACACAAAATATCCTTGCTACCTTTATGAATGGGATAGTCGGGCATCCAATCGCTATGATCGCAAAGCATGGCCATCTCGAGAGTCACATCAGATAGGTAGGAGAAACGTTTTAAGCCTCCCATTCCTAAAATCTGAGGATGTTATCTTACCACCACTAAACTTAAAGCTGGAATACATGAAACAATTTGTAAAGAAATTGGATGTTAATAGCGAAGCTTTTCTTCATCTTAAAACTGTCTTTTTTGACCGATTTTTTAAAAGAAACATTCGTTAAACTCGGTATTAAACGTATCTACTCTTTGAATCTAATAAAAACTCATTTTGTGTTTTTATAAAATCGTGTGTGAAAATATCGCCAAAGTCAAAAAAAGAAGAAAAAGGGTAGCAAAATTTAAGTTTGTTGTGCAAAAACAAGTAAATTTATTCAGCTTTATTAAGACGTATATAAAATAGTGAGGGAAAATATCGCCAAAGCCAAAAAACGGAGAAAAAGGGTAACAAAGTTTAAGTTTGTTGTGCAAAAGCAAATACATCTCTTCAGCTTTATTAAGACATCTATATAACATTTGAGTTTCTTCTTTCTTAAACCTTTCTTAAATTAAAAATCGGCTAAGATATGGGTTAATAAGTGCGCAAAAGTACGAAAAATCGGTTTTTAAGCTTTACGGATAATCACTCCGTGTCTCCACTCGACCAAGAACAGCACAAAGATGGCTTAAGAACATCAAAGCGGCTGGAGCAGACGGTATACCAGATGAGCTGTTAAAGGTCGGAGGCGAAGAGCTGGTAGGATGCTTGTACTTGCTGTTCCGTCAAGTAATAATAATAATAATTTTGGCGCTTACACTATATAGCTTAGCGTTTGGCCGAGCTTCTCCTACCATTTGGGGTGTGCGTCTGTATATTATACCACAAATGGAGGGACCTACAGTTTTGTGCCGACTCCGAACGGCAGATGTATTTAATGAGCAGAATACCCTCGGAGGTTTGCCATTGCCTGTCGAGGGGTGACCGCTATTAGAAAAAACTTTTTCTATGACCAAGGTTTTGCTTGCCCTGACTGAGATTCGAACATGTCATAAAATTGGAATCTCAGTGTACTTTGTCCAATCCATAAAAATGGTGATCCTACTGTTTGAGCCAATTATCGCGGTATAAACTTTTAAATAATAAATATATGTTTCTATCGGCGATATTACGTGAAAGCTGATTGTACCTTATCAGTGTGACTTCAGGTCTGGTTAACCCACAATTGACCAAATAACCATAGTGCGCCAAATACTGGGGAAGGCCCTAGACAAGCCAATATATACACATAATCTTTTTGTCGACTATAAAGTCGCAGGTTGGCAAAAATCCTCGGACTGTACCCTCCGCGAGGGTGCCGACTGGAAATGAGTAAAGTAAGTGCACATAATACCGTGGTAGTACGTAATTCCGTGGCATTCCGATTTTTGAGTTTATACAAGAAATTCTGATTGTACGTATGGGATATATTTTTAAAGTATTGAGCAGTTAAAAAGTAGTACCTCACATAATATGCATGTCATATGAAGGTGTGTAAGCAAAATCTTAAGGACTCATGTTTATATTTTTAAGGCTGTAAAATTTAAATCATAGGACTTTTTAGAACTAAGATTTAATTTTGGCATTCTATTATCATATATGCACTATCTAAATACATGTAAATATATTTTATGACTTAAAAATTTATATTTCTCATTCACGGAATTATGTAAATTTTTCGTTTAAAATGTATGTACCTAATTCCGTGCCTATCACGCAATACAGATTTTTAACACTTTAAATTTTTGTTAATTTAATTGAGCCCTTTTTTCATCAAATAAAACCCTGATGAAATTGTTGAGCTAATTCCGTGCTACAGTTTTTTAATAAATTTATTTCTTGGTATACCACGCATTTACGTTCAAGCAGTGAAAAGAGAAGCACCTAATTGCGTGGCAATTATTTACATGAGCCAATTTTTAAAACTGGTATTGAAAATGCAGTCACTTTTGCAATATTCTTGCAAAATTGCTTTCCACAGAGTATAGTTATATGTTGCAGCAAAAATGCTAAAAATAGTTTTACGAGATCCGATGATTCAGATGTTCTGAGAAAAATTGGGGCCACCAAATTGCATTGTATTAGCCTAACAGTTTTTAATAAGAGTGAGAAATTTTATTATTATTATTATCTGGGCAATGACTTTTGTTTGTGAGCAAATCTTAAGAACCTAATTTCAAAAATACGGGTGTGAATTTAAAATTTTTGTAAATAAAAATTGTATTTTGAGCTTGAAAATAAATAAATAATATAAATTTTAATACGATTTATTTTCGCTTATAAGTTATTGGAAACTAATCTAAATTGATTGATTTAAGGGGAATATTTAAATGTTTTAATTTGCAACCGATTATTTCAACGGCACACAATTAAAAGTCAGAAAAGTTCTTAGTACCACGGAATTATGTGCACTTACCTTACTACAGAACAATCCCGTACGATTTCGGGAGAGTGCTCAGCTAAGCTCAGAAATCAGTGGGATCTTAATTATGGATGCTACAAAAACAACAACAACATTGACAACAAAAAACAACGATACCGGCACTCGCAATTTGTCGGAAGGGCAGTCGCCCAAAAAGCAGGAGGTCCGTGCGATGCAGGGTCCCTCCACCAGCCACGAGGTGGCCATGCAAGGGAAGGTCAGTAAACTTCTGGCCGAGGCTTGTATCTCCTCAGAAACGCATAGGGGGCGGGAAGCCTTCGAAAAAAGTTCCAGCGTTCACAAGGCCGGACGACAGGCCACCCCCGGAGGCAGTAATTTCATGGCACAGAAAGGCGGCCATTAGGATCCTGAAAAGGTCCAAACTAGCAGAGGATCTCTTTAATTGGGCGCTGCCCGGAGGTTCTGGCAGAAATTTAGTGGGCAAATGCTATCATGTCCAACTTCCAGTCAACTGCTCCAAAGGGGTAGAAAACCGCAAACAAGCGCGACAGATCGTTGGAAAGAAAAGATCGTTCTGGGTGTGGTGGATGAAAATCACGGCGATGAACCGGTGAACAAGGTGGTTGCTTGCGATGACACCAGATCTGCGGAGCTGCGTAAGAAGGCAGTGACCAGTTTGGGAGAGGTATACCCGGGTGCGAAGCTCTGGGGCATGGACTTCAAGGAAGTCCCATCAAGACCAAGAGCAAGGGTATGACTGCGGCGAAGCCAGAAGGTATTAAGGTTATTCAATCCGGCGCTACCCGCAGGAAATTGGAAGTTGCTGAAAGTGGAGAGCAGCACAAAAGCGACGCGTCAGGTGGTCCTGATGCCATCAAATATGGGTTTGACACCGCTCATGTTATTATGTACTCTAATGATGTCAATGCGGCGCGCAGCGTAGAAGCGAATACATACCAGATAAGCGAGGATGAAGGGGATGCAGAACCTAGTAGGTCAATCCGATGAATGATCTGACGTCGTCGCTGGGCATTGGGTTCACCTTCCGCAAGTATACGGAGGAGGAACTTATGTCGGACGATGACAACGAAGGCAACCCAATAGTGGTAGAGGCTGCGTCTAAATAAACCTCCTTCACAGTAAAGCAGAGTCTGCAGCAGATATCGTCCTCATCCAGGAGCCTTGGATGGTTGGGCACAGAATCTGCGGACTCCAGACGACGGAGTATACCGTAAAATAAATAGGGCTTGCATTCTTGTTTACCCTAAACTAAATTTTTTGTTTCTTCCTCAATTTAGTGATGATGACACCACAACCATGAGCCTGGAGGTCAATAGTCAAGTGATCCGGCTGACCTCCATGTATTTAGTTCATGACAGGGTCGCTTAGCTATTGAAAGCTAACCTAGCTCTAAGTAATAAAGGTAGTGAACCCACCTTTATAACTAATAGCAGAAGGAGAGTGCTGAACATGGTTCTCTCCAGCTCCCCCCGATCAGCTCCGAGATGCTTGCTAAGGTCCCACGGGACGTTGACGAGGTCGGCAGAGGACACTCTCAGACTTCTCCTAGAAACACACTTTCCATGCGCCGTGGATGTGCTTCCTAACAGTTGGACTACAGTGAGCGAACAATCGGTAGATGCTGACTTCCTTACAATAGAGAAAGTGACCTGGACAATTGAGTCATTTAAACCCTACAAGGCACTGAGTTCAGATGAAGACTTACCTGTCTTACCGGTGCAGCTTTAACAATCATTGTAGCTAAGTGAAACTTGGCTGTATGCTATGTATATAGGGGTGTCAAACCTTAACAACATTCCTAAAATGTGGAAGGAATCGAGGGTTGTTTTTATACCCAAAGCAGGGAAAATATCCCAAGTTAATCCGAAAGACTTTAGGCCTATAAGTCTCTACACCATTCAGCTGAAGGTATAAGAGCAAGCAATTGATTGTCACATTAGAGATTCAATAACGCACAAACTAATGACTTCCCAGCATGCTTACATGAAAGGGAAGTCCACTAAAACGGCGCTTCATCAAGTAGTGACGTATATAGAGAACTCCTTACAGGTCAATGAGAACACACTGATAGGCAACTTTAGAACGCTGTACAAACAGAGGAACCCCACAAGGGATCCTTTCTCCTCTTCTGCGGGAGGTGGCTCTCAACGACCTACTGAAGGCTCTGGAAGAGGAGGGAGGATCAAAGGTAGTAGTGGTAGTAAGGGGCAAATTTCCTCAGACGCTGTGCGACATCATGCAGAAAAAACTTGCAAAGTAAAGAACTGGACCAGAAATATTGGTTTGGGTGTACACCCGGACAAAACTGAACTTGGGCTATTTACAAGGAAATATAAGATCCCACCTCTATGGCTTCCCGTAGTGGCAAATAGAGCACTTAGGCTAGGGGATTTTGCAAAATATCTAGACGTGATATTAGACAAAAAGCTATCGTGAACACAGAACGTCCAGGAGCGCAGTAAGATAGCAACGGTGGCCCTCTACGGCTGCAAGGGAGCCATCGGAGCAGG
This sequence comes from Philophylla caesio, assembly GCA_963971545.1. Classification (NCBI taxonomy): domain Eukaryota; kingdom Metazoa; phylum Arthropoda; class Insecta; order Diptera; family Tephritidae; genus Philophylla; species Philophylla caesio. Next base: position 64,565,962 of record OZ020608.1, on the reverse strand, counting down.
GGAGGCCTGTTCTTAGTTTTAGAAATTATAACAGGTCATATACTGATCGGTAGACACGCAGAGATACTAGGTGTTCCCTTAAATTATTTCTGTAGAAGCTGTAGAAATGAAGGAGAGCCTGAAACCGTGAGTAACCTTATATGTGAATGTCCTGCACTATGGGTAACAAGAATAAATTTCTTGGGATCAGAGCGATAGCGCCTGAGCTTCCTACGATGCCTCGATGAAAAAACTATCTACAAGCTAGGAGGATATTTTATCGTTCTAAAGGAAGGATGTTTTCCATCGATCTGAAAGCAACAAAAGCTTGGGCTGCTCTCTAAACCTGTCTGTGTCTGATTATAACGCTCGACGTAAAAAAGCGCAGAAGACAGAATTGGACATTCGTTGATTGATATCAGAATCCAATTCGATCTAATTGGATTTTGATGAGCCGATAAAACTTGCCAGAGGAAACGAAACGCCGTGCACCTTCTTTAAATAATATACGTTTTCTGCGCAGGGTACCCGAAAACTAGCAACCTAAGCAACGGCACAAATTAAAATCTAGGCCGTTCCAACCACCGTGGGAAGTGGTGCTTTTAGATCGCTTGCCTTGTACAGATTCGAGCAGATCAGATTCTCGGCCATTCCGATTGCCTTAACGAAATCAAGGCAAGCCATGAACTCTGCTTTTCGCACAAGTGAGCAGTGGTGAAATATACCAATTCAGACGTCGAAGCGGATTGAAACCATGGTCGTTTCAAATCGGAATCTCGGCCAATACGACTGCTCCCACGAAACTAGTATATGCAATTAAATTAATGATGCAAAAAAAAATCCTTCGAAATACTATAATTATATTTAAAGCATTTTCAGATAAAGCAACAGTAAAGAATTCAACAACATTATTTTCCGTAAAGTGCAGATATAATTAAGATATTTGATTCGCTGATTTCAAAAATGACAAAAATGTCAGAATGTAAAAATTCAAATGGCTGACACAAAATGGCGGACGGATTTTTGGAAAAAATTGTTTTAAGAGCTGAAATTGAGTTTTTGAGGTAGTGATGTCAAAAGTAATGTCAAAAAAAATTGAAGATGGCTGACAAAAGGCGAACAGTTTTTCCGAAAAAGTGGTTTTAAGAGCTGCAATTAAGTGTAAGGGGCTTTTTGAGGTTGATAATTTCAAATAGGACGTCAGAATGTAAAAATTCAAAATGGCTGACACATAATGGAGAACAGTTTTTTGGAAAAAAGTAGATTTAAGAGCTAAAATTAAGTGTAAAGGGGTTTTTGAGCTTGCTTAATCGAAAAGTAACGTCAAAAACCTGCGCCGAAAAAACAATCTAATGTAATCTAAACTGAAGAATCCCGAAACTTTTTCTTGAATAATATAAAACAATACACTTCTAACAATCCCCTTATTCTATTATTCAGGATCTACTATTATAACCACTTTTTTACGATTTTTGTTATAATTTTATGTAAAAGTAATGAAACACGCAAGTAAGTGTGTATCGCAACATTCAACACAAGTAAATGACAAACACAAACATCTTTAATCGAAATCTTGTTTTTCATACCTTCAAAATCACACTCTATTTTGCAAAACTCAGAAAAGAAATAATAAATGTAGAATTTAACATCAACAAGTAAGGAAAGTTAAATTCGGGCGAAACCGATTTTTATATACCCTCGCGATGTATTTTTGTATTGGCGATGCCCATCATTTCATAAAAACCCCGTTTCTTTGTTTCAAATCACAGCTAGTATTAAAGTTTACCCAATTTCTTCCAATAAATACTGGAAAACGAAGTTTTTTGCATTTTTCAAAATTTCCGTTATATGGAAGTTGGGCGTGGTTACGGTCCGATTTCAAAATTTTTGACGGTGATGCTAGTGATATCAAGGACAATATGTTCACCAAATACCTACAGCCGTTTTTTTATAAGTGGGCGTGGTAACGCCAATTTTTAAAAACTTCATGAAAATCAAGATTCTTAATTAACTATCTCTATGGGCGAGGTTATGGTTCGATTTCAAAAATTTCAAACGATGATAACAGCGATATTGAGGAAAATTTGTTCACCAAATTTTGTGACGATACCTTACACCGTTATTGAGATATAGAAACTTTTTTAAAATTTCATAAATACTTAATTTCTTAGTTCAAAATCGCTTCAAATACCGAATTTCACTCAATTTGTTTTAATAGATACCCAAAAACCGAAGTTTATGCATTTTCCAAAACTTCCGTTATGTGGCAACGTCAATTTTTCAAAATTTCATAAATACCCAGTTTTTTAGTTCAAAATCGCTCCAAATACCAAATTTCACTCAATTTGCTGTAATAGTCGTAGATACCGAAAAAACAGAGTTTTTGCATTTTTCAAAAACTTCCGTTACATGGGAGGTGGGCGTGATTATTAACCGATCTTACCCATTTTTAATTCCAACCTACCCTGTCCATAGAACAATCTATGTACCAAATTTCATTGAGATATCTAAATTTTTACTCAAGTTATTGTAACCACGGACAGACGGACGGACGAACGGATAGACAGTCAGGACTAAATCGATTCCTCTTTTCATTCTGATCATTTTAGTATATACATACATATATGCATGCCTATATCTATCTAGATTATTTTTTGCTTTTACAAACAACCGTTATGCAAACAAAGTTACAATACCCTTTTGTAGAAGTACGCTCGGGTATAAAAAGCATAGCAGTGTCAACTTCAAACAGCTGTAGCAAAAAACATGTGGGTGACTGTATTATAAATTCCAGAAATTGACTCACCAACGCTCCCTCTGAGAAATATCTAAGAACTTTTTTGACCCGGTATTTTTAAATTTTGTACTTTTGCCCAGCTTTTTCGAATTTTCGACCAGTTTGCGTCGCAGGGATTGTAAAGTTTTATTTTTATTTTTATTAATTATATAGCAATAGAAGGCAAAGCATATTTATAAATTTATAAACAACTTACAAGACGCTATTATATGATAACATATAACTCCATAAACATTTTGCATTTTCTGTATATATATATGTACGTGTACATATGTATGTACATGAAAACATAAATATATATGTATGTATGTATGAAAGCAGTGGGTGGTTATCTAAAGTATCATATGGTAAGTATATACAGGAGAAACTTCATCCCAACCGCTTCATTTTGAATATATTTTAAAGCTTCCGACAACTGCTTTGAGCGGAAAAGACGTGCAACTTTCGCCCAAAAGCAAAGGAATAGTAAAATAGTCGTAGGCAAAAGTAAAGTACTTAACATATGTAAATATCTCTTATTAAATTCAATAAAATTTATAATCACACTTTTACAGCCTATTATAGTTTTCCTACGCTTTATTATCACAAACTTTATTGATTTTCTAAACATCTGATTCCATAACTTTTTGGTCACGAACTTCTAAAGTGGCAACCCATGCTCTCAAGTCATACACAGCTTTTAGGGAGAAAACACTCTCTTTCATTATAAATAATGACTTTCTCACTTTCTCAATGGAAATGAAGCAAAAGTGGATACAAACATATATGTATATTTAGACACATGTATGTATGTACATACGTTTAATATATTGTACGTTCTTTATGTACATATATATGTACATACATATGTAGGTAAATATGTATTGATATATGCAAATACACTTAATTTCGTTTAGACGGACAATTATAGAGGCCATAGCGTTTTCTAAATTGATTCTTCACGCACTGTCAGCCTATTATGCTAGACAAATGTGCATACATACATATATGTACATATCATTGTAAATATTTTAATAAATAATGAACTTTTCCTCTTACAACAACATACAAAAGTACATGGTCTATTCATTTTTACATTTCATACCTTTCGAATACTTATTTATGTATGGATGTACATACATAGCCGAATATATGTATGTAAAACGCACATATGTACATACATAAAGTTTTAATATCTTAAAAACAGCACTAAAGCACAAGTAAAGGTGAATATAAAATATCGATGAAAGTATGCATATGTGTGTTTATTTAGAGAAGAAATGGTATTTTTTAACACTAACAAATAAAACGCAAAATCAAAGGGAAGGCGAGCTGTAAAAAGTGGCGTACATAAACACATGCATACATACGTATTTACACCCCACCATACTCTTCGGCACATACACACAAGCAAGCATTCGTACATATATGCATTGGTATGTAACCATGTTGTGTGTAATATGCTTTTGAACATGACACATACTTAAACTACAGCTGATGCCGCGCGCGCTTGGTTGCTTGCTCTTACTTCCAATGTTTGTTTGTATATACATATGAATGTAGTGGGTTGGCGGTGGTTGTCTTACTTTGTCCGTGTTATAAATATTATTACGCTAACAAGTCCAAAATATTTATTAAATTTTTATTTGTTGTTATTTACTGCTGCTGTTGTTTGACTGCTTCTACTTGTGTCGGTGTTGTTTTCGGTTGCAGGTGGCATTTTTTTCTGTATAAAATTCTTTAATACTTTTTAGTAGATCAATAATCAATTTGCGCTTTCAATTATTTATGTTATTTTATCCATATAAGCATTGTCTATACTTATTTCGAAGTTGGTTGTTGTGTTTATGATCTTTATGGCTGCTGTTGTTATTTATGATATTCGTGTTGGCGTTTGGAAAATAAACACCTGCATGCCAGTCGCTTAATGCATATTTGCTATCAGCAATGTAGTAAAATTCTTACTGGCTGACGCTCTCGATGGAATGAACCCTTTCGCGACAAGTAAATGATTGCAACCAACACCCAATTGAGTTAACTACACGGTATCGATAAAAAAAACTTTATAAATACGTTAATGGAATGGAAAACGTGCCGGAGTAAAAGACAGTTACGGTGGTGACGTGATGGCGTGATGATGTTAAATGTATTGGGAGCAAAATCAGGGTGCGTCGCCCTTTTGAAGAAGGCAGTCGATAAAGCTGATGTTGGGCCAGTTAACATCCAAACATATCTATGCACATACATACTATGTATGAGTGTATGTACATACTTATATGCGCATTTTCATGAGTAAAATGTATGCGAAGTCTTGCAAACCACTAAATAGTTAGCCAGAATACATATTTAATGTATGTGCGATGTCTTAATGGTTAGAGTCCGCACACAATCTAGTTAGCCGTCTACAGCTTCTAGAGCCTTTTCTCGCCTTCTTTAGGTTTTCAACACCAAATAAATGCAACTCTTGCTCTCGTTTTTCCAACATCACTTCCGTCGTCCCCTTTCGCTTGATGCCGCTCTTGCTTTCCGTAGCTCTCGGTTTCGCTTATTTGACTGGTGAATGGGCTTTTGTTGCTTCCTTTCGGCTCCAATGGTGCTACTTAGTGTGCCTTTAACGTTTCTTGCTCTTGTTTTTCTTTTGGCCGTACATACATAAGGGCATGGCTACACATACACACTCACACACACACACTTTCACATAAAATAGCTATGAGTGCTGGAGATTTTCATCATTGCCCTTTCTTTAGGTCTTTTTAGCTCTTCTAAAAATTTCATATATTCATTCACTTATTATAAACAAATTGAGAAATAAACGCTTCTTATATTTTTCCAGCATTTGCACAAGGTTTTCACTTGATTTTCACAAAATTTGCACACGCGTCTTAAGGAGAAAATAAGCACTGTCCCGTTTTTATCTGTATTTTTCTGCGCGTATCTAACCGAAACTGAATTACTCGTTTTGCCGTTCTTAGGAAAATCAGGAAGCTTCACAACAAAAATAAGCTTTCCTCGCCATGAAAATTCTCCATCCACTCGCATGAGAGGGTAAATGTTCGGATTTAGTCAGCCATTCACCCGATATCTATCAGCAGCAGCGGCGAAGAGCATAAACAATAATAAAAGCATGAGATGAGGGTGTTTACAAGTGTTTTGTGAGCAAACGACATACATTTCAGCATTTCGATTCCGTTGCTCCGGAAACAGCCCTGAAAGCTTTTTTCCATTGTTTTCGAAACTCATATCTATGCATTCAGCAATCGGTATACCGCTCTTAAAACACTCTCGTGCTCTTGCTCGCTCGGCAGCTAGCTCCTGTCTGCATTAGTTTGTAAATACCATCGCCAACACCACAAATTTGTGACGTTTCGTGTTGTCAATTATGTATGTATATGCTTTTTTTGTTTTTACTGTCGTCGGCGTTTTGGTATTTTTTTTCTATTCGGGCTTTGCGGCTGCTTACAATTGATTTTTCTATTTTTACAAAGGTTTTCCGAAAGTTTCCGTTGCCGAGTCTGTCACTACGAGTCCATTAAAAAGTGTCAACACTTAAATTTCGGATGATTCGAGCACCCATCTACAAAGTTACTTTGACCATTCGACCATTTCCCAGCTCATTGACCTACCAGTGAATATATCGGTTGTCTTTCGTTTGTATTGTATTACCAGAATGTAAGCGGTATGCGTACAAAATCTTTACAGTTTCGTCGTGAACTATCTTTGCATGAATACGATTTTATTGCTATCACGGAAACTTGGCTAAATGATGCCATATTATCAACTGAATTTTTTGATGACTACTACATTGTGTATCGCACTGATCGCTGCCCGAAAGCATCGGGCCTGGAAAGAGGTGGCGGTGTTCTTTTTGCGGTGAGAGCCGACTTATGTAGTAATATTATTAGTTTAATTATTGTTGATAAGCAGATTAAACAGATTTGTGTTAAGGTTAAATTTGGTAATAGGTCTGTTATATTTTTATTATCTTATATTCCACCGAGCAGTGGTATCAATATCTACCAAAATCACTTGGATAATTTTAACTTTATTGTTAATAATTTTAAGGATAGTGACGAGATTATTTTCCTTGGTGACTTCAATTTACCTAACATCTCTTGGTTTAGATCTGAAAATAGTCTTTTACCATCTAATGTTAAATCTGACATCGATTTGCAAGTCATAAGTACACTGTTTTCTAATTGCCTAAACCAGTGTAATTCCATCTTAAACGATAATGGTAAAACTTTAGATCTTATATTTGCAACTCACGATTTGAAGGTCAATTGCGATGAATGTCTAGCACCAATGTTAATAAATAGTATTCACCACAAGGCGCTTGTCCTAAAGTTTACATTCTATAAGTTTGCCAGTGCAACAGCTGACATCAAGCTGGAATACGATTACTCCAAGGCAAATCATATTGCAATCAAGGACTTTCTGAATAATATTGATTGGAAGTTATTAATGCAGTCACATTATCTAATTTCCTCCTATGGCGTCATGCGACAGAAATTTGCCGAAGCCATCCATAACTTTGTCCCAATGAGACACTCGACGATGAGGAACAAACCACCTTGGTTTAATCGAAGGCTTTGCCATTTAAAAAATGTTAAAAATAAAGCATTTAAGAAGTTTAAAGCAAGCAACAATGAAATTGATCGTCTTGATTTCATTAACTTGAGAAAACAGTTTGACTGTTTACATAATTTTCTGTTTAGGCAATATGTACTAAATGTTGAATCGAAATTAAAATACAACCCCTCTGGTTTTTGGCACTATGTTAATTGTAGAAGGAAAATTACTGGTCTTCCATCTACCCTCGAGTTTGATGGTACAGGGTCCGATAATGTGTTGGATTCGTGTAATCTTTTTGCAAAATTCTTTCAAAAAGTGTATGTTAAGTATGATACGCCATTCATTAACAATAGTTTCCCTTCAAATCTGGCGATCGTAATGATATTAACAATTATAGGCCTATTGTCAAACAAAGCACGCTGGCGAAATTATTTGACTTTATAATCAATAATAAATTATTTGAACACGTCCACAGTGCTATTTCAATATACCAGCATGGGTTTTTTCCGGGTAGGTCGACAGAAACCAACCTGACTCTTATTACCAATAATATAATAAGCTCTATGGAGCAACAAGCTCAAATGGACGTTCTTTATACGGACTTTTCTAAAGCGTTCGATAAAGTTAACCATACGATCCTCTTGGAAAAACTATGTAGTTATGGTATAAGTGGGAAGCTCCTTGATTTTTCCTTCAGTTTCCTGAATGGTCGTAAGCTTGTTGTTAAAGTTGACTCATTTGAGTCAACAATTTTAGTTGACGCATGGTCAGGCATACCCCAAGGGACTCACCTCGGTCCGCTGCTATTTCTAATTTTTATAAACCATTTGCCAAACTGTTTTAAGTTTTCTAAATGTTTAATGTTTGCCGACGACGTTAAGCTGTTCCTGAAAGTACGTCATTTGGGAGATTGTATCAATCTTCAAGCCGATCTTATTGAATTTGAGAAATGGTGTATCAACAACCATTTATACCTTAATATTGATAAATGTTGCGTTGTGACTTATTCTAAGAAGCCTGAGAGTATTCTTTATAGTTATGTTCTAGGCCATTGTTCTCTCAAACGTAGATATGAAGTAAAGGATCTGGGGGTTATTTTTGATTCGAAACTTTCATTTTCAAAACATATTGATTACATCGTCTCTAAGTCATTCGCTATCCTTGGGTTCATACGAAGAAATTCTGAAGACTTCAAGGACCCCAATACTTTAAAATCTTTTTACATTTCATTAGTAAGAAGTCGCTTGGAATATTGTGCTTTGGTATGGAATCCCTACTATTGGATCCACTCAAATAAGATTGAAAAAGTCCAAAGGGTATTTACGAAATTTGCTCTTTTGAAGTTGCACTGGCAAGATGGTCCTCCTTCATATATTGGTAGAAGGAAACTGCTTGGTCTGCAATCTCTCCACGAGAGAAGAATTTGTCTTTCATTAACCTTCGTTTACAAATTAATTAATGGTAGCATAAATTGCCAACAACTTAGTAACTTTCTCACTATGTATAATTCTGAAAGAGATCTTAGGAACAAGCGCTTATTTGTAGAACCTTTTCATATGAACAATTACTCATATAACGAGCCGATAGCTAGATGCCTGCGTTTATGTAATACCTACAATAATGTTATTGATTTTAATGTTAACTTATACAGGTTTAAATTAAGTTTACTCGCTTTATTTAATTAAATTTATCAATTAGTCTGTAAGAAATTTCTTTGTAGACTGAAAGCAAATAAATAAATAAATAAATAAATAAATATTTACATACTTTACATACATACATAAAATATAATTTTCCATAATGGCTCACCACTTATTTTACTTCGCTTTAACATCTGATCAGATTCAAAAAAGGTTGCAATTTAATTTTATAATATTACAATAAATTGTCACCGTTTGGATACTGCCTACTCTATGTAAACGCAGACGTGTTTTTATAATAATAATAATAATATTATAATAATTTGGCGATTACTGTATATAGCTCATGATTAATATTTTACTTGCCCTGGCTGAGATTCGAACCACGAAACCAGCGGCAAATCGAGTAATAACACGCACCGCTACCCACTTGACCACAGCGAACTTAGAAAAAACGAGAACGGCATGAGCAACGCTATGGAAACAAAACTTCTCTGGATTCGTTACATAATAGTGGAATAATGCTGAAACACGATTTACTAAACTTATCATAATGTAAGAGAAAATAACTTATCATACTGCTGAGTTTCGTAATTTTTGTTGGGCTTGGTTTTTATCTTGTGCCCTTTTCTTTTATAACTATGTTGGCTCATGGATCGTTTTCATTGGAAAACAAAATTTTTTTCTTAAGAATTATTGATATTTGATTTTTTTTACTTCAATCCTGATTTCGAATTTTCTGTATTGAAATCAAGAACGATAGATTAGAAGATCACGCATTCCCTCAGAATTTGACATTTCTGGATCAAAGTAAACGAAGAATATGAAGATAAGTTAGTTTTGAGTAATAAACGTGTTTTGATTTCGGAAAAATGTTAAAAAATATATTGTGGACAGCGGTTTAATTGATAAATTACGAAAAAGTGGGTCAACTATCAATCACGCGATCCAACATACATTTGCCTCAATTCGGGAGATTATTTCAACGCGATATATGTATGTATGTATATTAACAATTCGCGTTTAGCGCAGGTCGAAAACTTGTACCTAGTTCCAGCATAAGAAGATACACCAAGCTACGTGGCTGTCTCCTGATCGTCAAACAAGTAACCAAATCGACCATGTTGTGATAGACGGAAGGCATGCTTCCAGTGTCCTAGATGTGCGCACGATCCGAGGAGCTAACATCGATTATCTTCTGGCAGCTAAGATCCGGGAGCGTTATCGTGTGTTGAAGAAGGAAGCAATACGCATTTTTCGTGAGAAAAAGAGAGAAGGAAGTACGACGGCTGACAGAAGCTTTCAAGACCAGGGAAAATTCCTGTTAAAATGACAACGGCGGCCTGGTGACTGATGTCCACAGCATACTTAAATTATGGAGGGAACACTTCTTTACACTCCTTAATGGTAGCAGCTGCAACAACTTAGGAGAAGATGATCAAATCATCACCCGACTGTGATGAAAATACCGCGTACGATGGAACGATGAGCGTAGACATCACTATGTCGGATTAAGAACCAGCGGCTCCGCTAGATAGGCCACGTCGTTCGAAAGGATGAAATAACTTCAGCCCTGAAAGTTTCTGATGCGGTACCCGCTGATGGTAGCAGAGGAAAAGGTAGTAGACAGTTAGCAAGAGATAGAAAAAGCTTATGCGGTTGACGCTCCAATTAAGGAAGTAAATAAAGAAAGCAGAATACCTGAAGGAACTACAATAAAAAGGAAAATGAAAGATTCCGCAACGAAAAATATAGCTGGAGGATGTCGTCGTGGTCAAGGAATACAACCTACCCCCAAATGAATGTCGACTTGGGAGAATTGTATCGATTTTTTTACATCAAGATGGCCGCTTACGTTCCGTAGAATTGACAGCCTCCTTTATCTATTACAGAAGAATAATTCGGGCCGCTTGAGAGATATGAATCGTAAAAGCCTCATAGACTGGACTACAACCTGTACAACGCTCGGCCACTGGATAACTCAAGAGACGAGAAAGTCCTCGAAAACGAATATTACGAGAACGATGTGAAGTCAATAGCAGTCATCGCAGCGCTCGTGTCCCGGTCGGGATGCTTCCTTTTAAAATCCAATTTTTATGTTGGCGAATGCATAAAGCAGTATAGACGAAGCTTACTATATTAAAACGTGGGCGAGTTTTTAAATAACAAATCGGTAAGGAAAAAAGCTTTTTATAGGACATGTATTGGTAAACTAAAAAATTTTTCTAAATAAAATAGGTGGTAATTTAAAAACAGGAAACATTAGGAATGAAGTAAATATGGCAAAAAAGATCAAGAAGGTGATCATGAAAGAGCGCGTTGCAACCAAAACAACTGACAAGATATGGAAGAGATGCAAGCTCATAGCCATGTATCGCAATCGTTAAATTTTTTAAGCGCTTGACTACATATGTCTATATGATAATGTTATTACATCTTTCGAAAAATCAAACTACGGGCCCTCTCCGTTAAAGGAATTTTTGTTTTAAATCTAATTGTGTTTCTCTGCACCCGTCCGAACTATTATTTTTATTCATATTTGTCAACGCTTAATACACGACCGTGGTGTGTCCAGTGGGTAGCTCGATATGCCGCTGAGGTTCGAATCTTGGCCAGGGCAAGCAAAATCTCAATCTTAAAAAAAGCTTTTTTCTAATAGCGGTCACCCCTCGGCATACAATGGTAAACTTCCGAGGGTATTTCTGCCATTAAAAAGCTTCTCATAAAATACATCAGCCGTTCGGATTCGGCACAAAACTGTAGGTCCCTCCATTTGTGGTATAAAGAAAGACGCCCACCACAAATGGTAGGAGAAGCGCGGCCAAACACTGAGCTATATAGTGAAAGCCCCAAACTATTTTCTATATTCTTATTAAATATAAGACTTTTCTATTTGTTTAATCATATACAACCGAAAAGAATATGCTTAAAATTCGTAAAAAGTAGGAGTTTTCCATACAAAATTACACTCAATGAAATTTAAAGCCCCAAAGGGTTAGTGATTGTTCAGATGGAAGCAAATTAAACAAGTAAAAAAAGGCTGTCTTCGGTTCTGTCAAAGGCTTCATACATTTCATGAATGGAAGCTGTTAACTTATTGCTAACAATAACTGATATCTGTTAAAAATTGCATGTCTTTAGCGGCTTAAATGGAGGGATTTTGTATGAGGGCTATATGTATGTTTTATTTTCTGCGATCTTTACGGTTTAACTTCTATTACAAGGACTGAACAGAACAAAACTTGTAATTTTCAAACATAGCCATGACTTAACTGCCACACCGAAATTTTTTTTTCGGAATTGAGAACATTTATTAATTTTCCAAATTTCATTCTCAATCAAAATTTTGCCACAATAACTCATAATCATCGTACAGGTCTACAAGTAAGATAACAATCAGCTGTTTTTCCGGAAATAGCTGAGATCACCTGATTTTCAGAGCACGGTTGTATTTAAAACTTCCAAGTACTGACAGTGTTGCATGATATATAAGGTAAATTTTCGAAAATAGTAGTTAAAATTTGTACTGACTTCCGAGGTAAAGAGCAAGATGCATAAGACATTTACAAGTGAAAAATAATTAACTCTTTAGTCTTATTTTATTGTTTTTTTTTTTTGAAGAATTTGAATTTGTTGATATAGAAATATGTAAACTTAAAAATTTTTTTAAACTCATACATATGTAATGGTGTGCGAAATGTAATTTATAATAAATAAATTCCATATTAATACATTATTCTTCCAAATCTTCCTTGTTTTCTGCTTCACTGGGCATTTTGAAGGCATACTTTTTCTTTTGCAATGTGCCGTCAAGTAAAAAAGTTCATGACTTTCGCGACACTCACTTTTGTCATTTTTACTAATCCAAGGCCTTTTTTTTGATAGAGAGGACGCTAACAAATACGACGTTGCCACAATGAAAGATCTTACGAAATGAGCGAGAGTTCGCTTACTGATCGATTTGGGAGAAAAGTCATATATCAAGTTAGTGAGAATTGAAAGCTGATATAATTTTTATTAAGTGCAATTTAATATCAAATAAATGGCTGGAGTCCCTAATAAAGAGATATCCCAATTAAGTAGTGTCGGAAAGTTTTAATTTATTTGAAATAAAATATTGATTTTTTGACTGCTGCGAGTTCACCTAAATTAGTTAAAGTCAGCTGCTACAAGTTAAAATATAGTTGAATGCTATTTTAAAATGATTTATCAGGACTGATGTTAAATCTGATCGCTTTCAGAATCATATCTTTTTTTGATTTTTTTTTCGTAATCATTTCTTGATACGTTCATATAAATCAAATAATGTAGGATTTCAGCGCACTTTCACACATCAACTACGAGTATTCCAATCAATTTTCATTTTGAAAGTAATCAGATTGTACAAAACCCTGATGATTAGATAATTATATGTACAAACGTATGTGTTATTGCTTTATAGTAATAATAATGTAAATTATTTTATGTAAATACATATACATATGTACATATATATTTCAAACTTATGCGAAATAAAATTTTCCGAATACCATTTATTATTTTTTCATAATGTGTATCAAATTAAGTAATAGAAATAAATTTGCACAAATCCCTTTAAATACAACCGTGAACTTTAAATTGGTGGCTTGTCATTTTGTTTTGATCTCACTATTCGTTCAATTTAAAAACCAAAAATATTGTAATTTTATTTCTGAAATTGTCCAGAAAACGCGACCACTTATACAATTTCCCGTAATTTCGTTATCATTTAATTAATTAATTTCCGCAAGCAGTATGATAACCCCATGGTAAAGAAGTCGTTTGCTGTGCCTTGGTCCCACGATATTTGGCTAGACTGCAACCTTGATGCTTCTTTAGCAACATTCTCCAAATGGGCCTTTAAGTTTAAGTTCAAGGGTAGTTTTGAGCAAATATACATATCAAAATAATACTAATATTACATATCATATACATATGTACATATATGTATATATATATATATACATATGTATATATGTGAACAAGTATGTATGAACGATTGTCCAACAAATACTGGACAGGTGCAGTGGCAAGCTTCCTGACTTAGAATACTGCCCGTAGTGTTCCACTAAATAAACAATCATAAACATACATACCCACATACAAACGTATGTATATACATAAGAGCTGTAAAAAACAATATGCATACATACATACATATGTTCATATACAAATTGCTTTATAATTATATGTACAGTATGCAAAATACGTAAGAACAAGCTTCAAAAATTTTTTCAATTGTATCTTAATAAAATCCGTTAAAATCAATTCATTTCGCAAACACGTAGAAAACAATGCATTGTACTTAACAAAACAAGCAAATTAACTCCATTTATTAAGACAAAATTCGTATGAGTACACATATATTTATAGATTATTTGTGAAGAATAAGCAAATTTTTCAATTGTTATTATTTTATGACATATCCTTGTTTCAAACAGCAGATAACATTTGCGGTTAAATTTACTCCATTCTAGTTTAAGTATCCAACGCTGTGAATTTTGGATCGTTATCCTTGCTTTTGAATTAGAAAATTATTTTTCTATTAAAGTCACACCGCGAACTGTTATTTATTTATTTAAAAAAAGCAATTAAATATAAGAACAACAGCTCACACAGCGTAAGCTTAGCTCAGCCTGTTAAGACGCTGGCTTAAATGTTGCGTGGTGGGGCGGGTTCGACAACCGCGGAAGCCGTGAAGAAAGAAATGTGGTGATTTCCGAAATAGTACTAGAACTTCTTTCGCTTTGGTGTTGTTGGTTTTTCTCTAATTTTTCCAACAAAAATTGGCCTTTAGCTCATTTAAAAAAAAAATAATGAAATGAAACAGGTCAAAAACAACAACAATTAAATGTATGTTTACTGATACGATTTTTCCTCTAGTAAATAGAGCTATTTTGCTTATTTTGTTAAGTACAATGCATTATATTCTATGTTTTAGTTATTGAACCTTACTATTATTGATTTTCCTGCGAAATAAATTTATTTCACTGATTGTTTTAAGATGCGAGTACATTTGAAAAAATTATTGATGCTTGTTTTTATGAGAAGGTGTACTAATACGATTTTTTCATACTGTAGATAAAAGTTCAATAATAATTTTCACGAAAAACGTCAAAATTGTTTTTTAATAAACAACCCGATAGATTTCAAAGCAGGGTTGGCATGGCAATACATGTAGGTTTGCATGGAAATACATGTAGGGAATCAGACTTTAAGTAGGCAATGAGCAATTTACGTTCTTCATATTTTGTTAATTTTCACTCCAAAAACATAAAATGCATGTGTTGCTGGATAGTTGAGTATTGCTTAACGCGTTTTCAGTAATAGTTATTCAATAAAATAGATTTTATCTGCAAGATAAATATCTACATTCAAAAAATTTATGAATGAACATGAGATAACACGGCAACACCCCACAGGAAATGTCTTCGGAATTTCTTCACATAACCCTGGTTATTTATTCCATTCTAATGTCGTTCGTACAGGTCAGCCATTAAAATTACCCTGTCAAACCGCTAGAATCCATAAAGATTACCCTGTCAAAACAGAAGGAGACAAGGCGGAAATTATAGACGGATGGAACGAGATATCTTACTTGTAGAGTTGTACAATGTTCATAATTTCGACGAAAAAATTTATCAAAAACAACGCCGCAAAGGAATTGTTGACAAATGGCTCGAAAATCCGCAACGACCAAGCCATTTTATTGTGAAACAGTTGAAGATCTCGCGAAGTACGGAAGATTCGGTTTTAAATCGGTATTCTCAGTCACTGAGAGTCAGCAAAGTCCAAAATGCAGAGCTGAAGTTGGTCCTCGAGATTAATCTTTGGACATGAAAACAACGTCCGTTATTTCAAAGGTTCGGGGCATGTCTTCTAGGGATGTCGCTATAAAAAGGGGAACCAGCCAGACTATGGTACAGAGGTGAAAGAAAAGGAACATCTTACACACTCGGAAAAAGCAAAAAGTGGCAAAAGTTAGCGAGAAATATAAACAAACCATAAAAACCCGAGCTCAAAAATTGTATGGTTTGATGGGAGCAAAAAAGCATGATTTTTGATGACGAAACGTATGTACGTTAAAGCGGACTTTAGCTCACCCCCAGAAACGCAATACTTCACAAAGTTCAAAGGTGAAATTATTCAGGAAGGAAGAAACTTCAATCAGGATGGAAAAATTTGGAACTAAGTATCTTGTGTGCCAGGCAATATGTCAATGTGGCAAAAGGACATCAGCTTTTATGACGACTGGCACGATTAAGAAGGTAGGGAAGGTCCATACTAGTTTGGCCGAAATCCACCATTAACTTGCTTTAGGATAAAAATCCTAGTATTTAGCTCCTCCATTTAGGAGTTTTGGTGCTTAACGTAATATCTGAACAATCGGTTTCATGAATCTATATGTTATATTTCTTTGTTCTTTATGATTTTTACTGCTAAAATTTAACTGCGTAAATGGGAGGGTTTTCGTACCAAATGCAATATCTAAACAATCGGTTGTATGGGATCTTTATAGGGATAATAATAGCGGACCTTTTTGCAAGCTTTAAGCTGCTTAAATGGAGGAATTATAGATCAAAATATAATATCTGAACAATCGGCTCCTATACACGTTATAGTTGACCGATCTGGTCGATTCCGACATATGTCTAATAAATTATAAAAATGCACCTGACTGCCAAGTTTCATTCAAATAGCTCACAAGTTGAGGGACTATATCGATTCAGCTCATCCTGATCCTGATTATTTCGGTATACATTTTAATGGGCCTAACTTTTATCCATCTGGTAATTACAAACATCGGACCAAACCTAAAATAACATTTCTATAAAAGGTATAAAAATTAAAGTATCTAGCGAAAACCCGTCTAAAAAAGCAGACGCTTTGGCATTCAACTACTTCGTTTTAGTTGTTACAAATTTAATTGAGCGCATGTAAACTAAGTTTAAATTTAAACTGAGTTTAACTAAACTTAGTTTAAACTGAGCTTAAACAGCACTGAAAAACTGGCCCTAAATAATATTATTAATAAAGAAATTTCTGGACAAAGTTATGTTCATAACCGGGGTCGAGCGAAACCAGGGAGTGGATGAAGGGCAATATAGTGCCCAGGTTATCCTAGACACCTAGCCAATCCCACACCAAGACCATAGTGCACGATGAGGAATCGTACCCTTTCAGAGGTGACCCTGTTTCTACCGAACACTACGGATCTAGACCCGGAGGTTGTCGAAACTACCCTTCCACCCTAATCCAGGGTGTCATGCGTCACCGTGCCCGTGAATGGTTTGCAGTCAGGGGAACCGCATCGACGGTGCCGAAAGGGCCTGCACGGCCCGGAACTCAATTTCGATCCTCCGCAGGGACTGGAGATATGGCCCCACCCCTTGAGGGTAAGCTATTCTCCAGAGAAGCCGGAAGTACTAAGCCCCTTGAGAGAAAGTCGCTTCCGGTGGAAAAGCTGAGGACGATCAATCCCTTCCGGCCAACTAGTGCCATAAAGCCACACGTCAGGGCCCAACGCGACCGAAGGGCAGCCCCGAAGGTCATCAAACGGCTGGAGGCTATACCGTACGCCCAACTGACGGAGGCACAGAAAGCCTCTCTCGAGTGGGCTAAGGGAGTCCTTGACCCCAGCGGAAAGCGCCCCTTAGGGAACGGCGGGAAGGACAAACCTCCCACTCAAACGGACCAGAGGAAGGACCTTGCCTCGAAGAGACGGCGATCTCAGGACGATACCTCGAGTGGATCGAAGAGGAACATGACTTTCTCCCCCATGAACCGTCGGTCGATAGCCGTATCAGCTAAGCCGTTTAGCGAGGCTGCAAAAAAGCACCTGAAGCTGGCTGTGCTTGACAAGAGCCATCCCGATGGGAATATCAGCACGGACAATTGCAAGTTCATGTTGATGGGTGTCTGCAGGGTCTATAAGGGCATACTCCTGAAGTATCCTGGCCCTGCACCAGTCGTCCGTGACGCCGGCTGGTACCAAGGACGAACCAAGCTGGTCGCGTGCGCGGACGAGCGCGCAGTCCGGCTGTACAAGGAGGCAATCTCCTCGGTGGGACAGCTGTGGCCCGGGGCAGACTTGATGGCTGTCCACAGGGACGAGATCCCTAAGCGGCCTCGAGCCTGGGCCTGGGTCCCAGTGGAACCATCTCAACCGCAGGAGATCCTCGAGCTCATCCGCCTTGGCAACGGAAATCTACCCACCAGTGACTGGAGGATAGTCCGAGTTGGCGAGACCAAGGAGAAGCAACGTTACGTTGACCTTGTCATCAACGATGCTTCCACCCCCGTGCTCGCGGACTGTGGTGGGGTAATAAGCTACGGCTTTTACTCCATCACCATTAAGGTCCAGAAGAAGACGGAGGGAGCCAGACAGACGGAGCAGACGGGCAACGCCTCGAGCGCACCCACTTCTTTGACCACTCTCACTGATTAGGTGGCTAACAAACCGGGAGACGCTTCGAGCGTCCCCAAGGCCCCTGAGCAAGAGCCAAACAAAAATCAAATGAGCGCAACTGAGGACATCCCTTCGGGGGTATCAGACATGATGCTGAGAGCGACACGGGCTCAGCATCTGCATACGGTGGGTCTGTATACAGCTGATGGGTAACGCCTGTTGATGAGGACCAGCTTCTAGCCTCGGAATCTAAGGAGGCGGACCTTGACATCACAGTCAGGGCCGCCACCCAAGGAGAAGAGCTAGAGGCAATGGACATTGGCGACTCTCGAGATGGTGCAGATTCTGCAAATTAATCTGCACCATTCCAAGGCAGCCTCGGCTGCCTTCCTTCTTTAACTCAGCGAAAGGGCTGAGCACATAATTCTTGTCCAAGAGCCATCGATCGTCAGGAACAAGGTTTGCGGACTGAACTCTGATGCCTATCAAACATTAACAGTCCAAGTAACAGGTTGGATCAGAGCATGTATTCTTATAAAAAAAGCATTTTCTTATATTCTCCTCTCTCAATACAGCGACGAAGACACTGTTAGCGTAAGCGTCCAGCTGAAAGAGAGTACCGTCTGGGTCCTGGCCAGCTACATGGCCTACGACAGCCAATCTCTCTCTCCAGAAATACTAAAGGACCGGGGGAATGATCCCACATTTATTACCTCTGTCAGAAGAGAAATGCTGGACATCACCCTCGTATCAGACAGCCTCTCAGACCTGATAAGCGACTAGCACAACGCAAATCTTGGCAAAACTTCTGTAATAACATAGAAGAAAACTCCGAAGCCAACAGGCTGAGGAAGGTTCTTTCGAAAAGTGCTCAAGATAAATTCTATCCAAAAATCAAACGGAAACTGGGCATCTACAACCGACGAAATGCTGGTGTTATTAATGAGCACCCACTTTCCTGGGTGCTCTATTGACCCCAGCATCACGCCAGGTCTCCAAACCATCTCACTCTTAGGGAATACCGCAGGGAACATAGTGAGTCACACCAAGGTGGAATGGGCAGCAATGTCCTTCGAACCATACAAATCTCCAGGACCAGATGGAATTTTTCCCGCACAACTGCAAGCAGCGAAGGACCTTCTCTGTCCCCTGCTTACACAGATTTTTACAGCATGCCTTATCCTCACCCACATTCCTCATATGTGGACGAAGGCGAAAGGCGTCTTTCTACCGAAGGGAGGCAGGACTGCTCACGCGAAACCCAAGGATTTCAGGCCCATAAGCCTCACTTCATTCCTTATCAAAACTCTCGAGAGGCTCATAGATGAGCATATTCGGGGAAATATAAGGAAAGACAAACTCTCCTCGAACCAGCATGCATACTCAAAAGGCAAATCCGTGGAGACCGCTCTCCATGACATCGTCTCAACGATCGAGAAAGGATTGGCCATAAAGGAATTCACACTGGGGATCTTTTTAGGTATCGAGCCTTCAACAATGTCTACTCCGAAGGTGTTATTAAATCACTCCGTATGGTGGGGATACAGCAGGGACTGGTGGACTTTGTGGGGCTCCTATTCAGGAAAAGATCGATCTTGTCAACAATGGGGGACAGCTCTAAATCCAAACATGTGGCTAGACGAACACCCTAGGGAGGCGTTTTGTCACCTTTACTCTGGAACCTCACTGTAAACGACCTACTCTTAAACCTCAAGAGCACTGGCTGCAAGGTCGTGGCATATGCTGACGATCTGGCAATGATAGCAACGGGCAAACATCTTCAAGTCATTAGTGATTTACTGCAAACCGCTCTAAACATCGTTACTCACTGGTCTGTGGAATGTGGACTCAACGTCAACCCTACCAAGGCTCAAGCAGTGCTCTTTACTAGGAAATATAAAATTTCCGACTTCAAACTACCATCTGTAAACGGAATGGTACTCAGTCTCTCAACCGAGGTCAAATATCTCGGAATCATACTAGATAAAAAAACTCGACTGGAGGCGGAACACTGAAGACCGCTTCAAGAAAGCCATAGTCGCTCTATACGCCTGTAAGGCGGCCGTGGGGAAGAAATGGGGAATAAAGCCACACATCGTACACTGGATGTACACAGCTGTGATAAGACCAATTCTCTTCTACGGGGTCGTCGTATGGTGGCCGGCACTGAGTAGGACTCTTACCAGAGCCAAGCTAAAACGGGTACAGAGGGCGGCCTCTATGCTCACCACGGGAGCACTGCCCTCTTCACCCACCAAACCTCTGGAGATAATGTTAAATCTCCCACCGGTGGATCTCTACGGCAAATTTCTGGCGGCCTGCAGTGCTGCTAGGCTAGACGCGATCCTTCCGTGGAGAAATCTTAACTACGCCACGCAATGGTCATGGAAACTCTGCCCGACAACCCGAGAAGGTTGGATTACACTTTACATCCTTCTTTCTCTGGAAATAGATTATCCACAAGAATCTCAGAGAGGAGCGAATGGATAGGTAACGTCGACCTGGATCCGGGATCGACGGCTGTATACACAGACGGCTCTAAGTTAAACGAAAGAGTAGGCAGCGGGATTCACTCAAGTGCACCTCTTTAGAAGGAGGCATCACCTTTTATTTTGACAGCCAGGCTGCTATCCCACTGCCCCGGCTTGGCCAAGACGCACAGCAAAGTTTTCAAGAGTTACTTTTTGGACTGCTTAGCCGACCTGAACTCGGCTAGTATTTCTAACCTTCTACTCTACGTTAAGCGCACAGGATGGTTTAATTTTTGAAAAAGGGAGGGAGGAAATGCATGGTCTACGCCAGTGGTATCACAACGGGTTTCTTATAGTATATGTGTGCCACCGTGCTCTTTGTGCGGTGGTAGCCACTCTAACCTAACCTAACCTAACCCCATGTTCATAACCCCCACAACTTTTTGATATGTATTTTATTTACATCAATTTCGATTTGAGGGTTCAAATATGTTTACATAAATATTACATAAGTAATAATATGTATGTAAATATTGTTAGTAAATACAACATACATATATGTATGTTTACACGTCGACGCCAAAATTTTTAAAATACAACAACCATTCATAAATGTGGTTGTCTTTCCATTCATAAATGCGAATCCAACTCCTGTCCCTTCACATGCAATCGCCATCCTCATGATAATTTCAGACTTTCGCGACCAAGAATTTGAACAAATTTATGAAATTTGAATCTACCGTGCTCGCACCAAAAAGGAGGATCGCTCTTGATTTTTTTGCCCTAGTCCGGCATTATTGAATATGTGAAAACATTTAGTTAAAATATACCAGACATGCTACTCATATATAATATGTATATAGTATTCATATTTATACTTTTTTAAAGACAGTTTCGTTAAATTTTATGAAAATAAATATTTAAATTCGATACGATTTTCCAAATTAAATTAAATGAGGGCCTGTCCTCACCTCCATTAAATTTCAGCTAAAGTTTTAGAGATATGAACTCGAAATTTGGCATGCGTTCTTAGAAAAGCATAAGCTTCAATATGGCGTTTGAAAACTAGTTCCAACTAGTGTCAAAGGAGGACTACTTCCGAAGTACTCCAAAAATGAATAGTTTGGGACAATTTATTTGTATGCGTTTATATTCAAAAACACTTATTCTTTGCTGTAATTAGACAACTGTAGGATATGTGACCCATAGCTGACCCCCAGCTCAATATAAAGGACCATAAGTGCTGTTCATTTCTTAAGGTATCCTTTACTCAGTTCAATTCATTTAGAAATTATTTTAAGACTATAAAATTAAAAAAAAAGAAATTTGAGAAACCATAAGTTATAAAAAATAAAAAGTGCTTACGGTAAAAATTAAAAAATTACAAATAGAAAACAAGAAAACAAAAACTATTAAGTAAACCAAACTATAGTGCTAAAAGGGTAGTGAAGTGCAACACGATGGCTGATCTTCGGATGTGACGCCTCTCCACCTCTCACTATCAATCTCCTTCTTTTTCCTTCACGTCTGGTAGCACTGTTAACCCAAGCCTCGGCTGGGGAACTGATAAAGGAAGGTGAGAACACTCCCCGCATTTGGCCTGACCTCTGCTTCGTCCTCGGACTACCCCCTCCTTTACTGATTGTATTTAGTCGATATCGAGCTGGTGGTTGCGGTATTCTGTTACCTGAGTATGCAGGGGTGATACCCTGCAGAAATGGCTTTGAGGCTAATGCCGTGACTGCCCCCGTCCCATTAAAGCCCTGGCAGGCTTCGAAGTACGTTCCGATCTCGTCGCCATTCAGTTGGTAGTTGTAGGTAACGGTTGAGGCGACCCTCCCGTTTTTGCGCTGGATCTGGCTCTGAGCACCCTACCTCATAAGGGGGGGGTGCTAACCCTCGCACGGCGTCCCTGATCCCCTTCTTCATAGATAACCATGGGATCCCATAGCGACTACAACATCGAGGGAGGATAGCGGCTTCGAGTGGGGACCCAAATAGAATGGAAAGGCCAACTAACACAAAACAAAAAAACCTTTCGTCTTCCCCTCGGCGGGGCAAGACAGTGCCGGCGCATGCGCTAAAGGCACCTCTTCGCACAGCGAGCACCTCCGGGTCTGCTTTGGGGGCGACCCCAAGGCGTCCCGTGATCACGGGCGTTATGGTGGGGCCAAGCACCAGTAAAGCTGCAGGGATTGTGCTGGAAACGGCAGGTCGTCCTGTAGCCACTGGCGCGGAGCGCCCATCAAATGCCGGCACGGCTGCAAAGCCTGCACCCATGCGGACAAAGGTCTCACGACCTGGCCCAACTGGGGATGGGCGGATAGCAGCCGAGGCAAACCAGGGAAATGTCGCGATGGCAACTACGGGCAATTCCATCCACGGTCGGTCGGGCGGGCGGTCCACACACGCTGAAAAGCGGAGGGCTGCCAGAACGCTCAAAAAATACGAGGGGGTGCCGTTGGAAACGTTGCCCCAGAGTGCAAAGAATGCGGTGGATAGAGCGAAAGCCCTGGTACCCAACTACCAAAGCACAACTGGGGCCTCGGTTGAAGGCAAAGCACCCCTCTCCAAAAGACAGAGATCGTTTGAGGAGCAACAACCAGCTCCAAAGAAGAAATGTATCCGTCCCGGGGTGGCCAGACCCAGCTTTGCTGATGTCGCCAGAAACAGAATCCTGATATGGGTTCTGGACCGCGGCAATGAGCTCGGGTCAATACCAAGGCACCAGTGGAGATGGGTGAAGAACCCTGGAGCCCCTCCCGCGTGCAGAGATGC
Organism: Philophylla caesio; assembly: GCA_963971545.1. Classification (NCBI taxonomy): domain Eukaryota; kingdom Metazoa; phylum Arthropoda; class Insecta; order Diptera; family Tephritidae; genus Philophylla; species Philophylla caesio. Next base: position 64,542,319 of record OZ020608.1, on the reverse strand, counting down.
CGGCTGGTTCCAGGGCCACATTAAGGTTGTGGCCTGCGACGACTCGAGGTCGGCGGCGCTGAACAAGGCCGCCGTCGCTAGGGTTGGGGATGTCTACCATGGGGCTAGACTTGAGGTGGTTGACTGGAAGGATATTCCAGTCAGGCCCAGAGCGAGGGCGTGGGTGCCTGTCACACCATCGTCACCTGAAAATATTTTAAAGATGCTTCAGGTGATGAGTCCGACATTGCCGACAGGTGATTGGAAGGTCCTAAAAGTAGAGGATCCGGAAGGGCCGTCAAGACAAGTGGTCCTTTCGCTGAACAGGGACTCTTTGGAGCTCCTGGAGAAAAGACAGGGCCGGGTCTACTACGGCCTACATGAAGTGACTCTAAGAGTCTATCGCGGTGATGCGCAGCGCACCTCCGGAGCAAGCACCTCAATGGATGTGGACATTGAGGAGCCTGAACCGGAGGCTGACTTCTCCGATGCGGAGAGCAGAGCCTCCTCGCAGTCGACCCTGGCATCTGCGATGCATAGGATGTATGGCGAGGAGGAGCTGCTTTACAGCGATGGGGAAGACAGCGCAAACGTCACTGTCGTTGCGGTGGAGGAGTCGGTGGAAACCTCTAATGATTGTTCTACAAATAAATCTCCACCGCTCTAGGGCAGCATCCGCTGCTCTATTGAGTCGCCTACTTGGCGACGACGTAGACATCGCACTTATCCAGGAGCCCTGGGTTAATAACTCGGGGGTCTGTGGTTTAGGTGCGGTGGGCTATAAGCTAATGGTTGAGCGTGGTAAAGGTAAAATAAGAACCTGTGTAATGGCAAAGAAAGATTTAAACATTTTTCTTCTACCCTATAATAGTGATGGAGACATGACGACAACGCTGCTGGAGATTGGAGGGAAGTCTTTGCTGATAGCCTCAGCATACATGGCGTACGAGGCTGAGGATCCCCCTCAAAGTCAACTCCGCAGGCTAATGAGCGACCACGCATCGAGCTTAGTTCTTATCGGTTGCGATGCTAACGCCCACCATGTGCAGTGGGGAAGCACCAACATAAACAATCGGGGTGAGTCTCTTTTCAACTATCTCCTAACTACTAACCTAGTAATTTGCAATAGGGGCGCAGAGCCCACATTTATTGTCAAAAACCGTAGGGAGGTCATAGACCTCACGCTATGTAGTGAAAATCTGCATGATATGGTAATGAACTGGAAGGTTCTCGACGAACACTCTTTTTCAGACCATAGGTATATTGAGACAATTCTAGATATGTCCATGGGTGCTCCAAAGGTTCGTAAGAACCTGAGGAATAATGACTGGACTCTTTACAGGGAAACTCTTGAGAATAGCCTACCACGTCCGGTACCGGCAGAGCCCAATACCGTTGGAAAATTGGAAGACATGGTAAACTGTTTTACCACGATCTGCTCGCGGGCACTGGCCAAAGCCTGTCCTGATCCCAAACCGTGGGGAAAACGAAGGCCCCACTGGTGGTCCCATGCGCTGGACTCTCTGCGGAGAGATTGCAGGAGACAGTTTAACAGGGCGAAAAGGCTGAGTCAGGAATCTGAATGGCAGACCTATAAACAAGTTCTGCGGTCCTACAAAAAAGCCCTGCGTGAAGCAAAAATATCCTCATGGTGGGATTTTTGCACTGGCGTGGAGGGCGTTGGCGAAACTGCCAGACTACGAAAAATCTTGTCAGGTACAACAAACCCAATTGGGTCTCTACAGAGACAGGATGGTTCATGGACAGCGACGGGAAAAGAAACGGTCGAACTACTTCTCGACACACACTTTCCTGGTAGTTTACAGACAATGGAAGTAGATTGTTCCTCTTCGGGCGCAATGGTAAATCTCCCTCTCTCAAAAGAAAGTATCACTTCGGCGATAAAAAGCTGTAAACCCTATATACCAGCTCAATTGGTTGCAACGATTGATACATCTACAAATTGGCTACTAAGTATGTTTAGAGCATGCTGCAAGCTAAACTACGTACCGACGGTATGGAGATCTGTTTCTGTGGTCTTCATACCCAAGGCTGGAAAAGCAACACATGCGAACCCAAAGGACTTTAGACCTATAAGTCTCTCATCCTTTGTTCTTAAAACTTTAGAAAGGCTTATAAATAACTTTCTCTCTCTTACAATTGACAAAAGACTATTGTCTAATAATCAGCACGCTTACCTTAAGGGAAGGTCCACGGACACTGCACTGCATTCCCTGGTTAGCTATATCGAAAGGTCCTTCAGTTACAAGGAATTTTGCCTTGTAGCTTTTCTTGACATTGAGGGTGCTTTTAACAACATTAGCCCTGAGGCCACAACACATGCCTTAGGAGGGCTCTGTGTGGAAAGCTCCCTGGTTGAATTTATAGAGCAAATGCTCTTGGGAAGAAAGATTACAGCAGAGGTCGGTGCAAACCGTGTTTCGAGACAGGTGTCTCGAGGTACGCCGCAGGGTGGTGTACTTTCACCTCTTCTATGGAATCTGACCGTTAGTTCTCTCCTGCAGGAGACGGAATGGGGTGCTGCCAGAGTTGTCGCATATGCAGATGACATCGCCATTGCATATATGGGCAAATTCTCTCAGACCTTGTGTGACTTGATGCAAGGGACACTCCGCGAAGTGAGCAACTGGTCCACGCGATGTGGACTCAGAGTCAACTCAGAAAAAGTGGAGCTGGTGCTCTTCACTAGGAAATATAAAGTTCCGCATGTAACTACGCCGGAACTTAATGGAATCCGTCTGAACACAAAGAGGGAGGCCAAGTTCCTTGGCGTCACATTCAACATGAAGCTTAGCTGGAGGAATAATATGATCCAGCGATACCAGAAGGCTTCTGTGGCCCTATACTCTTGTAAAAGGGCCATTGGGATGAGATGGGGTCTGAATCCAAGCGTTCGCCGCTGGATTTACACAGCAGTGGTTAGGCCGATTCTCCTCTACGGAGCAATCGTTTGGTGGCCTGCACTAAGCAGAGCTGCTAATCTCAATCTACTTAGCAAGGTGCAGAGAGCGGGTATGATCTGCATTAGTGGAGCGTTGCGAACAACACCAAGCGACGCCTTGAATGTCTTCCTGGACCTTTTACCCTTAGACTTCGTGGGTCAGCAAATGGCGGCTCTTGCCGCGCTTCGGTTAAGGGAGACAGGTCAATGAGAGTCTAGCTTGCGTGGGCACTCAAGCATACTGAACAAATATAGAATGCTTCCGGGCTACACAGACCGTTGTGTTGATACTGCGGTCCCGGACAGGAATTTCGCGATGGTAATCCCAGGTAGGGGTGCGTGGTCGAGAGATTTCTACACTCCACCTGGAAGTCTCACGATCTTCACAGATGGCTCGAAACTGAATGGCAGAGTGGGAGGAGGGGTCTACTCGCAGGACCTATCTCTGAACTGTTCTTTTCGGCTGCCGGTGTACTGTAGTGTTTTTCAGGCTGAGGTTCTAGCCATAAAGGACGCTATAGACCTATTACAGACCGCTTTGAAAGGCAATGATATCTTTATATTTAGTGATAGCCAAGCGGCAATCAGAGCTGTGAGCGCAGCTATAATTAGATCAAAGAGTGTACTGGATTGCAGCCGATCTCTGCAGGAGATGGCCAAGCAGAACAGGCTCAACCTCATTTGGGTTCCTGGCCACAGGGACATCGAGGGTAACTGCATTGCGGATGAACTTGCGAGGGAAGGAACAACCAAGCAGATTCTTCCCAGTAAATAACGCATTGGTATTCCCTTTGGCACTTGCAAGCTGCTCTTAAAAGAATCTACTTATGCTCGTGCGAGCAACAGATGGACACATATCACAACCTGTAGGATCTCAAGGCTGACTTGGCCTAGATGGGACCGAAAACGGTCGCGTAGTCTTTATACCTTAAAACGGGACGATATTTCCCAAGTAATTGGCGCTTTATCAGGGCACTGCCTCATAGGCAACCATGCTGGTCGTCTTGGAGTACCCTTCTTTAGATGCTGTAGAAGCTGCAAAAATTATGAGGAGGAAGAAACGGTCCTGCATCTTCTCTGTATCTGTCCAGCTCTAGCCAGAAGCAGGCTACGGTTTCTAGGGGCACCTGTTTTTAGGAACCTTGGAGAGTTAGGTGAAATAGACCCAAGATGCTTGACGAGCTTCTTAAAGAATTCTAAATGGTCCAGCAAGAGGGAGTGAGCGTTAAGCTTGTGGTATCACAACGGGCCTCTACTAATGGCCTAAGTGAGTCGCTGGATTAGCGGTGACAGCCACTCATACCTACCTACCTAAACCAAACTATTCCGAGCTCTCTTGAAACAATTGATGGTCCAAAAATAAATCACAAACTTCCGTTGGTAAATCTGCACGCCTGGTCTTTGGAGGCAAACGTAACCTCGCAATTAATGGGTCGGACGAAATTAGCAGCCTGTTCATTAGATCGGTGTTTATGTCAACTCTTGATGTTTTTCTAGTAAACATTTCTCGGTAATTTCTTGTCTCTTTGTTTCTTGCTTCATGAGCTTCTTCGGAGAAATTGCCAATCGGAAGAATGCAGAAAGAGATTATTTCTGAACCATGGTATAATATTTTATGCACCGTTACTGGCATATTGTACCATGAATATTCAAATAAATAAAGCTTTATAGTATCTGATGTATAGCGTTGAAAGGCAAATCCACTGTTTATGGAAACAAGTATTGTGCGAAACTTTTTAATTAAATCAATATTTATTCCTATTATTTCTGCTGTGTGTGCGTGTTTAAAAAATTTTCTGCTGTGTTGCCATCATTGGTATTTCCAGCTTTTTGTTTCGGCATGTCGACAAGAATACCCATTTCATTCCTAAATTTTTCTTGGATTGCTTTTTTTATTTGAGCAACTTTGCCTTTGTTTTCCTCGCCTGAAACGTACCACTTTTTAATATCCAACCGATATGAAATATGTAGTAAGCTCTCCATAAATCGTATATAAGCATGCAAAGGTGATAGACCCAAGGCTAGCATATTAGCATCAACCTTACGATTAGAAAGGGCATTTAAATTGTTCATTCTTTTTGGTGTAGCACCACACAAATAGCATATTTGCGATGAAGTGTAAGCGGACAGAGCGTTGCATACTTTTCCGTCTACCATGCATTAAATGAAAGTCGCTTCAACTTTAAAATTGTACTCTTGCAACTCGACGCTAGTCGATATCAATTTGGCTATCTGATCTTCAATTTTCTGCACTTCAGTTATTATCAGATCCCGAGTAAATATAAACTTAATGGGTCGGCAGTATCGAGTCGATGACGGAGCGGGGTTTTGCCAAACAATTCGCTTTTCTCCACCAACAAAATAAAATAATTGAAGGGGAACCATTGCTATTGAAAATAGGCTTTCATCCGAGCAGTCTTCCTCCGTAAATGTTTGCTTGTACCGGTTCTGCTCTGCATCATCACACCCCCATTTAAAAAGGAATGCTAATTTTTTCTTTTAGACTCGGCAGAGATTTAAAGTTGTCACAGATTGCACTTGTTAATCTTTTAACAGTGTGGTCGACCAAGGATTGCAAATTGATTTCAGCATATGCTTCACTCACTGAAATGTTATTTGGGTAACATAATGATTTCGAGCGCACCACAAGATCATAACAGGGATACAGTTTATTACTGCAATGTTTTGAATGTTGCCGAATCGCATGATATTGCTCCGTTGACAAATTTGCGTCTATCATCATTGCCAGAGCTTGGTCAGCTAAGAGACGTTTACTTTCTGAAGCGCTTAGTCTAGCCCTCGATTGCTGTTCCTTTTGACGGAGATGCTCCTGATAACTCTTTCACAATATTAGCCGAGTCTCTTTTTCCGGAAGTCCCTCCCTCCCTTCTTTCAAAAATTGAACCATCCTGTGCGCTTAATGTAGAGTAGAAAGTTGGAGATGTTTGCTGAGTTCAAGTCAGCTAGACAGTCCAGAAAGTAACTTTTAAAAGCTTTACTGCGCGTCTTGGCCAAGCCGGGGCAGTGGCAGAGGTAGTGCTCAATACTCTCCACCTCCTCCTCGTTTCGGCAGCTGCGGCAAAAATCATTTGTTGCGTAGCCCAGCCTTTCCCCATGCGTGCCCATGAGGCAGTGCCCGGTTATCACCCCAACTACTAATCTAAGAGAGGAGCGGCCAAGCATAGTGAGAGCTTTAGAGCGCCTCTCATCGGCTTCTGGCCAGATTTGTCTGGTAATGTGGCAGGTGGGCTCCGATGCCCACCTTACATTTACCTTACCCATAAGCTCAGATCTTAATCTGTATTTATAGGATGCCAAGGGTAAACCCGCCTCTTGAGCAGAGTTTATCATAGTTAGTTCCGTCCCTTTTCTTGCTAGTTCATCAGCCAGGCAGTTGCCAGGAATGTCCTTATGGCCAGGGACCCATGCAACACATACGGAGCACATATCTGCCAGCTGGTTTAGAGCTGCTCTGCATTCAAAGGCTACCTTGGAGGTTGTACCGTTGGATGTCAGAGATTTGATAGCAGCCTGGCTGTCAGAATAAATGGTAATGCCTCGTTCTAAAGAGGTGCACGTTGTAAGGCCACGAGCTGCTTCCATTATTGCATTTAGTTCGGCCTGGAAAACACTGCAGTGGTCCGGTAGACGAAGACTGAGGTTTAGATCGAGTTCACTAGAGTAAATCCCGCTGCCTACTCGTTCGTTTAACTTGGAACCATCTGTGTATATAGCTGTCGATCCTGGATCCAGGTCTACGATACCTATCCATTCGCTCCTCTCTGGGATTCTTGTGGAGAATCTATTTCCAGAGAATGGAGGGTGTATAATATAATCCAACCTTATCGGGTTGTCGGGCAGAGTTTCCAGGACCATCGAGTGCCCATGGTTAAGATTTCTCCACGGAAGGATCGCATTTAGCCTGGCCGCACTGCAGGCCGCCAGAAAATTGCCGTAGAGATCCACCGGTGGGAGATTCAACATTATTTCCAGAGATTTGGTGGGTGTAGAGGGCAGTGCTCCCGTGGTGAGCATTGCGGCCGCCCTCTGGACCCGTTCTAGCTTGGCTCTGGTACGCGTCCTGCTCAATGCCGGCCACCATACGACAATCCCGTAGAAGAGAATGGGTCTTATCACAGCTGTGTACATCCAGTGTATAATGTGTGGCTTTATACCCCACTTCTTCCCCACGGCCGTCTTACAGGCGTATAGAGCAACAATAGCTTTCTTGGAGCGGTCTTCAATATTCCGCCTCCAGTCGAGTTTTTTGTCTAGTACAATTCCGAGATATTTGACCTCGGTTGAGAGATTGAGAACCGCTCCGTTTACGGATGGAAGTTTGAAAACGGGAATTTTGTATTTCCTTGTAAAGAGCACTGCTTCGGTCTTGGAGGGATTGACGTTAAGTCCACATTCCACCGACCAGCGAGCTACGGTATTTAGAGCGTTTTGCAGTAAATCGCTTATGACCTGAAGATGTTTGCCCGTTGCTGTGATTGCCAAGTCGTCAGCATATGCCACGACCTTGCAGCCGGTGCTCTTGAGGTTTAAGAGTAAGTCGTTTACAGTAAGGTTCCAGAGTAAAGGTGACAGAACACCTCCCTGGGGTGTGCCTCTAGCCACATGTTTGGATTTAGAGCTGTCCCCTACTGTTGAGAATATCGATCTTTTCCTGAGAAGGAGCCCCACAAAGTCCACCAGTCCCTGCTGTATCCCCACCATACAAAGTGATTTGATAACAGCTTCGGGATAGACATTGTTGAAAGCTCCCTCGATGTCTAGAAAGATCCCCAGCGTGAACTCCTTTATGGCCAACCCTTTCTCAATCGTTGAGACGATGTCATGGAGAGCAGTCTCCACGGATTTGCCTTTTGAGTATGCATGCTGGTTGGGAGAGAGTTTGTCTTTCCTTATATTTCGTCGAAAGTGCTCATCTATGAGCCTCTCAAGGGTTTTGATAAGGAACGAGGTGAGGCTTATGGGCCTGAAGTCCTTGGGTTTTGCATGAGCTGCCCTGCCTCCCTTTGGTAGAAAAACGACTTTCGCCTTCGTCCACTCATATGGAATGTGGGTGAGGGTAAGGCATGCTGTAAAGATCTGTGTAAGCAGGGGACAAAGAAGGTCCTTCGCTGCTTGCAGTTGTGCGGGGAAAATTCCGTCTGGTCCTGGAGATTTGTAGGGTTCGAAGGACATCACTGCCCATTCCACCTTATCGTACCTCACTATGTCCCCTGCGGTATTCCCTGAGAGTGAATTGGCTTGCAGACCTGGCGCGATATTGGAGTCATCAGAGCACCCAGGGAAGTGGGTGGTCATTAGTAGCTCCAGCATTTCGTCGGTTGTAGATGTCCATTCTCCGTTTGGTTTTTGAATAGAGTTTGTCGTTGGGGCACTTTTCGAGAGAACCTTCCTCAGCCTGTTGGCTTCGGAGTTTTCTTCTATGTTGTTACAGAAGTTTTGCCAAGATTTGCGTTGTGCTGTCTTAATGGCCTTCTTGAAAGTTCTAAGAGCGTCTTTGTATGGTTGCCAAAGACCTGTCCTCTTGGCTAGGTTAAAGAGGCGCCTGCTCTCTTTTCTGAGTGCTGAAATCTCTAGATTCCACCACTGGGGTTTCTTTTTACCCTTCGGGAGGGTCTTAGGACAGGAGACTCTAAAAGCGGAATTGCATGCGTTTGTTATAAGGTCTACCGCTTCATCTATTTTTGACGATGAGTCAAGCTCACCGAGAGAAACGACCTTCGTGTTTGAGGGACTCGCTTCGTCAGGTGTTTGCGATAGGCCTAGCCTACCGTGATAAACGTGTCTGGACAGAGAGGCTTGGAGGACGTTTTTATATTTCTGCCAATCCGTCCGCCTCTTATTCCTGTATGCCGTTAGAGTAGTAGGATTGAGAGTTAACTTGAAAGTTATGTATAGGTGGTCGGAAAAGGAGTGCTCTTTGGACACTTGCCAGTTGCTTATCAGGTCTGACATCCTGCCTGATGCGATGGTGATGTCCAGCGTTTCTCTTCTGACAGAGGTCATGAAGGTGGGATCGTTCCCCCGGTTGCATATATATAAATTATTTGCTAATATAAAATCAAGTAAACACTCACCTCGAGGGTTGGTTCGCTTGAGCCCCATATCTCATGATGTGAGTTCGAATCGGCTCCAATTATGACCGGGAGTTTTCCTTTTTCAGCCCCTATGATGGCTTCCTTCAGTCTTATTGGAGGGAGAGATTGGCTGTCGTGGGCCATATAGCTCGTCAGGAACCAGACGACGCTCTCTTTAAGCTGGACGCTTACGCATACTGTGTCTTCGTCGCTGTATTGAGAGAGGAGAATATAAGAAAGTGCTTTTTTAATAAGAATACATGCTCTGATCCTACCTGCTACTGGGGCTGTTACCGTTTGGTAGGCATCAGAGTTCAGTCCGCAAACCCTGTTTCTGACGATCCACGGCTCTTGGACGAGAATGATGTCCTCAGCCCTTTCGCTGAGTCGCAGAAGGAGGGCAGCCGAAGCTGCCTTGGAGTGGTGCAGATTAATTTGGAGAATCCGCACCATCTCTAGAATTACCGACGTCCATTGCCTCTGGCTCTTCTCTTTGGGTGACGGCCCTGACTGTGATGTCAAGGTCCGCCTCCTCAGATTCCGAAGCCAGAAGCTGGTCCTCATCATCAGGTGCTACCCATCGGCTGTATATCGACCCGACGTATGCGGATACTGAGCCCGTTTCGCTCTCAGCATCCGTCGCGACGTCCGATACCCCCGATGGGATGTCCTCCGTTGCGCTCAAGGCGCTCGGTTTTAATATGCTGTTGGAGTCTGGCTCCGGGGCCTTGGGGACGCTCGAGGTGTCTCCCGGTTTGTTGGCCCCCTCGCCAGTGAGAGTAGTAACGGAGTCGGGTGCGCTCGAGGCGTTGCCCGTCTGGTCCGTCTGTCTGGCTCCCTCCGCCCTCTTGTGGACCTTAATGGTGATGGAGTAGAAGCCGTAGCTTATTACCCCACCACAGTCCGCGAGCACTGGGATAGAAGCATCGTTGATGACGAGGTCAACGTAGCGCTGCTTCTCCTTGGTCTCGCCAACTCGGACTATCCTCCAATCATTGGTGGGTAGATCTCCGTTGCCAAGGCGGATGAGCTCGAGGATCTCCTGCGGTTTGGATGGTTCCGCTGGGACCCAAGCCCAGGCTCGAGGCCGCTTAGGGATCTCGTCCCTGTGGACAGCCATCAAGTCTGCCCCGGGCCACAGCTGTCCCACCGAGGAGATTGCCTCCTTGTACAGCCGGACTGCACGTTCGTCCGCGCACGCGACCAGCTTGATTCGCCCTTGATACCAGCCGGCGTCGCGGACGACTGGTGCAGGGCCGGGATACTTCAGGAGTATGCCCTTATAGACCCTGCAGAGACCCATCAAGACGGACTTCCAATTGTCCGTGCTGATGTTCCCGTCGGGATGGCTCTTATCGAGCACAGCCAGCGTCAGGTGCTCCTTCGCAGCCTCGCTAAAAGCCTTGGCTGATATGGCCATCGACCGACGGTTCGGGGGGGAGGAAGTCCTGTGCCTCTTCGATCCACTGGGGGTATCGTCTTGAGATCGCTGTCTCTTAGAGGCCAGGTCCTTCTTCTGGTCCGTGCGAGTGGGAGGTATGTCCTTCTCGCCGTTCCCTGAGAGGCGCTTTCCGCTGGCGTTCAGGACTCCCTTAGCCCACTCGAGGGAGGATTTCTGTGCCTCCGTCAGTTGGGCGTACGGTATAGCCTCCAGCCGTTTGATGACCTTCGGGGCTGCCCTTCGGTCGCGCTGGGCCCTGACGTGAGGCTTAATGGCTTTGCCAGTGTTTTGCGCAGCGGTGGTTGGTTTTTTGTCCGTAGAGGACCCCTGTTTTACCACCAAACTGTGCAGGGTAGGAGAGACCTTGGTGGGCCTGGGGGGATTGATCGTCCTCAGCTTTTCCACCGGAAGCGACTTTCCCTCGAGGGGCTTAGTACTTCCGGCTTCCCCGGAGTATGGCTTTCCCTCAAGGTGTGGGGCCATATTTCCAGTCGCTGCGGAGGACCGAAGTAGGGTTTTGGGCCGTGTAGGCCCTTTCGGCACCGTCGTTGCGGTTCCCGAGACAGGGTTGGACGTAACTTCGCCGTGTCCGTCGGCGGCACTACCCGTGCAGGGTTCCGAGGCTGGTTGATTCGTTTTATTCATATTTCTGGTTCTTTGGCCACCTATTGAGCCGAGACCGTTCGGTGGCCGGAAGTAAAAAGGAAGGGGGAAGGGAACGGTCGACTACGGCAGAGCCCCATGCCGCAGCAAGTCCACCGTTACTCCCGGAGGCGGACCGGTGTCCGGGAGGCGCCGTTAGAATACAGTCGGAAAAGCCCCCTGACTGCAAACCATCCATGGGCACGGTGACGCATGACACCCTGGATTAGGGGGGAAGGGTAGTTTCGACACCCTCCGGGTCTAGATCCGTAGTGTTCAGTGGAAACAGGGTCACCTCTGGAAGGGTACGATTCCTCATCGTGCACTACGGTCTTGATGTGGGATTGGCTAGGTGTCTAGGGTAACCTGGGCACTATATTGCGCTTCATCCACACCCTGCTTTCACTCGACCCCCTTTTGACATTAGTTCTTTACATTTTAGACGCTGTGTTCATGCGGCACAATCCGAAACCTCTTTTTCTCGCCTTCCGCAATTTGATGATTTGGATGGTGCGACATCAAGAGCGAACTCTGCAGCAATTAGACTAGAACTTAGCCAACCAGCATTATTATGCATAAACCTTGCCTTATCTCTGCGCGATTTGCTCCAACGCGTTAGAATAATAAACCAAGCTTTTTAATAAATTTAAGAAGATAGCCCTATAGAATTAATAAGGAAAACTTCTATATGAATTCAAGAAGATAACCCTATAAAATTAATAAGGAAAACTTTTAAATGAATTCAAGAAGATATCCCTATAACATAAATAAGGCAAACTCTTTCATTAATTCAAGGAGATAAACTTATAAAATTAACAAGACAACCTTTTTAATAAATTCAAGTAGGATTCTTATAAAAACAAAAAGATGGAATTTTTAATTAATTTAAGTAGATATCCACATAAAATTTCGAAGATTTCTTCTTGATTTCATTGAAAAGATTTTCCCAATTAAAATAAGAAGACTTCCTTCTTGAGGAAAAACCATAGAGATATCTTTTACTTTTGTTCTATTTTATTAGGTAGGTTTCGCTCTGTGCGTGATTCAAAATCGAGAGAGGACTTGACTGTGCAATTGCCTACTCAGTCCGAAGTAGCACTTCTTGGCAAGAAAGATTCTGCGTTGGATTTAAAGGCTGACACTTATTGGTGTTAATGCTGGTTCCTAAGTAAACGAAGTCCTCTACTTTTTCAAAGTTATAACTGCCAACAGTGATGTTTAATCCCAGTCGTGAATGTGCCGACTGTCTATTTGATGACAGGAGATACTTCGTCTTGCCCTCGTTCACCTCCAGACCCATTCGCTTCGCTTCTCTATCCAGTTTGGAGAAGGCAGAACTAACTGCGCGGTTGTTAAGGCCGATGATGTCAATGTCAATTGCACACTCTTATAAAAGATGGTGCCTGACCGATTTAGTTCTGCGGCACGAATTATCTTCTCCAGCGTCAGGTTAAAGAAATCGCACGACAAGGAGTCACCCTGTCTGAAACCTCGTTTGGTATCAAACGGCTCGGAGAGGTCCTTTCCGATTCTGACGGAACTGGTGGTGTTGCTCAACGTCATTTTACATAGCCGTATAAGTTTTGCGGGGATACCAAATTCAGACATTGCGGCATAAAGGCAACTTCTTTTCGTGCTGTCGAAGGTGGCTTTGAAGTCGACAAAAAGATGGTGTGTGTCGATTCTTCTTTCTCGGGTCTTTTCCAAGACCTGGCGTATTGTGAATATCTGGTCGGTGGTGGATTTACCAGGTCTAAAGCCACACTGATGGACCTTATATCAGTTCGTTGACGGTGGGCTTAAGTCTTTCGCACAATACACTTGTCAGAACCTTACACGCGATGTTAAGAAGGATAATCCCGCGATACTTGGCGCAAACTGTAGGATCACCCTTTTTGTGGATTGGGCAGAACACACTTAAGTTCCAATCAGTAGGCATGCGTTCATCCGACCATATTCTAGAGATGAGCTCGTGCATGCACTTAACCAGCTCGTCGGCCCCGGGGGCTTTGTTGTTCTTCAGCCGTGCTATCGCTTTCCGAACTTCGTCGTAGTCGGGTGATGGTACATCGCGTCCATCATCATTGATTGGGGATTCAGGTTAAAAGTCTTCTCCAGGGTTGTTGCAGTTGCTTCCATTAAGCAGAGTGGAGAAGTGCTCCCTCCATAATTGAAGTATGCTGTGGACATCAGTCACCAGGTAGCCGTTTTCATTTTTACAGGAATTCGCCCCGGTCTTAAAACCTTCTGTAAGCCGTCGAACTTTTTGAAAAAATTTTCGGGCGCTTTTCCTGTCGGCCAGCATCTCAAGCTCTTCGCACTCACGCATTTCGGCCTCTCTCTTTTTCTCACGAAACATGCGACTTGCTTCCTTCTTCAACTCACGATAACGCTTTCGCACAACCCGCGTTGCGCCCGATCGCAGTGTGGCCCTGTAGGCAGCGTCTTTATGTTCCGTAGCGGCGCGACATTCCTCGTCATACCAGTTGTTCTTTCGGGATCGCTGAAATCCGATGGATTCTTCAGCGGCGGTATGTAGACAGCCAGAAATATGGTTCCACTGCTCGGAAATATCGTTCAGTTGATTATTGCTCTCAGAGAGCAGGAGTGCAAGTCTGGTGGTGAAGTGGGTGGCTGTCTGTTGCGATTGCAGCTTTCCGACGTCGAGCTTTCCTTGTGTCCACTGGAAGCATGCCTTCCGTCTATCACAACGTGGTCGATTTTGTTTCGTGTCTTACCATCTGGAGACAGCCACGTAGCCAGGTGAATATTCTTATGCTGGAACCTGGTACTACAAACTACCATGTTTCGGGCCCCGGCGAAGTCGATCAGTCTCAATCCGTTATCGGACGTTTCGTCGTGGAGACTGAATTTTCCGACTGTGGAACCAAAGATGTCCTCCTTGCCCACCTTGGCATTGAAGTCGCCAAGCACGATTTTTATATCGTGGTGGGGGCACCGCTCATACGTGCGGCTAAGGAGATTGTAGAAGCGATCTTTAGTCCCATCGTTCTTCTCTTCCGTCGGGGCGTGGGCGCAAATCAGGGAGATGTTGAAGAACCTCGCCTTGATGCGGATTGTGGCGAGACGCTCGTCAACCGGAGTGAACGACAGTACTTTACGGCGCAGTCTCTCTCCCACCACAAATCCGACACCAAATTTGCCCTCCTTTACATGGTAGCTGAAGTAGATGTCGCAAAGGCCTATCACTTGTTTCCCTTACGCCGTCCATCGCATCTCTTGGATGGCGGTGATGTCAGCCTTTGCTCTGCTGAGGACATCAACTAGCCGGGCAGAGACACCTTCCCAATTAAGGGTCCAGACATTCCAGGTGCATGCCCTCCAAGCTTTGTCCTTTAAACGTTTGCTGTGGTTGTCATCAAAAAAGGGGGGTCTTATCCGAGGCTTTGTTTTGTTTTTCATTGGAAGTTGTTTTTTTTTATTTAACTGTTGTACTTTATTACTAAAACAAAATCGAAAGAAAAAAAAGGACGCACAATTTTAATTTTATCACTCAAAGTTTTGTGATCGATGCAAGATTGTACGCTGTTCAATAGCACGCCTTTGACACCTGTTTTCATGCCAACCACATTTTTTCGTTCTCTTTTGTGCTTATTTTCGTAACAATTGGTGTATTTTCTAATAAAAAACAAGGTATTAACAATATTGAAACACATTTTTTTCATTTCTGCCGTTCAGATTTGCTGAATCTGACACTGTGCGTAGTAGGAATTCTTCTACTTCAAGAAAAGTAGTCACAAAAATTAATACAAATTTGAGTTCTCAGTGAACTGTACAAACGTAGCTTTACTTATCCCGATAATTTTGAGTGATTTTTTTGCTTCTTTTCAATGCCACAGGATAGTTCGGCATCGTCACCTTTGTTGATGAGACTCTATAACGTTGAGTTCCCTGAGACTGAATGCTGGTTCAATACCAGCACTGAGCCCGGTCTTACACATTGTCGAATCTTTACTGATGGCTCCAAAACTAACTCTGGGTCAGGATCTGGAGTTTTTATAGAAGATAATGGGGATAAGCTACACTTTTATTTTGAGGAATATGCCTCGGTCTTTGCAACTCTCAAGGCCATGGACTACGTGGTGGGAAATAGGTGGAGGGGGAGGAGTATAAGTGTCTGCAGTGAAAGCCAAGCTGCACTCAAAGCATTGGCCAGCCCTCTAACTACTTCCAAACTAGTTCGGCAATGCAAGTCTCGACTAAACTATGTTGGTAAACATAATGATCTTGCTTAATTTGGGCTGATGTTCACTCGGAAGTACCTGGTAATGAGACACCTGACCATTTGGCCAGAATTGGCTGGGATCAGGTGTTCCTCGGCCCGCAAACAGCTATAGCACTCACACCTTTGGCCATTAATGCCACCATCAGAAACTGTGTGAATACTTCGCTCTGGAACGACTGTGAGGCGTCGAGAGGTTGCAGATGGGCAAAACTTATATTACCTTCAATCTCAGAAGGACTATTAAATAACTTGCTCTCACTTAACAGGAGAGACCGCAGGCAACTTGTTGGACTGTTGGCCGGTCACTTCACGTGGCAAAGACACCTGAAAATGATAGGCGTACATGACAACTCCATATGCCCATCCTGTTTTGAAGAGGAGGAGACGGCGGAACACTTTCTGTGCTTCTGCCCCGCCTTTGCAAGAGCTAGATATGAGGCATTTGGTAGCGACGTGTTGAGAGACGAACACCTGAGCTCATTGACACCCCAAAATCTGCTAAGATTTATCCGTAAGTCCTGCAGATTTATAACAGATTAAAAGGAACATTAAAACGGTACAAAAGGCAGCATGTAGTCTGAATTTTGTTTTCTGTACGCGTTGTTTCGTGCCTTATTCCCACAAAAAAAAACACCAAGGCGAATTTAGTAAGGTGGCCTTAGAAACAGCTGATTGATTTGTTTTTTCTATCGCCGTGGTACAGCAAATGTCAAAATCATTTGTTTGTTGGTTGGTTTTGACATTCGCCGTACTGAAAGCAACAACAAAATACATGTATTTTTTTTAACATTTGCTGCCACCTTGCAATACGCCTTGAGTAAACGTATTGAAATATTTATGCAAAAATTTGCATATTCATTCATAGGCTTTGAATGATTAACACTATTTTTTTATGGCTTCTACATTTTTGAATTAGATTACACTGATGACAACGAAACATACATATATACAGAAATAAATAAACGCATAGGTTTCAAATCAATAAATACAATTTATGTATATATTAATTACACTTATTAGGCACCGACGTTCATGAACTCTGCAACACAAATTTAACACTTACCATGAACTTTTGCAACATCATTTTAACACACACCCGAACATTCGATATATGTTAAAATATTATTAAAACACTCTAAGCACTACGCGTGCAAACCATAATTTCATAGTTTAGTATTAATTTTCAAACACTTTCCACAATTTTTCATGTAATCAAAATTTTGAACACTTGGATTTCGGTCACACTCATTCTCTAGCACTTTACGCTTAAATAACGCACTATTTTCACAAAGAAATGAATTATATTTTACTACAATTAACATAGGACATTAATTATTCTATTTTTTACAATATTTCTGATTTTAATAGAGTTTTTTATAAAAACAAGCTGCACTTAAAAGTCCACTCTTATTTACATTTGTTTTGGTCGCAAACTAGACGATGAAAATAATTTCTTCTGCTTCTTTCGTGCGGACAGCGTATCAAAGCATATGGTGAAAGTTCTGGAGATGGACTGCACCATTTGGTCTCAGAAATTTTTTTTTTAGGGTTTTGCTTGGATGGCTTGAGCCTTAAAGCTCAAAAACGCCAGTTTAATCTTGTTCCGGAGTTTTATTCGCAGTAGCTACACGACGTTGTAGCTTATCCAAAATAAATTCTGCTAGAATATGCCTTGGATATGTTGATGTGTAGAAGTTTTTAGAGTTGTCTAAATCCGTAGTTACACGAAATTGTAGCTTGTCCACCGCAGTTTCTGAGGATGTGTTGAAGTTAAAAAGATACCAGCTATGCTAAACGTTGAAAGTTGAAGCGTGTTTGGTTTGGACAAATCCAAAAGATTAAGCGGTTGGCATAGTTCTATGATATAGCCATCGATTGATTTAATTTTTCATTAAAAACAAAGGAAAAAAGAGATTGGTGGACGGTATTGCACCACAGATAATTTTGAAAGTTGAGTGATTTTGCGATAGTCAAGATCATGAAGTATATCATGGAAGTTGCAATTTTCCTGGAAGACCTCGAAGCCCCCTCGAACACTGTCAAGAAATGTACATTTGAAAACTTGATGCATGAAGCCATCTTGCATCCCACATCTGCAAACATTACAGCTGACAACTTTGATTCTGAAAAAGTATTCTTTGTCGTAGGTGACGCCGGTAAATATTCGGTTCAGTATTTTGATTTCCCTGGCCCCTAGATTTATGTTATGAAGCCATGTTTTTTTAGGTTTATAATTAAATACTTGAGATAACAGATTAGGTTTGTTAGAAGTGTGTTAAAAAGTTCCCGTACTACTTTGAATGTATTTCCTTTTATATGCTTCTAAGAGCTTCATCTAATGTCAGTATAATTTAAATTAAGTGCCTTTTTGGCTAGTTCGTCCGCTTATTTATTTCCTGGGATACCCTTGTGGCTTGGTGTCCAAATTATGGTTACTCTGTCAAAGTCTGCTTCTACCATGGATTTGTGAATGTCTGAGATTATATAATTTTGT
Organism: Philophylla caesio; assembly: GCA_963971545.1. Classification (NCBI taxonomy): domain Eukaryota; kingdom Metazoa; phylum Arthropoda; class Insecta; order Diptera; family Tephritidae; genus Philophylla; species Philophylla caesio. The sequence goes on along the minus strand of OZ020608.1, from coordinate 64,524,460 downwards.
GTTTTTTTCGTCATTAGGAGTTGGCACTTCACAAGGCTACGAGTATCTGTATTTTATTGTTAGTATTGGCAAAGTCTCCCCAAAACTTGATGAAGATTTGAAATTTAGCTTGTAAGAGCAGTCAGTTTTGTCTGAATAATTAAATATTGCCATACCTGTTGCTGTATCGCTAACTGAGGCGTCAGTGAAAAAGATGCGGTGGGTTTTTATATTGTAATCATGAACTATTTGGTTGAAGATGGCTCTGATTGCCTCAGCAGAAACGTCCGGTTTTTTCTTGTCAAGTGCCTTAGTAATAATACTAAGGTTACTGTACGGAACAACATAATCAATAGTGTTGAGATTTCCAAAACTATTAAAGATAAAGCTATAACTGGAATTAACACTGGGACCATTATATAATTCCTCTTTAAGAGTTTCGTCAGTAGATACATACATATATTATTCATAATTTCTTTAACTGGGAGCCATTTAGCTCTTTCTGCAGGTGGGAGCTCGTTTGCGAGAGTTTACATACATATGTATATCAGGGGAACTGGTGTTCATGGATTAAGGCAAAGACACCTTTTCAAATAACTGTTCTGGTACGTTTGTATTTTTTTGTTAATAGTTTTTGTGGAATTTGTCATGTGAGATCTGCAGTACTCAAATTAACTTCCAACAACTGCTTTAACCGCGGTGAGGCACTTGGTTGGTTGGTTGGTTGAAGCGTTGCCTAGTCCTTTAGTGACAAGGGCCCAATTAGCGCTGGAAGCACCATTTTGCTACACTATTTTTCATGGAACCTCTGGTATATCCTACGGTCTTTAATTTTCGAACCACTTTGATTTGTGGATGAAGCTATTTAAACAGGTTATATTACACTTAGAGATCTCCTTTAGCCCTCTTGGGATAAACCCAAGTGTTTCTTGTCGAAGGCGTGCCAGAGCTGGGCACTCACACAGATAGTGAAAAATGGTTTCTCTGCTGTCTGCGTGTTTACAGCTCCTGCAGTAGTTATTGAATGGAAGGCCAATCTTGGCCGCATGCTCACCATGCGGCCAATGGCCCGTGATTGTAGCTGTTAGGCGGAATATTTCTTTCCTTGATCTATTAAGGAGGTCTACCGTTTTTGGTCGATCATAGGTAGGCCAAATTTCTCTCGCGATTTTGCACGTCGTTAACCTACCCCATCTCAATCCTGCTGTTCGCACAAACTTCAAATGTAGTTCTCTCTTGATGACTCCCAGCGGGCAGCGTATTGCTTCCGCCTCAGATTCCTCAAGAAAGGCGCCGGCTCGGGCCAGCCCGTCTGCCCTCTCGTTACCGTATATGTTCCTATGGCCAGGAACCCAAACGAGAGAAATGTCAACCGACTCAGCCGCTGAGCTTAACGCACACTTGCAGTCATGGACTATTCTGGAATTGGTTCTCGGTGATTCCAGTGCCAAGAGAGCTGCTTGACTATATGAGAAGATATATGCTTTCCGTACCCCTTCGCTTCTACCTTTCAGTACCTGACAGGCCCTCTCAATTCCCATCACTTCTGCCTGGAAGATACTGGCAAAGTTAGGTAGACGGAACGAGAGCGACACATCCAGCTTCTCTGAGAACACCCCAGCACCCACACCGCAGTTCATTTTTGACCCGTCCGTGTAGAGAGAGGTGGTGTTCTCGTCCGGCAGTCTGCCCCTGCTCCAGTCCCGCCTAGATGGAAATACTACCTGGAAGCTTTTCCTGAAGTCCAGCGAAGGAGGTAGATAATCTGATTGTTCGTTTGCTCCCAAGAGCCCGTCGAGAACTCTGCTGTGACCGTACTGCTTTGGCCTCCAGCATCCTGACTCTTGGAGTCTGATTGCAGAGTTCGCCGCAGTTTCTTTTATTTGGAGCTCAATTGGCAGCTGATGTAGGATCGCATTAAGTGCGTCCTTGGGACATGATCTAATGGCCCCTGTTACACTCGCACAAGCTGCACGTTGTATGCTGCTTAGCTTCTTGATATTATATTGCCTGTCTAGTGCTGGCCACCACACCAGTACTCCGTAGGTAAGTATCGGCCTTATGATGGCCGTGTACAACCACAGGACAAGCTTCGGTTTTAATCCCCAGTTTTTACTAATGATTCGTTTGCTGGAGTAATAGGCTATGTATGCTTTCTCAACACGCCTCTCAAAGTTTCTCTTCCAGCTAAGTTTCGGGTCCAATGTGATACCCAAGTACTTTGCTTCAGAGGATAGAGTCAGAGGAGTTCCGTTAAGAGAAGGAAGTTTAAACCGTGCTATTTTAGTTCTTTTAGTGAACAGCATTAGCTCTGTCTTATCGGCGTTGATACCCAGCCCGCTTTGTGAGGCCCATGTTTGGAGTCTACGCAGAGCTGCCTCGAGAATTTCGCTTATCGTGGAGGGAAAAAGACCAGATACTGCCACTACGACATAGTCTGCATATGCAACTACTTTTACTCCATCGCTTTTGAGTTTCAGTAGAATATCGTTCATAGCCACTACCCAAAGTAATGGGGACAGAACCCCCCCTTGCGGGGTGCCTCTGTTCGCATAGCGGGAGAGTGTTGATGAACCACTGGTTGCTATAATATGTCTGTTCCTGAGCATCTGCTCAATCCATCCGCAGATGTGGGTAGATACCCCCATCATTCGTAGTGATTGAGTGATTGACTCGACCTTTATATTGTTAAAAGCCCCCTCTATATCTAGGAAGGCAGCTAGAGTAAATTCTTTGAAGTTGATTGATTTTTCTATGGTGCCCACCACTTCGTGTAGAGCAGTTTCTGTTGACCTGCCCTTAATATACGCATGTTGGGCTGTCGATAGCTTTGATCCTTGTATGATGCATCTGATATGTATGTCCAGCAATCTCTCTAGTGCTTTAAGCAGAAAAGATGTTAGACTTATTGGCCTAAAGTCTCTTGCTTCATCATGGGTTCTTCTACCTGTCTTCGGAATGAAAACAACTTTGACTCTTTTCCAGCTTTGTGGAACATGTGATAGTCGAATGCTGGCTTTAAAGACCTGATCCAGCCATATGATCATGGGTTCCCCAAGCTTTTTGCAGCATTATCGGTAAGATCCCATCTGGACCAGGGGATTTGTAGGGTTGAAAATTGTTTATTGCGAACTTTATTTTAGTTCTGTCTATAACAGTTTCCAGTTCCACCTCGGAGGGTTCCGGAAGATTGGTTTGAGTCCATATCGTTGGTCTCTGGCCGCACCCCGGGAAGTGGGTGTTAGTAAGGGCTTCCAATGAATCCCTGGCATTATCTGTCCACACTCCATCGTGCTTCCTGAGAAAGCTTGGATTTGAGTGCTCTTTTGACAGAATTTTGCTCAGTCTAGCGGACTCCCTGCATGTTTCTACAGATGAGCAGAATGACCGCCAGGATTCTGACTTGGCTTTCCTTACTGCTTTCTTGTATTGTTTCAATGAGTCCTTGTATGGCTGCCATACTTTTGACCTGTAGCTATCGTTGAATGTTTTCCTGACTTTAGCCCTGAGTTCCCTAAGTTCTCCAGACCACCAAGGTGGAGATTTTTCCTTACGGGTACTAAAAGGGGTGGACTTCTTAAAGGCTATTTCGATAGATTTCTCCATCCTACCAACTGTTTCGTCTAGGTGAGGCACTTAAAAGATTTGAATTTTTCTGAGATTTCTTTAGAACATCATTATAGTGTTCATTCACTGCAAGGGATTTACTAATCTGTCTACCAAGAAATTTTACCAAACTAACTTGTTCTAATCTCTGATTTGATGCATTATACGAAAGTTTTTTTGTTATCTTTGGATAGGTACATAATTTTCTTTTTTTTCAGAATTGAAGGATAGATTTAAATTTTGGCAAAGCAGTTACCATTCATCAATTTTTTTGCTGAAGTTTACTAGCTGCTTGATCCGGATCCTTGTGCAAGGACATAAGAATCAAGTCATCGGCGAATTGAAAGACTTTAGTCAATATAATGTAATTGCTTCGAATACAGGTTAAAAAGAAGTGGAGATAGACCGCTTCCGCCCGTCATTTTATTTCTACAGCTTCGTTTCCTAGATGAAGTTGCCAAAATATTAGATATAAAAATAATTTGGCGCTTACACTATATAGCTTAGTGTTTGCCCAAGCTTCTTCTCTTCTTTGTATTATACCACAAATGGAGGGACCTATAGACTCCGAACGGCAGATGTATTTATTGAGAAGATTTTTCATGGCAGAGTTACCCTCGGAGGTCTGCCATTGGTGTCCACTATTACAAAAAAACTTTTTTATGATTAAGATTTTACTTGCCCTGACTGAGATTCGAACCTCGAACTCAGCGGCGTATCGAGTTATAGCACGCACCGCTACCAACTCAACCACAACGGCCAGTAAACGGAACAGATGTGTTTTTCACCCCAAAGTAGTTATTTTCTATAATATATTTAAAACTAAACATATTAAAAAGCTTTTTATGGTTAAAAAGTAATTAAGCGAAAGCTTAGTCATCGGAAGTGGTTTAGTACGTAACACACAAAACAAAACAGACAACTAAACAACAAATACGCGCTCTAGTGGAAGCAATTGCTTGTTTGTTTGACTGTGACTGCTGCGGTGATATCTGTGCTGGAAGTGGGTAAGTCAAGCTGCAATTGTCGTTAATCGGCCGATCACAGGATACCATCTGTAGCGGATCTGCTTTGGACGCCTCCACCACAGAGCATAGGAGTAGAAAAATCCTCCATTTACTTGCCATTGCGCTCCATTGTCCAGATAACCCTTTTTGTTGTTCTGCTTATTGCCATTATATTTTGCACTTGATTCGCCTTCACACATACCAGAGAACGTGTATTGAAATATAATATATTCAAATATAAGTTCTCTGGCTATACGTTAAGCCGACAGTAGAATGTAAGGAATGTACTTCAAAACTGCTTCAATTAGATGAAATGATAGCATGCTCTGGTGGGTGTGGTTATAATTATTGCTTAAAATGCAGCAATATTAAAAGGGCTGAAATCAAATTGATAATGGAAAATATTAATTAAAGATGGTTTTGTAATCAATGTACTTTATCGGATACAAATACAAAATTCATTGAAATTATGTAAACTTAATCAGTAAATGTGAACAAACCAAATTGAATGCAGCTGATGTAAAACAAATAGTTGAGCAACTGATTAGCAACAAATATACCCAAATAAAAACAAGTATTGTTTCAGAATTCAATACTTTTTTAGAACATAATATTGGAATCAAAATAAATGAAATGAAAAATGAAATATCTAATGATCTAAAAAAGTGTACTGAATTGGTTCAGAACATTCAGCCAGTATATGTATATAAATAAAAGTGTTCCATTATCTTATGCCCAGGCTGCAAAGACAAATGAAAATAAAATAGTAATAAAACCGTTAAACAAAAATAAAAAGGTTAAAGAAACAAAAGAAGCTTTGAAAAAAGTACCTGAGCCAACAGATGGGCTCGTTAAAACTGTTAAAGAAATTAATAGAGGCGGAATAATTCTAGAATGCAAAAATAAAGACACTTGTGAAAAAGTACATAAAAAAATTAAAGAGAATATTGACACAAATGGGACACATGTATGGTATTTGAACATGTTAATATTATGAGATGCTTTAAATGCCTGGGTTATAAGAACAAGGCAAGTGAATGCACAAATAAAAACGCATGTAGTAGATGTGCTGGAAGTCACGATGTCAAAGAATGCAGCTCTGATATAACGAAGTGTGTAAATTGCTGTGAACTTGTTCAGAAGAAAGTAATTGATGTCAATGTTAATCACTCCAAGCGAAAAATAAAGCCAAAATTTAGCAACCAACGGTCAATGAATTAAGCAATATTTATCTGAACATTAACAGCATTACAGCTAATAAATGTGAACTAGAGAAATTAGTTGAAACTTGTGAACCCCAATTGTTATTATGTTCAGAAACTTGTCTGACAGGAGACATTACAAACCAAGAAGTAAAGATAGATACATATAACCTAGTTAGATGCAAGTCGCAAAGTAGACACACAGGGGGTGTTTTAATTTATGTGCATAATTCATTTAAATACGAAACTGTCGTTAACTATTCTCGTGATAAAAACATTTGGTGTCTACTCGTAAAAATTGGAAATATTACTCCAAAATACCAAATAGGAGTAATGTATCATTCACCGAATGCTAGCGATTCTGACTTTATTAGTTACCTTACTGAAATTTTAAACAATACTAATATTGATGATAACACTATATTTATTGGAAACTTTAATATAAACCTATATAAAAACACTACCTTTAGTAAACAACTGTTAGATTTATTTTAATCCCTCTCAATGATTCAGAAGATAGACTTTTATACTAGGAAAACAGAAGAGACGGAAACAATGATTGATTTACTATTTACTAATCAAGAAATCACAACCGACGAAGTGATCGAAATTGTCAGCGGTTTCAAGAATAAAATCGGTGGAAAAAAGCTCCTATCAGAAGGAGTAATAAAAGACTCAATAACATATACAGGGCATTTCTACAAGCAACTCATTAATGAAAGTTTAAGGAATGGTATAGTTCCTGATCACTGGAAAATGTCAATTATAGTGCCAATTCAGAAGGTAATGAATACAATCAGAGCGGAAGAAATGAGACCAATTAATACACTGCCAAATGATGAAAAAATACTAGAAACCGTTGTAAAGAATCAACTAGTAAATTTCCTAGAAACGAACAATATACTGATATCACAACAGTCTGGATTCAGGTAAAAACACTCCTGTGAGATTGCTTTAAATTTGGTGATAGCTCGTTGGAAAGAAGAACTAAGTAAAAGCAAATTCATAATTGCCGTTTTTCTAGATCTCAAACGAGCCTTTGAGACTATAGACCAAGAGTTACTTTTACAGAAGTTAAATAAAATAGAAATCCATGATGTAGAGCTAAAGTGGTTTGAAAGTTTTATAACGAATCGTACCCAAAAGACTATGAGTGCATCGTCGGTATAAGTATAACGGTTGGTCTGCCTCAAGGTTCAGTTCTGGCACCTATACTGTTTAATATACATATATATAAATGACATCTCGACCTGTGTTAAGTACAGTGACATTAATCTTTTTGCTGATGATACGTTAATCATAATCAGTGGCGACAATATTCCCGATATTATGTCAAAACTACAACATGATTTAAATGAGATTTATAATTGGCTGTGTGAAAACAAGCTTAAATTAAATGTTAATAAAACCAAGTATTATGATCATAAAGATATCCAGAAGAAATCTTGATATAGGCGAGCTTAGTAACATTAATATAAACCATCAAAAAATTTAAAAAGAACAAAACATAACATATTTGGGCGTAAAAATTGATGAAAAACTGAACAAAATTGGAAAAAAATGTTCTTTATGCAACGTACTCGCAAACTCTTGAAGAGAAAATATAAAATCATGGTCTATAGATCCACCATCGAGCCGCTCCTCAATTACTGTCCCACGATTTTTTTCATAATGAATGACAGCCAGATTTATAAACTGCAGAAACATCAAAATCAAGCAATGAGATTTATTCTTCGGAGACGATACGACCCACCAATCAGAGATATGCTATCAGCCCTTAATTGGCTAAGTGTTAAACAACAGCACTTTTATTACACAATGAAATTTGTCAAAAATATTATAGATAATAATTTACCAGATTACCTAAACATTAACTTAAAGTATGGCGTTAATATACACAATAATGATACTCGTAAAAAAAATGATTTCAAGTTACCTATGTTAAAAAGTGAATCTGATAAATGTAATCTATACTATAGAGGTCGCTGGCCGCTGTGATCGAGTTGGTATCGGTGCGTGCTATAACTTGATATGCTGGCGAGTTCGAGGTTCGAATCTCAGTCAGGGCAAGCAAAATCTTAATAATAGAAAAAGTTCTTTCTAATAGCGGTCACCCCTTGGCAGGCAATGGCAAACCTCCGAGGGTATTTCTGCCATGAAAAAGCTTCTCATTAAAATACATCTGCCGTTCGGAGTCGGCACAAAACTGTAGATCCCTCCATTTGTGGTATAATATAAAAACGCACACCACAAATGGTAGGAGAAGCTCGGCCAAACACTGAGCTATATAGTGTACGCGCCAAAATTATATTATTATTATACTATAGAGGTCTTAAATGTTATAATGAGTTACCAAATACTGTGTACGACCATTACAGAGTTTAAAAAAAAATTGTTTGAATATTGTAAATCCATCCCATTATAAAGTAATGTACATACATATGCCCTTAATTATATTATAATATCTATTATAATATCTGTTTTCCGTATACTACAGTTTCGTATTTTTAAACTCCAATTGCATTAATGAATGATCAATAAAATGACCTTATTAGACTTAAGATATATATTATTAAATAATTAGGTTAAGTATACCACTATTGTAAAGAATTAGGCTCTAAAGAGCTGTAAGAAATAAATATAATTAGATATATATTCCACATAAGTATGATTAAAGCACGATTCAATCATTGTTACTTTTAATTGTGCTAGGCTAACACAATTGTATGCATTACTAATATCAGTTGAAGGAATTATGATTTTGTATCTTTGGCTTTTTAGAGAAGCGATTTCATGTAGCATGTAGTTGATGCAAACCTTTTCCTGTATGCAAAGGTATGGTTTGGCAAAACTTGATTTTCTTCTATCTTTTACTACTAAATTTATGCATTTAAGAAAAACAGGTAAAAAAGCAATTTGTTTAAAATGTATATAGCTGTTGGGAATCTTATCTTTTTTGGGAATGGGAACTATTTTGTTAGAGCGCCACTGTGCAGGAATTTGGTTGGTCAGAAATACATCGTTTAGAGCTGGAATATTATTTAAAGACTGATTGGATTTTGCTCAAAGCATGCTGTAAGTTATTTGATCTAAACCTCCCGATGAATGCTTCTTCTTTTTATGTAATACATTTTGGAGTTCTTTGCAGGTTATAGCACATTCGTTTGAAGGTTTGTTCCTGTTGTTCAAACATGCCCAGATACTTTTGTTCTTATCTTTAAAATGGCCTCTCATAGCTCTAACAAAGCGCCAGGCTTCTTTTGTTGAGTAGTCATTATTGAGTTTCTCAACTCTGTCGGATCGCAAATAAATCATTTTGCGTATAAATGTTATCAAATTTTTGTTTTAGTTCTAGGTCATTAGCGCATAAGGTCTGCATTATTTTAAACATGTCACTTATAATTTTTCTAACTCAGTCACTTTGTTGTCTATCTCTAGACGCAGTTCTATGCTGACGATAGTTTTCTTGGTTCGCCCTATTGGCTACCCAACTACACTTAGGGCCAGTTTTTCAGTGCAAGTTGAACTCTGTTTGTCGTTTAAACTAAGTTTAAACTCAGAATGCAGTTTTTCAGTCAACTTTAAACGGAGTTTAAACTACGTTTAAACGGCCGATTGTGCTCGGTTAAACTTAGTTTAAATTTTCAGCTGTTTGCTGATTACTTCGTTTTGGTCGCAACAAATTTATTTGAGCGAAAGGATACTAAGTTTAAATTTAAACTGAGTTTAACTAAACTTAGTTTAAACTGAGTTTAAACCCGCACTGAAAAACTGGCCCTTAATCGTTGGTTAACAGGTGTGTCCCTGTTTTTGTTGTTATTACTGTCTTGGGTTAAGCTAGGAAAGTTTGTATCATCCGTTACCAACAGGTCTTAAGCCTTTCTGCTGATGAATGAGAAGAACTTCCGCACAATATGCACTTTTTAAGGCAAGAATTTTCATCACAAGCGTTTTGTCCACATTAAATACATATTTTTTTGATTTGCAGGAGAACGGGGTGTGGCCTAGTCTGCCACAATTCACGCATTGCCTCAGAGAATGAACAAAAAAGTCTATATAAAGTTTTGTATAATAAAAAAGAATCAATTTAGGAATTTCCTTACCGGAAAATCCAAGCTTAACTGCGGTAGTGGGAGAGTAGGTGTTGTCCTCGAGTTTTATTGTAAACCGTCTCGCTGGAAGTGGCATTAGCCACGATATAAGACTCCTTATACGAGTATGTGGTTGGGATGCCTCTTACGACACCAAAATTCTCCAAGGCTGTTTTTGGCACAAATGGTTTAAGTACCATAGCGCCATTTTTTTTATTTAACAGTAGATTATTTTCCGCAGCACAATTTTTGAAGTACAGTACAGTTACAACTTTGTATCGTACCACTTGTCCGTAACGGGGCTTCATTGCTGATTTTTTTTGGATACTTTTTCGCTAATATAACCTATGTCAGCCATAACCCTTGCTAATTCCTGATTTTTAAGATATTTAATTAGCTTGACTTCCGCATCTTTTTTGAGCTTCTTGCCCTTTGCCAGATTCGAGCTCGAGGGAGCTTCAAAGCCTTTAGCCGATGGCGTCACCGACGACGAGGTTTTTGTTGGCTTTGCTGCCGTTCGCGGCAGAATTCCACCAGTAAAAGCAACTTGTTTAAAACCAGAGAACATATAATAATTATAATAAATAGTTGCGCTTCTACCCGCCTTTGCTCCTTAATCATTCTTCTTCTTCTTTTGCACGAAGACAAAAATTGGAAAAGACAAATAATAAATTAACCACCAAACCAAATTTGCAATACGATGGCTGCTGGCATCGAACTCGCGGCAAAACAAAAACGTTCAATTATTGCTTCAACTCTATTCATCACACCACAGAGCTTCGATCGATCTTAATTGCTGTTTTAAGCAGTTTGCTGAGAAAACTTGGATTTCGCCAATTTGTATACAGTATTTCTTGTTTATATGCGTTCAATTCTTCTTCGCATCAATTTTATTCCTGATGAGAGTTTCTTTTTAATTAATAGTTCAATTTGAATTGTTATTAAATGCGCCCTATATAATTGACGCTTGAAGCAGATGGTTATATTTTTATACCAAATTATTAATTTATAAGTAAATTTCTCGATTAGAAGTGCGTGGAGATTTATTTTTATGACGCTTGTAAGAGGGAAATACTGTAAACACAGATATGTATGGCAGATAACAAAGTACTTATTTACATAAATATTATTTTTTGCGAAGGAGACAAACGCGAGAAATCAATTAAAATATGAAACCAATTCAAGTTGCAAATTTTTGTTCTAAAAATGGTATTTAAAATTTTTTAAAAGTTGCTCAAAAACTTCAGTAAATTATTTGAAAATAAATAAATTCTATGGACACTTTTCGCAAATTTGCATTTTGAATAACCGAATACAAATTCTTACAAAATAATTTCAAATTATCGGGAAACAAGTGTGTGCAAGTACAGTAATTTTACATAAAATTATTACATAATTCATATTTAAAAGTAAAATAGGGAAACGAGCATGAGCACAACTTTACGAATTTGCATTGTGACTAACCCAATACAAATCAAATAAATTCAATCTCTTAGTAAATTTTTTTCAATACCTTAAAAGTACCAATGAGGTTCATTACTCTTAAAAATCTATATAAAATAATATCAATTGCCTTTAATTAGAAATTGTCAATATTTATTTATAATACGCATGCGTAATGCCGTCGGCAAAACCACAAATTTTTTTAAACATATTTGTGCAACATATGTAAATTTGAGCAGGAAAATGCCAGTTTACAGAAATTTAACAAAATTCTTCTGCTAAGTCTCTGTACAATAACATTCTGGATTCCTTAGCGCGCGCGTTTCTCAAATTTATTTTTATCGTATACGAAATGCACCTTCTCATTATTATACGTTCTCTGATTAAACGCTCTCTGCCTTCTCATTATTGTACGTTCTCTGGATTTACGTTCTTTTCTTTGCTGATGGTCAAAGACACAAACCTGTTGGAATATTGTTGAATTAATTTTAAACGCTTGAGAATATGCAAGGAACTTTTGTTGTACATATTTTATTTCCAGTGGCAGTCAAATTAATTTCTGTATTTGAAAACCGGCATTTCCGTTATGGGAAACCGAATTTCAGAGATGAATGTACAGGTTACAGTCTTAAATTTCGTTTCTTGCGAAAAAAGTGGTTTTTGTATCCCAGCAATTTTTATTCGAACTGTTATAGAAAGTATGTTGTATTATCAGAGAACTTACAAGTTGCGTGCGATCTCTAGCGTCTTTACCACATCGAGCTATTTTCTTATTGCTCATATTATGGTGGTCTGTCGGTCAAAAGATATAAATTTTAAACTTTTCCTTTTTTTAACGAATTCTGCACGCATATTCAAATTTATTTATTCATTGATGATTTTTTGCAATGTCAAAAATAAACTTAAGAAACTAGAAGTCGAAAATCAGAAAGCACTAAAAAAAACACCATCAACCATCATTAACTCACGTTTGTACGCGAAAGCGAACGAGGACGCCTATAAACTTTCTGTGTTGTTCACCTTTACGAAAAAGTTCGTTCGCGTATGGTAGGTAAAATGTTGTGCGAACACGCGTATGTGAAGGAGAATCAAACATCACGCGCTCATAAATGAAGCTAAGCGGTGCATTGAGCCTTCCACGAACGTACATTTCTATTGTTTGCAATAATATAGGTATGAACATGTGCTTTGCATTACACAGTGCTACAAAACAGAATGAAGTCGAAATACCTGGGAAGTGATGTTATTTTTCTGGTAGGTCTTATCGAGTAGAACGAGAATCCAATTTTGGAATTTGTCAAACACCCCTAAAATCTCGACTTAACCTTAAAAAAACGATTTTTCGTGCTTTTGCGCACTTCTTATCTTAACATATCTTCGCTAATTAAGAAACTCAGACCTTTTGAAAGATATATAGACGTCTTAATAAAGCAGAAGAAATTTACTTGTTTTTGCACCACAAACTTTAATTTTGTTACCCTTTTTCTCCTTTTTTTGACTTTGGCGATATTTTCCCACACTATTTTATAAGAAAACTAATTAAGTTTTGATTTGATTCAAAGAGTAGCGATCATAGTGATTGGATGCCCGACTATCCGATTCACAAGATCGAAAGGATATTTTGTGTAGCCACCTTGCATGCCAAATAAATCCAAATAAATTGTATCCGTAAATAAGCCACAAGTTTAGCAAAATTTATTACGCTTGTCGCACAATCATTGTTTTACTTTACAACGATTTTTATCTAATTTACCAACAAACACAACAAAAGATAAAAAAACACGTGCACTTATAACGAAAAGTTATAAAGACATCAAAATTAATGGCAGAATATTGTTGGTCAGTACAACGTGAAACTGACGATGTTGACCTAAGGAAAAAACGATCAAAAATGCACTTTTGATATACATATATATTTTCATTGAATAATATTTATTGGTAAATTAAGTTCGTTGAAAATTTTTGCAAAAATTTCGCTTTTATAAAAAGTAAAATAACTCAGTCACTTTTTGGCCGATTTTTAAAAGAAACATTCGTTGAACTTAATTAGCTAAGATATGGGCTAAGAAGTGCGCAAAAGCACGAAAAATCGTTTTTTTAAGGTTAAGTCGAGATTTTTGGGGTGTTTGACAAATACCAAAATTGGATTCTCGTTCTACTCGATAAGACCTACAAGAAAAATAACATCGCTTCCCAGGTATTTTTGAGTGTCACACCGTGTTATACATTTGAGAAAGATATACAGTTACTCAAACAATTGACCACATGTTTAAATTCTCTGCATTAATTTTCGTACAATAACAAAACTACTCACACGATACCGCTCATCAACCAAAGTTTTTTTTTTTTGATGTATTTGCTTTTAAGTTAGTGCATTAGGAGATTAATTGAAGAAACCGTTACGTTTTTATTTTTAAATTGGTCAAAAAAGTTGGCCATTTGCGCAAATTATACCAACTATTCGCTGTTCAGTGCCAACTCCCCCTGCCATCATACATCCTCGCCACCAAACTTCAAAGTAAGCTTAACGTACCGTGCCTCTAATGCACTCACGGGTTTTCGCCAAGTCCACTCCCGGCTGTCTGATCCTATCCGATTTATCTTAGTTTCATCCGAAAATATGATCTTCTCCCAATCCTCGAAAGTCCAATTTGTGTGAGCTCGTGCGAAAACAAGGCGAAGCTTTTGATGACGCTTAGTGAAGAGGTTTTTGCTTTTTGCAGAACGTAACGTATTCCTAACTGTTTGCATAGTCAGGCTGATGTTGTCTAACTGCACTAAATTTTTTTGAATTTGCACGCCGCTCTTGCCCTACACTGAGCGCAGTTTTATTCCAAAGCTTTTTCTGACATTGACAATTGCTGCTACTGCACAACAACTTTTAGCTTCTCGTACAAGCTGGTGAATTCGGTCTACATATAGCATTTTTCGGCAATGGTTGGACCATATTTCTATTTTTGCATATTAAATTTATCAGAATTTATTATACTATCGATATTTTATCGATATTGAATATCGGTTTAAGATTTTAAGGGCTTTTTATTATTATAAATAAATCTAATTTGCTTTGTACATACTGTCCATAAAAAATATATATGTACAGATGTGCTCCCAGTTCACATTTCATGTGATTTTAAAAATTGTCTGTGAAAGTGAATTAGTGTGCTCAAAATTTCACAATTTCTTCGCATATCAGGTCAACTTTGTCACAAGAATTATAGATTTTAGAGATTGCGCCAACGAGAGAGGAAAAATGTTCGCGTGACGTCACACATCCATATGATGTGAAGCGAACAACGAGAGGCCTGGAATCTTTGATATTAAGTGTTTGAAGCAATTTCCATCTCTTGGAAGTAACTTTACAAATTGCTTCATCAATCCCAGCTTTATGTGAAGCGGTGGTAGAAGAACTTTATGAGGAGGAACCAAAGTTTCATGCAGGACATTCTTTTCTCCAATTTTAAGCTCTCTCGGAGGCCAACACTTTTTGGTCCAGTGATTTGTTCGGTCTCTACTATCCCATAGACACAAAAAGCAAGGGAATTTGGTAAACACAGATTGTTGTCCGAGCGCCATGCCCAATATTTGGAAATCACCGCACACTAGCCAACCGTGGTCTATATTTTAATTTGCAAAGAATCAATTCCAAGTTCTTGTAGGTTTCCTTGAGGTGTACGGGATGACCAATGGGAATGGAAGTATAGAAACCGCCGTTGTGAAGCAGAACTGCTTAAAGGCTTCTTTTTGAAGAATCTATGAAAATACGCCACTCTGCTGGGTCGTATGAAATCTTAAATGTATCCATCAAACCTTCAATATTGTTACAATAAACCAACTCGTCCTCTTGGGCGAAGAATAAAG
The DNA here is from genome assembly GCA_963971545.1 of Philophylla caesio. NCBI lineage: Eukaryota > Metazoa > Arthropoda > Insecta > Diptera > Tephritidae > Philophylla > Philophylla caesio. The sequence goes on along the minus strand of OZ020608.1, from coordinate 64,509,271 downwards.
TAAACTGCTTCTCACGATATCTAAACCAGGAGGAAGACATTCCCGTCAAAAGTAAGTTCCTGCTTTTGAGCTTTGATCCAAGCAACTCATTGCACTATACTGTACCAAGATCTACAAAACAATGACGAGTTAACGTAATTGTACCGCGCCACTTTCTACACTATCGGAGCGCACACGTTCAGGTTACAACATGTTTATGTTTGTTAATGCAGCTCACACAGGGTGTTGATTTTTGGCAATTTTGTTATTTTTCACTTCGTTAACGCTTTATACTCGTAATACCAATTATTTTAGAGCAAAGCTACAATTTATATAGTGTAAAATTATTATTAAGTTAAATTTACTTAACGATATATAATAATACAATCGACGAGTTTTTTTCTTTTTATTTCTAATTTATTTAATATACTTACATATGTATTTATTTGTTTCAAATTAAATTTACTTATTATTTTTTTTTAAGTATAGAATTTTATTTAAATAAAATCGTATATGTCTAAAATTTTGAAGAAAATTAAAAAAGCAAGAAATTGAATTAGAATTTCCTTGTTCTTTCAGAATTTTCAAACGATTTCGTAGCCCATTTAATTTTAGGACAAAAGAGCAGCAAGTGCCGATAAAATACTGTTTTTTTTCAATTAAATGTGAGTTTGCAATTTATTTTAATTAAATTTACTTCTAAAGCACTTCTTTACTTATGTTTAGCGATACATATGTATATGCAATGAAAGCTTAAAATGCTGCTCAAAAAATAAATCACAAGAAATATTTTTCAATTTGTCTGTTGCTTGAAAAAATAATTTGCCGTTGCTGTAAATTTTTTGATATTTTTTTCGCCAGTGCTTCAAACTGATTTGAGAAAATTTTATAAAAGAAAAATCATTTTTTTTTTCTTTGGGCGTCTTCCATTTTTTCCCAGCTCTATTCCTTAATTTTCTTCAATTGTGGATGTGTGATGTCAGCGAAAGTCAAAACTACGAGGAGAGGATTGACAACGCGACGATTGTCGCAATTTCTAATATCTATCAGTCTTGACTTTGTCACACATATCGGTTATCGTTGTGGCAATTCACAGCAGTTGTTGAAATTTCCCTTTCGGATTCAGCTATGTATGCTTTTTTTAAAGAGTCGCATAATTTAAGGAATAACTAATACATGTCATAAACGGCTTCTACAAACATCAAAGAATATTTTAAAAATTATTTCAATCGAAAATAATTAAACATTCACACACTTTTTGTCATTTACTTTTAATTTCACATACAACCAAGCATTCCGATTCAATTCACAAGAATATCGTTTGGGAACACCAAGAATAGAAGTTTGGGAACACCAAACATGTGATTTCAAACCGAATCCACAGGGAAACTTGTGAATGTGAAACTGGGAGCACGGCTGATAGTCTTTATAATCATCAGGTTTGTCTCCTTGTCGTGCGGATGAGGCTTAAGTGGTGGGTTAACTTCCCCTAAAAAGTTCATTAACACAACACGAACTTAGAGTGAATCTTCGTATAGTGATTGGTTGACCGTCCTTCCATCCTCGCGGGAGCCGGACCTCCAATCATCATGCGAAGAGTACCGCACCGACGACGTTCCCCCTAATCCAGGGTGTTATGCGACACCGTACCCATTTGATGGTTTGCAGTCAGTCCGTATCCTGAAACGGGGTCAATCAGCGTGTCTGAGAGATACTACCGCACGAAACGGTCAGCTCTCAGGATTCTGGAGAGACTGAGGGAAGTTAAAGAGGAAGAAATCTCCAAAAAGGAGCTGGACTCCAAGAAATGGGCCGAAACGTTCATGGCGGAAAACTGGGCAAAGGCAAAGACCGATGTTCCTCACGCAAAACGGAAGAACTCGAGAGAGGAGGGGTCAGACCCAAAAAAAAACCAAAAACGCCGCTCTCTTTAGCTATGAGGGAGCAGCCGGCTAGATCCTTTGCAGATGTGGCAAAGGAAGCTTTTGTGAGAGCATTAATAGATCGCGGTTCCCCTGATGGAGCGATTACACCGCTGATCTATATACACTGGCAATAAGCCGTGTAGGCGAACTCTGGGAAAAAGCGCTTCTCGATGTTGTTCGTCGGGAAGACATTCCGAACAGGTGCAGATCAGGAGCTTGGATTCCGGCGTTCCACATTGACCCAAAGGAGGGGCTAGAGCTAATCCAACTGGGCAATCCAGAGCTATCTACCCACGACTGGAAGGTAGACAAGATCGCAGGTTAGCGGTTAGCGGTAATAGTTCTCAATGAGGAATCAATAACACCGCTTTCGAACCAGTTTGGAAGGTCAACTACGGCTTTAAACCGATTAATCTTCACATCTATCGTCAGGATGTGTCAATGAAGGCAAACCGGGCTGAGAACTCAGAGGTGGCGAAAAACGTTTTCGAAGACGACGCAGCATTCAACTCTGGTATGATGGGCGAACTCTTCAGGAGAGTTACTCTGGAGGAAGGACTGGAAGTCATTTTAGACCTCTCCGACCCTATAAGGGAGGAGGATACAGAGGACCTCCCTCCCATATCCGATGAGGAGGACGCCAACCAGACCGTAGTCGCGTGGAGAGAAGCATTATTAACCTTCACTACAGCAAGGTGGCCTCGGCCGCGCTACTCCTCCATTTCCCTGAAAGAGAAGAGGGTGTTGCGCTCATCCAAGCACCTTGGGTCGTAAAATATCGGGTATGCGGACTGAGCAGTAAAGGATACAAGTTGATCTATGTAACAGACAAAGATAAACCCAGGACATGCATATTTATAAGAAAGTGTATTAAAGAGTTTCTTTTATTACAGTTCAGTGATGCGGATAATGTTGTCGTGGCAGGGAAGTCTTGCGTTAGGACAATTTGGCTGGTGTCCTCGTATATGGCGCATGATGCGGAAACACCACCTCCACCACAGCTAATAAGAGATGCGGTAACAGAAGTGTTTAAGCGCGGCACTCAGCTAATTATAGGAGCTGATGCAAATGCAAATCATTATGTCTGGGGTAGCTCAGACACAAATGAACGAGGTGACTCAATCTTTGAATTCATTCTGTGTAATAACTTACAGGTTAGCATTGTAGGAGATACTCCCACTTTCGTTACTTCAAATAGAAGGCAAGTCCTAGACATTACACGTGTCAATGGGGGAGGAGCCAGAGAGTCTGGAGAGTCTTCTGTCAAAAGAGAAGGCTAGCAGACTAAGGAAAGATCTTTCGATGAGTCCAAGCAATATAAGCTATTTCATCAAAGATGACGGAGATTGGACAACAAACCGCGATGAAACTTTAGAACTCCTAATGAAAACACACTTCTCAGGGTACCAGGAAAATAGAGTCCACATACATAGCTTGTACTCGATCTGAGAACAACAATGATTTCTCCATGCTCAGTATAACCGAAGATAAAATAAAACGAGCCTTTGGCAGTTTCCAGCCCTTTGAATCCCCGGGCCTAGACGGGATCAATTCTGCCGACCTTCAGAACATTTCGGAGCTGATTGCGACTATACTCGTACATGTCTACGAGGCGGTGTTACGGTTTAGCCGTATACCCCGGAGATGGGAAGAGGTAAAAGTAGTCTTCATTCCTAAAGGAGGAAGAACGACTCATACGAGACCGAAAGACTTTATACTTTGCCCGATTACCTGGTCATCCTTGGGGTGAATAACTCACTGGCATCGCTCATTGGATGAATGCTTGTTAGAAGAGAACTAAGCGCTGAGCTAGGTGGGTCTTCCCTCAGGAGGTACCTATTCAGAGGAACGCCTCAAGGAGGAGTAATCTCAGCACTCCTCTGGAATGTAGTCGTAAACGGGCTCCTCAAAAAACTCGAAGAGACGGGTGGCAAAACAATTGCATACGCTGATGATATCGTCATAGCAATCGCAGGCAAACACCTTTACGCAATGACCGACCTGCTTCAAATATCGTTAAATAGCTTAACTCTGTGGTACAGTAGCGGTTGACTTGGAGTAAATGCACCAAAGACGGACCTGGTGCTCTCTTCTATGAAGCACAAGACACCAGATCTCGTACAAATAACTCTAGGGGGAAACACCCTCGTAGTAAAGGAACATACCAAGTATCTGGGCCTCATTTTGAACAGGAAGCTCTTCACTTCTGCATAAGGACAATTGGGAAAAGGTGCGGAATGCAACCCATATATACTGGCTATACACAGTAGTGGTCAGGCCGATCTTATGTCACCTGCAAAAAGGTGTAAATTTTAAAATGATGGATAAAGTTCAGAGACTGGCGTTCATTCCCATAACTGGTGCATCTAAGTCACTATACACCGTACTAACTCTCAGATCACAGCGAAATAAAGGGAAATTGTAAATTCGACGAGCTAGCCCGATGGGCACTAGGCTCTCGACCGAAGATATAGAAAGGTTTACAAAATTATCAAACGATAGATCGCAGCAGGAAACAACCTGCAAAATATCAAAGCAACGGTGGCCGGCTCTTAGCGCAAAACGCACAGGGCAATTACTAAACATGAACAAACATTACTTGAGAATGATAGTATCGGTCATAACAGGACACTGTCTGATAGGCAAACACGCTTTTCGATTGGGTCTGAGACTATATGACTTCTGCAGAAGCTGTCACGATGAGAAGAGGAAGAGACTATCTTGCACTTTCTGTGCCAATGTCCTGCTCTATCCCGAAGAAGATTCTCCACTTTGGGCAGACAGTTCTTCAACGACCTGGAAGAGCTTAAAGAGATTGAAATAAGAGATTAGGGAGATCTCTTCGAAGCACTAAATGTTTTTTGGGTGTTGGTTTCTGTGAGAAGCTACAATCCCCAAATGCGGCATCTCAGTGGGCCATGAGCCTAAGTGTGTCTGTAATGACAACTGCACTAACCTAACCTAAACTACTATTTTCGAACTTTACTCTCAGTTCTTTAAAACTTAAAATAAAATAATTCAAACAAAAACGAATTCCCTTATTTATTTAAAGCAAAACAAAAACGTACACTTTCATACATACATACATCAAAAATAGATAGATCTTTAGTTACAAAAAACTTTTTAGGCGTTAAAAATGTAGGAATTTATTTTTACAGCGTTTTACACTTCAAGACTTCATTCATTGTATTGTTAAAACCAATTGCATATAAAAAACTTTCTAAATTCTGGAAACCTACATTTTATTTCGACACTGTCAGATATATAAAAAACAATACCACACAATGTTCGACAGAAATGCATTCATCAGCAGCGCTAGTGGACGATTCTTGCCTTGCGATAATCTGAGTTGGGTGCCTTTTGTTCATATGCCGTATAAGCCGACACGTCGACCTGTTCCCAACTGACAATTGTTGACCGCATACCAGGCATTTCACCTTTTTGTCTTTCTCCTCAGAGAAATGCAACCATATATTGTTTTTTTTCATAGCTGGTTTTAATTAAAAAAAAAAGTAAAAATTACAAAAGCGCTAATTTTGGATGCTGTTTCTACCTTTTAAAGCTGCTTCCTTAGAAGAAAAATTGCGAAACGAATTGCGTGAGGTGAAGTTGCTGCAAAATAGACTAATACAAATTTGTATAATAAAATATTGTTCAAATTCAACAGAAGTACTTACAAAATTTATTTAAATGTGAGTTCCAATACGACTAACCGAAAAATGCGTCCAATTTTCTTATAGTTTCTAAAAGCGTCAGTACAACTGCTATATCGATACCAACACATTAATTCATTAACGCAAATGAGTTAACGCATTGCGTTGATACATTAGACTGCGCTTGCGTTATTAGGTCAACGCAGCAAAAATCGCTGCGTTAGCCAGGCCTAGAACAGCATACCGCCTTTAATAGCAGAGCAGCAGTATCTAGTGGCGACAGTAATATATAGGCCTACATCGAGTAGCCCAAGCAACAGGAGTATCATACCGCCGTGGCTAGCAGCGCAGCAGAATCCAGTGGCGACAGTAATATATTGCCGTGGCCTACAGCGAGTTGCAGCATCAGCGCGCAACCTTATATCGATTCCCAGAGGGACGCCAGTACCGGCGGAGCGAATTAGCGCGAGCGACAACAAAGACACCTATATAGCGTCAGCATTACCGTTATTGTAGTCAGATTGGAGTAGCTCATCAATATTGTTATTAATAAAGAATTTTAATAGACCCACAATAATAAATTTATTGTAAACGAACCCTGGCAGAGGCGAGTATACCCCAGCACAAGATGCAAGAAGCACAGGGGCGAGAAAATCTTCGTTACAATTGGCGCCCGAGCAGAGACCTCAATAATAAAATATCAAGAGCGAAAATCTGACTGCAGAATGGCAGAACAAGTTAATACGTAACAACGGATATTTTTCGATTCGGTCGCAGAGTGACAGCAAAAGCGGAAAGTCCAACCCACTGACTACCCTCAAACCCCCTCAAAATCCAAGACCGCGGACTTGTTCACCGAACTTACCAACGACTACTCCTATTGCTTGGAGTGAAGAATGCGCTTCACCTGTGCCGTGCCATTTTTCATGTTCAACGGTTACATCAAATTCGGTGAGCAATTACTTATATCCAAATATAGCTACAACAACAACAAGTACAGTGGCCTCTCTCACCACCGCAATTGCGTCTACAATAACAACAACCACACTGGTACCTTTGTCTGCACAGCGGTGTCAACGGCTTTGCCTGTTATTGCCGATCAAGCACAAATTAGCAGCTTAAAAAGTGCCGATACAGACTGGAATGGAACGCTATATTACAGTTAAACGAAAACTTAGTCCGCAAAAAACAACGGGTACTAAGCCAAAAATCACACGCGTAAGCTCAAATCAGCAAGTCAGTACGAATAGATTTGTACTGCTAAGTGAAAACACAGAATATGTGAGTAACCAACATTCTGAAAGTGCTACAAAAGTCACTAATGCCAAACCTTCGCCAATATACATACATAAGAGAAGAGAATTCAAGCGCTCTTGTTAAAAAATTTACTCAGCTAATCGGTAATAACAACTTTCATATTATCCCACTATCTAAGGAAAATATTCGTTAAATTAAAGTGCAAATATACTCTGAACATAATTTTCGCAGTGTCCAAACTTGAATGACACACACACAAAGTTCTATACATACCAGCTTAAAAGTGCAAAAGGTTTACAAATTGTAATTAAAGGTATCGAGCCAAGTGTTGAAGCTGTGGAAGTTTTACAAGCGCTTAAAGGCCCAAAAATTGTAGTAAATATTTTTAATAGAAACAAAATTCCTCAGCCCATGTTTAAAGTTGAGCTTGAGCCTGAAAACAAACCACTGGGGAAAAACGCTGTACATCCAATTTATAAACTTCAATACCTGTTGCATCGTAAGATATGGTCACACCAGGTCTTACTGCACTCTTCGCTCAGTGTGCGTAGTTTGAGGAGAGCTACACGACTCTGCTACCTGCACGCCAAATGCAAAAAAGTGTGGTAACTGCGGAACAAGAACAGGAGCCCCACGCCCAATACGGTAGACAATCCAATATCGAAGCCATCATAGCATCGATGCAACAAAGCATGATAATTTGATAACTTTCATGCAAAACACAATGCAAGATCTCATGCGAAATCAAAACACCCTGCTCAAACTGCTTGCTACTCAACAAAAAAAATAATGACCTCAATTAAAATAGCCCTCTGGAATGCAAACGGCATTCCTCGCCACAAACTAGAGCTGTCAAAATTCCTTAACGACAAGGAAATTGACGTTAAGCTCCTTGCTGAAACACACCTAACTAATAAATATAATGTCAATATTTCGGGATATACTTTTTACTGCACGAATCATCCAGATGGAAAGGCGCATGGCGGAAGTGGTATTTTAGTCCGAAATCGCATTAAACACCATCCCTCGATTGGAATTGCCAAGAATTATCTGCAAGCAACATCAATATGCCTACAAACAAAGCAAGGAGATATTACACTGTCCGCGGTTTATTGCCCCCCACGTTTCACGATAACAGAAAAACAATTTATGGATTTCTTTAGTTTGCTGGAAGAGCGCTTCATTGCTGCAGGCGATTATAATACGAAGCACCCTCACTGGGGCTCACGCTTGTCCAACCCTAAAGGCAAGCAACTATATAACGCGCTTATATGTAAAAGAAACAAACTTGATTACGCTTCTCCTGGAAAGCCCACATATTGGCCTTCAGATCCGCAAAAGCTGCCAGATTTGATTGACTTCGCGGTGACAAGAAAAATTCCTCGTAGTCTTATTAGTACAGAATCAAGTGCAGACCTCTCTTCAGACCACTGATCTGTACTCTTCGCTTTGTGGCATCAGCCGCACGAAAAAGATTCACTCTACATGCTCACGACAAAGGCTACAAACTGGTTGAAGTATAAAAAATATATCAGTGCGCTGTAGAACTCCACCCAAAATTAGATACACCTGCCGACATCGAAAACTCCGTAGCAACTTTTGAATCTACAATCAGAGCTGCCGCTAGCATTTCCACACCAAAGCAAGGTTATATGGGAAACCAAAAACATTATCCGACCAATAGAAAAATTGAAATGCTGCTATTAGAAAAGCGACGCCTACGACGGATATGGCAGACTCATAGGTCACCTGCTTCTAAACAACTGCTGAAGGCGGCTACATATGCGCTAACGAGAGCCCTCAAGAGCAAGGAACAGCACGCACAGTACCGGTACATTCAAAAGCTTTCTCCAACTAGCACAAAGTACCCGCTGTGGAAAGCACATAAAAACTTAAGTGGCCCAATGGAGACTGAAATGCCAGTACGGGACAACAATGGTAATTGGGCTCGGAGTGACGCGGAAAAAGCAAACACCTTTGCTGTTCATCTAAAAAATGTTTTCAGACCAAACTCAGCAACCAATGGGTTTACACTACCACCCATACCCAAAATGTCGGAATCTAAGCCACTGAAATTTGCACCTGGAGACATTTCAATAGTAATTAAGGAACAATTGAAACCAAATAAGGCCTCTGGGCACGACTTGATTACTCCAAAAATGATTATTGAGCTACCAAATTGTGCTGTGCTTTGCATCTGTATGTTATTTAATGCAATTACTAAACATTGTTATTTCCCTCAACAATGGAAAAAGTCAACTATTGTAATGATACCAAAGCCCGGAAAAGACAAAACACAGCCATCCTCCTGTAGACCTGCTACCGTGCATCTCGAAATTATTCGAAAGACTTCTTATGCTGCGCATTTACCCACATCTTTAAGCCCACAGCATAATACCATCCCAGCAATTTGGCTTCAGGGAGAAACATGGTACGATCGAACAAGTAAATCGCATTACATCTGAAATCCGAACATCGTTTGAAAAGAGGGAATATTGTGCTGCAGTATTTCTTGACGTCGCCCAGGCATTTGATCGAGTATGGCTAGACGGTCTAATGTATAAAATACAAATGTTACTCCCTCAGAGCACCCACAAACTACTTAAGTCCTATCTGTATGATCGAAAGTTAACAGTTCGATGTAACACTGCCATCACTGAAGCTAATGTAATAGAACCTGAAGTACCACAAGGCAGTGTTCTCGGCCCGATGCTCTACGTCTTATACATCTCGGATATTCCAACAAACGGCCGATTGACAATGTCCACTTTTGCCGACGACACTGCGATAATCAGCCGCTCCAAGTGTCCCCTGCAAGCATCTGCGGTCTTAGGTAATCGTATAGAAGCTGTGGCCAATTGGCTTGCAAACTGGCGTATAAAGGTTAACGAACAAAAATCTAAGCAAGTTACATTTACACTAAATAATAAAAATTGTCCGCCCTTGACTTTGAACAACGTTCAAATACCACAAAGCAATAATGTCACATACCTAGGGGTCGACCAGGATAGGCGACTTACTTGGCGCAACCACATAGTGGCTAAACGGACTCATCTTAAGTTGAAGACCAGTTCCCTACACTGGCTTATTAACTCTCGCTCACCACTGAGTCTGGAGTATAAGGGGACTATATACAACACGGTTCTAAAACCCATTTGGACCTATGGATGGGAGTTATGGGGCAACGCGAGCAGCGGCAACATCGAAATCCTTAATCGTGCGCAATCTAAAATCCTTCGAACAATAACCGGAGCACCATGGTATATCCGAAACGAGAATATCCAACACGACTTGAGAATCCCGGAAGTACGAGTTGAAATAGAGCAGCGGAAGGTTAAATATGCATCGAAACTTTTAGCGCACCCTAATCAATTAGCAAGAAATCTATTGCATGTAAACAGGAACTCAAGATTACGTAGGAATGACTTTCCAGCCCAGTCGTAATATTTCTTAGGGCCAGTTAATAAAAATATTCATCCCGACTATTGGATGTAAATTATGTGATAAGAATAAGATTTGCAAACTTGTTGTTAGGCTGCTTAGTTGAGCAGATTCAACAAATAAAAGTAACAGTTAAAAAAAAAAAATGTTAATACCACGTGGCTGGACAACGTCTTCAAGGAGCAACTAATGTCCATCGCTTCGGATAGAGCACACGGGCAGCACCCGCGAGATCCGCAAGCGCATCGCGATGTTGGCAACCAAGGCGCTTCCCAGTCCTGAAATTAATGCAAGGTTCCTGTCGATGGAACTAATATACCAAGCGAGGGACAATACGTTGGAGGACGCATGTGACCCGAAATCACAGATACCACCAAGCCAAGGCGAATAACCCTCCGCAGGATTATCAAATGGGGGCTCACTAATATTCAAAAGGCAGGCCATGCCACCTCGACAACAGTATTTAAGTATATCGAACGAAAAGGCAATGCCGAACAACAGTCAAGCACCCGCATCGACGTTTGCACCGATCATTGACCAGGTACGTAAATGGCCAGTGAATTTCGACGGTAAGCGGGACACGCTAGCATTCGTGAAACGACGTGAGGAACTCGTATAAGTATACGCTTTAAATATCGACCTTCTGCCAAGAACCATGCCAGAACTGCTTCGCGACAAGGCGCTCCAATGGTATCGCAACAACAACGAGCACTGGGAAAATTGGACAAGTTTCAAACGGGATTTCCTTCGCTTCTTCCTGCCCGCCCGATACTTTGAACTTCTTGAGGATGACGTACGACAGCGAAAGCAGTACGCACGGGAGAGATACCGAACCATCTACTGTTGCCGCCAGCGTCAGGAAAATGCCAGGGGGCTTCACCAAACACAAGGCGTGTTGGGCCAACAGAACACAACGCCGAATCACAATTAACCATGCGCCAAGAATATGGCCGGCTGTACGCCTTAGTTCAGCTTGGTGGAGAACCAACGGAGGCCGTTATCGATACTGGGGCTTCGAAGTGTTTCGTTTCTACCGATTTGGCTGAACGAATAATGAGCTCGGGGAACGGCGTGAAGGTAGCGGTAGCCATCGAAATATTAATGGCGGATGGAACCAAAAATAAAATCTTCGAAGCAATATGAACCGAGGGGTGTGCCTTGGACAGGCGTTCCATCTAGCAGTTCCGAACGTCATGCCCGGAGCAATTGACGACGTCATACTCGGACTTGACATTGGGCATCATGGGGACATCGGTATCATGTGGCGGCCACCATATCACACTAACAAAGTCACTACAACCTGCATCGGCGAGGCACAACGTTGGGCAAATTAAAGATGACACCATATCACTGACATCACCCAGCAACGGCTTACCTAGCCGCACAAAGTTAAACCACCAGGAAGAGAAAATACAAAGCAAAATAACAGCAGCACGGACTTCCAGGATCGAGTATGAGCACCTTGGCCAACAGAAGTTTGAAGCTATGAGTGGTGTGTCTACAGTGGCTGAACATAAAATCATCATGACCGACGAACGTCCCATCAAGCAACGATACTTCCCCCGTAACCCGGCGAAGCCAGCCATCATCAACAAGGAAATCGACGAGCTCCTCTCGAAAGGATGTATCGAACCATCTTGCAGCCCTCACAACCTTAAGAATGGTTACTGGCAGATACCCCTCGAGGCGAACAGCTGCCCATATATAGCCTTTACTATTTTAGGACGCGGCTTATTTCAATGGCGCGTCATGTCATTCGCGTTACACTCCGCGCCTTTCACTTTCCAAATGGCACTCGACCAAGTCATCGGCCCGGAGATGGAACCACTTGCCTACCTTGACGACATTATCGTCATTGACTCTACCTTCAAGGAACACATATAAAACCTACGAGAAGTCCTTATTCGGCTACTGCGTGCCAATCTCCGCATCAACCCCGAAAAATGCGATTTCTTTAAGAAGGAACTCCGATACTTAGGCTACGTGGTCAGCGACAAGGGAATACATACCGATCCCGAGAAAGTCGCGACCTGAAACCATCAAACAACGTAAAGGAAGTACGCCAATACCTAGGGATAGCCTCCTGGTACCGCCATTTCGTTCCCGACTTTGCCACAGTAATTCAACCGCGCACCACCCTCCTCAAAAAGGGCAAGCATGGAAGGTGGGGGCCCGAAAAGTAAGAGTCTTTTGAGAGTATCAATCGGAAGCTTGCCGGAGCACTTTTTCTAGCGTGTCCGGACTTTAGCAAGAAATTCACCATGCAAACAGACGCAAGTAACCTTGGGCAAGGAGCCGTTCTAACACAGGAATTGGAAGGCGGCGAACGCGTAATTGCGTATGCTTGTCGCAAACTTAACAAATCGGAGATTAATTACTCCCGTACAGAGAAGGAATGCCTCGCCATTGTCTGGGGAATCCGGAAAATGAGATCATACCTAGAGGGATACCGGTTCAACGTAATAACCGACGACCTGTCGCTTAGGTGGCTCAATTCTATCGAAAGCCCTTCCGGTCGCATTGTGCGATGGGCTCTAGAGTTACAACAACACTCCTTTAATATCAAGTATCAGAGAGGGAAACTAAACGTGGTCGCAGACGCGTTGTCCCGATAACCACTACACACATTACGGCTAGCGTAAGCGCCTCGCAGAAGTATGCAACAGCCCTGAGAAATACGCTGATTATTCTGTGATGGACGGGCAACTGTACCGCCACATCGCTTGCAAATCACACAACGACGAGGCGGCACCATGGAAGCTATACGTACCAACCCCCCTGCACCAACGAGTATTACATGAAAAAAGTGATGTGCCCAGCGCTGGACACATAGGCATCCGCTGCACAGTGGCGCGGTTTGCCAGTCGCTACTATTGGCCAGGGATGTCAGCCGGTATGTACGCCAGTGCGAGTCCTGCCAAAAATACAAGGAGGGGCTGCAAAAACCTACAGGAATGATGCTTTCCCAGGTGGCACAAGATCCATTTTCAACTGTATGTGCTGATTTGCACCATGCACCATTCTTAGACCCTTTTAGTAAATGGGTGGAACTAGTACCCATGAGATGTGCTACGGCTGAGGGACTCCGACGCGCTTTCCGAGAGCATATCCTCGGGCGATTTGTTAATGGAATAGTTAATGAATATTGGAAAATAAAAATTAATAACTGGACTGGATGCGTTCATGTTTATGGATAAATTGCTTAATAATTCTGAATGGTTATTTTACAAATAACTTATTAAATTATAGGTACAAGTCGGCCGCTAAGCTCCTACCAAAACTTTATTTAAAAATCTGTACGGCAATTATACAATTTTAATAGCCGATGAGCAAGGTTTATTATATCTTTTACATAATTATTAAGCACTTTTTTTTAATTGTAGCGTTTAAATTAAATTTAAGAAAGTAATTGTTGAAAATCAGAAAACATATTCCTTTGACATTAACAAAATAGTTTTAAAATATATTTTTTTCAAAGCCTGAGGCAACCTATTTTCAAATTTAAATGTCATTTGAGTCAGACATTCCATTAATACTCTGATATTAAATTTTTCTAATTTTTTGCTTTTCATACGTACATACTATGTATGTACATATGTACATATAATAATATACATACATAGCCATGTAAATACATGTATACAAACAGTTTTTTCTAAACCTAATCCAAACCATTAACATTCTTAGTCCTGGGCTTCTTTTCTCCCCTTTTTACTACCTTTAAAAAGCATGCCACAACTAAGACAGTCTGTCATTTGGTGAATTCGAACTTACATCACCTGTATATAATTTCACCATGGATCAGCCTATAACTTGTTTGTTATGACTACAAAAGGTCGCAGTACTTCGATGACAGTTATGCAATCCAGTTCGGCACTCTTTAACATACACGGCGCATTAATGTGGCTCAGCAATACAGCTCCGATTATTAAGGCGAGTTCTACAAAAAGCTGCAACATGTAGTAGCACGAGTTCCACCGAGTTCTAACATCGAGTATACATTTTTAACTCCACTTTCAGAGACTCCGTTCCTTTTTTGTTTTTTCGTAGTTCATCGGATGCTTAAATAGAACGTTTTACAAATTTTACAATGTCCCTTACGCGACTTATTATTTCTCCAACCTGAGCTGATTTGTCAACTGCACTTGTGACTACTAAATTAATAGTATGCGTAAAACAGCGAATATCATATTGAGATCACCTATAACTTAAATTATATTAAACAACGAATAAATACATGATTCAGTTTATAAAATAATCTAATAAGCGCTGAGGTTTCTCTTTCTGCATGTCTTTATATAAATCCCGGTAGCACTCCATAGCATTTTTAAAATATATGTGAAATTTCATACGTTCAACTTTAGCTATTGCAAAACGCTTTAACAAAAATCTGAATGAATAGCGGACCGCGTTAAAAAAAGCAACGGGAGATTGCAGAATAATCCGTGTTAAAAAAATCTGCGTTAAAAAAGTAAAACCGTTTAACCCTTTGTCGTCCGACGGTACTCATCAGTACCATCATTCTTTTTGCGCTTTTCAACGGAACGGTTGAATTTTTGATAGCATGCTGACCAACGGTACTACAAAGTACAAAATAAAAAGCATAAATAATGGCACTATTTGTAACATGCTTTATATTTTTGCTTTAGAAGCTCATTGCGATTTGACTTTATCAGTAGTGCAGCAAAATTAGAGAGTCGCTTTATATTAAAGCTAATTAACTAACAATTTTTTAAATATTTTTCTGCGCATTAAAAAAAAATTATTAGTTTCGTTGTTAATTATTATATAACTTCAGTTAAAAATTGATATATCTTATTTTCTTGGCAGTGGCATTTGATTTTCCTTAGGAGACTTGTAAGTACCGTTGGGTGTTGCTTGACCTAATGAAACTATATTTTCTTACATATAAATATAATCGGGTTTTACTGAGTCATGGCTGAAATTGACAGGAGATTTTTGAAGATGAAGAAGATGAAATATCTTATATTTTAGAAGAAATCCCCCTCGATAATGAACAAAGCACGGATATTGAAAGTCACGATGAGGACGAGGAAGTTTACACTTCAGAAAGCAATGAAGATCAAATTTTGACTGACCTCATACATCAAAATCAAGAGGAAGAAATTGCAGAGCCAAATGGGAAGCCGGAAAATCTTCAAAACGAAGCTCTTGAAGAACGATCGCAAACATGGAAAAAAGCTGAGAAAACAACCGAGGTTTCTCAATTTAACTCACCAGAGGTACCAGTAGCACACCAACAAAATGTTATTTGACATACATTGAAACTATTGTAAAGGGAATCATATTTCATTTAAATCTATATGCGGTACAAAACAAGAAAACCCTTAATCTTAAAAAAGGTGGGTTACTTTCATATATCGGCATCAATTTCTTTATTACCATCAACTTCCAAGTTGGCGGCATTATTGGAGTACAAGTGAAGACTTGGCTATACCCATTATATCAAAAACAATGTCACGGAATATATATGATTCCATACTATGATTTTTACATGTAAATGATAATTCAAAAATCCCGGAAAACAATAAAGACCGGCTATTAAAAATACGTCCAATGGTTGACGCTTTAAACCACCGCTTTCAGCAGCTTTATCATGGAACAAACGAATTATCAGTAGACGAATCTATGATTCTTTTTAAGGGTAGGAGCGCCACTAAACAATATTATCCAATGTATATAAATTATGTTGTTTGGCGAATCAACAAGGGTATATCAAAAAATTCTCAATATACCAAGGAAAAGATGAAGCTGTTGAAGAAAAATACGAAGGATTTGGATAGATAATAAATCAATATTATTTGCATCTAATTTTCATGGCAACACGCCAACAAAATGTTATTTGACATACATTGAAACTATTGTAAAGGGAATCATATTTCATTTAAATCTATATGCGGTACAAAACAAGAAAACCCTTAATCTTAAAAAAGGTGGGTTACTTTCATATATCGGCATCAATTTCTTTATTACCATCAACTTCCAAGTTGGCGGCATTTTTGGAGTACAAGTGAAGACTTGGCTATACCCATTATATCAAAAACAATGTCACGGAATATATATGATTCCATACTATGATTTTTACATGTAAATGATAATTCAAAAATCCCGGAAAACAATAAAGACCGGCTATTAAAAATACGTCCAATGGTTGACGCTTTAAACCACCGCTTTCAGCAGCTTTATAATGGAACAAACGAATTATCAGTAGACGAATCTATGATTCTTTTTAAGGGTAGGAGCGCCACCAAACAATATTATCCAATGTATATAAATTATGTTGTTTGGCGAATCAACAAGGGTATATCAAAAAATTCTCAATATACCAAGGAAAAGATGAAGCTGTTGAAGAAAAGTACGAAGGATTTGGATAGATAATAAATCAATATTATTTGCATCTAATTTTCATGGCACTGAACAAACTAGTCAAGAGAAGAGAACGAAAAGGTCAAGAAATACAAGTTCAATGTCCGAATGCCATTAAAGATTACAACGCATTCATGGGTTTAGTAGACCATGCCGATCAACTGCGAAGTGCTTATGGAATAGGCAGGCGTTCTAAAAAAGGTGGCATAGATTATTTTGGGGGCTTTTGGAAACTGCGTTCATCAATTCCTATGTTGTATACTGCTAAACTCATGAAAAAGTTACTCTGCTAGAATATAGACGATGCGTTGCACAAGGCTTAATGACACAAAAAGATGTTGGTGCAAATAAACGATGTTTAAGTAATACATCAGCACTGTCAAGCAAAAAACTTCGTGGTAAGAGTGAGTCAGTGGCAATTGATGTTCGATTAGGTAATTTGGAAGTACATTGGCCAGTATTTTTGAAAGCCGAAGAAGATGTGAAATGTACAGAATAAGAAAGGCTCAGTCCAAACCGCATTCGAAATGCCAACGTTTATAAGTGTTCCTCATACCCGACGGTACTCCTAAGCACCATATCCTTTTTTTATACTAAGATATCCTTGAAAACATGCATATGAATAATAATATACAAAAATAAATAAGAAAAACGTTTTCTTTCTGGGCTTGGTCAACAAGGGGTTAAAAGAGTCAATAGGGGATTGTAGAAAACCGCGCGTTAAAGAGAACCGTTAAATTTACCCACAATGATTGGAATATTATGAATTTAAAATGAAAACTGACAAAAAAAATTAATAACATAATTTGTATTTATATTGCTGGTAAAACCTGCTCACAGTACGAATTTTTAGTGTTTTTGGATGCCAAAATTAAAAAAGACAAACTTCTTCGATAATGATTTTTCTTTAGTAATTAATGTAAAATGTTCAAATATGACGCAAATGCATTCAAAACGTACCAACAACATAACAATGTTTGTCCAGCGATTAACTTTTTTCGGAAAAGTTTTCCCACATTAATATAGTTTATTATTATTTCCAATCATTGGATCATGAAGAAACTGGAAGTGATCCTCAATGGTTATGAGCATAAAACACTGAAGGTAAAATTTTAAAGAAAAAAATACTATTTGGTAACTGAAAAAGCATAAATAAACAGGTCCATGGAGTTCCTTTAGCCTTTATGGTATAATTATTATAATACAACATCTATAAGTTAAATTGAATATAAAATTAGCTTGTTCCAAAGACGAGCGGAGAAAACGAAAAATTGACGTTAACGAGACGATCGAGTCGGTTGAAGGCGGGAGAGAAATGGGAGTTCTTATATGAAGATTATATATATTTTTAATACTTTATCAAGAACCCCAGAGCTTTATTCCACTTAATATTTTAACAAATAATGTTTCATTATACAAATACTTGACAATTTTTACAAAAACTTATTTAAATTTTCGCTTTTAGAAAACTAATTATCAACAAATGAGAAAAATTATCCAAAATGTCAAAACAATCGATAATACATATTAGGTCCATTCCTTTACTTTTTCTGTAAGTTCCTAAAAAGTGTCAAAATGCAAGAGAGTAAGGTAAAAACGCTCTCTAATAGAGAATTACAGGAAAAAGTACGGGAATGCAAAAAACCACTTTTTTAGCCTAAGAAGCGAATGTCAGAATATTTACACAAAAAATGGTTGTAAAAACACTTAAAGCAAGCAAAACTAACACAAGAACTTACAATTTTATTTATTACTTTACCACTTTCATTTTAACTGAAATGTTTAATTTTTTACACAAATTTTGTAATATTCTTTATTTTGAGATTTCACAACAATACTGCTAACAGCTGATTTGGCTTAAGTAAAGAATACGGACCATTGAGCTAGGAAAAAAAAAAAAGTGGGCGTGGTCCGCTCCTTTTTACCGATTTTGGTGGTATAATTTTTTTTGGTGCAAAGTAATAGGAGGGGTGTTAGGGAGGGTTAAAGGGGGAAATTTCAATATTTTGAAAAGCTAATATTTCAAAAACTGTTTATTCGATCTTCACAATATTGGTATCGTTAAAAAGATAATTAAAAGACCTTTTATTTGATATGCATATGTTTACATAAATTATATATATATTTTCAGAAAAATAAAAAAAACTTAAAAAACACATATTTTTTTATAAAAAACTATATTTTTCTTAAAAAAATACGTAATTAATAGTATGTAAAAATAAATTTGTCTTAAAGCCCATAAAAATACCTTTAATTTGATGTATAATTTTATATATTAAAACTTAAATTTTGTAAGAAATTTTGTTTTATTTGTGTTGCTGACGATAAGAGAATCAGTAATAATGAGAGTATAGATCCAGAGCGGCTTCGCGGAAAGAAATAGAAAACCGGAAAGGAGTCCTGCGCAGAAATACTGTTGATGGCGTACCCGGTGTTTGTCCGGCCAGGGTTATTTTTTTAAAGCGCGGCCGAAGGCCGCTCACGCGGAAGGGTGTTCTGCGCGGAAATACTGTTGATGGCGTAGCCGGAGTTTGTCCGGCCAGGGTTATTTTTTTGAAGCGCGGCCGAAGGCCGCTCACGCGGAAAGGTGTTCTGCGCGGAAATACTGTTGATGGCGTAGCCGGAGTTTGTCCGGCCAGGGTTATTTTTTTGAAGCGCGGCCGAAGGCCGCTCACGCGGAAAGGTGTTCTGCGCGGAAATACTGTTGATGGCGTAGCCGGAGTTTGTCCGGCCAGGGTTATTTTTTTGAAGCGCGGCCGAAGGCCGCTCACGCGGAAAGGTGTTCTGCGCGGAAATACTATTGATGGCGTAGCCGGAGTTTGTCCGGC
The DNA here is from genome assembly GCA_963971545.1 of Philophylla caesio. Lineage (NCBI taxonomy): Eukaryota > Metazoa > Arthropoda > Insecta > Diptera > Tephritidae > Philophylla > Philophylla caesio. The sequence goes on along the minus strand of OZ020608.1, from coordinate 64,489,801 downwards.
CAGGGTTATTTTTTAAAGCGCGGCCGAAGGCCGCTCACGTTGAAAGATGTTTCGCACGGAAATACTGATTTATGTTTAGGTTTCAAAATTAAATAAAACAACATTAAAAATTAAATAAAACACATCGTTAATACCTTTCCGCGAATCCGCACTGGATCATTACCCTCATTATTACTGATTCTCTTATCGTCAGCAACACAAATAAAACAAAATTTAAGTTTTAATATATAAAATTATACACCAAATTAAAGGTATTTTTATGGGCTTTAAGACAAGCTTATTTTTACATACTATTAATTACGTATTTTTTTAAGAAAAATATAGTTTTTTATTAAAAAAATGTGTGTTTTTTCAGTTTTTGTTATTTTTCTCAAAATATATATAAAATTTATGTAAACATATGCATACCAAATAAAAGGTCTTTTGATTATCTTTATAACGATACCAATATTATGAAGATCGGATTAATAGTTTTTGAAACATTAGCTTTTCAAAACATTGAAATTTCCCCCTTTAACCCTCCCTAACACCCCTCCTATTACTTTGCACCAAAAAAAAATTATACCACCAAAATCGGTAAAAAGGGGCGGACCACGCCCACTTTTTTTTTTTTTCTAGCTCAATGGTCCGTATTCTTTACTTGTTCCGCTGATTTTGACACTTTTTAGATATTTACAGGCAAAAAAACTTCTGACTAAATCCTGTAACTTCGGACAAGAAGAGAGTCGCAGTACTCTCTCAATTGCGCTCTCAGTTACAGTTTTTTTGAGTACGGGAATGCTTTTTGGACTAAATCCTGTAAAAAACTGTAAAAACTGTAAAAAACTGTATATAAGGAATGGACCTATTATAATTTTCTGCTACAATTCAACATTTTTTTTTACAAAACTGGTAACCAAATTTTGCAAAGGAACAACACAGTTTCTAAGGGCGTTCAAGATGGCTGATTTAGAGCGAGAAGTTGCCAACGTACAACACCTTTCATTATTGCATCATGGATATAACCCATAAGCTCATATATGAATGTGAATCATGATTCAATTATAAAAGGTTAGGTAAATTATGACATTCGAATTTTGACACTCTTTTATAATGGGTTGTTTTACGGAGTATGGAAAACGGGTTAGATTTTGTTACCCTCTCTTAAAAAGTAAATAATAAGTGGTAAAATGTTATTGATTTTTTAAATTAAAAATTTCGAAGACATTTCATTTAAATTAAGAAATACAATAGCTACGCTTTCAAAATTGTAATAATTATGTACTTCTTAGTAGATATTTTTTCTTATATTTTCAAGTAGTGAATATTCCTAATATTGAGATGAACCCCTGGACGTTGAAAGGCCCAACAATTTTATTCCGATAAATAGTAAGTGACTTTATAGAGTAAATGGAGTTGTAGGATTACCACAATAGTTCGAGATTTTAGAAAGAGAATATACATATATATATTAAAAGAAAAATAAATCAAACTTCTTTACTCAATAATTTAGTTCTTACAAATTCTTGTTTTTGGCATTTGGATGATTATTATGTCACATTATTTTTAATTTATTTAAACCCATTTCTTCTAGAAATTACAAAACTTTGCACTCTGTCACATCGAATTTATATGTACGTGAAAAGCGTTCAATTAAAAAGCGCGGTCATTTATACACATTTACATGAAATATTTACGAGACGGGGTCAATCTGGTAATTAGAAAAAATGTTGTCATTAAAATCAGGACTTAAACTTACTGTTTACGCGCACATAAGAAACAAAAAGTGTTGCCTGTTAGTTTTTGGTATTGAAAAGTTTTGAGGTAACTACTATTACTATTTTTAAGAAGCAACACGGTTTTGATGCTAAGGGAGCCGTTTGACAAAAAGTGAGGGAGCTAGCTGCTTAGTTACTAGAGGGCTGCATAAGCACGGATTACACGAATGTGAATGCGATGCTCATTCAACTCAGGCACTCATGCGATCATAAATATGTGTACTTACAGAGAAAAAAGAGACCAATATGGGTACTCTTTGCTTATGATTTAAGGGATGTACAAATTTTTCTCTTCGCTACGCTCATTTATAGTCATCGATCATTCATGCATTCACGTCCTGTCCGGATATTGCACGAATGTGACGAATGTGGCGGACGTTGTGCAGGGAGACGCCACAAAGGCACATACATACATACATATGTAAGGCGCAGCTAGCGATGGCTGTTATTATGTGTGTACGTAACAACGCTTAGCATATGCGTTGTTTTCGCTTATGCTTACTACTTTGTTATTAAAGCGGATGGATAACTGATTAGAAAATTCTTTTAACTCATGTTATTTATACAATACTATTATTATTTAAGACTTAAATAATACTGATGTGAATAAAATATTAGTGGACATTTGACTTCATTAAATTATCCAAATAATCCTCAAAGATAATTTGAAATTTGAATATTTCAATATTTTCTGAGTTGTTTTTTTTGATATTATTACTTTTCCACAATTCAATGTACATACATATGTATGTAGGTATTAATTAATTATAATGGTTTTTTTGGAATAAATTCGAAATGTCTTATGTATGAATATGTTTTGTAATACCATTGAAACTATAGTGCACTTCCATTTTCAAAAATCAGAACCAGAAACTTTATAATTTTTTTTCAAAGGTATACAGAAAAATATATAGGATCACACACAGGAAGGGAATATACATATGTATGCTATCTGAGTACCATTTCCCCCGGTACTACCGTCAGGTATTTCGTCGGGAGATGGTTTGAGCTTACGCTCTACGTACGTGAAGTCTGTTTGTACCGCCCTCTGTACTGTTGTTTGTTACATCTTCGTGGGGGTTTAAATTGCCCCGTTTCATTTTCAAGCATTTTTTTTCTTTTCAAATGATGAGCTCGGGGAGATTTTAGGGCTGGTTTCCAAAGGGCGTGAAAATAAAAAGCATACAAATTGTGTTAGAAAATGTTTTATTAAAATCTTTGCAGGAACTCAACTTACCACCGTCTATCGTCTATGAGCATCGCTAAGAGTATGTATATATGTATGTGTGTACATCTGGAACGCATAGGAGTATCACTCTACCTGCGACGGATAATGAGGAGTTATTTCCACGATCGTATACTCTGGTATGACACAGAGCAAGGAAGGAAGACGATGGATATTACCGGCGGCGTACCACAAGGGTCAGTCCTCGGCCCATTACTGTGGAATATCATGTACGACGGCATTCTTCGGCTGCGGCTACCACAGGGTGTGAAGGTGATCGGCTTCGCCGATGACATCGCTGTGGTGATATCTGCCAAACACCTTCAACAGATATCTGACACAGCCACCACAGCAGTGGAGAAAATAAAGACATGGCTCGACCAACAGGGGCTAACGTTAGCAGAACAGAAGACAGAGTCAGTTCTTATCTCAAGCAGAAAAAAGCTGGAAGATATAACGTTCAGAGTTAACGCTATCCTGTATCCACGAAGCCCGCGATAAAGTATTTAGGTATCAAAATCGATAGAAGGTTGACGTTTAAAATGCACCTTGAATACGCTAGAGACAAGGCAGCAACATCAACGACTTCTCTATCAAGAATTATGCTCAACGCGAGAGGACCAAAGCAGCGAAGCAAAAAGCTGCTGGCAGGAGTAGTTAGAAGTCAAATAATGTACGGAGCTCCGGTGTGGTTCGAGGCGGTATGCCACTCATCTTACTTCCGGGGCATAAAGTCAACTTATCGCCTGTGTGCACGCAGGGTATGCAGTGCATTCAAAACTGTGTCCGATGAAGCAGCTCTGGTAATTGCAGGTATGTACCCAATAGACATTCTAGCTAAAGAGTCTGCATATATATTCACAAGGATGAGGGTAGCAAATGAAGCCGCACGCAAGGAAGCCAAAGACATAAGCCTAGCGGAGTGGCAAAATAAATGGGATCGCACGCCAAACGGGCGATGGACACACCGATGTAAACCGAATATAGAGCGCTGGATTCAAAGAAGCCACGGCGAAGTAGATTTTTACACGACCCAATTTTTAAGCGGTCATGGATGCTTTAAGTCGTATCTACATAGATTCAAACACGAGGTCGACCCTTACTGTGACTTCTGTGGTATCGGAGTAGTAGACAACGCGGAACATGTTTTCCTAATGTGCCCGCGCTTTATCCACGAGAGGAGCATACTCCAATCAGCAGTTCGAGAAAACCTTTCACCACAAGCGATCGTTAATTACATGCTGATGGGCAAAGACGAATGGAATTTCAAATTCATTGCTACCATATGCCCCATATCTAGTTATTGCAAAGTCGGGACAAAAGCAAAAAAAGTGGTACAGCCGTATCAACCTACTCAAAGCTGAATGAGAGATGGAATGGTCAAGTACCTACCTTGAAGTGACCAAAAATCTTTGATTTTGCCGATGCTTAGCCAGTGCAATCATACAGCCGTGCTCCCAGCTTTACATTCACAAATTTCCCTGTGGATTCGGTTTGAAATCACATGTTTGGTGCTCCCAATTTCACATTCACATACATTTTTGTGAATTGAATCCGAATGTTTGGTTGTACTCGTATGTGAAATGAAAAGTAAATGACAAAAAGTGTGTGAAGGTTTAATTACTTACGATTGGAATAATTTTTAAAATATTATTTGATGTTTGTAGAAGCCATTTTTGACATGTATTAGTTATTCATTGAATTATGCGTATTTTTAAGTGTTTTGCTGACGACTCCTCAAAAAAGCATACATAACTGAATCGAAAGGAAAATTTCAACAGCTGTTTGTGAATAGCCACAACGATAACCAATGTGTGTGACAGGGTTGACATGATATGCGAAGAAATTTGTGAAATTGGAAGCACACTAATTCACTTTCACAGGAAATTTTTAAAATCACATTGTGGAATTGAAATGTGAAACTGGGAGCACGGCTGATAGTCAAGCTTATAAAAGATTTCGAAGAGATAGCAGTCAAACCTGTCTCATAAACATTTTGGTGAAACTGCTATTAACGAGGACCGTTAATAAGGCGAATGTTGTTGTCGGTAACAGTGGCAAGACAGTTGATATTGGGAAATAAACGATTTATAGGCGAAGTTAATTTCTACCTTACGACAGTACTAACGTGGCTGGGCTATTTTAATAAATATTAAACGGGCTTGCTCCTTTCAAATTTTAAGATGGAGATGTCTGTTTGCCGGAATTTATTGAAATTTTACTACTAAGTATGTATTCTTATATTGTTGGATAAAATTTACTCCAAGATTCTATGTTTATCGAAATCAAGGATTGATACAAAATGACTATTTTCAACAACAATAAACTACCCTGAAAATGTTTGATTTTCACTTTATTAATCGGCATGCTTTAGATATACTTGTACATAGTATGAATGTATGTTTATACAGATGTATAATAGAAGAATAAAATGAAAGCGACAGCAACTTTTCTGAACACTTTTGTTGCAATTCCGAGATGCTAGCATTTACCGTGGCAACATCAGTTCCGGTTGACAAAGACACAAAGACTTAATATTTTCATCATAAAAAATGGGTAGATATCTATATGTATACTTGAACGAGTACAGTAAGCTCTTATAGACTTATTTTTCCTTAGACACTGCTCTCGCTTAAAATACACCAAACTCTGCGATTTATTTATAAAGCAAAGAACCAAATTTAAAACTTACACGCTAGAACACTAAAAGCAATCAATTAACTTTGAAAACTTACCCAATATCTACGCAAGGTCTAGTTAAGAACTATCAACAACTTAAAATATATATGATTACACAAATATATTCCTTGTGGCACTTAGCTGGAGCTTACTGTTCATACCTTTTATGCCCAAACATTCATACATACCTGTTTAGTACGTAGGCGGCATTATAAATGAGGATAAACTTGACAGCGAGATGTTTGCTATTGGTTTAGTCACTAAACTTTAGTGGTAGCACTGTAATTTATTAGGTTCCCAAACTACGTTCACTAAAAAAAGAACGCCAACCGAGATAGACTAAAGTTATTCAATGATCTGCAATAAACTACAAGCTATGAGAATGAATCCTCAGGAGGGTGGTGAGTTGGTCGCAACAAAAAGGACCACCAGTCAAAATAGCAACGGCGCGTGTCGAGTGTTTTGATTTGTAACGTTTGTCACTTCATTATTATGCGATTTATTAATATGTAATAAAAAAGCAACAAAAATACTTGTATGATACTGCCATTGATACAGTTAAGGGGTGAGTCTCTTTGGTCAGTGCCAACTACACAGTGTCTACAAACATCGAATTTGATGATGATAAAAATTAATTAGCCGCTTATTCAACGAAAAAATCGGTGCCTGAACTTAAAAATCCACATAATTTTTTTCTGTTATGTGGTTTTGAATAGAATCAAAATATTTCCATTCATAAAACTGCTAATAACTCGCGAGCTTGTTTATTAAGAAAAAGGAATATGAATTTGAAAACATAAGGGGTTTTTATTTATGTAATTGAAATGAAATCGTACAAAGTTGGTGGACTCTTGCTCTCTTAACTTTCTTTATTTTTTAATTTAGGAACTTAAAAATCGGAATTTAATTTCATTATGGAAAGACCTAAAATGCAAATTGCAAAAATGTTTGTACATACATAGGTATTTTCGTTTTTTTTCGAATGCGGGTACTTATATACATACATACGAGTATATACAACATAATTCCTTTATATGTAAGTCGATTAAAATATTTGGTTACGCAAAATATCTCCTCGCTGCACTGCTGCTCACCCTTGTTGCGCTGTTAGTGTTGTTTTTGAAAGCAAAATCTTGACTTTACATACATACTTATAAACATTTGAGCATCGATGTACGATGTTATGAATTCACCACTTTCCGGTCGAAAAGCGTTATACATACAAATCATTTTTTTTCGGATTTGGTTGATGCATTTGTGGCGATTGTGATAAATTTATATTTTACACATCAAAGTGGTAGGCAGTGATCATAATATAACAATTGCTCAGTGTTGTTAAAGAAATTTTATTTATGCCATACATATACACCAAATATGATGATACGAAAATTTGGATTGTGGGACCTTAAAGGTTATAGTATATTCTTGTGGAAACACCATTTAAATGTCACTTGAGATGCGCAAGATTTTTAGTTATTCATTCCTTTATGCTTAATATCGTTTATCAGAGAGGTAAAATTTTAAGATGTGGTAAAAGTTTGAATATGGTCGAAAAATATTTCCAATATGTATATATATTTGTTTATTTAAGGCTAGAATTAATTTTATATTTCAATACCTTTTCAAGAGTTTCGAAATATGGACAGTAAACTGGTTTTTTATTTCAATACCTTTTCAAGAGTTTCGAAATAAGGACAATAAATTGGTTGACCTACATTAATACATACATACGTATACATATGTATGTATGTATATATGATGATGGCATCGTTGAATTTTCTAGTTTGCTTGTGAAAATTATCTTCGGCTTTTTCCATACATTCGGAAAATATTCGATTTTTAGTAAAGCGGTATTTTTGAATTATAAGAATGAAACAATATTGAAAATACTAGAAAAATCAAGCAAGTAGTGCTTTTTCAAACAATTTGATTTATTGGATCAGAATATTAAATCTCTAACAGTGGTTTTTCTTGGTAAGTGTACGATTCGAACTCAAAAGTTATATAATAATTTGAACAGAAGAAAACTAATATTTTTTTTGGTAATAAAGTTTTGATGATATTACCCAGGAGGGAATCTAGTGGAACTACATTAGTAAATATTATTATAAAAAATTTTTGTTATTAAAAAGATTTTATTAAAATTCATTATAGGTATTTGAATGGAAAAATTATGCATACAGCGCTTAAATTTACAGTAGCTTTAAAATTTATAATTTATTATTCCCAATGGAATCTAACCTTAAATTGATTTTTAATCTGCTTTTTAACTGCCTACCGAGGCCAAAGTAGCACCTTTTGGCAAGTGTTATTCTTCGCTTGATTTCAAGGCTGACTTTATTGTTGGTAGTGTATGCCGGATCTAAGTTATACATAATGCTTGACTACTTCAAAATTGTAACTGCCAACAGTGACGTGGGCCCCAAAACGCGAGGATTTTTTGTTTGTTACCACAAGGTACTTTGTTTTTTCCTTATTCACTACTAGACCAAGCTTTTTTGTTTCCTTTTCCAGACTGGAAAATGCTGCGCTGACGACCCTCATGTTAAGGCCTACGATGTCAATATCATCCGCATACGACAGTAGCAACGTGCTTTTGTTATACATATGTATGTACATATATCGTGCCACTGCGACTCAGATTGGCACCGCTTATTACGGTTTCCAGCATGAGGGTGCGTTTATGTTGGAGCTTCGAAAAGAGCGAAGATAAGAGTTGCGATAATAGCAGAGAAAATTGTAAATGAGCATCGCGTATATGTTTTAATGTAGGAGCTTCGATAAGAGCTACGAGAGGAGCTGCGATAATAGCAGAGAAAATGGTAAATAAGCATCACGCACGATTTAGAAAATACAGAGGTTGCGCCTTCCGCAAACCGCTATTCGCTCTCAGTAAATTTGACAGAATCAGCTGTTTATGCCACGTCAAAGGCAATTTTTTACAATTATTTCTTTACAAACATACAATTGTGCTTATATTTGTTTGGGTGATTTTGTGTGAATTTATTTAAATAAAGAGTTTAAAAATGAAGTGAGCGGTCATTAATTGTAATAGCGACAGCTTTAAATGCGGTATGTGAGTACATGTGAATGAATTCTAATATATGTACTCATGTGTATTGCTGTACTGAATTCTCCCGTTCTCCCTCTTTTCTAACCAGTGACGTTTCACGCATTCTGCTTCCCATCATTTTTCGTCGGGAAGGCGCAATCTTGTACTCTATCGTTCTTGAGCATCACGTATATGTGTTCATGTTGGAGCATAGCTGAGAACAAAGACTAACGATAAGAGCATAGGAAATCGTTGATCACATCTTCTTCTCTGTAGTCGCTTAGATCAACATGAACACGGAGGAGCTAATAAGTGAAATTTTTGCAAGGCCTGCTATATGGAACCAAAAAAATGCAGAACACCACAACTGAAAAATATTAATTTGCTTTATTAATACTCTAGCATGTTATACAAGAATGAAAAGTTACAATAAATCGCTCGTCATGCAAAATAGGTCTGCTATGACAATTGTACCATTTTTTTCGAACTTTTCTTCAATTTTATATAAAACATAATCAAAGGTTTCAGTATTCATTCGCATATACTCCGAAAACTTGACAAATTATAAAACACGTCAAAAATCTGCCATTCCTCCATAATTGGGGTTACAAAACATTTGCGGGCTTCCTGTGTATATAATTTTAGATTAACTATATAAAGAAGTTGAAGACAAAAGCATTTCTTCATCGGAATTGGCCAGTATTATTGGTTTAATTCACCTTCGAACTAAAACCGCACTGATATCAACTCTTTTATCGCAGCTTCAACATAAACACCACTCCGAAGCGTTGTTCTACGTTATGCTCTAGTCGGTGCACTCTCAGCTTTCTCATAAACACTACATCAAAGCGTAGATTTTTCGCTATGCTCTAGTCACTGCTATCTTCGCTTTTATCGCAGCTGCAACATAAATGCACCCTTAGATTGAAGAAATTTGCACGAAAGTGAGTCATCTTGTCTAAAACTTCGTTTGGTCTCAAACGGCTCGGAAAGGCTTATCCCACGGTAGTTGGCGCAAACAGCAGGATCGTCCTTCTTATGGATTGGGCAATAATACAAAGGTTCAAATCTTCTGGCATGTAACCGTCGGACCAAATTGTGCTTAACAGCTGGTTATGCTTCCTACCAGCTCTTCGCCGCCGGCTTTGAACAACTCAGCCGGTATACCGTCTGCTCCAGGTGCTTTGTTATTCTTCAACCGCATTAGAGGTGTTCTCATCCCGCCTTGTTCTGGGCCTGTCTTCTTCAAACGCGTTACCAGAGTTCGCATTCAGTAGCGTTGAGAAGTGCTCCCTCCATACTTCAAGTGTGCTCAGAACATCCGTCACCATATTTCCATACTCGTCTTTGCACGAACCAGCCCCGATCTTAAAACAACTTGTTTGCTGCCTTATTTTCTGATAGAATTTTCTTGCCGCATTCCTGCTTTCTAATAGCGCAAGCTCTTGGTACTCACGCCTTTCCGCCTCTCGTTTCTTCCTTTTGAAAAGACGTCTCCGTTCATCTCTTCCGGTATCGCTTAATTGTTGTACGCGTAGTAATTGGCTGCAGGGTGGCTTTGTATGCTGCGTATTTCCCTGCAGCAGCGATGCGGCACTCATAATAGTACCAACTATTTATTCTTGGCTGGTAGTACCCAACCACTTCCTTCGCAGCGGTACGAAGACATTGCTTGCCTTAGTAGGATCAATAGTCGATATTGAAAATTCTCAGCTGCCCGTTGCGATTGCAGCTTTTCGAGGTAGAACTTTCGGCACGACACTTGATGAGAGGCGCATGCGGACCTTAGCTGCAACAAGGTACTGATCCGAGTCAGCGCTAGCTCTTCGGAAAGAACGAACATAAGCACGTTTAAAGCGTATCTCGCATCTATCACAACGTGATAAATTTGGGTTCGCGTTCTTTGGTCAGGGAACACCCAAGTGCCTTGGTGGATGCTTAGCAATTCGTTCACGGATGGTGGAGACAAGATCTCCATGCCCCGTACACCGCATCTCCTGGACTACTGTGATGTCAGCCTTCTATTTTTTTAGGACATCCAGCAAAACCATTGCTGGGGGTAAAAGTTTTGAGTTCGTTTATGTGGCGAGCCGCTTGCCCGATTACAGACGCCCGATTGCAGCCGCATCTCCTGGTGAACATACGCTGGGGACTTTAGTTGATCCTTAAATCTAATATGTCGGAGTGGCTCCACTAAAGCTCTCTATTAGCCGTGACCCAAGGCTCCACACGAATTGGTTACAGCATCTCGCACATGGGTTGCTCACGTTGCCCAGGGTGCACGACCTTGACGTAAGAGTAGGGATTGAATACAGCCGTTAACTGTAGCCGCATACACAGAAGCACCGCTGTATCCCATTGCACCCCATATATTAAAACTAGCAGAGATTAAAACAAACAAATTCTTATACATATCGAAATTAAGTATGGGTATTCGAATATTGTAGAAATTAATTACAATTTCCAACGGAATTCCTTTCATATAAAAATAATCGCGGTTTGCGTTGTATGGGCGGAACGGACAGTAAAAAAAATGACAATAATCTGTGAAAGCTTGTAGACACTTGAAATTTGCACTTCCTCGGACTAAAATTTAATAATCCAATAAACTGCATACTCAAAACAATCCCAAAAACTTGTTTCAAAAAGTTCGAAATTTTTATGAAATCATGGTCTTGCTTTAATTTGTGAACATAGTTAGTATATTATCCATTTATATTATATACAGAAACATTACATCATTTAGCAGTCAAAACTTTAATTGTTTCATCACGAGAGTCTATTAGAAAAACACGTCACGCTGCTAAGCAATCAAAACAACAGCGTCAATTCATTTGTTCAACATTTTATAATATAAAATGGTTTTAAAGCGAAGCTGTGTTTGTTTTAAATCACGATATTGAAATGCATTGAAGCGGAAGTGATTGAGTAAAATTCATTGGCAACACGCGTCATTGCAACAAGCATGCTCATTGAGTTCGGCATTCATTTACTTATTCATATACATAAATACATTTATATACATACATACATATATTGGTATGTGCAGCTAACGGCGCCTGAATATATGCAGTGCCAGGACTTTAGACTTCAAGGGCTGGCAGACAGCCCTTTGAGGATATTCGAAATTAAAAGAAAGCGATAAAATTGACGCTAATGATTAAGCGAGCGCCGCCCGGCTACCACGACAAAGTATTTGGTGCTGATGTGTCGGTGTTTATGATTGCAGCGGCATGATGGTGGCGGTGGTGCTGCCGTGACCAGTCGCTATTGCGTCAATGGCACGTGCGTATTATCGACGCGCGTGTAATTTCAGCTTATGACACGCCCATTTATTAGGAGGTGATGACAAACGAAGAATCTAGCGATTGCAATAGACAGGGTGGGCAAGAAAAAAAACCATACCTGAAACATAAGCGGGTAGTGTTGTCCTTATCATTAGACATAATAATTTGAACTAGAAACCAAACTAAAAAAATATATATGTATGTATATGTACAAATATATATTGTATATCTTTCCTCGCAAATAGCTGAGGAATCCGAGGGAAAAAACCGATTTTCAATTTGATAATTTTGTGAAAATGTATGGAAATGTATGTCATTTGAAACATATTTCATCTATGTAGCTCTTATAGTTTAGTCAAGCTATATAGATATAAGATATATGTATGTATACATATACCATATACATATGTATGTACATAACACTTGCGAAAAATTATGTTTTTCTTTTTTCTTTTTCTTTATTTTTTTATTTCAAAAGTCAAATAACCTACAAGTCCTTACTGACTAGAACGATAACTTAGAGTATACTACAGTGGTTCTTATGACTAAAACTTAGAATTAAAGTGCAGAAAGCACTAAAACGAAATAGAAATTAATAATTTAGAAAACACACTATTTGGCAAAGAAAAATCAAGCCGGGTAGAATGCGAAATCTCGTTGAGAACGAAGTGTTCTCGCAGGAATAAGAAATTGAATAGAGAGCAGTAATGGGTGGCAATCGATTTCGCCACTTATCAATCCATGCACGAAAGTCAAAGAAATAATAGTCCTTCTGCATTCTAGGGTCTTAATATCAATCAAAAGGATGCGGGAATTGTAGGAAGGGACGGGAGTGGAAAAATTAAGTTAAGATAAAGCATATTTAAGAAAAATCGTTGGTCTCGTCAACAGACTGAAGGGGAATACCAGAGGTACTACATATATCTATGACGTTCGAACAATATTTCGTATTTTCGAGAACGTAACATGATAGCATTTGTCGATATTGAGATGGAGGTGAGACCGACAACACCATAAGTATAGGCTATTAATTTCATTTTGAACCCAAGAAGCATCTCCAGGGGTCTTAATCGAGGAGAAAACTTTTAGGTCGTCCGCGTAAAGTAGGAATCTCGAAGACGAAAAACAACTGCCTATATCATTTATAAAAAGAACGAAGAGCAAAGGTCCTAGGATACTTCCCTGAGGTACACCATATGATGCAATAAAGGGAGTATAGGTTACCCCTTCGATCGAGACCACGCAGCACCTATTACTTAAATAGGATTTTAGCCACTCAAGAAATATAGAGTGAAAACAAAATATAGCTAGCTTGCGCAATAAAATGCAATGGGATACTTTGTCGAAGGCTTTGGAGAAGTCGGTATATATACAATTAACCTGGAACCCAAAAGAAAATTTGTCAATGCAGTATTCACTAAAAACAGCTAGGTTAGTTAACGTAGATGAGCACTTTCGGCGAAATATAAGGAAAGACAAACTCTCACCCAACCAGCATGCATACTCAAAAGGCAAATCCGTGGAGACTGCTCTCCATGACATCGTCTCAACGATTGAGAAAGGGTTGGCCATAAAGGAGTTCACGCTGGGGATCTTTCTAGACATCGAGGGAGCTTTCAACAATGTCTATCCCGAAGCTGTTATCAAATCACTTTGTATGGTGGGGATACAGCAGGGACTGGTGGACTTTGTGGGGCTCCTTCTCAGGAAAGATCGATATTCTCAACAGTAGGGGACAGCTCTAAATCCAAACATGTGGCTAGAGGCACACCCCAGGGAGGTGTTCTGTCACCTTTACTCTGGAACCTTACTGTAAACGACTTACTCTTAAACCTCAAGAGCACCGGCTGCAAGGTCGTGGCATATGCTGACGACTTGGCAATCACAGCAACGGGCAAACATCTTCAGGTCATAAGCGATTTACTGCAAAACGCTCTAAATATCGTAGCTCGCTGGTCGGTGGAATGTGGACTTAACGTCAATCCCGCCAAGACCGAAGCAGTGCTCTTTACAAGGAAATACAAAATTCCCGTTTTCAAACTACCATCCGTAAACGGAGTGGTTCTCAATCTCTCAACCGAGGTCAAATATCTCGGAATTGTACTAGATAAAAAACTCGACTGGAGGCGGAATATTGAAGACCGCTCCAAGAAAGCTATTGTTGCTCTATACGCCTGTAAGACGGCCGTGGGGAAGAAGTGGGGTATAAAGCCACACATTATACACTGGATGTACACAGCTGTGATAAGACCCATTCTCTTCTACGGGATCGTCGTATGGTGGCCGGCATTGAGCAGGACTCGTACCAGAGCCAAGCTAGAACGGGTCCAGAGGGCTGCCGCAATGCTCACCACGGGAGCACTGCCCTCTACACCCACCAAATCTCTGGAAATAATGTTGAATCTCCCACCGGTGGATCTCTACGGCAAATTTCTGGCGGCCTGCAGTGCGGCCAGGCTAAATGCGATCCTTCAGTGGAGAAATCTTAACCATGGGCACGCAAAGGTCCTGGAAACTCTGCCCGACAACCCGATAAGGCTGGATTATATTATACACCCTCCATTCTCTGGAAATAGATTCTCCACAAGAATCCCAGAGAGGAGCGAATGGACAGGTATCGTAGACCTGGATCCAGGATCGACAGCTATATACACAGATGGTTCCAAGTTAAACGAACGAGTAGGCAGCGGGATTTACTCTAGTGAACTCGATCTAAACCTCAGTCTTCGTTTACCGGACCACTGCAGTGTTTTCCAGGCCGAACTAAATGCAATAATGGAAGCAGCTCGTGGCCTTACAACGTGCACCTCTTTAGAACGAGGCATTACCATTTATTCTGACAGCCAGGCTGCTATCAAATCTCTGACATCCTACGGTACAACCTCCAAGGTAGCCTTTGAATGCAGAGCAGCTCTAAACCAGCTAGCAGATATGTGCTCCGTATGTGTTGCATGGGTCCCTGGCCATAAGGACATTCCTGGCAACTGCCTGGCTGATGAACTAGCAAGAAAAGGGACGGAACCAACTATGATAAACTCTGCTCAAGAGCCGGGTTTACCCTTGGCATCCTATTAATACAGATTAAGATCTGAGCTTATGGGTAAGGTAAATGCAAGGTGGGCATCGGAGCCCACCTGCCACATTACCAGACAAATCTGGCCAGAAGCCGATGAGAAGCGCTCTAAAGCTTTCACGATGCTTGGCCGCTCCTCTATCAGATTAGTAGTTGGGGTGATAACCGGGCACTGCCTCATGGGCACGCATGGGGAAAGGCTGGGCTACGCAACAAATGACTTTTGCCGCAGTTGCCGAAACGAGGAGGAGGTGGAGAGTATTGAGCACTACCTCTGCCACTGCCCCGGCTTGGCCAAGACGCGCATTAAAGCTTTTAAAAGTTACTTTCTGGACTGTCTAGCTGACTTGAACTCAGCAAACATCTCCAACTTTCTACTCTACATTAAGCGCACAGGATGGTTCAATTTTTGAAAGAAGGGAGGGAGGGAATGCATGGCTTATGCCAGTGGTATCACAACGGGCTTCTTACGGCCTAAGTGTGCCACCGTGCTCCTGTGCGGTGGCAGCCACCCTAACCTAACCTAACCTAACCTAACGTAGACCGTCCGGGGACGAAACCATGCTGGTGAGGGGAAATTAAACTCTTAACAGCAAAATACATTTTTTCTTTAACTATACACTCGAAAAGTTTTGAAATTGTAGACAGCTTGGATATTGGTTTATAGTTTTTAACGTCATTCTTTTTACCGCTCTTGAAAATTGGAGTAATTGATGTTAGCTTCCAATTATCCAAAAATACTCCTGTATTTAGTGACATATTGAAGTGAAATTTATCTATTAGCGCTGGAAATTTTTTTAGAAGGGCGAAACATATACCATCAACGTCGGTCTGGGTAGTGACTTTTAATGAGTTAATTCCCTTAATTATATCATCAGAGGAAAGACTTAGTGCTGAAGGCAGGTTACAATGACACACAGGGAATGAATCTTCAATGTCATCATTCGAAAAATTTGAACTGAAAAATTCAGCAAATAAATTGGTGACTTCTAAGACATACTGCTGAAGGAATACTAGCATTAGATTTATTTGATTTAATGTAGTGCCAACACGTTTTTGGATTCGATTTAATGTTCGATTCCACACTAAGGATGTAGTTTGATTTGTGGCACATAAGTTTCGTATGTGCATATACATATTTATGTTTGGTTTTTATAGAAACACTTACTTATGTATGTATGTATGTATAATATGGTCCTTTTTTTTTTGCGACTATTTCTTTCACTCCCACCTCGAAATTTTCTTCGAAATGCTCAGAAAAAAAATAACCGAACAGTTTGAGCCCTTAATATTAAATAAGTACTCGCCTTCGGCGTCTGAACATTTCCCATATTCCCGATTTCTGTAAAAAAAAGTATTTCCAACTGCAAGATATTTTTTTTTACAAAAGTTAAGCGCTTTATATGTACATACATATGTATGTATATAATTTTGACTATATTCATTGTAGGGAATATTTTATATACATCATAATTATTTGAAAAATTTATTTGCTTCTAACTTTTGCTACAATTTGTTTGTTTTAGATGATCTCGAAGCTGAAATAATTGGTGCTTTACTTCTAGTACCACTTTGTTTAAGAAGTGGATTACGATAATTTGGCCGGCAATGGCGCAAGCCTCCGAGGGTATTTCTGCCATGAAAAAGTTTCTCATAAAATATATCTGCCATTCGGGGTCGGCACGAAACTGTAGGTCTTTCCAGTTGCGGTAGAATATACAGACGCACACTACAAATGGTAGGAGAAGCTCGGCCAAACACTGAGCTATACAGTGTAAGCGCCAAATTATTATTATTATTACGAGTATTTTAAAATGTTAGTTACCTTACAGTTTTAATATTAAAATATGTATCTACATGAATACATACTTACATATGTATGTATGGATATATTTTAACGATTTCAATTTCGTAAACTCATTCAGGCCTTTTTTAATAAGCGCATAGGCCTTGTGCAAACTTTGCATCATGAACATATGTACATACCTACATACAAATACTTACATTGGTACAAATACTTATCCTGACACCAACTCCATATTCCTTAAACAACCCTTTTAATATTTGCTTTTCTCTCCGGCATATGTTTTGGGCGAATTTCACTGTTTCAAAGCTTAAATTGACATACTAATTTGAATATTTTCTGCGGCGACCGACTTTCTATCCTTTTTATTGTTTTATTTTTTTTTATTTGATGGTTTCTTTTATGACAGCGCTTATTGCTGCTGTTTTGGATGACAATTGACGCTTGGCGGTTGACTGTTGTACTCGTAATTTTTTGGCGTGGTGCAGGCAACAAAACATGCGTTCAAGTGAAAAATTGCTTTCGGGCTTGTAATCGCAGCCAACAATAACAGCAATAACATTGCAATGGCTGTAAACTGTTTTCAATATTTTTTTGACACTAACGTCAACAAAAAACAACGTGATTTTCTGTGAGAGCGTCGGAGGAAGGAAGTCCAGAGGCATTGCTGATGATGCAATTGTTTGTGTTCAGCAAAGCGCTAACTAAAAATACATACATACATAAGTACATATTTAATAAATGATAGGTAAAGAATTAATAGGGTAAATCACGATAAGGTGCAAATTGATAAGCACAATGGTATTTGTAAATCCACATGGCAATGCGACAAAAACACATGGAACATAATCATAGTCAAGTAAAAGCCGGTTCTAAATAAGTGAAAGCATACTTTATTAAAAGAGTAGTTTTATCCCTGTCATAGTCGAGAAATATTCAGCTTTTTCACTTCGAGCCAGCTCTAAAGTAAGTGTGAATAAAATCTGTTAATAAGGTTAAACGAAATTAGATTTCTGTGACTTCGGAAATTGGAAATTTCCCACAAATTAAAATCGATTGTGTTTTTATAACTGATTTACGAATATTCAGAAATGAAACGATTTGTTCAATTCGAGAGAAATTAAATTGTTTAAACCCGAACTAATTAGTTTTTAATTAAAATTTTAAATCATAATTGTTTTTACAACTTTCAGGCACTTTAAATTTATTTAAACCTTTTTATCCTGTATAAATACAGAATATAAATGTTAATTTTACAGGTTTGTAATAATTTATTGTCAAACTTTTCACTTTGTTCATTTTCATTCGACAAACGCAACAAATAAACAACTACGAACGTACTTGACAGTATTAGGAAAAATATTGTATGTAAAGTAAAAAGCTTGACAGTAAACTGACTATGAAATTCTTAAAAATAAAGTCGACTTAATTTTTTAGTGTGACACTAATTTTAACTCAGGATTTTGACTGTGCCACATAGAAATTTCCACCAAATTGAGATTACCCTTATTATAATTTAAGAGGACGCATGTGAATGCTTGGACAATTAGCAAACAAAAGATAAGCGTGTAACATACTACATACATACAATGTAAATACATGTGTATTTTTTTTAAGCGTAGAAAATATCGAAAGCCATGCCCCTTAAAACCGTTAGTGTTCGGCTTTAACCCGAAATAAACGAGTAGAATCGATCATTGCAAGTAGATGCCCTCACATACATCTTTAATGGCTCTGTCCACGACTTATTTAGAAAAAAAATCACTTTATATTTTTCTATGCTTATTACCTTTAGAGTTGAATACAAAAGTATATGTCACCCAAGTATGCATACAATTACAAGTGTATAAGATAAAAAATAAAATACAACACAACAAGAAGTACATATAAAACGAGAAAGAAAAGCTAAATTCGGGCGAAACCGATTTTTTATACCCTCGCGATATAATTTTGTAAGGTCGGTGCCAATGATTTCATAAAATTCCCGTTTCTTTGTTTCAAACCGCAGCTAGTATTAAACTTTACTCAATTTCTTCCAATAAATACTGAAAAACGAACTTTTTAGCATTTTTCAAAATTTCCGTCATTTGGAAGTTGGGCGTGGTTATGGTCCGATTTCTAAAATTTTTGACAGTGATATCAAGGACAATATGTTCACCAAATTTTGTGGCGATACCTTACACCGTTATTGAGATACAGAAATTTTTTCAAAATTACATAAATACCTAATTTCTTAGTTCAAAATCGCTCCAAATACCGAATTTCACTCAATTTGTTTAAATAGATACCGAAAAATGAAGTTTTGCATTTTCCAAAACTTCCGTTATATGGGAGGTGGACGGGGTTATTATCCGATTCCAAAATATTTTTACGATAATAATAGCGATGCCAAGGGAAATATGTCCACCAAATTTTGTGACGATAATTAATACTGTTATTAATATACAGAACATTTTTCATAAGTAAGCGTGGCAACGCCTATTTTTTTAAATTTTATAAATACCTAATTTCTTAGTTCAAAATCGCTCCAAATACCAAATTTCACTCAATTTGTTGTAATAGATACCGAAAACACGGAGTTTTCGCATTTTCCAAAACTTCCGTTATATGGGAGGTGGGCGTGGATATGGTCCGATTTCAAAACTTTTCTATGATAATAATAGTGATATCATGGAAAATATGTTCACCAAGTTTTGTGACGATACCTTACACCGTTATGAAGATACAGAAATTTTTTCCTAAGTGGGCGTGGCAACGCCAAGTTTTCAAAATTTTATAATTACCTAATTTCTTTGTTTAAAATCGCTCTAAATACCAAATTTCACTCAATTTGCTTTAATGGATACCGAAAAATCGGAGTTTTTGCATTTTTTAAAAACTTCCGTTATATAGGAGGTGGGCGTAGTTATAGACCGATCTTGACCATTTTTAATACCAACCTACCCTGCACCAAATTTCATTGAGATATCTCAATTTTTACTCAAGTTATTGTAACCACGGGCAGACGGACGGACGGACGGACATAAATCGATTTATTTTTTCATTCTGATCATTTTAATATGTATATGTATGTCTATATCTATCTCGATTATTTTTTGCTGTTACAAACAACCGTTATGCGAACAAAGTTATAATACCCTTGTGTACAAGTACGCTCTTTTATAAAAATATATAATACATACAAACAACAACAAAAATATAATACATACTTTTTCGTAGTCGAAACGAACACAGTTTCTGTGTATTTTCAATTCTCTATGGAAACAAACATTGCGGGTAAAGAATGATTAGAGAACGAGTTGTAATCATACATATATAAGTATATTTTTTCCTAAAATAGTACGAGTACAATTCTCTACAAAAAGGCAACTGAGGTCTTAATATCGATAAAAGCTATAGTTCTCTAATCGTATTCGAACCTTGAATTCTAATGCATAGGTTGCCTATTTGAAATGTAAATCGATTTGCCAGCCAAATTACATTAAACGTATGTATTGTACTTTTGAAGATTCGCGAATTGACGATTCCACATTTTAGCTCGTCGGAATCTTGAGTTTTTAGGTCTTGCATACACGAGTATTTTTAAATTCTCATAATTGCTACTGCAAGATACTTTAAATATTGAAAAATCTAGCAGAATTTTTACTATTATGAGTCAAAAAACAATTATAAAACTAATCTCCACATTTGTTAAACACCACAATTGGAAAGCTTGACAGTTGAAACGTCGTCATAAACGAAGTTATGTAGGAGCTTAGAGGTAGAGGTTGCCAAATGGGTGCTTATGCCGATTTAATTCTGCGGCTCGAAATATATTTTCTAGCATCAGATTAAAGAAGTCGCACGACAAAAAGTCACCCAGTCTAAAAGCTTGATAACTTCGCGGATAGATTCTTTCCACTTCGAAGAGAGCTGGTGGTGTTGCTCAATGTTACTTGGGATTTAGTCTCACACAATAAGCTCGAATAAACTATAGGCACGATTACCCTTCCTGCAGATAACCTGGTGCATGCACTTAACCAACTCTTCGCCACCCTATTTGAATATCTCGGCTTTTTAATTCTTTAGCTGTGCTATTGCTTTACGAATTTCATCCGGGCAGTGCGAGTCGAGTAGCGAACTGTGTGTCTGTCTGTAGATATATTTACTACGTTAAGCTTTCCTTGTGTCAATTTGCGCAAACTTTTCGATGCATAGACACGTGTGTGGATCTTGGGATCAAAGATACCTCCTGCCCACCTTGACATTAAAATAGTCAAGAATGAATTTTATATCTACATAGTACATAGTTGCAGCGCTTAAACATACACAACCTGTTCGAGGAAGTAGTATTTGCCCAGAAGGCACTTATGTGAATTCATCCGGAAGTCGTGAGTTGTATGCAAAAAAGTCGCTCTGACCACTCCGAGATGAATGACAGTCCAAAACTTTCCCCACATGCGTATCTGTGAACCCAGATTCGGAAAATTCAGTATCCCTGTTGAAACTTCCGATTAAGGAATTTGTGATCGATGATAAAAGTTGGCAATATGTT
The DNA here is from genome assembly GCA_963971545.1 of Philophylla caesio. Taxonomy (NCBI): domain Eukaryota; kingdom Metazoa; phylum Arthropoda; class Insecta; order Diptera; family Tephritidae; genus Philophylla; species Philophylla caesio. The sequence goes on along the minus strand of OZ020608.1, from coordinate 64,468,390 downwards.
GGGTACTAGGACAATAATAAGGGAGGATATTCCTTATGAACTGGATTGGATAAGATCAACGCCTACCCTTATGCAACTGCAAGCGTGTGCCGGTAGCGTTGACATCGTCGGCGATAACAACACCGCTGGTAGTACTGCCTAGAAAATCGAAGCAAATGGGTTTGGAGATGAACGAGGGATAAGTGAAAGATCATCAGAAAGCCAACTGATTAGATGATCCTGGGAGAAAGACTTTTTGATAATTTGTGGACCTTCCCCGGCGAATACCACAGTCGATAGAGTGAAATTAAGATCCTGTCATGCCGTTCGAATGGATGAAGCGCTTCAGCCCCGAAGGAAATCCACGCGGTATTCACTAGTCGTGGCAGAGGCAAAGGTAAATCACTTAGCCGCCTAATTAAGTAACTAAGAAAGTTTTAAAAGTGTTTGGAATTAAACGGGTAAGTATACATTTCACAATCTTAAACAGACAATCACCGACACTTAATTTTGAAATATATAGGTACACACATACGTAGATATATATATATATATTATTTTCAAGAAGAATCTGTATTTTTAAATATGTACATCACTCAGCGAAAAAGTTTAGAAGAAAATTTCAAGTTTTAATGTTTCGCGCTTGGAACGCCAGTTGTTTTTATTTGGTGCAGGAGGCGCATTTATGTACATAGGCAACAGGCATGCCAAATCTTTTATTTGTTTTGTTTTCGTTAGACATCGCTGCATTCTCGCTTTGGGTATAAACATTCGCAGCCGTCATTTTACCCACGTTTAAAAGGTCGAACCAAAAAAAGTTATTTGAAAGCAATGCCCATTCTAAGCTAAGAAGCTTTCAAAGAATTGGAAGGATAAACAAATGCAAGGACTAAAGCCAGGAAATGAAATTTGCATAGGCCGACTTTGAAGCTAATTCTTATTAAATATTTGTTTCCCTGGTCGAACAAATTGCGGAACAGATAAATTAGGGGACGAGCAAGACAATGATTAAATCAATATGTTGTATTTAACTTTATGCATAGAACTACAGATGCATATCCAATATAAGGGCAAAGTATTAGACGGATTGATGGATGGAGGCTTAAACAAATTAAGTGATTGATTCCACGAGCACAAGAGAATAAAACAATAACAAGTGGATAGACATAGCAGAGTATGTACGAATATGTAAGTATATACAAACATACATACATACATAGATATTTTATAAGCGCCTAGAAGTTGGAATTGAAAAAAAAGAACTAAATGAAATACGTATAGGTACATACATACTCATACATGTAAACAAACGTAATTTCTTTCTTGCGATGGTGAATATCGAAAATTGGGAATATACATAAAGTAAACACGAATAGCAGAAAGGTAGTTTAGGAAATTTGTGAAACGTGGGCGAAATTTGGATACCTATGTATGTATGTTAACACAAGAAAAAATTAGAAACGCGATTCACGAAATAATTACGAGGTACCTGTGTTTTTATTGATTAGGAAAAGTTCCGTACAAATGCTGCTTTGGAAAGTATATACATAAATTCTTTTTCTAAAATCAATGTGTGTACGAACATATTTATAAATATATAGAAAAATATGGTGTTATAAATACAAGTATGCTCCTGGTGGAAATGATCCAGTGAATTTTTATCGTAATATCAGCGATATTTTTCGAGAATTTTCAATACAACTATTGTCCATTATATACCTAAAAGGTTGAAACTTCATAGATAAATCTCACAAAATGTTTAAATAATTTAGAGCAATAGACGCAAAGACGAAAAACTGTAAAATTTAGACTATGGTTTTCCATTTCTAGCCTTTTTTCTCGATAATAGTTTACTTAATATGGACTCTTGCGCCGTTAATTTATGTTTAAGGTAGCGGTAGTACGATTTTACACATATGCCGAGATACTTCAAAGTCGCAAAAAAAAATTATGTAATGCATATTGTGGTTTCTCATCATAAAAAAAACTTCAACAGTTAAACCCGAGATTTTTACATATGTATTTTTAAAATAAAAAACAAAACTGAGGCTCGATATGCAATGAAAAACATTAAAATTTTGAATAAATAATAATTCCAAAATTATAAATAAAATAAAATAAAAATAAAATTATAAATAAAATTATAATTATTGTGCCTTCTTCAGTCCTTTTTCGAAAGTTTTAACTTCAAAAGTATTTTTTCAGCCAACAGGGTTTTCATTAGGTCAGAAGGGTTACCGATTTCGAAATCTGTTTTTTAGGCTTGTGATCTCTTTCTTTGTGCGGAGTTAGGTCCAGTACTCATCGATTATAAGTTAAAGGTTATGTGTCGATTTTCATGTACATTTGCATTGGATTGACTGCTCTTCAATAACCAATTTCAAAATTTAAATAGCGAATGCGATCGAAACCGATAAAAAAGCTTCCGAAAATCGCATTTTGAAACATACACACATACTCGTATGTATGTACATGGGTATGATTGTTTGCAAATATTTCAAAATTGTACAGTTTCAGCAGCAACGCCTTTAAAAAATAAATCGAAATTATGTAATACATTAACACATCTTATTCACGCATTTTGAGGCTGACCAGCTGCGATTTATTAATTAATGCGAAACCACCGTATTTGTGCGTCAAAAGGAAAAATGGTAAAAGCTACGTTCTTGCCCCTAAAAAGCTCAAAATAAATAGTGAATAAAGAAAAAAGGGAAAAATGTTGAAAAGGATTTCCGTAAAAGCGTAAAAAACGAAATGTACTCGTTAAGGAAAAAATGCAAATAAATACATAGATAAGGATGTAAAAAATTATTTTAAAACAAAACCAAATATAAATTATGCAACAAAACAAAGCACACCGAAAACTTTTAAAATCTCATTAAACGCATTGAAGCGAAGAAGAAGGTAGAAATTAAAAGTGTCCTGCTGCGACGGAAGTCTTGGAATAAGCTTAAGTACAAAAATGAAATAAACAAATGAAAGTGAAAGTTCAATGGGCATGGTTTGACAACGGGTAGGCAAGTACGAGTATTAATGAAATTAAGAAATTGTATCGAATATTTAAGATTTCATTAAATTAAGAGAAAAAGGAGGAACATTTAGGGGACCAGCTTAAATAACTGCATCTTTAGAATGATCATACCTATAGGTAATTTCAAATTTTTTATAATCATTAAGATTTTATATTCATAGCTTTTGGAACAAAACGTTTTAAATGTTCAATGCAAGGAACATATTCGTAGATAAAAAACATGCACGTTTCCTATATTTTTTGTAACATTTGTTGGGTGGGTAATACCAATGCCAAATGAATTCATTCTAATTATTTAAGTAGAATTTACCATGATAAAAAGTTCTTCAATTAAAATTATTTTCCGGATATATGGAAGTTTTATAAATTGGTCTTATTACTAGCACCGTTGCCACATCGTCAATAGTGTAAAAAAATTTTGGTTTTACACGGTGGGAATTAAAAAAAAAAAACTATTAAGTATTCTGCCATGATCTAAACACGTCTTTTATACGATATACATGCATACATGCATATATACATAAATATTAAACTACATATGAAATTGTTGGCATCCCGCAAATAAATAGCAAATTCTGTTTTACGCAACCCTGCGATCGGATGACGAAGCAACTGGTAACGACTAGGCATGTCAATCCCGGGATCCCGTCCTTTTTTAACTCCCGAATATCCCGGGATAAGTTTATTCAAATCCCGGAATTGTGGAAAACAAAGCCCCTAGAGAGGCCAAAATCGACAAATAGCACAGCTTGTTAACTCTATTAAGGCTTTGTTTTGTCCTTACCATTCTAAATGAGGTGGAAAATATCGCACTCGAGTAGAAAATGAGCCTCACTATGAATGGCGATGCTTAGAGAACTAACGACAAGGTACCTGAAGTGGATAAGGCTGAAAGTCTCAAAGATAAATTGCATTAAGTTTTAGGGGGCAGCTCGCAAGTGTCTAAGAGTCGAAAAACATACAATTTATCAGAAGATTTGATAAAAGAAATTTATAGCTTTAGTAATGAGGGCAATGAAGTTTATTTCCTACAGGCAGCATTTAACTTATTGTCGACAATCCAACCAACAAGGCGCAGCAGTACTTCTCCACTGCAGATTTTAAACGCAATCTATTTAAGTCCAGATTGGAGGATAACACACATACGGCTTTTATTTCTTTAAAATTGCATTTTGACCAAAATAAGGAATAATTCTGCTCCACTCAAAATGGAAGGGGTGATATTTAATTTTTAACTGATGTTTTTATTTTTTTTATATTAATATATAATATTGGTCTCAAACGACTCGCCTCTCGATTACGACAGCGATATCCGTGTACACGCGAAAGAACACATCTAATATTTTTCCTTATTATAATTTGATATCTTTGACTTCTTAGAAAGTATTTACCATTAAATAAACTCCACAACGAGAGTTACAACAAAAACAATGGAATTTTTTTCGAAATATAAAGAATGGTTAACGGCTTATTAATGTATGTATATACATAAGTACTTACATATATTTATGAAATATCTCAGCCTAAAAATAAATCTGTATGTAGTATGTTTTCTTAAGTTTATTAAATCTACATTTAGTTATACTTATATAATATTCTCTGACAACCGAATGATGCTGTAATTTTTATAATCTGATTTTGTTTTTAGTTCTGTTGTCTTTTGGTTAAAAATTTACATACCGAAACCCATTACAGCATCACAGTTTTTCATAACCATTGTGTTTTATATTTTTGCAGCTTGCAAATGCGCAACACATTCAGCCAAAAAGAAAATCAGAATATTCAACTAGTCCAACATGGTTTTCCTTTTCATATAAGAAGGATTGTACATACAAATTCATGCATCTACATACGAACTTAGCGTTTATATTAAATGAGCTCTGCTTTATATTAAGTATTATTAATTACTACATACTAACTATAAGTCGGCTCCTGCTTATATACTGTCCAAACATCTGAAAATGGTGTTAAATGATAACTTGGAACAGTGTAACGAGCACATTGTAGCAAACACGACGGAATTCATCCATAAACTGGCAAACGTGAAAATTACACAGCAAATCAGGCTAGTGTCATTTGATATTAAGGACTTATACCCATCCATCCCACAAACAGAAACAATAGATATGGTCCGGAAAACATTACTCGAAAAAACGAAGGACCATATAAAAACAACCCAAATCAGAAACACATTACGAACTACACTGCGACAAAATTATTTCAAGTTTAATAATAAAATATACCGACAAACAAACGGACTCGGAATGGGAAATCCAACCTCGGCTATCCTCATGGAGGTATTTATCCAAGAACACAAATACGCCGCTATAAGACAGCTAACAAACAGACTTGAACGAATACCTCTATATCAAGAGGCATACGGAAAGGAACTAAACACAATATACATCATAGCAACAAACAACGGATATAGAAAGAAGCTCGTGGATAAATTCATAAAAGTTATGCAGCTCAAAAACGAAGCGACAGACAGCTAGACGAAAAAACTTGGACAGTAAAATTTTTTCAGAAAGTATAATATCCACACGGCGTTCAAAACTGAAAACAGCCTGGGAAGCATACTTAAAAGCAGCACGAATGAAGAAGACCCATTGAACAAACAAGGCGTGTATAAACTGACCTGTGAGTGTCAATATAGCTATATAGGACAAACAGGACGTAAAGTAAGAACAAGATTCCGTGATACATAAGGAACTACAACAAAATGATACGAAAACCCACGGCAATACCTGAATCTAATTTTGCAAACCATTTGGTAAACGCAAAATGTTCACCTGCAAACATAAAGAAAACCGTTAAGGTACTGCACGTATAACATAAAGGACGGCGCCTAAATGCTCTTGAAAACATGGAAATATATAAACAAAAAATATTTGATGGGAGGATAATAAACGAACAAATAAACAGCAACTCTGATGCGATATTTGCACCATTAAGGCTTGTTTACAAAAAACAAAAGAAAGATGTAGGTAAAATGACAGATACCAACATACAAAACAAACCTGCAATACCTAAGCGGGCTAAAATTAATGACTACCTGTTCTTACCGCAAAGGCAGATTCGAGATACAATATACTCTTTTGGACTCTAACCGCACGAGACTTTAGGTACCTAAACTCAGGACACTTAACATTTGTTAACATTTACGATTATGTACCAATACCTGTTTGACCAAAAAAACGAAATAAATACGGAGCAACAGACATAAACTGAACAGAACGAAAATTTACACTGAAGATGGCACAACGCCGACACCGGTATGTCTCCAAACCAAACTTGACAAGGGATGACGGAAAATCGTTCCAACAAATATCTTTGTAAATCTTAGGTTATGGAAATTTAGCACATCGGAGGGTGACATGTTCCAAATTTCGGATGGAGAAGATAATAGTTTCCCAAGGTGTATCAGTCTGCGATTTGTGCTGCATTGGCAATAACAAAGAATATGTTCTCATTTTATTAAAACGCTACCTTAACTTTGAGTGTCTTGGAAAGTAGCCCGAAAGGGTCTGAGACCCTCCCGACAAAGTTCAAGTCGTATTTTAGAGTTTCTTGAAAAGTAGGTGATTTTTCAAACTGTCTCATTCCTTTTTACTTTGACCAGTCAGCAACAACTCCCAAGTAACTCTGCAGAAGATATATACTTTACCAAGGGGTCTGGGACCATGCAAGCTCATTTGTGCTCCGCATCTCGTAAGACAGTTAGCCTTTTCGTGGCCTTCAATGCTACCTCTAGATGACATAATTTTTAATATCGTCTCATTTGTTTGCTTAGTTCTAGGTTTCAATATGCTTATGAATCAAGGCTTACCCGACCTAATGAGTTGATTAAACGCGAACGTATTTTTAAATTAATAACCTGTTCGGATTTGAACAAAAGCGTGGTCAGGGGATGGTGTGAATTTTCTAAAGTTTGCATTGTGTTGCTGAATGAGGATTGAGTATGATCTGACAAGTTTCGTACAAAAACAAATACTAACAAACAAGCAAAATGCCTTTATATTTTCAAGTGCCAACGCATTGCTTTAGAAACGTAAAATTATGAAAAAAAAATACCCAATGAGTTCAAATGTTGTTTTATTTAGATAGTAAGCTAAAGTAGTATAGTTGTGTTAAATCCTCCTTTTATATACATAAGTACACACTTAGATGGTTACATGTCTTGTATTTAAGGCAGACTATGGGGGCCAAAATAAGGATTTTACAAAAAAAAAAAACCATAAGAGGCCATTAAGTTTACTGGTTGCTAAGGGATAGAGGATTTCTAATCAACAAGGCCGAAGTCGCTAAAAAATGGGTTAATTTTGTGGATATATTTTTTACGACGGTGTTCTGATTTTCATCCGCACAAAAAATAAAACTAAAAACCCTCTCCAAAAATTGAATTAAACCAAAAAATCGTTTAAATATAAGCCGTGGAATTTTATTTTTTTTCAGTTTAGTTAGGCTGTGATCATAAACTAAACTCTTACAACTAGATATAGATATGATATACAAAACCATGATATACATTTAACATTTACATAAATATGGTCAAAGTAAAATTATTTGAGATAAGCAGTGTACGCTCTTAGGTTAGGTTAGGTTAGAGCGGTTGTCATTTTAGACAGAGTGTACGCTCTTGATTCAAATGTATTTTTATATATTTTGTGTTCCCCTTCCCCACCCTGGTGTAAAATAAACATTTAAAACTTTTGTTTATCAAAGTGAATCACAAATTTATTTTGCTTTAGTACAACCAAAAAATATTTACCTTACCCTGCCGAAAACTGGTAACAATTCACAACATTTGTTCTTTATTATTTTAAGCTTTCAAAACGTCTCTTCCGTAGTTGAAAAATAATTATGACCAAAATAATGTTTAAATTTTAACGAATAAAAATCAAATAGCTTACATTATAATATTTTTTTATTTTCACTGCGAAATGGTGGACATTTTTGTCATATGTACATACATATGTATGTATTATAAAAATTTATGAAATTATTTCGGATGGCGGAGGGGACATGATTTCGAAAAGAAGTGAAATAAATTATAATTGTCTAAAACTTTATTGTGCAACGTGGCCGACAAATTCAGGGTATTGGCTGGTTTGCTTGATGTTTACTTGGATGGGAAGAAGGCTCGGATTGCTGTTAGGCCGCCTGCCAAAGCATTACAGGCGTACGGCCAGACGCTTATTTTGCATAATTATATTCATGGAAAACTTGTTTGCTTTCAAGTTTAAAAAGTGTTTGCATTATTTTTTTTAGACTTTTCATTTTAATGTGCATACACTCATACATACATACATACTCGTATACATATATATACAAACATAACATAACATAACTCGATGTGATGTAAATTTGAATGAAAAAGTATGAAAGCAGTCAAGTGCACGGATTGTCATGATTCAGGATATGATGAGACTCTTCGGACTTAAGACGGGTACACGTATTTAATTTATTTAATGTAGAAAGATGTTTTCATGTGTATATATGGACATATTTACATATGTATGTATATGTATGTGTGTAGGTGTATGCAAGAGAAAAAAATGTTGATACTATCATACTGCATGCTAATTAATGTGATGGATTATGATTAAGCAACGTGGTAAATTTTTACGGTTAATTTGCATACATGCTTACATATATGCGCTTGCAAACTTTGAACCCTCTGCAAGGAAGGACCTAGTAAACAACAGATGCCCCTCCTAAAGTTTTCTAAAAATTTAATTTTTTTGTAAATCAAATCTGTAAAAAAGGATACGTTTGAAATAACTATGAAACTTCAAATGTTTTGATTTAAAAAATACTAATTTCTAGATAGTTATATAATAAAATGTTTCCTTTACGGATGTACATAATTAGACTTTATTATATTGGCATAAAATAATAAACAATTACAAGATATAAAGTATTTTTAATGCTTAAATTTATTTAAATTGCGTTTGTGGTATCACAAAGTTTGTAGCACCGCCTATTTGCTAAAAAAAACCATATAAAACTAGTTTTTCACCTTGAGCAACCGAAATCAACTTGCGTACATGATTTTTCTGTAAAAAAAATTCAATAAATTTATTTGGAATTTTGGAATCAGTGGGCCCAAAATAATCCGAAAATCGTTCTAAAACTTTGTGCAAATTAGAAATTTTTTGTTTGCATGCCAGTGTTATAGTAATTGTAGAATCCAATTATTATCGTCCTGAGTACTTTGTGCAAATTAGAAATTACTCAGCGTCGAAGCCGCGTTATTGTAGAAAACTAGTAAGATATTAAAATGCTCCGGTTCAACATCAACGCAGTTTTAAAAAAAAAAATGTACTTGTATTTGTTCGCACATAAATGTTAATTCAAATTAAATATATTCCAGAGCACTTTTGGCCCAGTTCAGGAAAACGCATTAAATGCAAATTAAAAAAAAGTTTTATTGCATTTATTTATGTTTATACTATAATTTTATCTATTTAGTTTTTCTTTTTTTTATTAAATTGTAACAATTTAAGAAATTACAAGATATATTTTCCATTATTTCCGTTGCTTGAAAAAGCACTCGAACTTGGCCGTTGCTGTAAATTTTCTTGATTAAATAAATATATGAGCATATTTTTCTAGAGAGTATCAGACATATTTAAGAAATTTTCATAAAAGAAATTTTTTTTTTTTTTAATTGTAATTTCTTTGAATTTTTCGATTTTCTTGAGGACTATATACTAAGCTTTAAATCTAAGGTTTCCTTGAAATTACAATTTGCAGTTTGTGGTTTTTCTCTTTTGTGGTTTGTGCTTACGTTTACATCCTTTAACTCTTGTTAAATTCAAGATCTTAAAATTTCTGCTATATTTTTTTCAATTTGTTTTACGCTCTTCCATTTTTCATTAAACTTTAGATTTAGGTTTTTGCTTTCACAAAATCAATAATATGTGAAAAATAGGAAAAACCACAAAGAAACTTGAAACAACTTGCCACCAGCTGTTATTCTTACTACTACCTCTTTTTATTGGTGGAATTTTATGCGAAATCTCTTAATTTATCATTCTTGATAACACTTTTTTCAATCAAAGCTTCACACTCGTTGCCGGTATTCTGATTTTATATTTGAATCACCAACTGTAAAATACTTCGTAGGTTTTTCTCGCCGTAGACGATTTCTAAGAATGTCTTACACTTGCAAAACTATGTATTTATATTACACGCTAGTGCAGCACAAATCGACAAGTCCCCATAGGTGGGTAAAAAATATTCCCATCCTATTTAATACAAGGAGTTGTCAGTGTCTGAAAGGTGTTCGGAATATGCTACACTCAACATATTTTAAATTATTTGTGTTTATACCTACGCACGCGGACATTTTAGGCTTGCGAATAGTGAATTAAATAAAACTTACATTCTAAGGATTGTTTTATACACATGTATACATTTATATTTTCCAGTACCCGTACAAGGCATTCACCAGTTGGACACTAATACATACATATGTATGCATCTGTTGCGTGACACACACGCACATGTACACATAAATACATGTACCTATTGCGGCACTACTGTAGGCCGAGATGCAGCCCATAGTGATTTGGTGAACCTTTGCCAACGATAAGAATCGCTTTGAAAACAAAAAAAAAGGCAATGTGTCGGAACCAGCGCAGTGAAAAAAAGTGGAAGCCGAAGAAGACGACGAAGTGGTTGGAAGAAAATAAAAAAATGTAACATGATTTAATGACATGAATTATTTATGAGTTTCCTGTCAATCAAAAACAACGTCAAACGTTTTTGATGGCGATGTCAACGCTCAAGCGGCGTTCCACTTCGGTTTTTTCTTTAGCGACCTGGCCAAAGTAGCGAACAGTTATATTGCTCGTGTTGTTGTTAAGTATGGTGCCTCCAATTCGCTAACTTCCAGGGAAACGCTTCTCAATGTGGAGGTTATGCGAAAATTTTTGATAGTACTTTGAGACTAAAACTTTTGCACATCACTGTAGAAAAGGATTTATACGCAACCGATACTTCACCTGTATATTCTTATAAGTAATTACATATGTATGTACATAAGTGTTATCATGTAGGTATGTACATACACACAAACGTACTATGAATAACACATTTGTATCATTGTTTTACATTTACTCTTTAACAAGTGCGAGTATCATGAACGCCAACTCATTCATAACAATGTAGCCAATAACCAATTGTAAAATAAATATACCACTCATTTATTTGTATGTTACATATATTCTATCTTCTCTTACTGAATTCAGAACGCTTAACTTCCTCTTTCGCATTTAGGAGGGATTGAAGCGCCATTTGTCCACACCATTTTTGGTGTGTTTTTTTTTTTGTATAAATTTTTCTCCGTAAAATCAATACACACTCTTCTTACCTCAGCACTTAATTAATATTTTTCTAATGTGTTACGAGTTTTCTTCATTGATATCCTTAAGTAGCCAGGTTCACATTTTATTTCCCCTTTTGGTGGTTTGCTGTGGCGTCACCAAGCGCAGACGGTTGATTCGCCAAATCAGGTCGCATTCATCGTTTTCTGAATGTCTGTGCGTGCTGGATATTCAATAGTGCTATGATGCTGCTCAACTGAATTAATTTGTTGTCCATCAGTTTAAGTTGAAGAGGGAAAAAAAGAATGAATTTAAAATTAAGTACTTGTTGACTTTCTGCGATCTCCACATTAACACTTAAAAGAACAATGTAAGTCTTAAGAGCCCAGTGTCAACTAGACATCAGCTAGGCAAATTTTGCAAAAAGCCTCGGTAGTGGCGGATCTAGGGGCTGGGCTACAGGGGCTGTACCAGTCGTGTTTCGCGCAAGAACGCGAAAAAGATCAGTCAGTGCTTCGTACGCACGACTCAGCGTTAGTTACGCACGTCACATTCGTGTTACACAAAAAAGTTACCACGAATCGCTCGTCTTTGACACAAGTGGCTCGTGCGAACGAAACACTCACTGGTGTTTTTTCGCGTTCTCGCAGTAAACACGACTGGTTCGTGTCGGCGCAGTAGTCAGTCGTGTTTCGAGACCGACCTTATTATGACCTTTGCAAATTATTTCAAGATACATACGACCAAATCATTTTACTCAAAAAATTATTCTTATTAAAATTATTATTTCTGGGTAAATTCTGGGCAAAAGAGACTGTTTTTTTATATATGATTATCAATAATAGTATTTTTCAAATATATATATGTTTGAAAAGGATGAACGTGGAACGCATGTTATTGGCTTAAAATTAATTAGTTTATTTACAATTTCGTTCTAAGTAATTCGCAGTAAATCTGCAAACCATGATATAAAATTTTAGATAACAGGTAATGAAAAAAAAATTGACTGATTTTGAACTACCTTATTTTGAAACTATCGAATCTGATCAGTTCCCGTGGTTGTCATGGATATTTAAACTAACTTTAAAAATTTTTGTTTAGAATAAAAAATACAAGTTTCCATAAAATGCCGTTGAAACACTATATCCTTCACGAGCACGTTGTGCAACTTTTTAAAAATAATGAAAGATTTGGCAAGAAATTTTCTATTAATCATTTTGAAAGTTAAGTTGCTAAATCTACTTTGTATAGAATCCTTAAAACTATGAACGTAAATAGAAATGGTGGTAGTGGAAGGGTTCCAGTGATTATGACTCTACGGGATCTAGCTTAGCTTTAGGTTAAGTTCAACAATAAAGACACCATTAGCCAACGCGACGCAGCAGGAAGCAATAACAGAGTTACTTTATTGTGGGCTCCGTATCATTGGCAGAAAACGAGAGAATTGATCTAGATAATTGCAGAGCTTTTAAAAATTGCAACATGTTGGCGCTAGTCAAAGGAAACAAAGCAATCTAAAATATGCATATATCCTTTTGTGATAGTCTCTGAGCGACTGCTTCACTTTTGAAGAGAGGGTCAAAGAACTCTCACCGGATATCTGACAGGTCACTGTAGGCTAAAGTGCCATCTTCACCATATGTGACTCTTTAAGGAAACGAACTTTAGGATTTGTTGACTGAAAGAGGATTTATCTGAGCAAACATCATGGTGAAAGAATTTTCATCTCCTTCCATAACCTGGAAATTGCAACCCTCCAAATTACTGAATTTTATAAATAGCCTTAGGTTGGTGTGCTAGTTTTAAATGTTAGCAATATATGTATGTACGTAGATGTAGTGGGATCGGAGCGTTGACAATGCATATACATACATAAATGCCATATTGTGATTTAGCAACAAAAAAAAAAACAATATGTATATTTAACAGACTTTGGCAATCTATTATCGTTATTTTCATTGATTTCAAAAAATTATTTTTTAATGTAAGCATAAGGGAAATTGGTAGTAATGATATTAAAAAGAAAGTATATGAGAGCACTTTTTACATTAAAAAAAACCATACATACGCAAAAAAAATTTACACTGAGATTTCTTGTTGAGATAAAAATGGATCCCTATATGAAAAGCACTTATTATATTATAAAATTCAATAAATTAAAAATAAGTAGAGTTCGTAAAATTATTTCGCAGCTTTAAAACATCTGTCAGAAGTTATGGTTAGCGAAATGTGTCTGGCCATCGTGGATGCTACCTATTAGTGTATTTTACATGATATATATACTATATATAAAAATTAGCCATTTATATTTAAGTAAAATTACCCTTATTTTTACACAACTTTCGCACGTGGTCACTTGAAGTCTGTCAGAGATCCAACTCTGGGATCTTGCTCTATATACATCTTGTGATTTGGGGTTATTGGAAAGCAACTTCTTTTTGAAACATTTCAAAACATGGCTTTGACTTTGCACAGAACTTCATTCATATCGAAATGTAAAGCGCAGGTTTATATTTAAAAGAGTTTGACATCTTATAAGTATCGCATCACAAATGAACCAATCAATAGGAAATTTTCAACTAAAAATTGCACTGAGTGGTGATGTGTTCAAAACCAAATATAGAGAAATGTTGCATACCAAATGCTGAACTACTGAAATAACAATGCCAGAGTTCGAGGTTCGAATCTCAGCCAGGGCAAGGAATATCTTAATCATAGAAAAAGTCAGCCCTCGGTTGTAAATGGCAAACCTCCGAGGGTATTTCTGTCATGAAAAAGCTTCTCATAAAATACTCCTGCCATTCGGAATCGGCACAAAACTGAAGGTCCCTCCATTTGCAGTATAACATAAAGAGTCGTTCCACAAATGGCAGGGAAAGCTCCGCCAAACACTGAGCTACCTAGATAGTGTAAGCGTCAAATTAATAATAAAATAACTTTTTTTCGTTATCAGTTATATTTTTTTTTTGCTTATTCATTTCACACTTTATATAAACTCGTAGTTATGATTTGTTCACTAATGGGTGTGACAATGGACAATTACATAATAAACATTTGTCCTGTAAACATCGGTAGCAACTGGTAACAGGGCGTAGTAATTTTGTGTTATTGAGCGTGCCTTATGATGATGTATGTACATACATACATACGTACCAACTGAAAAATACACAAAAAATTTTAAAAACTAATTTATTTTAAACTCATTTATTTTATTTTAAGGGTTAATTCAGTTATTCTTGGCGTTAATTTCTTGCGAATTAGTTTTTCTTCTATCATCCATTGATAAGTTATATTAAAGTACTTTTAATATTGGTCCGATAGCCGCCAGTAGACGCTGTACATAGAATAAAGAGATTCGATGAATCTGCCGTAGGAAGCAGCTGCAACTACGAACGTCATTGATGTTTCATAAACGGTTGCGGCTACATATCTTCATAGTACAGACATATACATACATTTATATTATTGTAGCTTGTGATTGCTAACATCTTGTTGCACTGGCATTCCTTCCTGAAACGTCATTATGCTGGTGCTCGAAGAACTCTACAGCTTGCTGCGATTGTTTTTGTTGTTGTCACAGACGTACCATAGATGGCTTGTGGTCTGGCCAACTGGATGAAGTGACAAACAAACACAAATTAGCATTTATTTCCAGACGATCACAATCGATGCATACTAATTGCCGGACACAGTATTCCAAAAGTGATCGTTCCTCGATTTTTGCTGTCCAACAGTTGGTCAAGACCAATTGGGAATCACATGGATACTCTTGTGATATACGCGCAGAAAAGGTATGTATGTACATACAAACATATATACATATTATATGTATGTAGGTTTACCATACATCTACGTATGTAAGTAAGTAGATATTCGGATACTTAGTGGAAATGGTGGGGGCACAATTTTTTGCTTTCTCTGTCTTTGGACCTCTCGAGAAGTCCAAATGTTATTAAGTACACAATGTCTGAGCTTAGCGTAAATTTCAACAGTTTGTCACAATTGTACACCATATCGCAACGCAGTAACACCGCAGTAACAACACTCGCCGAAGACTGGAGATCGGGGACGTAGCAATACAGTGTATTCTTTCCATGCCAGCAAAAACTTTCCCCAAAATGGTGCTTGCGGATTTTTGTGGCAACATTTGTGTTTCCACCACTCTACACGAACTCGTATACGAAGCAGCAAGACGTGCAGTCATGCAGACACGCGACTTATATGGCGCGAGCAGCCGCGATCACGGCGCTAGAGCCTTGCTGACTAACAACAGTGTTGCAAGTTGTCATAACTAACGATGATCGCGGAAATAAACAACAAAAGCAAGCAGAGAAAACGTCCACGAGAAAGCAGACAGGTCATTGTTTACCAACCTATAGCAAGTAGAGTACCCGTACCATATAATGTAAGGAAGCCATTAAGAACGTAGAAGGCAGCGCTAGCGCCGCCAATTGCAGGTTCCACGCTGCGACTGAATGGATGGCGGGTGGTTTGGATTTTCCCCTAATATGGCGCATGCCATTGTACCGCCAGCTGAGCGGCTTGCAACCGAGTCGATGGCATCGGCGGCACACTGATCAAATATGGTCGCGTTCCGCAGGGAATCGGCGCTTACCATTCCTGTCTCTCCAAGCCTTGCACCCAGTCTGGTTTTTCCTTGCCACCGCTGATAATTTTTAACGTTACTTTTTTTGTGTGCTTCTATACACTTTTGCAACGTCTGCTGGGTGCTTATGTAGCTTCTTAAGGTGTTTGTATTGATCAATGATCAACAAATGCGGCTGATAGGCAGCATCAAAAGCTAAAAGTGACCAATCGGTAACTAAGTAATAGATCAACTAACGCGGAAATCATGCAGGCGTCAAAGCTGCAAGCCTACGAGCCATCAATTGATCAGACGTCAATATTAACCCCATTGGTAATTGATCATTGAGTTTGACCGCAATGGCGCGTATGCCTTTTTATACTTCAAAGCGATGTGCGAATTTGATAGAAGTGTCAATAGGTTTGTATCCCCAGTTTTACGATTGACTATAGCGATGGGATGCCTGTCACATGATCAAATGTCAAATGTCTCTAATGGTAATTCGCTTTTTTTTACATGCATAGTGTATGTATGTACATATGTATGTATGTGATTGCACATACTATTGTGCGGTAAATCACTCAGGAGCACCATCTACGAGCAGATTTGAATGATTTTAGCAAAGATTTATCTAAAGCTCCATAATCTTTATTCATGGGTGTTTTGTGTTTAAATAATCTATAGGAAATTCGGAAATTGCGCCAAAAATGTTCCATTCAGCCGAATTAAGTAAAAAAAAAATTTTAATCTCAAAAAATCATGTGAAATTATAGTAAGGTGAAGTCAGTAAAGCGACATTATTTTTAATTTTTCACAAAATCCACCTATTTGTTTTTAGTATAAAGACTTCTTATTTAGTTTCTTGAAACCCAAGACAATAAGCAATTAAAAGTTCTGCTTTTGTGAATTTCTTTAAAAATGAATAGTTTTAATGCTGAATGCATGTGATAATATTTTGAATTCTGCAATATATTTATAACTAAATATTAGGTGTATGGAATTATTATTAAACATGTTATCCACAACTGTTCTTGAGTTTGAGGCCAGTTTTTTTGAAATTTAACTAAGTATGTTTTTGGTTTTTGTGTTTATAATAATAATATTTTTGGCACTTACACTATATTCCTCAGTGTTTGGCCGAGCTTCTCCTACCATTGGTCGTGTGCGTCTTTACATTCTATCACAAATTGAGGGACCTACAATTTTGTGCCGACTCCGAACGGCAGATGTATTTTATGAGAAGCTTTTTCATAGCAGAAATACCCTCGGGGTTTGCCATTGCCTGCTGAGGGGTGACCGCTATTAGAAAAAAACTTGTTGTATGATTTAGATTTTACATGCCATGGCTGATTCAAACCTTGAACCCAGCGGCATATCGAGTAATAGCACGCACCGCTATCCACTCGACCACAGCGGTTTTCTTGATTAGCAAATATAATGTGGTTTCAGTTTTAGAAAATGCTTTTAGGAGCACTCATCCAGCGTACAGTAGCGCGATTCAGTAACTTTTTTAACAACACTCGAAGTTGCCAAATCAGCTAAACAACAGAAGTTAACAATACTGCTATTCAGTTACTCTTTCTTTGACAACATACGTTATTGGAAAATCAGCTGTGTTATTAAGCTAGTTTTGTGTTGTTAAGAAACGTTAAAGGCTATTTGCGTGTAAAAATAAAATTATCAAAAGAAATGGCGTTTGAATATTTGGCATTAAATTTATATCGGAAGGGTCGTGAACTAAATGCGCATCCGGTGGATCAGCATTCACTCCGAAACGTGGACGATCCCTTCGAATTGCCGTCCACCGAGTTCCGGAAACTTTATCGGCTAAGTCCAAACGTAGTCAACAACTTGGTTGCCCAATTGGGCTTTAAACTGAAAGGATCTAGAATAACTGCAATATCTACCGAGAAACAGGTAAGTCATTCAATCTTTAAACATTTTGCAGTTTTATATAAACGCATTAAATGTGGTAGGTGCTGTCTGCTTTGCGTTTCTACGCCTGTGGTTGTTACCAACGCCCTGTAGGATAACAGTGGGGTATTTCGATTAGCCAGTCATCGATAAGCCGTTGTATCCACCAGGTGACAGATGCCATCAACAGTTCTTTGTTTTTCAAGAATGTAAAATTTCGACAATGGAAATCAAATGTTTTTGATTGGTAAGTTTTTTTAATTCGTAAAAAAATTCAATGTTACAAGAAATTTTCTCCAGGGGATTCGGGATACCCGTTGGAGCCGTGGCTTATGACGCCTTTACTAAACCAGCCGGAGGGGACAACTAAATTTTTTTATAACGAGGCGCTTTGTAAAGCTCGCAATTCAGTTGAGCGGCTTTTTGGCGTCCTTAAGGTAATATGGCGATGCTTATCGAAACAGAGGATTCTTCTCTATGATCCCGGGTTTGCAGGCAAAATTGTCAATGCATGCGCAACGTTACACAACATTCGCTTGGGTGACCAACCATATGAATTTGAAAACGAAATAACTTTTGAAGCCCCAACTGACAATATTGTTGTACATGAACCTGCAGCCTCTTCCGTAACTAATCGTGTTCAAGCATGGGCGCCGCCAGCATTATTTTCAGGGAGGTGCATCTGCATCTACACACTATTATGATCTAATATACATACATATGTATATAGAATGCAGAATGAGTGTTATGTAAAATTTAAATCGTACGCGGATTTCATTGCATTGTTTTATAGAAAATTTACTTTTATATTGGTAATCATATGTAATAAACTGACATGTCCTAATAATGTTACACTTTTGATCTAATGCTAGTAAAACAAAATTAGTAAAATTGTTTTTGGTAAATTGATCTTCCTTAGGGATGTCGAAAAAACATCGATGCTTTGCTTCGATGCATCGAAAATTTTCCACTCGATGTACAAATAGTCGATGCATCGATGCATCGAACATCGATGTTTTCTCTAAACTGACATCTCAACTACATCGAATTTTCTGAAATTCAAAGAAATCGAAATGGCGCCGAAAAGTGTTGTGTGGAGGTTTCACATAAAAGAAAATAGATATTGCGCAGTATGCAATTTATATAAAAAGACGATTACCAAAACCATGTAAAACCAAAGTTTCAAACATTAAAATATGTATTATAAAAATCTGAGTAAATTAAAATAAAAGTTTGTATAATTATTTGAAATTGGTTTGGTTTTATTTCCATGGTATATGAAAACTCTGTCCGTATCGATGCATCGATGTATAACATCGATGTATTTTTGCCACTGACATCCCTAATCTCCCTCTCCTCTGCTTAAACGCTATCTGTAGTCGATGGATGGCATTATTACTCGGGGAATCCCCGCTGCCACGCAATGGATATGAGGGCTTCGCTACTTGCGATTGCGTCAGTTCATGTTTCATGATATTTTAGTTGTATCTATTAATAATTGCCGTTCTTTGTCGATAATGAGCAAACTAATTGTCTGTAATAAATCTGTATAAACAGTGACTCATCTTCGTTTTTAGGCAATTTATTGGTTAACTTATTACTTTTTATTCAAGTTATGAGTGACATAAGACGTTTTTTGTGTAAAAACAGAATCATCATTCCGATGAAGATAATTTATCTCATATTAAGACATCCAAATTGAATACAGACAGACCAGACAGCCCAGGTATGTTGTGATGGTGTTTCTACCAAAATTATTTATCGTATTGTTTATCATAATAATTAACAAAATAATATACCAGTATTCTTAAAATACAGTAAAAAAATAAGTCTCAACTGAATTTGCACTTCATCATTCATTAATTAAATCCTTTCATTAATTAAACTCGAATATTACTTTCTCTAGAATGATTATGTATAAGAGATATAAAAATATTAAGTTTCGTTAATTGATAAAAATTCTAAGACTCACTACTTGCATTTTAATTGATTTATTACCACAAAAATTGGTTGAAGTATAGATACATTATAATTACTTCATGAATTAATTTTGAGTTTTTTTTCTGAATGTGTTAATGAATTAGGGTAAAGTTACCAATTACTGCATAGGCACGAATAGATGTGCAACTCAGTAGAAATATGTTAATTATATATTTTTTAATATTGTTATGTATAATTGTTTAAAATTGTTTAATATCACTCACTATAATTGTTTTAACACTATATAATTTTTTTTTATTATTTTAATAACTACGATAATTATAACTAACTTATTATAATTATATTCATTGTGAGAGTACAGTAATTGGTGATTTTGATGTGCAATAATTAGAGAAAGCTTTTCAGTTATTGGTAATTTACGCATTTTATAACTTTTATAACTTTTATAAACAATTTAGTGGTAATCAACTAAGTAATTATAGTAAAATCTATAGTACATTTAAAGAATATAAAAATATTTTGTAACAAAATAAAAAAAATAATTTTAATAATAATTCAAGATAAAAAAAACTTCTTGAGTGTTCAACTCGGCATTAACTTTAGTTTATTTAAAATGATTATTTTTGCTTAAAGGTACCAGCTCTGTGCATACAGATTTTCAAGCGGATGCATCATGCAATTTTCCTAGCAGCAGCACAAGTAATTCATCAGTGGATATTGGCTTGTGTTTGGATTCTGGTTATCAAGTCAACGAAGATCTACGTTTGAAATTACTAAGATATCCTTGGAATCCTAGTAAAACTTACATTTTTAAAAATGATGTTAAACTTGATGCTAAGCGAGCTTTTCGACATGAATGGCTTACAACATATCCGTGGTTAGCCTATTCAGCTATAGCAAAGGGGCCTCTGTGTAGAATATGTGTATTATTTCGACCTCCAGTGCAGCGTCTACAAGGTCTACAAGGACAGTTTATAGTTTCTCCTTGCCTTAAATATCAAAAGTTTCATGAAGCTGAACAGTCTCATGCGGCAAGTAAGTGGCATTGTGATGCACTGGCATCGGCAAATACATTTGAAAAAATCATGGATAGAAAAGAATTAAGCGTTCATGAATCTTTAAATACGACATATCACAAGGAAATTTAAGCAAATCGTTTAAAACTTCGATCTATTGTATCGACAATTTTATTTTGCGGGCAGCATGATATTCCACTTCGTGGAAAAGTTGACAAGGGTTCTGTTTTTACAGATCTGCTACATTTTCGAGTTGACTCGGGAGACGAGATTTTGAAGAATCACTTAGAATCAGGAGCAAAAAAATTCCTTATACATATCGCATCAAATTCAAAATGAATTAATTGAAATTGGCTGATGAGACTGCTGATATTAGTGGCACCGAGCAATTATCTATTGGTGTTCGTTATCTACGTTATGATAAAGATGATAAAAAACCAATAATTTGCGAAGAATTTCTCGGTTATGTACCACTACAAGAACTGACTGCAAAGGCCATTTCGGAAACTATTATTCACTTCCTGCAAGATTGCAATTTTAATTTAAATAAACTTGTTGGCCAGGGATACGACGGGTGTGCTGCAATGGCAGGTCACTTAGGTGGTGTTCAGAAAATTATTAATGATAAATATCCTTCAGCTCTATTTTTCCACTGTGCAAGCCATGTACTAAATCTTGTCATTAATGATCAGAATACTGTCAGACATAAAATTTTTTAGAGAGAGTACGTTGCGGCGAAAAAAATCCAAATATACCTCTTTTTTGTGAAACGCGTTTGACAGCAAAATACAAAAGTATCAGAAAATTTTCTGACTATTGTACAAGTCTTAAAAGAACTTTCGCTCGATGCACCCAACTCTAAGACAAAAACCAAAACGTACCAGCTCTACACAACTGCAACTGCTCCAACATATATTATGACACTTTTAGTAATTGCTGCCTATTCTGCCAAACTTGAACCCCTGTGCAATCAATTACAAGAAGTAAATATGAATATAAAGGCAGTTTACGATCACGTAAATAAATGAATTGATGTGCTTCAATCTCACCGCGATAATGCCTCTACGGAGTTTGCGGTCATTTTCAACCGAGCTCAAAATATTTGTGAAAAATTGGATGTTGAATTCAAGCGCCCTCGATCAGTGGCAAAACAAGCTTACAGATCAAATCAACCATCTGAAAATGTGGAAGAATTTTTCAGAGTATCTATATTCATCCCATACTTAGATTCTATTATTTCTTCACTAAAGGATCGATTTTCTCCAACCCACAAGCAAGCATTTTCGCTTATGCAGCTTCACCCAGAAAATATGAAAAACTTAAATAAATCAGAATTTTCAGCAATAGTAGAAGATATACAGAATTTTTATGGAGGTTTTCTAAATAATTTTGTTGCTGAAGCTACCACATGGTACGAGATGATAAGGATAAATGAAGCTAATGATGCGGGCTTAAATGAATCTGTTGTTGAATACGCAGATGTAATTGCTCAAGCCAGCAGTACGTGAGGCAATCCAAATTGGTTTAACTATTCCAACAACAACATGTAGCATTGAACGTACATTTAGCACGTTACGACGTGTCAAGACGTGGAATCGCTCAACGATGGGAGACGCGAGGCTAAGTAGCTTGTGCATGCTCAGTGTTCACAGGAAAAGAGTAGAAGAAGACACTGAATTTATTGAGAAGGTGATAAATACATTTGGACAGCAACCTCGACGCCTTCAGTTTTTATTCAAACAATAATTTAATAAAAAAAAATAAAATTTTCTGCTATTTTCTTTCATAGCAGGGGGGTGCAAGTGCACCCCCTTGCACCGTGCTGCCGGCGCCCATGTGTTCAAGATAGAATGATTAATAACTTTTTTTCTTAAATCACATCTTATTTACTTAAGTTTTTAATCACATATTATTTACTTTAAGTTTTGTGAAACTGTTTTATCTCGAGTTAGGCCATTTTAGTTATTCAGCATTTCCTTTTTTTGTATGGCAGTTAAAAATATAATATATATGTACATACATACATAGTGATACAATCTATTTTTTCTAAGATTTGTTCTAAACCCAGAAATTAAAATATCGAAAAAGATTGTTTTAAATTCAAGTTTTATTATACATACATAATATGTACATATATTCAAATTCTCTTAGACTTAATTAATATTAATTATGGTAAGAGTTCAACTTTTCGAAAATAAATGAATATAATTAAATAAAACGAAACTTTTCATTTAATGACGGAAGTGTGAAAGGTAAATAAATTTAATTATACAAAAAAAGATATTCATATTTAAACTATTGAACACATTTAATTGAAAATCAAGGTACATACTTCAGGTACAAATTCATATACATACTAAATAAATAATTTTAAACATAAAGGAAATGAAAAAAACTAAATTCATTTTAAAAATTAAAAAAAAATTCAAACTTAAAAACTATTATTTACATTCTAAACTACTACTTGAGAAGCGGTTAAAAGCTTCGGCACATGCTTTCAACCCTTCTCCCACGACAGTGATGGCCTGCGCCATAGCAAGGGTTGCCTGTTGTTGCTTTCGGCCAGCATCTATTAAAAAAAAAAACAAATACATACATATTTTTAGGATTTACGTAAAATTTGATTTAATATAAAGATTTGCATCGCTCTCATCCTCCGCTCGCTTCCGTTTCAGAGATCTACGCGGCGTCTGCCTCGGCGTCTTGGGCGTGCTGGTTTTCACCTCGCTCACCGCGTAAAACTGCGCTGCCGGTATCTCCCCGAAGTCTACCGATTCCCCGTCCTCCATTATTAATTGGAACTTCTAAAATGTATTAAATTTTAAAAATTAAGTTATTCACAAAAATTGCTTAACTATACACTTACCTCTTCAAAGGGCACATTACCGGCTGCCTACTCGTGGCCCTCGACATAGCTGTCGCCAATTAGAGCAACTACGCGCCTATCCACCTCTGATAAAGGCGCTTCTTCGATGGGCCTGTTGCTGGTCAGCGCCTGCTGCCTCTTCCGGTCAGGCACTTTTGTGCTTTTAAGGTCGCGCCCCACCTGTTTTCAAAATAGTGAAATATATGTATATACATACGTATATTATATTAATATATTAACTATATAATACTAATTGTAAAATATATTAACAAAATACATTAACACTAATTGCAACACTTTCGGAAATCTGCTTCCTTTGTACGTGCACTTTGAAAACAAGATTGGTACTTACCGTGCGCCATTGCTCCACAGACTTGTTTGCTCCTCCAATGGCGTTGAGCTTGTCTGCCATTTCCGCCCACTTCCTTTCGTTCTCCAATTTCCCATGGAGCCGCTGGAACTTGCCGGTGGCTAGCCCCTGGTGATCCGTCATGAAGTCGAGCAACGCAAGGATTTGCTCTGTCGACGCCCGACTCCATTTGGCTGCAGATGCACTCGTTGATTCTGAAATAAAGCAAAATATTTATAAGCAGTATTTTGTTCAAATTAAATAAATATGTATATCAAAAAATACTTCCCTTTTGTTAAAATATGTGCTCGAAGACTATTGGCGCGATGAAATTAGCTTGTTTTTTTCTTATTCCTTTTTGTGCTTTTCGAGTATTTTG
This sequence comes from Philophylla caesio, assembly GCA_963971545.1. NCBI lineage: Eukaryota > Metazoa > Arthropoda > Insecta > Diptera > Tephritidae > Philophylla > Philophylla caesio. The sequence continues at coordinate 64,443,997 of OZ020608.1, read as the reverse complement.
ACATTTCGTGAAGCAGAGGTGCCACTTTTTGTCAATTTGAATAAATAAGAAAAATCAGCTGTTCAGTGTGGTTAAGCATAAGTTAGTGAATAGCACATTCGCAAACATTGTTAACTAACAATTCAACATATTGAATTGTTAAGAGTTAGTGAATCGCGCTACAGGTCTATAAGTAAGATAACAATCAGATTTTTAATTTGTTGATATAGAAATATGTTAGCTTAAAAATTTTGTTAAACTCATATGTAAATGCAATGATGTGCGAAATGTGATTTATAAAAAAAAAATTCCATATTAATACATTATTCTTCCATCTCTTCCTTGTTTTCTGCTTCACTAGGCATTTTGAAGGCATACTTTTTCATTTGCGATTCGTGTCTTTCGCGACACTCCCCTTTGTAATTTTTACTAATCCAAGGACTTTTTTGATAGAGAAGACGCAAACAAATACGACGTTGCCACAATGAAAGTTGTTACGAAATGAGCGAGAGCTCGCCTACTGATCGATTTAGTGAGAACTGAAAGCTTAGGTCATTTTTATTAAGAGCAATTTAATATCAAATAAATGGCTGGACTCACTAATAAAAAGATATCCCAATCAAGTAGTGTCGGAAAGTTTTAATTTACTTAAAATAAAATCTTGATTTTTTGACTGCTGCGAGTTCACCTAAATTAGTTAAAGTCAGCTGCTACAAGTTAAAATATAGTTGAATGCTATTTTAAAATGATTTATCAGGACTATTGCACAGTTGTGGTCCGTAATCCTTTCTTGATACGTACATACATATAAATCAAATTATGTAGGATTTCAGCGCACTCTCACACATCAACTATTCAAACCAATTTTGATTTTGAAAGCAATCAGATTTTACAAAGCCCTGACTGATTAGATAATTATATGTACACACGTATGTGTATGTGTTATTGCTTTATAGTAATAATAATGTAAATTATTGTATGTACATACAAATATATTTCAAACTTTTGTAAAATGAAATTTTCCGTATACCATTTATTAATTTTTCATAATATGTGTCAAATTAAGTAATAGGAATACATTTTCACAAATCCCTTTAAATACAACCGTAAATTTAAAATTGGTTGCTTTTCAAATTTTGTAATTTTATTTCTGAAAGTGTGCAGAGATCGCGACCGCTTGTACAATTTCCCGTAATTTCGTTATCATTTTAATTAATTAATTTCCGCAAGCAGTATGATAACCCTATAGCAACGTTCCCGAAATGGGGCTTTAAGTTTAGTTGGGAGGCAATCATCACCCCCAAGTATTTGATAGCGGGCTTGTTCGTGATGATGTCTGTCCCCACGTGACTATTCAGAGCCTTCATGTCCTTTTGCTGCTTATCAGTGCATTGATTTGAGCCAAATTTTGATATTTATTGCGGCTTCGGAATTTTCTAAAACCGAATTGTTCTGATACATACATATAATCCTTTAAGAATTTTCGCAAGAATGCATGAACATTCATAACTGGTTAACGCTAGTTTTGTGCAAATATTCAAATAAAAATAATACTAATATTACATATCATATACATATGTATGTACGTATATGTGTGAACAAGTATGAATGTATGATTGTCCAACAAATACTGAACAGGTGCAGTGGCAAGTAAGCTTCCTGAATTAGAATACTGCCCGTTGTATTCAACCAAATAGACAATCATTAACATACATATACAAATTGCTTTATAACATATGTATGTACAATATGCAAAATTCGTATTAGTGCACCTTCTTATACGAACAAGCTTTAAAAAAATTTTCAAATGTATATTCAAAAAATCCGTTAAAACCAAAAAATCAATAATAGTAAGGTGGAATAACAAAAACGTAGAAAATAATGCATTGTACTTAACAAAATAAGCAAATTAACTCCATTTATTTAATCAAAATTCGTATTAGTAGTTTTCACGAAAAACGTGTAGGTTTGCATGGAAATCCATGCAGGCAATGGGCAATTTACGTTATTCATATTTTTTTAAAAAACATAAAATGCATGTTTTGCTTGACAGCGGAGTATTGCTTAACGCGTTTTCAGTAATAATTATTCAATAAAATAAAATTTATCTGCAAGAAAAATATCTAATTAAAAAAAAATTAATGAATATGCCATATGTAACACGGCAACGACGCACAGAAAATGCCTTCGGAATTTCTTCACATAACCCTGGTTATTTATTTCATTCTAATGTCGTTCGTACAGGTCAGCCATTAAAATTACACTGTCAAACCGCTGGAATCCATTAAAATTACACTGTCAAAATAGAAAGAGACAGGGCGGAAATTAGAGAGGGATGGAACGAGATATCTTACTTGTAGAGTTGCACAATGAACTCATCCGTGCATACATAAAAATGTTTTTATTTTTTTATTTTCGATTTTAAGAAATCTCTATCAACAAAACTTGTCTTCTAGCTCAATAACAGTGATAGGTAAAATGTTATTAACATCAAAAATTAATAAAACATTTATATTTTAAAATGTTCGCTGTGGTTTCGGGTAGATTATTTTAAGAAATAATAAAGTAACTTATTGTTTGCTCAACACATGTTTTGAAATATTTCATAAATTTTAAATGGAATTACAGGCCGGATTTTTTCAAGATGTTCTTTTCTTAAACACTGATTAAATATTTTCCACATATTTCATGAACTACGTAGCTATCATCTGTAACAACTTTCGACGGTCCCTACGTGGGGTTCTAGACAGGCCATATTACAGCAGTGACAATACCATCATGAAGTCAAGCGGGAGTTTTTGGAACCTGTAAAAGCCTGTTTCCAGTAGTATGTGACAATTTCGATTTTGACTTTTGGATAAGATTTTGAAGAGAATATAGATGTTGAGTGTCAATAGTAATATTTTTCGCCAAAGCATATGCACTGCATATTATGCACAGTTTTTGGATTCTCCATAACCTGAAGCCACACTCGCAATTCGTAATTAACCTTCAGTAAGTAAATTCTTATATCGATAAAAAAAGAAGAAAAAAAGTACCTTGGTTTCAAAAAAAGAACATCAAACCAACAATAAAAATAACTGGTTTTTATAACAAAGGCTTTTCGCTTAGAAGTTGGTTTCTGTCAGGGTTGGGCATAGTGCACTGAAAAAGAAATGCATTATGCGTTCCACTATCCCTATATCTTCAGTGATAGTTAAAAAAATGAATTGAACTATCACTGAAGATTTAGTTATAGTGAAACAAATTTAACATTCACTAAATATTTAGTGATAGGTAATTTTTTTTTACTGTCACTAAATATTTAGTGACAGTGAAAAAAAATCACTATTACTAAACATTTACAGCCCAATCACTGATTCCGAATGAACTCCCGTCGTGACAAAATCTCCCGTCACGAATTCGGGAAAAATGCTATCAGCAATTCCGACGTTTTCGTAGTTTGCGTTGCCAACTGTTACGCTAAGTTCGAATTAGTGTTACCAACTCTTTACGCGAAATTCAGCGGTTTTTTGTTTACTTTTTTGACAGCAGTTGAAAGAAAATGTATATATTTTCGCAGGCAAAGTTTACAATAGTTATTTAAATACAAAAAATAATTAAATGAGTTTCATTGTAGAAGCTGTTTTAAAAGACCAAGTGCGAAGCCCGAAATAGATGTTTCCGACCCGCAAATCCTTGTTACCGTTTCCTCTAAGTTATTGAATGTGTTTATGTGTTTATAAGAGAATAACAGAAACAAAATATCGTTTTAATTTTATAATAATTCAACAAATTAGAAAACATTTTTGCCTATTTACTTTTTTCCAGGTGGTTGCTGTATACATTTTATGTTATATTATAGTTGAATGTACATTGGCATTTTATTCTTACATGGGGTTTTTGGAAAACCTTGCGCAATGTCTGCCCGTTCATCATACATATAACTCCGGTTAGTGGATGATCTTCACAGCCATTAATAAACACTTCTTACATTTTTAATTACTTTGGTGAAAAATATCCACTTAGTTTCTAGTTCACTTGTATTTTTTTGTTCATTTTAATTTTTATTTTCACTTCTCCCGATAAAGGAAAGCATTCGTAGATTATTCTCACGAATAAATGTCAATATTGCGTTTTACTCGGAATCCGTGATGGCAATCTCCCGAATTTCGAAATTTCGTAAGAATTTCGTGATCAACGCGGAATTGATAATAGCTCCGACGGAATTCATATAGGACTGCCAGTCTCAGCTTATTAAAAAACTAAAAACTATTTTTATAAAATTGTATTTATGTTTGTGTATTACGATGATCGGCCTTTGAATTTCAATTTTTAAACAATTTTTATTTTTCAAGCTCAGGGCCCCTAAATTAAATAAACTTCAATGTTTGTTTATTTGTGTATTTAACTGTCGATATTCGACCTCAGTTTGAGATCATCATCAGGAACTCTTGTTTGTGCCTGTTCGACAGTCGAACAACCATTGAAGTTTATTTAATTTGGGGGCCTCGAGCTGGAAAAATAAAAATTTGTTAAAAATTGTATTTATTTATATTGTAAGTTATTTACCAAAGACATCAGCTATTACTTTTGGTACTTATGCACATATTTATAACATTGATATAAGTATATATTTTTAAATATATAAATATATATATCAAATCAATCAACATGTTTTTTAATTTTTTACCTAAGTACCATTTTTGTGCAAACCTGGCTATGTGAATTTAATTCAAATAATTCTAACTGATTTCTTGAAATCAAAGCGTATTTCAAGTATTTTTTTTTGCAATTTTAATAGTTTAAGTTTCTTTTTTTTAATTTTATTTATTTATTTCTTTATATATGGAATACAAATATTCTTACTAGCTATTTATTTATTTATTTATTTAAGTCAATGAAAAAAAAAATTTCTTACAGACTAATTACATAAGGCATGGATTAAATTTAAATTTACAATTTAAGATTTAAAAATTGTTTTTAGAATATTTGTAAAGGTTTGCTTCGACAATGCAAAGTCAAATGCTACATTCTGAGATATAATATTAAATTCCCGCATAGTTCTGTCTAATGAAGCATTAATAGCAAACTGAGTTTTAACGTTTGCCCAATAGAAGGGGTAAGAAACACGAAGAGTGCGCTTAGGAACATTAAAACTAATCCTCTCCAAAAGATAGGGACAGTCCATTAATCCTTGTATAACATTAAATGTAAAGGTCAGTGATAAAACAGACCTGCGACTTTCCAAAGACTTTTAATTAATCAGCATCAAACGGGATGTGTACGACCGTAATGGACTTGTAAAGTTCAGGAACTTTAGAGCAAATTTGAGAAAAATTTTTTGTATATGTTCAATCCTACCCGTTGAGAGCTGATTATAGGGCCTGCAAACAAACACAGCATACTCGAGAATAAATAAAATTTTTAGGGTGTAGGGGTCTAAAAATTTTGTACTATTACGACGAACAAAACCAAGAACTGAGTATGATTTCGCAACAATATAATTGATATGACAAATAAAAGAGAGTTTAGGGTCAAATATAATTCCTAGGTCTTTAATTTCGTTAATATTTAGCAGGATGACGACGTATTGCACTAATGATTTTTGCAAAACTAATTTTAAAGCATTTTTTTATATTGAGATTAAGGCGGGACTTTAGTGAAGTGTGAAGAGCATTAATGTCCCGTTGAAGCTTTGTCTCATCGGAAAGATCTTTGATCGCAAGCGAACAATTTAAGATTATCCGCATAGAGTAAAAAATTTGCAAAAGAGAAACAGTTACTTATGTCGTTAATGAAGATAACAAAAGGCAGTGGACCTAAAATGCTCCCTTGCGGAACTCCTGAGAAAGCCACGAATGGATCGGAAAGCTCATTATCTACTGTGACAAAGCAGTGTCTGTCGTACAGGTAGGATTCGATCCAATCCAAAAAAAACAAGAATGAAAGCCTAGACATGCTAGTTAATGAATTAAAATTTTATGCGAAACAGTGTCAAAAGCTTTACACAAGTCCGTGTAGACACAGTCGACCTGAAAACCAGCTGAGATAGAAGCTAAACAGTACTCCGTAAAAACAGCTAAATTCGACACTGTAGATCTCAAGGATACAAATCCACGTTGGTTAAAACAAATATATGATTTTACAGCAAAATACCATTTATCATAGACTATGCCTTCAAAAAGCTTAGAAATCATTGATGCTTGGAAATAGGTCATCATTTTTCCTACCGCTTTTCCGAATCGGAGTTATGAAAGTTGTTTTCCAATCGTCAACAAACTTCCCCGTTGCTAAAGATAAATTAAAAATTGTTTTCAAGGGCAATACAAGAGCAGGACAGTTTTTTAAGAGCACAACAGAGAAACCATCGTTGTCAGTATGACAAGACGGCTTAAGTGCAGCTATTCCCTTAGCAATATCTTCAGAAGGTAATGTAAGGGATCCAAAACTAAGGTGTGAATCAATGTCAGACGAAAAATTTGGTACGGGATCATTACCGTCAGAAATATAATTCGACTTAAAAAAGGTAGCAAACAACTTAGCCACATCAGGAAGAGCCTCTGCAACTTTACCGTCCAAGAAAACTGAGGTAGGTATACTCGAGCCAGACCATTTCGAATTGATATACATAGTTCCAAAAATATTTGGGATTAGATTTAACGTTTCACTCTGCATTTCGAATGTAGTTTTTATAAAGAAATTTATCTAAATGATTGAATTCCCTAAAATAATATTGATACATGACAAAGAAATGGTGATTTTTAGTTAACTTAAACTTCTAAACATGTATTTCTTAAGTTTTAAAGCTTTTTTAGATCTTTTGTGTGCCATGGTATTTTATAACATACATTTTTCTTTACAGGAATGTTTGAAAAACATATAGCTAACAATTTCGATTTAAAGATAGAATAACACTCCGAAATTTTTACATCAGATACCAAATCTTCCCAGTTCACATCAATTAAAGAGTAGTTTAATTGGGCATAATCACATTGCGAGTAGTACTATTTTTTTATTAGGCTTCCTAGTAGAGAAGTCATAAAATTCTATGCATTTATAATTTAGATCTATGAGTTCGTAGATAATTTAGAACAAATTTTTTTAAAACCTCTCCAGGAAGATCGATCCTGGGTATTATTGTGTTCTCTCAAGTGCACGTACCTGGTGCATTTGTGGCATAATTTACTTTATTTAAATTTATGTATATGAAACATATCAAAATGGCGCAAACTCCTGACAGGTATATTAAGAGCTAATCTTCCCAGAATCTCAGTGCAATCAATATATGTACGTTGTTAGCATGTTTAAGACAAAGGAGCACAACAAAAGTGTTCTTCGATCATGAAGTGAATTTAGATCTAGAAGCTGACATCGAGAGTCATTGGACGGCAATCGTTCTGAGAAATTCAGAGTTTGCAATTCAAATTTTTTGAATACGCTCTTTTCTATGGCTTGGAAGGGGCACCAAATAAACGCCGCATATTCCAACCGGGCTCTAACAAATGCGATATACCGCTTTTTCAAAGTATGAGCGTCTGAAAAATGCGTACTATTACGCTGTACGAAAGCTAACATAGCATACGCCTTCGGAATTATGTAATCAATATGGTTACTAAAAGTAAATTTAGAGTCAAAATATACCCCTAAGTTTTTAATACGGTCTACTGTTTTTAGTTTAGACTCCGAAATGTTATAAGAATAGTATGTATATGGAATTAGCTTTCCTGGTATAAACTACTTGAAATCATTTGATGGTGTTTAGATACAAATGATTTTTTTCGCACCAAGAATAAACCCTATCTACATATGTCAGATTGCATTGGAATATAATCTTCAACGTTCGAAAAGCCGGAGTAAATTTTAAGGTCATCCGCGTATAGGAGAAATTTATAGAACTGAAAACATGAACTTATATCATTAATAAAAATTATAAAAAGAAGCGGACCGAGAATAATTCCTTGAGGAACTCCCTGGATGGGAGTAAATGTTATCAAGCATTACTGAACAGATTCTACCGGATAAGTATGATGCTATCCAAATTAAGAAGGCGGAGTGAAATCCCAAGTCAGCTAGTTTACTTAGCAATATTTTATGCGAAACTTTATCAAATGCCTTCGCAAAGTCTATGTAGATAGCATCTACTTGAAGGCCCGCCTTAAGGCTATCTAGACAGTCTTCAGAAAAAATGGCGAGGTTAGATATCGTGGACCTTCCTCTAACAAAGCCGTGTTGGCTCGAAATTATGAGGCTAGAAACTGCGAAAGCAGCTTTGCCTTAACAACGGTCTCAAATAGCTTTGAAATAGTTGTCAATTTCGTTATAGGTCTTTAATTCATGATATCGATTTTATTTTCCCTTTGAAAATTGGAGTTATATGAGCTTTTTTCCAATCCTGTAAAAACAGTCCAGCAGAAAGCGACTTATAAAAAATTAAGGTTAATAGCTTTATGAGTGAGTAGCATATTTTGAGGAGAATAGGTGATACACCATCAGTGCCAGTAAGGGATGAGAACTTCAGAGTAGCAATCTCTTTTTGAACATTATCCTCCGTTACGGACAATACTCCAAAGGATAAAGAAGTGTCTGAGAAACCAGAATAGTTTAGGCCAGTATCCGAATCTTTATAGCGCTGAAAAATTCAGAAAAAAGATTTGCCGTATCTTCTGCAGATTTGGCATATTTATCTCTGTAAAACATAGAGGAAGGTATGCTAGAAGTCGTTTGATTTAATATAAGCCCAGTAGTGCGATTCAGTAACTTTTTTAACAACACTCGAAGTTGCCAAATCAGCTAAACAACAGAAGTTAACAATACTGCTATTCAGTAACTCTTTTTTTGACAACATACGTTATTGCAAAATCAGCTGTGTTGTTAAGCTAGCGGCATTTAGTTTTGTGTTGTTAGAAACACGATAATTAATTTATGTTCATATACTTACATATGTTTTATTATTTGTTTTTATAAATTTGTAGTTCCAACTTTTAACTAAGCCGTTTAAATTAGCATGACTGTTTTACTAAAAACGTATATATTTTATTTAGCCTATGATTTACTATTTAAACCAATGAATGTTGAATGTACATACATATATGTATGTATGTATATAAGTATATTAGTGAAATAAACGCATTTGCATTTTATAAACCTTATTTATTATAATTAATATTCCATTGGCGAGCTCCTCCAGCTGCGTTAAGGGTGACTGCTTTAAGGGCCTGTTGCCGGTTAAAGACTGCTGCCTTCTCCGGTCGCGCCTCGGACACTGGTGCTACTTTTTAAATCGTGCCAGACCTATATTATACAAAAAGCATAATTAGAAATCGACAGGCCGAATCAATATACATATGTATACGTACACACAAAGATCGTCTGTGGGCAGTGGCAATATATTGGATTGTGTTCGCAATATGCGCTTTTATATATACAAGAAAAGTTATATTTATTTTCACAAACAATATACATACATAAGTACATAACACATTCTTAATAAAACGAAACACTTCTTTATACACTCGCGGTTCAGTTTTTCACAATTCCCATTCTGCCCGTACAGCACCGGTTATTGTGGGTACATTCAAACACAATGAGGTTATTACTTACCGTGCGCCATTGTTCGGCGGACTTTTCTGCACCTCCGATGGCTTGTCTGCGATTTCCGCCCACTTCATTTCATTCTCCAATTTCCCATGGAGACGCTGGAAGTTCGCGGTGGCTAGGCCCTGGTGATCCGTCAAAAAGTCGAGCAACGCAAGGAGTTGCTCTGTCCACGCCCGACTCCGTTTGGCTGCAGATGCACTCGTTGATGCCATTCTAAAACAAAAGCAAAAAAAAATTTATAAGCAGTATTTTGTTCAAATTAAATAAATATATCCAAAATACTTCCCTTTTGTTGAAATATGTGCTCGAAGACTATTGGCGCGATGAAATTAGCTTGTTTTTTTCTTATTCCTCTTTGTGCTTTTCGCGTATTTTGACATTTCGTAAAGCAGAGGTGCCACTTTTTGTCAATTTGAATAAATAAGAAAAATCAGCTGTTCAGTGTGGTTAAGCATAAGTTAGTGAATAGCACATTCGTTATTGCAAACAGCAAACATTGTTAACTAACAATTTAACATATTGAATTGTTAACAGTTAGTGAATCGCGCTATAGAAAGCTTTCGGATTTTTTTTTATATTTCTTTCAATATTCGATATGAACCTAGTATACATCAGTTTATCCTTTTAAATTCAGCAAACTTACATTTATACACATTATATAGATCCGGGTTTTTTGAAACTTTTGAGCTTTATAGTTTACCAGGGGAGCTTGTATTTCTTTGTAGGAAAAACAGGAATATGCTTCAGACACACATTGCTCAGTTTTGACTTAAAAATATCGAAGCAACCCAATAAATCCAAGTTAAGAAAAGGCCGATCCCAATTAATGTCAAATAACAACTCATTTAAAAGTTCAAAATTACAATCTCAGTTGCTGGAGAGGAATGAAAAAACTTATATAATCATATATCTAGAATTAATGGAGTTTGATGAATACTGGCCTTAGAAATCGGCAGACTACATTCCACGAGCTGAAACTTTTAATTATTTGATAAGAATATTAAATCTTATATTCGCTTACACTTTTTAAGAAAACTGTTTACTTGAATTAGTCCCATACTTAAGAAATTATCAATTAAATATGATTCTGTAGAAGTAGTGACATTAGAAGTCGTAAGAGAACAGTCATTGGCTAAGTAAGACCACGATAAGTAACCTAAGTAAGTAACGATATCAACATGATGGTTTGTGGACTCTGTGGAGGGATGTAAGAAACACAGATGAATAACATGGCGGAAGCGCCTAGAAGTCGCACACAAATTTGGTCCAGAGTGGAGTCATCATTTTCAAGGCTAATTAGGCAAGCTCTAATGTCACGCCTCGCGGCAATTAACACACCACCACCTCGAACACGTCCAGTTTTAGTAGCATCTCGGTCTTTCCGGAAAATAACGTATATTTTTGGATCAAAAAATTCGGAATCATAGAAATTTATATTGAGCCAGGTCTCGATAAGAACGAAAACATTATAACAAACGCACAGCATCCACTTTGGTTAGCATTCCGGAGATATTTTGAAAAGATATACGAATACTGCTATCAACTTCAATATTCTGAATCTTGCTAGAAGCTAAGTTATCTGGGTTTTTCATACAATAATAAAAACGTTTACGAGGTTTATGCGGTTGCGAGGCATTTGCCCGTTTAGATGAATACCCCTATTATTTTTTTAATAGGAAAGCGGGGCAAAGCATCAATGCTCCTATCATTGCCATCGAAGTACAAAATTACTTCAAATGCTTTATTTCCACGATGGAAGTCTCCTTTTGAGATATTATCAAGGTTTTTCATGAATGTTTGCCTTTTTGAGATATTAGGAATATTTTTCGTGTCAACATTTTTTTGATAGGTTTATATAAAAAATTTCATTCTTTAAAAAAATGTCATATAAATATTTGCGTTATAAAAAACTTCAAAAAATTATCAAAAATTAACGCGAAGTGTGAGCTACTAAATGTATATTTTATTATACTCCAAGTAAAGGGATGTAAGGTGGGTCGCCTCCTTGCGGTGCATTCTGGGTAACGCTGAATGACCTGCGACCTACACGGCCACACCTGAACGGTAACGACCCCTGGCTTTTCTTTCTGGACTCTCGATCTTGTTTTATATGTTTTAGATCTGTTGATCTCGGCGTTGGTGGTTGCGGCATTCTGCCACCTGAGTATGCAGAGGTGACACTCTGCAGAAATGGCTGGTGGGCTAATGTCGCAATTGCCCCCGTCCCGTTAAAACCCTGGCAGGCCTGAGAGTACGTTCCGCCCCCCGCCACCGTTAGGTTGGTGGTGTATGTGTTGGTAGAGGTGATTCGAAATCGATCACCAACGCCGGCTCCTCTGGGCAGGAAACAGAATCTTCCGCCTGTGAGATGAAATCGTCGGGCTTCATCTCCGGTGGGATCAGCTTGTCCGGCAGTAGGACTCCTGCTGTGGGGGTTGGAGGGTCGAGACCGAACCTCCTCATAGACTCTAGGCAGAAGCTAGGGGACAGGTTGGCGGCGAATGCGCCATCGACCGATAGGGCCGTGGCGGCAACAAACCGCAGGATAAAGGGTAGGGAGTCGAGGACGAAACCGTCCACGTTTCAATTAAATGGGGCACAGGAAGACGTAGCTAGTCCAGTTCAGTTGTGACTCTCGTCGCGTTTAGTTCAATCTCTACCCGCCGGCTTTACTACTGATCCCAATTGTTTACTATCAACCGCTCAGCGTAAAATTTTCAGTTACCGTTGTCAACTAATAACAAAATATAAAACAAACACAAAAAAAAAAAAAAAAAAAAAAACAATTATAGGCATAAAAACTACATAAGTGCATGACATCGTGAATAGTGCAGCTAAAGTGCACAACTGCTGCACATTTTTTTGATAAACAAATAAGACCTAAAGAGGAACAAAAATAAATAACAACAAGTGAAGTGCTAACTTGCAATAGAGCTTCGGCTCTGTTAACATAAGCAATATGAACGAACCACCCAACATAGGAAAAACTGCCAAAATACCCTTATTGCAATGGGAGCAAAACATAAAGTCAATTTTTTCGAGCCCAGGATCCAAATACCTTATTATGACCAGAACCAACAATACCAACACGCTCTCTAACGTGTCCCCCTTCTTACTTAAAAAAGCTATTGACATTACATGCAGCGGTGAAGTTGAAGAATGGAAGACAACTCGCAACGGTAGTGTCTTAATAAAAACAAAAAACCACATCCAAGCAAATAAATTATTGACCTTAACTGCTCTGTCTTACGACATCACAATACAAATTACTGAACACAAAACCCTCAACTACTCTAAAGGAGTTATATACTGTAACGATCTGCGTGGCATTCCAGATAACGAAATTTTAGAAGAATTAAAAACGCAAAATGTTTGCCGAAAAATTCTAAAAAAAGAGAACGAAAAACTGATTGAGACAGGACTAATAATCATAACATTCGCCTCAACTACATTACCACAAGACATTCGTATCGGCTATGAAAATATCAATATCCGCCCGCACATTCCTCGTCCCCTTAGATGCAACAACTGTTTCACTTACGGACATATTTCAAAATATTGCAAAAGTAATAAAATCTGCCCCTTCTGTGCAAAAGAGTACCATCTGAGTACTGAGACGAAACAAGAGTGTTTAAACACGAAAAACTGTATTAATTGTCTAAAATCCAATATTTCCCCGATCGACCACGCAGCGATTGATAGAAAGTGTCCAATACTCATAAAGCAACAAGAGTTGCAAGCAATTAAAACCACATGTAAAGTGGACCGAGGACGTTCTGTCTCCACCTATAGCGACGTAATGAATGACACCCATTCGGAAACAAACCAAACTGCAACTACATCCGAATTATCGTCAAAGGTTTTAACCACCACTAAACTTAAAATCTTACCGAAAAATACAACAAAACGACTAATTTCACAATTAAAATGTAAAAATAAATTAATTAGCATAGCTAATCAAAAACAGGCTACCAAAGCCACAACTAACAAAGAACAATATAGGATGATATATAAACATACAGAGACAAAGCTTAACCTACGTTTACTGTTTATTAAGAATATTTTTACTGGTATCTACCTATCTACATCCATATTCATTAAGTATTATCTATTAAAAAAGATACTGCCACATACTTTTAATTTACCTCTAATAAGATTTAATTGTTCATGTACGGCAGTTCAAACTATAGAATTCACGGTAAATGTACCTCCTCAGCCAACGAATAACTTAACTACAAATCAATTATGACTCTAAAGATACTGCAATGGAACATAAGAGGCTACACTAACAACTATAATGAGCTTTTGTTGTTAATAAAGAGGCATAATATTAAAGTTATTTCTTTACAAGAAACACATATTAAACCCAATTCACATACTCCTATCCCGGTTAACTTCTCCTTATACAACCTCAACACCTTCAATGCCTACTGAGGAGTTGCCATTCTCATCCACAATTCTATCGAACAAAAATTAATGTCTATGAATAACGACTTCGATGCTATAGGAGTCAAAATAAAGTCACAAAAAGAACTCTCAGTAATATCTGCATACATTCCACCCAATAAACAGTTCAGTCGAACAAATCTGGAAAATGTTCTCGGGAATCTGACATCCCCTAGTTTGATCAGGGGTGAGTTCAATAGTAGACATCCTAATTGGGGCTCCACCTACACTAATCGTAGAGGCAGAACGCTCGCCAACTTTATCTCCCAGTCTAGTTTTATTATTTTAAATGACAACTCCCCTACACACTTCAGTACGCATAATACTCTGACCCACATAGACTTAACAATTTGCTCTCCAACCCTTGCAACCACCTGCGACTGGGCCATACAAGGCGATCTATGTGGAAGCGATCACTTCCCTATAGTCATCTCACTTTTTCACACACACCAAGTTACCACCCAACCACAAAAAACTCGATTCAACACTAAAATAGCCAATTGGGAGTCATTTAAACTACTGTCACTCAAAAATTGCAACTGTTCGGTGTCACATAACATAAACAAAGAGGCCGCAAATATGCACATGCATCCATTCCCAAATCAAACCCAAACAATTTTACCCACAATGTTCCGTGGTTTACATCTGAAATAAGTCCTAACACCCCAACAGAAAAAATTTGGTCAAACATTAAAAGACTTAGTGGTTATAAAACAAAACACGAAATTCACTGTTTGAAGATTACATTACAAACCGTAAGGATATTGCAGATAAATTATGTTCTTACTGGTCAAATTTATCTGTCGATAGCAACTTCCCTCCTTTATTTCAGGATAGGAAACGCGCTTCTTTCAACATGTCCTTTCCACCAACCACCAACGCGAAGGCTTTAGAAATTGAAAATGACATTAATATACTAGAACTTAAAATAGCCCTGCAGAAACTTAAAGGAAAAACAGCCGGCTATGACCGAATTACATACCCCATGATTTCCCAACTCCGCTTGTCAGTAAAAAATAGATTACTTAACTTTTATAATAGTATATTCCAAACATATATCCCCCAATCCTACAAATTCACTATTATAATTCCCATTTTAAAACCATCATCCAATAAAACCTCAGTAAACTCATACCGTCCAATCTTTTTAAACCCGTGTTGCTCTAAGCTGTTAGATAAAATTATATCTAACAGGTGATGGTGGTTTGTTAGAAATAACAAACTAATCCATAACAACCAATTGGGATTCAAGCAGGGAAAATCGGTAATAGATGCTCTACTATACGTAGACCATCTAGTTGCCGATTCCTTGTCGACAAGAAAACATATATCTATCATATCTCTAGATTTCGCTAAGGCATTCGACAAAATCGGAATTCATCCTATAATAGACCAATTAGTAGAATGGAAAGTCGGGCCTCGAATATGTAGCTATATAAAAAACTTCATGACTCATAGGAAAATAAAAGTAAGAATAGACAACGTTCTTTCTGATACCCGTCCACTTCATAACGGAATACCACAAGGCTCTCCCCTTTCAGTAATCCTATTTTTAATAGCGTACAATAAACTTTGCGACACAATTTCCACCTATAAAGAAATCTCATTTTGCGCATACGCTGATGACTTCAATCTTTTAATTAGACATAAAAAGGAAAAAAATACGAATATTGACCTAAATCTTCTATTCGAAGACATCCAATCTTGATGTGACTACTCAGGAGCATCTCTCTCGGTTCAAAAATGCAAGCACGTTCATGTTTGTCGTAAAAAACAGTGCGTGACGTCCATTCATTGCAACAATACCCAAATAATCAATGTAGACGATCTAAGAATACTAGGAGTAACATTAAATAACAGATACAATTGGAACTCACACATAACAGTTTTACAACAAAGCCTCACACAACGTCTTAATATAATCAAATGTCTGTCTAGCTACAAGTTTAATTGCAACTCATTAACCCTTATAAACGTTACCAAAGCACTACTGATATCCAAATTAGATTTTTGTCTCTTTTTATACGGTTTCTCTTCTCAGATTTCCCTGAACAAACTAAAAACCATTCTTAATGCAGCGGTTAGAACTAGTTTAGGAGCATATAGAACGACTCCAATCAACAATATGCTTTTCGAGGCCAATATTTCCCCTCTGGAAACAACATAAGATTTTCTCACTAACAAATTAATAAAAGTTCTCATGAACAGTTTCAACACACCTCTTTTCAAGATAGTTCAATCGTATAAAAGAAACAAACTTTTCAAAACAGTTCCCTCAGCAGTTAGTAGGGCTGTTCTTAAAAGTAAGAAACTTAACCTCCCCTTTCTTCGCCTAAAACCAATTTTGACCCGCCTACCCCAATGGGCATCTATAAAATCTATAGTTAATACTGAGCTACGAAAGTACAAGAAATTGGAAACACCTACCATAAAGTACCAACAAGCCTTCACCCAGATAAAGAATGAGCACAAAAATTACACTTTCCTATACTCAGATGGCTCCCAATTAAACAACATGACCGGATTCAGTGTTACTACCGAGACCGAGAACTTACTCGTATCCAACTTAGCCCTGTATAGCACTGTATTTTCGGCAGAATTAATTGCTATCATGTCTGCGGTTGATTTAATCAAAAACAAAAAAGGCAAATTTATAATTTGCTCTGATTCACTTTCATCTCTTGACGCTATTTCCAATATTGACAACAATGATTATTATCCCAACAGGATTCGAAAAATTCTGACTGAAAAATATCCAAAAATCATCTTATTATGGTGTCCGGGCCATGCGTGTATAAAAGGAAATGAGTTGCCGACAACTCAGCAAAATATGCCACCAAGAATCCAGTTTTAACAACACCCAACCTAAATATTAACGACATAGTTGAACTCCTCAAGAAGAAATTTCACAAACAATATAAATCCGACACCTGGCGTAATTGTTATTCATGGTACAAAGAACATAACACACAAAAACTATCTCTAAATCACTTCCTAACACTTAGCACTGACCTTTCGCTATCTAGAATGGATTGGGTTAAATTTACACGACTTCGTTTGGGGCACACAAAGCTGACACATCTCCACCTCATGGACCGCAACCTTCCGACCTTATGTAAATACTGCAACTATGCGCCAATTTCCATAAAACACATCTTAGCTGATTGTTGCTTTTACAACACTCATAGAAACCTCATCTTCCACAATAACGATCCTACCCAATCCCTTTCAAATCCTACAACCGAAAATATCCTCTAATAAGTTATAATTTCATCATAAGAAGAAGCTGAAGGTCATAGTAACCATAGCTGCATTAACTAGGTTTGTAATTTATAATTATAGGCACCAGTTCGTAATAAATAAATAAATAAAAGACGTAGCTAGGACTAGCAAAGGAGTGTCCAAGCACAATAAAGAGAAGGCAGAGTCGAAGCGGTCTGACAGGCGAAGGGCGCATTCCGCTACCGGGGCAGGAAGCAAAGCAGCTTTGTGAAAAGCATGCACAAACGCTCGAGTGGACTCGTAGCATGCTGCGTGAAGTTAAGGCGGAGGGTAAATTAACGGAGTCAAGAGCGCAAGCGCACCTTCTTCCGCCCAGCCACCAAAGAGACAAAGTTCTGTAGAAGGAGAAAACCCCGCGGGGAAAAGGCCCAAGACGGGTGGGCCCCCCTTTTTTTCCGCGATATCGCCAAACGGGCTGGGTCGGTTACTCTTGGAGTGATCGACAAGAGTAAGGAGGATGGAGCCATCCCCAAAGAGAACTGGAGGCGGATGGCTCTGGTGGGGAAGGTCTGGAAGGGTGCCAAGCTGGAGGCCTTGAAAGAAAGGGAGCTACCCTCACGCCCGCGCGAACGGGTCTGGCTACCAGCAGGGCCTTCCACACCAGAAAAAATGGAGGAACTTCTCCGGTACTGTAACCCGCACCTCCCGGCGCACAATTTCAAGGTGGTCAAGGTGGGGCGGTCTGAGGACCTGAATAGGCAGGTAGTGTTACTGCTGAATGCGGAGCCGCTCGTTCCCCTCTCCGAGTGCCAGGGGGTTGTCAACTACGGCTTCGAAAAGTTGGTCCTAAAGGTGTACCATTCCGACGCCGGGAGGGACGACCCTGGGATTCCAGAAGTACGTGGGGCGGAAGAGCCCACGATAGCAGACTCCATGAGTATGAAGATGGAATCTTCGATGTCAGAGGCGGAAAGCGGTGGTGAACGGCTAAATGTCGCTATCATCATTGGATCTGATGCAAACGCATGGCACACGTGCTGGGGAAGCACGGACATAAATAAATGAGGTGAGTCACTTTTTGATTTTATTGTAAGCGAGAATTTAGCTATCTGCAACGGAGGCATTGAGCCTACCTTTATAACTGCAGTCAGGCGTAACGTGCTAGATATCACCCTGGCCTCTTTCTCCGTAATACCACTCCACTCAGATAGGAGAGTTCTGGAGACTCATTCCTATTCAGACCACAGGTATATTGAACTCACCTTGAACGAGAATTGTCCCAAAAGCAAACCCTTTAGGAATCTAAAGAGAACTAGGTGAGATATCTACTGCATGAAACTGCTGGAAAAGCTGCCTGAACCCCCGGATGATAGCTCAGATCTTTCG
Source organism: Philophylla caesio (assembly GCA_963971545.1). Lineage (NCBI taxonomy): Eukaryota > Metazoa > Arthropoda > Insecta > Diptera > Tephritidae > Philophylla > Philophylla caesio. Next base: position 64,425,385 of record OZ020608.1, on the reverse strand, counting down.
GTACGTTCCATCGATAAGATGGTAGAGAAGTTCACCTCAGCATGCAATAATGCAATCAAACGCTCGTGCCCCTTAGGCAGAGGTGCACGAAGGGTAAAGCCTAGCTGGTGGACGGTGGAGCTGTCTGAACTTCGGACAGCGAGTAGACGTCTCTTCAATAAGGCTTAAAAGAGCAATCTTCAGCAGGATTGGGAACTCTACAAAACAAGCCTCTCATTTTATAAATATGAAATTAGGAAGTCTAAACGCACATCATGGAGAAACTTCTGCGAAACCGTGGAAGGTTGCCATGAGGCTTCGCGTTTTAGACGCATTATATCTAGCAACCCTGTCCCAATGGGATACCTGAGAGCTGAATCGGGACAATGGGCGACTAGCGGTTAGGAATCTCTCAGGCTCCTTCTGGGAGTCCACTTTCCTGAAAACCCCGCTCCGAATATAGCAACCGACATGGATCTCGGTGACATCTTGGCCCCCTCTAGTGAACTACTGGGGGTACGTCGCCTGCTCTAGGCCCTGGACTCTTTCAAACCCTTCAAGTCGCCGGGACCGGATGGTACTATACCCGCGCAACTACAGATGCGAGAGATATTGCATGTCAGTGGCTTGCCCCCATCTACGCGAACTGCTTGGATAGGGGGTATGTCCCGATGGCCTGGAGGCGGGTGAGGGTGACTTTTATACTCAAGGCGGGGAAGAGCTCTCACGTGTTTTCCAAGGACTTCATGCCAATCAGCCTCTCTTTCCTCCTGAAGACCCTTGAGAGACTAATAGACCTCTACATAAGAAACAGGATACCACGCGAGAAATTAAGCTTCTCTCAACATGCCTCTATGAAAGATAGATCTGTGGAGTCTGCTTTGCACTCCACAGTTAAAATAAGCGAAAAGTTCTTCGAGCATAAAGATTATGTAGTGGGAGCTTTTATCGACATTGAAGGAGCTTTTAACAATGCTCTTCCCGACGCGGTTATGCTGGCCCTAGGTCGGCTCGGAGTTGAGACCAATTTAATTGGGTTTATCTCCAACATTCTATGCGACACAACTGTCATGGAGGAGTGGGGAAATGCGTCGGCTCAACAAAAGGTGAGCAGGGGCACTCCACAAGGAGGGGTTCTCTCTCTATTTCTCTGGAATATCGTTATAAACGAGATCCTGGAAAAGTTAGAGGGAGAGGATATCAGCTGGTTGCCTACGCTGATGACGTGGCGCTCATAGTTAGGGGTTCCTAAGCACGCTGTATGACCTAATGCAAGGATACCTTAATTTGGTGACAAATTGGTCCACAAGCTGTGGGTTAGCTATAAATCCCAACAAGACGAAGCTGGTCTTGTTCACCAGGAATTATTGGGTTCCAGATGCACAACTACCCTCCATCGCTGGCACTCCTCTTGTGCTTTCTGACAGAGTCAGGTACCTGGGGATTATTCTGGACAGAAAGTTAAACCGATGCTGGACCGCAGGCGGTCTGGGGAATTACTAAGTACAACCAGACCACTACTCTCGGCATTGATCGGCGTACTGACCGGGCACTGCCCAATGGGGATCCACGCTGTAAGGCTGGGCATAGTCTCTAACCCCAGGTGCGGGTGCTGCATGGAGGATCATGAGGTGGAATCTTCTCAATACTACCTTCTCAGCTGCCCTGCCTTCGCCAGGATCAGATTCAAACACCTTGGCTCGCATTTCTTCGATGCTCCAGAGAGGCTCCCTAGGGTGGACATAGGTCGGTTGCGGACGTTTATTACGAGCTCCCGGCGCTTTTTCTTATATATATATATGTATATTACGGTGGGTATCATCTCTGTTCAGGAAAAAGGTTACAAATATATCAGTGGTACCACAAGGGACTTTAATTCAAGTCTAAGTGAGCCCCATCTTTGGGCTACCACCGAACCTAACCTAACCTATACTCGAATTGGTTCGATTTTGTATGATGTTTAAAACTTTAAATTATAAATGTTTTAAAAATAAACTAAATGTGTGTTGCGAAATTTTTAGGCTCCTTAATGGTGGTTAAAATTTTGCTTGAAATGCAAATGAGCTCAGAATTTAGCACAATAATTTGAACATACACATAACATAATTCAATTTGAAAAATGGTGGAAAACTGAAATCATTATAATATATATATAATTTTGGCGCGTACACTATATAGCTCAGTGTTTGGCCGAGCTTCTCCTACCATTTGTGGTGTGCGTCTTTATATTATACCACAAATGGAGGGACCTACTGTTTTGTGCCGACTCCGAACGGCAGATGTATTTAATGAGAAGCTTTTTCATGGCAGAAATACCCTCGGAGGTTTGCCATTGCCTGCCGAAGGGTGACCGCTATTAGAAAAAACTTTTTCTATTATTAAGATTTTGTTTGCCCTGACTGAAATTCGAACCTCGAATTTAGCGGCATATCGAGCTACCCACTGGACACACCACGGTCGTGTATTAAGCGTTGACAAATATGAATAAAAATAATAGTTCGGACGGGTGCAGAGAAACACAATTCGATTTAAAACAAAAATTCCTTTAACGGAGAGGGCCCGTAGTTTGATTTTTCGAATCATATCAAGTTATAGCACGCACCGCTAGCAACTCGACCACAGCGGCCACGAAATCATTAGTATATTTATATATACATATGTACTTTATATATGGAGATATTTGATGTAATGGATATATTGGATCTAATATGTTAAAGTTCGTAAATTGCTTTCAAACTTAAATTAAAAAGTTTCTTAAAACTTGGCAGTTGTTTTACATTTAGTAAAGAAAGATGTAATTTTAAAAGCCAATTGAAATTATACCTATTTAGTTTTTTAACACGATGTTACCCTACTCAAAAACAAAAAAAAAACATCCTTACTCTTGAAACTTAATCTAATCCAAGCTTTGTATATAGAAAAAAAATGTGCTTCTTAATGCTTTATGAATACTTATGAACAATATTTACATGCATACATTTTTTCATAAACACCCTGCAAACAGCAAAAATCACGTTTAGAAATAACATACAATTTGAACATTAAATGCAAAGAAATATTTAACAGAACGTATTATAAACTCAAAAACCGAGTGCTAATAAATGATGGAGTGTGAAAAACATAAAATTTGTTTGTATATGTTATAAATTAATGTTATATGTTATTAGTAAATAGTTTAAAAGAAATAATAACAAGTTAAGAAGTGCTATCGAACTTTATATACCCGGCGCACACTTTCAGCTAAATTTTTAAATTAATAGAGCAGAAAAGTTTTCATATAATCGGATTTCTTGATTTAATACAAAACCACATACCAAATTTTAGCAAATTAGCTTGGCTAGTTACAGAAGTATCCGATTTTTACGGGTTTCAAAAACTTACTGGGTGTTGTCCAATTTTAGTAATTTTAAAAATACTGCTTTTTTCGACATAATAAAAGATCTGTACTAAATTTAGGCAAAATCGATAAAGGATTTCCAGAGAAATATCTGCATATGAACTCTAAAGTGGGCGGTTCCATGTACCTTTCCAAAATGTTCGTTGAAATCGATTTGTTGACTTAATTCCAATCGTTACTGAAGTATCAAATTTTCATAGTTTTGGAAAATTACCGTTATATGGGAGACGGGCGAAATTTTCGTCCGATTTCAAGCATTTTCATAATCTCACCTAACAAGGTACAATCTAACATGTGTGCCAAGTTTAGACGAAATCAATAAAGTAGTTCCAGACATATGATCTCAAATACTGGACGGTGACACGCCCCTTTTCCAAAATTTTCATATAGTCGGATTCCTGGCTGCAATACAACACCACATACTAAACTCAAGATATTTCCCTGCAACATTTATTGAAATGTCCGATTTAGTGTTTCCGAAAATTACCGTTATATGGCAGGTGGGCGTGGTTAGGGTCAGATTTTGATCATTTTCCAAATATCACTTAAATAAATCTAGTGTAGTACGTATACCAAATTTGAACAAATTCGGAGGGGGGTGGGGCGGGGAAGGGGAAATGGTTCCAGAGATATACATACATACATAATACATATGAAGTAATAAGTGGGGGGTGCCAAGCCCCACAGTCGGATTTCCTGCTCGTGTACAACACTACATACCAAATTTGAGCATATTAGCTTCCATAGCTACTGAAATATAGCAATTTTTGCATTTTCGACAATTACCGTTATATGGGAGGTGGGCGTGGTTATTGTCCGACTTTGCCCATTTTCGATACCAACCTGCTCTGGGTCAATTGAGATATCTCAATTTTTACTCAAGTTATCGTCTGCACGGACCCTTGTACACAAGTGCGCAGGTATAAAAATATTACTGATGATCGAATTTATTATTAATTATAAGTCATAACTTTCTTTCAAGATAGATAATTTCCTCGAGGAGTTTAGCTACGAAGTATATGTATAGAAGTATATGCAGTAGTGCAACTGTTGATCCGTGCGGACGTGTTTCACTAAGCTCTCGTTGTAATTTTGTAATTTTCATTGTTGTGCGACGGTAAATCGAGACATATACAGTGTGATCGTTTACTTGGACACTATTAATTAATTAATTAATTAAGTATCATGCCTTGTTCGTGTGGGCATAAAGTGGACCGTGGTAAGCCGGGAATGCAATGTGCCAAATGCAATGATATTTTTCATATGGAATGTGTATACGTTGTGCTCGCAGATGTAGAATACTTACAAAAAGCTAATAAACAATTCCTATGTAAAAAATGTACTTCGGCGCGTAGAAACTCAATCCACTCACCGATTCGTTCCGCAGCTCCGCCGACCAGCGTAACGCCTCTTAACTCCGCGAAATGCGAGCGCGAATGCCAAGAAATCTCTTTGCAATCTGTTTTCAACGAACTTAAGGCCTTAAGATCTGAAAATACTAAAATGTTCTGTTTGATGAACTCTTTGCTAAGCGAGAAAGTAGCCCTTAACAAAAAAGTTGAACACTTGCAATCAGAAATACAAGTCGGTCCTAGTGAGTTCCTTAAGCATGTTCACTCGAATACAATATCCAACCTTGTCAGCGAAGTCAATAACCTGCGTAAGGAAATTGATAGCCGTTTACCAGCGACTAAGATAAACAACACTAACGCCAAGCAAGCTAATATTCATCAAGCGCCCAAGTCTCACGCTCAATCGTCAACATCGTATGCCGCTGCTGCTTCGGCTTTCTCTCCACTCTCCGCTGTCTCTAATGCTGCCCGCTCTTAGCCCAATAACAAAGTTACTAATGGGCAGTTGGTTTTATCTCACATTAACCAGCCAGCTCAGTTAGATGCGATGATGTCCCATTTCCTACCGTAGTGAGAAGGAAAAGCGCAAAACGAAACGCTGCTACTACTATTGTTGGATGCAAAACCAGCGACGAGCTTAATGTTATTGCCCAAACGAAATGGATTCATTTGTCATCGTTCAGCCCCAGCGTTACCGAAGCAAACCAATTTTCGACCCTTCTCTGTGGCAAGAGCAAGTAAGAGTCAGACAGTTCGTAAATTTTCCAAAAAGAGATGTGAATCCACCGCAAACATAGTGAGCGCAATCACTTCTAATGGATCATTGAATGCCACTGAGTTTTTGCTGAATTATCAGAATGCTGGAGGAATAAGAACAAAAATTTTACCACTGCTGCTTTTCTCGTCATCGTGTCTTTACGATGTTATTGTACTAACAGAAACGTGGCTCTCACCACATCATAACACTGCTGAAATGTTTGACTCTCGGCTTTACAATGTATATCGTAAAGACAGATGCTCACTTACCACTGAATTATTTAAAGGTGGAGGCGTAATTGTTGCTGTTCGCTCTTCTTTGTACAGTATCCAGATCAAACTCTCATCGGACGCCATCGCTAACTACTGTAGTTATGACATAGATCAAATTATTATTAAAATTTTAATTGATAAATCTCATCAAATTTATATATCTGCCAGTTATATCCCACCGCTAAGTCCAGTTGATTTATATATAGGGCATGTAAATAATTGTAGTGCAATTATTAGTAATCGCAGTGACAATCAAAATTTTATTGTCGTTGGAGATTTCAACCTACCTAATGTTAAATGGAGTTATGATGACGATCTTAACCAAATGATACCTTATCAAGTTTCGAGTGCTAGTAAATGTGAGGTCCTCGACACATTCGCGGAGTTTAATCTCCACCAAATTAACAATATCCGCAATGAAACTAATCGGTTACTTGACCTGGTCTTTGTAGATGATCAGTTGAAGTCTGATGTTAAGCCCCTCCCTTCACCCCCACTACCTAACTCAATGCACCATGTGTGTAAGCTTTAACGTTATTAATTACAGTAAGCCCACTTCTGGTAATTTTGCTGAATATAATTTTTTTGAAGCTAAGTTCGATCTAATTCGGCATTTACTGGATTCTATTGATTGGTAATCTATCTACTTTAAACATGCCTCAACTGTCGCAGGATTATGCTCTCTTCAGAGATAAGCTAACATTAGCAGTTGATAAGTTCGTTCCAAGGAAACCTGCAAGAAATACCTCTAAGCCAGTTTGGTTCAATACTAGGCTTATTAACATCAATAATAGGAAACGGTACCGCAAGTCAAATGATGACCAGTGCCTTTATGGATCCTACCACCGGTTAAAAAATGAGTTTGATGTTTTAAATAAGTTTTTATATCAGAACTATATGTATACTTAATATGGAGAACGAAATAAAGTTAGATAGTAAACGTTTTTGGCAATTTATAAAGAACAAAAAAAAAATACCGGAATTCCGGATATAATGCAATACTCAGGCGAGCGAGCTTCTGATGTTCAACAAATTTGTAATTTATTCGCAAAATTTTTCCGCTCTGTCATAAATTTTTAACAAATCACTGTCCCAAGGAGAATTTTTACAGGAATGGAAAATATCATTTATTATTCCCATTCTAAAGTCGGGAAACAAGTCTGACGTTCAAAACTACCGTCCCATCTGCAAACTATCATGCATACCTAAATTGTTCGAAAAACTTGTATATGACAAACTCTTTTTTTTGAAGGAGTACATATCACCATATCAGCATGGCTTTATAAAAGGTAGATCAACAACTACAAACTTGTCATTATTTTCTAATTTTGTCCTGAAACATATTGAATGTGGAATGCAATGTGATGCGGTATTTACTGAATTTGCGAGAGCGTTTGATAGGGTTAACCACAGTGTTTTACTCGATAAATTAGATCAGATGGGACTCCATTCGAACTTTGTCAAATGGTTCACCTCTTATCTGATCAAAAGAACTCAGTTCGTTCACATTAATAACACAAAGTCAGATGTTATATATGCTACATCAGGAGTGCCTCAAGGCAGTCACCTAGGCCCACGGCTATTTTTGATTTTTGTCAATGACATCCCTGAATTCGTTAAATAATCGTCTTGTCTAATGTATGCAGATGATCTCAAAATCTTTCGCAGCATAGAATCGATATCAGACTGCGTTAAACTCCAGGAGGATTTATCAAAGTTGCTGACTTGGTGTGAGACTAATTCATTACCTCTTAACGCCGCCAAATGCCAGGTTTTGTCATTCTGTAGGCGCACAGACATAATTAACTACCGATACACGATTGGTAACTCTGATCTGTCACGTATTTATGAAAAAAAGGATTTGGGTGTTACATTTAACAACAAGATGTGTTTTTCTAAGCACATTGACTTTATAATTGCAAAATCTAGGTCGATGCTTGGGTTTGTAATAAGAAATTCCAAGGAACTGCACGATCCGTTTGCCTTAAAAAATCTATACTTCTCCTTTGTTAGATCCAACTTTGAGTATTGTAGTATAATCTCGGATCTTCGCTATACCGGGTATTCATTAAGAATCGAAAAAATTCAGAAACGTTTCACCAGGTATGCTATTCAGCGCCTCAATTGGAATGGTAACGTGCCCGAGTATCGAAGCCGGTGCCTCTTACTCGGGCTGCCAACATTACAAACGCGTAGGAAATTTTATTCTATAATGTTTATAAGAGACATAGTGACAGACCGAATCAACTGCCAATTTTCGCTGGAGCTAATCACTTTTAATTGCCCCTCGCGTGACCTTAGGTCCTCTTATACATTTCGTATTCCTCTTCGAAGGACCAACTACTCATTAAATGAACCGCTCAATCGCTGTCTTAGGCACTCGAATACGATAGGTAGCCAGTTGGACTTTTTTTTTCGGAAAGTAGGGATAGTTTTAAGAATAAACTAACTGCACTACTTCATAGCCAATATAGCTTATAATTAAAACTAGTTATAATCACTAACATAGTTCTAGTAATCTATATGTGTACAACCAATTGATTAAAGAAAGAAATAAATAAAGTGGTTTTAAAACCAACGGCAACGGACACCATCATTCACAATACCTCAAACCATCCTCAACAGCATAAAATGGCAGCACTAAGACATTTAACTAATAGACTGAAAAAAACACCTTTATTAAAGGAAGGATACATGTAGGAACTAAGAACAATATACAATATAGCTGAGAATAACGGATACTAAAGGAATGTTGTGGACAAACCCGAAAAAAAGTGAAAAAACGACGAAGGGAAAGACAAAAAAAAATTGGCGGAACTAACTTATACTTGGGCAGACACATACAAATTGGCTAACTTTTTTAAAAAAGAAACATCCAGACAGCATTTAAAACAATTAATAACCTAGGAAAAATGCTTCGAATTAGTACGAATACCGAAGACCCATAGTGCACCACCACATTACACCTTCTACTCGATATACATATTCAGTATTAAAACTAATTTAACAACGGAAAAACTTTAAATTGCGCACTTAAAAGAATATAATAAATCAATCTCAATTCAATATTAAAATTAAATAATACTATATACTTGTATTTAGCAATATTTTGAATTGAATCTTCAGCTTTTTCAAATATGGGTAGATTGCTGAAGGCAAGAGCACAAGAAGCTTAACTTGCAATCAAGTGCGCAGCTACACCTTCACATCGTTTTTAGCAAGTTTTATAGCCCCGTATCATTGATAGACTCTGTGATTTAACACTTAACACTGCGCACTTCATGTTTAATAACTTTATTTTAAATAAAATTGCTTTTAAGCATTGAATTTAAGCACAAACAATTGTATCTTACAAACATACAAACAAAACTAACCGCGTTCTGTGACGTAGCATAAACAGCTGATTCTGTCAAATTTGCTGAGAGCGAATAGCGGTTTGCGGAAGGCGCAACCTCTGTATTTTCTAAATCGTGTGTAGTCCATATGTGTCTGTGGCAAATAAGTTTTGTTTTCCCCTATTCCTTCTCTCCCCAATCAGCACGCGAATTTTTTTTGTTTGTTTATTGTTTCTTTGCTAGCAAGCAAACACCCAGCAGTCAATATCGACCCCACCCAAGCCGACAATACTGAGCCGGTACAAGCGCGTGCTATGCTGTGTGTACCTTACATCCGCTCGACACAATCTACAACGTTATATAATACAGAAGGTACCTTAGAAAACATATTGCTAGTAAAATTGAATACGTCATTTTTAGACGTTGCCTTCAGCAATCTACCCATATTTGAAGAAGCTAAAGATTCAATTCTGTATTGCTAAATACAAGCATACAGTATTATTTAATATTAATATTGAATTGAGATTGATTTATTATATTCTTTTAAATGCGCAATTTCAATTTTTGTTTGTTGTTAAATTAGTTTGAATACTGAATACATGGAGTAGAAGGTGTAATGTGGTGGTGCACTCTTATTTTGACTTGCTCGTACAGCCGTAGTTTTCAACTGAGTACAACGAGTAAGCATCCATTCGAAAGATTACATTTACGTAAAAACATTTTTGTAGCAAGTAATCTTCTTGGTGTAAATTAAAAAAAAGAAAGTGCACCACAATACGCCCATTAAAATTTGTGGGGACATGTAGTAAAGGTATCAGAATGTAAAAAAAATTATAATTATTGGTTTGATTTCAGAAAGAAAACCATTGTTCTGTTTTTATTTATTATTTTACAAATAATTTCAAGTAGAAAGTTATTCAAGGTGGCGCAAAAGTAATCGTCCTATCAGAAAATGCTATAAATTTTGCGATTGGACCCTAATGTCAGTTCTGTTTTGACATTTGTGTAGTAAACACATGCGAAATACACGTTAATAAACAATATGTGGTTCCAACAGGACGGTGCAACGGCACACACTGCACGTGCCACAACCGATATGCTGAAGGATGCATTTCCCGGGCGCCTAATCTCCCGTTTTGGCGATTTGCACTGGCCAGCAAGATCGCCTGATTTGACCGCTCCAGACTTCTTTTTGTGGGACTTTTTGAAGTCGCGGGTTTATGTCAACAAGCCTCAGACTCTTGCAGCTCTTAAAGACAATATCCGTCAAGAATGTGAGGACCTATCGCCGAAAGTTTTGGCCAAAGTTATGGAAAATGCCATAAAAAGGGCTCAAATGACAATCAACTGTGGCGGCGGCCATTTACATGACATCATATTCTCGACTTGATGTAGAAAAAATTAAAAGACCAAATAAAAATAATCCACAAGAAGAATCGAACTTTTTAATTTTTTCTTTAAATTACAGCCAAAAAACATCGGAAGTTTACTTTTGCGCCACCTTGTATATATACATATATAAGTTATATCTATATAAATTCATATGAAGTTAAGAAACACATTTGAAAATACAAAAATTTAAAATAGTAAATACAAAAATTTAAAATAATAAAATTAGGCTATTTTCTATATGAAATATAAAAAATGAAGACTTGATGAATGCGCAACAAATGGTTGTAATGAAAAAAAACATTGTAATTTTTTTTAATCTTTTTATTTTACTTATTTATTTAAAACAATCTCAATTAAAAAAAAAAAACAATTATTTAAATACTGAAACATAAAATTCTATCGAAAAACTAAATATAACAGCTCTTTGCATTCAAAAAATAGCCTTGTTTTTTATAGATATGTATATATATATGTACATGTGTTTGCATTCGAACAGTATCTACTCGAAACTACAAAAGCCGACCGCTTGCTACTGCTTGTGCTGTCGTAACAAGAAAGATGACGCCTTTCGGGGTATCGTTACTCAAAACTTTTCTGATTTGACAGTTGAGTGACGTCAATATAGTGAAAGCGTTGCCACAAAGATTTTAATTTTATACTAAAACTCTAAAAAAATACCCAACCCAGAAAATATTACCAAAAGTCGTTTAACTCGTCAAATATTATTTTATTTTTTCAAAATTTATCTCCATTGGGGTGCAACCACATTTGTATGTACATGTCACTCATTTACTAAGGGCCAGTTTTTCAGTGCAAGTTTACCTCTGTTTGTCGTTGCAAATTTAAAACTTCCCTGCAATTTTTTTCGGTTGTTTGTTTTTTGGGTTATGACAGTCTTATATTTAATAAGCCATATGTTAATAAGCAAATTTCTTGTGCAATTGTAAGAAGGTTAAGAGTTTAAAATTTTTTAGTTTTGGTAAAAAATTACCAAAGTGCCAATACTGTTCTGCGGTCGCTCTTCCATTCTTACTCTCTTTCGCTCATTCACTATGGTGACGTCACGCATTTTGGGAAGGCGCAATCTTCTTCTCTGTAATTCTTGCTGTCGTAATTTCAATATGCAAGCATGCTGATCAGCATTGCTTCGCGTGCTGCAGCAGTAGCTGATCGTTTCAAAAGCAACCGAACAGCAGTCCGATTAACTGCTTGCTGATCGCTTGCTATGTATTGCTTGTGCTGTTGTAATTTTAATATGCAAGCATTAGCAATTGATCGTTTGCTATACAGCATTTTTCGTGCTTATGATGTGACTGCTCGCTTTTTAAAGCGAAAGCAGAATGCTGTGCTGTGAAAATTTTGAAGAATCTTTAATCCCTGGGTATAACAGTCGCGACAAAGATAATATGATACGAAACTCTTTGCTTCTGGAGAGCGCTGCCAAAATCCGCATTTTTTATAACATTTTCCTATAGTGCCCTATGTAAGAAATGTGGTTTGGGAGTATTCATTTTATTTTTTGGGAATTTTGAAGTTTCTACACCACTGTTGAAGTGCATATGTAAATAGAATAAATGCAAATGCTATGAATATAAGAAGAAATACACGTTATCATTTACTTTTTTACCAAAAAATCACAAACTATTGAAATCAACATGAAACAACAAGATATACTAATAATAATGTGGCGCTTACACTATGTATATAGCTCACTGTTTGGTCGAGCTTCTCCTACCATTTGTGGTGCGCGTTTTTATGTTATACTACAAATGGAGGGACCTACAGTTTTGTGCCGACTCCGAACGGCAGATGTATTTTATGAGAAGCTTTTTCATATCAGAAATACCCTCAGAGATTTGCCTATGTCTGCCGCGGGGTGACCGCTATTAGGAAAAAACTTGTCTATGAATTAGATCAGGGGCAAGAGCAAGTAACTTGCTGAGATTCGAACGTCGAACTTAGCGGCATATCCATTTATAGCACGCACTGCTATCCACTCGACCACAGTGGCCACATCTTGTCGAGATGTCTTTACTTATTCGACCCACATACTCGGCTTGCTTCACTGCAATGAACATTGTCCATCTTTCACGAAAGCCGCGGCTTATTTGTACTTTATGCGTTATCAGGCAATACATATAAAATAATCAATGAGATAAATTCTTTTCAAGCTTGATATGTATATTATGGAAAAGTTTTCAAGTAACGAATCGGTATTGGGTACCCCGTATTGGATACCCACAATTCAGGACATCACTAACCAAATAGTTAGCCTTGATAATAATTACTCCACAAGGCCATTGTGGCCCATTGTACTGCCAAATGTGAATTCATCCATTCCCCTTCGACTCGCACTCAAACCACTTTCTTGAAGCGATAAACTTTGATAGTGCTTTTGAGTTAATAAGCGCTATTTTCGCGAGGCTTTGTAGCGTTGGTCTGCCAAGCGTTAGAAGTTTTCTTCTACTTACAGCATACAGCACTGGGATAGCAAGTGTTCCACATTTTCTTCTTCTTTAACACTGGCTCAATTGCTACAGTACTTTATTTACCCCGGAACCTTCGCTCCTAATATTTTGGCTTGTATACCTATCATACAGTGACCTTTTAGGGTTCGAGTTAGATTGGAGACTTCATTTTGTTTTAACCCCAGAAGGTTTGCTGTGCGCCTTTTATCGTAGGAAGGCCAAGCAAGCCTAGAGATTACACAATGTAGGAGGAAGCTCCTGCGTACGTTTGCAAGCTTTAAGGGGTTAAACTTGACTTGCAGTTTGAAAGTGGCCAATGGTATGGCTATCCATGTCCGTTGAGTTTTAAGCCATCAGTGTATATATAGGTGGCCTTATGTATATAATGTGGTCTTACGTACCAGTTCTGTGGATATAGCATAGTAAGAATATATGTATATATTTTTTCATTTTCCATTTTTCGTCTACATAAATCCATTTTGTATTCACTGCATCGTATAAATACGCAATCAGCGTTTGCAAATTTTCTTATTAGACAAATTTATAATTTGAATGCGAAATTGTTATGAATTTTATTAGCGCACTCCTCAAACATCGAGTTTTCACACATGCACACGTTTAGTATGCTCATGTGCATGTTAGTATATACATAGATACTTACTGCATACGTTATCGCACCCAAGGGTTTTCTGGACTAAAATCCCACCCCCCAATCTTAATAATGAATCAGCTAAAAACTAATTGAAGTAATTATACAAATACCGGATGTGTATAAAAAGTTTGCACAAAAATGCTTCGATAATTGGAAGATGATAAAATGTTCTTCGAATACAACTAACTTATTTCAACTTGAAACGAAAACCCAAGCCAAAGACAGTTTACCAAGCTCTACCAATATTTCCGAATAGCATGTTACCCGAATCTCACTCGACGCTTTGACTATAAAAGAGTCCTTTGCATATAAAGAGATCAAAAGTTGTATAATATTTTTTTGCGACTATTCCCGGACTTATCCCAGACAGTTTTTGCAGAGATTCTACTTATATACTGCAATGCTTCAGTAGTTTTTGGTATTTTTTTTTTAAAGTGTTAACGCCCCCCCAAAATTTATCTGGGTGCGACCTTGTTTTTATAACACGACAAATACATACATATGTTTATGAAATAACGTATATGTAGTATGAACATAAAAACATGAAAATTCCATTTAGAATTTAATATCATTTAGTTACATGATAAAATGCATGCATTTGCAGGCTTGCGAACTCCCAAAAAAAAAGAGAAGTGGTTTTATGGTGCAAGTGTGGAACGCTGTAATATATTTAAAAAAATCGTTTACCTTTATTTTTATAAGTGGTCCAACATCCACTATCAATGCGACACATGTGGTTGTGGTAAGCTTGGGACACTTGCTCTTGCTCTTCCTCTTGGTTTTCATATAAATCAAGAAATGTGCGCTAAAGGGAAAATTGTTATTCGACAAGTTTAATATTTTGCTTTCCCTTTGCATTTCACTTAAGTGGATGAGCAAAAAAATAATGTATTTTTTACATACATACTCGTACATATTATGCGTATGCACTTCGTGGCAACTCAAAGGCAAAAATTCATCACTGTCCGAGGGAAGCAGGTGTCATAAAGGTGCAGCATTCTGTTTGTGACGCCGACAAAAATTCAATTTATATGCAGAGATGCCTCGGATGCAGGGCAAGGGAGGGAGGTGACGATCAGCACATTCGCAAGTACGCGCCAGGAGCTAAGAAAAAATTGTCGCCAGTGGAATTTCATTAGACAAATTGCAAAAAAATCTACATATAAATGTACTACATACATACATACACACGTAACGTTTAAGCTGATATGGTTTAGGCTGTGCACCGGCCAAGGGTACAGGTAAAGAAGCTGCAGGAGTATGTATGTATGTAATATCTTGCATTTATTGCTATATATGTATAGATATATGTACATATGTAAATCCATATAAAAACATACCATAGATACATAAGTGTTACAGAGTTATGTATGAATTTATTTATAAGAGGGTTTGGTTGTCGTTCCTATGTACATCCCTAAGATGTGGTCGGTTCGTTTTTTTTTTATCATTCTTTCATATTTACTAGCGCTACTACGAAAGTGTCAACCAAAGCTTTGGCACCTAACATATACACATGTTTCTACATGTGTATATAAAAAAATACGTACACATTTCTCGTTATATACTCACACATCCCCTAAACAGCAACCGAACTCGCGTGATCCTGTTCGTAGCTAACAAGGATGCTGTGATTCGTTCGTCCTTACAATTGCGTATCCTATTGCCATGACAAGTTTCTGTTATACAGCAGTACAGAGTAGGCGCTGGGTGTGGGCGCCCGAGCCTTGCAATGGACGAACGAATGAGGCCTGCGCGCGCGCTGAAAATAGGCGGAGTCGAATGCAGCAGTGACTGGATACGGTATTTTTGCAAAATTTCCGTTTTCTTTTTACTCATATTTCAATGACAAGCTTAAAAGGTAAAAATAATCGAAGCAGCGAAAAAATCCACAAATGTAAAATCTGAAAAGGAAAATAAATGAATATTCTTAGAATACTCTATTCATATATATGTACATACGAGTATGGGACACAATACTTTTGGAGGATGTCTGCGCGCCCATTTCATTTGATTGTTTTTACCTCTTATGTACATGATACATTAATTCAGAACAGCCATTGGAAATCATTTGCTCCCGACTTGTTGAAATTCTTGACTTGCGTTCCCTAACTTTTTTCACATTTATCTTTATTTTGTTGCTGTATATGGGCGTAGCCTATGTCACTTATGTATTTTGCTGCTAAAATAACTACAAACATGGCAAAAAGTTAGAAAAATGTGCATACCAATATAATGTGGAAGAAACTATTTGAAATTTATTTAACTTTTCAAGCTTTACATACATAAGTATATTCGTAAAATGGTGATATCTCATTTAGAGGTACTTTATTTGTACAAAATGGTTATAGTTTCAAAATTACATACTTTTATATCGAGCCCTAACCACCATTTTGGTGTAACCAAAAAAATTGTCTCAAAATTTGAGATTATTAGCTAGTAATTATTGGCTTTACCCCGCTTTCATGTTTTTTCTCTTTTATTTTATTTTAATTCTTTGTGACCTGCTCATCACCAAGTCACAATTTTGAGACTTTATTTTGAGTCTAATGAATTGCAGTTGCTCTAAAATTGTGTAACAGAGACTGAGACTGCTTACCGAATTTCAAATTCGTCCATGAGATTGCTTACTGAATTCCGGCATGAGTCATTGTTACAATAATATCCGTAGGGATAGTGAAAATTTGTTTTGGAAATTAGGGGTTTTTCTGGTAGGCTGTCAAATGATAGTATTTATATCGATATGTACATACATACATATATCCATTTTGGCCTGTACGTACTAAACCCTTTTAACCTAAATAATTAAATTTATTACACTTTATATTCAAATTAAGAGTTATGAAAAATAACTCGAATCAATATTATTAAAATGCATCAAAGATCAATCGATGACCGAATAATTTATACTATAGAGAATAAAAAGAAATGGGAAGAACACGCAATTCCTACCAAGACATCTAATAAGTACCAGACTGCTTAATTTCCAATATCTTAAAGGATCCGATCTTTTGACAAATTATCCTGTTTAAATACTACCGCAAATTGATTACAGAGTCAAATCGATGCGTCTTTGGCTTCTTTGCAATTTCCCCTAAAAGGAACTGAAATAAATTGTGTTATTCTTCTTCGCCTTGGTTTTCGTTTATGTCGACGATTTTGCAGCTTTAGATGCTGAAAAGGCTTTGTATCTACATACATATGTATATATCTGCAATCTCATTCTCCAACACATTTCGGCCATGTGTATAAATTGCAATTGACAAAACTCTCAAAGGTTCTTGTCATCTATTTATTTTTCTTATTAATAGAAATCCATCGTTCCTTATTCCTCAGTATCAGAAATGAACCCATGTTTATTCTCAGAACGTGTGCTGCTGAGCATTTTGCCTCTGACGTTATCGGCGGCTATTGGACTTAGCTGTCCACCGGTCGAGCATTTTGCTGCTCGATCGATCTTGCCACTGTCCAAGCGTGTGCTTATACTTTCCTCGACTTCTCGCTGTTGAGCAGTCAGAGATCAGAGATTTTTGTCGTTATTTAAACCCTTTTTTTAAATCTTAAACAGTATTCGAAAAAATTTTAAAATTTCAAAAAATAACGATCCAAATCCCTTACTTTTCCAACAGAGCATTTGGATTTTTTTGAGTATGGAGTAGAGGTAGGTAACTCAACTCAGAGTTGAGTTATTGAGTTGATTCCCATCAGTAAATCGGTAACTCAGACCCCCATCTCCAAAAAAAAATGTAACTAATTAACTCTGTTATGTCCCACCGCACTCATCATTCAATTGAATAACGGTGGCTCATTTTTCTCCATATAACTCTCTCATACTACTAGCTGCTTCAATGCAACATCGTAATTCAATGTAACTCAATTTGCATAGACATTTTATGTCGTGTCACCCCTCGATAGTTTTAAATACGATAATGTAAATCATGGTTATTGTCGATGAAATATATGTATATGTTTTTTAAAGTTTCTGTTGTTTAATTAAATTAATAAAAATAATTTTTATATAAAATTTTATTCAACGAACAGAAAATCCAAGATGTGTTGTATATTAAATTTTAAAAAATATATAACTATGATGATATTTATTTATTACCTATTCTTTTTTTTTTACAATTCATATTATTATTTTTCTCCTTCTCCTCCAAAAAAATAAGAATATT
Source organism: Philophylla caesio (assembly GCA_963971545.1). Classification (NCBI taxonomy): domain Eukaryota; kingdom Metazoa; phylum Arthropoda; class Insecta; order Diptera; family Tephritidae; genus Philophylla; species Philophylla caesio. Next base: position 64,407,606 of record OZ020608.1, on the reverse strand, counting down.
AAACCATTTCCTTTAATTTTCGATACAAATTGCAACCCTGTCATCAAGTTTCAAAATATAAGTCGCATTCAAAAAGTGTATTTTTCTTAAATGAGTGTAGCAAACAAAGAGTCAAATGAGTTAGTTGAATGAGCTGACTCCTTAAATTGAGTTGGAGTCATTGAGTCAACTCCTGTAAATTTGTTGAGTTACCCATCCCTAGTATGGAGTTTCATAGCCAATAAAATTCAAAGTGGAAGTTTGAAATAGCGTCGCACTTTTTCGACGTTATTGTAAATTTCTTCCCATATAAAAAAAAAAACTTAAGCATGCGCAAAAAACTTAACCACAGTTCACGGTTACGAAATCTAGCGGCGCCTGACAGCTGTATATCAAAAAATTTCCCGGTTTGCTTTTGATTGTACAAAGTTGGTACTTAATTTTTGTTTAAATATTTTCTTATTTCGTTCCTTTTAAGTTGCAATTGTGGCCGCTGTGGTCGAGTTGGTAGCGGCGCGTGCTATAACTCGATATGCCGGTGAGTTCGAGGTTCGAATCTCAGCAAGGGCAAGTAAAATCTAATTCATAGAAAAGTTTTTTCCTAATAGCGGTCACCCCGCGGCAGACAATGCCAAATCTCTGAGGGTATTTCTGCCACGAAAAAGCTTCTCATACATCTGCCGTTCGGAGTCGGCACAAAATTGATGGTCCCTCAATTTGTGGTAAAATATAAAGACGCACACCACAAATGGTAGGAGAAGCTCGACCAAACACTGAGCTATAAAGTGTAATCGCCAAAATTATATTATATTATAATATAAGTTGCAATTCGAGAAACGGTTAGTACTGGTAATTTTTGATATGAGCAATGTGTGCATATCTACATACATATATGAATGTGTGTGCATTTTCCATGAATCTGTCAAAATGTAACAGTGCTTATAAATACGATACGGACACTATAATTTTTTTAAGTTCTTTATACATATGTTCGGGCTTTACACTCCAGCGTAAATATTTGTAAACGTTCATCTACGCAGACGGCAATAAAAGATAATCAGCCCTATCACGCAATCCATCGTATAACGTTTTTTCGGAGAAGTTACGAAATAGCTATCACGCAATTCGAATAGCTACGACGTAAATTCGAAATTCGTAGAGTGGCATTCACTGAACCCACTCGAAACATCAATTCGTAGACTTTCTTGCCATTTTTCTACGACGTGTGTTTGCATCGGGGAGAAATAAAAATTAATAAAAAAGAAAAAATTCAAAAAGCTTTAACATGTAAGTCCATTGTTAATTCAATTATAAACACATTTAATATTTATATACATATACATATGTATGTATATACATATACATAACATTTATATACATATATATGTATACATATATGTATATACTTATGAGACTTTTGCAGGAGTAAAGTTGTTACAACACGACAGCAGTATGCCAATTTATTGGAGCTTTTGCAACAGAAGCCAGAAATTGCCCAGGGTTTCTCAAAATGCTCCAAGGAAGAGGTAACGGAGTTCTGGCAAAATGTAGCGAAGGAGCTGAATAGTCTGGGCCCTCCAATTAAAGACGTGTCGAGCTGGAAAAAAGTAATTAATTTCTACATATGTTATTAGTTCGTTCAGCATATTTTAATTTCAGGTGTGGTTGGATTGGAAGGCATATATCAAGAGAAAACTATCCGAAAACAAGAGGGAGCAGGCAGCAACAGGCGGAGGACGAAATAGACAGCATAATTTCAATGACTTGGAAGAGCAAGTTATAAAGTTGACAGCTTTAGAGACCAGCACGCACGGCATTAAAGGGACGGCAAGTGTAGGACTACCTTCTGCAGGCGAAGTAGAAAGTCGTGAAGCCGATCCCGACGTATCCATGTTGTCGGAGAACTGCAGCCCTGGCCTCCCGAGACGTGCTCCAAATGTTCAGAAGCGAGCCGACACAAGTTCTGCAGAACTTTTAAAAGAACAACTGGAGCTTTAAAAGGATTTCCAACAAAAGAGTCTGGAACACTTTGCCCACCAGAATGCGAAACTAGACGTCCTCGCTTCGAATATGCAGCGCTTGTGCTCCGCAGTGGAACGAATGTGCGATGTGAAAGCAGCAGAGTTAGAAGAGACACGCAGGTACCACAGACACATGCAGAACTTAAATGTGTCGAAAAATAATATAAAATAACAAATGCTGGAGGTAGAGCAACGAAGCTTCGAAAAGTTGTCAAAAAAGTGATAAATAAAAAAATGTGATTAAAAACAATTAATTTATGTGTTAAAATTTATTTTTATTACTTGCCATCTATGGTTTGTATCATTGAGAACAATCTTTATATTAGCGATCTACATATAGCCTGTCTGATGTTAGAAGCCGCATCGTTATAAGTGGATGATGAAGGTTCAATACTTTCACTGATGAAAGGTAATTCAAAGACTTCTGAAACGTCATCAACCACACGATAATGAAGACAAACATTGTGCAAAGCTGCAGCAACATTGACAATTTGACATGACTTCAATGGCTCATAATATAGTTCACGAGCCCCTAGAAGGCATCTAAATCTGTTTTTTAGAACACCAATTGTTCTTTCGATTATATTTCTGGCCTTTGCATGTACACTATTAAAGTTAGCTTCAGGGCTACCCACTGTTGGTGAACTAAAAGGTGTCATCATCCAAGGTTCCAAGGCGTATCCAGCGTCTCCTGTGCAATAAATAAAATATTCTAAAGATTAAAAAAAAATATACTCAAATCGTGAAATCATACCTAAAAGCCAAGTGTTTCGTGCACCTTCTAGGTACTCTCTTTCAAAAAACGATCTCGCATTGCTAACATTCCATATGTGGGAATCATGGTTGCTGCCAGGGTACTGTGCCTTAATGTAGCGGATTCGCATTTTATTGTCGCATATCTGCAAGCAACTGAATTATAAATTTGTATTAGGGTATAACTTGTTCGCAAAACTTACAATCATTGCATTGATGCTGTAGTAGCCTTTCCGGTTGTAGTAAAGGAATTTATCTTTAGTTGGAGAAATTATTTTTATGTGCGTCCCATCCACACACAAAATGATGCCAGGAAACCTGTATTTTTGATAAAATTCTCTCTTGGATTGCTGTTTTTCACACTCACTCATGTCGAGATTGACCCACTGAGGACACAGCCGTGTTTCTAGCAACGATAATACGTCTTTTAAGACGCTGCAAAATGTTGATTGTGCCATTGGAACATCAAAGTCTTTTCCCACTCCATGCTGATATCCTCCCTCGGCAAAAAACCGTAAAACGGCAGACAATCGGTGTACAGAAGATATGGAAGACGACCTTGTGGAGTCTGCAGTCTCTTGAATAAAGCTTAGGACATAGGAGAATGCATCTTTATTTAACCGGTAGTTTTTAACAAACCTGTATTAGAAAGTTTTTAAGTATAAACATATTCTTCAATGTAAAGGCGTGCACTTACATTTTTTCGTCCATCTCAAGAGGGTTGCTGGCATCTCTCAATGTTTTTCGCTCAATTCTGAGAGTGCGTTTGCTTCTTGCATTTTCCTCCTCCATTACCATAATCGCATATGTCAGAGAATCCATTTTTATTAACTAACTTATTAAAAAAGTGAAAGTTATTGAGTATTGTAAGCAAAACTTCTTTTGTTTACTTTGATCCAGCTGATTTCGAAACTTCAAAATAAGGCATCTGAGTTGGCAGCACTTTTTTAGAGTTCACATGGATTCTATGATAGCAATTTTTTCGTATTCGTAGCAGAGTTTCGAATTCGTAGCTTTTCTACGATGGATTGCGTGATAGGGCTGAATAGTATGCAATGAGTCGAAAAATGCAGCAACAACTCCTGCTGTGCGTCTTTTTAATGTATGTGTATAAAAAGACGGGTAAACTTGGTCGATTGAGTGGAAGTGAGTGAGCGAATATATGATGATTCTTTAAAGCTTATAAGAACGATATTCCTTTGCATTTTTCAAGTTTTTGACTGCCAATGACTTCTCTCGTACTAGATATAAGGACAGAAAAAGTTCTAGGTTTTTTCATACATATTTATTATAAATAATGTGCAATATACCTTCGAGAAATGGGCTGAACTAAATGTTTTTTTTACAGGTTTGTTTTTCGAATAGAGATAAAACTGGCATTTTGTGGTCAAATCTGGCAACTCTAATGTCATTTATGTTCAGTTTGGTTTGCCATTTTATCATGAACAGGTTGACAAAAGAACAACGCTTGCAAATCGTGCAAATTTATTTCGAAAATAATGGTTCAGTTCGCGAAGTTTACCGTGAGCTCCTTCCATTTTATGGTCGACATAATCGTTCATCAGAGCAATTAATTCGGTTAACCATGGATCGTTTTCGCACTACGTTTACTCTATGTGATAATACGCATCCGCAGAGACGTCGAACAGTGCGCACCGAAGAAACAATTGCCGCTGTAGAGCAAAGTGTGGAAGAGGACCCGAATGAATCGATTCGCCACCGTGCACAGCAATTGGAGCTTTGTCCATCAACTTTATGGAAGATTTTGCGCAAAGATCTTGGCTGCGACCTTACAAGATCCAGCTTGTGCAAGAATTAAAGCCGCGAGACCATGCAATGCGTCGTGATTTTGGTGTATGGGCCGAAAATGAGATTGATCTCGATGCTGATTTTCATCGCAAAATTTTGTTCAGTGATGAGGCTCATTTTTGGTTGAATGGCTACGTCAACAAGCAAAATTGCCGCATTTGGAGTGAAGAGAATCCACATGAGACCCTTGAAACGCCATTACATCCACAAAAACTGACTGTTTGGTGTGCTCATTGGTGCTGGTGCAGTCATTGGGCCATACTTCTTCCGCAATAATGCTGGAGAGGCAGTTACCGTTAATGGAGACCGGTATAGAGCCATGATAACCGACTATTTTGTTCCCGAATTGGATGGCATGAATGTGGATGAGTTGTGGTTCCAACAAGACGGCGCTACATGCCACACAGCGCACGTCACAATCGATTTATTGAAGGAAACATTCGCTGAGCGCATAATTTCGCGGAATGCCCTTAACCGCCATCTAATAATATACTACTCAATACAAATTTTGCGGAAAGTGAATTTCGAGTGCTGATTAAGAAATATTTTTTGCAAACACCTAAACCAAGAAAAGGCTTGATAAATACTCAAGCGACACTGCACCATTAACTTTAATATTTAAGAGGTGGCTTACTGAGTTTCGTTGTGGTCGTATCAGACGTAGCATCTCAACTGAGTTGGGACATCAAATTTAATATGGATATGAAAAACGCTATCTGGGCGATGGGTGCCACGATTGCTTACACTTTCTATAAGCTAGCGGGCCCACGTGTATTGTCACTATGGCAAAAATTCATGTCTTAGACTACGAACTGCTAGCCCATCCAGCATTTTCTTCAGATTTAGCCAATTCGACTATTTCCTATTCCCCAGCCTAAAGAAATGGCGAGGTGGTAAGTGTTTTTTGATCGAATGAAGAGTTCGCCATTAGGCAAACACCTATTTGAAGAGTCTTGAGAAAAGCTATTTTTTGGAAGGAATACAAAAAATTTAAAAACCGCTGGACTAAGTGCACAGAGTTAAAAGGAGGTTATGATGAGAAAAAGGAACGCTTTTTTGCCGAAATAAATACATTTTACTCAGAAAGTCAAATGGCTAATCAAATCGCACAAATTAAAACTTGTAATAATGATATAACGCCACTATCGCCGTCTTCCATGGAGTTGCCTTCACCTTCACCTTCACCACTGCTCAGTGGTCAAAGCCTTTGCCGTTGTCCGCAGAAATTTGATTGCACGGGCTGCATAATACAATAATTTTGCTGTTACCGGTGTCTTCGTCAAATAGGCTGATTTCTTGCGGCTTCAGCCAATAAGACTTATTCCACCATAATTACCAATACTTCTTGTGCAAGCACTAAATATATGTACATATGTACATATGTACATGCGATGTGTCCAGACGAGGTAATTGTTGGCACTGCGATCGGATATGTTGCTTTGTTGCAGTTTCAATTATCTTCAGATTCGCTTCCTAATCTTCATCTATTTTGGTTTCCTAATTATGTGGTTGGATAGCAGAATGAATGTACAATAAAAATTATTTCAAAAGTGGGAACAAATAAACATTTAATTAAATTTACCTGGAAGCATCTTCAAGTATGTACAAATCAAGGCGAATTGATTAAAGGTGGTGGCAAAGCGAATTCATCAAAATTTGTCAAATTAAAAATGTCATAATCGAAGGGAATAGAAGAATGGAAGTTATTGTTTTTTGTTGTCAGATGAAAGAAAATTTATTTTGGTAAGTTGAATTCTTTGTACATATTTACATTTAATGATTAAAACTTAAATATTCTTTGCAGTACGTGCATTCCTGTAGATCCTAGAAGCAAGAAGGTCGATGTTTTACTATTGCTGCACCAGCACAATTTATCAATCCTGCAGCAGATGTGCGTGGTGATTGGCTTGAAGATGCTTCCAGGTAAATTTAATTAAATGTTTATTTGTTCCCACTTTCGAAATCATTTTATTGTGCATTCAGTGTGCTATCCAACCACATAATTAGGAAACCAAAATATATGAAGATTAGGAAGCGAATCTTATGATAATTGAAACTGCAACAAAGCAACACATCCGATCGCAGTGCCAACAATTACCTCGTCTGGACACATCGCATGCCGGTGACGCAAAAGGACAGTGAAAAATGTCTCAATAGTTTTAAGTGTGCAAATTTAAGTGCAGAATAAGCCGAATGGGCATGAAAAATTGCAGAATACTTGGTGTCAAGATTATACAAAACTATGCTATAAGCACTTTTATTTGCCTCTTAATTTATTTTTGTTGTAAATAGTTAAATACTAACTGAATTATTACAATTTCATTTTACAGGCGTTTGTTAGCAGGCAAGAAACTTTAGACTGGAATGGCGAAAACAAATAGAGTTGAGAAACACCAGAATGAAGGTTGTTAACGCGAGTGTATAAAAGTCCAATCGAAGCGACTTGGTAACAAAAAGCCAAGCGACACATAAATACGAAACGAATGTTTTATGCTTTAAATCAATTTACATATGCATAACTTATTATAGCAATATTATTATTTGTAAAATTTCTTAAAATTTTGTATATACCAATTAAGTTTATATTAATTAACTTTAATGTTTATCATCTTTCGAAATAAAGTTTAACTCCAATCTCTAAACAGTTTTTAATACAAGTTAGAAGTCTGAAAAATAAAAAATATATAGAGATATATTCCTCCTATCCAATAAAACTCGGATATAAAAAGTAACAACTCTTTGTTTGCTACAATAAATTTAAAGTTTTATTTTTTCGATACAATGTGTAATATTAATATATACATATATGTATATTTATATACTATGTCTTTGCAACGTTGGTATTGGTAGGCAGCATCACTAGCGCCTGCGGGATTTTTAGGCCGCTTCACTATCGCATGCGCGATTTGTAGGCTTCTTTACTAGCGCCTGCGTTTCGCTCCAAGCTGCGTACGGCTGGATCTCAACCACATCAGTAGCTTATTGGAACAAGGTCGCTTCCCACTTTCTATTTTTTTTCGACACACTGCGCACTTTCCCATTTTTTTATATTTTGAAATGTCTTTATTTTTCACAAAATTTCACAAGTTTTGAAATCACGAGCTTTAAAATATCAAAATATGTAAACAAAATTATTCGTCATTAGCTTTTACTGACATCCTTAATTTTATAAAATAAGAAGAACAAGCAACCAGCTGATTGATTACCACCACCTTATATGAATTCGCCTTGGTACAAATATATTTTCACACATTTTTTTGACTATAAACCAAATAATGTTCTTATTCGAAGTAAATAAACAAATGTCAATCAAACTCAAAGTTTCTTAAACATCCCAATTATAACACTTGACAATTGTTCATAAACTCAAAACCACAAACTAGAGTTTACTGCGCAATCAGAACATAGTATACATCGCTTTAAACACTACTTTTTATTGCCTCAATATTAAGCGCACTGTTGCTCAATTTTGGCATCATTGTTCAAAAGTTTTGATGCACTGTGATTTGACGGTTCACAATTTCAAATACGAGGGCGGTTTGATAAGTCAGCGACTTTTAGAACTTCCCGCGCAGACAGTTTAAATTTATCATTGTTGGCATTATTCGCCATTTAATAATAGGCTACGAAGTACACAATTTGTGTGAAAGTGAATTTCGTGTGCTGATTAAGCAATAACTTTTGCGTAAAAAAACCATCACCTTAACCAAGAAAAGGCTTGGTTAATACTATCATTTTCAATGGTTAAGAAGTGATATACAGAATTATATTAAGGTCGCATTAGCACTAGTGACGCCGAACGTACGGGTCGCCCACCAAAAGTCGTCGATAAAATCAATGGATAGGATATTGGATGGCCGGAGAGGTGGCTGAGCATGTAGGTATCTCAATTTTAGACGAATATTTAGATATGAAAAGCTATCCGCGCGGTGGGTGTCGCAATTTGACACTCTCGACCACAAGCGTAACCGTGTCACCACTTCAAAACAATGGCAAAAATCCATGAACTGGGCTAAGAACTGCTACCTTATCCAGCATATTCTCCAGATATAGTTCGAAAGGAGATTATGTTGAGAAATAGAACACTTTTTTGCCGAAAATATATTTCATATTCCAAACTAATTTATCAAACCGTCCTTGTTAAATATTTGTAAACAAAGGGCATAAAATTGATATATAATCTTCGGATGTTGATAAACCGCCGGCGGAGTGGCCACTGTTAGAGGCAGTGCACCATCGCCGTCCACTGAGTTTCGATGCCATCGCCGTTCTCCGCAGAATTACCTTCTAGCTCCAAATCACGGCCTGCACAAAACATAAAAATTGCTCTTACTGGTGTCTTCATCAACAGTTGCTTGTGTGCTTTTGAAAAAACACTCTTGCACCATGCTTTTTGTGGAATTATTATTTAATTTTTTTATGCCCATGCTCTTCAAACATTTGTTAAAATACATACATATGTACATATGTATATATATTCATAAAAATTTGTCAATACAAACAGAACAATATTTTTATACGGGAGTAAATAAACTAATGTCAATTAACCTCAGAGTTTCTTAAACACCTGAAAGAGAACGCTGGACAAAAATCTCAAAAAACTCAAAATCTCAAACTCGAGTTTACGGCGCAGTCAGAAAATAATATTACTTGTAAATATGTACGAGTATATAAGTTTATATTTTGTACAGCTAACTAAGATATCTGTATTGCGGTGATCAAATGCATACTTACAAGTTTTACTGATTAAAGCGAGTATCAAATAAAAATATCATAAACACAATTATTTCTTAGAGCAGAATATTTGTATCCTTATACAAATAATTGCCAGGGAAAAGATTTTATCGTATTAAAATATACACCTACATACATATGTATGTTACATTAATCTTATAAAATAAACACAGCATGCTGAGAACTCGTACATTATTAGAAACAATAGTTAATAACTTTATGTACAATAAATAATATTCCCATTAGACAAGCACTCCGTTTTAAACACGTTTATACCAGGGGTGCAATGGGGTGCAGTGGTGCTTCTGGGTATGCGGTTACAGTGGTACGGCTGTACTCAATCCCTACTCTAACGTCCACGTTCGTGCACCCTGGGCAACGTGTGGAGCCTTGGGTCACGGCTAATAGAGAGGGAGCTTTAGTGGAGCCACTCCGACATATTCCGTTTAAGGGTCTACCGAGGTCCGCAGTGTTCGAGAGAACGATGAGCTGTACGAGCTGTACAGGGACGTAGACATTACGAACCAGCGGCTTCGCTGGCTAGGTCACGTCGTACGAATGGATGAAATAGCTCCAGCCCTGAAGGTTTTTGACGCGGTTCCCACGGGCGGTAGCAGAGGAAAAGAAAGACCTCCTCTGCGTTGGAAAGACCAAGTGGAAAAAGACTTGGCTATACTTGGGATTTCCAATTGGCGCCAGTTAGCAAAAGATAGGGACAGCTTGCGTGCTTTGTTCACATCGGCCAAAATCGCTTAGGCGGTTGATGCGATAATTAAGTAAGTAAGACCGTAACTTTTAAAGAGCTTACGCGGCAAAACCAAATTAATTTCAAGCACGATCTTTTGAATTTATTCTTCAAGAGAACAGTTATTATGAGATAGTGTTGATACATTTCAAGCCAAAATTTTGACTTAGATTTTTTTTATTTTTAGACCATTGCTAATGCTGAACATACTTATTGGACACAAAGCTATTGACATGTTTTGACTATAAATTTTTATTTATTTATAATATTTTTCACCTAAAAAACAGTTCATTCTATTAAAAAGACCTATTTAATACAAAAGTTATTCTAATTCAAAAAAGTCCATGCAATTTCAGTATAAAAATGTGTATTAGTGTTAAAAGGGGTCTTCGAATTAACCTTAATCTGCATACTCATAAATATTATAAGAAAAAAATATGAAAAACAAGAATGTGGTTTTTATCAAACTTTAGAAACTTGCGATTTTATGGGCTTTGTTAAAAAATTATCTTTATTTTATTTTTGATTCCAAAATAAAAAATATGTATGATAAAGAGCATATTTATAAGTTTATGTATTTGTATTATGTTTATTAAAAAAATAATTACAAATGTATTTTGTGCCACACCATTGTATGTATGTATGTATGTAACTCAATGCAAAGTTGCCATAATATTGGTAAGCTCTTGGCCTTAACTTGCATTTCCTGCAATGTGACATTTTGACATATTTAGTAAAATACGTGCATATCCGCTGGATAGTTGGATTCACTCTGTGGAATATAGTTTTTGTTCACGTTCACACAATTCTTTCTAAGGCGAACTATGAAATATGGAGCCCTAGAATCACAAATTTTGAGTGCCTTTCTTAAGTTTTTTTTTTAGAGGATTTTAGTTAAACATAGCGCCCAGAGTAGAACATCAAACCGACACACCAATTTCTTTTTTTTACAGCTAATTGCATACATAAATTACGGGTGAACCGCCCATTTAAAATTCCTTACCTTCACATGCTCGTACATATTTGCGCGACCACAAAAGTTGTTTGCTACTTTGAGCTTTGCTGACAATATTCGTGCTGCTTTTGCCGCGATATAAAACGTGTTGAAAGTTTAATTTTTTAACATTGCCATCAGCACACTCTTTTTTAATATTCGCGTAGAAAGGTAGCAAAACAGTCTCTACTTTGCTTCTAATAACTTAAAAAACAGAAGTGTCCTACTTTAATCCTCTGAGAAATAAGAATATGTATAAATGTAAAAAATTAAGATGGAGCATAGCCGAGCTGTGGCTGATAACGAATTAATGTTCTAAAATTTATTGTGTCGGGGAGCCTACGCGTTTACCTTTCACCCGTTTTATAACTTCTCGAATATACGCAGAGAATGATTGGCTTAAGATTACAGCGCAATAGCAGCGATTGTCGTATGTTCGGTATACATATATTTATATACATACATACATACTCATATATAAGTATGTTTATATTTGCTACACCAGCCTAGAAGCACTTGAGTGTAGTTATGCAAAACTTGTGGCAATTAGCATTGTAATCAAATAATCCCAGCTAATTGCCACCCCTCCAGCAAAGGCACTCGAAAACTTCCAAGGTTGCTGCTGATGACACTTTGGTCTGGAAAGATGGGATATGGAAAAAGTTCCCTTTGAGCACACTGAAGAGTTAGCAGCGAAACTCGTACAAACACACAAATATTGCAAACGTAAATATTCTGAAACTGAAATATTAAAATTGCAGAGAGTTAAAATGCAAGAGTGATGGGTTGGGTTGTACTGAAATATTATTGTTTCAAAATCAAGTGGTAAATTGATTATCAAAATCGAACTATCCTCATATTTTTCAGTTGTTAAAGCTTTAGTAAAGCGTAATATTTAAATGTTGAATCATATATTTTTTAAGAATTAATCGATGTATATGCAATATCGATAGTATTCATGGTTTTATTTCGCCGCCACTAACGAATTTTCCTAAGCATTCTCGATAGTACTCTAAGGTAGTTTTTTAGTTTTAGTTTTACTTTGAACTCAGTTTAATCTGTAAAGCTATTTTTTAGTGAGAGTTTATGCTGCTTGAAATGTGGCTGTTTAGTAGGGCAATACTCATGATTCAATAATACAGGTTATACAGACAATACAAATGCAACATCTACCGTTGATAAATCAACATTGTTGTGTCAAAAACAGCTGGTTTGCTTTATTTATGTATACGTGCATTCAATAACAAAAGCTGCAATTGAAAGACCAAACGAAGAAAATTTAGCATTTTGAGTGATTATTTAAATATTATTTAGTACTTTTCATTTCTTAGTTAACAGCTTCCATGTTCGGTACAGACCCCCTGTGGGAAACAAAAATTTGTGAGTTTATGGAGCAGAATAACTTGAAGTTTCTGCAAAGTTCAATAGTGCAGCAAATGCAAGAAAGGGCGCAAAATGAAGTGTATGTGAAAAGCCCTCAGGCTTCGCGATAGTAATCATCATTGAAAAGCGCAGAAGTACCACAATAACTTTACCAAAGAATTTAGTGGTTCCTTTTACTTTGTGCCGTTGACAGAAGAATCTAAATATACGCTAAACCCCAAACTAGTGAAACCAATGCAATAATAATTAAAAAATATTCACCAAAAATGAGACAATATATGTATACATATGTTCATGACCATATTACATTAATGTTATTAAGGTTTATTTCAATTTTAAATTAATTTTTGCCAATTTATATCCGGCCAAGGTCTATCTCTTCTGCATCATTCTCTGAAAATTTATTGGGAATGTTTTACGCGGCTACATTAACAAAATCAACAACAAAAATAACAAGAAAACAAATATCATATTAGATGATGGTTAGATATTAATAGAGATGGAATTACATTTCTGTGGGTAAAACCTTGCTGTAACCAATTATATGTTCTTTGGCTTTTTTACAATTAAACGCCTATTAAGCTGCTTTATCTTAAAAATAATCTACACTTATAGAACAGGCGTTTTGCAGTTTCCGGCAAATAGGGAAGAATAAGCAAATTATAAATTTTCATTGCAGCAGGATAACATTTCAAAACACATTGCGCTAGACACGAGATAATGGATCCTGTATAAATGTCCCAAATATTTAGAAACACCATCCAAAGACCGGTTGAAAATTTGTGGTCGATTTTCCAAAAACAGCTGAGACATTATCAAATAAGAAGCCCTGATGATTTAAAAAAAACTTCTAAAACTTGAATGGAGAAAAATTTACCCGAATCTCACGAAAAAAATTGGTGGAGTATATGCCGCAAAGATAATCTGACGTTTTAAAACAACGAGGATATCGCACAAAATAATAACAACTAAAAAAGTTTGCTAATTCTTCACTAATAATATGTTAATGTATGTGTACTAATACGAATTTTGTTTCTATTAAATAGAGTTAATTTGCTTATTTTATTATTTTGTAAAATACAAAATACCAGCATTTTATTTCTAAGGAACTTTGATAAAAATGTGCATCTTTTTTACGAGCTGGATGAAATATTTGTGAACCGAATTTCTGAGCCTTCGGTAGTAAAAGATGCAATGGCAGACTACATAAATATAATAGAAGAGGACCGAGTTGAACCGCCATTGACGGTAGAAGTAACTCATAACTCTGAGAGTCCGCTGTACTCGTCGAGTACAACTTCGAACGACAGTCCACCTGAAGATATGTATGCACCAACAACGAGCCGGAAGGGAATATATAGCCGGACAGCAGCTTCCGATATCCTTAGGGTGCAGGCCGAAGCAATGACATTAAAAAAGCAGAAATTGGAGGTTGAGCGAGAGATAGGGAGATAGCCACAAGGGAGAATGAACTCATCCTCAAGCAACGAGAGTTTGAGCATGAAGAAAAGCAGTCAGGATTTGAATATAATTTTAAGGAAAAAGAGCTTCAAAGCCAAGAAAAGCTTAAAATTCTGGAGCTTCAAATGAAAGAACGTTTGGCTATGGAAGAAATGAGGCTTCAGTATAAGTGAATTATGTAAATATTTATAATTTTTATTTTGCTTTATGTAAATATTTATATTTTTCAATGAATTATGTGATATTTTTAAAATATAGCATTAAGTACTGAATTTTATTTTATTTCTATTACTTAATAAGTATTTATGTAAATATTTATATTTTTTCTATGAATTTCTAGTTTTTTTTGACTCTTAAACATATGTAAATATGTACATACATTATTAGATGTACATTTTGTGCCTGTTGTAATGCATTGTGATATGAATTTAAAAAAAATGAGTATAATGGACGTTAAAATTAAATATTTTTATTGATATGGGTGAACATTTTGGTAATAGCACAAAACAATGGGTTGATTTTGAATGAAGTTTAAAATACTTTCTCTAAGATTCGATGATGGTTTTAAGTTGACAGTAGGCTCTATGCGACGTTCTTGATAATCGTTGTTGAAACTTATGAAAATGCTGTGCAAAATACAGCAAACCATTATCCAATCATTACAATCTCTCTTGTTTTGTATTGTACGTAATCTAAACTTGAGTTCTTTCGAATTGAAAAATTTTCCCTTCAAAGCCCCAAAGTAATTTAGAAAAGTATTTATTGCATTTTTCTCTTTCATCTCTATTGTTTTCCATACTGTTTTTCCTGAATGGGGTGAGTAGAAATGATTTCAACGGGTATGTAATATCTCCAGTAGTCCATTGCGACGCCGACAAAAACCTATACGGGTATTTCGAGAGCAACAAATTCGAAAAATCTTTGCATCATGGACACTTCCCGGGTAACCAAGTGTAACTTGTCTTATGCGTAAACGGTAATCACAAATAACTTTACAGGTGCTTCCGCCAATTTAATTTCGGAGCCATCAATATACCGCACACATCCAGGCATTTCGTTTTATGTTGCTGAAATCAATGTTAAACGCTCCTATTCATCCGGCAAGTATACACATTTTTATTTTAAATTAAGAATAGCTCTAGTAGTATAGTACCGCCATCTCCTAGTCCAAACAATGATGCCACTTTACGAACCGAAAGCCCTTCACCTGATGATCCCAGCCAGTAAAGAACGATTTTAAATTGGGTTTAAATCGGAAGTTGTGCGGCATTATTATCACTCCGAAATACATCATCATGCTTAATTAAGTTTAGGAGATGTTCAAACTCTTCTTTGTTTACACGCACCATTTGACAAAATCTGTTTTCGTCTAAATGCGCCAATACATTAAGCTCCCACCGGTTGGACTTGGTAACTCCTAAGTGAACTCCACGACGATTGTTCAGCAATATGAGCATATTCACTCTAAAAGTTTCGTCTATCTCTTGCTGGTCAACTTCATTACCTACGTATAACCAGCACGTTAAAGAAATTAATTAAGAAATGTTGGATTACTTACTTTCTTCCATAATAAGGACGTCTTGTTCGTATTTTTGACAAAGAACAGCAATTAATTAATTTGTTTCGCTTTTCTTAGGCATTTTAATGGTAACAATTTTATTTTGTCTTGTTTTATCTTCTTATTCTCAGTTATTCTTCGATACAACATACAATAGTGAGCAAAATAAGATGGTGCGTTCACAAGCTTCTCTGTTATTTAAATAACGACCAATAACACGCTTGTGAACTCCCTTAATGTATTATTATATACGTTTTTGTTATTGAACCTTACAGTTATTGATTTTAACCGATGTTTTAAGATACATTTGAAGATATTATTGATATTTGTTCTTATGAGAAGTTGTACTAATACGAGTTTTGTATAATGTATGTATGTATTTCTTGGTCTTTTCAAGAACAAAAAAGAAATACACGTAAAATTTCACACACATACAAAATAATTTATACTTCAAGTACAAATTTAAATATTTGGTACAGAAGCAAATGCACCTATGTACATTAGAATTATTTTTAATCACTGCTTGAGACCAATATTAAATATTAATATATTACCATTCAGAAAAAAATTAATTACATCAAGTAAGAATTAAATATACTACCCATTCCATTTTGAGTTAGGCAGAATTATTCTTTATTTTGATCAAAATCCAATCTTAAAGTAATTAAAGCCTTAAGTGTTTTATCCACCAACCTGGACCTAAATTTCTTAAACCTAAAATCTACATTAGAGAAGCACCGTTAAATGCTCTCTGTAGGGCATACATAGCCTTTATTACCTATTGCAAAAACTTTCAGTTTCTTTTACCAAGCCTTCTGATAAATTGTATGCTTTTCGATTATTGGACAATTGCGAGCTGCTCGTTAAAACTTGATGCAATTTATCTTTGAGACTTTCTGCCTTATCTACTTTAAGCACCTCGTTGTTAGTTTTATTAACATCGCTAAGGCATTTTCTACTCCATGAGGATATTCTCCTGGTCATTTATAATGGCAAGGGCAAAATAAAGCCTCTATGGAATTAGCCAACCGTGTTATTTTTCGTATTGTGTTATCGCAATGCAACAGTTGTAAATTTGTTGTTTTTGTTTCGCATTTTAAATTTTCTTATTTCAATACAACTCTGAAAGGTATGTTTAGTGTGTTAGTTGTGTGTTTTATTCGATCAGCTCATTTTGTTTTTCATCTTTCAGGTTTATTTTTGTTTGAAAAAATATAAATTAAAGTTAAATGGAATTGTGCGTATACATATTTTTAAGAAACCGACCTCTCATACACTGCGATTCACTTGACTAGGGGCACTTTTTTAGCAATAAATTAATGCTCTCTGCTTTCAAAATATTTTGAGGACCTGATTGGATTGTACATTTTTCTAGAGCTTTATCATTTAGCAATCCGAATATCAAGAAATAATCAATATAGAAGTCCCGTTAAATTGAGTATGTGCTTTTATCCAAATTCCATTGGGGCAGTGATATAAATCTCGCATTATTGCATTATTTTTATTTACGCAAAGTATTGTAAATGACTATTTTTGATATTAACAATTGTTAAACAATAAATTCAGGTTGAAAGCATGACGAGGTTAAGCGTTAACCCGTAAAGAGAATTCTCAAATGTATGCTATGATTATCAAGGTCTCTCTAAAAAGAAAATAGCTAAAAAAAGACCAGAAAAGGGGTGACGTTATTTAGAATTAATTCAAAAATAAGGATAAGTATTGAAAAATATGGAAATAAGGCCACAACCGCTACGGATAGGCTAAACATTGGAGGATTAGATTATAAAGTAAGTGATTTCTGTGCAAAAACCAAGGAAAAAAGTACTACCAGTGCGATTTTGGCTACCTTTTGAAGAATAATAAATAAAATAGAAACTTTGAAACGAAAAAAGTTTTCTAAAAAGCGTCCATTAAACCCATAACGCAAAGAAAAGCTGCTAACTTTTTGCAAAGGTTTCATGGCTTTGAGGGTTAAGTTAAAAAAAATTTTGTTTTCTCGGCCAAAAGAAATCAATCTCGCTGAATCGTACGAATTTAGCTATTTTTTCACTAATTTTAAACAGCAAAACGTTTCTTAGTTTGTCATCATAGAAAAAAGGGTGTTGTTATCGTCTATGGCACCCTATCGAATTATGGGACTTTAGATTAGGTATTCTAAACCACTAAAATTACAACGACCTCCTACATTGGACTTAACAGGTGGATAATATCCTTATTTTCACCGGAGTCAATGAAATTAGTAGATAATCTTCCAAGACAAATCAAGTTTGTTGTTGCAGCTACCTATGTATGTATGTATATCATATAATCATATGAAATTGTTCGTATTTTTTAAATCTCGTTCAACTGTAATTGATTTGGGTGTGCAGTAATCCATAAAAATTTACGTATATTTGACAAGTATAGCTGATATAGCTTTTCCTTGCAGCTGCTTGGACTTTGAAATCGAGGTTAAGGTTTCAACAGCAAGATGTTTGCAAGTTTATATGCTAAACACACTGAGAGAATGGTTCACTTGCGTTCAACCAAACTTGTCAAATCTTAACAAACTCTTTGTTTTATTATTAGATCGAAAAATAACTCTGGAGATGGCACAACGCCGAAACCGGTTTGTTTCAAAACCAAATTTGACAAGGATCGACGGAAAATCGTTCTAAAATACATCAACTTTCAACCTTGTCGGAGTAAAAAAACAACAAAAAACAGAAAATATATATTTATTTGTGCCAGATGAATGTTTTCTTGTGCAAAATAAATATTTATATGTGACGCTTCGCGAAGAAAGTGATCTTAGGTTGACATTGGGTGAGGTTCATTTCCCTACCTCCAAGCATGGAAAAATGAGTCTTAACCAAACCCTATGCCAACCCTCTCTTGGCGGAGCATTACATATGTGCTTATTTTTGTTTGGGCCAAGTAATAAGTGTTCCATCAGGTAATATTATGCATGAAATATTGACAGATAATTTATTTTGTGATATTTATAAAATTTTTCCAAGAGTTACATTTTTATCAGAAAATGGCGAACAAAGATATTTCTGAACTACAAACAATCCTATTCTAGCTGCAAGAAAATAAACACGAAATGCAGTATAAGTTTTTATGCAAATTATATACATACATACTTATATATGTACATCTTCAGTTTTCTATAATGATTTCCAGCTAATATGAACAAGTTACATAATCTCATGCAATATCAAATAGCAAAGTCAATTCGACGTTTATTTTTTTCACAAATCTTTCTATTATTTTCTCTACGACGATCTTTATATCTAAATGCGTATGTAAGAGAGCTAATATAGTGAGTCGTTCTTCAGACATGTTTGAACGCAACCATGTTTTTAATCAGCGAAACGTTGAGAAATTTCTTTCAGCAGAAGCATTACTTACGGGAAGCGTGGATAAAATTTTGATTAGCATATATGTAAATCGATGGATATGCATATTTGTTACAGCCATCCAAAACTTTTTCTGCGGTTTGTGTGATCAATTCTTTTTCACGATTATTATACCAGCATTTCTTCCTATGAAACACATTTATATATTTCTCCAAGAGTTAGAACCATATTTAAAGAAGCTTTTTTTCTTTTGAGAAGTGATATCTTTTACAATTCGGGAGAAGTGATATTTTTAAAAATTTTTAACGGCCTTATTAAATAAAGTACATTAACCCACAATTCCTTCACATGCTCTCAAGCTTCGTGCGATTGCAGATCTCGGATTTGTCTTGTCCTGCAGACACGCACTTGACTCAAAACCTGTGAAGAATTCGTTCAATAATGTGTTATTTATGCTTCGGGAGGAACGTATGCATACTAAAAATCATTTGAATTCTTTTTTTTTTTACGAAAAATTCAAAATATGTTTCTTGGAATTAAGTAGAGTTGTTAATAACGCAAAAATCGTAAAAAAAAGAAAATTTATATTCTATTAAATTCACTGGTTTCTGCAATTCCGGGATTTGAATAGACTTATTCCGGCATATTCGGAAGTTAAACTTATCTAGTACATATGCATACGTATAATATATTTATATATGCATATGCATAAGTATGAGAGGAGGTGGAGGAATGATGATACCTTGCAATATAATATACTATTAAATTTACCACCTTTTTTTATTTAAGGAAATAAAAAAATATACCGTGATTGCCAGCTAAAATGTTTTAACAAATTTTTTACAATACTTGCTATGCTTTTGATTTTAGTTTTTACAATTCTATAAAAATATAGCTCATATTACAAAATAAATCAAGTAAAATAATTAACAAGAAAAACATTGTGAAAATTTCTAGTGGCAATAACTGAATGTACTTACATAGTATGTAACTGGTGTGCTATAACAAGTAAACACTATTTATAGCGTAAAACCATTGAGAAACACTCTAAATTTGAATTTGGTTTTTGCTTATTATGTTTACACAGAACCCATAAAAAGTACTCACCCAAAATACACTTCCGGAGTCGATACTTAAATTCTTGAGCGGTCGCATGATCGTATAAACCTCTCTTACTTCTAATTGCTCAAAATAAATGCTTAAGAATGTCTTGATTCAATCTGTAGCTGAGAAGAAACTTAACTCCAAATGTGTGCTGCAGGTATTCAAATATTTGTACTAATAACGAATTCTTTTGGAAATACTCCAATGACTTCTTCCTGGGCACTTAGCATTGCGACATGAATTTGTTAATCCGTTTCAAGGTCGACAGTTGCTACTCTAATGTCACGCCAAAAGGTTCCTGCTTTTAACGATTAATAAAATTAGAATACATAAATATATATATATATATATATATACGAATTGTTTACCTTTCCAGGTTTACCAAATGTTTTAATGGTTGCGTTTAAAATATCAAACCAATCATTAATCAGCTGAATTAAGTCAGCGGTTTCCGTTGGTTCGCATAACTCTAAGCCCAGCGTATAGCAGCGTCGAATTGCGATTAAGAGACTAATTATATTATACATTAATAAAATATATTTTTTAAGTCAATAATCAATTAAAATTAAATCGTAACAGCATTTTTAACCTTAAGATGTTCATCGGTTAATTTCAAGGCAATCGATACAACGGACTTAGAAATATAAACAATCAAATCAGCGATGGTCCTGCTTGTAATAACTGTTTGGTTCCAAATTAAGCCGGAATCCAAAAAATTATTTCGGACTAGCTTCAGTAAATGAGGAGCATCGGCAAACACGAAAATCTTCCCTTCATTTACAAGGTTAACGAAAAACGGGTTTTCTGCAATAAAGGAAGATATGCTAATGTGGCCGCTGTGGTCGAGTTAGTAACGGTGCGTGCTATAACTCGATATGCCGCTGAGTTCGAGGTTCGAATTTCAGTCAGGGCAAGCAAAATCTTAATCAAAGAAAAAGTTTTTTCTAATAGCTTTCACCCATCGACAGGCAATGGCAAACCTCCTAGGGTAATTCTGCCATGAAACAGCTTCTCATTAAATACATCTGCCTTTCGGAGTCGGCACAAAATTGTAGGTCTCTCCATTTGTGGTATAATAGTATAAAGACGCACAACACAAATGGTAGAAGAAGCTGGGCAAACACTGAGATATATAGTGTAAGCGCCAATTATTATTATTACGCTAATAGATTTTATACATATGTATAATAAAAAATGAGATAAGTTTGTGAATCCTTAAAAAAGTCAATATTAACCAAGAGCTTTCCATATGCTGCGATTTTCTGATCATATGTCATTTACGATAACAATTACGTTATATCCGTCTGACTGAAGAGTGCGTATGCAAATTATTATCTGTTACGCGATCATTAGCCTCCAACCGTGCATACGCTCGTTTTAAACGATAGTTGAAAAGTATGATAGACTCAAAGTATGAGGAACTGTTTATACGATTCAATCAATAATAATTAGTATTGTAAACTTACACTTTAGTTCTTGCTAATAAATAATTACTGTGTTTGAGAGCTTGATTCCTGCATGTTAAACTTGTAACCGGATGTACTTTCCATTGCAATGCCTACAGGGAATTGATTAGTCCGAGCGCTTATTGCTGAAAATTAATTAATATTACTAAATTGTAGGTACAGTACATCAAATTAATTTACATGGATTTTGTGCACAATATAAAACTACTGCAAGTTTTTTCTGGTGCACGTTTGACTGTGTTTAACACCGGTGTCGATCCTGAACAGATACTGAAATTTTACAATTATTAACATCAAAATATAATTTATATCAGCAACCAAATAAAGTTTTACTCACTTTAAGTTCTTAGCGATTTCGATAGAAGGCACCGCTGACGGCATTACTCTTTTCACCTTGCCTCGCTTGGTGAAAAATTTGGTCTGCGCAGACCAAATTAGAATTCCAATTTGAAATCCCAGTGGCTTGACCTAGGCATCTATCCGCTGCAAATCCATGGGAACAAAGAAAAATTAGCCGCCCTTTGACTGTTTTTAGCACAAATATCGCACTTCGACATACCGATTTTTTTTTCGCACAAACAAATTTTCAATTAAACTTTTTAAGAAAAATAAAAATCACAAACGTTTCCTCTAGCCAGTTACCGAATTGTGATGTAAACAAACAAGCAAATAAGCTGATCATTTGGCATAAGCTTGTTGAAATGAAAAGAAAAGAAGAATCATGTCTTTTATCGATACTTACTAGATACATTTTGGGCAATACTGTTTCTGTTGTTAACCAGATTCGTAATAAGCTTCTTAGGCAACAATCAAAAAATAAAAATAATGTGGATTCCTGGCCACTGTGGAATCACTGGCAACGAATATGCCGACGCAACAGCCAAACAAACTCGTAGTTCACCTATCGAATGCGTTCCAACCTATGTTAGATCCGACATTCAAAGAGCTGTAGAAAATTATGTAAAAAGAATATCAGCGCAAAATTGGTCAAGATATCAGCATCCATACGCAACTATTAACAGAAGCGGCATAGCGTCTTCTATTCCAGCGGGACTGTGAATAGAAGAAATTAAGATTTTCACTAGGCTGCGCCTACAACACACGGCAATTACACACCAACATCTGCTTAGTGGGAGTGCAGCTCCACTTTGCCAAACCTGCAACTGCCAAATGACGATTTTCCACATCCTCAATGAATGCAGGAATTACTCAAACGCAAGGAGCATTTTATTCCAAAACAAAAAACCTTCAGACTTACTAACGGAATTTTCCTTAGATAACGTAAGAGTTATTTATAAGTATATATACCAAATTGAACTTTTATATAAAATATAGACAATCTTATAATATATGTATGTACATATGTAAGCAGGTCAAACATTATCAAAAACAAAAAAATTTTTTTTTTTCTTTTTTTTTTAATTATACATTACGGTCAGGTCGATATAGCCTTTGTTGCTAGTGCCTCTAAACTGTAATATAATTATTTATAATTATATTTCTATTAAATAAATAAATAAAAAAGAGCAAATAATAAATATTAAAAAAATTTGAATTTAAGATTGAAAACCAATCTTACGATGTGAGTTGTTTATTAATTTATGATTCACTAGAAGGTCTCTTCCTGTCTGTAGTTATCTCTCATCATAAAAGAAGAAACTAACAATAGACAATGTCGATTATGTTCCCCAACCATTATGGAAACTATCAAATAATTTATTCAATTTGGTTTAAACAATTTTAAATACTCTCCTGAGATTATTTCAGGAATATAAACTTATTATTTATTTGGCACCTAAAAACAAGAGTTATCTGCTGCATTTACATATTTAAAGATACGGCTCGCTATACATACATACATACATATGTATGAATATGTATTTCTCTGAGCTCTGTTCTCCAACTTGTTAAAATACCCTTAACACTTCTTTTAATTATTTTTTTTTTACTTTTCATTAAAATCGCGTATTTAACGTCTATTTTTATCAACTTTACTTTTTATTATTTTGAAGAAGATTCTACTGGGACGAAAAAATCGAATAATTTTTTTTTTGCAACGAATCTCTGAAATTAAATATCATTCTTGGTGACAAAATAAAGTTATGGTGAAAGTTATTATTATTATTAATTTGGTGCTCACACTATTTAGCTCAGTATTTGGCCGAACATCTCCTACCATTTGTGGCGCGCATCTTTTATGTTATACCACAAATGATGAGACATACAATTTTGTGCCGACTCCGAACGGCAGATGTATTTTAATGAGAAGATCTTTCATGGCAGAAATAACCTCAGAGGTTTGCCATTGCCTGTCAAGGCGTGATCGCTATTTGAAAATAAAATTGTCTGTGATTAAGATTTTACTTGCCCTGGCTGAAATTCGTAACTTGAACTCAGCCGCATAGCAATTTAAGAATAGGGTTCCTTCAAGTGATATGTGCAAGAAAATACACAGGGTGTTGGGCGAAAAAAATATCAAAAATTTATCGTAATTCTTAGCCACATAAAACTTGTATTTTTTTATGATAAAACTCAATGGGCTACATCACTTTATACCGCAAAAGTTGTGATTGAACACCTTGAAATTTCGATGACGAATTTTTACAATTAGAAAAATATTTGGGACTTCCGAAAGAATTGATACGAATGCAGATAATTTTATTACAAATTAACGAAACCGATACACACCAGCAACATTTTGAATATTGTATTTTTTCAACCGTAAGTGAGTGTATTTCTGTATACTTAAATGGTCAGTACGTTGTGCTCCTTAGCAGCCGAAAACATTTGTTTCGCATTCTTCATTCGAAATATTTCTTTTGATACTCTGATTATTTCTTAAGAAATCCTTATTTTTAGCCATTTATCAAAATAATGATGTGTAACCGTTGATTGTCATTGTATTCGTATCAACGATTGTTTGTCAAAAAGTGTTTGGATTATGGCGCTCTTGTCTACCAATTCCATCAAAATCATCAACTTCCATCGTCGTTGCACCTGCAAAACTTTTCAGACGGAAAAATACACATCTTTAAAGGATTTACGCATTCATTATTTGCATTATTTCAGTTTCCTTACTTTTACATTGTTCTGTTTGTGCCGGTGACTTCGAGAAATGCAAAGCTTTTCAACAATGAAACCAACAACAAATCATTTTTTTCAACTGTCTTTTGACAATACGAGCACTTTCCAAAAAAAATTACGCAAATGCGGATCTGCATGTATTTGCATATATTTTGAAAACATTTGATTAAAGTGTTGTGATATGTGAATGACTTTTTAGTGCGGATGGTTGTGTCCCGAAGACGTCAGTGAAACAAGGAAAGAGACTTGCCAATCCTTTAAGTTATTTTGAAAATCCGTCAGCACAATATCACTAGTACTCTTAAGGTGCAGTCAGACTTATGAAATGTCAGAAAGCGACTTCGGAAATTTACTTTCGCAATTTCGACAATCAAATTCAGAATTGAAAATCGCCAAGTATTACTGGAAGCGCCAATCGCTTTCAAGTAGATAGGGCTGCACTGGTAATTTTTTTGTGCTGTCAATAAATGAAGGATATGTTGTTTGTGATTGTTCACGAAATCGGAATTTATATGTTACAATTTTATGTTAATATCGACATCGCTTTATTATTATTCTTTCGAAGTTTTTAATTTTTCTCACTAAAATTTTTTAATTTTACACAAACGAAAAACGTAGTAGTTAATGAACATAGTAAGTCTCTAAGATTTTTGAAAATCATAGTAAATCTACTACGATCACGGAGTGAATATGCTCAATTCAGAAAGTAAGCAAACCAAATTCTTAAGCCTATTTTCCAACACAGTTGGTTTATAAACAGTTTTAAAATTAATGAGTTGGTCTTTCTTATTTTACAAGAATATGTATGAAGAAAATATAGAATTTAGAATAGATTTGATAAATTTAAAAGCCGTCTAAGGTCACAATTTGGCAGTTTCCTGGTATCCACTTTGCTGATGTCACACGCCTGGGAATGCTTAGTCTTTATTCTATCATTCCTGAAACGAAATCATTTTAAATCATAAATAGAAAACACCTACTCGCGGGGAATACGGAGTCAAAAAGCTCATTCCGCCATCAATGTTAACACCCGAAAATATTTTGCCTGCCAAATTGCGAGCCTTCCAATTTTTCTTTTTGTTGACAAAAGACAATATTTATTTATATACTATGTATATATAAGTAAATTTGATTGAAATCGATTCTTTCAACGCCATTTTCTGATTTTTACCAATTATTTTAAATTTTATCTAATATCGGAAAATGTAAAGTTGAGGACAAAAATTAACGGACCCAGAGGTTCAATAGCCTTGGAATCTGATTTTATCACCTTAGTTTATAATTTCATTATAGACTTTAGAGCGCATAAATTGAACTCTAAGTGAATATTTTGCGCAAAATTTTCGTGGAATGATTTCCAAACCTTTGTAAATGAAGTAAAAAACCGTGAGGCTTAAAAGGAACACATTAAATATTTTTTTCAGTCTAATGTATAGAACTGTAGTTTGAAGAGAACACAGAAGATGAACAATACAATTCTGACTTTGGTTAATTTTCTTTCTTTCATAAAGCAAAACCTTGATCACAATTCAAAATAAAGCACATAAAATCGATCCAAAAACACAAATACAATTAAAAAAAAAACCGTTGAACCGCCCTGCGAGAAAAGCATATTACTTTAAATATATTAAGGTTTAGTGGCATGTGACTTACTTCTCACCAGTTAGCCATGTTATTTAAATCGTTGATCAACAGAATAATACGTTCTAAAAAGTTTTACATCATCAGCGTACAATAAAATATTTTTTAATATTTTATTACAGATGGTATGTCATTTATAAAAAGTTAAAACAGAACCGGACTAAGGGGATTCCCTTGCGGAACTCCTGAAGATACATGAATAATGCTCGAGCAAATATTTTTAAGGACTCGTTGTGTTCCGTTCTTGAGGTGAGAAGATATCTAACGAAGAAGATTAGGTTGAAAACCGAGCAAATCGAGTTTATGGATGAGTAAAGAGTGACTTACTCTGTCGAATGCTTTACTAAAATCGGTCTATATAACGTTGGTATGCACAAATTCTCTGTAGCCATTTGAAACATGAGTTGTAAACTCAAGTAAGTTTTCAACAGTAGATTTCCCTTTAGAGCACCCATGCGGCGTGCTAGAAATTGTAGAAGAAATGGAATTCGTTTAACGGCCAACAACAATAGCTTCAAATAGTTTTGGAATAGCAGAAAACTTTGCTGTGATCCGATAATTTTTTATAGAGGACCTACTCCCGGCTTTGTGAAATAGTGTAATGTAATTATTCTTTCCAAGCTAAAGCTCAAAAATATTAAAAAAAAGGGAAAACTCTAAGTTTAAGAGAAAGATTCAATTAAATCGTTAAGGGCTGATAATCAAATTGGAAGATATTGCCGGAATATTAGCAGGGGTGATGGGGCAGAGTTTATATTGCTAAGCTTCGTTCAGAGGCGAGTTGATGGAATAATTTGACCTGAAGAATTGGGCAAACATGTTAGAAATTGATTGGAAGTCACAATACACGGTATTTTGATATTTCATAGCAGACTGAAAACCATTCACACTGCGCTACGAGCTAACAAAATCATAAAATGATTCAGTGTTTTGTATTAAATTCCTTTTAACTTTACACAAATAATATCTGTAACATTTTTAATTTAATTCAAAATAAGCGTGTCGGAAAACTGAGTATTTATCATAGTCAGTGTGCAAACTAGTTATTTTATACAATTTAAAAGATCACGACTTTTTATTTTTTAAATTATATGAATTAATTATAATAAAAATTATGTGATATTCAAAACGTGTAAATAAACAACTTATTTTTTTACCTACATGCGTGTAGCCATTCTGCATTCCGCTAAACTCTATTGGTACATAAATTTACACGACAGCCATATAAAAAAAAATAAACTCCCTCCTAAGTGCGAGGCAAGAATCAAATAACAAAGTTTGGATAATAACTAAATACGGTTCTAAATGGAAAGCATTTTAACATAAAAATTTATTTGGAGGATAAAAAGCGTTTACCGCTTTTCAATAGAGGCTTTTATATTTTGCAGCTCCATGATCAAGTTGAGCCGAAGACTACCGAATGTAATTTAAAACAAACCAACTAGGCTAAAATTATCGATTTTTGTTTTACTATTTTTTTCTATTGCCTTACCACAATACTTAAATTTTCAAACCGGTAAGAAAGCAACATATTGGTCTTGTGGCAAAAACGCTTTTGACTTAAAAGTTAACTAGTTAAGCTTTTTATATTAGTTTTTTTGTATGATGGTGTTATGAAAGTCTCTACCATTTTTACCAGAATTGTCAAAGTGTCTCTTCCAACGAAATATTCCTTAAAAGTTATTCTTTGTAATTTTCGAAGTATCCTTGCAAAATCATTTCAGAACTTATTGCATGCCGAAATTTAAACAAGTCAATTTCAGAAATTTTTATTTTTGCCAACTTGGCGAAATCACTTTCACTGACTGGTCCATTACTTGTATACACCCATACGTATATACGAGTACATACAAATATAAATTCATGTGTCTGAGTATATGTAGAGCTTGCATATACTTATTTTATATGTATGTATGTATATATTTTCTTACATATACATATACATATATATAAGTAAATGCTGCTGACTAAACCCTTACATTTTTGCCACTTTTGACCTTGAATTATTTATTTAAATTTTATTTGGGTTGTAGAAGAAATGTGAGGGATTAAGTTTTCTTATTTTTCCAGTTGAAGTCATTTGTCAAATCCGTGGAAATTGCCATATGGGCCATCAACTAAAAGCTTATAAATCTTCCTGTGTTTAAAACCTTAGCCTAATATGTACATTTGTACACATGTACATATCAATCCTTATTATTTGACATATTATATATATATGTATATGTACATACGAGTATGCGGCGATTCTCGTGGCAAAGGTGGATATCATGAAGTGTTCCAAGATTATATAAAAAATATGTACACACGAAAAAAATGAAACTTTTGGCTAATTGTTAGTTGGCGACGACGTAGGAAACAACTATGGCTACAACAGATTTTTCCTCAATATGAGCGATATGTTTTTCTCTGCTCAAAATTAGTTGACACGATTTCTCTTCAACAATGTTACTATGCTTTGATAAATTAACTTAATAAATTAATTACATACTTACATAATTGGTACTAAAACCAACTAAGTGATTTCGACCGGGCACACTAACAGCCTAATTCTCTAACTCGAACGAAAGGCCATCCTTACGTTCTTATGTACGTTATCGTCTGGAACGAAGCTGTCAAAATGATTTTGTTTCCCCTGTATAAAAGTTTAAAAAAGAAAAAAACTTAAGCAACTATTGAAAGAAATGTATCAGGCAAAATAATTTCTCGCAAAATAAACGTTCCGATGAAGAGGAATTGCGGATTCAAAGATGGAGGTTGGGAGATTGCGCTAATGTTGTGGAATTGCCAGACGCAAAGTAGACGTGGGTGTATTTAAAGGCTTTCTAGATAGTTGTAGTGTTATGTTTTCATTTTGTTTAAGGTTTGTTAAAAACTTTCGAGTCAACAAAGAAGTATTCGGACAAATTTTTAACGAAGTGAGTATCCATATGAAGAACACCTACCACAATTGAAACTGTTCACGTTTCTTGCGACTGGAAGCTACCAAAAACCAGTGGGTTACAAAAGTGTCTCAGCAGTGGGTCAATCGACGGTTATATAAGTTAAAACGGAATTAGCTGTAATCGACTAGTTGGCGATAGGAATGTTGCCTAGTCTTTTATCGCTTTGTCTTTCCAACACAGATTAGGTAATTCCTCTGCCCCCACGCCGAACTGGATTTTAATTTGCTGCACTAAGTCTATGTCCATGTAAACTTATCGAGCCATCGTATGCGGCAATCGCCGTCGTACAGGCGTAAAAATCAGTAAATCTTTCGAATAATCTTTCTCTCAAATACTCTAAGTGTTCTCTTATCTGATATTGTCATCGCCTATGCTTCTACATCGACTCGAGGGTTTTGACAAGGCGCCTCACTATCTTCCAACTTATTCAATGTGATGGTGGGAATCGTAATATGAGCTGCCAATTTCAATCGCAGTAGCTCAAGAATTGCTAATCATAACATTTACCGTAACGTCTTGGCTTTCGATTTTCATATAAATTAACCAAACAATACGATACAGCTGCTTTTATTACGTCCTATTTCATGAGTACCAAAATTTACTGAATGGTAAATTTTAATACCCCGGATATCAAATCCGGTTACTTCACTAGAATATACAAGTAAGTATTAACGAACGAGGTCCAAAGTTCTAAAAGGTCTGATTGTCGACAAATTCGAATGCTTTGCTTTGGTAGGATGTTAGTACATCGCGATGACAACGAAGCCGCGATGCAACGTTGCCAAATATATTGCTTTGTTGGGTGTACTCGTCGCATCGGTAGTAGCGATTTCTAACATGCTACTTTTGTTTAATTACCCGTGCAGGACTCGAGCATGTATTCATGTTTACACACAGAAATGTTCCGTAGAGCTAAAACTTGAAATTTATTTATGTGTATACTTAGCATGGAAGAAGTATGCACACTATTGTCGGAAATGCGCCACTTTTAACCTTTGATTTATTACTTTAAGAAAAAAGCTGACTACGAAATCAAAGATGACGGAAAAATAAAAATACTATTATCTGTTACGTGACCATTTGTGGTATTTCTTGGTATGGTTTGAAAGTGGACTGAAGGTTTTTAAAACTCACAAAATAGTCTTCAAGGCAAATCTTTAACGTTGTTAATTTTATGATGGATGATAGAAAAACACTCGTGCATAGGAGTATGGCGTGGCCAACTGCTTAGCGAGCTTGCAGGCTGTCTTGCATTGTTTTACCTTCTACTGGAACGTGACCACAAAGGAGGAAAATTCATAAGGGTATTTAGTGCATTGTACGTACCGGTAACCGATGTATCACTGTTGAAGTAGATATTTTTCTAAAAATTTAAGAAAAAGAAAAAAAATAATGAATAACTGTAATAATAATACCAACCGTTGAGTGGTGCGTGCTAACATTAGCTGCTGGAGAAGTCAATCAGACTGAGAAGCAACAAGCGAAACCACTGAACCATGACTTTCCATCAGCTGCTTTCGATGCTTACAATTCACACTGTACATTTGGCAAGCCATACACTCCGCTATCGTAAGCTCATTGACAGCTGCAGTCGCTGAATGTTTACATATGAACATACAAACGTACATACATACATATGTATGTATGCATGTATGGCACGCACATATTTTGTGCTTCTAGCTGTCGCTTGCGGCAGGACGTGGCACAGTTTAACGCTTTAACGAGTAATGTCAACAAATCGCCTCATTTAAGCTGAAAAAGAGAACACACAAAAAATATGTTAATAAGTTTACACAATCATAGGCACAAAAAAAGATGCACGTACATACATACGTATGTGTGCCTGTACATACGCAACTACTTAAATTAACAATAACAAAAATCGTTTAGCACTTTTTGTGGAATATATTTAAGGTGGGTGGCTGTGATGTGCCGCCAGCGTAAATTTTCTAAAGTTACTATGTATGTATATGAAACCAAGAAAATTTGAAATATTGGTTACGGCTGTAATATATTTTCAGGTGCATGGTTTTCTCATTAAATCATTGGCTATTATTATTTTTATTCTTTCATACATATGTACATATATAGAAACTGTTAAAACCCTTGTGTTTATAAGTAAACATGTACACACATATCAAAACATGCGATTAGTCTGGGATTTGTCCGGCAATAGTCGCAAGGGAACATGCTACTAATAACTACAAGTTCTGGTCTCTTTTGTTCGAGCATGTTCTATGAAGAGACTACTTAATAGGTATATTCTAGCAAGGTAATAAAATTTACTGGGGTATTAAAATTTACCATTCAGTAAATTTTGTAACCATTTCGTATTCTACGCTGATTGTAACCAGGTAAATTTTGTAACCTGTGAAAGAGGAGGTAATAAAAAACAGCTATTTAGTTTTGTTTTGTTAGTTTTATAGAAACCCGAAAGCGTAGATGTTCATTCAATAGTAAAGTATTGAAATTCTTTAAGACGAGTAAAATGTTTGCGAGAAACTAATTATTTAAATAGCAAGACAAAATTGTTATTCACATTTATACGTTTTCTGAAAAAAGTGTTGCTTTCATAAGGTTTGTTCGTGTCAAAAGTCCAGCCAGAATTATCCAGCAACGAAATTTCTCAGAATTTTGGAGAATTCTCTCTCAAAGAGAGATGCTTGCAAATTTTTACGCGAACGCAAAATTTGCAGAAACTTTTAAGTTTAACGAACAGCCAATTGAATTCTTGTCCGCAACCAAATATACAAAATGAAAAACATTGCATTAATGTTTTCCTGACACATTCCACTAACGAAACCTAGCCAAACGAAAATTGATCTCTAACTTGCGTGTTTATCACTCATATTGTATAATTTTGACCTTTAAAACTCTTTTACAAAAGTTTCGTATTTATCCAAAATATATTCAGCTGTTCTTCATTAGATGTTTTCTTGCTTGTAAATTTGTGCGATTTGACAAAAAACATGATATTTCGTAACAATTCGTAATACTTATCAGCATCGCGAACACTCTAATTGATTTATATAACATATGTATGTTTATTTAGGTTTTTTATGTAAAATTTGTCGAAATCTAAGATGTTGCCACTGTTTCGAAATACTTTGTAACCATTGCCCTAGAATACAGAATTAAATTTCGGGTGTTATAAATACCTAACAAAATTTACTTTACCAGTAACAATGAGAATAGGCCTGCAAATGTCTCCTTTTATACGCGCATGGGTATGAATGAGAACCAGTTTATTTATAAAAAATATAAATAAAAATCATAACTTCGAGTGAGATGTTAACCGTCTGCTCGAGGGTTAGAAACTTTGCTGTTCCTTTCCTAAATTTCGTTACCAGTTTTTAAAAAAATGTTTGAATTGTAGTAGAAAATTAAGTTTTTCGGGTGGAACTTCGAAAAGGTATTATTTATTGTTTTGGCATTTTGCATTGTTTTTATTTATTTATTGACAATTAGTTTTTTGAATGCGAGAATTTAAATAAGTTTTTGTGAAATTTTAAAGTTTTGTATAATAAAACATGATTAATTAAATTATTAATTGAAATATATCTCTGGAGTTTATTTCGGAAGACAGGAATAACAATTTTATTGGCATTTTCAATACAATAATTTATTGGCAAAAAAAAAACCTCCATTTTTCAAAGATCATTATTTTACTTTAGTAACGTTTTATTTACATATGAACACTAGCTAACCCGGTAAACTTCGTTTTGCGTAAAATAGAAGTTTTGATTGAAGTAATTCCGAGCATTCACTACTTCAACTGAAATTCACTTGAATTTAATATGCTAAATGTATAAACAAATCTGACCCGCCGCACTTCACCCCCTCAATTATTTTGCGAAAACAAAGTAAAATCATGTACTAATTTCACTGAAATCGTTTCGTTTTATTGAAATATAATGATTGTATTCAATTTAAGGCTGCACGATAGACAGCATTTTTTGTTTTTCTACCCGGGGCGTAAATGAATACAGGATGGCTTCCCAACTCGGGAACACGCCACATATAGCTGGCCGTGTGAAAAGCATGACATTTCCAGATTTATGCCGCACACTTCCAGCGACTGCCCTTGTGACTTGTTCGTTTGAACTGGAACAGCAAATCGGTTGAAGTCAAGGGTATTCGCGGAATTAGGCATTCTTCTATCTTGAATGGCCCTTTCAAAATCCTTGCCACTATCACATTGTTCATGAGCTTCGAAACAATCAGTCTTGTTCCATTGCACAGTTTCGGAGCCTGGAGATTTCGTAGCATCATGATGACAGATACAACTTTAAGACACAAATTATGTAGCGGCATGCCAGGCAAATCCAAGGAGTTTAAGAATTCTAATGGATAATTAAAAATCGTCCAATTCAAGTCATTGACATCAATATTTTTCGCTTCTAAAATTGTCCGTGCGCTCAACCAATCGTAGTTAAGATAATTTTGACGAATGTTCGGATATACATTAGTGATGAGTTCATCTTTATTTGCAGTGAATTTGCAAATTGCAGGTGGAATTGCTATTAAACCACTGAAAGTAGATATCTACCGAAATTTGTCCATTTCCGATTCTCAGCAGTTCTTTGGAAAAAAATGTCAGCGGTTCCATCCTGTTGCAGAACTACTCGCATATTAATACTCAACGGAATTGTTTGCACGTATCGCCACAAATACGATGACTTGAGACAGGCGTTTAATTCATCCGCCGCTGTTTATTTCGGAATCACTGGAAGAGTTTGTCGGAAGTCGCCCGCCAGTAGTATCATGACGCCACCAAAGCGATGATTATTGTTGCGCAAATCTTCCGTTTTTATCATCGACAGACTTCATCACTTGAATATACGCATTGTTTTTGCTGTTCATTCAGCAGTGGAATATTTGTTTGTACTTGTTGCTGCAAAGTTATCGTGACGTAAGCACGCTCACGTTCCAATTCACGATTTAATACATCTCTACTTTGACGATTTGGCGCTGGCATATGAATTTCGGCCAATAGTTTGCCACTCATAAGCAAACACAAATCTTCAATAAGCACTAAAGCTTCGTTGTAGATGTCAGCGTTCATTTTCAATTCGAAATTGCCTGTCGCTAATCGAAAGCGATGCAAAATGTCTTCTGCAATGTCATCTTTGTACGTATCCCATAATTGACGGGGGTTTGAAGGCTGACATGTCGAAATAATCATAGCGAAAAGTGTACGAACACCATTGGCAGGAGAAGAAGCTATTGCATCGTCAAGCGTATGATTCCAGTGATTGTCGTGTTCAAGCAATTGTAACTGTTGACATGCTTCTCGAAAAGTTGCATATACCGTACGATCTACAGTCCGCAATGACTCAAATGAAGATGAACCGCGCACATTAACCAAAATGCAACCGAAGGTAGTCGGTTTTTGGATGGATTATGTAAATTCGTCCCAATGCATCAGTTGAAAACACACCTGGATATCCATCTAAAGGTTGGCCTTGCTTTCTGCGTAACCATTTCTTCGACGATGCATTCCATGTGTAATATCGAGGCATCTCCGAGTAAAGCAATGTTCTCGCAAACGGGTCACTGGAGCAAGTGGAAAAGAAACTCGTTAATGTTGTTGCTGGTGGTCTTTCCACTTGCTGTGCTGCGTTCTCCGCCTCGAAATACACTCTTTGGCCATTCTCCAAATGAACTGCCAGATGCACAACAGTCGGATGACGTTCATAAATCGCAAATGAAAATATTTTCCAGAGTGCTTCGTTGCAGTTCACATATCGGCCCATTTGAAACTTGCTGATTTCATCTCGTTCAACGCCAATAACCGCCATATCGCTTCCTTTGGTGACGTACTTGCAAACTTACTTAATCGATTTTACCGAAATACAATACTCAACATTGATATGAGTTTTAAATGCCTTAGACAATATTGGGGAATATGGCACGATCCATGTGTTGTCAACGACGATATTCGCTCCTTTCAATTGAGTGATGAATGTTCTCCCATTGTCATCGGGTGAGCGACGCCGATAGAGTGGGTATCCTTCGTTTCCAGTTTGAGTTTCCGCAATACAAGCACGTGGATAGCGTTTCGTGCATTTATTGTCGGACATACAAACCGCAACTCTGGATCTATCTCAGGATCAGGAATTTCGGCTGAAATGATGTCATCCAAAGAAGGATATGTGCGTGAGGCAAACCCCTCTTCTGCCACTCAACTGAATACATCCAGCATCGAACAGTACCGCATAAATGTTGTTTCGCAATGAAGTCCATCAAACATCTGAGTTTTTGATTGAACACTCGTGCTGTAACGTCGTGACGATCGCTCGGTGATTGACCGGGATGCAATAACTGTGTAATCTCAGGCCATTTTGGATTGCAAGTAAACGTCACAAACAAATCAGGCCGTCCATAATTGCGCACGTATGTCATGGCGTCCTGGGAGTACTCGTGCATGTGTTTCGGACTGCTAATGTACATCGATGGCAAAATTGTGAGCCCTCCAACATCTGTAACATCTGCGTCGCCATTGACCGCATCTCGCAAGTGAATATATTCTTCAGATCGCAACTTAGCCTGATTGAATCGTATATAATTGAGTCGCTTTGTCTCAACCTTAACGTATGTATGTACATATCAACTGCATCTTCATGAAACAATCGTCGATATCTCAGTAGGTGGTTGTCAATATGAGTCATCATTCGGTATGCGTAAAAGTTCATTGAACTGACCTTTTTATTTGTTTCGACCCCTAAAAATTAACGTTTATGAAGTGAAATAAACAATTTTTGTTTGTACCAACCATTATATGGATTTATCATGTTGTATCTGTATATCACGCGATTCCATTTTCCCCAACAACAACAACTGATATTTCACTAACTGTAGGTGCATTGTATTGTCGTTCATGAGTTCCTGCTGGTCGTTTGTCCGCTTTTATGACAATACTGTGATCATCGGATGGCATCTGTTCCAACGAAGTCTTAAACAGTTTGATGCAATGGCTCTGGTGGTGGATGCAACTCTGGCAATTAAACCTTCCCGCCCGCGCAACACAATCCATTCGGTTCTTTTTCAAATTTAACTGCATTGCAATGCTGACAAACGACAGCCATTTCACCAAATTGAACTGAACCGTTCAATAGTCGCACGTTGTGATCTTGCTTCATCCCTTTGTCGAGCACGGACTACTCTTCTTCTCACTCGTTGTTGCTCATTGAAGGCTTCATTGACGATTTTCAATCATTCTGCTTCGAGATGATTCCGTTTCAATAGCACGTTCCGCTTCTGTTCGACGTACTGCGACATTTCGTTTTCGCGTTGCATTCTGAGAACGCCGACCAATTTTACCATATACTCTTCTAGGTATCGTAACAAAATAATAATTAACCACTGCTAACTACTTCGCCAGAAATATTAATGAAAAATTATAAATGTTTCGGAAAACTGTTTAACCGCAACCGCACAACTCTAATTATGATATCAGAAAAAAAACATATTCTGAGCTGTCAAATGGAATGACCACCTACGCCGCTACGTGTTGAACTGAAAAACTAAATGAGCGCCTACAGTGCCAACCAAGGCGAATTCATATCATGGGGTGTTACTACATGATTTTTCGTTGTTCGTTTGTAACTAGAACTCACTGTTCATAGTTCTCATTTTTAAAAATTTGAAAATCCAATCCGCAAAAGCAAAAATAAAATATATGTATATGTAAATTTTTGTTTTTGTTTTTGTCGTACTGACACCACCGCACAACTCAAACTATGATATCGGAAAGAAATTATTCTTAGCTGTCAAATGGAATGACCGCCTACGCCGCTACGTGTTGAACTGAAAAAAAGGAAAAAACGCCTACAGCGCCACCTGTTGAGGATTAAAAAAAATTTCTTTTTCCTAAACCTTCGCGGAGCAATTTTGAACAAACTCGCAGAAGAAAGTATCCAATGCAGTACTATAGCCACAAGCTATTTCGTCAGCTACATCAGTTGATGGCTGTTTTGTGGCATCGCTAAAATATATGAACACTATGGTGCAGGTCAAATCCGAATTTGGCAACAAAATTTTAAATGATTGATCACGCAGAAGCCTCGTTTTTATCGGCTGAGGTGGATATAGGATATTTACCAATTCAATTAATTTTTCAGTTTTTAAAATTTTTATATTTTTATTTTAAAATGTCAACAGCGTAGCGCCTCAAAAGCTAATGTGCCACAGCTACAGCCGCAGTTTAGATCATTCAGAGTATTTTAACTTTTGACAGCTCTTACTCTTACTACAGCCATACCATTCTGTTCAGCCAGCTATGGAGAATCTTGTTTTTTCACCTCGTAATATTGTAATATTGTGGCCGCTGTGGTCGAGTTGGTAGCGGTGCGTGCTATTACTCGATATGCCGCTTGGTTCGAGGTTCGAATCTCAGCCAGGGCAAGTAAAATTTAAATCATAGAAAAATTATTTCCTAATAGTGGTCACACCTCAGCTGGCAGTGGCAAACCTCCGAGGGTATTTCTGCCATGAAAAAGCTTCTCATAAAATAAATCTGCCGTTCGGAGTCGGCACAAAATATTAGGTCCCTCCATAAAGACGCACACTACAAATGGTAGAACAAGCTCGGCCAAATACTGAGCTATATAGTGTAAGCGCCAAATTATTGTTATAATATTATAATAAACGCTAACGGAACTATTTACGCTTTTCCAGTATTCCAGTACTACATAAAACCGACTTCAGTATTTATGTGCTCATAAGAATTGACGGTAACCGTTAGTATCTTCATGAACCAATGACTGTAACAAAATCAAATTGATGTTGTGAAGACCAAATGTCCCGGTGGAATTTGGCCCACACATTTCCACACACCACCCTAACATTTACCAACAGCCGCTGTACCCACATAAAACGAAGCAAAAGTACAGCCTAACCAAAACAACAGACGGAGGAATATTCAGAGCAACGGCATAACCACGCCACCGGCACATACATATTTACACCGCCAGCACAGATCGAGCACAACAACAGGCAACCAACAGAAAGTGCGAATATTCAGAGCAACGGCATAACCACGCCACCGGCACATACATATTTACACCGCCAGCACAGATCGAGCACAACAACAGGCAACCAACAGAAAGTGCAAATATTCAGAGCAACGGCATAACCACGCCACCGGCACATACATATCTACGCCGCTAGCACAGAACGAGCACAACAACAGCCAACCAGCAAGTATAAGCGGGAACATTCTAGAACAGCAAGGTACAGCAACAAGTTGCCGCAACACAGTCTCAACGGCAACATGTAGCCAAGACTTTCGCAACATACGCCACAACGGCTATAAAAGGCAGCACACAGGAGGAAGTATTCAGTCTGCACGGAGCTACGCGTGTGGGCAGTACATTGCTTCGGAAAAGTGTGAGTAACGTAGAGGTTCTATTATCAGGCGGAACTCCTCTTTCAGAAACAAAAGGCCACGGGCTAAGCAAGGAACTGTTCAGAGGTTCTATTATCAGGTTCAGTTTCTTGCCTTAGAACGTGTCGCCTAGGAAAACCCACACCGTCACTCTCGCAACCCGCGCATCAGCGACACCCGATCGCTCAGTACCGTACAGCACCACGGAGCGTGCTACGGCCCCCGGGAGTATCCAACAGCCGCTTACGCAATAGCCGCTCGTTCCAGCAGACGCTCTCCGACCACAGCGTATACGACAGCCGCTCGTTCCAGCAGACGCTCTCCGACCACAGCGTTTACGACAGCCGCTCGTTCCAGCAGACGCTCTCCGACCACAGCGTATACGACAGCCGCTCGTTCCAGCAGACGCTCACCGACCGCAGCGTGGCTGACAGCCGCTCACGCAACAGCCGCTTGCCCAACAGCCGCTCGTCCAACAGACGCTCACCAAACCGCAACGCATCCGAAAGCCGCTCACCCAGCAGGCGCTTATCCAGCAACCACTCACGCAACGACACGTCATCCAACGGTCGCTTGTCAGCCAACCGCTGATCGAACTACACGACATCGGGCGTGGCGACACCATCAGGGACGACTACACCATACCGTATCACGTAAGGCGCTACGGCAGGCAAAGCCCATTTAGGAGACACCACCACGCCACACAACCTCGTGCGCAAGTACACGAGGAGAAAGTATAGATTTAGGGGTTATAATTAAGGTACATATATGTACGTCAGAGGGACGTTGAATAAAGAGTGAATTTGTCCCAACCAAATACAAATATTATTGTGAGTGGACCCTGGGAAACGGCGAGTATACCCCAGCACTAGACACGAAGTCGTGGGACACGAAAAAGACTTCCTTACAATTGGCGCCCGAGCAGGGACAATCACCTTTTATTCGCCAAATACATATACACCTTAACCTCAAAAAAAAAAAAAAAAAAAAAAAAAAAAAAAAAAAAATGACAGACGCAATAACAACCACGTGGCTGGACAACCTTTCCAAGGAGCAGTTGGGGGCCATCGCGCAGGAGCTTGGACTGGACCATTTGGGCAGTAGCCGCGAGATCCGGAAACGCATCGCAGCATTTGCGTCTAAAGCAATCAGTGACGCAGACGTCCACGCGAATCTCTTGGCGCTGGAGGCGAAATACCAGCCCAGGACATCAGAAAGCTCCATCGGACTGAAGACTTTGATGTCAACTAGCTCAGACAAGGAGGGGGAGAACAGCGGTGCGAAGCAAACCAAAGGCGAGCTGTTACCGCCTCCACCACCACACGTACCACCCCAACAACACCTGCCAGTGACGTTTACCAGTGACGTTCGCACCCATCATAGATCAGGTACGGAAATGGTCCGTACATTATGACGGCCGACGCGAGCCACTAGAATTCGTGGAACGGTTAGAGGAGCTGGCGGAGGTTTACACAATAAACATAGACCTTTTGCCAAGGACCATGCCAGAACTACTGCGCGACAAGGCCCTCCAGTGGTTCCGTAACAACAACGAGCACTGGCGAGACTGGACAAGCTTCAAACAGGACTTCCTGCGATTCTTCCTGCCGGCGCGGTATTTCGAACGCCTGGAGGACGACATACGTCAGCGCAGACAATACGCGCGCGAAAAGTACAAAGATTACGTGATCGCGCTACAAAACCTAATGCGACACACAGGATACAGCCACGAGCAGCGGCTAGAACGGATTTTTCGAAATAGTCACCCCGACTATTTGTTATACATCCGGCGTCGGGATTTCCAGACCCTAGGTGACCTCATCGTCCTGGCAGAGGACTTCGAGGGTATCCACGACCGATCCCGCCGAGCACCCGAAACGCTACGCCGCGAAGCAGCAAGACAAGTCCTCGAGCAAGACGCCCCCCTACTCCAGCAGCCCGTTCCTTCAACCCCAACTTCTGCAGGAATTGTGGCCAGGGGGGACATTATGCAAATAGATGCCCCAACCCGCGTAAATAGTTTTGCTGGGAGTGCGGCAGAAATGGCATTCGGACAGTAGACTGCTGTCGCCAGCGGCAGGGAAACGACAGAGGGCCCCACCAAGGACAAGGCGCGGTGGACCCACAGCACCCGGCGCCGAACAAACAGTAACAATGCGTCAAGAGCACGGCCGGTTGTATGCACTAGTGCAGCTTGGCAACGAACCAACCGAAGCCGTCATCGATACGGGGGCCTCAAAAAGCTTCGTGTCCGTCAACTTGGCAGCGCGTATTATGAGTTCCGGGAGCGGCACGAAGGTAGCGGTGGCCATCGAAATTTTAATGGCCGATGGCACCACAAGCAAGATCTTCCACGCCGTCCGGACCGAAGTACGCCTTGGGCACGCGGTTCACCAAGCAGTACTAAACGTCATGCCCGGAGCTATAGACGACGTTATCCTCGGCCTTGACGCACTGGGCAACATGGGAACGACAGTATCCTGCGGTGGTCACCAAATCACGCTAACAAAGCCACCTAAACCCCGCCCGTCGGCGACCTAAAACGTCGCACAAGCCATAGACGACGCCCGACCACTGGCGTTAACTTACCACAGTTCATCTGGCGGCGGGAAGAGCAAACGCCCAAAGGTAATCACAGCCGCACCCACCGACGAACGGGTCTCAAGGATCGACCATGGATGCCCGAAGACCCAGAGCAGCGAGCTCAGTCCCTCGTATAAGCAACCGACTGACCACCGGGACGAAGCAGCCCGCATACGCGAGTTCCTGGCGGAGGAACTCCTGAAGTTTGAATCGATGAACGGCGTCACCACAGTGGCCGAACATCGAATTACCATGACCGACGATCGCCCCATCAAGCAGCGGTATTTTCCCCGCAACCCGGCGATGCAGGCCATCATCAACAAAGAGATCGACGAGCTCCTCGCGAAAGGATGCATCGAACCTTCCTGCAGCCCCCACACCGCACCGATTGTGCTAGCACGAAAGAAGAATGGCAAGTGGCGTCTATGCGTGGACTACCGCCAACTCAACGCCCGGTCAGTACCTGACGCATACCCCTTGCCACGGATACAACACATCCTGGACAAGCTACGAAGAGCCAAGTACATCAGCAGCTTGGACCTCAAGAATGGTTACTGGCAGGTGCCCCTGGAGAAAAATAGTCGCCCGTACTCGGCATTCACGGTCCCGGGTCGCGGCTTATTCCAATGGCGCGTTATGCCATTTGGCCTACACTCTGCGCCCGCCACTTTTCAAAGGGCACTCGACCAGGTTATCGGCCCGGAAATGGAACCACATGCCTTAGCATACCTGGACGACATCATCGTGATCGGCTCCACTCTGGAGGAGCACATTCAAAACCTACGAGAGGTACTCCGACGACTACAGCGCGCCAACCTCCGCATCAACCCCGATAAATGCGAATTTTTCAAGCGGGAACTCCGATACTTGGGCCACGTAGTCAGTGATCAAGGGATCCACACAGACCCCGAGAAAGTAGCGGCTATTCAGGAGCTGAAACCACCAGCCAACGTGAAGGAAGTACGCCAATACCTGGGGATAGCCTCCTGGTACCGACGCTTCGTGCCCGATTTCGCGACACTAAGCCAGCCACTCACGAGTCTCCTTAAAAAGGGGAAACATTGGCGATGGAACACCGAGCAACAAGAAGCCTTCGATGTCATCAAGCAGAAACTCACCGAAGCACCCATACTCGCCTGCCCAGATTTCACCAAGCAATTCACGCTACAAACAGACGCGAGCAACTTTGGGCTGGGAGCGGTGCTGACACAGGAATTGGACGGCGATGAACGAGTAATCGCCTACGCAAGCCGGAAGCTGAATAAGGCGGAGACAAATTACTCCCCTACCGAGAAGGAGTGTCTGGCCATTATTTGGGGAATCCGGAAAATGGGACCCTACCTGGAGGGGTACAGGTTCAAGGTGCTAACCGACCACATGTCCCTGAAGTGGCTCAACTCCATCGAGAGCCCTTTCGGACGCATAGCACGGTGGGCCTTAGAGCTGCAGCAATACTCCTTCGACATCGAGTACCGCCGGGGAAAATTAAACCTGGTGGCGGACGCATTGTCCCGACAACCACTGGACACAGTACGTCAGGCCACGACATTGGAACCAAAGTGCAACTGGTGGCACAAACGCATCGCCGAAATCAAGAATAACCCCGAGAAGTACGCCGACTACACAATGATGGACGGTCAGATATACCGCCATATCCCTTGCAGGTCCCAGGATGAGGAGGCAGTACCCTGGAAGCTATGTGTACCAACCCCCTTACGGCAGCGGGTTTTACAGGAGAATCACGACATGCCCAGTGCCGGACATATGGGCATCCGCCGGACAGTGGCCCGGATCGCCAACCGATATTACTGGCCCGGAATGTTCCGCGACATCAGCCGCTACGTACGCCAGTGCGACTCATGCCAGAAATACAAGGGAGGACAACAAAAACCCGCAGGCATGATGTTGTCGCAGATAGCCCAAGAGCCGTTTTCAACGGTCTGCGCCGATTTCGTTGGACCACTACCGCGATCTACGCACGGAAATTCCATGCTACTCGTCTTCTTCGACCGTTTCAGCAAATGGGTGGAACTAGTCCCCATGAGACGAGCGACCGCCGAGGGGCTCCGTCGCGCCTTTCGGGAGCGCATCCTCGCACGATTCGGGGTTCCCAAGATACTGATCTCGGACAACGGCGTCCAGTTCACAAGCAACCTGTGGCAACGATACCTCCAGGAGATGGGAATACGCCAACAGTTTACGGCGCCATACACTCCGCAAGAAAACCCGACAGAAAGGGCAAATCGGACCGTTAAGCGCATTATCGCCCAGCTCACCAAGTCACAGCACAACCACTGGGACGACCTGCTACCGGAAATAGCACTCGCCGTAAACACCGGCGTTTCAGCCTCCACTGGATACAGTCCAGCATTTCTGATCCAGGGGCGCGAACCACGGCTACCAGGAGCGCTTTACGACGAAATCAACGCCGGAACGGGTACAACACCCCAAACAGCGGAGTCCAGGTCTAACCGGCTACAGGAGGCATTTACCATTGTGCGTCAAAACATGGAGCGGGCTGCAACAGACCAAGCACGACACTACAATTTACGGCGTAGGAAGTGGAACCCAGAAGTCGCCGACCTAGTCCTCACCAAGGAGCACAACCTGTCCAAGGCCGCAGATAGCTTCGCGGCAAAGTTGGCTCCCAAATACGACGGCCCGTACCAAATAATGAAGTACGTGTCGCCAGTAATCGTACAATTGCGAAAACCCGACGGGGGGAGGACAAGAACGGCAAACATCGCCGAATTAAAAGCTTACCATATGGACACCACTCTGGAGGCACCATAAACGGAAATACGTTTCAATGCATAAAAGCAGACACCAAAATTTTTTTTTTCAAGTACAATTAGTAGACACACAATTATTTTAGCATCACGGATCAATCAATAGTTAACCACCAAGCGAAGAACACGTCAATAGCGCAGAATTAAATAGTACGCCATGAACAAAACAAGTGAAAATAAAGTCTACGCCAGCGCCAAGAGGATGCGAGAGCGAGTAGAGGAGGAGCAGGCAAAGAGGCCACGGACCGTGCTGCTAGGACCGACGAACCCCGCTGGGGTCCGAAGTGCCACAACGGCACGCGCCGAAGCCACGCACGCCGCGTCACTACATGCAAAACTAAGCCGTCCGCCATCGAGACGCACCGCAACGGTATTCGTA
Organism: Philophylla caesio; assembly: GCA_963971545.1. Classification (NCBI taxonomy): domain Eukaryota; kingdom Metazoa; phylum Arthropoda; class Insecta; order Diptera; family Tephritidae; genus Philophylla; species Philophylla caesio. The sequence goes on along the minus strand of OZ020608.1, from coordinate 64,363,449 downwards.
ACGGGCCTACTGACTCCCGCTGGAGCCAGAGGCGCCACCATTGCGCACACCGACGCCGCATCATTGCATGCGCAGCCAAGCCGTCCGCCATCGGGACGCACCGCAACGGTATTCGTAACGGGCCCACTGACTCCCGCTGGAGCCAGAGGCGCCACCATTCCGCAAACCGACGCCGCATCATTGCATGCGCAGCCAAGCCGGCCGCCATCGGGACGCACCGCAACGGTATTCGTAACGGGCCCACTGACTCCCGCTGGAGCCAGAGGCGCCACCATTCCGCAAACCGACGCCGCATCATTGCATGCGCAACCAAGCCGTCCACCATCGGGACGCACAACAGCGACATGCACCACAGTACATACGATCCCAGCTGGAATCCCAGGACCAACACGTTGTCTAGCACGACGAGTAGCAGTACGTGAAACCACGCCACCGAACGACACAACGGACGACAACACCAGCTCCACCTACGGGAGCACATCCAGCAACAGTTCGGCCCAGTCGCCATCTGACGCAACAACATCAACGACCACGCCAGCAGGCAGCACCATCGGGATTACCTCGGACGAGGAAACGCCACCGCCAGAAGAAATCGAGGCTCCTGTAATCTATCCGTCAGGCCAGGGCGGAATCACCCTTAACAGAGCGGACCTACACGCACTAGCAGGACCACGATGGATTACGGACTCCATCATAGAAGCCTGGACAAAAGGCCTAGAGCGCGAATTCGGCCAGAGAGCAACCATCCTCAGCCCTTTTGTGGTCTGGCAATTGGCAGACACGCGGGACCAGGAGGAAAGCTACCGGCGCATCCACCGTTGGCTCCGGAAAATTGACCTCTTCGCAACCACTGGTATCTCTTGGCGCTCGCCGACCAAGCAACGACCCACCACGTTACCGACACAGAATGCTTCCGCCAATACTACATTTGGATAGCGGACTCCTGGAACCGGGGAAACGTAACACACGCAACACACGCCTGGCGGGGATTCTTGAAATGGGAATACAAGGAACGAACAGGGCAAACGGATTTTGAGGCACCCGACATACTCCTGGACGTACCACAGCAGCAAAATCACCACGACTGTGGTATATATGTAATGGAAACAACAGAACGAGTCATGCGGTTCATCGGGAGTAGGGAAGGGGCACCTGGGTTCATCCGACACCCATTTACCGCGGACATGGCCACCCAAAAACGCTCACAGATACTACGAGCCTTCCAACCAGAGGTACCGCCTACAGCAGACAATCAGGAACCACAACGCCCACCACCGACCATACCAACAGAGGAAGCGCTAGAAGCCCCAATGGAGGGAATCGACATTCCAGCACGCGAATTCGGCGGTCCCATGCTAACCATGTTCCCCGAAATCACCGAGAGGGTGAGGTACAGCTGGGAATCCCTACATAAAGGTGGGAGACACTAACGCCTCCGGTTTGCCACTCACTCTTACCGTGTGGTCGTGTACCAATGGGGGGCAAATGTCCGACCAAGGAGATAGTCACCGTCACCGGAGTAAGGGGGGAGTGTGAAGACCAAATGTCCCGGTGGAATTTGGCCCACACATTTCCACACACCACCCTAACATTTACCAACAGCCGCTGTACCCACATAAAACGAAGCAAAAGTACAGCCTAACCAAAACAACAGACGGAGGAATATTCAGAGCAACGGCATAACCACGCCACCGGCACATACATATTTACACCGCCAGAACAGATCGAGCACAACAACAGGCAACCAACAGAAAGTGCGAATATTCAGAGCAACGGCATAACCACGCCACCGGCACATACATATTTACACCGCCAGCACAGATCGAGCACAACAACAGGCAACCAACAGAAAGTGCAAATATTCAGAGCAACGGCATAACCACGCCACCGGCACATACATATCTACGCCGCTAGCACAGAACGAGCACAACAACAGCCAACCAGCAAGTATAAGCGGGAACATTCTAGAACAGCAAGGTACAGCAACAAGTTGCCGCAACACAGTCTCAACGGCAACATGTAGCCAAGACTTTCGCAACATACGCCACAACGGCTATAAAAGGCAGCACACAGGAGGAAGTATTCAGTCTGCACGGAGCTACGCGTGTGGGCAGTACATTGCTTCTGAAATGTGTGAGTAACGTAGAGGTTCTATTATCAGGCGGAACTCCTCTTTCAGAAACAAAAGGCCACGGGCTAAGCAAGGAACTGTTCAGAGGTTCTATTATCAGGTTCAGTTTCTTGCCTTAGAACGTGTCGCCTAGGAAAACCCACACCGTCACTCTCGCAACCCGCGCATCAGCGACACCCGATCGCTCAGTACCGTACAGCACCACGGAGCGTGCTACGGCCCCCGGGAGTATCCAACAGCCGCTTACGCAATAGCCGCTCGTTCCAGCAGACGCTCTCCGACCACAGCGTATACGACAGCCGCTCGTTCCAGCAGACGCTCTCCGACCACAGCGTTTACGACAGCCGCTCGTTCCAGCAGACGCTCTCCGACCACAGCGTATACGACAGCCGCTCGTTCCAGCAGACGCTCACCGACCGCAGCGTGGCTGACAGCCGCTCACTCAACAGCCGCTTGCCCAACAGCCGCTCGTCCAACAGACGCTCACCAAACCGCAACGCATCCGAAAGCCGCTCACCCAGCAGGCGCTTATCCAGCAACCACTCACGCAACGACAGGTCGTCCAACGGTCGCGTGTCAGCCAACCGCTGATCGAACTACACGACATCGGGCGTGGCGACACCATCAGGGACGACTACACCATACCGTATCACGTAAGGCGCTACGACAGGCAAAGCCCATTTAGGAGACACCACCACGCCACACAACCTCGTGCGCAAGTACACGAGGAGAAAGTATAGATTTAGGGGTTATAATTAAGGTACATATATGTACGTCAGAGGGACGTTGAATAAAGAGTGAATTTGTCCCAACCAAATACAAATATTATTGTGAGTGGACCCTGGGAAACGGCGAGTATACCCCAGCACTAGACACGAAGTCGTGGGACACGAAAAAGACTTCCTTACAATGTGTGGAAACCAGTGAGGTTCTACTTTCCCGAAAAAAAATATTCACGGACAGACATTGTTACGTTGCGGTGAAGTATGAATGCATTTGCGTCATATTTGGACATTTTACATTACTTACTAGAGAATAATCTTTATCAGCGAGATTTGTGTCCTAAAAAACCAAAATGTTGTACTGCCCTCAGGTTTCACTAGCAATTTAAATACGAATAGTTATTACTTTTGTCCGTTTTCATATAAAATTCATTCGTTGTGGTTAAGTATTATGTAAATATCTTCACTGATTTGTACTTTTTCCTAAGAACGGCCTAAGGGCGTTCAAACTGACACTGTCACAACGCACACTGGTCGAAAATTCGGAAAAAGCTGGCAAAAGTAAAAAATTGTAAAATAACGGTTCAAAAAAGTTCTTAGATATCTCTCAGAGGGGGCGTTGGTAAGTCAATTTCTGGAATTTATAATGCAGTCACCCACATGTTTTTTGCTACAGCTGTTTGAAGTTGACACTGCTAGGCTTTTTGATGTTAAATTCAACATTTATTGAATTTTTTTTTGTGTTTTGTAAAAGGAAGTGAGATTTTGAAGGTATGAAAAATAAGATTTCTATTAAAGATGTTTGTGTTTGTCATTTACTCGTGTTGAATGTTGCGAAAAACTTAAGTACTTGCAGTTTTATTACCTTTACATAAAATTATAATGAAAAGTATGAAAAAGTTGTGATACTAGTAGAACCTGTCAAAATAATAGAATAAGAGGATTGTTAAAAGTGAATTGTTTTATTTTGTTCAAGTTTTATGACGTTATTTTTTGATTGAGCAACCCCAAAACCCCCTTTACACTCAAGTTTAGCTCTTAAATCTACTTTTTTCCGAAAAACTGTTCTCCCTTCTGTGTCAGCCATTTTGAATTTTTACATTCTGACTTAATTTTTTTAAATCACCTACCTCAAAAAGCCCCTTACACCTAATTTCAGCTTTTAAAACAACTTTTTGCGAAAAACTGTCCACCATTTTGTGTCAGCCATCTTGAATATTGTTTTTGACGTTATTTTTGAAATCAGCGACCTCAAAAACTCCCTTACACTCAATTTCAGCTCTTAAAACAATTTTTTCCGAAAATGCGTCCGCCATTTTAAATTTTTATATTCTGACATCATTTTTGAAATCAGCGAACCAAAAACCTTAAAGATATGCGCATTACGGAAAATAATGTTGTTCCTTCGTTTCAGATCACTGTGCAACGTGCAACACCTTTCGTTATTCCATCATGCCTAATTGCGTGCATATATCAACGCATCGGTTATTATACCTGAAAGAGACGAATACAGGCAGGACTAATCTACAATAATACCCGTTTGAGACTTGTTGCGACTAATTTATGTCAAATTGTACTCGATAGAGACTAATGCCGGAAAATTCTCTTTAGAGATCAGTCGCACAGTTTTTTGCAGGGTATATACATACATACATATGTATGTATGACTCCATAATCCACAATGCAGGAACTGTCAATAGTAGAACTGTACTGATTTACTATTGACTTTGTCACCAGCTCTACTGACCAATTGCTCTACAGGCAATGCTTTCTGCTGTAGACATTTGACATGCGCTTGTCATTAAAAATCTACTAGTGTCCATAGAACTATTGATTAGGTGGTTCTTATGGAGCCTCATGGAGACATTGGAACCAGAGATTCAGTAGTACATTTTAAAAATTATAGTCAACACTTTAATTTTGGTAAAATTAGATGTTTTATTAGAGAAAAAAAAATTTATAATTTTCATAGAAGTCGAAAAAGTTCTTGTTATCAACACAACTATGTAAATAACAACTAAACCATTTTAAATTATTATGTTGTACAAATGAAATCATTTTAAGATAAATAAGGGATGACGGAACATCGTTACAACAAATATCAACATTCCACCCTGTGACAAGAAAAACAAGAAAACAATATTGCGAATCCTGCTTTAAATTTTTCCACACTGACTAAACTATTCAGTATATTGAGTTGATATTATTGATCTTTTTCAGAAGAGTCGGCTTCGTTTTCCTGTTGTTCCATATTTTTGCATTTGTTCTAGTATTTTATTTTCTGTCGTTGAAAGCAGAAGGTTCGCTGAAAATTGATATAACATCTGGATATTCAAAAGAAAATGTTGAAATATTAAAAAACAAGTACCAAATACCCGCCTACAGATTTTTACTTGTCATATCGCGTTTATTAGGCTGTGAAATTACCGATTATTTGAAAGCCAGGAACTGTATTTTTCTCTGGCGACTTATTATGTATAAGGAACCGAGCTATCTTTACGACAAGCTTATTTTTCCTATGTCAGCTCGAATTAATGACTTGATAGTACCGAGTTATAATTATCTATCATCCGCACGGCTATTCTTTGTCAATGCCATTCGTACGTGGAACTCTATTCCAATGCACATTCGCAGTAGCCTGAATAAAAGCAACTTCAAGAATGTCTTATATATGTACTTTCGTTAAAATTAAATAAATATATGTATTGTATTATTATGAGTTTCGCTATCTAATTCCTACTTTCTGCTCAAAATGTAATTCACTTCTTTATTTATAATTTTCTGTAGTATATTTTTAAAAACTTAGCTTTAATAACTATTATACCTTTATTTATTTATTATTCTAAACTTACCTATGATTTGTTGTACTATAAAAGATCATAGATCTTATTGTACTAATTTTTGGCAATAAATGAAATGAAAAAATGAAATATCCGTTAGTGCAATGCCGTACTCCCGCAATTGCTTTTTGACGAAGTTCACAATTATACCGTGGCAAAAACCTGACGCAAGGTGCGTTCGGCATTGCCACCGACCAGTAACTTCATTTGCAGTATCTATGAAATATTAAGCAGAAATTTAAGATTGTTTTTTGATTTCGCTTCACGGTAAAGTAAACCACTTACATATGAATATGCTTGCGTTGCTAAAAGAGCGTCAAGTTATTTAAATTTTTTCTCTCTAAAGTTAGAACTTTCATTCCAAATTGTTGACTCTTTTTCGGCCTTTTTATTTATATACAAAGTTGATTGCTTTTTCACTAGTCTTTTGCAATTTCTTTTGCTAATGATATATTTTGTTTACATTATACGTTTATTTATTTTTTTCACTTACATTCCTTTAATTTTAAATATGTTAAAATTTTATTTTGCGAAAATCCATGTGTATTTTTCAAAAACTAAAACTGAAGTAAAAAATATCAGATTTTCCGCTGTCAAATATACATACATATATGGGTTAAAAAAAAGATAGTCACTAAACATTAGAATAACTTGTTTATAAAAACATACCACTTCAAATTTTCCAACCAAGTGTTCAGAGTTTACTATTCAAACATAAACCTTCCCGTTTATATAAACAAAATTACCTTACCTTCCGAAAATCGCGGGATAAGTCTATTCAAATCCCGGAATTGCAGAAAACAGTTAATAAGGCAGTAAATCTCAAAGATAAATTTCATTAAGTTTTATCGCGCGAGTGTCCAACAATAGAATGGCAAAAAATTTATCAGAAGAAATTTAAGTTCAGGTTGAAGAATAACGTTTTAAACAGATACATAAAGTGTTATACAAAGTATATAACTACATGTGGTATTACAAATTGAGCAGATCGAGAGGATTCGTACATAAAGTGAGAAAATTTGAGCATTAGTGAGAGGGTTCGAACGAATGATTAATTTATATATCGCACAGAGTTGTATTTTGCAACTTGAAATTATACATTTATGTATGATTTGTTAAGAAACTATAATTGAGGGTATTCGCGCTGTTGCATTAACATTCCACCTTCAGATGAATCCTTAAGGAGATTCACAAACATTTAAAGCGGCAGCTTACTGGCTGGTCTTCGTAGTACTCCTTGGCTTGTTTGCACCAATAGAGATCGAACTTGACCGTCTTTAGCTGTGATGACTTCTTTTATGAGGCCTTTCATCTATCGCAGATGATCAGAACTCACCTGGCTGTAAAGGTTTCACTTTCTCTCTCCATTTTGTTCGACGTAATAATGACGGCAAGCAATTTCTCCATAAACGATCCTTTAAAGCTTGCGATGTCTGTATTGCTTACGCAGGCAAATTATCTGTTTTTCGTTACTTGGCGTTTGCGTCGAATTAAGACAGTCCAGTATAAAATAGTTTGGAGTGCACGGTTCAGGATCGTGCTGGGAAATATATTAAAACCCCATTCTATACCGCGCTTAGTGCACTCTTGCTCAATTCGGTTGAAATCATATAAACTTTCATTCGGATTTAGGACTTTCTGAACACCAACAAAATTTGATAATCAAATTTTTGCAGGATATCTAAACTGCCGTCATCGTACATGGAACTGCAATCGTGCTAACTCATGGGAAAATGTATTACATAATCTTGTAAATCAAGAACGGCTGAAAGTGCAAACCTACCTACATTCAGCAAAACCGAAAACATCTTCCATCGGTACTTGACTTATTCTTGACTAATATTTCAAATATTGTTAATTACCCCAAAGTATTAAATTTCTTATCTTCAGATTACTATCCAATCATGTTAACAATAACTGCCGACATTACGTTCACTAAAAATATGTAAATAATGCAAATAGGCAGCTCTTCAATAAATATCTCAAAAACATCAAGTTTCCGGTTAATATTGCCCCTACCACCAATGAGCAAGTTATTGACGATTTTATAGAAATCCTGGAGCAGCATATCCAACATGCATTAAATATTTCTGTACCATTGAAATATCTTGGACTATACCTAGATAAAAAGCTATTGTTTGGGCTTCACATTCAACAATCTCTTCTTAAAGCCAACAAACTAATTAAAATCTTATACTCAGATCACAGCTATCTACTGATAACAAATTAACTATCTGCAAAGCTATTTTTAAACCTATTTTAATCTATGGTTGCCCAGTATGGTATAACTGCGCGAAGTGCCACATTGATAAGTTACAGATCTTTCAAAACAAAATCCTAAAAATGATATTTAACTTACCCTTCTTTTATTCTACTGAAAGATTACACAAAAAATCGCACATTGATTACGTCTCAATAGACTCAATAAACAAAATATCTACTAAATTCATTGACAAACTTGCATATTCAACTAATGATATAATTAAAAATCTATCAAGTTAACTAGTTTTATTTTTATTTTTAGTTTTAATTTAGTCCTAAGTGTTTGTATAAGGTTTTATCCGCTTTTTCCCTTAAATAATAATAATCTTGCTACGTAAATATGTACTTTAGTATAATAAGAATATTTTTGATGAATAGAGTCTACTTGCTCTCAACACTGATAAACAACATATTAATTTAAATATTCTACACACAATGTCTAGCTATATAGAATTTAAAAATAAAGAATGAATTGAATTGAATAGTGTCTTCTCACTTTGCTGTAACTAAGCTTGTCTGTTCTGCTGTCAGGACTTGGTGGCAGGGAGGCTGAGCTTCAAGGGCAAAAGTGGGTGGAAACATTTTATTATTGCCTCCGCGTACTTTCGATACGACTTTCTGCTGACGCCACCTCCCAGGAATGCGGCCAGTCTTGTGGAGTATTGCGAAGCAGCTGCAGAATATGAGAGGTGAATCGAGAAAACTTTTTAACTGGGCCCTCAAAACTAATATTGAGATGGACTGGGAACACTATCGGTACACGCAAAGAGAGTATAAGAGGCTAATTCGAGGTAATGCGAAAACCGTGAAAAGTTATAACTGGTTTGTTGCCAGAACTGTGGCGAAGGAAGATCCCATGAAATATGCTAAATCTTTTGACAGTTTCAAATTGCCCGGTCCGGATGGCATCTCACCTATTGTACTAAAAGAAGGTGTCAAGCTCGTGTTGACGACCTTGAAAAATCTTTTCACTTGCTTATATATCACAATCTTGGAGGCTGGTATATGTCGCCTTTATACCAAAAGTTGGCAAGGATGACAACACTAGCCCCAGAAGCTACAGACCTATTAGCATGGCATCATTCATGCTAAAATGTCTGGAAAGATTAGTAGAGCTACGCATTCGTTGGGAGATATCCTCTGTCTTAGCATCAACATGCCTTTCGGACGGGAAAATCCTGTGAGACGGCTTTGCTTTGGTTGCCAGTATAGGCTAGGTCGTTGATAGGAAACAGTTCGAATTGGGTATTTTTGTAGACATTGAGGGTGCTTTTGACAATGCCACCTTCGATAGCATGTGCTTCGGTGGTAAATTGGATTCGTTCAAAGCTGCCGCAGCGGATTATCATGATTCAGGCAGAAAAGGATCAATACCTAAAGAGCGGAGTTAATAAGGCTTGTCCTCAGGGCGGTGTGCTTTCCCCTTTGCTCTGGTGCTTGGTGAGTGATTATTTTCTTGTCACTCTTGATGACTCGATTTTATACGCTCAGGTCTATGCGGACGATGTGGCCTGTCTAGTCACAGGCCCATCTCTTTCGGTTGTTTGCAGGAAAGCGCAGACAATACTGAATAAGATTGCCACTTGATTTGATGATAATGGGCTATCCGCAAACCCAACCAAAACTAGTGTTGTGGTCTTCGCTAGGCGAAGATGGTTGGATGGCCTCATTCCCCTCACACTTAAGGGAGTCACAATTCAGACTTCTCCAAAAGCGAAGTATCTAGGAGTAATTCTGGATGCAAAACTGTCGTGCTTGCCGTCACTTTGTATATTCATACGTGGGGAGGACTTAAAGGCCACATGCAGACTTAAAAGAAACGGATGTTGGTATAAAATGGAGTGGGGCGAGGCGAAAATTGCTGGCGGCAGAGACAAGGACACTTGCCTTTACGTTACCTTTGCTGATGATACTCTATAATGTTGAGTTGAGTGAGGCTGAATGCTGGTTCAATTCGAACATTGACCTGATGGCTGACTCTGGGTCAGGATCTGGAGTTTTTATAGAAGATAATAGGGATAAGCTTCACTTTTCTTTTGAGGAATATGCCTCGGTCTTCCAGGCCGAAGTATTTTCAATTCTCAAGGCCATGGACTACGTGGTGGAAAATAGGTGGAGGGGAAACTGCAGGCAATTGTTGTACTGTTGGGCGGTCACTTCACGTGGCATAGACACCTGACAATGATAGGCGTATATGACAACGCCATATGCCTATCCTGTTTTGAAGAGGAGGAGACGGCGGAACACTTTCTCTGCTTCTGCCCCGCCTTTGCAAGAACTAGGTATTAAGCATTTGGTAGCGACTCCCCCAAATCTGCAGATTAAAAGGAACATGAAAACAGTAGAATGGATGGCATGTAGTGCGAGTGCTGTTTTCTGCACGCGTTGTTTAAAAAAAAAACCATTCTGCAAAATTTTCCTCGGTAGGTACAATACTAGCTGCGCGCTGACTCCATTCATATTGCTTCGAAGGAGGCAGTTTTACCACTAAACGCTCAAGGCTTCATCAGGTGATGAACCTTTTGTAGTTTGGCTTTAATTAACAACTCAGGACGTCCGAAATTAAATGTTAGCTCTTCAATTACTTTAGGCACTTCTTCGGGATATATTAATAGAGACGTTACTGCTATTTTTGCAGCTCACTGCAAAGGTTTGTTAAGACGCATTCGATTTTGCCTGTTGCTGTACTGGAACTCGTTGGTCGTATCATTATAGTTCGCAAAATAGGTGGTCAGTATTCCGGATTGCCATCAGAATTTGACAATGGAAAGAGCTTGGCGACGGAATTATCCATCTGCATCTGAGTGTGTGTTTGTTGCACCATCGGCGACTGCGTAGCGGTATGAACAGCATCGGCACAGCTGTCTCCGACTGCATGCCTACTACGAACTGCGTCACTTCGTAGCTCTTCCACACACTCACGAAGCGATGTTATACTGGATACCAATAATGCGATTTGATCGATAGGAATGGTCACTGGATGACTTCCAGAGACTCCTTTTTGCTGCTCTAATTTTTCCATCTCGTTGATTTTAGAATCGTATTCCGAGTTGTCACTACTTGACTCCGAACTGCTGGCTGCTTTCTTTGCTCGGGCTCTTGTTAACATTGAAATATGCTCACGAATGCGAGAAAATAAATTTTTTAAACAAATGTTGACGGCAATACTTCCAGAAAATAAAATAGACCAAAAACGAAGATATTTAATTAAAAATGAATTTATATTTTGTCTGTTAAAAAATTTATGTTTTTCTCAGCGTCTCTAATTTCGTGAATAATTTAATTCGAAGAATCAGTATTCGAAACAATTTAACGTTTTAAACAGATACATAAAGAGTTATACAAAGTATGTAACTACATGTGGTATTACAAATTGAGCGCATCGAGAGAATTCGTACATAAAGTGAGAAAATTTGAGAATTAGTGAGAGGGTTCGAACATGTGATAAATTTATAAATCGCACAGAGTTGTATTTTGTAACTAGAAATTATTAGTAGAGGAATTCACATATATGTGTGTTGGTAAAATTTTACGTTTATTTTTTTAGGGATTGAAAAGACCAACAAATTTATGCACGAATTACAACAAAGTGTTCTTCTTTGTTATACTCGTATTAATGTTACATATTACAGAAGTGTTAAATTTTTTTGAAAATTTAAAAATTACGAATCAAAACTTCCTGAAATTCGGTATCCCGGGATTGTCAATGGATTTTGTTTTCAGAACCCGAAAATTTTTTGTATGAGTTAAGCCATTGTAAGATATACTTACGACAAAAATAAACACAATATATATACATATATATATATGTATACAATAAATGGTAGAAGAAGCTCGGTAAACACTGAGCTATATAATTAGTGTAAAAGCCAAATTATTATTATTATAGATAGAAAATATGTTGGGGGTTTTTTTTTTATTATTTGACTTCGTTCAAAACTTCAGTCCCTTTCTTAGACTTTGTCTAATTTTTCAGCTCTTGCAACTCAACCTCTTATTTCAATTGCTGCAATTTCAGCGGCATGGGTCAGCCTTTCGTCCCATTCTGTATTCCGGACGGAGTATGACGAAGTTGTTTTAAACAAAAAGTTGAAACTTAAAATGTTAAAGGATTTTACCTATAACAAGGTGTCATAAATTTAGCTAAACGTTCGAAAATTATTGCTCTTTATGCACGTAAGCAAATATTTACTTATCATTCAAAATTATTGATTTTATAAACTCTAAAAGTTTGTATATTTATATTCTAAATTCAACTTACATTGTTGCATGGTTTCTGTTGAGTAGTCTCTTAGGATTAATTGGCTGGCCAATTGGTATTCAATAAATATACATACGTATGTATATGAATATAAGAATTGATTGTCTATTAACAACAACAGAGTGTTATTCAATGCTATCAACAGCCCATTTACTCCATTATAACGTTTGAAAAGGATTGTAAAGGAAGGGCAAGTATTTTCTAAATAGACAAAATATAAATGAAATCATTTGAAGTTTAAAGGGTGGTGCTCATGGTCCCTCGGTTATCCAACGATACCTATTTACGTTAACCAATTTTAGTTATCTAACTGCTCAAAGGCAGTAATGATCAACTTTAAAGTGCGTAAGTCGATTGGCACGGCGGTTGGGCAAAAGCATTTACTTTGATGTTATTCTATACATTTGATAAGATGAAATTTAAACCTTTTTTTCTTCTTTTATTGCCAATCATTTTGTGGTTGTTGTGCTTTTATTATCATTTATTGCCTTGAAAATTGTTTTCATAGGACGATAAAAATGCTTCAAGAAAACTATAAACACATATGTATATGCATATGTATGTATGAATGTATATACAAATAAAAATATATATATGGAAGTACTTAAGGCGATATATTGCCCACATTTATACACACAAATGAACATCAATGGTATCCGCAGTGCACAGTGGGTGGGCCAGAAAAATGGTTCTTGTTTAGCATAGTTAATGGTGAGCTGCTGGTTTTCTTCATCATTCAACATTAGTTGTTTTGAAAATCACCATTCATTCTCTGATGTTGTTCATTCTTAATGCCAAATATAACTTCCTATTTTATGGCACTGTCAGTTTGGGCCAAAAACATAAAGCTTCGCCAGTTCCCTCTCTCCTTCGCTAGGTCTGGCCAATTATTCACACCAAGTGAAGACAGGCCCTTCTGCACTTAGTCCTTCCAGTGTATTCGTGGGTGCCCTTGCCGCCGTTGTCCACACATGGGTGTCGATTCGAAGGATTTTTGTCCTCGTTAATTACTAGACCCACCTCTTTTGCTTTATTCTCTATACTGGAAAATGTTGCCAGTAGCATCGTACTTTTGTTATATATAATGCCACTGCGATTCAGATTGACATTTTATTACGGATTCCAGCATCAGATTGAAGAAGTTGCACGAAAGTGATTCGCTCTGTTTCGATATATTTACTAATTTTCGATATATTTATTTATTTAATATTTAGACACAAGTAACACGCAGTCTTTTAACGTGCTATACTAAAAATAGTAATAATAAGTACTTAATATAAAAGTGAATAATTTAATCTAATCTAGTTTTGACATTTAACAAAAAAACGCTCTTACAACTATTCAGCACAGGTAAAATCTCTATTGGTCTCGAACGGCATTAGTTTAGCAGGGATTCCAAATTTAGCCATGGAATCGTACAGACAGCTTCTATTCGTGCTATCAAAAGCAGCTTTATGGTCGACAAAGAGTTGGTGTGTGTCGATTTGTTTATCTAGGGTCTTTTCCAGGATTTGACGTGCTGTGAATACCTGGTCAATGGTAGCTTGAAGCCACACTGATTAGGTCCAATCAGCCGGTTCATATACGGCTTCAGTCTTTCACACACTATAGTCGATAGGAGCTTATATTCGATATTTAGAAGGCTTATCCCACGTAGTTGGCACAAACGGCGGGGTCACCATTTTTATGGATTGGGTAAGTACACTGAGATTCCAATCTTCTGGCATGTACTCGTTGAACCGAATTCTGTTTAACAGCTGGTACATGCTTCTTACCAGCTCTTCGCCGCCGGCTTTGAACAGCTCAGCCGGTATAGCTTCTGCTCTGCCAAATACAACTGATTGGCCTTAAATAATACTTTCAATTTGTTCTTTCTATAGCGTCGGTATTAATCGAACAATTCGACATTTTTGTAGAACCGGTTTTCGAATTATTTGAAAAATAGCATTTTGAAAAAAAAAACTGTACCTTATGGTCAAATCAAGAAAAAACCGGGTAAACCGCTCCTAGTTCAAAGTAAAGAAAAACTACATCCGCAACTAAATGCAATTATTTTTATGAAAGAAATCTTTTAAAAATAAAATAAAAACTTAAAATCGAAGAAAGGCAATTATCTTTAAATCGTACAAAATCGTAAATCTTAAAACATCAAATTATAACAAATTACTAAATTGCGCTCATTGAACGAGCTAAAAAGGACTTCTGCCCGAATTCAGAAGTCAGTATAAGTCTATAATAGAGACAAAAGTCACAGTTTTAGACCAGTTGGCATTCTTTAAACTCAAAATAAAGCCTCTTGTCTAAAAATAAAGTTTATGTACGTGTTCGAATTACAGTAGTTTATCCTTGGCCTGACAATCACTCAAAATGTGCATGGACGTCTCCACCTCCTCAAGATATAGTCGGCAATCCTTATTTATAGACAGGCCAGTGTATGCGGAAGCTAAGTTTTTATGCGTGGTCAGTTAACTGGAAAGCAACCTAATCTTGCTAAAGGATAATAATTTGGCCTCTCTAAGATGCCCTACTTATAGCATTCTGAGCTTACCCACTCAGTAGTTATAAGCCTCGACGAGTCTGCAAAATGGTTATAGTTCAGTGAGAACATACAATTAGCATTTTCTAGCCAGTTTGTCAGTGACCTCGACACCTGCAATCCCACAGTTCCTGCTATCCGGCATAGTGACTGCAACATGGCCTCCAACTTTAGAAACAACTGCTGCTTAGCAATTAAGAGAAATTAAAATTTAAATCATTTCAAAAACTCAAAAACCCAAGCACGGCGCATTGCCATCCGATTAATTTACGCAAAAATCTATAAACCAAAGCCTTTGGGGAATAATAATAATAATAATAATAATAATAATAATCCCAACGGTTTTTTTCCCTCCATACCCGCCCGACCGACGCGAGGGGCGCATCCGTATGACGCACGGATATATAAAAAAAAAAAATTTTTTTTTTCATATACATATGCTGCGCCGAGTCATGAAAGGCAGAAGTTTGTTAAGTGTCGAGATCTAAAACTGTTCAGCTACAGAACAAATGCTCATCAGCTGATCGAGTAGTAATATATAAGTATGTTTGTATCAATTATTGAGAGCATTGAGTATAGTTTTCTTTATGTAAAAAAGTGAGTCTGAAATATCAAAAGAACCGGAGTGAGTGTTAAAATCCTGACACAAACTACGCAGTGGCTCATTTAACTCAAAATTACTTTTACATGGCTTCAGAAAAAGAGGCCGGAAATGTCTTGAAATTCGGGAGGGAACGTTTAGTTTTATTTCACCAAGAAGAGATGGGCTATAGATCAAGCCTGTCAGTAACTTCACTAAAAATACTACGCCTAGCATTTCTCTACGACTAGCAAGTGTAGGAAGATTAATGAGTTTTAAACGACTTATATATGGGGGCAGGTTGTACTGAGAATCCCAACGAAAATTTCTTAAAGCAAAAAGCAGAAATTGTTTTTGAATTGACTCTATTCGGTCGGAATGAACTTGATAGCGCGGGTGCCAAACAACAGATCCATATTCCAGTATTGGCCTCACTAACGTTGTGAATAGAGCCTTCGTAATGTATGGGTCATTGAATTCTTTTGACCATCGTTTTACAAATGCAAAAACACCCTTGGCTTTGTTAACTGTAACATTAATGTGAAGATTAAAATTAAGTTTCGGATCCATTGTAATTCCAAGATCAACAAAGTTAAACACTTGTTCGAGGTTATGGTTACATATGTCATAAGAAGCCGGTTGAAGTGCCCTTCGAGAAAAGCACATTACCTTACATTTTTTAAGGTTTAGCGGCATGTTATTTACTTCACACCAGTTAGTCATGCTATTTAAATCCGCCTGTAGTAAGGACCTTTCCTCAACAGAATGATACGATCTAAAAAGTTTTACATCATCAGCATACAATAAAATTTTTGAATAGTTAATTACAGAAGGTATGTCATTTATAAAAAGTAAAAACAGAATCGGACCAAGGTGACTTCCTTGCGGGACCCCTGAAGATACATGAATAATGTTTGAGGAACTATTTTTAAAAAGAACTCGTTGTGTTCTGTCCATGAGGTAAGAAGATATCCAATGAAGGAGATTAGGTTGAAAACCAAGGAGATCGAGTTTATGAATCAGTAAAGCGTGACTTACTCTGTCGAATGCTTTACTAAAATCGGTGTATATAACATCAGTGTGCATAAATTCTCTGAATCCATTTGAAACATGAGTTGTGAACTCGAGCAAGTTTGTAACGGTAGATTTACCCTTAGAGAACCCGTGTTGAGTGCTAGAAATTGTAGAGGATAATGAATGCGTTAAATGGTCAACAACGATTGCCTCAAATAGTTTAGGAATAGCAGAAATCTTAGCTATACCGCGATAATTTTCTATAGAGGACCTACTCCCGGTCTTATGAAGGGGTAAAATGAATGATTCTTTCCAAGCTGAAGGGAAAACCCCAAGCCTAAGAGAAAGATTAAATAAATTAGTTAAGGGCTCATAAATATGTTTAGCACAGTTTTTGAGGAACCACGTCGGGATCAAATCGGGGCCAGCCTTAAAAGATTCTTTTAAGTTACTCAAACAATAAAATACTTCCTCAGAAGATATTTGCGGAATAAAAGCAGAGGTTAAGGGACAAAGTTTATATGGATAAGGTTTGCTCAGAGGCAAAGTAATGGAGTAATTTGACCTGAAGAATTTGGCAAACATGTTGGAAATTGATTGGGAGTCACAAGACACGGTATTTTGATATTTCATGGCAGACGGAAAACCAGTCACTCTGCGTTTTGAGTTAACGAAATCGTAAAATGATGCAGGGTTTGTTATTAAATTCCTTTTAACTTTGCACAAATAAGATCTGTAGCATTTTTTATTTAATTCAAAGTAAGCGTGTCGGAGAACTGAGTATTTAACATAGTTAGTGTGCAAACCAGTTATTTTGTACAGTTTAAAAGATCGCGACTTTTTATTTTTTAAATTTCTTAGTTCTTTTGTAAACCAAGGTTGTGATTGCTCCTTTTGTACGCAAACCCGTTTAGGTACAAACTTTTGAAATAAACTATATATAGTATTATTAAAATGCTGGACACAACGTTCAACATCATCTTTATACGTCGGCCAAGATAATTTTGACAATTCTCGATCTAATTTCTTGAAATTGGCTTTCGCGAAAATAAAACGAGCGTTTGAGCTACTTGATTTATCGACATTATTTCCAAAATCCCCTATAACCTCGTAATTTAACTCAATCGCAGGGTGATAAGAGTCCTCTGGAATAACCAAGGGTTCGCACCTCTTCATAGATGATTTAGATATATCATCAACAAAAACAAGGTCTAGAATGTTTCCAAAATGGTTTGGAGTTAAATTAATCTGATTTAGACAGAGCTCAGCCATATCTTCTAAGAACACATTGTATCTATCCCTTGATGAAATTGGAACGATAAAGTCGTCCATGAAAGTCCATGATATGCCTGGCATATTGAAGTCACCAAGTACAATGATCGAGTCATGTGCAGTAATCATTGAACTTAAGGATGTAAGTAACGCAATATGTTGAGAATATACCGATAAGTCAGAATTAGGAGGGATGTAGCAAACAGCTAAATAAAAGAAACCATTTCCAACCATAACTCGTATTGCTTTAAATTCGATTGACTCGATGAGGGGGATATTAACATCTTCGGATGGTATAGAAGAATGAACTGCAAAAAGAACACCCCCACCGATTCTGTCCTTACGGTCATTTCTATAAATTTGATAATGATTAGGAAGGATCTCTGAATTAAAAATATGTGGTTTAAGCCAGGTTTCAGTAAAGCAAATTATGTTATAGTTACAGTCTAAGCCTTTTAAGTATAAATCGTTTAATTTAGTATTTAAACCTCTAACGTTTTGGTATAAAATACTTAAAGTAGAATTTAATATTAGTTTTTTGGCTCAGTGTCACGATTAGGAATTGAAGCTAAGTTATTTATATTATTTTTATTTTTATGTGGCTTATATTCAAACTCGCGAACAAATGCCCCGGTAGGCCAAAAAGAATTGTTAAGCAAAGAATCAAAAACTTCAGGTGCCACATCAATTTTAAAAGATGATACGTTACGTTCATATTTAAAGTTAAATTTTCGGATTGCTAAGTTACAAGTCTTAATTTTCGATGAAATGTAAAACTCTATATCATCAGAAGAAGTGTCCCTAGCAAAT
The DNA here is from genome assembly GCA_963971545.1 of Philophylla caesio. Taxonomy (NCBI): domain Eukaryota; kingdom Metazoa; phylum Arthropoda; class Insecta; order Diptera; family Tephritidae; genus Philophylla; species Philophylla caesio. The sequence goes on along the minus strand of OZ020608.1, from coordinate 64,345,021 downwards.
CTTGAAACAAAAATGGACTTTCTCAAAGGAACCACAACCAGCTTCTTTGCAGAGCAGTTAGTCCCATCTAAAGGTGCTACAGTTTTTGAAACAATAGAAGCAGATTGGGAAGGTGGAAGCAAATGAGGTGGAGATGAACCCACATCAGGTGAAGATACCTGTAAGTTAGCCTGATCTGCATTGCTTTTATTAGAGGAAGAAGCTCGAGTGCAGATAGCCCTTGACGAAGTTGATGAAGACGTACCCTGAGGCGGTGGGACAGGGGACAGAAGATTAATTAGCTCAATTTGTTGGGGTTTGGGCACTACATTCTTTTGAGGTACTATAAGAGGAGCGACAATACTTTCCTTGGGCGGGCTGTGGGTACGTTTGCGTTTGGTCTCTCTTACAGGTTGCAAAGTTTGATTATCTAGGCACTTAAATGATTTAAACGCGTTTTCATAAAGTTTAAATTTTTCATTAAGTGCCCGAAAGTCTTTGCCCATTTCGAAAAATCCATTTCTGGTTTCTCTAAAAAATCGGAAAAGTTCAACCTCAGTTGATCTGCATTTCAAACAAGACCAACGAATACCTTTTCCTTCTTCTATTAAGTCCAGGACTCTACCAAACAGTCCGGCACATTTTATATGAGCAATCCCATCGCACAACCAGCATGAAACAGAGCGTTGCTCATTATCGGTTTTTTTAATTTTGCAGTTGTCAAAAATGCAAGACATAATTTAACACAACTAAGTAAAAACTAATATCAAAAAAAAACAAATACTCGTATTGTATTAATAAAATAAAGGAGAAAGCAGTTTGAAAGGTAATGCAAGTTTTTTAATGGTTTGAGAGCTATTAATGTAACGAACAGTTTTAGATGCACAGTATTTGACACGTAAAAAACTAAACGCAAACAGCTGTTTCAGGAATGACAATCAAGGAAGAGAAAAGAAAATGCGCGCAATACAAATACAAAGTCTAAAGCAAATAAGAAGCAATAACAATGTAAATAAGAAACAATAACAATGCAAAGCAACTAATGACTCGGCAATTGAAAAACTAAATTAAATTGCAATAAAATCAATGCAAATATGCTTAACAGATGTTATACTTAGCTTTAAATGCGCACAGATGAATCTCCAAATATTTTATCACTAAATTATTTAATTATATTAAATAAGTAAACCAATTTTAAAAAGAAAAAAATATCACAACAAAACACAACTTAACAGCTTGACGTTACGCTTGCCACTTGCCATATTTAAAGGATTGTTTCATTCAAGCCGACAGTAAACCTGTTATTGTCAAACAATATCTTCTGGGAAAATATCTAGAAAAAAAAAACAATGAAACTGTTCGACAGCTCAAATCGGTATTGAGTATTTTATTTGATGCCCATGGTGCTTACGTACAGCTCGTTTGTTGATATAAAACTTTAAGGGCCGTACAAATACAACTTTCCTCGCTTTACTTGACAATACAAAATTTAACAACAAAGCATGAGGTGTAGAAGAAGGTTTGCTACATAGAACGCTTTGACAGTTTCTGCGTTGGTTGTTTGTTTTGAATTGTTATTTGTGCCTTTTCCGAGTATTTTGTTTAATAAAAGAATAAGAAGTGAATTTTACTTATATGTATAATTAAGTGGTTGTTATGCTACTAATGTATGTTTGAAAGTCGCGAGTGTATTAAACTATATTCAGGCCGAGCATCTTTCGACAAAATAAATAAAAACCGATCTAGGGGAGTTCAAAAAACAGGTGAGGGTGGTTACCAAAGAGGTGTTTAATTTGCTGTTTATGCATATTTTATTCTTTTATCTTTTTAAAAGTAATTATACACGCAAATACTATAAAATACTAGTAAATTTTCTAAATCGTGTGTATATGCACGCAGAAATTAAATGGGAATGTAAACAGTTGGTTGTCAAAGTGTAAAAAAGTTGAGAGTGCTAAAATATTTAATGATGTCTTTAAAGTTTAAAGTTAAAAAAAAATGTCATATATAATAAGATTTTCATGTTTAACCAGCCCTTGAATCTGACGTTTTTGCAACATTAAAACTGTGTGAATAAAAGTTAAAGATATCGATCATTAGAACTAATTTTGTTTAATCATGTTTTTATGTCGCTGTTTTGCAGATTCCTTTATCTGATATGACTGCTCTAGCTCTGCCTCCGTAATACATACTACATATGTATGTACATACTTTACAAATATACGCCTTACTAATTTGGTCAAATAAAATTTTATTACATTATTAGAGTATATGCGACATATATACATAAAATTCTGATACAAATGGACGTGAAAAAACCTTCGAGCCACAAAAGCCATGTTTTTATTCCTGCAAGTGGTAATTGTACTGTATATTTATACATCCATATATTTGATTTAATTTTGCTAATATTTGTAGTGACCACCACACCATACAACTGCGCAATCAAAATATAAAAAAATATATGCATGTATGTATGTCAAGCTACGAGTATATGTATGCATAAGTACATACATACATACTACGTACATATGTTTGTACATTTTTAAATGCTTGTCGTTTGGAAAATGTTGTACTTCTTTTTGCCATGTGATTTTTTTTTTTGACTCAGGACTTTGCACATCCCGGCAATATAAAAAGTTTAATTTACGAGGCAAAAGTGAGAAATCTAAACTGAAAAAACGGTTTTCGCCAAATGGAACTTGCTCTTACCATTTACCTTCGCTTTTGTAGAGCCATTCATCTTCACTGTTTTTCGCTACTTGTGGTTCGCCGTTGAAGAAATAAAAACAAAATTATGTGCCCGTTGTATTGTCATACCAATAACTCTCTCGCCTATGCAATAACTGAGTTGGGGGTTATGAATGTGAGATTGCCATGCAAGAATTAACCATGTTTTGTTAGCCACTTAACAACAACAATGAAAAACGCAGTCATTGTGGTTGGCTCACTGGCAGCAGCGGATGTGGAAAACCTTAGTCCAATGCTTCCTCGACATGTCAGTTCATTGTTTCCGCAATGTCAACGAAAAGGCTAAAGAGTATAGCACAGCAATGTTTATAAAAAAATGACGAAAATGTATAATTTGTAACATACTCGTACCTTGCGAAGGCGGCTCTGACAAGCCATTGCCGGCCGACGATCTTTCTCGCGCCGTTGCATTAAGGAAACGCCAAACATTTTACATGCAATTTGGTCAGCACTGTTGTAAAAATGTTTATTGCTACTTCTTTGGCTTTAATTTTACTTCAGTCGAGCCATTGACATAAGGAAGTGGGGAACTGATAGTCGCCTAATGGTCGCGGTTACGTTTCTTTAATCCAAAAGCTTGCCAAACAGGATATTTTGGTGGCTTATCTAAACCCGACGAAGTTTTCATACACATTAATTAAGCATCTGCTTTTATTTTAAAGCTAAAACAACAACAATATTTTGGAATAATAATAAAATTTTACAGTAAAAATTTTAAGAGAAACTAAACAAGTGAATGCAATAACAATTAACTGCTTTTTCGCAAATCAAAGCAGAAAAGAAAATAATCAAATAAATAAAAAAAAACAAGCCTTAATCAAAACCGGCACTGTCAGCTTCAAAGTCAGAGTCGGGTATAGAATGTTACTAAATATATAATATGTTTTTGAGACCATGCAATCTCAATGTAACTAAGATTATATGTTCAGAATTATACGACTTATACATAGTTAAGTCTGACTTATTTAAAAAACTACTCAGGCAAAATATATATCTTGAAGAATGCAATTTTTAAACTACACATGTATTTTTTGGTATGTATGTATGTACATACTGGGAATGGGATTTCGGGATTCCGTGATTCCGGTGTTTTTTAACCCCCAAATATCCAGCGATTAGTTTGTTCAAATCCCGGAATTGTTGAAAACAATTCATTTATTAGCCATTTAAACTTAAAATTTTTTATCAAAACAAATCATTATTTGTAACACTGGTTAAGCTTAGCTTGTTTGCAACACCTATTTTATAAATTAGGTGAAAGTTACCCAGTCAAAGTTAGTGTTGAAGCCTCATGTGATCGAAACATGAAATAAAAATTAAGATATCTACTTTGAGTAATATGTACATTTTTTAATAAACTCTTTTTTATTAATCCAAACAATAATTTAATCTAAAATATGACTTTCTGATGCTTCTAATTTTACTGCTATTATAAAGGAGCTGGATAATATCCTCCTTAATGTAGAAAATGAGCATAACCATGAAAGCGATGTTAATATCACTAACGACGAGGTGGTTGAGGTGGATAAGTAAGTCTCAAAGAAAATTGCATCAAGTTTTAACGAGAATCTTGCAAATGTACAATAATAGAAAGGCCATCGATTTATCAGAAGGTTTGGAAAAAGTAAATGATATTTCTTGTAATGGGGGCGACAATCCAACCAACAAGTGTTGAAGCTGAGCGGTGCTTCTCCACTGCAGCTTTTATATACAGCAAAAATATAAATAAATCTAACTCCCTCAAAATGGGATGGGTGCTGTATTTTACTTGATGCATTGCTTTTGTTAATTAAATGTATTGTAGCATGTATATACTATATACATATATATTGATCTAAAACAGTCATTAAAAATAATTTTACTGTTAAGTTTTATGTTTATTTTTTTCTTGTTGATTGAAAACACCAATAAATGTATATGTACATGAATTACAACAAAATGTTATTTTTTTTAATAATAATGTTAAGACTTCCTGAATTTCGGGATGATGCTAGGATCCCGGGATTTTGTTTTCAGTTCTCGAAATCCCGGGGTCAATAAAATGCCAAAAATGTACATCCGTAGTACATAATGTTAATAACAATTTGGCGCTTATTAATATTACGTTAAGTGTTTGGCTGAGTTTGTCCTAGCATTCGTGAAGAGCGTCCTGAACTTCTACCACAAATGGGCGACCGACAGTTTTATGCCGACTCCGAACGGCAAATGTAGTTTTTATGAGACGTTTTTTCATGTCAGAAATTCCCTTCGGACGTTTGCCATTGTCTGTCGATCCCCGAAATCAGCGGCATAGCGAGTTATAGCACGCACCGCTACATATTCGACCACAGCGTACGCTTGTCCTTTATGTGTCTTTTATTAACACTTTAAAAATATGACAATGATCGTTGCAGTAGTGAATTCTGCACTACTACATCCTTACCAGATTAGCATATACTTGACTTTGCAGCAAACTCCATTCTGGAATGGCAAGGCGTATTATCATATATATACCCTTTTGGGCTGCCACATTACCTAACCCTAACCTATTATCACATATAATAACCAATGACTCAAGCTATTTCGAGAATTACGCCATTTTCGCAAAACGTTATGTAAGTGGGCATTTAAGAAGGAAACACACATACATTCAGGCTTTCTTTGCACAAAAAGTAATGCGTTTAAGAAAGGATTTCTATGCATTTGCAAAAAATGTTGTATGCAATAAGATCGCACGTAAATAGGATATTCAAAAGGTGTCGGAAAGTCCCGTGTTATTAAAAAATTATAAAATTTAAAAAAATCCATGTTGTGTTATTTTATTTTCCTTTTCTGAGCAATGCAATAAAAACAACAAAAATAAATTGTAGGCTTCTGCAAATATTATGATGAAAAAGAACTAATATTCCTTAAAGTAAACAAGAGCGTAAATAAAATTGCCAAAATCATTCATATAAATACGAACAAAAACAAACTACATAAATTTTTAACAAAGAACAAATCGTACACTGGCGAAAGAAGTGCAAAGTATTTTTAACTATGAATAAGTGAATTATGTTAATAACTTTAGTGTACATGTATTTCTTATGCCATCAAAAAATATTTAAGGATTATAAACAATATTTATAGTTCTATACTTATAAGCAAATAAAATGCTACAAAATGTATTTCGAGTACTTTTGAAATGAGAAAAAACATACAAATCACTTAATCACTTCTGTACTGGATTGTACCTTTTGAGAAATTTTTTTATTCTTTTTTTCAATCATATGCAATGAACACAATTTACAATGCATATGCAAATACATGCTAACACCTGAGCGATTTCTGACTATTCACCGCAACAATAAAGTTCGTTACCACACTTAGCACTTCAAATTGATAAACGATGCGTTGATAATGTGGAGCGTTTATGTTGCTGTCACCATTTGTTCACAACAGCAGTTGCTCTGCTTGCTTGAATGCCATTCGCGGCGAGTCGACAAACCACTTGATTTCCGGTAGTCAGAGATACGAGTATGTATGTATGTATGTATGCACCTTCTATAGAAAATCGTTAAAAGGGTTCAGCGAGAGCGAGTGTGTGAGAAAGAAAATTTTTGATATGCAGATTTTTGTCACCCCAGCTTTAGCGGTAAACCGCACACGTTGACAATACGCTCCAGTGATTATCCTGTACAAGTAGTATCCTTGCGTGGGTTTATCTTTATCAGCGGCAGGCATCAGTCACAATGTTGAAAGGATTTACAGAGATGGCCGGAATTATAGTGAATTATTCCGCATTTTGCTCACAAATCTCAATCTGTGCACACAGCTATACATACAAACATACATACATATGTACTTGAGAATACAAGAATGGTGGGGCAGGAAGAGTGTGGGACGTGTGAGAAGATAGAGAGAGCATTAAGAGGTGACAGGCCGTGAAATGATGTGTCAATCGCAAGCGATGCATTACAGCTGCTGCTGTTGTTGCGTTCGTTGATTTCAATTTGGGACAATTGTACTTTGCTTTCGTTTTTGTTTTGGAGTAGTGTTGACAGCGATTATGCAAATTTCGCGGTCGAACCTCAAGCAACAAAGATCATTTATTCACGTATAGTTTGCGGTAACTATGTACTTTAAAATTTGAAAGCATTTCATATTTATTCCATCATACATTTTATATGAATTGCAGTAAGCAATAATAATACACACATATGTATGTACGTGCAGCTTTCTTCTTCTATATCGTTCATTATTTACTGATTTTATTTACTTTATTATCGAATAAGCAATGCAATTCATTATTATCCTCATGCGACTTACGGGGTTTACTTTTTGTTTAGCGCAGCACCTAAGCTTTTAAGTACTAAACAAAAAATGTTAAAATATTGACCAAAATTCCGTTGTCTCTTATGGAAAACATATTAATTATTTTTAGACCTGAGTGCATTTGTGCAGAAGAATATATATTCACTTTGTTCGCAATAAAGTTGTAAAGGAGTCCTTTGGTTTGCTAGTACATGCATCTTTGTATTAGCAAATGAAATTTTTTTATTTGATGCGAACTGTTTAAATTATTTTATAATTCTATAATTAAGATATCTTATTCCGTCCTTCTTTTGCACCCTGTCTCTCTCTCTTTTTAGACCATGTAATGCTCTATTAATATCATTCATTTATTCAGTTATGTATGTATGTTATTAGTTAAGATTAGTTACAGCTTTTTGACAGAATTTTCTATAGAAAAACTAACCCTATGATCTATGTGATCTCGGTAATTAGCAATTCTTTAAAATCGCCTAATTGTTATTTTACTTGTAGAACTGTATGGTGTTTTAAAGGTTGTACTCGTATTCTGCATGTGAGAAAGTCATATGTATACAATAGGACAAACCTTTACTAGGCTTTATAAAAACATACGAAGACAAAGTATATTTACAAATATCTAACAAGTCCTCAATACATTATTTGTTTGATTCACCAAGCAAATTTTTAACATTAAATTCAGACTTTATACCCTAGGGATCTTTTCTATAAGTACTTTCTCAGGTGGCCTGAATTATTTGTATTTTCTAAAATTACTGATATAAGAGATGTTTGCGTGAATATTGTCGAAGTTAGGAAAATGTTTGACCATGCCTGCCACAGACACGAAATGTGTTTACTTTACGATCCTTTCATGCTGTCTTGCAAAACCTATTATACTATTACCTATCTCCTCAATATGAAAGGATATATCTTTATAGGCACTATTTTAATACTAATTCGTCCTTGTACTCAAAAAAATGTAGCTGCTTTTAGTTCTATGGAATGTTCTCTTTCATTGGATTGCTATTCTACATTGCTCTGAATATTTTTAATATTTGTTATTAATTAAACATATCCTTGAAATTTCGAAGACCCTTATAAAAAATTCTGACGTCAGAGAGAAAACCTAAAAACTTAGTTTTACTATAGTTGGCCACTATATTCATGTGTAAAATTTACTGTCGCAACTCTAGTTGTCGTGTCAGAACACAGTTATGTAAAAAAGTGAGTCTGAAATATCAAAAGAACCGGAGTAAGTGTTAAAATCCTCACGCAAACTACGGAGTGGCTCATTTATCTCAAAATTACTTTTACATGGCTTCAGAAAGAGGGGTCGGAAATGTCTTGAAATTCTGGAGGGAACGTTTAGTTTTATTTCGCTAAGAAGAGATGGGCTCGAGATCAAGCCTGTCAGTAACTTGAGCAAAAATACAATGCCTAGCATTTCTCTGCGACTAGCAAGTGTAGGAAGATTAATGAGTTTTAAACGACTTATATATGGCGGCAGGTTGTACTGAGAATCCCAACGAAAATTCCTTTAAGCAAAAAGCAGAAATTGTTTTTGAATTGAATCTATTCTGTCGGAATGAACTTGATAGCGCGGGTTCCAAACAACAGATCCATATTCCAGTATGGGTCTCACTAACGTTGTGAACAGAGCCTTCGTGATGTAAGGGTCATTGAATTCTTTTGACCACCGTTTTACAAATGCAAAAACACCCTTTGCTTTGTTAACTGTAACATTTATGTGAAGATTAAAATTAAATTTGAGCATGAGTTTGAACGATAGTAGAGTTATTACGGACGGAGGAGGTATCGCCGAGTGCCCCACGCCACAGAATTTTGCGCTGCAAATTCCGATGCCGGTGATGTCAGGCGATAATATTGACGCCTAGTTTTATTCACTTGATTTCAGGTTTGAGGCACCGGTTATCACAGCCGACGTCACTGCTAGCGTGCCACCAGCCAAACCAATGAAGTTGCTCACCATCATAGACGCGGCGCGGTTTACTCAAAAATATCAGTACGTTCGCACCAAACTGTCTGAAAATTTCGGCGAAAGCCAACAACGCCGCCTGCAACGCGTGCTCCGCGACAAGCCCTTGGGTGACCGCCGGCTAAGCGAGCACTTCAACAAATTATGGCTCAGCCGGCTGCCACCTTACGCACAAGCGACCATAATCGCTACCAGTGTACCAACAGTGAATAAATTGAAGATCGCGGACTGAGGTAGCTGCGCTTAAGCAACGCTTCGACGCGGTTGCAAGGGACAGAAAAACGTTTTGCCCCAGATCCAGAACTCCAGCACGTAGCCAAAATGCCAGTAGCAGCGGAGCCAGCGATACGTGTTGGTACCATAGATAGATACCTAAGAGTTCGACGATGGCTCGAGCATCAAACTCGGATACACAACTGTTTGCCGCTAATGGCTCGCCAATTCAAGTATTCGGGGAAGTTTTTTTGAAACTTACTCCCAACTTGCGCAGAATATTCGTCTGGAAATTCATCATTGCGAACGTGACACAAGCGACTATTGGCGCTGATTTTCTGTCGAACTTCGATCACCTACCTGACCTGAACGGTTGCTGCCTACTTGATCGGAAAACAGCGCTGAAAACTGATTTTACAATGGCGGCACTCAACACAACAAACATCTCAACCATAAAATCGAGCAATTACTTTTCAAATCTGCTGGAAGAGTTTACAGACACGGCCAGCAACCGCCGAGGCAACAACAACAGTGGTTCATCGTATTGTAACTACCGGCCAGCCCGCTTACACTAGACCGCGAAGACTCTCCCCTGAGAAACTGATGACAGCCAGAAGTCGAATTCCTGATGAATCTTGGGATATGTAGGCCCTCTAGTAGCGAATGGCCGAGTCCTCTACATATGGTGTGCAAGGCTTACGGAGGCCATCGGATCGATACCCTAGGCCGTTACTACACGACTTTGCTCACATCTTATCAGGTAAAACAGTGTTGTCCAAAATCGACTTGAAGAAGCATTCCATCAGATTCGGATTCATTCTGATGACGTATGCAAGACCGCAATTACAACCCCGTTCGGCTTATACGAGCTTACACATATGACCTTTGGGTTGCGCAACGCAGCGCAGACGTTCCAACGAGTTATAAACGATGTTTTTCGTGGCATCGAAAATAGTTTTCTCATTTATCTCGATGACATTTGTGCCAAGCTCAAGCTCACCAGAAGAGCACCAATTGCATCTTCGCACAGTATTTCAGCACTTGCGGGAAAATAATCTGACTATTAATGCTGCAAAGTCAGGGCTTAGTGCAGCCGAACTCGAATTACTGGGTCACTTAATAACAAAAGACGGAGTCCGACCGCCTTCCAACCGGGTTAAAGCCGACAGTAGCCAAAGAACTTAAACGTTTTCACGCGATGTTTAATTTTTCAGACCATTTTTGCTGCACCCACTACTACACAAGCACCTCTTTTTAAGATGACTTCAGGTAATAAGTGTAATGACAACACATTTTCGAATTGGTCTGAAGAGAACGTAAGGCAATTTGAAGCGTGCAAGCAAGACTTGGCAAACTGTACATTACTCGCTCACCTGGTTATCAACGCCAACTCTCCTTATGGATCGACGTGCCGGACTATGCTGCAGACGCTGCTCTACACCAGGTGGTGAATAACAAGCTTCAACGATTGGGCTTCTTTCAGCGACTTTTTCAAACTCTGAGCAAAGGTACAGTACAATGTTTCTTGGCATTCGCCACTTTCGCTTTGTACTTAAAGGGAGGCAATGTCATGTCTGCACAGACCACAAGTCACTGACATTTCCCACCCATTAACGCCCCGAGAAAGCATCCGGCCGTCAAGCTCGCCAGCTAGATTTCATCGCACAACTCACTACCGATATTCGCCACGTGCCAGACGAGAAAAATATAGTCGCGGACTTGCCATCTCGCATACAAGCGATCACATCTGAGCCAATCAACTACGAAGAACTAGCAACAGATAAGGCAAGGTATACAGCGTGACAGCCGCCAGTTTGCAAAGCAGTGCATCCAGTGTCAACGCAATAAGATCGCCCGTCACACGGTTTCTCCGTCGCAACGTCGAATTTGCCCAAGCCAGCATTTTGAACATGGACATTGTAGGAACATTTCCACCTTCTGATGGCTGCCGCTACTGCCTCACCGTGACTGAACGTTTCAGTAGAAGGCCCGGTGCCTTTCCGATTCCTGACAGCACCGCTCCAACTGTAGCTAGAACTTAATCAGAGGTTGGATATCGCGATTCGGCGTCCCCCTGGACATCACTTTAGACTTGTGCCGCCAATTCGAGACCACACTGTTCCAGAATTTACTGCAGTGCCTCGGCATTCGACACCTGCGGACTACGCCATATCATCCACAAGCAAATGGTTTAGTCGAACGATGGCACCGCATCGTTTTATCATTAGTTCTGTTGGGTGTACGCTCTGCATATAAGCCCGATATTGGTACTTCGCCAGCCAAGTTGGTCTACGTAACCACACTACGATTACCAGCGGAATTTTTCATAGATTGCAGCAGCCCAAGCAATGAGGCAAAGATCGTCGTACAGCTTCGTCGTAATATGCGTGATCTTCGGCCTGTGGATATTTCCTGGCACACCAAAAAATCCTCCTTGCACTCGGTGCTGAAGACATGCCAACAACCTACGACACCATAAGATCTTCGCAATGAACATTAATGACAAAACTGTGAAAATTTCGCTCGACCGTTTGAAGAAAGCATTTATCGCCGAGGCTCCCGACTAGGAGGGGGGTACTGTGGCATCACCACAAACCAGGCACAAAAGCTCATCAATACGACCAGAATACAAACTTGCGTTAACGTGCATTCTTCTTCAAATTCCTTTTATTGTGCACTTAATAAATTATAAAATAAAGTTTTATACTCTCCTCTATTTGTACTTCCAACCGAATCACAGGCATTTCATCTCATCATAACCGATACTCCACATAACCTTCAATTCCAAACGCCTGCAGTTTTCAATCCGATTTATTAACAAGCACCGTCAGCCATTAGCTGTGGTAGGGGAAATCTTTCAATGCATGTCATGATGCTTCCATAGCAAACAAATAAATAAATAAATAAAAACTCGTATATGTGGCGCTTAAGTAATTTTGTCGATTGAGGTTCGATATGAATGTACATACTTACATACATACATATGTATGTACATGTACGAGTATGTATGCATTTGCTTACTAAAAGTTTCAATATACAAAATTAAGCAACATTTTCTCTATGAATTTGATCAAAAACGCTTAGATAGTCATGCTTAACATTAGAATCTAATTAGTAAATTTTTGCAAAAGCGAAGTTGTCTTCTTTGTCCGCTTCGCTTTGTGCATGCCCTCGCTTCGTTTTCTTTGTTTTAGATGTGAACTTTTAGTTGGCATCGCATCTATTTCACTTTAATAGTTAATTAAAACTTTCTCGTGAAATTTCTTTGAAGTTTCAATCATCTGCGCTAGAGAACTTTGTCTTCTCATTTTCACGTGGCGTCACCAGTGTGTCCACATCTTATACCACTGTTTAATTAAATGAACATTGTTTGAAAGTTATTTTAGCATAATTTATGGCGTCATACAAAAGACCATATTGTATTAGCAATATTATACCCACAAGTTGCGGTATTATTTATACTCAAAGAAAAATATTTTTAATCTTTGGCACAATAATTTAAAAATATATTTTTAGCATAAAAAGAGTAAGTAAAATTATTTCACGATATTTTCACAGAAATGGCAATTTCGTCATTGATTGTGACAGCATGACATTACCCAGCAACGGTCATTGTTATTGATAGTTTTTATAGGAATATATTTGCATGGCATTGTCACCAGTGCCATTGTCAGCAGTATATCGCTTACGATTCACAATTAGTGTGGAAATGTCATTAAATCCACATTTATGACGCTGTCACCGCTGACCATTTTCGGTCCTGAATGTGTTTGAAAACTTTACACAATTTTAATTCTTACTGCCCAGTGCTGCCTTTGCCGCTTTTTTCTTTTGCGAATTTAAGATCGCGAAGAAATATTGATTCATGTAATGCTTTCACCGAATGAATGGCTAACTTTGCATGGCTTAGTTGTCTAAGGATCTAAACATCAATTAATAAATAGTAGCACTCGTTTCAAGTCCATTTTGTAAAATAATCTATATTTGTACACATATGCAACTCTTTGCTTTTCTCTTAAACTCTACGAACAAATAAGTCGGCCGATTAATTTTAATACAAATAATTAAATCCACAGCAATACCTGAATCTAATTTTGCAAACCGTTACTGCACGTGTGTACAACAAAAATGCTCTTGAAAACATGGCAATATAAAAAAAAAAAATTTGATTAGAGAATAGTAAACGAACAAATACACGGGAACTCTGGTGCGATATTTGCACCATTAAGGCTTGTTTACAAAAAACAAAACAAAGACGTAGGTAAAATGACAGATACCAAGATACAAAACAAACCTGCAATACCCAAACGGATTAAAATTACTGTTCTTACCGCGAAGGCAGATTCGAGATAAAAATATACCCTTTTGGACCCTTAACACCTAACATTTGTTAACATTTACGACTATGCACCAATAACTGATTGACCAAAAAACGAAATTAATACGGAACAACAGGCATAAACTGAACAGAACGAAAATTGACACTGAAGATGGCACAACGCCGAAACCGGTTTGTCTCCAAACAAAACTTGATAAGGTATGACGGAAAATCGTTTCAACAAATATCAACATTCCAACCTGTCGGACAAGAAAAAGAAAAAAACAAAATAAAAAGAAATAGTATATCAAAAGTTGTTGAATGAAACTATTGAAGAATACATTTTTATCTTGTTTGAGTGGTCAGTCGTTCATATTTACTGTTTAAAAGAAAAGTTTATCAAACGTCAAAATTCACCTCCCTTTAAATAAGGAAATCTAATCTTAGAAAATGCTCCTCTCACTTGAGGCAACTTACCACGAAATGAGTAAATATTTACTAATTTGTATAAAACTTGCGATTTATTTAATGACGGTTTTTATTTATTTCTTCTTATACTCTGAAAAGTTTACAAGAACTTTTTCAAATATAAGATGCGTAGAGTGAAGAGTACACCTTTCGATAGCGACGATTCGAGTCCGCTTTTGGGCATACGGATTAATCCCTGAACATTTCACAAGGACAAAAAATCATATTAACTACAACAAACATAATCTTCGAGTATCAAGAGTTACTTTCCGACTTGTCAGACTTTATGACATGTGCTAAGAAAAAAACGAGAAAATTTTTTTGTTGTAACAATATCTTAATAATAATAATAATAAACCCAACGATAACCCTCCTTTCCCGCCCAACCGCGCACTTGTGAACAAGGGTATTATAACTTTGTTCGCATAACGGTTGCTTGTAACAGCATAACGGAATCAAGATAGATATAGATATATATGTATACGAGTATACCAAAATGCTCAGAATGAAAAGATAAGTCGATTTAGCGATGTCTACCTGTCCGTCCGTGCAGGCGGTAACTTGAGTAAAAGCTAAGATTTCTCAATCGACCCAGAGCAGGTTGTTATTGAAAATGGGCAAAATCGGACAATAACCACGCCCACCTCCCATATAACGGCAATTGTCGAAAATGCAAAAATTGCTAGATTTCAGTAGCTATCAAAAAATTAATTTGCTCAAATTTGGTATGTAGTGTTGATATTCGAGCAGGAAATCCGACTGTATACAATTTTTGTACAAGGGGCGTAGCAACGCCCACTTATGAGTCCACCCCATCGAGTTTGTTCAAATTTGGTATACGTATTACACTATGCCTATTTAAGCGATATTTATAATATCAACATAATATCAAAATCTGACCATAACAACGCCCACCAGCCATATAACGGTAGTTTTCGAAAACACTGAAAATCGCATGTTTCAAAAAATGTTGAAGGGAAATATCTTGAGTTTAGTATGTGGTGTTGTATTGCATCCAGAAATCCGACTATATGAAAATTTTGGAAAAGGGGCGTGTCACCGCCCAGTATTTGAGATCATATGTATATGTCTGGAACTACTTTATTGATTTCGTCTAAACTTGGCACACATGTTAGATTGTACCTTGTTAGGTGAGATTATGAAAATGCTTGAAATCGGACGAAAATTTCGCCCGTCTCCCATATAACGGTAATTTTCCAAAACTATGAAAATTTGATACTTCAGTAACGATTGGAATTAAGTCAACAAATCGATTTCAACGAACATTTTGGAAAAGGTACATGGAACCGCCCACTTTAGAGTTCATATGCAGATATTTCTCTGGAAATCCTTTATCGATTTTGCCCAAAGTAAAGATATTTTATTATGTCGAAATAATCAGTATTTTTAAAATTACTAAAATTGGACCAGACCCAGTAAGTTTTTAAAACCCGTAAAAATCGGATACTTTCGTAACTAGTGAAGCTAATTTGCTCAAATTTGGTATGTGGTTTTGTATTAAATCAAGAAATCCGATTATATGAATATTTTGAAAAAAGAGGCTTACATCAAGTTCGGTTTTGCCCGAACTTAGTCCCTGCTTTATTAATTTAAAAATTTAGCTGAAAGCGTGCGCCGGGTATATAAAGTTCGATCGAACTTAGCCACTTCTTTACTTGTTTTAAATATTGTTGTGCCGATTTGAGAAAGAGTTTGTTAAGTTTCGAGATCTCTAACTGTTCAGCTACAGAAAAAATGAATTCATCAGCGGACCGAAATGTTACTATGTACTAACGCAAATCAATGTAAGAGGGGGGACATCACATTCTTCTTGATGTTAAAGAGCGAGTCTGACACATCAAAGGTGTTGAAAAGCAAGTTAAAATCCTGACACAAGCACCGGAATGGCTCATTCAGTTCAAAATTTGTTTAACATTGATTCAGAAAAAGGTATTTAAAGTGCCTCGAAATACGAGAAGGGACATTGAAATTAACTTCTGCCAAAAGAAAAGGACTATCAATCGATCCCGTGACCAACTTCACCATAAACATTATGCCTAACATTATTCTACGATTTGAAAGAGAAGGCAGATTTATAAGTTTCAGCCGCCTTGTATATGGTGGCAGTCTGTGAGTAGAATCCCAACGAAACGAAACATATACAATATATGTTTTGTATACGTGCATACATACATAAGAATGTGCGAATTTATTCTATAAAACTTATTACTTAAACACTTAAGGAAGGTATCTTTATTTAAAATTTAATTAAATATGAAAATAAGTCGTCGGGACTTTTTAGCTGCGAAGTCATCTATTATATCATCTGTTTCAATATCAAATCGACGATGAGTACTCATTATGACTTAGCCATTAAGTCGTTCCTTTTTCGTCGAATTTTGCAAAAAAGTTTTCCATCTTTTCAGTCTGGAAGAGGATCTTGTCTCGCTAGTTTTAACCAAGAAAAAATTGCTGGAAAAGGTCTTATTACATTGATCTAAACTTTCAATTGCAGATGTTGGTCGCTTACAAGTTTCTTCTTTGCTCCTTTTTTTTTGCACATAGCGATTTCGGGAACATGTGTTGCCGTGTCAATAATACCTTTGTAAGTTTCAAATTCTTTTTCATCTGATACAGTAAAATCAATTTCTTTCAAAGGGCAAATCGAAGGAATAGAGAAACAACATTTTTGTATAACTAATTGATTTATATTGAATGAATTTATTTTGAAATTGTATAGAAATATCATTCTTTTTGGATATAGGCAATACGTCGAAGTTTTATTTCACCATTATCAGCATCGTGGATTATTTCGCTAAAGTTTTCATTTATGTCACTGCGAAAATCGTAAATAACTTTCAACGTGGTAAATCCAAGGAAGCAGATAGCAAAACTTTACATAAGGACCAAATAAACGAGAATATTATCGATATCATAAATAGGCTCACAACAAATTCTCATTCAATGGATCGGATTTAGATGAAACGCTAATATCTGAGCCCAGCAGAGCTGCAACACTCGCAGAAAGCATTTCCTTAAACCTGAGTAAACCATCTTGATTGTCCACCCAACCAGTAGCGTAGAATTAAATTAATTTACTTGAAATAAAGTTTTAATTTTTTCAGTCAAAATTAGTATTCTTTTAGCTGACTGAAGGACGCAACTGTTTTAACAACACCAAATCAATCCACTTCACAGACATATCCCAGTGCCAGGTTGGAAGAATGAGAGCAATAGTGCACATATAAAGCTGCAGTATATTTTTCTCGAATCATGGCCTGCAATCCATTGAAACTCCCCTTCATTGCCGCAACGCCATCGTATCCATGGCCTATCATGTACTCTAAGTTTATACTTAGTGCCTTTGTGGTTTTTAAAATAACTTCCTGCTATATAATGACCAGTAAAAATTTGTCTTCCAGAATCGTCAATGTCGATATAACGCACACAGAGTGACATTTGCTCAATTTGTGCAACATCTGTTGTCCCATCTAAATATTAATATCAAATAAGTTGCATTTTAAGCTGCATTTTCAAAATGAAACTTCGCAATTTCATCGCCACAAGCTATTATCATACGCAAAAGGGCTCGTAAATTGCAATCGTTTTGCTTCGACTCTTTGGTAAGCGACCCATAGTTGTCAGACCTTTGCAAAGCTAGTTCCAGCAGACCACACAACTTAATAACCTCAATAATTTAAACTGTAGCAAACTGTAAGTATAAGTTACCGAGTAACGAGTACAACGCCCGACTCCAGGTACCGAATCGTTACTCACAAAATAAAATCGGTACTCGCATATTCCGTGATGTCAATTTGATTTGATAAACGAATCAGAACGACGCAACATGTTAATATTGTGCGGAATAAAACAGTTATGAGTACAAATGAACTCTAACTCCTTTTCAACGCAATTTTCAATATGAACCACATGTTTCTATCTCAACTAAGTACCTGCCTACTTATCATGAACTTTTTTTATGTTAAAAGTCTTTTACGTATGAATTTTATAAACGTTTTATTTTAAAAACTTCACACTTTTACATCTGAATTAAAAATGTAAATAAAAACTCTTAAACCAATTATTTCTCATAACTAACCATTTTAAAATTTAATATTTGCATTAAGGTTTTAAATGATTCTACAGCTCGTGAAAAATACCATTGTTTGATTGTATCAAAAATATCGAGAATAACGGGTGGTGATTGTTTTAGCAACGAATACATACGGGTATCAAACTTTTAGTTACTTTAACAGCTCTATCAATTATTGGAACTAACTTACTTCGGTTGGCTTTTATTTGCTCCTTACGTTTCGTATTTCATTCATTGCTGCATTCAACTCATCCAGCAACTTTTTGTAATATAAATGTAAACAACCGCTGAATGAAGAAAAGCGAAATATTTCTTTAAGAAAATGCAGGTCGGACAGCCCTAATAATTCAGATTTAAATCTAAACTTGCATTCCATGTGGCTTCCCTACTGCAGAAAATGAATAAGTACATATAGTTATGTAACATATGTGTTATACGTACTACTTAGTGTATAACGGAATACAGTAAAATCCGCTTTAGTACCTCCCCGCTTTAGCACCTAACCCGTTTTAGTACCCAACATCTGCAGACACTATGGATTTTTTGTAAAAAATCGAACAAATTTACTCTTTTAAGTACCTCCCCGCTTAAATACTCAACCCGCCTAAGTACCATAATTTGTTGTGCATTAAATAAAATTTTACGTACGTTTTCCCCCGGTTAAGTACGTGAATACAATTGCTTTTTAAAACGGCAACTCTATATAATCGACTGTTTATTATGTATACCATTACTAATTTATCGAAAAACTCACATACATACATATCTGTCAAAATAAATATGTACGTAATCAAGATATAAAATAAAGATTCGTAAAAATGAGTGGCAAAGGGCGAAAACTTACAAGTTTGACAATTAAGCAAGAAATACAAATTCTTCACTTGATTGATCAGAAAGCAACATCGAAAAATGAAATTGGGCGGCATTTTCATTGCGACATACATATGTACATATCAACTGTAAATATAATTTGGAGAAACCGGTAACAAGTGGAGGAGGCCGCAAACGCAACTTGTTTGCGACGTAAACGTTTACGTACGAGTCCGCACAAAGACATTAAAAAAGCTCTTGCTCAATGGTTTGACCAGATGAGAGCTCTTAATACTGTGTTAACCGATGCTCAAATCCTCCAAAAAGCCAGAGACTTCGTAGCAAAATTGCATTCCAATTTTATGCCAACAAATGGCTGGCTATGGCGATTGAAACGTCGGTAAAGTATTAAGTTCATAAAAATAACAGGAGAAGCGGCTGATGCTGATACCGAAGAGGCGAATAGGTATCGCCAACAAAAATTGCAGGATTTAATGAAAGCTTATGAACCTCGCGATATCTTCAATGCGGACAGGAGGAAAAGGTCAAAAAGCACGGTTGACTCTCCTATTCTTGTGCAATGTTGACGGGAGTTACAAAAAACTGTTTGCTATCGGAAAATTGAAGAATCCCAGATGCTTTATAGGAAAATCTATTCCTTTGCCTTACTACTTCCAAAATAAGGTTTGGATGCTCTCTGTGGCCAACGAAATGGAAAAGAAAAATAGAAAAGTTTTGTCGATAACGATCCTTGAACCTTGAAAATGTAAATGTTGAATTTCTTCAAGCGAATACCACGTCGATATTGCAGCCTCTCGATTAAGGAGTCATACACATCTTTAAAGTTTACTTCCGACAAACAATGGTAATAAAACAGTTGCTTGCAATTGAAAAAGGTTTAACAACCAAGGATTTTTTGAAAACCATTCGGATTTTGGATGCGTTGACTTTTTCCAAACGAGCCTGGGGGCTCGTCAAAGGTGAATCCATCAAAAACTGCTTTCAAAAGGTGTGGTTTTCCACTACTACATATTTAAAATTTAAAAATTCTATTTTAATATTAATTTTTTAGGCCGACTTTGTGATTCAAAATAATTTTCCTGATGACGACGAGGAAACACTAATAGATATTCCCATAAACGCTTAAGAGTTTGAGGAATATGTAAATTGCGATAAGGATACTGAATGCTTTGGCCCACTTACGGAGGAAGAAATAGTGTAATGTATTTTGGAAGATAACGCTGGCGAGGTGTCACCATCTGAAAATACTATTGAAGTGAATCCACCCTCTTTTGCAGAAGCGCTGACAGCACTAGAAACAGTGAAAAAATATATGGAGGGCAATAATCTTGAATTTGATGAACTCGAAATATTAGAAGAAAAGTTGTTGAAAAAAATTTCAAAACATGCGTCTAAAGAAAATGACTGACTTTCTCTCTATTTAAACCTATTTTTCAAATCCACTTTTTTTTAAGTTGTCTCATAAAATGCATATGTGTTACAAATGAATTTTTAAAGCAATATGAAATACGTTTTTAATTAATATGTAATCAAAATATTTTTTGTTAAGTACATTTTTTGTTTGTGTTTAAATAAGTTATTTTCAATATTCTTAAAATTATTAAATGTTTAACTACCCAACAGAAGGTACTAAAACCGGGTTGTTTAAGTACCCAACCTGAGGTACTAAAGCGGGTTAGTATAAAACCCGCTTAAGTACTTCAAAATGCTGTCAATTTTAGGCAAGGCACTTATGCGGGTTTTACTGTACTTGTATTCAGGCACATTACCTAGCCTTATAACCGCATACTCGAACTCAAGCATGATACTCAACCCTAAGACAGAAAGAACAATCGATATTCCAAGGAGTGAAAAAAGAAGGAAGACTAATACTACTATGTTTTTATTTAATTAATTTTCTTAAATAAATATCTGTTATAAAATCATAACAGAAAGTGGCGACGAGAGAAAACTTTACCTTTGCATCAAAATTAACACAAAAGGTCATTGCAACCGTGGAAGAGACATAAGCGAAATTGCCAATTGAAAAGCGATGTTGCGATGCAAAACATTCTTGCAAAAATAATACCCTCAAATGATTCCAATTCCGATGTGAAGTATGCGGGAAACCCGGAATATATCATCGAGGCCTTGGGATCTAATATCGTAGAGTTTTGCTACGATGTCGACCATAACCTAACTTTTGACACATGGTTTGCCCGCTATAAAGATCTGTTTGAACACGATGCAAGTAAATTGGACGATGCAGAAAAGATCAGGCTGCTTCTTAGGAAAATGAACACCGTAGTGCATCACAAATGCGTTAATTACATACATACATACTTCCAAAACATCCGCGGGACAAAACTTTTGACCAAAACAGTGTCACTTCTTAAACAACTCTTTGGGATGCAGGCATCGCAATTCAACATTCGATACAGTGGCTTGCAAATCAACAAAGATCCGAATGTAGATTTTATAACATACGCAGGCGTTGAAAATAAGCAGTATGATCTTTTCGATTTAAAACAATTAGCAATTGATCAATTCAAGTGCTTAATTTTTGTGACGGGACTAAACACAAAACAGAAAAAGGAGTGGAAAGTTCCAAAAACTCCCTGCTGGTTTTGCGGCGATTTTCACTATGCACGTTTCTGTCCATACAAAAGCCATAAATTTGGTGATTGTTCAAAGACCGGGCACAAAGAGAGGTATTGCACACGCAAAACATATAAAAGAAATGGCACACAACAACAAAACTATACAAATGCAAGTGCTTTGCAGAAAGGTCACAGCAAGGCGAATTCATAAAAGGTGGTATAATCCCAACAGCAGATTGCTTGTTCTTCTTTTCCAATTCACTTGAATTGATTGTTTGTATGTGTATAGTTTCATAAATAAAACCGCATGTACATATACATATATGCACATATATTATTACACAATTGGTTTAATAAATATTAAAATATATGCATATATTTTCGAATGTTTTATTTATACAAAAAACTCGAATGTTGAATGCTATGTATGCATATAACACATAGAAACTCAAAGTTCCATGTTACTAAGAATATCATTTTGAAATGTTGCACTTTACATTGTCGCGCAGTAAGCACTCGTCTTCCCAGTAACTTAATATATTTAAGTACTGATTCATAACACAGCCAGACCCTGCTAGACACTGCACTGACGCTGTTGCCCGAAATGCATCCACAATTAGCTAAGTAGAAAAATGTTACAAATGAGAATTATACAATTTAGTTTTAGTAATTGTTTTGTCTTATTTTGACATGGAAATTTAAGGCGTATTCAGAATTTTGACATTTTGCTCGCAATTCAGAAATTACACAAACAACATACACAACGGATTCGCTTTTTATATGAATTCGCCCTCGCTACCACCTTACAGATACACTTTGGACCGCAGGCAGCAGCATAAACAACGCGCACAGTCAAATGGCAGACCCATATAACTTCAGTTCGACACGGGGTCGAGACGTTCGATACTTTAAACATTGAAGAAACTGAGGCAGTCGACCCGTCAGCACGTGTCGCAACGGGTGAACTACCCCTCACTGCTCAATTCATATGCTCAGTTAAGTTTCAAGGAGAAAACAAAGTACTTACTTGTCGCGTGCCATCCATATCCGACCTCAACGTAATGGGATCCGATTGGATGGATGCTTTTCATTTGAAAGATCAGCCCATAAATTCTCTCTGCAATTAAGTGCAGAACTTTCAGGGGAGTGTTGATCAATTAGCAATTAAAACTGGCATTGCTCAATTGAAATTTATTGTATGTACATATATTCCATGATTCAATTATAAAAGGTTGGCTCGATAAACAGCTAGCTCGCTCACTTTTTGTCAAACGGCTCACTTAGCATCCAAACCGTGTTGTTTCTTAAAAATAATAATAGTAGTAACCTCAAAACTTTTTAATACCAAACACTAACAGGCAACACTTTTTGTTTCTCATGTGAGCGTAAACAGTAAGTTTAAATCCGGATTTTAATGACAGCATTTTTTCTGATTACAAGATTGACCCCGTTTCGTAAATATTTCTTGTAAATGTGTATAAATGACGCGCTTTTCCATTGAACGCCTTTCATGCGAATATAAATTCGATGTGACAGAGTAGAAAGTTTTGTAATTTCTAAAAAGAATGGGTTTAAATAAATTAAAAATAATGTGACATAATAATCACTTTGTCGCAAAATAATGCAAACGAGGCTTCGTTGACTTGGGTTAACGAAGTGTCAATGAGCACCTTGACCCAGCCATCCAGCGAGTTTTTGGCTACAATCCAAAGCCTGAAGCTGGTTTTTGAAAATTTTAATGGCGCAGAAATAAAATCCTCATTGCATGTTCCCAACACATAAGCACCAGCAATGATGTGAAAAGCTTTTTTATTTTAAAACTCGGACTCAGAACCACTTTGTGATTAAAAAAAAACCCTAGAGCGTAACATAATTTTAACTTGCAGTTTTAATATTATTACTAAATAGCAGTTAAATTAATTAATTGCGGTAAGAATATTTTTTATTGCAATTTAAGCACAACATTTCTTGCAAATATGTTAAAATTAACATATTGTATTCTACCACTATTTGCAAACTTGACATACTATGCTACTCCTAGTTTTACAAAAAGGGAACGCATTATTTACCCCTTTTCCGTACTTCGTATATGCAACCTTTTGTAAGGGAGTGTCAAAACTCCCTTGTCAATATTGATCTAACCTTTTATTATTGAATCATGCATATGTATGTATATTCTTACTTACTTAATTCGCGCAACAACCGCCTAAGCGATTTTGGCCGAGGTCAACAAAGCACGCCAGCTGTCCCTATCTTTTGCTAACTGGCGCCAATTGGAAATCCCAAGTATAGCCAAGTCTTTTTCCACTTGGTCTTTCCAACGCAGAGGAGGTCTTCCTTTTCCTCTGCTACCACCTGCGGGTACCGCGGCCAAAACCTTCAGGGCTGGAGCTATTTCATCCATTCGTACGACGTGGCCTAGCCAGCGGAGCCGCTGATTCTTAATCCGCTGCACTATATCTACGTCATTGTACAGCTCGTACAGCTCATCGTTCCATCGTACACGGTATTCGCCGTCGCAAAGACGCAAAGGTCCATAAATCTTTCGAAGAATCTTTCTCTCGAACACTCTAAGAGCTCTCTCATCTGATGTTGTCATCGTCCATGCTTCTGCGCCATACAATAGGACGGGCATGATGAGAGACTTATAGAGTACGGTTTTTGTCCGTCGAGAGAGGACTTTACTGTGCAATTGCCTACTCAGTCCGAAGTAGCACTTGTTGGCAAGAGAGATTCTGCGTTGGATTTCAAGGCTGACGCTGTTATTGGTGTTAATGCTGGTTCCTAAGTAAACGAAGTCCTCTACTTTTTCGAAGTTATAACTGTCAACAGTGATGTTTGATCCCAGTCGTGAATGTGCCGACTGTATATTTGATGACAGGAGATACTTCGTCTTGCCCTCGTTCACCTCCAGACCCATTCGCTTTGCTTCTCTATCCAGTTTGGAGAAGGCAGAACTAACTGCGCGGTTGTTAAGGCCGATGATGTCAATGTCATCGGCGTACGCCAGCAATTGCACACTCTTATAAAAGATGGTGACAGACCGATTAAGTTCTTCGGCTCGAATTATCTTCTCCAGCATCAGGTTAAAGAAATCGCACGACAAAGAGTCACCCTGTCTGAAACCTCGTTTGGTATCAAACGGCTCGGAGAGGTCCTTCCCGATTCTGACGAAGCTGGTGGTGTTGCTCAACGTCATTTTACATAGCCGTATAAGTTTTGCCGGGATACCAAATTCAGACATTGCGGCATATAGGAAACTTCTTGTCGTGCTGTCGAAGGCGGCTTTGAAGTCGACAAAAAGATGGTGTGTGTCGATTCTTCTTTCTCGGGTCTTTTCCAAGATCTGGCGTATTGTGAATATCTGGTCGGTGGTAGATTTACGAGGTCTAAAGCCACACTGATAAGGGCCAATCAGTTCATTGACGGTGGGCTTAAGTCTTTCACACAATACACTCGACAGAACCTTATATGCGATGTTAAGAAGACTAATCCCGCGATAGTTGGCGCAAACTGCAGGATCACCCTTTTTGTGGATTTGGCAGAGCACACTTAAGTTCCAATCAGTAGGCATGCGTTCTTCCGACCATATTCTAGAGATGAGCTCATGCATGCACTTAACCAGCTCCTCTCCGCCGTACTTAAATAACTCAGCTGGTAACCCATCGGCCCCGGGGGCTTTGTTGTTCTTCAGCCGTGCTATCGCTTTCCGAATTTCGTCACAGTCGGATGATGGTACATCGCGTCCATCATCATTGATTGGGGATTCGGGATCAACATCTCCAGGGTTGCAGTTGCTTCCATTAAGCAGTGTGGAGAAGTGCTCCCTCCATAATTTAAGTATGCTGTGGACATCAGTCACCAGGTCGCCGTTTTCATTCTTACAGGAATTCGCCCCGGTCTTAAAACCTTCTGTAAGCCGTCGAACTTTTTGAAAAAAATTTCGGGCGCTTTTCCTGTCGGCCAGCATCTCAAGCTCTTCGCACTCACGCATTTCGGCCTCTCTCTTTTTCTCACGAATAATGCGTCTTGCTTCCTTCTTCAGCTCACGATAACGCTCCCGCACAGCTCGAGTTGCGCCCTGTAGGCAGCTTCTTTACGTTCCGTAGCGGCGCGGCATTCCTCGTCATACCAGTTGTTCTTTCGGGCTCGCCGAAATGCGATGGATTCTTCAGCGGCGGCATTTAGACAGCGAGAAATATGGTTCCACTGCTCAGAAATATCGTTCTGTTGGTTATTGCTCTCAGAGAGCAGGAGTGCAAGTCGAGTGGCGAAGTGGGTAGCTGTCTGTTGCGATTGCAGCTTTCCGACGTCGAGCTTTCCTTGTGTCCATTTGCGCGCGCTTTTTGCTGCACAGAGGCGCGTGCGGATCTTAGCTGCCACAAGAAAATGATCCGAGTCGATGTTGGCTCCTCGGTTCGTGCGCACATTTAGGACACTGGAAGCATGCCTTCCGTCTATCACAACGTGGTCGATTTTGTTTCGTGTCTTACCATCTGGAGACAGCCACGTAGCCAGGTGAATATTCTTATGCTGGAACCTGGTACTACAAACTACCATGTTTCGGGCCCCGGCGAAGTCGATCAGTCTCAATCCGTTATCGGACGTTTCGTCGTGGAGACTGAATTTTCCGACTGTGGCACCAAAGATGCCCTCCTTGCCCACCTTGGCATTGAAGTCGCCAAGCACGATTTTTATATTGTGGTGGGGGCACCGCTCATACGTGCGGCCAAGGAGATCGTAGAAGCGATCTTTAGTCCCATCGTCCTTCTCTTCCGTCGGGGCGTGGGCGCAAATTAGGGAGATGTTGAAGAATCTCGCCTTGATGCGGATTGTGGCGAGACGCTCGTCCACCGGAGTGAACGACAGTACTTTACGGCGCAGTCTCTCTCCCACCACAAATCCGACACCAAATTTGCGCTCCTTTACATGGCAGCTGTAGTAGATGTCGCAAGTGCCTATCACTTGTTTCCCTTGCCCCGTCCATCGCATCTCTCGGATGGCGGTGATGTCAGCCTATGCTCTGCTGAGTACATCAACCAGCCGGGCAGAGGCACCTTCCCAATAAAGGGTTCGGACATTCCAGGTGCATGCCCTCAAATCATTGTCCTTTAAACGTTTGCTGTGGTCGTCATCAAAAAAGGGGGGTCTCATCCGAGGCTTTGTTTTGTTTTTCATTGGATGATGGTTTTTACGTGGCGGGTTCCAAGCCCTGCGCACAACCCATTGCTGGGGGTTGAAATTTTATATTCGTTTATATAGCCAGCCGCTTGCTCCAAGACAGACGCCCGCTTGCAGCCGCACCTCCTGGTGGACAGACGCTGCGGACTTTAGTGGACCCTTAAACCGAATATGTCGGAGTGGCTCCGCTAAAGCTCCCTCTCTATTAGCCGTGACCCATGGCTCCACACGGGTTGGTTACCGTATCTCGCACATGGGTTGTTCACGTTGCCCAGGGTGCACAAACGTGGACGTTAGAGTAGGGATTGAGTACAGCCGTGCAACTGTAACCGCATACCCAGAAGCACCACTGCACCCCATTACACCCCTATTCTATACATTCAGTTCAGGATTTTATTGAAGAGTGAAAAAATTTGAAATTACTGAGAATCATTATTAATATAAATATATAAAAAATAAGTATCAAAGTGTATAACTCCATTTGATGGAATACAAGACTTCCACTCAAATGGAATTTTACATCTGAATATCAAATATTATACATAAGTTACTCAGTCTAAATTAATATTAATCCGAAGTTTTGTATACAAATATTATGCTTTGGCAATGACAATGCTTTTGTCAACACGTCGGCTGGCATTTTATCAGTCGACAAATATTCAATTGATATTTCCAAGGCGAATTCATTCAAGGTGGTATAAGTAAAAAATTGTGTATAATTTGAGGTGAAAATGTCAGAGAAACTTAGAAAAACAAAAATAAACGAATGGGTGGAATTCCAAATTTAACACAAAAAGCAAACGCACTAAGGCTTTATAGCAAAAATATTCAAATGAATTTCTTTATAATATTATGTGCTGCTTGTCTTACACATGGAGTTTTCCATCACGAACGTAAATAGAAATTTAAAATGTAAACAAAATAACCATTTTGACACTTTCACCGCATAGGGCGTAGATAGAACAAGCAACCAGCTGATGGGAATATAACACCTTTTATGAATTCGCCTTGGATATTACTTTCCTCTACACGGTTTCTCTCACAAAATGATGGCGTATATCTACATTTTTTGTTTGATTGTGAAAAATTGGATTTTTGCCTAACAACCCTGCACCTTGATTATCATTAAAAATAGTTGTAACATTAAGCTGCTCATATATTTCAGCTAGAAAACGCCTAAGATATATTCCCTTTGTTCCTTGTTGAGACTTTGTAAAGTGGGAAATTTTGCTTCATAAAGTCTAAGAAGCCAGCACCTTTAATAAAAGTTAAATTTCTTAGAAAAAAATAATAGAATAATTAATGAACACAAAACATACCTTCGACAAAGGTAAACGGCAAATTATCTTTGACGATCATGTGCTTGATGCCATGTGTAATTTTATTCGATTAATTGGCAAAATAATCGTTGTGCTTGGCAGCATTGTTTCTTTGTTCTTTCTTACATCACTAAGATTCTTGTTCACTAACATTGCGCAAAATGGCTCCCATCAAAAGTAAAGCGTGGAAATATTTTATTAAAGAAAAAACAACCTAGTTGTGTGTAATTTTTGTAACAAAAAGTTAAAATTTTCAAACAACACATCAAACATGTTCCAGCATTTAAAATTGAAACATGCAGCTGAAGTTGATAAGTTTAAGGTAAGATAAAATAGTTAATTTCCTTCAAAGAATGGGTGCGTAATGCATTATTTTATAGCATGATTCCAAAACAAACGATGATAACAATGAAACCATTGATGAAAATAGTGTGGATACTGTGGTCGATATGACAAATGAATGCAAAGGTAGCACAGATGAAATGCTGAGTACTTAGTAGCGCCAGTCAGCCATTAATTTTAAAAGCATTTACCAACATTCAAAGCTATTCCTCCGGAACAAAAAACAACAAAATTACACATGGCATCAAGCACATGATCGTCAAAGATAATTTGCCGTTTACCTTTGTCGAAGGTATGTTTTGTGTTCATTAATTATTCTACGCTGAATTTGGTTTGTTCGAATTCATTAGATATTTCTGCGGTACAAGGCATTATTTTAAAATGCAAAACAATTGTGAAATGGTTCAAACGCAGCGTTAAAGCCAATGACGACATGCGAAAGCTGCAAGCAGCCGCTGGCGTACCAGAGGGTAAATTTTTGAAACTTCTACTAGATGTAAATACGCGCTGAAATTCCACATATTATATGATCGAGCGGTTCATCAAACTTAGCGCCTACGTCGGCCAAATTTTGTTAAATTACCCGGATTATCCGCCCATGATAACGTCAAGAGAAAAGGATGAACTAATGAAAATATGTACATTTTTAAGACCTTTAGAGGCCATGACAGTGCAGATAAGTGGCGAACGACATGGAACTCTCAGCCAAATAATACCTCTAGTTCATTGCGGTCATGAGCAAATTTCGAAAATTCGCCCATATCAACCAGCAGCACAAAAACTGAAACAAGAAATTTAAAAGCAGTTTGATAAAAGATTTGCGACCATAGAACAGTCTTTCCTCTTAGCTGCATCCAATATCTTGGATCCAAGATTTAAAAGGGCTAATTTTAAGGATCCGGAAGCTTTGGCGTCGGTATTAAGATACATTCGTGCTGAAAAGATGACAATATGGAAACAGCAAGTGAGTCATCGGTGGAATCAGAACATGATTTTGACTTCTGGGCTCCACACAAAGCTCTCGCGCACAAAAAAAAGAGAGCATGTGACGATGTGCAACCTCAAGACGAGCTCACTTTTTATATAAACTCCCAAGTTTTGCCACTTAAATCGAACGTAGTAGATGCTTGATATCATGAAAACAGTTTATCCCAAGCTCTATGAAGTCTCTAAAAACTATTGCCACTTGATTGGAACATCAGTGCCTGCGGAACGGTTGTTTTCCAAGGCGGGATCCACCGCAACATTAAAAAGAAACCGACTAACAACTAAACGGCTGTCAAAATTATTATTTCTACAAACTTGGCTAAATAAAAAATAAAAGCATTTTTTCAAGTAAATTGTTTTTAATTATTGTAATGCTTTATCGTAGCTCAATTGTTTTATCATTATATTTTATAAGTCGGCAATTAATCGATTAATTCTTATTAATTTCAATTATTTGCAATCAATTATTTTACTTCTGCAATTAATCATATGATTAATTAATCGATTATTTTTATTTTTTTGCCATCTCTATTCATGAATGCCTTGATGGCACCGTAAAAGCCATTTGCCACGCTGCGCGATCATTGACACCTACCGAGCAAAGGTATAGTCAATTTAAAAAGTAGGTCTTAGCTCTCATATTTGCGACTACAAAGTTTCACAAAATGATATACGGACCGCGATTCAAGCTTCTCACAGACCACAATCCTTTATTACCAGTTTTGGCTACGCTGATGTACTGTCACGCTTAATAAATAGAGCAAATATTGTTCCAGAAAATTTCGTCATTGCGTCAATACAAATGGAAAACGAAGACCAACGCTGTCCACCATGCTAAAGTATATTAAAGATGGATGGCCTTAAAACACTAGCGCAGATGTTGAGCTTAAAATGCTGTTTTACCGGAAAGACCGTTTGATGCATGTTGATGAATGCATTATGTACGGCGATAGACTTATCATTCCGCAAATTTTCCGTAGACGTATACTAAAGCAGCTTCACCGTGGTCACCAAGGAATTGAGAAAACAATAGCAATTGCACGAAGCTATGTGTATTGGCCTAGTATCGACCACTGTGCAGTCGCTGCGAAAATGTCGATAAAAGCACATTTGCAACCGTGGCCTACTCCAGCAAAAGTTTGGGAACGAGTTTATATCGATTATGCCGGCCCAATCAATGGTTATACTTTTTTTCTAGCAATCGATGCATTTTTAAAGTGGCCGGAAATCATTGAAACGAAATCAATTTCGTCGCAACGAACAGTAAAAATATTGAGGAAAATATTTTCTCGTTTCGGTCTATCGGAAACTCTCGTGTCGGACAGCGGTACACAGTTCAAACGCG
Source organism: Philophylla caesio (assembly GCA_963971545.1). Lineage (NCBI taxonomy): Eukaryota > Metazoa > Arthropoda > Insecta > Diptera > Tephritidae > Philophylla > Philophylla caesio. Next base: position 64,314,347 of record OZ020608.1, on the reverse strand, counting down.
TTTGTTTTGAAGACTTTATGAGAAAAAACTGCATTGAGCCAAATGGCCAGGCAGTAAGACATGTGGACACTTTCAAAATAGCTCTCAAAAAGATGGAGGAAGAAGGAACGGTCATAGAAAACATGCACACTTTTTTATAAGTATATCGTTCAAACGCAAATCAAAAAACTCCAAACCTAAAATCTCCAGCCGAGTTAATGTATGGAAGGCCAATGCGTACAACATTAAATCAGCTAAAGCCGAAAACAAGAAACGAATGCCAGTGCACGCAGCTAAGATGAAGCAGCAATTTGACACAAAACATCAGAACTTCAGATGGGGTCAATCACTTCAAATGGTCTCCTGAAGAAATCATCGAGCAGAGAGGTCATGTCATGTACAATGTGAGACTTTCAAAGGGCAGAATTATGGGAGCACATATCAATCAACTGCGACGACGTACCACCAAAGCAAATGACTACCAGAAGTCGTGGGCTTCAGCACTAGAAATCTTTGAACTGTCAACAACCGGATGCCACCGAACATCCGAACGTTCCAAAAGATACAATGCTAAGTGTAGCTGGAAGTGACAGCGGAAACAACCAGTTGGAAACACCGCTAGTGTATAACCGAATAATTGTATTCAGGCACTTTACCTGGCCTTATAACCGCATACTCGAACTCAAACATGGTACTCGGAAAAAACAATCGATATTCCAAGGAGTGAAAAAAGAAGAAGAGCCATTTTCTGTTCAGGCGTGCCGGTTTAATTTTTAGACAAAGGTTTATCTATAATACTACTATGTCTTTATGTAATTAATTTTCACATTTATAGTGCAATAGGCAAAGTCTATGACATGCTCCGATCATTATGGACCACTCAGCACTTCACCCCAGGGAAATTTCGGCTGCTTTTAGCAAAAACATTCCTATTACCAACATTACTATACGGGTGTGAACTGTATGCTAGTCGTGATAGTCTGTGTCGGAGTAAACTCAATGTCCTTTATAACAATATTGCCAGATAAGTTTATTGTATAAAACGCCACGAACACATAACGCACTTTTCCAAATTAATATTTACTGTAGAATTTGACGATTTGCTAAAGTTAAAATTTCTAACACTTCTTCACAAAGTGGTTATTGCCCAAGAACCCAAATATCTTATGGAGCGACTTCAATTTACTAAATCTCCTCGATCCCTAAACTTACTTGGTATGAGATATAGTTGCCGTGTAACCGAACGTCAGTTCTTTGTTTTCGCTGTCCGTCTTTGGAACCTCCTACCGCAAAAAATTAACACAATCAGAAGCACAGTGCGCTTTAGGAGTGAGCTGCTACACTACTTTGCAAAGTAATTGCTAATATGTACGTAAATCCTTCTTTCTTTGTTTTTTATATATTCACAATCTTAACATTCCATATATTATCTTCTTTGTACTGTACTATTCCTACTTAGTTCTTCTGCTAATTCGCTTCTTATCCACTATGAACTTACTCTATGTTAATATTAAGATCAGTTATTTAATTTCAAACACTGTAAAATAACTTTTGGTTGTGTGTTTGATAAATGAATAAAATAAATAAATAAAAAATAAATAAATAAATATCTGTTAAAATCATAACAATATGTATGTATGTACAATGAACTTCCTCTTATTAAATAGAAAAGTTGAAGAGTTAAACACAAGCGCGTCTTATTTATTCACCGTCTTACATTGAATTTTCAGTTGAAAGTTTCTCCACGGGTAGCCCGTATAAGTTTATGAAGCCCACTGAAACACTGGGCGGTCCATTTAACTTTTTAAAAGGTGCAATCATAATTTTTCGTAAAAAAAATGAATTTATGCTCATACATAAGTATGTACACATGAATGTAGATACATATCCACTCGTTTGTTTGTGCATAACTATAAGAACGTAAAAGTTGCGCAGAAATATTCCCGCTGTTCACAAATTAACCATAAATCCGAAGTGATCCGTCAAGGTGCCTATCGAAATAGCAGCTCTCCACTTTTAACCGCCGATAATGACAAGAGGTTGTACCGAGATTTATCTTGACGGTTTCTATAGCTTAATGTTTTTTTTCTAAGCGCATAAGAATATACACATACATACATATGCACATATTTACTCGTATTACATCTCGCAATTACATCATGCACCCTGTTCTAGAATTTGTCATGTTTGGCAGGCATTTACAATCATTCCTTCGTACCGTTTATTTGTGTCGGTTGCATTGCTTACATTTCCCGCGCGGTGACATGATCACGACGAGGATCGCTAGGAATTATATCAATTGCTACTGTTTTAAAAAGCGGCATACATACATATATACGCTAATACATATGCACTAGGCTGGATCCTTAATTTGTTACAATGTAATTTCGAAAAGGCAAATTAAAAATAATTAAATAAGTTTTGGCAACATAGTTATTCCATGATTCCTCGTCGAAGATGTATTTAATGGGTGATTCGTTTAAGATAATTTAAGGAAGAAGATAAATTTTATTTGATAATATTGATTACCAAAAAAAATAATATTGGTTGTAGATGGTCATAAGCTTTCTAACAAAATTTCTAGGAAATACTTGCACAAAAATGCTTCTACTAACTTTAAAGTCGATTTTAACTTGACTATAACACTATTCCCCAATGACTTCATGGTGGTGATTTTACAATTTGGCAATGGTATTTTATCTGATCCAAATATATTTGTTAGGCTCTTCCAAATTTCTTAAAAAAAAGAAAACAATAATATTATGATCCATCCTAAGACATATGTACAAGTATACACGTATATGAACACTTCTAAAAACCTTCGCCTTATACTGCCACTGTTTTACATTACTATGTTTGTATGTAGTTTTGTAAAATGTCTCTGGAGCTGACCAATAGTCAATTGCATTTTTTGTTTCGGTCATGTCGCATCTCAACGAAGCGCATTCGAACGCATGGGATCACATTTCATGTAATTACATCCACAATGATTCATAATTAATTGAAATAAGCGCACTCGCATGTTTGGCATGAGTAGTTTGGTTGTAGTACGAGTATTAGAGGGCAGTTGGATTGCGGAGAACGGCTGCTATTCGAAGGTGTGCGCTGTTGTGTAATCAATGGAACGATCGCTACATGTTTTGCCCCCTGATTGGTGATATTATTGTGAAAAGACAGTCTAGTCTCTATCTGAAGAATTTTGATTGTTCACTCTGTTTAACTCAACTGCCGCTACACCCCTGCTTGCTAAATACAATTTATTAAAACTTTCGTTAATAGTTTTTGCTTTACATTATTCCATGAACTGAGTTATGATTTAATGAGGTTTTAACGCAAAAAAAACTGTGGCATGCCATGAATGAAAATATCAGATCCATTCAGTCATTTTACGAACCAGCAAAATATTCACTTGACGCGTACAAACGCCAACATTTCAGCTGGCTTTTCAATCTTCCGCTCGACCACAGAGCTCTGATAGGCAAGAATATTCGATAAATTGCGCTTATGTTGCTCACTGGCAAACTAATTTATACCGCATACGTTAATTATGTTATTTATATATCTTAAAACTAATAAACTAGATCTTGCATTGAATTAAAACTTATAGGAGTTATATATTTAATTAATACACATACGGGGTTTAAAAAAAAAACTGTTTGGCTTTTCAAAGTTCATGGGTTAATATCCAAGACTGTCCAGCTACATAATAAAATCCCTCAGCTGCAAGTCGTAAATTTAATGTCTGAATACTTTGGATTCACTTCGGCTAAAATGTATGAACAGTGGCTCACAAAAGTATTTTGCATACGAAGAAAATAAAACAAAAGATTTTTTTAAATTATGTATTTAACTCAATAACATATGAACTCAATACTTCGCTGAGACTTCATTAACACAAAGAAAAATAAAAGTACACTCGAAAATAATAATATTTTGCCCTGTTGTGGAACTGCAGCATTCCCTTAGCAAAATCTCCTTAAGGATATTTTTCGATGAAATTTTGTGTTCGCGCACTCTTTCTTCGAGGTAGGCCGAAAGGTTTTCTATAGTGTTTATGCCAGGGCTTTGAGGGGTGTCGGAAAATGTTTTGCGTTGAAAAGTAACCACATTTTAACGTCATGAGCAGTATGTTTCGGGTCGTTGGCATACTAAAAAAAGCCCGTTTCTTCCCAAACCCATTTTTTCTGCACTGGAATTTTCTTTAAGGATGGACAAATATACATATTGTCCATTATGATGTCTATAAAAACCAGATTTCCAACTCCCTGAGTCGACATACACCCCTACACCAACATTGAACTTCTGCCGTGTTTCACAGTTGCTTTGAGGTTTTTTATATGCAGCTCTTCATTTGTTTTCCGCCAAACCATACGACGGCCATCCGATCCAAAAATATTGCTTTCGTCTCTAAATATTAGTTTTCCAAAACTCGAAGCTTTTACTCGAACAAAAGTCGCTTCTCTTTATTAATATTTGAAATAAGTGGTTTTCTTCGAGCCACGCGGTCATGAATATTATTCGTCCTGAGCACTCTGCGCACTGTCTCATCAGAAACTTGGGTGTGTAGAACTGCTTTAAGGTTGTCGTTAAGCTTTGGTGCTGATAAATGTGGATTTTTTTCACATTTGACGACATCTAAACATATCACACATGTATTTTGTAGATTTTCCTCCATTGTGAAGTTATAAAATTATTTTTTTTCCAGATTTTGTTATTTCCATTGTGAATAATAACAAGTGAGATATCTTAATTCACAGTTACATTTGACAGAATACCTAAGGTGGTGTTGACAGGGTACCAAGCTGGCCGCATAAATTCATTCGGGTAAAACGAACAGGGAACGTCAGTGTTGCGAACTTATATTTTGCTGAAAACGGTAAATTGACGCTTTCAACCAGCCCAAATAGGAAACAAAAATGGGGTTTTGTTTGAATTTAGGTCACAAAGTGTTGCTGTACTGCCCTAATATTATTTTAGTTTTCAAATGTCTTGCATTAGAAATAACTATCAATTATAAATTAAAATAATTGCTATTTACAATTTCATATTGAATTTAATAAAGCTGTAAAAATAAAACTTAAAATTATCGTTCTTCAATAATTTAGATAGATATATGTACATATACATATGTAGATATTCTTTATTTGTGGAAAAAACGTTATATGTAAATTTAACATAGTTCTTGCGCAATTCACAGAATATGAGTTTTCTTAATTCTAAATCATGATCGTACAGTGTAGACAAAATTGTTAACTTTATTTAATATAATAATTCACAATTTTATTGAGCTCGAAACCAGTTTATGCAAGATTTTTATTTGGAAAAACAACAACAGTTTTTTAATGGTAGAAATTATAGTACTATTTCGGAAATCACCACATTTCCTTAACAGACTTCTTTTTATTAAATTTATTTTTCATAACCACTTCTCCCAGCCTTTGAACCCGGGAGCTCGGAGTTGCAGAGGCAATACGCTACATATTGAGCTACGCTTGCCGAGTGGTGTTCATTCCATCTTCCATAAACAAACCAACTACAAACAAGAGCAGCTAATCTGCCGCTATTTAAACTATCTTATGAGGTTGTTGTTTGTGTTTTTAGCAATTCTTTATATTTAATTAGTTTTACTAAGTTTAGAATCCATTTAGGCGTGCTCATCCCTGCATATAAATTTTGTTTTTTATTAGCTTTATAAATGAATAACAATTCACAATCGAGACCGGTTTATGGAAGATTTTTGTTTGGAAAAACTATTTCGGAAATCACCACATTTCCTCATCAGACATATCCACAATTTGCATTTTGATCGATGCTGCAAAAACATTTTATTTGTTTATTAGTTATACATATTACATACATATGTATATAAATTTGTACAAAAATATGTACATACCACTTTATATCACATCATCTAACAATTTAAAACTACTTACCCTTAACAAAGTTCCACAAGAAATCTAAGTTTTTCGCGTATTTCTACCGCGATACAATATAATTACTGATATTTATATCTAAATACACAATTTGTAAACATTGTGCTTGTCTCACTTCGGCTTCAACTGCGAACAAATATGGAAACGTCATGCACACTGTTGCATTTTGCGGTGTTTTCCGGAACTTTTAAGAACTATCCAAAAATAAATTTTATATCTTAATATGAAGATAATAGACGGTATTTGTATTACAAAAAGTGAAATGTTGTATATATAATAAAATTATCGTAAAATATTTTAAATTTTGGACACTTGTGTCGCTTTAATAGCAGCAATTGATACTAAATATTTGAAGATTTCTCAGCTGTTCCAGATTTTGACGTTTTTAGAAAACATATTTCACTTGTTATTTGTACACAATGATAACTTCTTTGTCTTTTGGCATTTTTGATGTGTGCACTATTAAAATTATAAACGATTTGATTCGAATTCTCACAATTTCAATAGAAATACGCACCAGTTACCATGAATTCAACTGAAAGTTGCAACAAGTAAACAAAGCTGCACCAAATAACGAATTAAAGAAATAAGCAAAATGCTTTTGTGAGTTGCCTAATGATGCAAAATACTTTTGCGAGTTACAAATTCTAAATTTTTTACAGTTTGTACCTATTTACCATAATGGTTTGTGTTAATGAAGTCCCAGCCAAGTAAAGAATTGATATGTTATTGAATTGAATACATAATTAATAAAACAAAACAGAAATAAATGCAAAAATATAATCATTTGCTTTATTTTCTACATATGCAAAATACTGTATGTATGTATGTAACAGTTCTTTGCAACTAACATGAGTGGGAAGATTAATAAGTTTTAAACGACTAGTAACTAAGCCAAATATTAATGTCCGAATTCAGTAACTTGGTATAATCTCAAGTCTGAAGAGGCTTTATTTTGAAACTAATGAATGCCAATGGTCTAAAATTGTATCTTTTGTCTCTCTTAGAGACTGAGACTGCTTATTGAATTCGGGCATAAGAATTGTTTTCGGTATGCTTCTGGCTTGTCTATACGGATTAAGTGATTGGATGCCATATCAAGAAGGCTTTCTCTTAGGGTTGGCAGACCTACTGATTGCATCATTGCAGAACTAATTTTGCATTTGTTTCAATGATTTCTTAAAATCAGATACCCATAATACGAGTATTATATATTTCATGGTTGAGTTTTGAAAACGTTATCCAAATTTTTGCAAGAACTAAAAATAATGAGGAGTGAGACAAATTTTTAAAGTCATCGTTGAGTATTATTTAAAAACTAATGCTATAACAGTCTTTTCATAATAATTATTAGCGATATAAATATTTTCAAGTTTTCTAAGACTTTAATTTTAAGGCTTATACTCGTATTATAAAAGTTTTCTCGTATTTTTTGGATTTTAGTGAGACAGAGTTGTTTGCGAAATGAAGTTGTATAATGAAAGTGTACAAAAAATGTTAGTGTTTCTTGGTAAAGCATAAAACTTCGTTATCAAACTTTTTGTACCAACCGGCGCAACGAGTTTAGGTTGGGTAATGGCGTAAGGCATGTGACGGCGAACGCATACTATGTACCTTCGCTGAAATTTATTTCAGTTGTGATATTCTGCTGCTAAAAATTTGAAATAAAAAGCATTTCCGTACACATTTAATTAACAAATTTTACATATTTAATAAATAAAATAAGCTTAAGTTTATTCTTTCAAACTTTGGAAAATAGCAAATCTCCTTTTATCTCCTACCAAATTCCATGAAATCTGTTGAAGAATAGGGATACATTTTTTTTTTTTAATTTTTTTTGTTTTGATATACGATGGAGATGTAGAGGCCGCAATGCAATTGTTTGTTTTACGGATTCTGAGGAATTTAAAAGGATCTCTACAGAAAGGTAAACTTTTCCAAACAGCTCACAATATACGGGGCGGTCTGATAAGCCAGTGAATTTTTGAATTTCAGAAACTTTAAACTCATCGCTGCTGCTCTTAACTGCCATTAATAATTAGACTAATGTCAAATTTTGAGCAAGCATTTAACAAAAATGGGAAAAAGCGAATTTCGAGTTAATAATGTTAAGCATTATATTTTGCGTAAAAAAGCATCCACGAAAACAAGGAAAGGCTTGATGAATACTATGGGAACACTACACCATCAATTTCAGTAGTTTATGTAGAAGTGGTTAACTGAGTTCCGTTGTGGGCGTATAAGCACAAGTGACGCGGAACGTTCAGGTCGTCCAAAAGAGGTCGTTACAACAGAAATCGCCGATAAAATCCATGGAATGATATTGATGACCGAAGAATGAAACTGGTGAGTTGGCTAATGCTGTAGGCATCTAAACTGAGCGGGAACATCACATTTTACTCGAATATTTGGATATGAAAAAGCTATCCGCGCGATGGGTGCTGCGAACGTTTACACTCGACCATAAGCGCGTGTGTTGTCACCATGAAAAAAATCCATGATTTATTTATGGAATGGATAAAAAATTGCAAAAACGTTGGCTTCAGTTTCCTCGTTTCTAATGGAAATTGAAAATGAAATGACAAAGCATTTGGTTAAATATTGTGTTTAACAAATATCAGCATTTCGGTAAAACTCGTAACTGTAGAACTATAATTATTGCTAAATATTCAAATGTCGTTTAAAGGAACAAACATGTGAGATATGGCCCTTCTATACACATATTATTTATAAATTGGTCATAGGTTATCAGGAACTGGCAAGGAATGCTGTACGATCTTGTACAACGTAAATTGTGCCAGAAGATCATCGAGTTAAACTTTTTTTTAAAGTAATTAAGCTTCTCTCGACTGGACGGCGAGTTGATAACTTGATCAAATTTGACTTCAATTAATTTTAAATTTTTATATCGTTTTCTTCTTTTTCTTGTCTGACAGGGTAAAATGTTGATATTTGTTGGAACGATTTCCGTCAACCCTTGCCAAGTTTGGTTTGGAGACCATCTTCAGTGTCAATTTTCGTTCTGTTCAGTTTAGGTCTGTTGTTCCGTATTTATTTCGTGTCCTGAGTTTAGGTACCAGAAGTCTCGCGCGGTTAGAATCGAATACCGTTTGGGTATTGTAGGTTTGTTTTGTATGTTGGTATATGTAATTTTACCTACGTCATTTTACCCAAACGGACTGAAATTACTGACTTTCTACCTATAAAATAAATACAGAACAGCAGACCTAAACTGACAGAACGAAAACTGTCACTGATATGGCACAACGCCGAAACCGGTTTGTCTCCGAACCAAACTTGACAAGGGATGACGGAAAATCGTTCTAACAAATATTAAATTTTTATATTGTTTTTTGCAGATCTCCCAATTAAAATCCGATGGACTTTTTCCATGAATTTGCATTTATTTTGATAACTTCGGATACACGTGTACATAAATATATAACTACAAACAGTGCATGCTCGATAACTCTTATATTTAACACCAAGGGAGTTCATTTTGACAACAGATTTAACGCTCTCGAATGCCGAATAAGTATCAATCCAATACTAAATAACAAACTTCAATTAATTTTCAAGCGTAAGAAATAGGGATGATATTAAATTTAAATTTCAGGTTTGTTATTTTTCTCATTTGAAATTAAAAGCGAAATTTTCCTTGCTAAAGTTGGCTTGGTGCCCACAGACAACAAATTGAATTTATATTTTTCTAGTATATTTTCCCAAGCCTTTTTAATTTTTTTTTTATAAAAATTCCATTTAAAATTCTTATGTTTATTTATTCCTCACCGTCCAACAAATTTGTGCTAGTTGTAATTTTTCGAGATATTGACGTGCTTCGCGAACAAATCAATTGCTAATGGAGAAATGTACGCGAACATATCATGAGTTACTGTACGTACGAGTATATATTTACTCATGAGTATGCATGTAAAGTTACATACATTTGTACGAGCTAATGCACATACGAGTATGTACATATAATCCAGAACTACACATATGATGCTATTCATAGCGGCGAAAGTTCCGCCAAACCCTGACTTTTTTTAAAATTTTTTTTACGATTCATATACATACATACATATAATGAATGTGTGTAAATTTCAAAACAGCATACTCTTATCATATGTACATAAATACGCTTGCATGTACATACATATATGTACATATACATCATGGTTGCGCGCCGAAAAGCAAACTACACCGCCGCTCACACACCGAAATCAAAAGCTTCATGGCTCCGCCCTTTTCACATTTAAGGCTGGGTAAGGAAAACCCAAAAAAACTTATAAAATGGAAAAATAAATCCATACAAAAATCTGTAAAAGGAGAGAAAAAGCACCAACGAATTTGTATGCATAGGTATAGATCCTAAAATAAAAACTGTTATAAAACTTTTTAAATATGTAAGTACTTTTGTATAAGCATTAAATTTTATAACTTACACTCGTCTAATCCGACGAAACCTGCTACATCTTAAATTTAAAGCTGTTGAATAGCTGTGACTGACCAACCTAAATAAGTGCGTTAAGAGAAAAGTTGTATGTCACATAACATTTACCCTGACAGGAAGTTGCATGCCTAATATTGAGTTCAATGCAACGAAAAAAAAAAAAAAAAAAAAATTGATGCGGGTTTATTCCAGCTACAACGCAAGCGCTGACACGATCTCTTCTTTTATTTTTAGTTGGAAGTTTTATGGCAGAATAACACATAAAAATCTACATTGAATCGTAGAAAAACATGTTTTCTCATAACGGTCGGCTCTTGCAAATGTAGCCTATTTGAAAAGACTTATCATAAAACATTTCTTTTAATTTCATGAGCATACTATCTTAATCACCTGCTTGACAAATAATATTAAGGAGCCAAGTTAATTGGGAAATTCTTATAAAATGGAAATTAAAAGAAAAAAACCATTTCCCTATTCCCTAAAAAATCAAACGATCAGTAATTTTTAAACCTTTTTTATGAAGCAAATGACTCGCATATTACACATGTACATATATAATTTAATTGTATGGATACATGTTTACGTAGTGAAATTATGATACCACCATGTGTTCAGAAGACCTGTATTCAGGGACCGGGACTTTTATGACTTTTAAAAAAAAAGTCCTTAGATAAAAGTTATTCTTAGATTTTTATTATATTTGAAACAAAATAAACGGTCAACCCGGACTTTTATTTTTTCAGTCCGCTAATAATAGTTAAACTTGGCCAGATATTTTTTAAGGCCGAAATAAAAGTCCTTTCCTAATTAGAAACGAACCGCTTATCGAAATTAAACAAATTTGGTATCAAATGAAAGATGATTGAAAGAGCTATGAAAATGAAATATCTAAACAAGGGATGCCACCTTTCTATATATATTTTTTTAAATGTAAAAATATTTTGTATGCTCAAATAAAAGTCCTTTACATATAATAAACAAACGGCTTATCCAAATTCAACAAATCTGGTATCAAATGAAAGAGGATTGAAAGAGCTTTCAAAATGAAACATCTTAACAAGGGATGCCACCTTTCTATCTATTTTTTTTTTATAATGTAAAAATATTTTGTATGCCCAAATAAAAGTTTTTTCCCTTTAATAAAAAAACTTCAAATACACAAACCTTAAAAAAATATTAAATCAGTACAATCATAGTCTTCACTTATTAAGAATTACATTTTCATTTTATAAGAAAAAAAAATATCAAATAACTAAAAATTTTCCCATTTTTGTAAATTAGTACATCTGACTTATATTTACGAGCATATCAAAACATGCTTCGATCTTGTTTGGTTAATGCAAGCGTTAACTCGCCCTTCGTGTAAAGTTAGAAAATATTTAACAGCTCCCGACATTGTTGTTGTACTACTCGGCAAATTTTGCTTAAGTATTTTTTTGGTGACCAATCTTTCAGGTGCGATCGTGAGTTGCATTTGTGACCCGAACAGTTCGTATGAAAAAAAGTACTTAAGCTTTTATGAAATATTCTTAAATCAAAATTAATTTTTATTAACAAATATTCGAAATATTTAAAGTGGAGTGAAAGTTTTCAAAAAAAGAAAAAAAAAACAATCAAGTGAAAAATTAATCTAATACATTAGCGCCAGAGTAAGTATTTAAATTACCGATTTATGGATGAAGATATGTAGTACATACTTATGTTGTTTATGTATGCAGCAAATTTGCTGCATATCGTTTGTAGAGGAACCTTTCCATTTCAAATCAACCAATCCGCGCAGGTCATATTTTTGTATTTTGACAAAAATGAAATATGTTGTTTTTAGGTTGATTTTATGAGACCCGTATTTTTTCTTTTGGCTGAAACAAATTTTTTCGTCCATTTTTCGAAATTATCGTTTGTATATAAAAATCGATTTTTCTTGTAGTACCCGGGAACTTTTTTTTGAAATGCGCATAACTTTAGTTAAGATAGTGCTATATTCGCCAATAAAGCAGGTATTATATTATATTATTACAACAAAAACAGAAATATGAATACAAATACGCAATTTCTATGTAATTGTTAGGGCAATTTTTTAAAGTTTTGTACTTAGTTTTGTGATCATGTGGGTTGTATTCAAATTTAATTTTTAGCAAAATGGATATACCTTTATGTAAGATATATGATTTTATGTATGTACAAAGGTAGGCAGTGCCAAATCTATTCGCCAAATATTTTGCATATAGTACACGTTTCTGATATTATACTAGACCATATAAATAATAAGTAATTATGTGGAAGTGTTTCCAACATTACTTTTTAGCACTGACCAAAATAAAAATAAAGTTATTTGTTTAATAAAAAAGTATTTGAATTGAAAGAAAAGATTGATCCTTTGTAATTATTGATACATTTTCTTTGTCGTTATAAAAATTAGAAATAAAACAATGGGACGAAAACGTGATTTTTATATACGCGAATATTTTGAAAATGAAGATCGATTCGCAAAATGCAAGGCATGTGGGGAAAGATTTCAGCACAATTTTATAACTAATTTAAAAAGGCATTTGCAAAGAAAGCACGCTGAATTATTTCAGGAATATAATAAACGGATAAAACAGGCAAATGAAGAAATTGATCCCAATGACAAAAAAATTAAATTTACATCCGAAATGTGTCCAAGTGAAGTTGTGAATGCATGCATTGACTTTATAACAAAAGATTCGCTACCTTTGTCATTTTTCGATTCCGATTCATTTAAGACTCTCACTAATCAAATATTTGACGGACTAAAGATGACAAAAATCACGTCCAAAAACATTATGCAGTTTGCTAGTGAAAAGCACAGCAAGCTTATATGTTCAATTAAAAATATGATTAGGGGTAAACTTCTTTGCCTCAAAATCGATACTGCTACTCGAAGTGATCGCGGGGTTCTTTGCATAAATGCCCAAGTGTTTTTGAAAGGAAAAATTGAAATAATAACGCTTTCAATCGAAGAAATAAAGGGAAGGCATACGGCAGTGAACATAAAATTGATAATCCAAAAAGTAATGCGTTCTTATGAAATTAAGAAGGATCAAATTTATGCTGTAACAAGCGATAATGGACGCAATATGATTAAAGCGGTTGAGCTTCTGTCAGAGACAGTTATTGACGACGATGATGATGAAAGCGAAATTAACATTTCACAGGACTTTTCCAGTGATGATTTAATACCAATTATAGGTGACCACATAATATCTATTAAATGTGCAGCACACACGCTCCAACTCGCTGTCAAAGACTTTTTGGAAGATTACAGTCCGGGAATAGTAATCAACATCCGTGGTGTTGTAAAGCTTTTAAGGACTCCACTTTTACGGTATATATACGAGTAGTACATATTAAACTTACAATCGCCTGGCAACTAATTTTTTATATTGGTTTTATTTATAACTTTTAGCCAAAAGATAAAAGAGTTGAACCTTGTGAAACCACAAATTGATGTTCCAACTCGTTGGAGTTCTACTTATAACATGATGAACAGACTTTGCCAACTTAAAGATTTTTGTGCCCAATATTTAGCAGCATCGAAACAATTGAGCGTTGACGAGTGGCAATTGACAGAGAGCATCGTGGCAGTTTTAGCAATACCTTTTGCCTTAACATTAAAGCTCCAAGAAAGTCAATTGCTCTTGGGCGACTTTTATAAAGGTTGGCTGGAAATGACGCTTCAGTTGAAAAGCAAAGAATGCGTAATTAGCGAAAGGTTTTTGAGTTTCGTTGAGAAGAGGCAAAGTTCGCTTCTTGAAAACGCGACTATGTATGCAGCCCTATTTTTGGACCCCAGGTTGAGGCGTGTTCTTTCTAAAGAGAAAATGCAATCCGCTAAAATTCACCTCAAAGGACTTGTTCGTCGCATGGAGGGCTTAAAAGAGGTTACTTTTTTAAATAATTATATTACCTCACGGGTTTTTGAGTAATTTTTTGTAACTTTTTTTCAATTTAGAATCACGGCTCATCCTCTCAAGATTTTCAACACAGTGAAGATATGACATTCTTGGTTGATGAATCTTCTATGCAAAGTTCGTCATCACTCTTAAAGAACTGTATAAGAGAGCTTGAGTTAGCGAATTCTTCATCCGAAGAGGATTCTCCAGAGATCCAGAGTGAAGTCAGAAAAGCCTTTTATGAAATTGAGTCCTATAAAGAAAAGCGAGTAGATGTTGACATGGATATAATCGAATACTGGAACGGTAAAAAATATTGTTTTCCATGGCTTCGAAAACTTGCCTTTGCTATTCATTCGGTGCCTTCCACGCAAGTTAGCGTTGAACGATCGTTTTCCGCCCTGAAGCTGATTCTAACGGATTTGCGTTATAACCTAACCGAACAAAATTTGGAAACTATTTGTCTTTTGAAGCTTAATAGAAATATTATTTCACACACGTGAATATTTTAAATCAATTTGTTATTGGAAATAATTAATATTATCCTCGTATAAAAGCATTTTTTATACTGTGCAAAATAAATTCGTAAGCCTTAAGGTTTGTGTATTTGAAGTTTTTTTATTAAAGGGAAAAAACTTTTATTTGGGCATACAAAATATTTTTACATTATAAAAAAAAAATAGATAGAAAGGTGGCATCCCTTGTTAAGATGTTTCATTTTGAAAGCTCTTTCAATCCTCTTTCATTTGATACCAGATTTGTTGAATTTGGATAAGCCGTTTGTTTATTATATGTAAAGGACTTTTATTTGAGCATACAAAATATTTTTACATTTAAAAAAATATATATAGAAAGGTGGCATCCCTTGTTTAGATATTTCATTTTCATAGCTCTTTCAATCATCTTTCATTTGATACCAAATTTGTTTAATTTCGATAAGCGGTTCGTTTCTAATTAGGAAAGGACTTTTATTTCGGCCTTAAAAAATATCTGGCCAAGTTTAACTATTATTAGCGGACTAAAAAAATAAAAGTCCGGATTTTTCAGTTATTATTGGACTTTTTCACAAAAAGTTAAAAAATTAGAAAAAATCCAGGATTTTTGTCCTGGAGGTCCTGGGATCAAAGGAGCATTAATATTTTTCTTCTATAACAATATTTAGCCCCGGACTTTTATAACATTGGAAAAAAAAATAATAGTTATTTTCGGTCCCTGCCTGTATTTAAACATCGACCGAACTTATTTTATTTTGTCGCTAGTTTCAGAAACATAAAGTAAAAAAGAGAGCTTGAACTTTCACATGCGTCAAATACCTGCAAGGTTGAAGCGTTTTCATCTCTTCGCATATGCAGCGGGGTGGGTGGATCGTAATCCTATGCACTATGTCCATGTCCATGTAAGGCTCGCACAGCTCATCGTCGCAAAAGCGAAAAGGTCAATAAACCTTTTGAAAAATATTCTCTCAAACACTCAAAAAGTCCACCCTTTACCGTAGAATACGATGGACATAGTAAGAGACTTATAATTGAGTATCGTCTTTGGTGAATTGCTTATATATACCGAAGTAGCATTTGATAGCAAGAGACATTTTTCGTGTGATTTGAAGGATGACATTATTATCGTTGTTAGTTCTGGTTCCAAACCCTGTAGTCATACGATGAAGAACTTATTTTCAAGTTGATCACACATACTGCTTTTTAAAATTAATTGACTTCAGAGCTGAGACGTGGGCTCTGCGCAACATTATGCTCGTGTTATATTATATTTTCTAGATGCCTTCGTCAACATTTTATCAATTCATTATATGAACCGCTGGTCGACTTGACGGTCAAGTTGCCACATAACTTGAAAACTAAATTGTGATTAAGACGCTGCTCAATATAGAAGTGTTGATACAGTTTATCAAGGAAATATTTGCAAAATGAAAAATGGCAATTAAATTCGAGTTCAACAATTAGTAAAAGCAAATATCTTTTAATTTTTTTATTTAATTTTTCAGTTTATTTTCTCTTATTAAAAAGTTTATGTTATAAAGAAAGAGAGAAAAAGGAATAAAACAATAAATACAATTTATATAGTGTCAATTAATTAAGTTCTTAATAAAGCAGATAACCGTCTACAATATTATAAACTTGAGCTGTGAATTCTGGAGGCCGACCAAAGACCACAAATGGAGGGACTTACTATACAGTTATGTGCCGACTCCGAACGGCAGATATATTTTATGAGAAGCTTTTTCATGGCAGAAATACCGTCGGAGGTTTGTCATTGGCTGCCGAGGGGTGACCGCTATTAGAAAAAACTTTTCTATGATTAAGATTTTACTTGCCCTGGCTGAGATTCGAACATCAAACTCAGCGGCATATCGAGTTACGCACAGCTACCCACTCGACCACAGCGACCATTAATTTATTATTTTTCAAATAATTGAGTTAATTTTCTATTATCAATAAGCAGATCATGAACTATACTATAGCCGCTCAACCTCAATAATATTATATTTATTTTTATAGAGTTTTCCCTCAAAGACGCAATAGTTTGTCCGCATTGCTGCTGAGGTAGTAAATGCTGTCGGTCGCTTTTGCTAGTGATGATGTTGTTGCTTCATGCGCACTCGCAATAGCGCTGCTGATTGTTTTTCACATCTCGGTGGCACCTCCTATTTAGAAAGTCTGCGAATCAAGTGCAGAGTTTGTCTTTTATGAGGCCACCCTAACCCTTGTCGGCAATTGGTAGTGGTGCAAATAATAATAAAAATATGAGAAAACAAACTTGGTGAAGAGCAAGGCGCCTAATGCAGCTTGCATTTTATTTATAGGTACGTACATACATGCATACATACGTACATAGTACATATATACAAACATATCTAGAATTGTACGAGATGGCAATTCTCGTGTCGACACAACTTTGTTATTCGCATATTTCCATATACATACATACCTATATGCGAATATATGTGAATGTGTATGTACAAATATTCATATATACAAGAGTATATACTCGTATGTATTTATTTACTTCGAGTTTCTGGTAAATAAATAAAACTAGAATTTATTTACTTCGCTGTCACCAACGTTGCACAACTTTCTAACCTCTTCCTATCCTTGCTTGCACCGTACTCATCGTTGCACTTGCAATTTGTCCGTGGAAAATTGCTTTTATGCGCATTTGTCAAATAAATTTGATTTTTTTCAGCTTTATATTTGCTCCAGAGCACAATCATTACTCTTTCCTCTGCAGTAACATCGCACAACTACCATAGTTTTTTTTCCTACTATCCTTTGTTGTTCCACTTTGCTTCATCACTTGCCTGCTCGCTGACAACTTTACCCAACTCCTTGCATTTTTTATTTTATATTTTGCGTGTTTCATTAAAACACGTCTTTGAATTTAAATTGGATTTTAAAAAGTTTATCAAAATGCATTTCGCTTGCATTTATTTGTCTATCAATGAATAATCAAAAGACGCTTACGCGATGGTATAAGAACATAGTTAACTTAGTGAACTGAATATTACAATTAAAATCGGTTAATCACTTTAATATTAATAACTTAAACAAATATTATTGCTAACATTTACATATGTAGGTTTATATCTATTTATAAATTTATTGCCTTTTCAACTTTATCGCCTTATGTTGTAATGCATTTAATGTCGGATTTTAGGAAACATTTTTTTCCAGCTATGAAACAAATAAAAATATTTGATCGTCACACTTTAAAATCCGACTATAGCTGCCTGAGATATTAAGGAAAATTTAAAAAGACGGGTCTGCAAAAAAATAGTTTTTCGAAATTTCTTGCAAACATACTTCAGGGCAGTACTTTTAACAAAAGTTAAAATATGCTTGTTAGAACCTGAGTGCTTTCTTAATTTGGCTGATAAGCTGCCAGTGAAAAATTCCACGATTTTTTGTGTAAGTATGTACGGTGTAACGTGGAATAAAGTTTAAGTTCATGGGCTTGAGGCCATATAACATGCATTTACGCAGTTTGGTTAACTTTCAAAGGAAGTTCATGAATCGCGCAAAAACGTGTATAAAACATTTACGAAAACGAGAAAATGCTCAGAGATATTTTAAATTAGTACAAGAAAACAACGATAAAATCGCCGATTAATGCAGTGAATAGAACGATACAGGGAATGTTGATAAAAATGATGCCGATTTATGTGAGAATTTATGAAAAGGCGAAACAATCAGCAGTCATTTAAAATTAATATTGAAAGTAAAAAAATTATAAAAAAGGTTGTTTTAATAAACTGACTTTTTTTCTTATTTGACGTGCGGACAAAAGAAGAAATATCAAAAAACAGTTAAAGTTTTGGTGCAACTTGCCACGGCAAGCTCAACAACTTTATCGCCATCAATGTTGCTAGTGATTCACAGAGTAAACTATGTATATATGACAGTTTTCTAGAGCAGCTCGCAGTCTTTTTAAATTACCTCCTAGTATAAAGTACAGTTTTTCCGAAATTTCTGGTTTGAACGAATAAATTACATCATAATGATAAATTACTGAAAATGTGTAAATAATTTCCTAAATCAATTAAAATAAAACAAAAATAAATAAAATTTCTTACATAAATTTAAGGATCAAAGATAATTACAAAATGTGAATTAAATATTCCAGTATATAAAGACTGTTTGTGTTTAGTTTAGTATAATTTCAACTGATAATGTTATTTTATTAATCTTTAATTGGTTTTTTGTTATTAATGTTTAATAAAATTTAAAAAAAAATATTTTCTTAAAAAAATATTTCGTTTTGGATGGTACAGTTTTTTGGAATTTTATTGTTTTTTGAAAAAAACATACATAAAAAAGATGTATCTTCCTTTTTGAAATAACCCATTTTTGAAGTAACCCATTTGTGGAGACTGCCATTGAAATTCATTTGCTCTGCTCACAACTTTAAATCAAAACAACAACAATCAATGCAACATTGATTTCACGATAAATGTGCAAAAGGAATAAGAAATTACAAAGCCCGGGATTTTTGGTCACAAAACGTCCGTCTTTAGTATACGAGTATATAATACTCGCACGGTAAACAAATTTGAGAGTTTTTTTTTAGATTTAGGTTGTTGCAATAACCGTGCCACAAAAAATGTACCCTGCAATTGGTGTTTAACCAGAAACAATATTTTTAAAAGTAAAATAATGTTGTTTTAAGTTCGATAAAACAGCCCATAACAGAGTAATTCACTTAAAAATTATTTACATGTGCTCATACAAAAACGCAAATGGATAAATACATATTTTTGAATTGATTGATTTTAAAAATTTAGATTTTCTTCGAGCAACACCTTTGGAAAAGCATTATACCAATGAAACGAGTTATCTTGCATCCATTTAACACATACTATTTTTGAAGCAAGTCGTAAATGGATACAATCGTTTAAGAGTTCATCGTTATTATTCCATTCATAAATTATAAGGAAACATTTTAGCACTTTCGTTAAACCGTATTTTTAGTTGGTTGGTTGAGTAAAATAAAACGTTTATATATATGTAAGTATGTTAGTACTTGAAACATAGGTAGATCAATGAAGATAACCCAATTTATTGAGTTTATAAACATAAATATATCCTTGAAGTCCATTTTTCCCCGTTCTAGACTCGTCCAATTTCAAAACTTCATTATTGTAAAGTTTTCCGCAAAGTAATCTCCAATAAAATGCATGCGCGAATTTGGCAAATATTCTGAGAAGTAGCTGTAAAATAATTGTCCAGATGCTTAATTTTCGTTCCGAGTTATAAGAACTTTTCACCTTACTTATTTCTGCTTCAAATTTACCTCAATACGATCAGCTGTTGCGCCTTTAACGTGAAACGCAAACCGCTAATTGTTGTGAATTTATGAAAGTATGCGAGAAAAAGAGGCAAATATAAAACGATACAAGAAATTGTGGATAAGTGTAAAGTTTCGTTTGCTGAACCCTTTTTTGGGTGGGATTCGATATAGCGCCGCATAAGTTTGGTTTACTGTGGCTAAACGCGTAAACCAAATTGAAAAATTCCAATGCACATAGATGAACAACAAAATAAACTTTTGTTTAACTATCTTTTTGCAAAAATCCGTCCACAAATTTTAACAGAATTTAACTTTAAAAATGCTCTTTTTTTTTTTTGCATTTTTCACATATATGGTGTTGGAATTTCATTCACTGCAGTTAATATCGAGCCACTAATGCATTCATTTTGGCACACACATATTACTAACACATTGTGCTATCAGCTTTTGCTGTTTTTAGAAACTAAAACTATTTAAATACTTTGCATTTCTTAAACAAATAGTTGCATTTTTAAGCCCCGCACAAAAGACTAAAATTCTTGCCAAATGCATCTGTCAAACTACTGAAAACAACGAGCGAAGGAGAAACAAAATGGAAATTAATATAACCCAGTAAGCTAAAAGTACGCGGAAAGTAGTTGTGAGATACGTTTCAAAAGTATATACACCACAATTAAGGTCTGTGGGATTTTTCAAAAATAAATATTTCGTGATATATTGAAAATTTTGTAATTAAAAATCGCGCGATTTTTTATTACAAATTTTCGCCTGCGGCGCTTTTCACTAATAAATATATATTTCGCTATATATTGAAAATTTGTAATTAAAAATCGCGCGATTTTTATTTTTATATATTTCGCTATATATTGAAAATTTGTAATTAAAAATCGCGCGATTTTTATTACAAATTTACGCCTGCGGCGCTTTTCACTAATAAATATATATTTCGTAATATATTAAAAATTTGTTATTCAAAATCGCGCATTTTAACATACTATGTAATGAACTCACATTTTGTCTGGAGTTTAATAAAAAATGTTTACTGGGTAACTTTGTCTCCGTTTTGAATGGAAAAAGTTGGATTTTTTCCCATTTTCAAAGGCTTCCCTAGGGCCTCACCGAGGGTCTAGAGGAACCAGAGGGGGCTCATAGAAAAGTTTATTCTTTCCACTTTCTAACGGTGTGCTGGGGGGGGTGCCACTACCCGTCCTTCACCGCCCACCACCCCCTTTTTATGCGGCGCTATACCGAATATTAACCCCTTTTTTTTAAGTCGCAACTACCGAATCACTATGCTAAATATTTGGGCTTTGCCTTAACCTGTGCTTATTTATAAGTTTACTTATATATAGTACATATATTATTATATTGTATTTGTAAACAAACATATACAGTGCAAATTGAACTCTGTTTATCGTTTAAACTAAGTTTAAACTCAGTATGCAGTTTTTCAGTCAACTTTAAACGGGGTGTATACTAAGTTTAAACGACCGATAGCGTATGGTTAAACTAAGTTTAACTTATTGCTGAGTACTTTGTTTTAGTTGCAAAAAATTTAATGAGCGCAAGGAAATAATGTTTAAATTAAAATTGAGTTTAACTAAACTTAGTTTAAACTCAGTTAAAACCAGCACTAAAAAACTGGCCTTTAAACGACTATTGTTTGGAAATGTTTCAAACGAATCAATTATAGGCTTTTAAGTAATTTAATAACAAAATTTTAATTTTAGAAAATAAAATTGTATTGAAATTGGTACTCAAAAAGGAAAACAAATTTAATACGCCGATCGACCTGAAATGCCAAACATCTAAAAAGGCGTATCTATTTAAAATTGTAAAACATCATCCTTTATTTCTACTTGACAATGACATATTGTCGCAAACATTTGTTACGCTCTGTGCTGCATAATCGTTGGCAATTTTACAAACAATTAACGCGATCTGAGTGAAAATCGACAAATGATAAAATCTACAGAAATTAGAAAGGACCAAAGGGTGGAATAATGGTCAATGTAGCATTTAGAGAATCACCCACACAAAAGCGAAATCATAACTTTTTGCAACTTTGTCTGCACATTTGTGCAACAAACGGAAAGTGTCCGAACATTTTATGAGCGGTTTTACCCGCCCTTTGAAATGAAATAAGCATAAAGAAAACAAAAAGGAGCAACACATGCCAAAATTTTACAGCGTGCAATCGCATTAGAAGCAAGACAATAAAATTGCCTGAAAAATTTGGGTATCTACTGATGCATTGCCTGCAGGTAACCGGCCTTTATGAGGGTAGAATCACTAGTACGAATATCAAAAATAATAATAAAAACTGCGATGTGCGGCAATCAGGAGTCAGTGAACCGGAAATGCCCATTTACCGGTCGAACACTCGGACCTCTGTTAACTTTTGCCTTACATTTCTCACTCAATGGAAATCTGTAAATTTGATAATAGTATGTGAAATTGATGAATATACTACATGTGTAAATTTGTGGTTTTCCATTAAATAGACATTAAACAATTTGTAAAAGTGTTTGAGCTCCATTGTGCCACCATCACCCCTACTCTGTATGCCAAATGAGTGCATAAATAAATTTTGTGTTGAAGATATAGTTCCCGCATTTGCTTTAATTGATATTGTCGGCAATAATTGCGGTTGCATGCCAACCTTACCGCATACCTTAACGCCTGCAACGCACGAGCGGACATCACCCTGCCTTCAACACCTTTAAATGGGCCTTCAGTAGGAAAAACCTATACGTCTATTATTTTGTCACCAAGCCTATCCCCTTCACCTTGCGTTTGCATTGTTCCACTCAATAGGCTGCCGCACTAGCTATCGGTCTTCCGTAGCTTTCAACTGTCATCGGCTCTTTCAAAGCATTTGTTCAGCCTGCCTACATGCTGAACATTCCCATCAGCCTATTAATTTAATTTGCGGCCAATTTTATTGACTTTTACTCACTCGTACATCAACCGCAAACGCAGTTAAAAGCTGTTAAACGGCGAGGGTGAACACCGACCGACAGTTGGCCACTGCGATGTCCAGTCATTCAGCTCGGTCACAGACGTCCGTTTCACACTCATTAAAATAATTGGTATGCTTGTTTTCGATGATATTTTACATCAATTAAATTGAAATCCCCTTTTATATCTCATTCAGCTAACAGATTCAAAACCAATCCTGCGATATGGCAGTGGAAAGTCTGACCTCTTCGCACTTGTTTAATTAATTTTGATTAATATTCGGGAATTGTTGTACATACATACATATATACATACATTTGTTCGGGTTCGTAGTTCTGAATTTGTTTTAGTTGTCGTTATTACGGTAAGTTTCAGCATCAAAATATCTGCACTTTGCTATGAATACTACAAACACAGTATACGAGTAAAAGGGCTATGCAGCGAATCTTGATTAAATCTACTTACTTGCCTCTTAATATGTAATTTTATAATGCCGACTAAGTTGTGGCAATGTTAGATTTTTGTAATGGTTTTAAAAGATCCTTAAAGGAATGACGCTAAAAATAAAAAGAAAGGCAAGTGTCTTCAAATTGTCGTCATGTTTTAGTTCGATACACTTAAATCACTTGTTTATAGTTCTACAAATAGTACGATTTAACGAAGTTGAAACAGGCTTATATGCAGGGGCGGATCCAGAACGTTTTTTGAGGGGGGCGAATAAATTGCTATAAACGCTTTTCGTGAGACAAACCAGGTTTGTTATGGCAGCTACCTTTTCTTATAATCATAAAAAAATTTTCATATTTTTTAAATTTCGTTCAACTGTAATTGATTTGGGTGTGCAGTATCTCCATAAAAATTTTTGTATATTTGACATGTATAGCTGATATAGCTTTTCCTCGCAGGTGCTTGGACTTTGAAATCGAGGTTAAGGTTTCCACAGCAAGATGCTTGCAAGTTTAACTGCTAAACACACTGAGAGAATGGTTCACTTGCGTAACAAGGGAAAAATATGAAAGTGAAAAGGTCCAACTAGTTCTGTGACATGTGGAAGACGTCTTATGTTTCTTTATCCAATTTGGCGACTTTGAACTCACTTTAACGGCCTTATTATTATTATATATTAGATACAACAAAATGATTACACCTAACTTAAAAGAACAGTACGAGCTGCCGGCGCTTTCGACTCTGTCTTACAATATATGTCTGTTAGAGGATAGTCGAAGGACTTTGATACGATTATATGAGGCTTAGTATTTTAAATTGTTTGAGAAAATTGTATATCTTAATAATATTTTCCGCTAAGGTAACTTCTAGGAGTGTAGACGGTTTAGTGTCATTAAATGGTTTTCTCATCTCATTGTTATGAGCGGCGTACTCGTCCAAGAGGTGTTCCACAGTGGGAGGAAGTCCACACCATGGGCAGACGTTTCTTGGTTTTCCTGTGAGGATGTGCGCGTGTGTTAATGCTGTATGCCCCATCCGTAACCTTATATATGCTGTAGATTGAGAGCGGTTGATACCGTTTTGTATTACCGTTTTCTGCCGTAATTTGTTAATCACTTTTTCCAGATTTGTAGCTTCCTATGCTGCTCGTATGAACCAATTGTTTACTTTATATAATCATTCTCGGTTGTGTTGAAGGTGAGGCAGGGTTTTTTATACATGTGTTTTGCTTCTTCGTCGGCTGCTTCATTGCCTTTGTTCCGGCATGCCCGGGCACCTAGAAAATGTTGAGCTTTTTGTTATGGGTTTGCAGAAAGTTTTTGATTTGCTGAATTAAAGTCCTAGAGCTTTTGTCATTAAGGATTGCGTGTAAGCAGGACAAGCTGTCGTTGCATATAAATATTTCCCTTTGTGTTTGGTGGCAAAGTCGAGAGTAGTTTTGATAGCGAGAGCTTCAGCTGTAAAGATCGATGTATTTGCTGAAAGCCACCCTCCTGTTATGAGTGCGCCTGTATGTGCAACTACCGCGAATGTGGTAATATCTTTGGTTTTTGATCCGTCTGTGTATAGCACGTTCCAATTGTATTGAGTGTATTTAAAAAGCTCCTCCTGAAACATTTTCCTGTAGACTTCGGGACATGTAGTCGATTTTGTATGGCAATGAAGATTAAGGTTGATGCATCTACTGTTGAATGTCCACCAAGGGTGGCGGACTGTTTTGATGTAAATTTTTTGTGGAATTATACCCAGTTTTTTTTAAAATGTTGCACATGGTCTTAAAGTAGATATATGTTTGTATTTCCTTCTGTGTCCTAATACTTTCCTAAAGCATTTGAAGAGTAAAGAGTTTTTTGTATTTATGAGGTGCGGTATTAGTTTCTTGCTTCTGTTTACGGAAAGCCTGATTCGGCTAATATTGTTTTAGTTGGAGACGTCGGGAACGCATTGAGGCTGCGGTGAATTGCGGTGTGGTATGGGGAATACAGTTTTTGTATGTTATTATTTGCGCACCATCCATATATTGGCAAAGCGTATTAAATTTTTGTTTTAATATGAATTTGACATTTTTTTGAAGTTAAGAATTTAACAATATTTAGCTTGGCAGCTAAGTTTATTGTCCAAATTTTTTAGGTTATTGGTTTGGTCAATCTCTACATTTTTAAATGTTATATTTAGATTAGGGCAGTTATGTTTTTTACAGATGTGCAGTGTTTTGCATTTTTCAACTGATAATGCTGCCCCAGAAGCATCATCCCATTTGTCTATGTCGGTGAGAATTTTAGAAAATTAATTAATTAAGTTAGGAAGTTTCGTATAGATAATGAGATCGTCCCCATAGATTCCATACTCAATCTGTTTGCATTTATCTAAGATATTGCTCACTTGATGGAAGGCAACGGTAAACAAAACTGCTGAAAGTGGGGATCCCTGCGGAATTCCATTGTGTAAAGGATAAGATTTGGACGTTTTGTTATGAACACGAACAAGAAAATGACGATTGGACAAGAAAGCTTTGACAATGGCAAACATTTTAGGACCAATGTTCCATATTTGTAATGTTCTAGTACGGCATGAATACCTATACAATCGAAAGCTTTTTCAAAGTCGGTCGCTAAGATTGTAGCTTGAAAGTCCTTTTTTAAATCCGGCTTGTTTTGCAGTCAGCAGATTATTTTGTGTTATATACCAACATATCCTTGTTGCTATTATATTTTCAAATTTTTTGCCAGACACGAGAGAAGTGATATAGGGCGGTAGCTATTGATGTTGTTTTGGGTTTGGGAATTGGGACGATTACAGCCTTGAGCCATGTGTGAGGGTAGACACCTTTGTCGAACATTTGGTTGTAAAATTCTAAAAATTTATTTTTCCCATTATCAGGTAGATTTTTAATCATCGGATATGAAATCCGATCTAGCCCTGGGGTTTTTCCTTTGGAGTTTGCGATAGCCCGGTCTAGTTCGATATTTGCGATACGTGCCTCCAGCTTGTTGGCGGCTGAAGAGCGTATACTTTAGGAATAATTAAGTGTTAAATATTCGAGTTTTTTGGTTTTGTATTGATCTTGGTGGTCGCTGTGGTCGAGTTGGTAGCGGTGCGTGCTATAACTTGATATGCCGGTGAGTTCGAGGTTCGAATCTCAGTCAGGGCAAGCAAAATCTTAATTATAGAAAAAGTTTTTTCTAATAGCGGCCACCCCTCGGCAGGCAATGGCAAACCACCGAGGGTATTTCTGCCATGAAAGAGCTTCTCATTAAATACATCTGCCGTTCGAAGTCGGCACAAAACTGTAGGTCCCTCCATTTGTGGTATAATATAAAGACGCGCACCACAAATAGTAGGAGAAGCTCGGCCAAACACTGAGCTATATAGTGTACGTGCCAAAATTATATATTATATATATATTGATCTGGAAAGTTGCTGTCATGAGAGTAATTGCACCATGTTTCACCGAAGATTGTTGCAATTTCAGTCGGATTAGTGACTGGAGAATTGTTGGGTCGGACAAAGCTAATGGCTGAAGGGGGTACTCCCATTAAAGTATTGATGTTGAACTATAATTTAGCGGGGGAATACAGTGGTGTTATTTTTGAAGAAAAATCTTAGAGAGGTTTTCTTTTGGTTCTCTCAGTTCTTTTCAAAATATTGCATTGTGTTTTTTAAATGCTACTAGGTTTTCGATCGTTTGAGAGGCTTTGATTCTTTGCCAACTTTTTTGTTTAACGTTCCGCAGTGATGAAGTTTGGGATTTCTCCAGAGGACTTGATGTCCCGAAAGAAAGGGTTTGGTTTGTGGAATTGCTTTATTGGCGGCAGACCTGATAACTTCTAAAATTTTCGAAACTTCATTGTGAATATTCTTAAATCCCCATGTTCCTAATTGTTTGCTACACTCTTTATTCAAATATTCCCAATTTGCCAGATAAGTTTTAAATTTGGGGGTGGAACGCAGATATGAGAACTGAGTGTTAGTTTGTACTTTTGTTAGAATTGGGAAGTGGTCACATCCGATATACTAATAATACCTATGCCTTGTTTGGCTGAGTTTGAGAAATTATAAAAGTATAATTTGTAAACTTTGGGAACTACTGTTTTGCGTATTAGGCAGATGCGTTTGCTGTAGGCAGATTACGTCTGGGATTGAATCTTTAATTAGCAGAGAAAGCCCCGCATAATTGTTATAATAACCATGCATATTCCACTGCACAACTTTAAGAGACATTTGTATGTATGTAAATATGCGTAATATTCAAATATGTGAATTTTCCTTTTACTTATGTTATGTATGTTTGTGGTTAGGTGAATTTTGTTTCTCTAGGTTATTGTAGGGTGTTGAGTTTAATGAATTCAGGAATGGTATTAACTGTTGGAGCTCAGCGGGTAGCGGTGTTAGACTTGTACTTATGTTTATTAGATCTGGGCGGTTTGTAATGCTACTGTCACCTTCGAGTGGAGGTGTATTTGGTGAAGGTAAATTAGATAGTGGCGTAGGTTTGACATGCTGTTGATCGTGTTGGTGTTCTGATTGTGACATTTGAAGAGAGGCTTCGGATGGTGATTGCTGGGTGTCGTTGCTGTTGTTGTTGTTGAGGTGGAAATTCTGGTTTTATACCGTTTGCTTTCGTCTAAGTTGAATTTAGTATTGATGTTATTGAGTTGGTGTTGGGTGGAATTAAATGTTTGCGAAAAATTGACAGTCGGTGTGTTGTTTTTTGTGCTGATTGAATTTTGTTTTTTATTTGTTGATTCGGAGAATAGGACTTTGGACTGAGTCATTTTTACTTTCTGTGCGGTGATAGTAGAATATGGTTGTGGAGTAGCATACATTGGTTTGGTGAGTGAGGTGGGAGGTTGCATGTAACACAACTCGGTGAGTTTCTGCAGTGTTTGGTTGTATGTCCCAGAATTTGGCATGACTTGCATCTCATTGGGTTTGGAATGTATTCTTGTATTTTGACAGAGTGCCCACATATGTCAATTTTTGCCGGAAGGTTATACAGGTCGAATGTTAGTAATACAACTCCACATGGAAACGATTTTCCGTCTATTGTTTTTTGGAGTTTGTAAGCTTCCACGACACCTTGAGCGCTTAGTTCTGAGACAATTTCTTTTTCATCTACATTATTTAGACAGGGTGCGAATACTGTCCCTTTAACGTGTTGTTTTCAGAAAGCGAGTTGCGATTGAATTATTTTTCACCAGTAACAATATGGTACCATCGCGAAGTGATGGGATTGTTGTGATTTCTTTGCTGATGGCGAGGATTGCTTTATGCAGTCTGCTTCTTCACCCCCTCCCCCTGTATCCGCCACTGCTTACATGTGTGTGTTTCTTTTCTTTTTTTGAGGGCTTGTTTCATCAGCAATTACCTATTTTTCTGCCCACATATTCCATAATTCCCTTTATATATATTTTCAAACGCATTTTTAAGTTTCTAAAGTAAAATAAGTTAATTAAGTTACACTTGTTGGTTTCCTGAGAAAGATAATGACAATTAATGGTTTTTATAAAGTGGTTATCTTACATTTTTGTTTTTGTTTTTACACCTAACTAGAATTTGCACAAAAATTAAATAATTCCCTTAAGCTTAGAATACAATTCTTAAGAAAAATCACAAGCAATATCATTCACTATTTCTGTTGCTTGAAAAAGTACTTTACCGTTGCTGTAAATTTTCTCGAAGAAATTAATACTTGTATAAAAAGAAGATTTTCACTTTTCAATTTTATGTCACAGAAAATTTCTTTTACATTTCTTGATTATCATTTAATTCGATTTTCTTGAGAGCTGTATTCTATGCTTTAGCGAGAAGAAATAGCACGGTTTAAATACAACTTTTTTGGATTTTTCAAAGATAAATTATGAATTTAATTCCCTGTAATTTTTTCTTTAGAAATATTTTAAAATAATTCACGATTTTATTGAGCTCAAGGCCAGTTTATGGAAGATTTTATTTGGAAAATACAACAACAGTTTTAGTGGTAGAAATTATAGCAGATATTTCGGAGATCACCACATCTTCTCATCAGACTACTTTTTATTTAATTATATTTATTCTTCATCACCACTTCCCAGGCTTTTAACCAAGGAATCTCGGGTTGCAGAACGTTATATTATTTATCTATATTGTAACAAAATTAAATATTTTTATTGCATATAGAGTATCTTGTTTTTGGTTGAAATAAATCCTTATGTAGGTAGGTTTCAAGGTTCAAATCACAGATTTTACATATGAGTTCTAAAATTAAAAAAAAGTTTTTCTCATACCGGTCGTCCCTCGGTTAGCGAAACCCCCAAGCGCATTTCTGCCGTGGAAAAGTAAGCATCAAAATTACATACATACATACATACATATGACTGAAATTTAGAATGTATAGTTTTAAGAAAAGAGTAAAATATTTTGTAAAAAATAGTTCTGCTTAATGGCGGCATGGTCAAATTATTTCCTAAGCGCGTGGGAAATATTCCAAACAATTTTTAAATTTGCCGTTCGTTGTCAATCACTTGTCGGTATATTATGAATATAAAAAAATAAAGCGTCGATTATTGAGACGGGATATTTACGCGTTTAGATGAACAACTTTATGACTCCTTTAATGCCAGCAACAAATGCCAATGAAGCAAAATCATCCAGTGATGGGAAGCTATTTAAAAATCTTTTTACTCTTTTTTATAAGCATGGCAGTTCAATTTTAGGATTTCATTATGAACTAAACAAATTTCTTATTTGACGCTTGTTTAACAAATCAAATAGGAGCCACAAATGGAAGAAAATTATTTAAGCAATAAGGATTTAATAAATTCGCATAAACACTTATAAGGCCCAATCTCTTTCGAGATCAAACTCTACTATAAAAACTCAGTTATAAAACTTTCTTTGTGAGTTTTGATTGCACATTGCCATTAGACGTTTAGATAGTACTTACTATAACTATAATTAACTTATATTTAAACTATTTGGATGCCTCTAACTCGGTTTTAGGCAAAACGGTAAAGCCAAAATACACACTTTTGCTCAACAAAATTCTTTAAATTTGTATTCCACCACTGTCATATGTATATATACATATAATACCCACTTCTTTAGCAGTAAAGTTACAACAGTAATGAGCAGTCAATATAATAAATCAACTCTGGTTAGTAATTCTTAAATTGACAATGCCGCGAGAGCCAAAGCTTTGAAAGTATAAATAGTTGTTTGCTAGCTTATGCTCGTAAAAAAACATAAATATTAAGATTCGGAAGCGAATGCTGTTAGTTCTAGATCCGTCCTGGTGCTTGGAATACATAAAACCGCAAAAGTCACATAAATCTGAGAATCACTTGTCCCATTTGTCCTGACAGCTGAATGAGTAGTGTGCGATGGAGTGTGAAGGAATAGTAAAAAGTAAAGAGGGAATTGCAGTTACTTTGTTGGCAAAAAAAGATGAAGCAGCGTACATTAAATTTTACGCAATATTAAAAGACACAAAGTGCCTCGCTCACCACACTACGGAAAGGCAGAGGCTACTGGGGTATTTCGAAATGGGATGCGGGGAGAGCTAACGCTGTACATTGAATTAGGCGCATTTGTAAGCCAAATTGTGTGTAAGAGTCCAGTTGCGTTAAAGAAGATACTTTAAGGACAGTGATTTAGCCGATTTTGTTCTGAGCGGCAGGAGTGTGGGCACATTTTGTCATGGTAGTAGCACATCATTCCACTTCATTGGTGGCTTTTGTAACATTTGTTTGTGACGTTAATTTATACAATAATTGCGGCTGTTGTTGTGGCCACAACAGTAATAACAACAACCACTTTAGAACAAAACTGTGAACAGCCGCCTCTACCCTAAGCGCTGGTACCCATGCTATGCCGCGCAGCGAATAGACTTTCACGAGAGGGTAGTAACTGAAGTCTCGCTTTTCAACAGATGACTAAACGCTTAGTTTTCCTTAGTGCTTATTATTGTTGTTTTAAGGCTTTTCTACCGTAGGTTTGCTGTCAATTGAAAAGCCTAACGAATCGTACGCTAAAAATTGCAAATGAACGCAAATAAATAAAAACACAAAATGTTCAGAAACCACCAAAGAATATTTCTATTTGAAATAGGTTAAAGAAATAGTTGAAAATTTTGTGTTCAGTTTTTAGTATAACAGACGTACATACTTATTTCCTTTCGTGCTGAAAATTATTAAGTTTGGTGGCTTTCCTGAAGTCTGAAATACATTAAACAACTTACATAACCAATTATTTTCATACCATACATAAGTACTTATGTATGCATAGTTTAATAAGTCAGTGACTTTTTGAATTGCCCGCTCAGAAACTTTAAATTCATCACTACTGCCCTTAATTGCCATCTATTAAAAAACTACTGTTAAATTTTGAGCAAGCTGAGTCACATAGTTTATGATTGACAGCCAGTGAATTTCGTGTGCTGTTTAAACAATATTTTTTGCGTAAATAAAACCATTACTGAAACCAAGAAAATGCTGGAGACACTGCACCATCAATTTCCATGGCCAACAAGTGTTATACTGAGTTCCGTTGTGGTCGTATAAGCACAAGTGACGCCGAACGTTCAGGTCGTCCAAAAGAGGTCGTTACAACAGAAATCGCCGATAAAATCCATGGAATGATATTGGATGACCAAAGAATGACACTGGTGAGTTGGCTAATGCTGTAGGCATCTAAACTGAGCGGGAACATCACATTTTACTCGAATATTTGGATATGAAAAAGCTATCCGCGCGATGGGTGCCGCGATTGCTCACATTCGACCATAAGCACATGTGTTGTCACCATGGAAAAAATCCATAAATTCCATAAATTCTATTTGCTATTTCCAAACCTGAATAACTGTCTTGGTGGTAAGAGGTTTGGATCAAATGAAGAGGTCAGCACAGACACAAACGACGACGAGAGTCTTAAGAAACGCTATTATTTGGAAGGAATGAAAAAAAAGGAAAAACGCTGGAGTAAGTGTATACACTTAAAAGAAGATTTTATTTTATTCAAAAAGTCTCTGACTTATCAAATAGTCCTCGTAAGTATATATTATGGGGCACGCAAATATGTAGCTCATGCAAATTTATAATTACCACTGGCTTTTGAAAAAATTTTACTGATGCCCTCTGGCATTTCTCAGAAATCAGTAGTATTTTGTAGCCACTTGAAACGTGCACTTTATCGCACTAAAATCTAATGACTTGAAAAATCGCGGTTAAAAGCTAAAAAACACATACTCGTACATACATATTTAATCGCTATTAAATTTTTATTATAATTTGTTTTCAACAAACTTATAAGTAGTTATTTATAAATACTCTTCATTTGTTGCAAACTTCTGCAACACTGTCTGCTGAAATCAAATCTGACTTTTATCAAATTTAAAAAATTCTTTTTAATAATGTTTGTAAGACAGTTCACTATGTTCTTCTTATTCTTACATTAGTTTGTCGGTTTGAGACGAGACCAAAAAGCTTCGCCAGTTCCCTCTCTCCTTCGCTAGTTAACACAGTAAGTTAGGACAGGTCCTTCTGCACTTGGTCTTTCCAATGTATTCGTGGGCGCCCTTGCCGTCGTTGCTCATCCAAGGTTCCCGATTCAAGGATTTTTTACCGGAGCATCATCGTCCATACGAACGACATGGCCAAGCTATCGCAGTCATTGAATATTTTTGCGCTTGACTATGTCTATATCATTATAAAGCTCGTATATTTCATCATTCCATCTTCTTCGGTACACGTCTCTAACGCGAACAGGATCATAAATCTTGCAAAGAACATTGCTCTCGATAGCTCCCAAAGCCTGGTCATCACTGGTCAACATAGTCCATGTTTCTGCGTCATATAAAAGGACGGCCATGATGAGGGATTTGTAGAGCGAGATTTTTGTTCGTCGAGAAAGGGCTCTGCTTTGGTGTAGTTTATACTGGATCCAAGGTACACAAAATCCTTGACTAATTCAAAATTGTAGCTGCCAACAGTGACGTGGGTCCCAATACGCGAGGATTCTTTGTTTGTTGTCATGGCCGACGTGTAAAGATGATGTTGAACGCTGCGTCCAGCATTTTAATAACACTATATTTGCTTATTTCAAAAGTTTGTACCAAAACGGGTTTGCGTACAAAAGGAGCAATCACAACCTTGGTTTACTCAAGAACTTAAAAATTTAAAAAATAAGAAGTCGCGATCGTTTAAATTGTACAAAAAAACTGGTTTGCACACAAACTATATTAAATACTCAGTTATCCGACACGCTTATTTTGAATTAAATAAAAAATACTACAGATCTTATTTGTGCAAAGTTAAAAGGAATCTAATAAAAAACTCTGAATCATTTTATGACTTCGTTAACTCTAGGCGCAGAGTGACTAGTTTTCCGTCTGCTATGAAATATTAAAATACCATTTCTTGTGACTCCCAATCAATTTCCAACATGTTTGCCCAATTCTTCAGGTCAAATTACTCCATTAACTCGCCTCTGAGCAAACCTTATCCATATAAACTCTGTTCCCTCACCTCTGCTATTATTCCGCAGATATCTTCCGAGGAAGTATTTTATTATTTGAGTAACTTAAAAGAATCATTTAAGGCTGGCCCTGATTCGATCCCGACGTGTTTCCTCATAAACTGTGCTAAACATATTTATGTGCCCTTAACTAATTTATTTAATCTTTCTCTTAAGCTTGGGATTTTCCCTTCAGCTTGGAAATAATCATTCATTATACCCCTATATAAGACCGGGAGTAGGCCCTCTATAGAAAATTACCACGGTATAGCTTAGCTCTCTGCTATTCCTAAACGTATTCTATATCCTCTACAATTTCTAGCACACAACATGGGTTCTCTAAGGGTAAATCTACCGTTACAAACTTGCTTGAGTTCACAACTCATGTTTCAAATGGATTCAGAGAATTTATGCACACTGATGTTATACACACTGATTTTAGTAAAGCATTCGACAGAGTAAGTCACTATTTACTCGATCCATAAACTCGATCTCATTGGTATTCAACCTAATCTCCTTCGTTGGATGTCTTCTTACCTCATTGATAGAACACAACGAGTTCTTTTTAAAATAGTTCCTCAAACATTATTGATGTTTCTTTAGGGGTCCCGCAAGGAAGTCACCTTGGTCCGATTCTCTTTTTACTTTTTATAAATGATTTCTTTTTTTTTTTTTACTAAATCCTCTCAATAATTAATGCATACATACATATACATTCATATATTACTATTCGATCAGCTGATGAGCATTTGTTCTGTAGCTGAACAGTTTTAGATCTCGACATTTAACAAACCTCTGCCTTTCATGAATCGGCGCAACATATGTATATGAAAAAAAAAAAATTTTTTTTTTTTTATATATCCGTGCGTCATGCGGATGCGCCTCTCGCGTCGGTCGGGCGGGTATGGAGGGATAAAACCGTTGGGATTATTATTGTTATAATTATTATTATACTCTATTGTGTCCTCGTTCTCTGCAAGACCAACCTATTTTGCTTCGTTTTCCAGACTGGAAAATGCTGCACTGACGGCCCTTTACTTAGGGCCAACGATGTCATCCACATACGCAAGTAGCATCGTACTTTTGTTATATATAGTGCCACTGCGATTCAGATTGACATCTCTTATTACAGTTTCCAGCACTAGACTGAATAAATTACACGAAAGTGAGCCACCTTGTCTAAAACCTCGTTTGGTCTCGAACGGCTCAGAGAGGTTCTTCCCAACTTGGACGGAGGTAAATGTTGTGGTGAACGTCACTCTACATAGCCGTATTAGGTTTGCGCGGATCCCAAATTTTGACATGGCTTCGTATAGACAGCTTCTACCGTCTGCTCCAGGCGCTTTGCTATTCTTGAGCCGCCTTAGTACTGTGTTCACCTCGCGTTGGTCGAGTGGAGGGATTTGTTGTTCATCCCTAAATATTATTCTGTGCTTCTCTTCTTCAAACGCATCCTCAGAGTTCGTAGTCAGTAGCGTTGAAAAGCGGCCCCTCCATACCGAATGTCCGTCACGATATTTCCTTACTCGTCTTTGCAGGAACCAGCCCCGGTCTTAAAATCATTTGTTGGCTGCTTTATTTTCTGATAGAATTTTCGGGCCGCATTCCTGCTTGCTAGCATCTCAAGCTCTTCGCACTCACGGTTTTCCGCCTCTCGTTTCTTCTTATTGAAAAGTCGTTTCCCTTCCCTCCTCTGCAGGGTGGCTTTGTATGCTGCGTATTTCTCTGCAGAACTTTCGTCGCTACACTTTATGAGCGTTCTTCAGTGCAGAGAGGTGCATGCGGACCTTAGCTGCAACAAGGTAATAATCCTAGTGGGTTAACTATGTTCTAATTGAAAAATAATTAGAAATAATTGGAGGACAAATAAATTGTCTAAATGTGTCAATATGTGTTTTTGAAGAGTGTATATGTTTGGCAATTAGAAAAAGTTTTTTCTAATAGCAGTCACCCCTCGGCAGGCAATTGCAAACCGCCGAGGGTATTTCTGCCATGAAAAAGCTTCTTATTAATTCGTAGTCGGCACTAAACAGTAGGTCCCTCCATTTGTGGTATAATAAAAAGACGCACACCACAAATGGTAGGAGAAGCTCGGCCAAACACTGAGCTATATAGTGTACGCGCCAAAAATTATTATTAGATATTATATATTTGGCACTTTTCTTTTAAATTTCATATTATTACTGTTACAAAGAAGATAGAAAATGTTGATAGAAGTGGCTGTTGTAGTAGTAGTACTGTTGTACTAGAGTCTAGAAGTACTCGTAGAACAATACTCCCGTAATTTTCATATGCTAGCATAGTGGGGGAATTTACTGAAGCCCCAATGTGAGCGTTTCGAACCATTTTAGTTTTTTTAAAAAAGATTTTTCATTTTGTAGCGGATTTATTTACTTCCTTATATTTTACTTCTTCTTGTACATATGTATGTATGTATATGGATATTTTATATGCAAAAATTTAGTATATTAATGTACATTTCACTTATTTATTAATTGTCTCCATTGGCTGAAGAGCCTGATTTAATTTTTGCGTTATCTGAAAAGAAATAAAGTTAGTCAAACATAAAACAGAAATTTTATACGTATCTGGTTCTAGTTTTACCGAAAAATTTTAGATCATGCTAGCTACACATTTTCATGTAAATTTTATAACCTCTCTTCGATTTAAATGTTCTATTGGTTTTTTCTTATAATAAATAATTCCGAACCCTAAACCGATGGGTCAAAGGGAGAAATCTTATTTTTCACTCGGAAGATCTCAAAAATTTAAAAAACTTTGCTTATTGCTCCAAACTCAAAAATAAATTAATAACTTTTTATTAAAACAAGCATAATGATGCATACTTTCTTGTAAAAGAAGAAAGTATACATTAAAAAAAATTTGAATTGTCACCCGTTTGTATTTAGTGTGCGATTACGTGAATCGAATAAGAACATGAGGAATTATAATAAAAGAAAATTTGACATTGGTGGCAAATTTTGATGAATTTGTGGCAGAAAACACAATGCAAACACATAATTCGTAAATAATAATACTCGCAGTTCTGTGTTGCATTTTTCTATTCTTTGCTTTTTTGTCACGTGTTCTGCAATTTCACGCTAATACCGCAAAACGCTGATCGATTATGATTGATAGGGATTTGTGCGGTTTGACGTGCGTGTTGCATACTAAAAAATTTTCTTTGAAAGATGATAGTTTTTGTATGCACATACATACATACATATATGTATACTTATGTATGCATCGGGTTTGTTGGATTTGCACTTAATTGTGTGGATAAAACGTTTACTTGAAATTAAAATACAAAAGTAGCAGCTGTAATGAGAAGGCGTGCTTGTAAAAAATGTTAAACCTACCAGTTCAAACATTAATAAAAAAGCTGCTAACCAAAGAAAATAGATAACAAAGAACTAGCATGGAGTTTCATACGGAACGGAACGGAGCCAGCACCTTCTTTGTAATATCGAGTTCTTTGCTGCTAACATTCAGAGAATAATTTTACATGGTGTTACTAACTCCATCGTCCAAACTAGGTATACTGTGAAAAAATGCAGAAAACTCCAAGAGATAAAAGTGGATCGATGTTGAAATGTGTTTAAAAGAATCATATTTTTAGAAAACGTTATAAAATATCAAAAAGCAAATTCATCACACTTTTGCGATTCAAAGCCATATGTACGTTTCCCCCAGCTTTAAGCTGTATGTATGTAAATCAATATGTAAATAATAAAAGTAACTCAATAAATCCTTGTTTAAGATGCTGAATGTGAAGAGTGAGTATCGCAGTGCTAAATGTATCAATAGCAAAATTATTCTGTATAATTGTATTTACATATCTGCTTTCATTTACATACTCATGAAAATGTATGTACTCGTATGTCTACAATTTTCTAGAGGAATATTACTTATTTACGCGTTTATGAAAATGTCTTTGAAAATGGAACTCTGCAATTAATAGCTCTTGAATGACAACAAAAATCACAGAAAAATGCTGAAAGTAGAAAACTTAGTGAATTTCTCGGTAAAATAAAAGAAAAACATTTCCTTTCTTTATAGTCACGGTTTCTGACATTTATGGGCGTTTAGCCTTAAGGGATACAATGAAGAACACCCGCAGTGAAACAAAAGCATAAAGATAACTTCACTAAGATATTACTAGCTAATAGAGGGGGCTGAAATGATTTTTTGCTTATTGGCATAAATTAGCGTTGCTTTTAATTTCTTAATACGTATTTTATGTATGTACATATGTATTTAAGTAGGAGCGAGCATTTATTGCCTCTGGCGCTAGATAGTCATTTCATTCCTTAAGCTGGTCGTATTTATACTATCTCTTGAGCGAAATCATTGCAAGCATCCGAAATTTACTTGATGTATGTATAATGTGAGCTGGATTGCAATTAAATAAAAATGTTGACAAAATTTTTGTCAATGTTCTAGAAAGCACTAACCACCATAAAGAAAAAACAATTAAACATAGTCGCCATTCAAAAGTAGGTAAAAAAAATATCCAAACGTTTTGTGATATTGCGGAAAGTGCTTCGAACGAGTGAGAGAATTGAAGTGCTTAAGAGTGACACATACATTCATACTTATGTATGTAGATACAAAGTATACTCGCTTATATGTATTAGTATGAATATATATGTATATGTATGTATTTGAGTATGCAAGTATGTATATAATAATGTAATACCAGGCTCTTGAATGGCTACAGCAAAGCGTTTGTAGCAGCAGGACTTCCTTGAAGTGGGTTTGCTACTTCAACAACGTATACTCGTATGTTTCTTACTGCTGCTTTTATTTCTTTTAAGGTCCCTGAAAGTGTATTGCTTTTGACATTTAACAGACACCATTTTTATTATTGCATCTTAGCGCCACTTATTCAGCTTCCACCCCACGTGCCACTCGCTATCCACCACTTACCACTTCTCGCCAATCGCTGACGCTTTTACTGACTGTTTTTATTTCATTTCTGATTATTTTCATTCCCAACAGTTTTAGATGCTTGAGAGTCATTGAAGCTGCAAAAACCTTACGAATGCCGTGAAATGTTTTTGCTTTTTGCCTTAATGACGTCGTACTCAAGTAGAACCAGTGAAGTGTTTGTGTACGGATGCGCTTGCTTGATTGGCGCCTAGAACAATGTAAGGATCTTTTATTTCAGCTATGCTCCATCGGTTTAAGATGGCAGATGAGTCTTGTTTCTGAAGCTTCAGCAACACATAGAAATTTTCAACGGGGGCCGATAAAACATTTGTAAGTAAATTCCTGAAGAGAAAAGATAATTAAACGAACATGTCTATATTCGTATTTAAATTGTCTCCAATGATAAAAATTGTATGCTGTCGGAAAAACTACAACTGAATTAGCCTCAACCGAAAACTCAACGGAGGCGAAATATGTTTCGGACGCCTTCTATAGTGAACCTTCTACCATACAAGAGGAGGTATTGGTAATTTCTGAATTACATAGATTCTCCTAACATTCTTATTTAATTTTAAACCCGTCAGTCCAAGGCGAATTCAATAACGTGAAGTCAAAAGTAAAAAGACGAATTTATTTTATTTTCCCCTCACATGTATTTGCTTTAATGATGCCTATTGTTAAAATGCTACAAGCAAAAATAAGATATATGTGTTATAATATTAGATATATTTATGTACATACTCGCATATCTCGAATTATTTTAAGTACCACTATATATTTTATTTTATTCTGAACTTCTTCGTAAAATACGAAATATACAAGTTAAGGATCTTTTAAGGATTATACTTAAAAAAATATGAAGGGCCAGCTGCCCTAAAGAAACAACACTAGTTACAGGATATGACAATTAGAGTTTATTTAAGAAGCTCTTAAATACTACGTTAAACTGTTAAGTAGCCCGTCACGAACTCGACTGACTGCCCGCTGTGTCCGTTGAGTACATTTCACCTCGGCTATCTGGCAGCGGCGCAATGGTTGTATAACTTGTTTACAACTCGTTGTCTGAGACCGGCCCTGGCCTTGATTTCCCACGGTGCATTTGTTGGATACAAGTGGCAATGGCTCCAGTTGCATTATATGCTGAAATATAAATGTGCTGACACTGCGACACGTGTAACGGGCAACCGTGGGAGCGCCCAATAGGTGCGCGTTAACTCTTAGCCCTCTAAAGATCCGCGTCCCGCGGATCTGGAGTCCAAGAGGCGTCGTCCTTGGGTGGATTGCGTGAACTCTGCTGCAGGTAATTTTTTCCCGGTTGTTAACTTCCTCCATATCAGCAAAATGAATACCATTAGCAAGGCAAGTCCCAGAGCTTCGGACGTCGCGAACCAATTAGTTTTGTCCCTTAGGTATCCCAATAGCCGTATATTCCCAGATGTCATTTCGTGGACGTGATTGAGATTCACCGCCAGGCTCTTGTTCGTTACG
The DNA here is from genome assembly GCA_963971545.1 of Philophylla caesio. Classification (NCBI taxonomy): domain Eukaryota; kingdom Metazoa; phylum Arthropoda; class Insecta; order Diptera; family Tephritidae; genus Philophylla; species Philophylla caesio. Next base: position 64,273,950 of record OZ020608.1, on the reverse strand, counting down.
GTGGACAATACAGATGGAAGAACTTGTACTCCAATAGGTTTGATTATTGATTGTTACCGTCTCGTTATCCAGCTGTAGAATGTAAGAACCGTAAAGGTTAGTATAAGCTTTACCTGACCAAACGCTGCTATTGAAGTTGTCAAGAAATATGGTGTCTTCTTCGCGTAGAAAATCAAGGGCTGACTCCATAGGTTTGTTGCTTGTTCATCAAGATGGTTTTATAGTTCAGCTCCAACCGTTGACCAGTTTTTATGATTGCACGTGTTATTAAGTGGTTGAATCTTTTTTCTGCTACTTTTGACATGTACAGCACATAAAGCAAAAGAGTGCCATTCGTGTATATTGACGGTTCACTATATTCGATGGCTTCGATGACGTTGCTGTAAGGTAGGACCTCGATTTCACTTATTAGTTGGTTAATTTCTTCCTTGTTCAGCAGGTTACTGTTCACTACCCCAGCCTTGGCCATCTGCCACGCACGAACAAACTCGCTGACGTCTTCTTTCAGAATCGTTACCTTGCGCTCTAAATCCAGTGAAAACTTTGCTAGGTGGTTGCGACCCAAGATGTCGTTTGTGACCGTTACCATTCCTTTGAAAGTCTGCAATAACTCCTGAGTATTCTTAAAAATTTCAGAGTTTACCTTGTACTGCAAATTATTGTTAGAAACCTAGGCGTTTTCGTTGCGCAACACGTCATCCCAGTCCGATGCATCAGGTGAGCCGGCAATCCTTTTCCAAGCAGACCCGATCCAATTGATAGAACGCCTGGACCTTTTGAGCTTTGGGCCACTTAGCTCGTCGAGTTGAGAGCGAATTTTCCCCAGCTGATATGCGATAACGTTTTTTATGGCATCGGTCTCATTTATTTTAATGTCGTCGTCCTCTAAGCGATGTAAAATTTTTTTGTAACGTGTCAGTTCGATTGTGTGGACTAGTTTGAAGTATCCGTTAACTAGGCAGCCGTACCCATTACGAACGGTTAGAACGGGGGAGTCGAGATCGAATAGGACGAATGCCCGTGCGGCTGCATATAGGCAGATTATATTAATAAGATTACAAACTATTAGCTTAATCCTGTTGCAGTAATATATTGAAAATGATTTTGAAAGAACATTACAATTTTAAATTTCGAAAAAATCAATTAATTCTTAATGAAATAAAAATACTAAATAATTTTTTAAAAGAACAGTACAATTTTACCTTTTGAATCAAAGTTTTCCTTTTTTGTGTGGAACTTTTTTTGTTTTTTTTTATACAAATTTATCTGCTACTGTAATAGCTGGTTTATTGCTTTAGTTAGCAAATACTTGCTATAATTCAATCTAATTTTTGTCTTTAAGTATGCGTTAATAATTGCAAATGGCCTACTCATGGCACGAGATACTTCACGCCAATTAAAGTTATAGTCCTCTGGTGAAGTTGAACCACTTTGACTGTTATCCTGGAATTGAACCAACAAGATTTGGACAAATACAGAAATCTCTACCCAGACCGCTGGGGCTTGAGGTAACAGTTGTAACATTTCTGTTTTCGGCTACTGCTTCTTGCTTGTATAGAGTGTTTGCCCTTTATTTGTTTGTTTGCAATATAAAGGTTATTGCCGGTATCGAAATTGCGTGGTGTCATGCGGCGAGCATTAATTCTGGCATCTCTTTAATCTTGTTCCTTATGCAATAGTGCTTTTACATTTTCGTAAGTGCCTTCCCTAAAGTTTACCAACCCCTGATAATTTATTCTGCTAGATCTATTGAAAAAAATATCTGTTGGTTTCCTTTTTGTAACAGAATGAATGGTGTTGCTGTAGCGGTCAACAGCGATTGAAACTCGCTCCTTTAGTGTAAGTCTACTGAATTCATCTGTAACACAACGGTATTTCTATCAGTGTAGAGTGTACGCGCCCAACTTGACTATTGACCTCGCTGCGCTGCTTTGGAGTCTGGTAAATTCCTATTCCTAGTGAACGTACATATGTATATAATTAAAAACCAACGGAGTTAGAAGTCCTCTCTCATTGTCCATGAGTAGTATCTCAGGCAGGGAAAAGTAGTGCAAGAGGTTTGTGAGTTTCTTCCGCAAATGAATTGATGATTTATTTTTTATTGAGAATAATTTAGCGAATTTCGAAAATTTATCAACTGCGCTAAGATACTTTTGTTTGTCAATATCGAAGATGTCGATATGTAAAATTTCGCAAGGATAACTTGGGATAGGAGTTGGCTGGATAAAGGCTTTCGATGGATGCCTATCATATTTATTCAATTTACAAATACATATAACAATTTTTAGCATCATCTCTAATTTGTCTAGCCATGACGGGGAAGTAATAACTCTCAAGTACTTGTAACCTGTTCTCACGAGGATTCCTGTGAGCCCTTTTGTGTTCGTTCTCAATAATTTCGAAAACTCTATCTATGACTGTTACATCCTCTACAATTCTCTGCGATATCCTAATCCGATATCTCAGGAAATTTTGGAAAAAAAACTTCCTGCAGTTGAGCAAGAAACTTTTCCGGAATTTTAATTCCGTTAATGACATTTGGATTCAAACATTCTTTCAGGATTGAGGTTAGTGCAGCACTGTTGTGATCTTGTATTGATATAAAATCTACAGTGTCCCTGATGAGGTTCCTAAAGACATCGAGGATTATTTCCCTCCCTGAAAATTTCGTGTTTGCTAGTTATCTCGCTTTCACCGAGATTATAGTAATTTACCTTGTTTTTAATAATTATTTATTTCTACACTAAGATACAATTAATGGAAATTATAGAATAACTCGTTTAGTGCTTTAGAGCTTCTAAGCTGTCTCTTTTACGTTAGATAAGATGCCTGAGTTTTCGTCGTGAAAACAAAATTTAAAAGTTTAAATATGCTGAAAAATACCATAAATTAGATCCCTTACGTAGAAAACTTCTTAATGTTCTTACAAGTTTCATCTGCTGACGACATTTCAAATTTTTTGGTCAAATTGAGCAACAACGAGAAATATAAACTTCTTGTGAATCCTTGATTTTTTTGTGCGTATTTATTTGAATTCATTGCGAAAAATTCCAAGGACCTTTAGAACCCGAAGAATTTTTTTGCGTTCGTCCCTGTTGTCAGGACTCCAACAAAAAAACTAGATCGACCAAATAAAAAAGCTAAATCAAGGTGAATTCATTGAAGGTGGTAAGGCGTAAATGCCTCGTATCTGCGTTAACCTCGTAAAAAAACCGGTTTCTCATACAAAAATAACAAAGTTTACAAGGTTTGCACGGTTACGAGGCATTTACGCGTTTAGCCGAATACCCATATAATATTATAAAAAATTATATTGGTTAGTTTTACTATAAATTCTCGGTACGTTTGCTTTTTGTGTCAAATTTGGAACTCGGCCCATTCGTTTATTTTTGTTTTTCAAAATTTCTCTGACATTTTCACCGCAACATACACAAACATTTTTACTTAAATACATAAGTACATATATGTGGAGCATACCACCTTGAATGAATTCGCCTTGAGCTAAATGCCCCAAAAATGTTAAAAAATACTAGCCTTTTCAACATTTCAATAACTGTTTATATTTTATTTTTAACAAGTATGTGCTCAAAGGGTATTGAAGTGTAACACGATGGCGAATCTTCGGACGTGATGCCTCCCACCTTTCGCTACCAATCTCGCCTTTTTCCTTCACGCTTGTGGCACTGTTAACCCAAGCCTCGGCCTGGGGACAAATAAAAGAAGGTAAGAACCCTCCCCTTTGTTTGGAGTTCCCTGAATGGCTTTCAGAAGGTATCGTGAATTAGGAGGATGACGGGAAGAATACCCTCTGCAACACCCACCCTTTGGCAGTAAGGTAAAAATGTAACCTCCCCTCTTTCCGCAGGGTGAAGTCCAAACCAGGATTATCTGCACGGGGTAACCAGCAAGCTGGGAATTCCCCCGCCGACTTGTTGGCGGCCTGGGCTTCGGATGTGCAGGCCCAAAACCCACCTCCCTTATGACTGAGGTTGGCGGCTAGGGTCTCGGAGGAAGCAAGCCACTGGTGGGCACATTGACTAAGTCAATGGAGAGCCTATTTCTGAATGAAAAGAATGGCGAACTAGCATCAAAGCAGGATGAAGCAGCTAACTCTGGGACAGACGCGAGGATGCTAGATGGTCCTGCTTTTTCTTCAAGCACCCGATCACTGGTATCAGTGACGGAACCGACAACGGTTAAGCCTGGTGAAAACCAGGGGATTATCGGTAAGAGAAAGTCCTATATTGCTGAGTCGAAAACGGGTGCAAAGCTAACCGCAAAGCAGCTGAAGAGAAGGAAGCAGAAGGAGAGGAAAGTCGCGGCTCTAGCTGTGGCGAGTACTCAGTATCCTTTGCTTACCAGCTCTACACCCGGAATGGCAACGGGGAAGCGTGACAGGACGGGTGACTTATCGGTTCTGGGGCTCTCTTCCGATGCTGACCCGGGGTCTGTGCGGGTATGTGGGGTGAGTCGCAAGGCAAAGGAGATGAAGATCTCAGGATTGGAATCGGATATGCCTGCAGGCTCGGACCAAACGCCCGCACGCCAACTTTCATCGTTGTCCAAAGGGCAAAGAGACTTTCTCGACAGCTACTTTTGGAAGGCAATTGGCGAGCCGAAAGACAAACCTAAATTCGAGGGGATGCTCGAGGAGAACGGTATCGTCAAGATACAATGCTCCGATGAGCATTCAGGAGAGTGGCTGACCAAAATGGTAGCGAAGATACCAGCCTGCGAAAACGACAAATTCGTCCTAAGAGACGGACAGGGCGGTGTACTCTCGCCTCTCTTGTGGTGCCTGGTAGTGGATTCTCTACTAACGGAAATGCAAAGCTTCGCCCACATCCAGGCCTACGCTGACGATGTGTGTGCTTTGGCGTCAGGAAAGTCTCTCAGGGAAGCCTGTGCAAAGACACAGAGAATCCTGAATATGATTGAGGAATAGTGCACTCTGCAAGGCCTTGCTGTCAACCCCAGCAAGACAACGATAGTTTTGTTTACGCGGAAGAGAAAATTGGAAGGTCTCAACCTTCCGGTGCTCAGAGGCGTAGACGTAAGTCTTTTCGGGGAAGTGAAATATTTAGGGGTAACTCTAGATAGCAAGCTGACATGGAAAACTCATGTCGAGCTGAAGGTAAATCGAGCGCTGAAAGTTTTCTGACAGTGTCGGAGAACATTTAGCAAGACTTGGGGTCTGAGACCGGCTGTGGTACTTTTGGTTTACACAGCCTTAGTCAGACCGATAGTCATGTACTCTTCTGTGGTATGGTGACGTAGAACCATGGGGAAAACCACGGTCTCTATGCTGAACAGATTACAAAGAAGTGTGTGCATAAGCATTACGGGCGCTATGACCACAACCTGGCTCTTAGTGCTCTGTTGGATTTGCTACCTTTAGATTTAGCGATCCAGGAGAAGGCAATGAAGACGATGTGCCGTCGCTTGCTTACGGCCTGTGGCTCGACGACAGGAGCTTCGCACACAGGGAGTTGCTACACACAGGGAGCTGGCAGGCGTCTGGAGGGTAACTTCAGAGGATTCTCTGCTTTGAGTCAGATGACCACGGTGTTTCAATCGGAGGTCTTCGCAATACTAAAGTAGCTGACTGGAAAGTTGGCGAAAGTTGGAGAGGATACAATATTAAGGTCTGTAGTGACAGCCAAGCTGCACTAAAGGCTTTCGAAACCGCTCGTGTTTCTTCAAAAATTGTCCAGGAATGCAAGTTAAGGCTAAACTCCGTTGCAAGATGGAATAAGCTTGAGCTTGTGTGGGTGTCGGAACACTGTGGTGTTCAAGGTAACGAACTGGCCGATGAATTGGCAAACCGTGGGTCTTCGGACTGTCCAGTTGGACCGGAACCAATGATTGGGTCAAGTATGGCGGGAACTGTCATCACATCAGGGAACTTATAAGCAAAGCTCAGACAGAGCAGTGGCGAGGTTTCTCCTCAACCAGCGGAGAAGGGAGCTGCGAGCTCTGACAGCTGCCCGGCGTTCTCTAGACTCAGGTGGCGCATCTTTGGGTCGGATGTCCTGAGAATGGACAATGTACATTCTCTCACACTCAGCGTACTACGCAGGTTAGTTAAAGAATCGGGTAAGTTTGCTGAGAAGTAGTTACCTCCTATGACCCTTCTCCATCATCCTGTTTATCCTTTTTACAGGCCTCAAGTACAATGGGCAACAATGTCTGAGAGAGTAAACTCATATTTGGGTTTTCCGGCCTACCCCAAATCCATCCATCCATCCATCCATGTGTGTAATTTCAACAATTGAAGCATACATTTGGCACAGATATATCGGAAAATATATTCATAAAATAATTAATTATATTATTAAAAAAATCAAATAAGTGTGTTTCAAGATTTTACAACTAATCAATAGGTAAATTTCAACGTTCTGCAAAAACAGTTTATTGCTGAAAATTTCAAAATTATATAAGAACGAGTATATTATTCCATAGTGGACTATATTTCATATATTTCATGAATTGGAAGAACTACTAAATATATATCAATAGAGTCCAACAACCTTATGAGATCATCAGGTATTTCATAATCGCATCAACATTTGTTTAATAGTTTTAATGAGCAACGAATTCTTAGCAATGAGTTAAATATTTTAATTTTGTTTTGTTTTGTTTGCTATGTTTCTGCTAGTTCCATTGCACTTTATCTTCGCTTAACTTCAACGTTGCTGAATGGCAGAACTAATAAACTAATAAACTAAATTTACTAGCTCACATAACGGATTTTCGTGTCTACTCCTGAAGGTTCAATTAGAGGTGTCATAACCATAACCATAGAAAACAGCTGATCCAACCAACCTTATGGATTACACTGTAATCGATTAGTGGTGCCATACCATAACGCCATAACCATAACCATAACCATAGCGACCAACTGAATTTTGGTTTTTGCCGTAACCATAAACAAATGATTGCTGATTCGCCTTGTTTATTGTGATATTTTTGTTCTTCGTGTGCAGTTTATTTTGTTTTGATGAGTTTTAATTTATATTTTGCGTCCGCGTTTTACATACTTTACTAAATTTTTATTTACTTTCAATTTATTGCAAATATCAGCTGTTTATGGTTATGGCACCACTAATCGATTGCTTAAATATGGTTATGGTTATGACTACGATTATGGTTATGGCGTTATGGTATGGTACCTCTAATTGAACCTTGAAGTCAGGTTTACCCAATCTCTCGACAAATGTCTCCATTGAAATGCAATCATTGTTACCTAATCTGCTCTTCGTTACCAAAGAGATCGAGTACTTTCGGTTTGTCTCCTCTAAGAGTATTTCCAACAGAAAAGAACTTAACTGGGCAAGCGCTGGCTTTGCACTGAATTTACACATAATTTAGTGCTATTTACTACATATGTTGTGGAGAATTTTCCTTAAAAAGCTAGTTTGAAAATTCAAAAAGGTTAGAAAGAAGGCACGAAGCTCAATTCAAAAAAAATTTTCAGAAATCGGTGGTACTTCTTTGCCACTATTAACTTGTACTTTGTGATTCTAAAATTCAATGAGCTACATACATATATGCATACTCAAAAAAATTCAAGAAATTTTCTTTAGAATGTTCGAAACTTTGATGAAATTTTGATTGATGTTTTTTTACATTTTTTATTAAATTTAAAAAAAAATTTTAATGGGGTTTGTTAGAGAATTAACGATGTTTTAATTGAAAACTAATTTTAAATAATTAGAGGATACATATATTGTCCAAATGTGTCAATATGTGGTTGAGCTATAATTTGTGAACAGAGTGCATCATAAAAGAGATTCCGCTTCATTATATATGTACATATTCATACATAATTGTATGGTACTTTGGTTGTATTTTATTTTGTTTTCTTCTATGAGAACTTTTTTCCGCCTAAGCACAGCTACTCTAGGCATTTCAGTTAAACAACCTAAAATATGCAATACAAATTGCATTATGACTTCATGTGCTCAACAGCTAAATTGTTGCTGATTGAAGTTAAGGAAACAAAAGGGTGAAAAGCACACGTGATAGAAACAACACCAGATACGTGATACGTAGACCGGCGCGGTAACGATTTTATTGACAATCGCAAAGCAACATTTTTGAGCCGGGCAAATTATGTTGTGTAGATTATTGTTGGCGATACATAAAATTTGCATATCATTTACATTCATTAACCCACTGTGCTTGGGTAAGCCAAGTAAAAGCGAATGACTTCAGAATAACGGCGGCGAAATCGCTGTCGAAACAAATACTATCTACTGGACAGTGCTGTGTACTGTTGAGCACCTTTAAAAATTCAAAAATGTGCTTGCTTTTTTGTAAACGACTGGTATTTTATATGTACTTAGCAGTGGGCTAACTGCTTGCTAATAATTTAATTATAATAGTATAGGTGCTGACGTTTAACGAATGGTTCCCACCCGGCTTTAATATACTTTTACGTTTATTGATTGCATTTCAAATTAAGAATGGGGCACAAAAATGAAAGGCTATATAGATTTTGTAGAGCGCACGTGGTCAATTAACCGTGCTGACCAGCAATCAATGGCGCACTGTGAGAACTCACTAAGTTTTTGGACGTTTGTGTTGGAGATTTCCACTGCCTATTCTTTGCTCGAGTACCACATGCGCCGTTTTCAGTATTGAATGCATTTGTTTATAATTTTGTAGACAGTTAAGGTTAATTCAGAACGCAAAAATTTTCCCTGGTGCTTTTTTTCAAAAAATAACGGGTCTAGTTGGGTATTAATTCGGACCATTTTGAGACTTGAACGCGGGACAAGTACAATACTCTGTTAGAACCACTTCAGGATCATTTTTGATACTTGTTTGGGCCGATTTCGATGTAGTACGAAACTAGACCGTAGTGACTCTGAAAACAATTAACATAAACACTAGTAGTATAAATAATAGAAACGCGTTATTTTCTTAACCTACTTTAAAATATTTATAATAGTTACTGCAACAAATTTACGAAAATTAAAAATTTCAAAATTTTTGGTTGCGCAATTCAGCAGCTAGTAAGGTAAAGTGAAAGTTTCGATTCGCTAAAATGTATCCCTAGTTTTTGAATTGTTTTTAGCGAGGGCGTTGCTTTTATTTTAATTTAAAAATAGGCCGCCATTTTCAGCGAGTTTAATTTTACCCTAAATCTTACATAATTTAAGTAGGAATTGGGTTTATATGGCTCTCGTTTGAGAACGAAGTGAATTTAAATGGAAAGATATTAGAAAAAAATAGCAAATACTTTTCAATATGCGGGAGTCCTATTAGTTTTGCTCCAATATATATATGTGTAAGAATATGAACCGTCTGATGGTACTCACGTCCCTTTTTAGGTTTTTCCAAATATTATTTGCATGTACATAAGTCCATCAAAGTAAATAGAGGAAATTTACAAAAGGGCATTTTGCTGTTTTCAATTTATTAGTTTTTATTTTTTTTGCTCCACTGTTTTATTTGGTTTTTGATCATCTAGTCACACTGCCGACTACAATAAATATAGTTTCTGCGGCTTTTAGCGCCTTAAAAATTCTCACGCGTAATTGGAGCAAATGCATTGGGAGCGACGTACGCGTCACTAACAACAACAATTACACGCCACGTTTGCAAGTGTCTGAAGTTGAAACAAACCGATGTGATTTTTCACATTTGGTCTTAATTTGAATAACGCTCTTGAAATTTTAATTAATCTTAAAATTAATATACCATTACAAGTGAAAAATTGCCCATAACTACGAAACAAGGGAAAAAAGCACTCAAAGATCTTATGTGACACCAATATGAATGACAATAGTTTAAGCAAATGTTCGGACAAAGAGCCGTACTCCATATTGTGGTTACTATTTCGACACAAGTTAGAGGTGTTATTGGCTAACTCATTAAGCATTCAGTTGCTGCATGGTGAAGAAATTTACGACCGCTTCGAACCTTTACTTTCCTCTATTTTTCTGCTCGCTTTGGTATGCCTTTACAATTTTCTCTCAATTTATCTTCAAATCGGCCACTGACGTTTATCGCACAAAGTTTGTGCCTATTAAAATGCGAAAAATGCTTTTATTTTTTGTGAAACTTTGAGACGGGTGTTGACAATGCTACCGTAAATACTTACATTTACCATTAAACAACAAGTATCATGTGTGATGAGTTGACAGTGTGGATGTTTGATATGTAATGTTGAAATCAGATAACGTTCACCTTTCAAACTCACAGTGAAACGTTTTATGTACTCAATGAGGCTTGCATAGATATTAGGGTGTTTGATTATTCGACATTTTTGTACACCTGGTTTTCGAACTATTGGAAAAACCGGTACCTAATTTTTAAATCAATAAAAAATCAGTTAAACCGCTTCTTGTTACGATTAAGAGAAACGCAACATCAATGTACATGTAAATTAATGCAATTATTTCTATGAAAGAAAATTTAAATTTCTTAAAATCTCTTATCTCAAAATAAAGTTTATAAATTGTGACCAGGTGATAATGCCATTAATTTCTATAAAAGAAAATTTTAGTTTCTTAAAATGTCTTGTCTCAAAATAAAGTTTTTAAATTGTGACCAGGTGATAAGCAGGTCACAAAACATTAAGCCAAACACAAAACTTATAAGCGAGGAAAGGAAATAATATCCAACTCATACATATTCTCAAATTTTAAAATTTTTTGAAGTCAATCTATTTTTTTCTTTAGTTTTTATAAAACTATTTGTCTAAATATATAAAATCTTTTAAAATACTTTTGTTACGTTTATTCTGCAAATTATTCGTATTTCGAATATAACTTATATAATAGTCGAATCTAATTGATAAGCACTTTGTGGTTGCCATTTTAATAAAAATATAATGGGTGAAAATTCGTTGATGTGCTGCCGTTCTTCTATTATTTCTTAAAGGTTATATCTTTACAACTAGGTAAAAATCGGTTTTGGAAATTAAAAAACCCGATTTATTCGATATTCGAAAAATAAACGCTAATAAATATACATATTGACAGATATGGGTACTTTAGTTTTCATCTAGTTAATTAAAATTATTTTTTAAATAAAATATAGTTCACACTCTAAGAAAAGCCTTAATCATCCATTTATTAAACTATTTACAAAATGAACAATGATTTAACAAAATTTTATTAAAATTTCTAACTTTCCAAAAAAATTTTTTTTTTCATTTAATGAGAAAGAGCAAGTTTCAAGAGTCTACAAGTTATCACTAATTTACTGACACTCTTTCGGATTTCCTTCCTTATAAAAAATATTCGCGTTTTTGCGTTGTACGGATAAATAAATCGTTTAAGGCTGCCTTGAGGCTGCCATCCTTTTTTAGTCCCTTAATATTTTACTAGTAACTTGTTTGACATAAATCGTGGGTGGCAATAATGTCAAACATATGTTTTATGTCATATGCAAATATTAGCGTCGTAATATGTGTTGTTTGCATTAGTGATCATCCAAAAGTTAAATTTGTGTAAAAAACCTCTGATCGTAAACTTTTATGAAAGTGAAATTTCAAAAAATATATAAAAATACTTATAGTCCTTCAATTGTGCTGAAAATTTGCTGGTGAGTACTTTGTAGTGTTTATTTAGTAAGTAAGTTCAAATCTGTTGATAAAACCTTATTGGTATAAGGGTAACAGGCAAGAACACGATGGCGGCCTTAAGGCAGCCTTGTCTGTTTACGTCAAATTTGATTGCACTCTGTAGTTATTATTTTTTCATGGTTTTCACTACAATTGATATAGAAATGAACAATAAACGCGTTTATAAATTGTCGGATATGTCTGATGAAAAGATAATAGAGTTAATGGAGAGTGTTGAATCGGAGATAGGTAGTGACTTCAGCGATGTCGATCCAGACAGTGATCCAGACTTTGAACCCAGCGATGTATCATTTGATGACGAACGCTACATTTCCAATTGACTAAATGAAATGAATGCAGCAGAAACAAGTGATGTGTTTATACAAGCAATAAACCTTTCCTTGAATGTGTCGGAGTTGGGAGAGCCAACTCCATCAACATCGGCTGCAACGCAGGAGAATACTTTTGGACGTAATGTTTTGAAAAAAAAAAACAAAAAACAAAGGGCTCGCCACTGCCATTAGTCGAGGAAACAGGACCTCAAACTATACCATCATCAGGAGGTTTCAATCTATCAAGTAATTATTAGCTATACTTTTTTGTGAGAATTTATTATTGAAACCTCGGTTTTTACAGGTGTGGAAAATATTTCCAAAGATTCTGCAGAATTTTCAAGAATAACTTGTCGAAAACAATCAATATCTTTGCATGTAAATGATGTTGCATTCAGAGGAAATTCGGTGCTGCCAAATGACATAAAAAGTTTTGAAACACCCATGGAATATTTTTGTTATTTTTTTACACCGGAAATTATGCAAATGGTTGCTGAGGAGACAAACTGAGCTGCTTTCACTGAAGATATCAATTCTGATTTCAAAACCAGTGCTGAAGAAATTCATCATTACATTGGTATCTTGATGTACATGTCTGTGTTCAGATATCCTAATTTGGAAAGCTACTGGGGGAAAAATGCTTTATTAGCTGTACAAAAAGCAATGCCATTAAATAAATTTAAGCGCATAAAAAGATATCTCCGGTTCCAAGACGAAAGTAAACGCATCAAAAAGGGTGATGCTGGATACCATCCTTTATTCCGAATTAGAGTGCTTATTAAAAAACTCAATGAGAGGTTCGATTCCATTCCGAAAACTGCTCGATTATGTGTTGACGAGCAGATGTGCAGCACAAAAATTAAGCACCATCTTCGGCAGTATCTTCCGAATAAGCCTCACAAATGGGGTATAAAGTTATTTGTGCTGTGTGATTCGTTTGGTTTTGCATATCGTTTTGAGGTATACAACGGCGCAGGTGATAATGTAGTACTGCCTGGCGTACCAGACTTGGGAAGCTGCGCAAACGTTGTGGTGCGATTGTCACAATCGATACCAGATTTTGTTAACCACATATTATATTTCGACAATTTTTATACCACTCTTCCTCTCATGGTATACCTACGAGCTAGAGGATTTTACAGTCTAGGTACAATGAGAGTCAATCGAATACCGAACAGTAAGCTGCCATTAGATAAGGAATTAAAAGAGCGAAATAGCGGGTATTCTATGGAATTTACTGGTCGTGCTTATGGCATTGATATTTCAAAAGTGTTGTGGAAGGACAACAAAGCAGTACGTTTGATATCCACATACGTTGGCATAGAGCCATTTAGGCGAGAAGTACAATCAAACAACCCATCAAAGACCACACGATATGATCGTAAAATTAAATCGCACATTGAACTGGACTGCCCACAGATAATAAAGGAGTACAATGCTCATATGGGAGGTGTTGATACAATGGATGGGCTAATAGGCAGATACCAAATTCGTGCTATGACACGAAACCCAATGACGCGCATATTTTACCACCTAGTGGATATGGCCGCAATAAATGCATATATATTATATCGCCGCGTGCAGGCTGAGAAACAAAATAGTTCAGCGAATGAAGAAAATTTTAAATTTCTCAAGTTGCCAGTTTTTCGGGAGGAAATAGCTGCGGGGTTGGTGACATACAACAAGAGACGTATCCCTGGCAGAAAAAGCCGATGTACAACCCCAAAACCAGTTTATCCAATAGGACACAAAACCAAACACCCTGTTGGTGACGTACGCTACGATGGTTTCATGCGTTTTCCGGTGTGGATGGAAAGATCTGAAGGGAAAAAGAAATGCAAATTGTGCAAAACATCACAAACACAATGCATGTGCCAAAAATGTAACTTGCACTTATGTTGCTCGGGTACCAAAAACTGCTTCTTGGAATACCACACTAAAAAATAATGAAATATGTTATCTTTAGTATCTCTATTATATAAAATAAACTAAAAATTAATATTATTCACCTGACATTATTTTTTGACACAAACGGACAAGGGTGCCTTAAGGCCGCCTTAACGGAAATTTACCTGTGAGGCAGGTAAGATACAAAATTTATATTTTTCTTTCAGTTTTGAGAATCTTTCACCAATTTTATGGTTGACACCAATTATGGGCCAAATCGGTCCACTGGATCAATTTTGAACGTTAGAGGGTTAAATAAATCGCACAATAGGACACAAAACCAAACACCCTGTTGGTGACGTACGCTACGATGGTTTCATGCGTTTTCCGGTGTGGATGGAAAGATCTGAAGGGAAAAAGAAATGCAAATTGTGCAAAACATCACAAACACAATGCATGTGCCAAAAATGTAACTTGCACTTATGTTGCTCGGGTACCAAAAACTGCTTCTTGGAATACCACACTAAAAAATAATGAAATATGTTATCTTTAGTATCTCTATTATATAAAATAAACTAAAAATTAATATTATTCACCTGACATTATTTTTTGACACAAACGGACAAGGGTGCCTTAAGGCCGCCTTAACGGAAATTTACCTGTGAGGCAGGTAAGATACAAAATTTATATTTTTCTTTCAGTTTTGAGAATCTTTCACCAATTTTATGGTTGACACCAATTATGGGCCAAATCGGTCCACTGGATCAATTTTGAACGTTAGAGGGTTAAATGTGTCCATATGTGTTTGTGCTACTGATAAATATAGAGGTGCATAGGGCGTTTTGCTCTTTGTTCATTTTTGGACACGGCTAAATCACATGAAGCTATTTATAGAAAAAGCTAATTAAATATTTGAATATCAGTATAGAAAACATATGTATGTACATATGCCATTGCACAAACATTGGCTCTAAATGCGATGCTTGGTATCATCCCTGTAGACTTGGCGGGAAAGATTGCCGCCACTTGCGCTGCCGTCAGGCTGCGGAGCGCTGGGTTCTCTTTAACCCCATGCATGAGCACTTAGCGCTTCTCAGACATTTCGAATTCATCCCGGAAGAAGTAGATCAGTGCGTGCCGAAGATCGCTCCTAGAGGTTTCTTCACCACATACATCCTATTAAGGGAGAAGTGGAAGGGGAATGACCTCTGATGCAGAGACGCAGTGAACATTTGGTGACCAGATTTTTGTAGCATTTTTAAAGCTCATATACATAGCTGCCATCAATGAAGCGGTGGACCGCCTGCTTTGTAGCACTATAACACAGAAGGTGGTAAACATCTACTCCGACAGTCAGGCCGCAATCAGAGTTTTGGGATAGCTGACAGTGCGGTCGAAATTGGTTGGCGAATGCATGACCTGTTTATCGACCGCCTTAGAGAACTTCCACATCCAGCTGATCTGGGTCCCAGGACATAGTGACATCGCAGAAAAGGGCCACGCTGAAGAGTTGGCCCGACCCGACTTGCAAAGTTGCAAGGTCCTTTTGGCTGGTGGTAGACCGTGAGCGGTCTGGGGAATTACTTGGTACTACCAGACCACTGCTCGCGGCTTTGATCGGCGTGCTGACCGGGTATTGCCTGATGGGGATCCACGCTGTGAGGCTGGGCATTGTCTCGGACCCGAGGTGCGGGTGTTGCATGGAGGATGATGAGGTGGAATATTCTCAACACTACCTTCGCAGATGCAGATTTTATCAGTGGTACCAAAATGGAATTTAAACTCAAGTCTCAAGTGTCTCAATAGCTTCCTAAGAAAGAACAAGTTTGTTGCTTTTTACTCAATTGAGATTTTTCGACCACCAAAATTGGTCGCATAAAAGGTGAATTAGAGAAACGATTGCAAACGCACGCGATCCATTAATTAGTAAAAACTTTCAAGTTTCACGATCAGCTGACGTGAAATAAAGTAAAATATATGTGTTGGCTGGTAGCAAGTGCAAAATATTATCATTCACAGCAAAATGTATGCAAAAATTGCAAACATACCCCATTCATCTATATCTATGGGTTCAACACTAAATTGAATTTAATTATTTGTGAACAATTAAAAAAATTACAAAAGGCTGTTTTCTAGTAAGCTGTTGTCTTGCTAGATAGATACAGTTCGAGATTACGGCCGTCACAAAATCTTGACGTCAATTCTGTTGGGGCGATGAAGTGGGGAATGGCAAAAAGAAAAAGTGAAGAAGGTGAAATCAGTGAGCTAAGGCGATTGGTTAAGTCATTTAATGTTTTTACGTTTGATTACGATATATATATAATTTTGCTAAGTATTTGTTATTGTTCGACTAATCCAATGAAACCGTATAAATAAAAACGAAAAATACAGAAATAGTTACCAAAAATTGCGACTAACAATTTCAAGTAACTGAACCATATAATTCGCTTGCAAGTTAAAGGTTTGCTTACAATCTGAAAATTCGCCACGCCACGTTTGGTGTAGCATGGCTTTAAATTAGGATATGACTGCCGCCTTCATTCCTACAAGGAAAATATAAAAATACAAACATGTAGTTATGTATGTATGCGCTAGTACTTATACATATATGGAATAAATCTTGCAAATAAAATATGTTTACTCAAACATGTTTTACATTATTGCATTAAAAAGAGTTTTGTAGTTACATAATCAATATATATTTTATTAGTAATTAAAACATCGCCTTCGTTTTCAATTATTTTTATTTCAGCCATGGAATTAATAGTTATGAATTTTACAGTACATAATTCGCGCCGCTGGTGGCCGCTGTGGTCGAGTTGGTAGCGGTGCGTGCTATAACTTGATATGCCGGTGAGTTCGATGTTCGAATCTCAGTCAGGGCAAGTAAAATCTTAATAATAGAAAAAGTTTTTTCTAATAGCGGTCACCCCTCGGCAGGCAATGGCAAACCTCCGAGGGTATTTCCGCCATTAAAAAGCTTCTCATTAAATACATCTGCCGTTCGGAGTCAGCACAAAACTGTAGGTCCCTCCATTTTTGTGGTATAATATAAAGACGCACACCACAAATGGTAGGAGAAGCTCGGCCAAGCACAGAGCTATATAGTGTACGCGCCAAAGTTATATTATTATATATAATTCGCGCCGAATGTTAAAGTATAATTTTACACGTACGAGGGTGGTATAATAATATACAAGACATTTTTATTTTTCTGCATAGTCCCTTTGTAACTCTACACACTTCTCTCAGCGATGCTCTTATTTCTATAACCTGTACAAACAGTACTCGGCGTTTTTTCTGCAAAATAATTGTACACGAAGGTGATTGCCTCTTCATTAGCCGAAAATTTCTGTTCTTCGAGCGCAGTTTAGGGACCAAACTGAAGTCGCTTGGGTCTAGATCTTGTGAGTAAAGGGGATGGTCAACCAGTTCAAACCGTAATTCATGGATTTTCGCCATGACAACCGCTGAGGTGTGAAACGAGGCACCCAACGCGCGGACAACTACAATTTCTAGCTTTCATTAACGAGCGCTGTTATCTTCACGTTTAGGTCAAACGCTTTTCAGGCCACCCTCGTATACTTAGTTATGTTTGTATGTACGTAATATGTACTTGTAGGAACAAAAAAAAATCATTATTTATACATATATAAATATTAGGGATGTCAATTATTGGCATTTTATTAATCCCGGAATTTTCGAGATCTGAAAACAAGATCTCGGGACAACCCCGGGATCCCGAATATCAGGAAGTTATGCTTCATAATTTTTAATTTCTAAAAAAAATTAATGGGGTGCAGGGGTGCTTCTGGGTATGCGGTTACAGTTGCACGGCTGTACTCAATCCCTACTATTACGTCCGCGTTCGGGCACCCTGGGCAACGTGAGCAACCCATGTGCGAGATACGGTAACCAATCCGTGTGGAGCCTTGGGAGACGGCTAATAGAGAGGGAGCTTTAGCGGAGAGGGACATATTCGGTTTAAGGGTCCACTAAAGTCCGCAGCGTCTGTTCACCAGGAGGTGCGGCTGCAAGCGGGCGTCTGTCGTGGAGCAAGCAGCTCGCTATATAAACGAATTTAAAATTTCAACCCCCAGCAATGGGTTGTGCGCAGGGCTTGGAACCCGCCACGTAAAAAAACCTACTTCCAATGAAAAACAAAACAAAGCCTCGGATGAAACCCCCCTTTTTTGATGACGACCACAGCAAACGTTTAAAGGACAATGATTTGAGGGCATGCACCTGGAATGTCCGGACCATTAATTGGGAAAGTGCTTCTGCCCGGCTGGTTGATGTCCCCAGCAGAGCAAAGGCTGACATCACCGCCATCCAAGAGATGCGATGGACGGGGCAAGGGAAACAAGTGATAGGCCCTTGCGACATCTACTACAGCTGCCATGTAAAGGAGCGCAAATTTGGTGTCGGATTTGTGGTGGGAGAGAGACTGCGCCGTAAAGTACTGTCGTTCACTCCGGTGGACGAGCGTCTCGCCACAATCGGCATCAAGGCGAGATTCTTCAACATCTCCCTGATTTGCGCCCACGCCCCGACGGAAGAGAAGGACGATGGGACTAAAGATCGCTTCTATGATCTCCTTGGCCACATTTATGAGTGGGGCCCCCTCCACGATATAAAAATCGTGCTTGGCGACTTCAATGCCAAGGTGGGCAAGGAGGGCATCTTTGGTTCTACAGTCGGAAAATTCAGTCTCCACAACGAAACGTCCGATAACGGATTGAGACTGATCGACTTCGCCGGGGCCCGAAACATGGTAGTCTGTAGTACCAGGTTCCAGCATAAGAAAATTCACCAGGCTATGTGGCTGTCTCCAGATGGTAAGACACGAAACCAAAGCGACCACGTTGTGATAGACGGAAGGCATGCTTCCAGTGTCCTAAATGTGCGCAGGAACCGAGGAGCCAACATCGACTCGGATCATATTCTTGTGGCAGCTAAGATCCGCACGGCTAACAGAAGGTTTCAAGACCGGGACGAATTCCTGTAAGAATGAAAACGGCGACCTTGTAACTGATGTCCACAGCATACTTAAATTATGGAGGGAGCACATCTCCACACTGCTTAATGGAAGCAACTGCAACAACCCTGGAGAAGATGTTGAACCCGAATCCTCAATCAATGATGATGGACGCGATGTACCATCACCCGACTATGACGAAATTCGGAAATCGATAGCACGGCTGAAGAACAACACAGCCCCCGGGGCCGATGGGTTACCAGCTGAGTTATTTAAGAACGGCAGAGAGGAGCTGGTTAAGTGCACGAGCTCATCTCTAGAATATGGTCGGAAGAACGCATGCCTTCGGATTGGAACTTAAGTGTGCTCTTCCCAATCCACAAAAAGGGTGATACTGCAGTTTGCGCCAATTATCGCGGTATAGCCTTCTTAACATCGCATATAAGGTTCTTTCGAGCGTATTGTGTGAACGACTTAAGCCCACCGTCAATGAACTGATTAGACCTTATCAGTGTGGCTTTAGACCTGCTAAATCTACCACCGACCAGATATTCACAATACGCCAGATCTTAGAAGAGACCCGAGAAATAAGAATCGACACACACCATCTTTTTCTCGCCTTCAAAGCCGCCTTCGACAGCACGACAAGAAGTTTCCTATTTGCCGCAATGTCTGAATTTGGTATCCCGGCAAAACTTATATGGCTATGTAAAATGACGTTGAGCAACACCACCAGCTGCGTCAGAATCGGAAAGGACCTCTCCGAGCCGTTTGATACCAAACGAGGTTTCAGACAGAGTGACTCTTTGTCGTGCGATTTCTTAAACCTGATGCTGGATAAGATAATTCGAGCCTCAGAACTTAATCGGTCTGGCACCATATTTTATAAGAGTGTGCAATTGCTGGCGTAGGCCGATGACATTGATATCATTGGTCTTAACAACCGCGCAGTTAGTTCTGCCTTCTCCAAACTGGATAGAGAAGCGAAGCGAACGGGTCTGGAAGTGAACGAGGGCAAGACGAAGTATCTCCTGTCATCAAATAGACAGTCGGCACATTCACGACTGGGATTAAACATCACTGTTGACAGTTATAACTTTAAAAAAGTAGAGGACTTCGTTTACTTAGGAATCAGCATTAACACCAATAACAGCGTCAGCCTTGAAATCCAACACAAAATCTCTCTTGCCAACAAGTGCTACTTCGGATTGAATAGGCAACTGCACAGTAAAGTCCTCTCTCGACGAACAAAAACCATACTCTATAAGTCTCTCATCATGCCCGTCCTATTGTATGGCGCAAAAGCATGGACGATGACAACATCAGATGAGAGGGCTCTTGGAGTGTTCGTGTACGATGGAACGATGAGCTGTACGAGTTGTTCAAGGACATATACATAGTGCAGCGGATTAAGAACCAGCGGCTCCGCTGGCTAGGCCACGTCGTACGAATGGATGAAATAGCTCCAGCTCTGAAGGTTTTTGACGCGGTACCCGCTGGTGGTTGCAGAAGAAAAGGAAGACCTCCTCTGCGTTGGAAAGACCAAGTGGAAAAAGACTTGGCTATACTTGGGATTTTCAATTGGCGCCAGTTAGCAAAAGATAGGGACAGCTGGCGTGCTTTGTTGACGTCGGCCAAAATCGCTTAGGCGGTTCATGCGCCAATTAAGTAAGTAAGTAATATATTTATTGGTATTTTCAATCCCAAAAAAAATAAACGTAAAATTTTACTAACATTGAGAGTAATTTATTCTTTAAGTACAAATATACGAGTACATATTTGGCACGGCAGCAAATGCATATACATACAATACAAATATTTTCAATCACTGTTTGCGACCAATATTTAAAATTTACATATTACCATTTATTTCTGATACATTTTATGTTTTTCGATTATTGGACACTTGCGAGCTGCTTGTTAAAACGTGATGCAATTTATCTTTGAGACTTTCTGCCTTATCCATCTTAAGCACCTCGTCGTTAATGTTACTTTCTACTCGAACAGGATTTTCTCCCGCTCATTTATAATCGCAAGGGCAAAACAAAGCCTTAAGGGAGTTTACAAGCCAATAAAATTTGTCGTTTTGTATTATCGTAATACAACAGTTGTAAACTAGTGGTTTTTGTTTCACATGTTAAATTTTCTTACTTCGATACAGCTCTGAAAGGTGTGTTTAGTGTGTTTTATTCGATCAGCTTTTTCTGGTTTTCGTCATTTGAGGTTCACTGTTTTTTTTTTTTAAATGTAAATTAAATTTAAATGTAAATAGGGATATACATATTTTTTGAAACCCTCCTCTCAAATTTATTATAAGCGGTTTATTGCTGATTAATTTATTAAATACCACATACAATGGTAAACGAAATTGCACAGTGCGTACATACATACGTTCCACTGTTATTTTAATAGCGAAATATAGAAATACGGCAAATAACATGGATTGTGAACTCTCTAAAGGCTTTGTTTAGCCCTTAAAAGGAAATTTTTTTATGATACCAAATTTAAAAAATAAATGGCTATTAAATTAACTGTTGTCAGCAGTTCCGGGATTTGAATAGACTTATCCCGGGATTTTCGGGAGTTAAAAAGACCGTGATCCCGGGATCCCGAAATCCTAATACATATGTATCAATGCATAGATCGTTAGAGTATTTATTAATGTACCCATCCATCTCATAATTTGTACCTATCTTGTAAACACATACATTCACATATGTGCATACGATATTGTACGTTTATTTCGTTTCGTTTCGTCCGATATTTACGGTCTGCTAACTAAATGAGTGCCGGGCAGAATGACAAAAATCAACCAACCGCATAAAAAGTAAAACATTGTAAAGGCAACAAAAGCAAAAATGAAAAAAGTAATGTATACAAAATTAAAATAAAATATGCAGGTGTGCATTGACCATTTTGGAATCACTGCGGCAGGTTACGCCCCGTCTAAATGGGACGATGCAGCGGTTGTATGGAAAGAGTTAAAACAGGTGAATCAGGGAGGTAAAAAGTACCCATTAATGTAGTGATGATGAGTGAAGTGAACAAAAAGTTAATTATGATGTTGTATGGATTCCAGCAGTGTTGCCATTGTCGCCACAATCTGGTATGTTTGAATCGAGTGGGACACTTGTTATGGATGTAGAAACATTTATTCATACATACGTATGTACATATACGAGTGTATGTATGCATAACAATGTAGCGGCGTTGGGCCCTTGCCAAATTGTAGTAACATATCCAATGACTCAAAGAAGCGTCCCCACATTTTATTTTCCAAAAACTGGAAATTTTTAGAAAATTTGAGTATAAAAAGGCGCATGTTTCAAGTTGCTTGGGCTTCCTATAAATTTTCATACTAATGTCAGTAACCAAACTATAACTGAAATTGTTTATTGATAATTATAATATATCTCATTTGTTTTTTGTACACTGGGCATAACACTGAGCTATATAGCGAAGGCGCCAAGATATTATTATTTTTATTGTTATTATTATTATCTATAAAATGGAAAAAATTTGTAATCTTAACCTGATCGAGCCATAGGCACCATTTAAACGGTAAATTTTTTTCATCATGCCATTAATATACGACTTGAATTTGAACAAATTGGTTCATATATAACACTTTTAAAAATATCTCGACTTTTCAATCAGATTTAAAAAATTTGCCCACTCTGTGTTATTAACTCTGAGTTAATGGCTGTTATTTTCAGTAATAATATTTGTGGTATTGTGGGTAAGAGTGAAAGTTTTTAGTTGCTACGAGTTACCACTGATTTTTGATAAATTTTTTACCCACGCACTTTTGCAATTTTTTCCACACGTTGCACACAGTAAAAAATTGTCAAAAATCACTGATAACTTGTCGACACTTGAAACTTGCACATTGTCACACTACAATTGAATGAACCAAAACACTGCATACTCAAAAACATGTTTTAAAAAGTTTGAAATTTTGATTAAATTATTGTACATTTTATAAACAGTTTAAAAAATTGTATGTTTATGGATTTTCTTAGAGAATGAAACATAGTTTACTTGAAAAATAATTTTAATTAATTAGAAAAAAATAAAGTGCCTAAATCTGTCAAAAATTGGTTGTGCTATGAATTGTGAATTTTTGTTAGAAAAATGTTGCACCGCAATCCATGTTTTGAGCTGATTTTACACTTTGCCAGATTTTAGCAGCCAAAATTCTTTATACAGAATCCTGCCTCTTTTGGCAAAGAGCAAACTTAACTAAACGTCACATGCAACTCAGTAGGTATTTATATTTACATTTATTTCTTGCCATTGATTTAGTTTACTCGCTAACAATTTGTTTTAAGTAGTTAGCAAACAATTTCGTCTCTCAAAATGAAAGGAAGAAAATTTAACTGAAGGCATGTTTAAGAATTTAAATTAAAAAAATGACGAAAAATGTAATGTGAAAGAATAAGTACGAATGAAAGAAATTTGATGGAAAGGAGTATTCACTAATAAGAAAAAATTAAATATTCTCTTTTTCAAGTTCATTATGCAAATCTGTCTCAACAAATAAAAAAATTAATGCGGCAAAGCAAAGCTGGGCAATTTTAATATCTCTGGTTTCACGTAAAAATAATAACAAGCGATAAGAAATATGCTTTGAAAAAAGAAAAAGAAGTGGTTACTATCAAATACAAGAAAGCTCCTACAGCAGCCATGTACATACATACATATGTATGTATCTGCATAGCATATGTATCTGCATAGTAGCAAGTATCTATGTAGCTTGCATTTGACAAATTATATTTAATTACATATGAACATACATAAATATATATTTTTTCTAACTTTAAAAACAAATTTTTTATATAATTTATACTCAAAAACTTACTAAAATCTATATTTATAAAGGAGGCATCTTCAAAAGCGTAAGATCAAATAAACGCTTAAAGGTAACAGCGAAATATGCTCTAAAGCTGATGTAATTGAAAAGAAAAATAAAATGGTGAGCAAAAGTGAATTTTTTTGAACAAAGCTTTCCAAAAAGTTACCTTACGCGTCATAGCGCCCGCCGCTCCAAACTTTCTAAGCCAGCGCACTTAACGCCCCCATCACTGATTACTACTCCCAGCCTTTCAACAAACTTTGAAACAAAATGAAATTAAGTACATATTTACTTATGGAAAAGTCGCGTAAAACGTAACGAACGGTCTTTGTTGTGCCTTCAGCGGTCATTCTTCATTTCGGTTTGATAATTGAATTCGATGGTGGTGTTTATTTTTGGAATACACATTGATTTGATACGTTTGCATTGGTTTTGGGAAGATTTCATTTGCCGCGAAATGTGTGTGCGTATGTAAGTACTATGTACCTATGTAGCTGTGTACAGTGCCGCAGATGTTATGAATGTAATTAATGTCGGAAAATAAAGCATTCAGCGCCATTTTGATTTATTTAATTTTGTTGGTTTATTGGCTTATTAAAGTTTTTCGCAAACAACAACGGACAAAGCTGATTTCGCAAACTTTAAACGTAAACGAACACGACGTTAACCGTTAAAAGGAAAAATGTAGCACATATGAAACATACATATGTATGTAAGTAAACACACCTTTTATTAATTATTATTTAATTTTAAGTCCAAAAAATAAAAACATTGTTTGTAATTTTTTTTTTATAAATGCTGGTTTCAGGACAAACCACGTACTGTAGAGAAAACCTAGGGTGACCCGAAAATTCTGACTACAAATTTGGATTCAGCAGACCCAAAAGCTTTTGGAAACCGTTGAAACACGCAGTGGAATTTTTTGCCTGTTGTTCGGTGTAATTTGAGATAGAGCATATGCATACCCAGTACGCTTTGAAAATATAGTTTTACAAACATCTTTTTAAAATAAAACACAATATTTGTATGCATTTATTTATTTATTTTTTAAATGAGAAACAACAATACTATTGCTATTGCACTTCAAAAGAGGAGCACTGGCTGCCAGGGCCAGGTTAAATAAATAATAAAAAAATTATGTGACTTAAGTATACCGCTCCAGGAAGACTTGTTAAATCTAAGTACGTAGCAATTTTCTCAATGTTTTCGGCTGAAGTGGTCTTTAGCAGGTCGACGGGGTTGTCATAATAATAACAATAATAATAATAATAATCCCAATGGTTTTATCCCTCCATACCCGCCCGACCAACGCGAGGGGCGCATCCGCATGACGCACAGATGCATATATAAAAAAAAAAAATTTTTTTGTTTTTTTTTCATATACATACATATGTATGTTGTGCCGAGTCATGAAAGGCAGAGGTTTGTTAAGTGTCAAGATCTAAAACTGTTCAGCTACAGAACAAATGCTCATCAGCTGATCGAATTGTAATATACATATATGTATGTATGTATCAATTATTGAGAGTATTGAGTAATGCAAAAAAGTGAGTCTGAAATATCAAAAGAACCGGAGTGAGTGTTAAAATCCTGACACAAACTACGGAGTGGCTCATTTAACTCAAAATTACTTTTACATGGCTTCAGAAAGAGAGGCTGGAAATGTCTTGAAATTCTGGAGGGAACGTTTAGTTTTTTTTCGCGCAAGAAAAGATGGGCTAGAGATCAAGCCTGTCAGTAACTTGACTAAAAATACAATGCCTAGCATTTCTCTGCGACTAGCAAGTGTAGGAAGATTAATGAGTTTTAAACGATTAATATAGGGTGGCAGGTTATACTGGGAATCCCAACGAAAATTTCTTAAAGCAAAAAGCAGAAATTGTTTTTGAATTGACTCTATTCGGTCGAAATGAACTTGATAGCGCGGGTTCCAAATAACAGATCCATATTCCAGTATGGGCCTCACTAACGTTATGAACAGAGCCTTCGTGATGTAAGGGTCATTGAATTCTTTTGACCACCGTTTTACAAATGCAAAAACACCCTTTGCTTTGTTAACTGTAACATTTATGTGAAGATTAAAATTAAATTTCGGAACCATTGTAATTCCAAGATCAACAAACTTAAACACTTGTTCGAGGTTATAGTTACATATGTCATAAGAAGGTGGTTGAATTGCCCTTCGAGAAATACACCTTATTTAACATTTTTTAAGGTTTAGTGGCATGTAATTTATTTCACACTAGTTAGTCATGCTATTTAAATCCCCTTGTAGTAAGGACCTTTCCTCAACAGATTGGTACGATCTAAAAAGCTTTACATCATCAGCATACAATAAAATTTTTGAATAATTTATTACAGAAGGTAAGTCATTTATAAAAAGTAAAAACAGAATCGGACCAAGGTGACTTCCTTGCGGGACCCCTGAAGAAACATGAATAATGTTTGAGGAAATATTTTTAAAAAGAACTCGTTGTGTTCTGTCAATGAGGTAAGAAAACATCCAACGAAGGAGATTAGGTTGAAAGCCAATGAGATCGAGTTTATGGATCAGTAACGAGTGACTTACTCTGTCGAATGCTTTACTAAAATCAGTGTATATAACATTCTCTGAATCTATTTGAAACATGAGTTGTGAACTCAAACAAGTTTGTAACGGTAGATTTACCCTTAGAGAACCCGTGTTGTGTGCTAGAAATTGTAGAGGATATGGAATACGTTAAATGGTCAACAATAATAGCTTCGAATAATTTAGGAATAGCAGAAAACTTAGCTATACCGCGGTAATTTTCTATAGAGGACCTACTCCCGGTCTTATAAAGGGGTATAATGAATGATTCTTTCCAAGCTGAAGGGAAAATCCCAAGATTAAGAGAAAGATTAAATAAATTAGTTAAGGGCTCATAAATATGTTTAGCACAGTTTATGAGGAAACACGTCGGGATCGAATCGGGGCCAGTCTTAAATGATTCTTTTAAGTTACTCAAATAATAAAATACTTCCTCGGAATATATCTGCGGAATAATAGCAGAGGTGAGGGAACAGAGTTTATAAGGATAAGGTTTGCTCAGAGGCGAGTTAATGGAGTAATTTGACCTGAAGAATTGGGCAAACATGTTGGAAATTGATTGGGAGTCACAAGAAACGGTATTTTGATATTTCATAGCAGACGGAAAACTAGTCACTCTGCGCCTAGAGTTAACGAAGTCATAAAATGATTCAGGGTTTTTTATTAGATTCCTTTTAACTTTGCACAAATAAGATCTGTAGCATTTTTTATTTAATTCAAAATAAGCGTGTCGGATAACTGAGTATTTAATATAGTTAGTGTGCTTCAGCTGTGTAAACAGACGAAAATTGGGGTAAGTGCCCCGCTTTTAATGTTTCAGCACTAGATGTTACAGCCGCGAATGATGTATAGTCTTCTGATTTCGATCCGTCAGTGAAAATTGGGCTCCATTCTCGAAGTGGAGGTGCTAAATATTCGCGAAATACTTGTGGCTGGTGTTTTCCTCGCATATTCTCCGAGCTCTAGGATAAAGGACGACTGCTGTAAAAACCACGGTGGGTATTTATCATGCTGTTTGGGAAAAGCTCTGATGCTACTCCAAACAGCGGTATGATAGGGAGCATAGAGAAGTTTTCTATGACTCTTAGCACAGTTGCCATATACAGGAAGACGATAATCCATCCTCGACAATATAAATGATTTCGTTATATTAACTAATGTTGCGATGTTAATTAAGCAATTTTTAGAACTTAAGTACTTGATTATACTTAGCCTGGCAGCCAATTGCTTTCTAAGATACAAACAGTGTTCTTTAAAAGTTAATATTTTATCAAAGATAATACCCAAAAACTTAAGACTATTTGTGTTTACAATGTTAACATTATTAGATTTCAAAGTTACGTTACGGCATTTGTGTTCGCGGCAAATGTGAAGCATTTTACATTTTATTACATTGATATTAGCGCCAGAGCATTTAGACAAATTCGAAATGTCAAAAAGAACATCATGGAAATATTTTTCCACAACGTTTAAATCATTTACTTTACTGAAGAGGAGAACATCATCGGCGTAAAAAATATTTGAAACATTATGATATTTAGAAATTATGTACATATGTCGCTTATTTCGTTAAAAGATATGACAAACAAAATTACTGACAGCGGAGAACCGTTGTCGAGATCATAACGATTTGAAAAGGCTGAATTTACTATAGTTGCGAACTTGCGATTTAACAAAAAACTTTTCACAAAGTTATATATTTTGCCACCTATATTCCATTTTTCAGTTTGTCGTGGTTGTACACGTGGTCCTGTACACCGACACGGTCAAAGGCTTTTTCAAAGTCCAGGCTTAAAGTTAAAACGTGGCTTCTGTTTGAAAGTGCGGACGATGCATAGTTATCAAAGCCAAGCAAAGCATTTATGGTACCTTGCCCTTTGTTTAAAAGCGACTTGCTATGAACTAATTAAATTATGTTTTAAGGTGTACCAAGAGATACGCTTGGAAACAATTTTCTCAAGCAGTTTCCCTAGGCAACAAAGTAGTGAGATTAGCCTGTATCCAAGTACTTCCGTTGAAATTCTATTCGATTTTGGTATAGGCAGGACAATGGCAATTTCCCAAATTTGGGGATATATTCCCTGTGTCAGTATATTATTATATAAACAAATGATTCTGAGTTTTAAGTTGATTGGCAGTTGTTGTAGCATGGCATAAGAAATCCTGTCAGCACCCGTGGTTTTACCTGACATCGTCGCCAGGGCTGATTCGAACTCAATGAGGAAAATTTAGTTTTCACACACAGCTGCGGATGAGGAATGAACGTTGTTAGCCTTCTTAAGGTATTCTTTTTTAGTTGAGACGAAAGCTGAATGGAAATTCGAATCATGCGAATAGTTAGACCAAACCATGGAAAAATGATCAGCTATATCTTTTGGGTTAAGTATGGACCATTCGGACCGTTTACTAGAGGTATAGTTGTTTGTTTATATAAACCTGAAATCATTTTGAACATTCTCTTTTTGCTTATTTGGATTTTTTCCTAAAAATAGCTTTAGCGTTTGTACCTTGTTAGGTTATCGTTTGATCTATTTCTTTTAAATTCTGTCCAAAGGAGTTGCTTTTCATTCCTTAGCTTGAAGAGCTCACCATTCCAGTAAGGTACAGAATTTCTATGCCTTCTTCTGAACGTTTGAGGAATAGAGTGATGAGCTGCGCTATGAATAATTTTCGTGATCACTGCTGCCTCACGGTTAATATTGTTGGAGGTATCTAATTCACTGCAGAGTTGGGCAGCCTTACACCTAAAGCTCTCCCAGCCCGCTTTGGCTATCAGGAATTTGGGCGATGCGGTCGTGTTGTCAATAGAGCTCGTTTGTAAAATTGTTGCAATAGGGTAGTGATCGCTACCGTGTAGCTCACCTAAGGTATTAGAGCTAAGTTTGGGCGCTATGTTATGTTGAGCATATTGTTAAATCTTTGTTGCTGAATGAGGAATGTGTAGAAAAATGTGTCGGCTTGTTGTCATTTAGCACCGAAGTTCAAGTTCGGTGTAGTTAAATATTGTAAAAACCTTTCAAATTCCATTGTTAAACCTTAAACATTGAGAGTAATTTTTAGTTAGTATTGTATTATATTATTGAGCATCGTCGTCTGACATTGCCAGAGCGTGGGAGTCATAAGCGTCGAGATTATTTTACTTTGTATTTGGTTAATTGCTGAAGAGTCAGATTCGAGTGTTGTTGGCATACGTGGAGTGTGTGCATTTTGCATATTTTGAGCTTGTGCGAGAATATGGGATAGATTGGAATCTAATTGGAGTGGAGTATGTGATGAAACTTGAGGTAAAGAGTTGGAGTTGAGTTCATTTGACATAAAAAAGAGAATTGTTTTGCTTACATGTGGATCGTTATTATTTTCTGAAGTTGAGTCGTTTGAATTAGAGCTAGCTTGGAATGAAGCGCTAGAAGAGATATTGAGTGAAACGGCAGTGGTGGAACGGAGGTTGCTTACTTATGGGTTGTTGTTATTTTCTGTTGTGATGTTGCCTATTGTTGAGTTTGCTTTTAAAAGGGTGTCAGAGTGGACATTGGGCGAAACGGCAATCGGCGATTTGCTCTGTGAAAGAGCGGATTGAGGTTTGGTTTTGCTTGTTTCATTTCTGTTTAGTTTTTGGGCCTCGCTGGCAACTGCAAAATGAGGCGTTGAGTATCTGCTCATTATAAAGTTTTATTGATTCGCGCATTGAGCATTTGTTTCGGCATTTAATTTTCGATATACCTTTTGACTGCATATATTTCGGGCAAGCATTAGAGGAAGACGGATGATCACCTGCACAATTTGCACAGAAGATACGTGAACATGGGGGAGGGTGGGGAGGAAAATTGCATGATTGACAGGTGGGAGCATTGTTGCAGCGTTTAGCCGTGTGCCCCAAAAGTCGGTAGGACTTACACCTCATCGGATTTGGGTAGTAAGGTCTGACTTTTGCGCTACGCCAAGATACTTCCACTTTTTCTGGGAGCTTGTACAGGTTGAAGGTAAGAAGAATGACTGCAGTGTATTGTGGTGCATTATTCACCAGCTTTGAAAATTTATGAACAGCCATAACACCTTGTGCACTTATGTTTTCAATTATCTCTTTTTCGTCCACATTGTTTAAGCATGGGGCATAAACTGTGCCTTTTGAGCTATTTAGATTTTGATGAAAACTCACTTCTATTTAACATACTCCATGCAGTTTTTAGCAGAAATAAATTTTTGTGTTCTTTGGGAGTTTTTAACTAAAAGCAATAAATTACCATCACGTAGCGCTTTGTGCAAAGCAAAGCACGAGTATTTTGATATCGGTTTGTTTGTATCAGTAGCACGAATTGTAAGGAATTTAGGGGTTTCTTTTTTCGGCTGTGGTAAGTCAGGGAAGTTTATTGGGGTATATGTTGGTTTTTTTCTTTTAGGCTGGGAACCTGAGGCAAGCAACGCAAACCTATTGTCCCCGAGAATTGGTGGTGACCGCCGTTGTTGATGTAGTAAATGCGCCGAGTGAATGGTACACGTTTGACGGGCCCATGGGTGCTAGCGACATTGATGTGACGCTCACGAATGCGGCAGGCTCCAGAGAGTTCCACTTTGAATGGAAAGTTAGGGGTGGATTGGGCATAAGCGATCACAACCTCATTGAGGTTGTGATTGAGCCAGGTGAGCCCCCTATTAGGAGGGCCCCTGAATGCCCAATGAGAAGGTGGCGTACTGGTGGCACTGATTGGGAGCGGTACGGTCTTCTGATCAGGGAAGAAATGGTCGAGACCCCTCTGGGCGTCTTTGAGGAGATGACCTCTCACGAGCAAATCGCTCGTCTTAACGAAGTCGCGTGGAGGGTGAACGACCAGATACTCCGGAAGTGGGAGGGCTTCAACCCGAAGAGGGTTAAATGGTGGTCCAGAGCGCTCAGTGACAAAAGGAGGTCCGTCCGTCGTCTGAGACGTCTGTGCCAAAGAGCCAGACATACCGGGGGGGATAATCTGTCCCAACTTAGGTATCAATTTAGGAGGGAGATGGGGGAGTACAAAAACTTATTAGTTAGGACCAAGGAGGAAGATTGGAGGAGGTTTGTGGGGGAAAATAGGGACGACCCCTGGGGTCAGGTTTATAAAATCTGCCGGGGTCGTCGAAGTGTGGAAGTATGCTCCCTTCGTGTGGATGACACTATTTTATCCACATGGAGGGAGTGTGCTGGGGTCCTGTTAGGAACGTTCTTTCCTAGGGCGGAGGTGCTGGTTCCTCCAGCACAAGAGGTACCAGTCCCTCCACTAGACGCTGAGGAGTTGGGTTATGCATTTGGTCTGGTTAGGTCTAGGAAGTCACCAGGTATGGATGGCTTAAATGGAGAAATGTGTAAATGCTTGTGGAAATTTATTCCTGAGTACCTGGAGGCCGCTTATCATAAATGCATTTGGGGGGGCTATTTTCCACGACAGTGGAAAACTGCTAGGGTTGTTCCTCTCCTGAAGTCACCCGATAAGGTCAGGAGTGATCCTCGATCTTATCGGGGTATCAGCCTCCTTCCAGTACTTGGAAAAGTGCTGGAGAGGGTTATGGTTGAACGACTTCAGGAGCTAACGCGGGGTAACTTGTCGGATAGGCAGTATGGGTTCAGGAAAGGACGTAGTATTGAGGATGCTTGGTCCAATGTACAGGGGGTAGTTAGGGGGAGTGTCAGCAAATATGTCCTTGGCATATTTGTTGACTTTAAGGGGGCTTTTGATTACCTACGTTGGGACAGAGTCATTGAGCGCTTGGAAGAGTTAGGGTGCCCGGAGATAGCTCTTTGGCGAAGCTACTTTGCTGATCGGAGGGCCGTGATGGTCGGGTTGGAGGAGAGCGTTGAGGTTGCGGTGGTGCGTGGCTGTCCGCAGGGGTCCATCTGTGGTCCATTTATATGGAACCTCATGATGGACTCTCTGCTTTGGCAGCTTGAGCCTAACTGCAGCTTCAGTGCCTACGCCGATGACCTTCTCGTCTTGGTGGAGGGCCAATCCAGGGCCATTATTGAGAGGAGGGGAGAGGAGTTACTGGCGATTGTCAGTAACTGGGGGTCAAGTTTGGGAGTGGACATATCGGTTGACAAGACGGTTTCAATGCTGCTCAAGGGGAAACTGTCGCTAGGTCGTACACCGGTGGTGCGTCTCAACGGGGTCAGCATCAGGTACGTGACGCAAGTCAGGTACTTGGGGCTGACCATGGGTGAGCGCATGAGCTTTGCTCCCCACTTGGTGCGCCTAAAAGAGCGTCTGGTCGGTGTAGTAGGGCAGGTACGGCGCATCTTAAGGTGCGACTGGGGCCTCGGCAGGCGTGCTGTCCGCACCATTTATCGGGGCCTTTTCGTGGCATGTGCCACGTTCGGTGCTGCTGTCTGGTGGAGGACAGCCATGTCGGTCGCGGGCCGCAGGAGGGTACTGTCATGCCAAAGGACATTGTTGCTGGGTTGTCTTCCGGTGTGCCGCACTGTTTCGACGGACGCACTGCAGGTACTTATGGGGGTGCCCCCTCTTGACCTGGTGGTGATAGCGCGAGCTATCAAATTTAGGTTGAGAAGGGGGGCTGACATGCCACCCCTGGCTGGGTGGTTATCGGACGGTGACATACAGAGGGGGTACTATGAGTGTAAGAGGTTGTTGGATGACAGACTCCTCGGTATGTGGCAGGAGCGTTGGGACAATAGCCCCAGCGGTCGCGTCACGTACCGGTTTATTTCGAATACGGGGTACGTGGGGGAGAACCCGGACTTTGGGCTTTGTCTGGGCCTGGGTTTTCTCCTGACAGGGCACGGTCCTCTCAATGCATTCTTGCATGAGAGGAACCTTCATGACTCTGAGGGATGTGAGTGTGGAGCGGGACTCGAAAATGTCGAGCACGTGCTCTGTGAGTGCCCAAGGTGTTCGGACGTAAGGAATCTGGACAGCATGGGGATTAGTTGGACTGACGGACTTTATGACTTTAGTAGGGCACTTTCAACGCGACTGACTGTGACGAACATAAGGGGGTTTGCACGAGAAGTGTTTCGACGACGTAGACGGACGGACTAAGCAGTGCGTCGATGGTTACCAGTCCAGAGCAGTATGGTGGCTCAACTGGAAGTAGCTTCGGCTACGAAGTCTGACCGGAGACTTTAATCTGGTACCACGGGGAACAGGAGCCCTCAGAGCTTGCTCTGACCTGTTCTTGGGTACGGCCCTTCGGGGAGTATCGTGGTGGTTGTGGTTCATACCCAAATGCGGGTAGAGCTTGGCCTTGGCTAAAGCTCGATGTGGAGTTGCATTGCAACCGGGTGCCGGACCCATAGCACGGCAGAGGTTTAGATAGGCCTCGATCCCCACCAAGGAGGACGGTGTGACCATGCGACACCTCCAATTGGTACCGGCAATGCTTGCATTCCGGGGCGCTGTTCAGCGCATTGATCTGATCCGCTGTGCTTTTGAGCGCCGTGGGGTTAGGCCGTCGTCGGCAGGTACCCACGTAAAACACACCGACAGCTGTCCCCGAGAATTGTTGGCCCGGGGCCATACTTAGCTTAAGCACAATATTAAAGCACTTGGATGGGATATACTCTAGAAAAATTAAGTCACTCGGAAATGCGATTTAAACATAAACATTTGCGCGTATGTCACACCGAAAGAATAGCCACAACAGAAAATCGAGAGTAAGCAAATACGTCTGCTCAGTTAAAACTTAAAAATTAAACTTAACTCGCTTTTTATCCAAATAAAAATGCACTGATTCTGATAGCTATTTCCACGAATTTGCCTCTGGTAGCCCACAGTTTTAATTGGGATTGCATTAAAATCGAACAAGACTCGGCTTATATATTTTAAATTTGCAAATATTGTCTCTCATTGTCAAATTTTGCTAATTTATTTTAAACTGTCCATATTTGTCTGCAGTTTTTAATAATATAGGAACCAAAAGCAAAAACAAAAAATATCAAACGCTGTTTTTGCTGCATGGCTTGCGAAAAAATAAGGTCGATTTTAAATGACACTTCCATGCAATCATATTTTGTATTTATAGTAAAAAAATCCGTAAAGTAATTTGTAATTGAATGTTTTATTATAAATTACGGAAAACACTTTTCTCTAGTAATTTTTTTAACCTATACAACTACATTTTTAAACACTTATGTATATGTAGTTTGCCGCTACTTTTGGATAAGTTAAGTAAACGTAAACATATCTGCACAAATACATACATGTGTATGACTATTCTTTCTGCATCCCTAATTATAGTTGACACTGTGGAACGAGGTTTCTTCATAGTTTTGCAATTTCGCGAATAGCTATATTCTCAATATATGTATGTAGTATTCCACTATCATAATCTTCAATCCTTAGAGGTTTCTTTATTCTCCATTTTCGGGTTTTAAATAGGATGGAAATAACAAATACACGTACACGCAACAATTTTACAATTTCAAATTAAGTTAATATTGCAAAAGACACTGCCACCTACGATTCAATTAAAACTGCAATGCACTAGAGCTGTAGCAAACCGTATGTATTCGTTACCGAGTAACGAGTACAACGCCAGACTCGAAGTACCGAATCGTTACTTACAAAATAAACTCGGTACTCGCATATTCCGTATATGTAGTTGTCAATTTGATTGTTTATATTGTGCGATATAAAACAGTTATGAGTATACTCCTTTTCAACGTTGCAGTATCATCTTACACCTTGCAAGGCAACGTTTCGGTATGATTCGCTTTTACAGATTTGATTTATGTACAGGTTTATGTTCGTTCTTTCTTACACAGAACAATGTTGCATTCGCAATTTTGAACTTTTTGGAATTGTTACAAAAATACGTTGCGTCTACATAAATATACATCTGTATATTTATTAAACATTTATTTAAAAAACTACCAATGTTCACACTTTTACATCTGAATTAAAAATGTAAATAAAAACATTTAAACGAACTAACTAACCATTTTGCATTTTCATAGTTTCAATAAGATGTTAAACGATAATATCTTTTGGAATTATCAATGCCATAAATGTACGCAAACATCGATGATTCTACATCTCGTGAAACATACCAGTGTTTGATTGTATCAAAAGTAACGAGTAACGATACGAAAGTAACGGGTGCTTAATGTTTCAGCAACGAAAACATACGGGTACAAACTTTTCGTTACTTTTACAGCTCTACAATGCACTCGTAGATTTGCAAACGTCCCAGTTTTTTTTTGGTTCTCAAAAATGGAGTTTCTTTGTTAATTTAATTTTTAGTACAAATAAAAACAGTTTAAAAAAATTGCATGCTGTGAATAGCATGAGAGTTGTATATAATTTCATTGACGTTTTATTTCATTCCGCCAACCACTTTAGATTAGGAGATATTGGCTCGCAAAGAAGAAATTAGGGAGCGACCCAGTTTTTTTTGGTTCACTGTATGTAGGTACATACATACATACTTAAATATGTACGACTAACAAAAAAAAAGGCAATTATAAAAAAAATTTACAGCGTTTCATTGAAAATTTTGTTGAGACATGAAATAACTTAAGCACCTCTTTATGGAGTATAAAAAGGAGTTACATCGAAAGTGATAATAATTGACACATGTGCCACCTGACTGTGTAGTGTTCCTATCTGAAAAAATATTTCATTTCCCAAAAAACGCCACCATCGTATGCGTATGATATTTTGTACGTGTATACGAGCGATGGGTAATTTCCTTGAGTCATTTTTCACCAAAATCCCTGAAAAAGTTGCTACAAAACTGTAAACTCTATATAAAAGATATTTCATTTCCCCAGTGTCTCCCAAGCAAGTAATTGCAATGATACACGCATATCATAAAAAAAATATTGCAATAAAGAAGGCCTTAAACGACTTAGTTAAAGTCAAGCTGTGAAAGCTAAGATTGAAATTTAGGTTGATTATCTACTCCAAAGTGATCGCAACTACCACCATCCTGGCTGCGCCAGCAAAATGATCTCAGTGTTACGAATCTGACTATCTTAAGACAGCATCTTTTTATGCTGGAACCTATAGCTGCGCGCTTCTTTGTTTTTCAGTCTCAAAAGCTTTCCGACCGTGAAACCAAAGATCTCTTTTTCACCTTGGCATCAAAATAGCCACCATGCAGCGAGGGAGTCTACATTAACGATATTTGGTAAAAGTCTCTGCCACCGCAAATCCGCCAGAAAATTTGTACTTCTTTTCATTACAGCGTAATAAACGTCGCAAGGACTGATTGCTTTTTCAATGCCCCGTCCGTTGTTTTCTTGGATGGCGGCACCCTCCTTTTTTTGTCCTGAGGTTATTGTGAAGCTAGGACCTAAAAACCTTTCCTATACTATAAACTTCAAATCTGCATTTTTAGGTGTCTGAAGTGGTCCGCGATTGCATAGCGTGATTGACAAATAAAGTAATAAATACAAATAAATTGAATGAAGTTAAATAAATGTATTTGCAAGAAAATCATTCACATATGTAGTTAGTAAATCTGGCCAAACTTCCATTGCATGACACCATTCATTAAATACATGCATACTCAGAACTTGCGGCACATTAATAAAAGGAATTTTCCATGTTGAAATGAAAATCACTATAAAGATAAAAGAACTGAAATATATTCCTCATAAAAAAAAAACAGTTGGCGCTGACCTCGGTCAGCTCATTACTTCTCCTCTTTAGTTTTCCCCTTCTAACCAATGCCTTCGTACTTGAATTTCATTTGCCAAAAAGCTTCTGATTTCTCATATCCAAAGCCTGAAATTTATGCGTGTGCGTTGCAAAAAAAAGTCGGCTTACATTTGAACAAAGTTTGAGCCAAAGCATTGCGCTAGGAAGGGGTAAGGTAGAATGAGCACTATAGTGTGATTAAGTCAGTGAATATTTTTCGTTGGTTATTATCTGAGTTCGAACATCGTAAAATTACTGTGATGAGTATATAGATGCCCATGTTTACGTATATATGTGTATGTATGTATGTATTTTTGAATAAGTGTTGTAAGATATAGCGACCGCAAAGTCATTACCAAACAATACACTTACGAAGATAATGATTTCGGAATCCCCTACCCACGAAAGGACACAAAATATCTCAAAACGAATGAAAGCCAGAGCTTTGATGTAATGGTTGGGGTCTTTGTGAAGCATTGTGGATAGGGGGTTGTTAATATGTGAATTAAATCATTTTTATATCCCTGTTAGGAAATTTATAGAACTTGATTTATTCCATAACTTTTTCTTAAGGTCTTCTATACTTGATCTGACAGAAGCATTTTTAATGGCTGTAATAATACATAGGAATATACTTGTACGGCTATGTAAAATTCCGTTGAGCAACACCACCAGCTTCGTCAGGATTGGGAAGGCCCTCTCCGAGCCGTTTGATACCAAACGAGGTTTCAGGCGGGGTGACTCTTTGTCGTGCGATTTCTTTAACCTGATGCTGGAGAAGATAATTCGAGCCGTAGAACTAAATCGGTTTGGCACCATCTTTTACAGGAGTGTGAAATAGCTGGCGTACGCCGATAACATTGACATCATCGGCTTTAATAATCGCTCAGTTAGTTCTGCCTTTTCCAAACTGGATAAAGAAGCAAAGCGTATGGGTCTGGAGGTGAACGAGGGCAAGACGAATTATCTCCTGTCATCAAATAGACAGTCGGCACATTCACGACTGGGATCAAACATCACTGTTGACAGTTATAACTTTGAAAAAGTAGAGGGCTTCGTTTACTTAGGCACCAGCATTAACATCGATAATAATGTCATCCTTGAAATCCAAAGGAGGATCGCTCTTGCCAACAAGTGCTACTTCGGACTAATTAGGCAACTGAGCAGTAAAGTCTTCTCTCGACGGACAAAAACCACACTCTATAAGTCTCTCATCATGCCTGTCCTTTTGTATGGCGCAGAAGCATGGACGATGACAACATCAGATAAGAGGGCTCTTAGAGTGTTCGAGAGACAGATTCTTCGAAAGCTTGGAACCATAAACTGTACGAGCTGTACAAGGACGTAAACATAGTGCAGCGGAATAAGAATCAGCGGCTCCGCTGGCTAGGTCACGTCGTTCGAATGGATGAAATAGCACCAGCCCTGAAGATTTTTGAAACGGTACCCGCGGGTGGTAGCAGAGGAAAAGGAAGACCTCTTTTGCGTTGGAAAGACCAAGTGGAAAAAGACTTGACTATGCTTGGGATTTCCAATTGGTGCCAGTTAGCAAGAGATAAGGACAGCTGGCGTGCTTTGTTGACGTCGGCCAAAATCGCTTATTCGGTTTATGCGCCTATTAAGTAAGTAAGTATACTTAGAATTATCCACTTACCTGTGAAATTTGTGTATTAAATGAGTAACAATTGTAAAAGTAAATTCGTATTTCATATATGCCAAAAAAATCAAGCGTGGGGTTGAGCATTTAATAATAACCAACCCGTTGAAAATTTCTTTATCAATGACTAAGTTGTTTCTCTGCCCGATTCTGTATTCTTGATAAATTATCAAACATTTACAAATATTCAAAAGTTTATTAATTGTCAATTTTTCATAATTATATTTAAGCAAATAAATTAATATTTTATTTTTTGTTAAGTTTTTATTGGCCTTAAATGATTAATAATTGAGAATTTTATTGAGCATGAGGACTGTTAGTGAAAGATTTTTATTTTAGAAAAAAAAAACAATTTTAGGGGTAGAAGGTATATCAGCTATTTCGGAGATCACCACATCTCCCCATTATAGTTCTTTCAGTTAAATTTTAATTGTTCTTCATGACTCCCCAGGTTTGAACCAAGGAACCTCGGATTGCAGATTATAATATATAAAACTTGATAAACTTTCAAGATTGAATATGTTATAAGTATGTGATAATTTGTCAAGTACACAGAATCGGACAGTAAATGTCTTTTGTCGACTATTTCGAATGGGTATTTTGACATTTGTTATTTGGTTTTCGAAATGCTTAATATGTATTTTTTTTCTGCAGGCGACAAAAGTTGGTTTAGCCTCATTTTGTTGGGTAATCTAAGGAGTTAAAAACTCATATACCAATTTCACACTGCGTACATTTAACATTGTTCACATGGTCTGTATAGAGTTAAAGGCAACACGAAATTGAAACAATTTGTTTTCACTGAATTCACACTAATTAATTATTGACTCTTCCACAGCAGAAGAAAAAGTTTAAAAACTTTTCGAAAACACGATTATTAATTGCTCCTTTTGTATCATTAATCAAACTTTTCCTACAGGGTCATAAAAAGAGATTTGCGCTCTATGTAGGACTATGTACATATGCGTACATTAAAATCAGCATAAACAGTATAAAGGAAAATGTTACTTTCTAGTGGAAAAGCCAGCACTCAACTGACTTCCTCCCCCTTCCTATCAAAACAAAGCTCGGCCTTGTCTTCCAACTGGTCATTCGAGAACGAATGCCTGTGGTCGGTGTGCTACGACGGTTGACCAACACGCTACTTATGCATTACTGCTGCTGTTCGATGCCACTTTCATCGCCGGTTTGTTGGCTTCATGCATAATTCAACAGCACATTCTGAATGATTATTCTTTATGGGACTGTTTATTTCATCTGACCATTTATTTTATTTTTCTTCACGTTCGATTTTTATTCGCTCACATGTTTTTTATTTCATTTAGCAGAATGTATGCACATATTTTTTGGTTTTATTGCATTTTTGTAGTATTTTTTTTTGCAGTTTTGGTTCAAGCATCTATTTCCCCATGGAGGATCATTTGCGTTCTCAATCATAAGAGCACTGGTGGGTCAAAGAGGAAGCCTTATTTTCTTCTGAAGAACATATTTAGCTCGGTTTACAAGAAATTGTCATGAGGCTAACTTTGCCCGTGTCTTACGAAGTGAAAAATGAGACCAAACATTTAAAAATTGTAATTTTTATTTTTATTTATATTTCTATATTCTAACTCTATTCCAAAAACATTCTTAAGTAAAGCAAATATTTCTTCATGATTATCTTTTTTTTCGAATCTTTACCTAAATCTTGTTTTTCAGTTACGAATTGATACGACTATACTTAATGAGTCAAACTTTATCGTAGCACAAAGAAGTATTGAACCTGAGAAACAAAAATATTTATTATGAAATTTATCAATATAAGTCCAAATCCATTAGTTGAAAGGCTTTAAATACGTTGTCTATATTTGGTGCTTAAAATCTGCAGTTTGTATTAGGGCCCTTTGCACCATCTCCGGTTAAGCGCTAACTTAAACTTTTCCGTTGAATTGCTGTGCTTCGCATTGAAAAAAGTTCGTTTTCAAATCAGTTAAGAAACTTGAATTTGAAAAACAGTACACAATTTTACAAAGCAATACAAAAATGACTACAAACTGTATTAGTTGTTCCCGGTTAATTTGTCCGTGATACAACCTATGATTTTATACACCTTTTTTACTGTAAGGGTCTTTTAACCAAATCTGCTAACCCTGAAGTTCAGTGATCGGCAACTCGTGTATTTTGTTGTAAAATTTCTACTTTACCGAATTAATTATAAAACCAATGAAATTAACGAGTCTCTTTGAAGATATTATTAAAGATTTTTTGCCGTTTTCTATAAAAATGTAAAAAATTAGAAAATCGTACGATTTAAATTCGGAACGATTCGTTAAGTACTTTCGAAGATGCTGCATTTAGAAATTCGATGTTATGATTTAAGAATGATTTATATTACACATTTATATATATTTTACAGTTTTAATGCAAAATACTTAGTATCTTCATAAGAAATAATCAAAAATATTTTAAAAGGAAATAAATATTATGCCACTTGGAAACTATAATATACATTTTTTAGTTTTCTAAGTGTTTGAAACTTGAAATGGTTGAGAATATTATTTTGAAATGAGTGGCATATGATGTGTCCACGACAATTTGTGTTGAAAATACTTAACGTTCGCCATAAAGAGCCATCATTGCTCCACAAATGTAATTCGGGTTTTTCCTGTCATTCGACTAGCGGAGATTTTCTCCCCGCATGCACTAAGCCACTGTCCGCTTAAAATGATGTGCTTATTGTACATACGAGTATATTGCAATGGCCAATCAATATGAAGGCATTGGCGCTATTGAACCGTTTGAAAATGTATAAAGGATTTTCACTGGAATTGCAGATATGTGTGTACATAGTAATGTATGTATGTATATATGTACGTGCATACATTCTAAATGAAATTCGAAAAATCATACCAGCGGCCGTCATCGTCTAAAAAAACACAATATGTACACACATACGTACACATGTATGAAAAATACTAGATACTGCCTGGAAGAACCAGCCCTCTAGCTTAGCTATTTTGGCAATGCGATAGCATACGATTTTATTACAACGCGCATTCATAATAAGATGCCCACATTCGTGAATTTATCCATTTGTATATACATACTTATGTACATACATATGTACGTACACACATACTACTTTTATAATATGTAAGTACGTAGGTTTGTGGTGTGTTTTTATTGTTTGTGCGGTCAAAGTGGCCAAATAAATTTTATTTGTTTTTCTCCACAATTGAATAAAATGTTCTTTTAATGTTCTGTTGAAAAGTTTCGATCCCGTTTAAACTAGCTGGTGTTTTATTTCAGAGGGGGATTATGGAGATGAATACTGGCTACAAGGTTCGTTACTTGGATGCCAAATTTTTTTCGATGTCGAACAAATGGCGCCTCAGCTTACATTATCGCATTCGGCATATATGTACATACATACATACGTAGTATGTATCTGACCAATCGCTCCATGTTTTGAAATTAATTTTTATTTGTTTATAAAGGGTGTTTTTTTTACAGGTTTGTTTTTTGAATAGAGATAAAACTAGCATTTTGTGGTCAAATCTGGCAACTCTAATGTCATTTATGTTCAGTTTGGTTTGCCATTTCATCATGAATAGGTTGACAAAAGAACAACGCTTGCAAATCGTGCAAATTTATTTCGAAAATAATGGTTCAGTTCGCGAAGTTTACCGTGAGCTCCGTCCATTTTATGGTCGACATAATCGTCCATCAGAGCAATTAATTCGGTTAACCATGGATCGTTTTCGCACTACGTTTACTCTATGTGATAATACGCATCCGCAGAGACGTCGAACAGTGCGCACCGAAGAAACAATTGCCGCTGTAGAGCAAAGTGTTGAAGAGGACCCGAATGAATCGATTCACCACCGTGCACAGCAATTGGAGCTTTGTCCATCAACTTTATGGAAGATTTTGCGCAAAGATCTTGGCTTGCGTCCTTACAAGATCCAGCTTGTGCAAGAATTAAAGCCGCGAGACCATGCAATGCGTCGTGATTTTGGTGTATGAGCCGAAAATGAGATTGATCTCGATGCTGATTTTCATCGCAAAATTTTGTTCAGTGATGAGGCTCATTTTTGGTTGAATGGCTACGTCAACAAGCAAGATTGCCGCATTTGGAGTGAAGAGAATCCACATGAGACCCTTGAAACTCCATTACATCCACAAAAACTGACTGTTTGGTGTGCTCTATGGGCTGGTGGAGTCATTGGGCCATACTTCTTCCGCAATAATGCTGGAGAGGCAGTTACCGTTAATGGAGACCGGTATAGAGCCATGATAACCGACTATTTTGTTCCCGAATTGGATGGCATTAATGTGGATGAGTTGTGGTTCCAACAAGACGGCGCTACATGCCACACAGCGCACGTTACAATCGATTTATTGAAGGAAACATTCGCTGAGCGCATAATTTCGCGGAATGGACCTGTCAATTGGCCACCAAGATCGTGTGATTTGACACCATTGGATTATTTTCTTTGGGGATATGTGAAGTCGCTCGTCTACACCAACAAACCAGAAACGTTAGGGGAATTGGAAGCCAACATTCGTGGCGTTATTGCCGACATACGGCTCCATATGCTCGAAAAAGTGGTTGAAAATTGGACCTGTAGAATTGGGTTTATTCGAGCCAGCCGCGGCGGCCACATGCCCGAAATCATATTTAAACATTAATGGCATAAAATTATCCTTCCAATAAAGCCAAATTGATGGACCTTAAAACGATTTTCTTGTGTTTTATTTCAATTCGAGGTTCTATACCCCTAAAAAAAACACCCGTTATACAGTTTTCTTTTTTTTGTTTTTACAGCTAAATGTTTGTTCGCTTGGAAATACTTTGGATATACGCATTTGCTCAGAGGTTTTCAACTACATGCGAGTAGGAATTTGTGCATTTATTTGAACAAGTATAAATTGCTTGCTTTAGAATATGAATAG
Organism: Philophylla caesio; assembly: GCA_963971545.1. NCBI lineage: Eukaryota > Metazoa > Arthropoda > Insecta > Diptera > Tephritidae > Philophylla > Philophylla caesio. The sequence goes on along the minus strand of OZ020608.1, from coordinate 64,230,531 downwards.
CTTCAAGCCTGTGTGTGGAAGGCTTTTTTATAACGACTTAAACATTTTTAGCGTCCCCTGAGAAAAGAAATATTCAACTTGAAGCCCACATAAACCAGTGAAAATTAAATTTGGGAAAATAGGTTAGAAGCAAGATTTCGTAACAACCCCGAATTTAGTATTGGTTTTTTGATATCTTCATTTGTTGCTCATATCCGCGACTTCTACGAAACAAGATCGTGTGCAAATAAACAAATAAGCTGCAAGCAGTAGTTAAAATTGAATGGCGATGTTCCAACCGCGATGATAGGGTTAACATTTTAAATCAGTTTTGAAAAAAAAATTTTAATTAAAAAAAACATAAGAATCATTCTTATCTAAGCGCGGTCGATCAAAGTCGAAGATAGCGAGAATTGTGATGACGAAGAAAACCACTTCAGCTGTATTATATTTTGCGCAACAATTTATTAGTTTTCTATGCATCTAAAATCATTATAGTCAAGTATCAAGTTTACTTATTTATTTTAACAAAAATGTTTTGCTTCACTTATCCCATCAGGCGTAAGACAACGAAACGAAAGTTTGTTTCGTGCCTTCAGGAAGACTCGTTCGTCCTTCGGGAGAAAATTCAATTCTACCCCGTGCGATCACATCTCTCTGACCCCTCACCTTTCCTTCGAATCTGGCTATAAACTTCACACTCGGCTGTATAGAAGTTTTTCATTGGGTACGAAACGTTTTAGAGTATGAAATTAGTGCGACTTACTTGGACATTTTTGGCAAAAATTTTGTAGCTATAAATCAAAAAATTCCGGAATGGGTTTGGGTTCGAAAATATTTCAAAAAATTTAGGTTCTACAGCAGCTCAGTGTAGAGTTTACGTCATCTTACTTACTTACTTAATTGGCGCATACCGCCTAAGTGATTTTGGCCAAAGTCAACAATACACGCCAGCTGACCCTATCTCTTGCTAAGTGGCGCCAATTAGAAATCCCAAGCGTAGTCAAGTCTTTTTCAACTTGGTCTTTCCAACGCAGAGGAGGTCCTTCCCAATCCTGACGGGGCTGGTGGAGTTGCACAACGTCATTTAACATTTTACAGTTGTTCTTTTGGGCACGCTGAAATTCGATGGATTCTTCAGCGGTGGTATGTAGACAGCGAGATATGTATATGGTTCCACTGTTCGGAATAATCGTTCTGTTGATTATTGCTCTCGGAGAGCAGGAGTGCAAGTCGGGTGGCGAAGTGGGTGGCTTTCTGTTGCGATTGCAGCTTTCCGACGTCGAGCTTTCCTTGTGTCTATTTGCGTGTGCTTTTTGTGCACAGAGACGCGTGCGGATCTTAGCTGCCACAAGAAAATGATCCGAGTCGATGTTGGCTCCTCGGATCGTGCGCTCATTTAGAACACTGGAAGCCTGATTTCCATCTATCACTACATGGTCGATTTTGTTTCGTGTCTTACCATCTGGATACAGCCACGTAGCCTGGTGAATCTTCTTATGCTGGAACCTGGTACTACATACTACAATGTTTCAGGCCCCGGCGAAGTCGATCAGTATAAATCCGGTATCTTACGTTTCGTCGTGGAGGCTGAATTTTCCGACTGTGGAACCAAATATGCCCACCTTGGCATTGAAATCGCCAAGGACGATTTTTATATCGTGGTGGGGGCACCATCGTCCTTCCCTCCCGCCAGGCGTGAGCGCAAATCAGGGAGATGTTGAAGAATCTAACAATATAGGACAGTTATTACAGACAAACACAAATAGCGAAGACCCACTTAAAAAACAAGGTGTGTACAAACTAACATGTGCATGTCAATATAGCTACATACATCGGATAAACTGGACATGAAATACGAACAAGGTTCCGGAAACACATAAGAGACTACAATAAAAAGACTCTGAGACCAAAAACCACAACAGAGTCAAACTTCGCAAACCACATGTTTAAACATCATGCAAATAAACACCGGATCATACGTAATATTCGAACCGTTGAAATTACTATACGGACAAAACAAAAGCCAGGAAATAACCGTCGAAATAACGAACAAACAATACACAACAAATATCGAAGACACAAAATCCAAAAAAGGGAAAATTACCGATTTTTTTCTACCTGTAGGTACAAACCACAACAAACCGGCTTAACAAACGGGAACCTTAAGACAACATAACATGAATAAATAAGCACAATTCAAGTACATGAGTGGTACCTGAAATAAACAAAGTAACACACCGACCCACAACTGACCTGATCTACACAAACATAGACAATGAATTCCACCGGAACGTAATTATAAATACGGACGAACAAATTAAACCGGGTTGTCTTAAAACCAAACTTGACAAGGGATGACCAAAATTCGTTCCAAAACTAATTACTTCACACCCTGTCACAAGCAACAACAAAAGATCAGAATATTGTTTAATTACCTTTTCAAAACTGGCTCAAGCATTAAAATCGGTTTACCCATTCTGTTTTTACAAAACTTTTTATAATAGTATTACATTAGAAGTGAACCTCCACGGTCGTTTGAAGACTAAAAATCGATTTTCACAAACCTCTGACGTGCTACAGCAAAACGCACGTGTACCAAAAAAAATTAGATTTTGTCGTACTGTGTTATAAGCTATTCCCTAACAGAGCTCACATTTTACTCGCTCCCGAAAACAATAGTAATGAATGGGAACAGAGAGAAAAAGTTGAGCTGATCACGGAGTATATGTCGATTGCATCATACAATGTAAGAAAAACTCTAAATTTAATTACATTAAATAAAGAACGTATGCATATTGGTTTCAACAATTTATTTATTCATAAGAAGCTTATAAAAAATAAACATATGATAATAAATTCGCAATTTCGACGGCAATCTTTATTTATACATTTTTTTGTATTCCTTAATATTTTTATGAAATCTGTATGTACATACATATCTGAAGCATTAATTCTATGGGTTCTACCATCTAGCCGCTTCCGTCAAAGGCTTAATACAGATAGCTCTCAAATTTACGAACTAGTTTGTGTTCAAACAGAGGGCGCCCGTCTATCCGGGCATTATCCTGACCATTTTGATACACATTTTGATTGGTCGTCCTCTTCCCCTTCTATTACTAACACTTTGTACATCCGGGGTTAATCTAAATTTTGGTGTGAAATTTCTATATTAAAAAATAAACATGTTTCTATACGTATTGAAAAATTTCCCGCTTCAATCTTCTAAAAATTGGGTTAACATACATATTTTATTCCAACTATACTACTTATGTCATGAAATTTTCTTATAACAATTTGTTCTCGAAATGCTTAAAATTCAAATCATGTAAAACTGTCGAAAATAGGAAAGCGTCAAGTGAATTTATGGTTTTGGATGTTAGCTTATGTTTTTTTTATTTACATAATCTTATTGTTTGGAGTGTTATTAAAGGTGAGTTTTTTGTAGTCATGCTTTGAATGTCACAGTCTCTTATCAAACGTTTTTTGTTTTACCAAACAACTAACGACGTCTAGGCAAACCCTAAACAACTGATAAGCGATCTTATTCGAATTACTGTCATATTACTTACTATGTATGTACATTGTGTATACAAATAAATTGCATATGTATGGGCTCGCGTAAACAAGTATACATTTCAAGTCGATTAACAATTCTGAAATATATATTCAGTTGTAAGAGCATAATACAGTGTAAAGCTTCTAGGCTGAGCTCAATTAGGGGTTTGAGTGTTATGTGAACGGTCACTTGTCATTTAGAAGTGTATGTTGTAAGAATATTGAGAAATTAATAAATTTTTTTTTTGAGAAATTTAAATAATTTGTAAAGTGATTAAAAAAAAGTCGAAACATAGGAAGTGGTGCCAAGTGTCTTAAATAACATAATTTGAAAAGCATTTTGGTCAATCATTTTGAAAATACTTTATAATGTCTTCGAAAGAAATTATAAACAACTCCTTAAAACAAGACAATGTATCTGGTACGTATTTAGCAGAAAATAAAATATTCTGTATGTATAGCCCAAAGTTTAAAAGTTGTTTGTGAAACAAAAATATAATTGCAAGTTTCCCGTAATTAAATGCTAGAAAACAATTCCATGTAATTTTAATATAACAGCGTCCAAAAAACAAAAACAGTATGAACATACATACATATGTACTAGGCAAAGACTATATTTCGATAAAAAAAATTTCCATTTTTATTTCTTATATATGTACAGAAATCGTGGAAAGACCTAACCCGATCTTACTTCAAACTCAGATTCACACAAAATCTGTCAAATGCCTCACAATATTTATATGAAATATAAATTAGAATCAAATAAATCAGCATTGTCTTTTATAAATATCACGTCAATAATGTTAAAAAAATTTGAAATAAGTATATAAAATTCACAAAGCTCTTGCATAAGTTTAGTGTAAATAAAAAGTTTAAATATTTCTAAGTGATTTTCTTGAAGAAGTATTCAGTTTCCCCTAAGGTTTTGCTGTTTCGTTCTAAATGAAATGTATTGAACTAGACGTTCAATTTAACAAGTGTGTTTGTTCATTAAATCTACTTAATGAGAAGCCTTTTCATGGCAGTAATACCCTCGGAGGTTTGCCATTGACTTCTCGAACTATTATCCTTAAAATTTAACCTGTATGCCCATTTATTTTATTTTTTTTATGAATAGATTTAGAATATGGTAAAAAATTCTTGTATGTCATAAAATTAATGTAATACAATTATTAACAAAATAAATACAAATTTCAAATTAAGAGCAATTTAACGAAATCTGTGAGAGGAACTGGAATGTCCAACTCTACTTTCCCTCTATTATAATGAAATGAGATGTAAATACATTTATAAATTTTTCAGTATTGAGTGGTGCTGTCGCCAAGAGCTCTCCGAAAACAATTCCTGATAAGAAATACAAACAAGTGCAGCCCACAGGCAAGGAAGTCACGGGATTGACACATGAATGTGGAGTGTTTGGTGCAATCGCTTGCGGTGCTTGGCCCACACAGGTTAGTATTTCAAAAAGTCGTTCGTTTGTTTTAAAATCGGATCAACAATATTTTTTTTAAGTAAGGACATATTTGCTTTTTTAGTTTTTTCTGTAAGAAATTAACATTAGGTATTTCGCCTTTTCACCAAGTGTTACTCATGTGATCGTACAAACGGTCAGAATTGTTTGTATGTATGTATGTATATTACTGATTAAAATTTCACCTACATACTAATGTCTGAGCTTTATTTACGGCCGGTACCCTGAACTTATTTTATTTGCAATATGTCTTATCAGCTGAATACTAAAACGTTTAAAACATTTAAAACTAAATGAGATGGTTCAGAGGCTACTTCAATTAGCAACTATTAGCGTATGGACAGAAATATGTGCATACATAACTACAGCCACATAAACTTTTTGCGTATTCTGGGATAATCAGACCATTGAATATTAAATTGAAAATGATGCCTCTTTTGTTAATTAATGTTTAATTGTTTTCATTTACATATGTATGTAAAAAACAGTTCAATTTCTATGAGCCTGTATAAACCTATGTTTCGCACTTTGTATAATTAAAAAAAAGTAATGTTTTTAAAACTTAAAATTTTTTTCTCAGAGTTGCTAGAGTTTATTTTAATTATTCAGTAAATGTAAAAGTTTCAATTGCTTGCCATTTACAGTTTATTTTTTTTAATTTAATTCAGTATTTGCTTAAAAATAATGGATGAAAAAAATGTACTTCTATATTGAAGAAAATTGTCAAACCCTCGTTAAAAAAAAATATGTGAAAAAGTTAACGTTAACTTAATGGTTTAAAGGCTCACTGCATATTTTTCCTCTCGTCCTCGTCACATCATCATGCAAAAAGGCGCAAGAGTCGAAGAGAAGGCGAATTACATAAGGTGAAGTCAATGGCAAATTCATTTTCTTATCGACCTACATATGTACGTATTTTTGTGTTTGCATTTAATGCACCGCCGGAGAAAAACAACCAATTGAATACGCTTTGGTCGAGGATATGTACATTTCAATAGTACGCACGTTAAGCGTAATTTTCTCGTTTTCGTCTTTTTATTCGCTCGTAGTTGTTTTATTTTTTGTTTTAATAAACTAAATGGAAATACGTCATTCTCAATAATTTCACGATAAATTGAAAAAAAAAAAGGATTTGGCGGCAAAGTTTTCAAAATGAACGGAAAATTCATTGTGGCAATCGATCATCAATGAAATAATAAATCACATATTATAAGTATACATATTACTTTTATGCACAATTTATCTCGTACGTTAAAAATATAATGCTTTTTGAAACTTATGAATAATATGTTGACAATATTTATAAGCGCGACCCGTATACAATTTGTTATAAAATCAAAATACAAACAAAATATTTAAATTGTTGATTATTACGTATATTTTATCCTTAAAAATTGTTCATTTCCATTTTTGACCCTTACTTTCAAAATGTTTTAGAAACGCCAATTTTTTAGAAAAAAGGTAAAATTGGAAGACATTTTACAAATTTATTTAAATTTTCTATTTTTTATTTAATAGTAGGTTAACAATGCGTTGAGTACAATTAAAGAAAGTTCATAAAATATTTTACCTTACAATTACTCTAATGCTGCTACCTGTTCAATGTATTTTAAGTACACCTAATTTTTTTTCAAGTACATTATAGTTTGAAATATCTTTAAAATTTTAATAAACTCATCATTTCGAAGCCTTACATATAGTTTATTGGCCCTGCACAAACAATTTTTGTTTGGCGCACGTTTTAAGTTACAGCTATCAAGAAAATATAAAAACTCATATAAAATTACACTCAAGAAATGAAAAAGAAATTTTCCTATATACATTTTTTTTGAATCGGTCTGAACGCTCAAGAAAAAAATGCTCGCATATTTATTTCTTCAAGAAAATTTACTGCAGCGACAAAATAATTTTTCAAGCAACAAAAGGTTATGAAAATGAGATGAGACAGTTAGTATAATCAGTATCGAACTTCATTGTCCTCTAGATATTTAATAATTTGAAGATGTTTAAAATTTTCTAAGATTTGTCTTTACATTTTTAATTAAATTCTAAGAACTTTTCTAATAATTTTCACATTAAAAATAGAGTTTTCATAGTTTGCCTTATTAATAAAACCGAGCAAATGGTGGAATTTCAGCATCGAAGCTTCTTTTGAATGCTACCAAATTTTTGCAACGAAGCTTCAAGATGAGCTCCTTTAAAATTAATAAAAGTAAATCCTTTAAATTTTTCTAGATATTTTTGTAGTCGGCCTGGGTAAATCTTATAGTTCTCCAGGAAAAGCGGATTAATAAAATTGGATTTTTAATGGTTTACCGTAGCTTTTATTTTATTTTAAGATTACAACACACGCATCGAAATTTATATTTTTCCCTGCAGACCCTGTTGAGCCCTTAAACCCATATGTTAATGTGGCTCCACTGCTCTCTATCTTCACCTCTCTCTCTTATACGAGTGTTGACCCAGAGGGAACTCGGGTGAAAGCAACCGGAATTCGTGAGTTGATTGACAATCAAAAATTTGCCCCAATAGCGTTGACTTCTGATCACTGAACCAATCTACATCAACGCAACACCTGAAGCAAAAAGGTGCTTCATATTTTTCATATTCGCTCCGTTATGACGTAATAATGTCTCAATCATAATATTTATCTTTTTTTTTGATTAATTTTGACTTTGTTTACGTTTTTTTTTTATTCTCGGTTCATCATTTTCATATAGTACTTATGTACATATAGCTTGCTAAGGCACAAATAAAAAATAAACAACTTTTGGGCTGAATACTACAACTTCTGATTGAGAGCGAACCTATTTTTGTCACGTGACGCTAAATTGCAATAATTTTTATTCAAGAGTCAGGCCCTTTTCTTATCTGTCCACATATTTGAAATAGCAATTACGTCCGAAACTACATATGTCTGTATGTATGTATAAATATAACTGAGGCCATAATGTGTTGTGTGTTATCAGTTTTGACGGCAGATGCGTCAGAGATGCGTGTTGATTGTTATTCTTATTTGATTTTTTGTTCTATTTCTTGTGGTTAATATAAGAATAAATAACAGCAATGTTCAGTATTTGGCTGTCTTATCAATCTTGCACAGCGCTCACCAGGGGGTCTTAGCATGAAAATCTTCCACTTGATTATTTAGGTTGTTATTATTGTAAACTTCTGACGTAGTTGAGAGTAATAAATTCAATTACTTCAAAACAAAGTACTTATTAATCGGTCACTGGACTTGTTTACATATTTATCAATTGAAAATAGAACGTCTCTCGTCCAATGTGTTCTTGATTTCGTAATTTGAAATGAGTTGGCTTTTTTTATTAACTCTGTATTGTCTGGCTTTTTAGATTGATATTGCTCAAGTCATTTGCCTAGGCTTGGTAGCACTGCAACATCGAGGGCAGGAATCGGCTGGTATTGCCACCAGTCAGGGCAAAAATTCCAAGAACTTTAGCATCCACAAGGGGATGGGAATGATCAGTAATCTCTTCAATGATGATTCGATTAAGAAACTTAAGGGCAATCTAGGTATAGGACACACACGTTACTCAACAGCAGCTGCTTCGGAAATGGTCAACTGCCAACCCTTCGTAGTTCACACCGCACATGGAACTGTGGCGATAGCGCACAACGGTGAACTGATCAACTGCGAATCGCTGCGTCGAGTGGTAATTTATTAATAAAATACTGAAACACATATGTATGAAGTTAACTCATCTTACCTACTACTGTCAGGTGTTGGAGCGCGGTGTTGGTCTTTCCACCCACAGCGATAGTGAGTTGATCGCGCAATCACTCTGCTGTGCTCCCGAAGATGCCAGCGAACACGACGGTCCTGATTGGCCAGCACGTATACGACAATTTATGACCCTTGCCCCGTTATCTTACTCGCTGGTTGTCATGCACAAGGACAAAATATATGCAGTACGCGATTCGTACGGTAATCGGCCGCTATGTATCGGCAAAATAGTTCCAATCACACTTGGCCCAGGAAAACCAGAAGATGCACCAGCTGAAGGTTGGGTTGTTTCGAGTGAAAGCTGTGGTTTCCTCTCAATAGGTGCGCGGTATATAAGGGAAGTGGAACCGGGAGAGATCATAGAGCTGACTCGGAATGGCTTCCGTACTGTGGATATTGTCGAGCGTCCAGATTACAAGAAAGTAGCCTTCTGTATATTCGAATATGTTTACTTTGCACGCAGCGATTCCACGTTTGAGGGGCAAATGGTATACTCGGTCCGTTTACAATGTGGTAGGCAATTAGCCCTAGAAGCGCCTATAAAAGCAGATATTGTCAGCTCCGTACCTGAGTCGGGTACAGCGGCAGCACACGGCTATGCCAGAGAGGTTAGGAGAAAAAATAAGAAATGCAGCAAGTTTAGTTATTAAGAGCCTCTTGCTATATTTCAGTCTGGAATACCGTTTGCAGAAGTACTTTGCAAGAATCGCTATGTCGGCCGAACCTTTATCCAGCCCTCAACTAGGCTCCGTCAATTGGGCGTTGCAAAGAAGTTTGGCGCACTGTCGGTAAACTGTGAGAATAAACGTGTGGTGCTGATTGATGATTCAATAGTTCGTGGCAACACCATTGGACCAATAATTAAGTTATTGCGGGATGCTGGTGCCAAAGAGGTACATATCCGCATCGCTAGCCCACCACTAATGTATCCCTGTTATATGGGGATTAATATACCAACCAGAGAGGAACTCATTGCTAACGAACTAGAGCCAGACCAGTTGGCTGAACATGTCGGTAAGTAAAGTTAGTGAAGATAAGTGGCAGCCTTCGTCGGTTCATTATTTGTTATTAATTATCCAAAAGGCGCGGATAGCTTAAAATACCTAAGCGTGGCCGGACTGATTACAGCTGTTGAAAAAAATAAGGCAAACACCAATCCCATTAAAACGGGATACTGTACCGCATGTCTGACTGGAGATTACCCGGGTGGTTTACCTGAGGAACTTAGCTGGTAATTTACCATATCTTAATGAGTATTTTTTGTACTTGCTTAGTAATTATCTATAGCATATCTAAAAATAAAATAACGTATAAAATTTTTGTATGCATAAGTTATTCAATTATTATATGTACATACATATATGTTTGTATACTTTTTTTAAAATATCCAGAAAAATAACAACAAATGTGGAATTCTATGAATTACATACATATATTAATATCTCGCATACCTACATATACATATTATATGCCAAATATACCATGGGCTAAGTCTATTTCGAGCTTGCCAAAGTGTGAAAATAGGTTTTCTCCATTAGCGATTTCTTATTTTGAAGTAGCCGAAGGTCATAGCTGCTAGTACTGCTAGTTAAGTATTTGTTGCATAATTTATTATTGTACAAATGATTAAAAAAGAAAATAAAATTTAAAAAAATAAAAAATATTAATGTTGTAAGCAAATTTTAAAATTTTTACAAAGCACAACCTTGAGGGGGTTTTTGGAACCAAACATCCTTTTCTGGACTGTAAAATGTATATTTTTCTCATCTGCCAGAAAGATAACGTCTAACATTCAAAAGAAAGTACGCACCATGTCAAGAAAGGAGATACATATGGTACATAGGTCTTCCCGCGGCCACCGGCTGTATTTTTGTCAGCAAAAAATTGTTAATGGAATACACCTCCCGTTACGAGTGTGCATAAAACTGTATGTGACAGTGTAAGCGCCAAAGTATTATATGTATATATTGTACCCATATACTTGTACTTGATATGTAGATATAAAGTTTTTGAGTATTTACAATGCCAATAACTTTATTTTGACTATTTAAATGAGAAGAAAGCAAAACATTCAAAGAAGTTATATATACTCGTATAGCAAGAATGAAAGAGAAGAAGATTGGGCCTTTCGGGGAACCGTTACTTAAAATTTTTCTGATTTGACAGTTGAGTGACTTAAAGATAGTTACAGCGTTGCCACAAATATTTTCATTTAATACCAAAACTCTAAAAGAAATTACCAGGCCCAGAAAAATAATTTCAAAAGTCGTTTAACTCGTCAAAACCTTTAAATATTTTTTTTTTTAATGTGCAACCTCATATGTATGTACATTTACCTGTTTTTTCAGTGCAAGTCGTTTAAGCTAAGTTTAACTTTGAACAGCCGATATTGCAGGGTTTAACGAATATAAAGATACATAATGCAAGTTTTATTTAATGTACGCAAACTAAAAATTTAACAATTTCTTCTCTATAACTATATAACAATTGTTACTCTTTCATCGGATTATTACGTTTGTGGTAATATTTTACTTCCAATCTCACGTCTTCAATAACTCACTCTTCTTATGATTCATTAGTCACAACAACTTAAGTTCCGAATTCATTTCGCAACACCTTTACGAGGCGCAATTTGAACTTTATTACCAGGATAAGACTGTAGAAAACTCATTTTGTCATTTAAAATATCATAGCTGCCACTTTAAATGTAAATTCGCAAAAGTCATGCGACATAATTATCCTGTAACAGTCGCTGTCACAAGATGACAGTGTCTTTGAGTTTGCTGTCATTGGCGCATCCTTATTTTTTACCCTAGCTATGGCCATATTATCCGCCAAAGCGCATTCAGAGCACAAGGCACTTACGTAAGTACATACGTTAATATGTACATTTTACATACATACATACATATGTATATGTACATATATGTTTGTAGATACGTACGTGTTCATTGATATAACGAAGTAATAGCAATTCATTTCTATGTTTGCTTGCCTTCGCTAACTTCTTTGCTTCCCTGACAATCTTGCAATTTTTTAATTCATCCTCTCTTTATGGTTCTGGTAAAAAAAATTCATTCAATATGTCGGCGACGACATGATAACTTTTAGAAGCTGCGTCAACAGTGTGGCGACGTGGCGTGAGGACTATTAAATGAAGTCGTATAAGAGAAGACGCGTGCAAAAAAAATTATAATAAACGAATAAAAAAAATTGCAAACAATATTTTGCACAGCTAAAAAAACAATGAATGAGTGGACGTCAATGTACGAGTAAGAACGTTGAACTATTCGCCAGCAGGGTAGCTAAACATTTAATGGGTGTTTAATCCGCACGCGTGTATGAATCCAGTGTTGTAAGAGCGTTTTAAATCCACGGGAGTTTTAGTTGCTGCAGGTATGCAAGTTCGCAAAAGTTTTGTTCGGAAACGCCTACCGGAAATTGCGCTATCTACGTTATAAGAGGCTCACAATGGTACTCCACGATCATACTTTGTACTCGTGCAAAATTGAGATGTCACATATCACTCAAGGCCCTTGCATGTCATAGTAGTATTGGAAATACTAAATCGGGTAAAAAACAACATAAAGTTACCATAAATTTTTAGAAATGCTATAAACGCCACTTAAAAATTTTGAATAAAACATAAAATAATTATTAGAAGTAATGGAATCGAAATAAAAGCAGACGAATCCTTGTCTCCTCGACTTAATGGTATTGTAGGACGGATTTTCTTCAATATGTTTGAATTTTAGCTGCATAATATATTCCATAGACCCAGCAATAATTGCCTAATAAAAAAAAATGAGATTACAGTTGCTAGTAAGAGAAAACAAATATGGCAAGATAGTTCAAAAATTCTAATTTAGCTGTAAGGAATTTTAATAAGAAAGGATCCCTTTACAACTTCCGGTCAGGGTCAATAGATACTTAAAACAAGTAAAAAAAAAAGCTGTATTCGGCTATGCCGAAGGCTTCATACCTTTCATGAATGGAAGAATTGTATGAGAGCCATATGTTTTATTTATTATATATTAGTTATTTTGATCCCAATAATAGTTAATATTTGTGGACATTTTCAAGTGTCTAGTTGATTTAATGAAGGATTTATGGCCAAAAATGCAATATCTGAACTATCGGTGGTATGGCAGCTATATGTAATATTTATTCGATCTTAATGATTTTCACTGCTAAAATTGTTGTCATAATAGCTATTATGTGTGCAAAATTTCAAGACTTTAGCTGTTTAAATGGAGGGGTTTTCGTGCTAAATGAAATATCTGAACAATCAGTTGTATGGGAGCTATATGTTATGTATCTTTGATCTATATGATTTTCACTACTTCTATATAGCTTAGAATAGCGGACCCTTCTTGCTTAAATTAAGAAGTTATGTAGCAAAATATAATATCTGAATAATCGGCTCCTATATACGTTATAGTCGTCCGATCTGGCCGGTTCCGATAAATGTCTAATAAATTATAAAAAGGCACTTGACTGTCAAGTTTCAAACTGAGGGACTAGTTTGTGTTGAAACAGACAAACAGACGGACAGGGCTAAATCGACTCACCTCGTCACCCTGCTCATATCGGTATACTTTTTGATAGGTCTAACTCTTATCGTTCTGGTACTTAGAAACATCGGACTTAAGTTAATATACCATTTCCATGAAAGGTAAAAACAAAATTTTTTATGGGTTAATTAAATTGAGAGTTTGGCTTTCGTGGCAGTGCCATGTACACTTATGATAAAATGTATTTATTTCAAAAACCGTTTTATAAATCTTTTCCAAATTTTGTTGCTTCTTCTTTCATTGGCTCGATAACCGCCTATGCGATTTTGGCCGAGCTTAGCACAGCACGCCAGTTATTTCTCTCTTTCGCTAACTGGCGCCCGGCCTGGTCTTTCCAACGCAGAGGAGGCCTCCCTTTTCCTCGGCTATCACCGGCGGGTACCGCGTCGAATACTTTCAGAGCTGGGGCGCTTTCATCCATTCGAACGACATGACCAAGCCAGCGAAGCCGATGAATCTTAATTCGATTGATATTAGTTAGTAAGAAAGTTAACACTTTTTTTGTTAATTGGATCATACCCCTGTAATTTTCGAAAATTGCAAAACCTGCGGTACTTACGGGATCCAAATAGTTGAAATCTGATATGTGAAGCTTTTTTTGAACTGAAAATAAGCAATTTATAAAAATTTGGCATGGTCCACTTATGCTGAAATCCCATTTCCATTATCTCCGAAAATGCGAATTATGCCATTTATTTGTAACATTTTTATGTTTTAGCTAAAAATTGGGCTTTAATAAAAAAATTAAATAAGGCAGGACAGCGACCACTTTTGAGATATAGGTACAAATACCATTTCATCAATATGCACGAAATATGATTGTGAAGCAAACATATTATTACCCCTATTATGTATGGAGACTAGAAGGATACTAGTATCCGCTATCGACAGGTTATCGACTACTCAAAGTATGTAAAGGTTTTCTTTCTAAAATGAAGTTTGTATTTTTTAACTATTTTTTCAAAATGTACTTGTCATAAAAGTAAAATCAGGAATTTTGTCTACGAATTTCTGTATACTGAGATCAATCGCTATACAAAATATGTGGAACAGTTTTAATAGCCGCAACTATACACTAATCTCCATCCATAATAACTGCATATATTCGACAACTTTAAACTTAGGTGTAACTGAAATCGGATATTATTCAGGTCCGCCTCACTTACCCCAATGTATATCGTTGTAGAAAATATAATTTTTTTTTTTAAATTAATTTTAAATTAAAATTTAAAGCACCTCAGCTCTCTGTTTACGCCTTTCTCCACTTTTTCCCAATTTGGTATCGGCGTATTAATGTGCTCTACCATTCTTTTAAAAATACTTAAATTCGAAAATTCCAACTGACAAGCAACTTTCTTGTTTGGCTACACGTGTAGGTGTCAATTTATTTGGTTGCCGCAAAAAGTTTAGAATTTAGATCATTTCGCCTATACGAAGAGTTCCCTATTACTCACTTACTTAATTGGCACGTTACCCGCGTAAGTGATTTTGGCCAAGGTCAATTAAGCACGCTAGCTTTCCCTATCTCTTGCTCAATTTTCTACTCAGTCCAATGTACCACTTGTTGGAAAGAGAGATCCGTCGCTGGATTTATAGTCTAACAATATTATTGATGTTAATGCTGGTTCCTAAGTAAACGAAGTCCTCTACTTTTTCAAATTTGTTACTGTCAACGGTGTGTGAGTGCCCAGCCGTGAATGTACTGACTGTCTATTTGGTGACAGGAGGTACTTCGTCTTGCCCTCGTTCACCTCCAGACCTATTCGCTTTGCTTCTTTATCCACTTTGAAAAACGTAGAATTAACTAAGCGATTGTTAAGGCCGATGATGTCAATGTCGTCTGCGTACGTCAGCAGCTTAGAAAAGATGCTGCCTGACTGATTTAGTTCTGCGGCTCGAATTATCTTCTCCAGCATCAGGTTAAAGAAGTCGCACGAAAAAAGTCACTCTGTCTGAAACCTCGCCAATTCTGACGGAGCTGGTGGTATTGCTCAACGTCATTTTACATAGGCGTATACGTTTTGCTGGGATACCAAATTCAGACATTGCGGCATTAAGGCAACTTCTTCTTGTGCTGAGGCTTTGAAGTCGAAAAAAAGATGGTGTGCGTCGATTTTTCTTTCTCGGGTGTTTTCCAAGATCTGGCGCGGTGAATATCTGGTCAATGGTAGATTTACGAGGTCTAAAGCAACACTGATAAGGTCATACCAGTTCATTGAGGGTGGGCTTTAGTCTCTCACACAATACGCTCGAAAGAACCTTATATGCGATGTTAAGAAGGCTAATACCGCGATAGTTAGCGCGAATTGCAGTATCACCCTTCATGTGGATTGAACAAAGTACACATTAGATTAAAATCATTAGGCATGCATTCGTCCGGCCATACTCGGCAGATAAGCTGGTGCATGCGCTTTACCAACTCTTCTCCACCATATTTGAATAACTCAGCTGGCATCCCATCAACTCTGGGCTCTTTGTTGTCCTTTAGCCGTGCTACTGCTATACAGATTTCGTCGAAGGGGGCTTTCCGACTGAAATCTAACGGCGCCTCCCGGATACCTGTACACCTCCGGGAGTAACGGCGGTCTTGCTGCGGCATGGGGCTCTGCCGTAGTCGACCTTTCCCCTCCCTCTCCTTCCCTTTTTGCCGAGCGGGTCGAAAATGCATAGGACCTCCTCCCCTCCTAACTGTGCGGATCATGTTGATGAATCCCGTTTTTTTGCGGATCATGGCGAGACGTCCATCCACCGGAGTGAACGACAGTACTTTCCGGCGAAGTCTCTCTCCCACCACAAATCCGACACCAAATTTGCGCTCCTTACATGACAGCTCTAGTAGATGTTGCAAGGGCCTACCGATATTTCCCCTTGCCCCGGCCAGCGCATTTCCTGGATGGCGGTGATGTCAGCCAAAAAATAGGGGTATCATCCGAGGCTTTGTGACCCTTTTCATTGGAATTTTTTTTTACGTGGCGTGTTCCAAGCCCTGCGCACAACCATTTCTTGGGGCAACCGAATAGCGAGCTGCTTGCTCTAAGACAGACGCTGCAGACCCTGGGGAACCCTTAAGCCGAATATGTTGAAGTCGCCTCACCAGGTTCGCCTTCTCACTTTAGCTCACTCCCAACGGATGTTTGGACACTCGGATGAAATCACCCGGAACTCGTGAGCTGCTTGATCCGCACGCAAAAGAACCACTCCCAAGTGAATGGTAGTCAGAAACTTTCCCCACTTTCGTGGACTTCTGCACTCGGACCCATCCTCCTACAGAGTTCCCTATGTTCCACCATATTTTTATGGACCGATATGGTTGTATTCATTTTTATAAGTACTCGCATTTGCGTTTGATTAAGCTTTAATTTGAATTTTGTGTCCGTCGGTATTCATTTACTAACAGCATGTGTTACAAATTTTTATAAAAATTGTGAATGTAGTGAGTTAATCGAACTATTACTGACACTAATGGCTGGCGTATTAAATCGGTAATATTCGAAAATACGAAAATACAAACAATTCGGGATGAGTAAGGAAGTACCCATAAAATGTTTTTCGAGGATATTAAAAATTCGGTTTCGCCCAAATTAAGACCTTTTAACATATTGTTTTTTAATTAAGGTGTCAAATTATTTGCAAATTCGCATTTGAAATAAATTAGAATTCTACGTTACAATGAGATTACCAGACTATACTTACTACTTAATTTTCAGCTTAAATTCCTATTACATGTATGTGTGTATAAAATTCCATTATAATCTTCTGTTATTGGATAAGATTAAGATAATTATGTGAAGATATAGTCGCGCTTCGAGAGGTATGCGATTGAATACCGACAGTTCAGTAATTAGTCCATTTGTGGTTCAGTACCAAAATACAACCCATAAGTTATAGTAGATGCTCGGTTCAACAATTAAAATAATAACGACCAAAATGTTTTAACTTATTTTAACAATAAACGTAAATTTTATGAGATTATTCAGTAAAAAATTTAAGGAAGTGGGAATTTGATAATTTTTTGGAACATTTACTGGACATTTTTACTGAACTTGCACTTGCATAGAATTTTAGTATACATATCTAA
The DNA here is from genome assembly GCA_963971545.1 of Philophylla caesio. Classification (NCBI taxonomy): domain Eukaryota; kingdom Metazoa; phylum Arthropoda; class Insecta; order Diptera; family Tephritidae; genus Philophylla; species Philophylla caesio. The sequence continues at coordinate 64,213,126 of OZ020608.1, read as the reverse complement.
ATACATACGTTAATGTGTACGTGAAAACAATTTTAGGACTTGAACATTTAAAAATTGAAAACAGGCTTCCACCATCGCAGCTCGCCCACGAGAAAAAAAACACGATTCCACGCAATATCAACAACTTGTTTGCAAAGGGCGGTCTTAGGAGCAATAATAAGCAACTATGGTTGAAGATGGAAGTTAAAAAATGAAGCGAACAGCAAGAAAGTACACCACAAAACATGATCCATTTTTTTTTAATATTGAGCAAAAGGAGCTTAAAACAAACGATTTAAAATAAGAGCCGAAAAAATTCGTTTGCAAATGTATGTGTGTATGTTTGTATGTATGTATCGTGCGTGGAGGTTGTCCCCGAAGGATAACCATTACTACGAAAGGTATGAACGATTTAGTACATTGAGTCATTTGGTTCGTATGTAAGTTGGGGGTGTTGCCTGCGCACAAGTTATGTAAATTAATGTTTACTTAAGTTCTTTTTTCCGGTTTGTTATTCTTTTGGAGGCTGCTGTGTTGCTACTAAATACGAGTATATAAACCAGTGATGTGGCTATGCAAAAAAATATGGTATGCACTTAAACAAGCTCATATATATACATATGTAAATGTTTTCGGTAAATATATATATATATATATGTTATATATTTTACATATTTATGTACTTCAAATACATCCAAACTCCAAGGTAGAAATCGGAAAGAAATTACAGTGTGTTGTCAAAATGTATAACTCGCACAATGCTATGTATTTATATATTTATTTAATCTATTAAATTTATTAATTAAATTATAAATTTAAAGAGTGAATTAGCGCTAGCTGCTGAGGCCATCGGCTAGCACAATGTTATAGTTTTACAAATCACTGGGCAAAATTTTTTCTCGAATACAGCGACACTTTTTGTGCCTATGTATTCAGACAATTTATATATTTTTATAAATGTTCAACATTTTGAATGTCAAAAAATGTTTAAACTTTTCTTAATACATAATATAGTAATTTACCCTTCGATTATAAACTAACGGCTAAAAGTTAGCATTATTAAGTAATACTCCCCTTTTAATACCATTTGTATTTTCCAAGATGGAAAATTTATCAATTTCAGCTCTTCAATATACTTGTTTCCGAAAAACTGTCGTTTATTACGTGTCAGCCATTTTTTCCGAAAAACTGTCCTAAATTCTGTGTCAGCCATTTTAAATGTTGATTTTGACATTATTTTTGAAATCACGACCGTAAAAACCCCTTTACACTCAATTTTACTCTTAAAACAATTTTTTAAAGAAATCCGTCCGCCATATTGTGTCAGCGATTTTGAATTTGTACATTCTGACTCCATTTTGAAATTTGCGAACCAAAAACCTAAGATATATCTGCACTTTACGGAAAATAATGTTGTGGCTTCGTTTCGCCCAGAATTTTCCGATTTCAGACCACTGTGAAACTGTAGGTTTCTGAGAATATTATGGTAAAATTATTAGTTTTTATCCCCTCCGCCCTTTCTCGCAAACATGACGTTACGACCACTTCTGGATCCCCGAATTTTGACCAGAGCATAAAAATAGACCGGAAAGCACCTTCATAGCACAAAGAATAAATCGCCGTGGCAAGCATGTGTCGTTTATTTACGCATATATTATGTTTTCTTTCATGAAAACGTAATGGTACATTAATTTTGGTACGTTATTGATAAGTACTGAGAGGAAAAGAAAAATCTGCTGATATGTTAACATTTTCTATTAATTTCCTTTACCAAAAGCATAATATTAAAATTAAAATCGTCAGGATTGATTCGCTTAAATTTTAAGGTCTCATGGCTAGCATGATTCTAGATTTTTTTTCATTCATAAATGGTATGCAGGCGGGGGGGTTCGAACCGCTCCCGAAATTTCAGAACGTTACATGCAGAAAAATGTAAATCATGATTTGTCTCCAAAAAATTGTTTTTGAAAGAACACTAAATGTTTGATCACCTGAGTCAAGAGCTTTTGGTTGGTCCAAGAGAACTGAAAAGTTCACCTGATTGTCATTTGAACTTATTCGCAAACAATAAGGGTTGAGATATAGCTATGATTCGCTCTGAATCCTGATTGCTTATTGGTTAAAAAGGTTATGTTTGAGAAGGTAGGCATTGATTTGCTGAGACATTACATGTTCTAATGCTTTACACAAAAATGAGAGGGTCGCAATAAGACGGTATTCATCATAAGACTTTGATACCGGTATAATTTTTGCTTTTCTCAAAAAACTGCCTTAGTGAGTCCTTTGTTGAAAATTAGGTCAGGTACGTAAGTATGCGAGGAAGTAGTGTCCTAAGGAATATAGAATTTATTTGATCATATCAAATATCATTTGATTTAATTGATAAGATTTTTTTTGTACATCAGCTACTCTCACACATGCAAAACTGAAGTTGTCGTTATGATCAATTGATATAGTTATACTGTGATAGGTATCTGCCTTAACAGATAGGATAAATTTCTCAATGGCCTTCCTGTTTAATTCGTAAACAATAAATACTTGGCTCCCGCAGAAGCCAAGAAGAAAGAAGTCTGATGAGAAAATCTGATGATTTCCGAAATAGTACTATAACTTTTACCGTTTTGAGTATTGTGGTTTTTTCCTAATCATTTTCCTGATAAACCGATCGGCCTTAAGCGAAAAGGGATGTTACAACGGGGATCGACCATAAGAAGAGGGGTTTTAGTTGAAGATCTTTGACAGAGAAATTGCAAAAGGTCCCCTGATGTTTCTATGAGGCGGGTGCAGATCTGTTCTTTAATGACGTTTGCGACTGTGTGCTGCGAGAAGGAGACCAGGCTGTCGAGAATAACCCTCAGTATCTTTAGGTGGTTAACCGGAATGGGGCACCTTCGATGTGAATGTCGAGGTTCAAACCGACCTCATATTGTTGCTTAAAACTCGACTATATTAATTAATTTCAGCCAATTCAACTTCCTTTATAACTAAAGCCCTTAGACTCTGGAATACTTTGTGAAACTCTGGGCTCTTAAAACGTTTTCACCTTCTGTAGGCACGCTTACGTTTTAATGTAAAGTGATAAAAGATATAATTCAAAATAATACAATGTTTTACCCTGGTCGTAGTTTGGAGAGCAAGGACCATTCCAATATTTCAGAAACAATTTTTTTTCATTTCCTTCTCTTTCCGGACGTTCCTTGGGATTTCGCTCACAATTCCTTCTATGAGAAACCGTACCTGAGACATGGGTTTCAGTTTTGTTTGCAGCCAGAATCTTCCGGAGATTGTGCTCTCTTAATAAAGTCTCCGAAAGTATTATTCGTGTTTTGATCACAATGGGAACATTCCTAGCTTTCTACTTTAACTTAAGCTTAAAACAAATATTGCTTTTGAAAAGAGGAATACTTTAGCTTTATATTTAAACTATTCGACAAGGGCTATGTTAGACAAAAATATTTATCGAAGCGTCAGTTCAGCAGGACGTGCGGTTGCAAGCGGGCGCCTGTCTTGGAACAAGCGGCTCGATATATAAACGAATACAAAATTTTCACCCCCAGCAAGAGGTTGTGCGCAAGGCTTGGAACCCGCCACGTAAATATATACCCCCAATGAAAAGACGGACAAAGTTTCGGATAAGACCTCCCTTTTTCGATGACGACCACGGCAAACGTTTAAAGAAACATGAGGGCATGCACCTGGAATGTCCGGACCTTAATTGGGTCCTTGCGACGTATACTGTAGCTGTCATCTAAAGTAGCGCAAATTCGGTGTCGAAGTTGTGGTGGGAGAGAAACTCCGGTGGACGAACGTCTCGCCGCAATCCGCATCAAGATTCTTCAACATATCCTTGATTTGCGCCCACGCCCCGACGGAAGAAAAGGACGATGGGGCCAAATATCACTTTTACGATCTGCTTGGCCGCACGTATGAGCGACATACGACATAAAAATCGTCCTTGGCGATTTCAATGCCAAGGTGGGCAAGGAGAGCATATTTGGTTCCACAGTCGTAAAATTCAGTCTCTACGACAAAACGTCAGATAACGGATTGAGACTGGTCGACTTCGCCAGGGCCCGAAACATGGTAGTCTGTAGTACCAGGTTCCAGCAAAAGAAGATTCACCAGGCTACGTGGCTGTCTCCAGATGGTAAGACACGAAACCAAATCGACCACGTTGTGATAGATGGAAGGCATGCTTCCAGTGTTCTAAATGTGCGCACTATTCGAGGAGCCAACATCGACTCGGATCATTTTCTTGTGGCAGCTAAAATCCGCACGCGAATCTGTGCAGCAAAAAGCGCTGTCTACATACCGCCGCTGAAGAATACATAGGATTTCAGCGAGCCCGAAAGAACAACTGGTATGACGCGGAATGTCGCACCGCTACGAAACGTAAAAACGCTGCATACAGGGCCACACTGCGATCGGGCGCAACGCGAGCTGTGCGGGAGCGTTATCGTGAGTTGTAGAAGGAAGAATGACGCATTTTTCGTGAGAAAAAGAGAGAGGCCGAAATGCGTGAGAGCGAAGAGCATGAGATGCTGGCCGATAGGAAAAGCTGCCGAAATTTATTTCCGAGAATGCGACGGCTAACAGAAGGTTTCAAGACCGAGGCGAATTCCTGTAAGAATGGCAACGGCGACCGGATGACTTAAATTATGGAGGGATCACTTCTCCACACTGCATAATGGAATAAACAGCAACAACCTTGGAGAAGATGTTGAACCCGAATCCGCAAGCAAAGGTGATGGACTCGATGTACCATCACCCGACTATGACGAAATTCGGAAAGCGATAGCACGGCTGAAGACCAACAAAGCCCCCGGGGCCGATGGGTTATCAGCTGAGTTATTTAAGTACGGTGGAGAGGAGCTGGTTAAGGGCATGTACGAGCTCATTTCTAGAATATGGTCGGAAGAACACATACTTGCTGATTGGAACTTAAGTGTGCACTGCCCAAAAGATAAAAAGAGTGATCCTGCAGTTTGTGCCATATATCGTGGGATTAGCCTTCTTAACATCGCGTATAAGGTTCTGTCAAGTGTATTGTGTGAAAGACTTAAGCCCACCGTCAATGAATTGATTTCTGATATGCCGCAATGTCTGAATTTCGTTTCCCAGTAAAACTTATACGGCTATGTAAAATTACGTTAAGCAACAAAACCAGTTCCGTCAGAATTGGGAAAGATCTCTCTAAGCCGTTTGATACCAAACGAGTTTTCAGACAGGGCGACTCTTTGTCGTGCGACTTCTTTAACCTGATGCTGGACAAGATAATTCGAACCGTAGACCTAAATCGGTCAGGCACCATCTTTTATAAGAGTGTGCAATAGATGGCGTACGACGATGACATTGACATCATCGGCCTTAACAATCGCTCAGTTTGTTCTGCCTTTTCCAAACTGAATAAAGAAGCAAAGCGGATGGGTCTGGAGGTGAACGAGGGCAAGACAAAGTATCTCCTGTCATCAAATAGACAGTCGGCACATTCACGACTGGGATCAAACATCACTGTTGACAGTTATAACTTTGACAAAGTAGAGGGCTTCGTTTAGTTAGGAACCAGCATTAACATCGATAATAATGTCATCCTTGAAATCCAAAGGAGGATCGCTCTTGCCAACAAGTGCTACTTCGGACTAATTAGGCAACTGAGCAGTAAAGTCTTCTCTTGACAGACAAAAACCACACCACAAGTCTCTCATCATGCCAGTCCTTTGTATGGCGCAGAAGCATGGACGATGACAACATCAGATGAGAGGGCTCTTAGAGTGTTCGAGAGAAAGATTCTTCGAAAGCTTGGAACGATAAACTGTACGAGCTGTACAAAGACGTAGACATAGTGTAGCGGCTCCGCTCGCTAGGTCACGTCGTACGAATGAATGAAATGGCTCCAGCCCTGAAGGATTTTGACGCGGTACCCGCGGGTGGTAGCAGAGGAAAAGGAAGACCTCTTCTGCGTTGGAAAGACCAAGTGGGAAAAAGACTTGGCTATACTTGGGATTTTCAATTCGCCAGTAAGCAAGAGATAGGCGCAGCTGGCGTGCTTTGTTGACCTGGGCCAAATTTGCTTAGGCGGCTGATGCGCCAATTAAGTAAGTAAATAAGTTTTGTTTTTGGTTACTTAAGTGATCGTTGAGGCAGCGCTCCGAGAAGTAAAAGTAAAAAAAAAAAAAAAACATAATAAATGGATAAGTCGAAAGTAGATTTATATGGTAGTAACGTAAAATTGCATGAGCAAATTCGTAAAGTATTTACATACTAAGAGTAGAGAAAGAACTACAAAATCAAAGTAAAATTAGGTGGAATGTCGAAATATCCAAGCAGGAGTTGGAAACTCCATAGATGGAAACACTGTGAAACGTTCATACGAAAATAGTAGGGCTAAAATTTTCGACGTTAATGTAAAAGTGATAAAAAAAACGATTTTACCTTGATTTACAAGTTTATCTAGCGCTTTTCAAGTTAAAATAGATGAGTTCGGAAATAACAGCTAAGATATACATAGCTAAAGTGGGTGAAATAATATCCATGGTATCATGTACACACAGAATTTGATCACATGCTTAAGAAATAATAGCTGGTTCCATTTTTCTAATTGGAATCCTATCCAAAGAGGCGCAAGAATCTTCAAAGGGCCGAAATCCCTATGTACGGTGGGTACAACTACCCACTTGAAATTTCTAAACATGGGTAATTACCCACTCGACGAATTGAGATTAGAAAGCGATAAAGATTTAACTCTCGAGATCAGGAAAAGGATAAACATAAATCTGGTCGCTCTAAAAGATGTTGTGCATATGGGACTTGTACCTGAGTATGTGCGCTTCGTTCGACTACTTATGACCATTCCAGGGCCATCTTGCTCTAACGAGAGAAGCTTTTCTGTGCTACGTAGAGTGAAAAATTACTTACGTTCAACAATGCAGCAAAAGCGACTCAACCATGTGGCAATATTGCATTGGTACACTAATTCAGTCGATAATGAATGAATTCATTACTCGAAATTCAAAAAGTATGTCGCTGTTTGCTCTGCAGAATTAGAAAACTGTCTGTAAGTTCAAAAAATGAAAAGTGTAACACTATACTTGTAAAAAAAATGTGTCATAATATGTCATTGTTTGGTAGGTAAGAAATCTCATGGGTTAGGCGTGAGACTGCCTGACTTCTGTCGAAGCTGTCAAGACGAAGAGGAGGAAAAAACGAGCTTGCAACGTCTGTACCAGTGACCTAACCTATCGAGACAAAGACTCGCTGGGCAGTGAGTTATTCCCTGCTAAAAAAACCTCAGAGATGTAGGAATCAGAGAACCTGTAAGTTTCTTCAAAGTAGAAATTGGTTGTAGGAAGTAATTTGTCCCTGGACCTAAGTGTGTTTTAGAAGGCTTAAATAAAAGATGCACTAAGAAAATTTAATTGTAAGAGTTTCTCCAACCTTTTTAAATAACAAAACTTCAACACAATTTTTAAACTTAAAATCTTTTGATTTTCTCTGTGGCTTTTTCGGATAAGATACTAATTTTTTTTTTAAGTTTGTCAGCAAACAAATGTGGGTTCTTCTCTCACAGCGTTATTTCTACTTACTAGTACTTACATGTTATTTATGGTAATCTTAACCACTGTATACGATGGAGAACCACGCAGGCTTATAAAGGACACCAGCACAGGCGTTTCTGAAATGTAAATTAGTTGATATAAGAAAAAACTGTAAAAAGAGACTGTTAAATTAGATGACAGAAAACCAAAACAATAACAAAGTCGACTGCCTGGAAACTGGGCGTTGGCTTAGTGCCGCAGATGCAAAATGCAATAAATTTTCGCAAACACATCTTTTACACCTTTCAGTGGCAGCAGAAGGATCCTTGCTTTTTAAGCGAAGAAATATTACTTACAGCATCTCAAGCACTTATGTATGTTTGTATGTAAGTATGTATGTATATACATTTGTAAGTATGCGTTAGTTTGAACTTCTTTTAGAATGAAATGCTACAATTTAATAATATCTTCCGGGTCCCCCACCACAACCAAAAAAAACAACCACGCACCTTTCACAACTTACAAACACAAATGAGGGCATGTACCCTCTTACAGAAAAGCTTACAGTTCAAATAATAATATTCTTAAGTAAATATTTTGTGTTTATTCGCTTGGGCAGAAAATGATTGCAAAAGCATGCAAATTAAATGGCGAATTCTTTCAGCCGCGACTGCACGCGCTCTTTCTAAAGCATCGTCTTTATAGCAATTCGCAATTCAGTGTTATACGAGTATGTATATAGTATGTACATAGATAAGTGTAAATATAAAGTAAATATTAACCGAATGAAATTCGATGAATAGGTCACTGGCGTTAAAAAAAAAATACAAAATACAATTTTTCATAAATAAAAAATAAAACTACCAGCCGTGATCTAAATAGTTTCCCATTCCAATTCCAAAATGTGATTTTAAAAATTTGCCGGGTGAGTAAATTTTTGTGCTCCAAATTTTAAATTTTTTTCTCTGCGGCTATTCGCAAGCATCTGTTAAAATTTCCTTTTCGGTTTGGTGATTCGGTGATTCTCATGAGTACTGCTCTACCGACGCGATTAAGAGAAACTCAGATTACGAACATTTATGTAATTTGACTGAATCAGCTTGATGTGACGACACATCATTACAATTTTTAATTGGCTAGTATATAAAGGTAATGGAAGGGAATAGGTAATCATTACCATGTACTCCAAATTTTTATAAGGAAAATTACGCATTACTTTTATTATTATAAATCTAAATTAAATAAATTAATTCTAGAATAAATTATAAACTTAACCCTCTAGTCCCCAGAATTTGTATCAGGCTGAAAAAATTACATGATTTAGTTTTTATGACAAGTAGCAAAGTTTGTTAAAAAAAATGTAAGTTGGACAGGAGGCAGGAAACATATCAAGCTGAGAGACATGATTGGTAAGAAAGCCAGGAAATAGTGTATGGAATATACATATTTATAATTGTATTTTAATATGGTCCTACATCAATTTTTTGGTAGTCGTTAACAAATCTAAAAAAAAAACAATAAAATATGAATTACTTACTGCATAACCAAGCTTAAAAAATATGTAAGAAGAAACTTATTTTTTCATATGAAACTACACTTAAAAAACGTTGAAGATTAAATTTATGGGAGTCTTTGAAGGTTTCCTCCTATATACATAAAGGTATGCGTCAAAAAATTGTTTTAACGTTTGCACGTGAAGTGAGGTGTTCGCAAAGTATGTTAAATAAAACTTTTAGAGTGACATAAGTATATGTTTTCCCAACCCACAAACTTCAAAGAGAAATTTACATAAAGTTTTTTAGTCTGTTGGAATAAAAAAAATATAAAGTGTCAACATCATCCTAAACAATAATAATGACAACGATTGAGGGATGGAAAGAACAGTAACAAGAACAGTTGTAAATCAAATTTCAGTTCTCACTAAGGACCTCCGCCAAGAAAAACATCAAATTGCCGGTGGACCTTGTATGGCTACTTTAGCTAAAGCAAACGTTGCCAACAAAACAAGCTTACATACACATACATACATACATATATGTATAACTAAAAAAATATTGGCAGAAATTTATTAAATTTTGTTAGAAGTTTTTGTTGTATGCATGTATATCCTTCCTCTAATCACCACCGTAAGTCTGCATAAATGCCTGTTGTCCATTTCACCTGTCCAACTTTTATGAAAGTTTTTTTTCTGTTTTGAATAATTTTTGCCAGTGGTTGTAGTCGTAACTTTCGCATGTACTCGTATTTATATACAGATATATTTACATACATACATATGTATATACAGTTGATGGTCATATCATTTGCTACCAAATTTAAAATGCCATTTTGTACCATTTATTTATTTAAAAAGTATTCAATTAAAACGCATTTAATTCTCTGACAAAAAACTATAAACCAAAGCTTCAAACTTTGCAGAATACTGAAAAAGCAACAGATTTTCATTCAAATTTTAAAAGGTTTTCTCAGTTGTTTTAGATTAAGCAGCTTTATATCCCATTCAATTTCAAAATAATTATTATATACATACTACATTTTCCAATTGGCTAAAAATTTTCGTAAACGAAGATTTGATTAACATTTTTTTTATAAATTTTGAAACTTTATTTTTATATATTTTATTTGCAAATTATTAAAAAAAGAAATAAATGGACATAAGATAGAGAAATTTAAAATTGTATGCGTTAACAAAAATGGTTGAACGAAATTATAAATGCGCCCTTTCGTAAACGAATATGTAATGTGTAGTATAAATGTTGTAGCGTATATGTAAAGTATGAGTTAGAAACGAGTGGTTTGATGCTTTCCTGCCGCTCTGCAAACCACTTTCCTAGGTCATCGCTATTCAGACTGGTATGGGTGCCCATTTCCGACTGGGTTATATTTACTTATGCTCACTTTTTTATATAATATACATACATACACAAACATATGTATGTGCGTATGTAATTGAAACGCATGACAGGCGTGGCAATCACTAGTCATAAATTTGAAAAGCACAATTAATTCATTGGAAACTTTGTTAAAGTTGTACATTTTCGAGTTATATTTCGCGGTAAGCTTTTCCACTGTTGCTGAACATATAGCGTGCAACAGGAAGTTCATCAAAATCATCTAAACAAGAATAAATATAATGACGAAACATGCAACACATGCAGTCACAGTCGCAACATCTTTATTCATCATAATTTTTTATTCACTGATAATGATCGCGCGCCACTAAATCAAAAATGTTCAAATAAAACCAGCACAGTCAGTATCGCAGCAGGGCGCATGGAAAGTAAGAGCAGATAAAAATCTGATATGAACCGATTCGTTGAAGGAGAAGAGGTGGCATTAGAGGGTAATGGTAGGTTCATCGCGTGCCAAAAGCCGATTTTCCGCAGCACATTCGCACATGCCAATATTTACACACACCCGCATATGTATGCAGCAAATTGTTGTTTTTAGGAAAGTTGCGGTCGGAGGCCTTCATGTTCGTACCGCAGATAATAATAGTAATTAGTGCACCGATTTGGCGATCCTATGCAACACATTAAAAGCACGCTAAGTCCTATTTATTTATACAAAGCCGCAGTAGTGATTGTTTAATTGTATGTATGTATGTCGACTCAATTTAGAGCATCATCATGGGATCGCGTGGAAAGAAAACAATGGCGAATGCCACCATCGCCATCATTGAACCAAACTTGTCTTCGAGACTTATGTATTTCCGGTGTAATTGATCGTAAGTTAATATTGGTTTCACCATTCGTAGCCGAGCACAAAACAACGCATTTAGAAAACAACATTGAAAATTTACAGTCCCTATAACAATAATAATAATTTGGCGCTTTCACCTAACGGCAGATGTATTTTATGAGGAACTTTTTCAGTGCAGAAATACCCTCGGAGGTTTGCCATTGCCTGCCGAGGGTGACCGCTATTAGAAAAAAACTTTGCTATGATTGAGATGGGCAGATGGAGTTGTCATGTCCGCCTATCGCAGACAGGTGTTTGTGCCAAGTGAAATTACGAACAACTAGTCCCTTCTGGTCAGTGGCAGCAAGTTGATAGATTATCTTTCTGAGACGGATGGCAACACGAGTTTACCAATTTCACCTCATATTTGCGCCCAAACCTGTTTACTTTATCAATGCTTTGGAGGTTTTTTTTTCTGCATATGAGATTTACATCACGGATGTGCTGGTAAGTGCCTTTTGCAGCTGCCTGCAGAGTCGCACTCCCCGGTTGTGTGGGCGCGCTTTGGCTACAGCTGAACGTTGTGGCGGCTTCATTGCCTTGATTGTCTGTATCTGCTTCGGAAGCCAGAGGTCATGCCTTCCGTGCAGCCATAATCTGAAAATAGAATAACAATAAAAAAATTAGAGGTACTTGAGTATAGCGTGTAAAACGGAAGGTTCAAACCCTTAATATATAGGAGGAATGTACTCGTATATGATTATTTTACTGTGCTGCTACGGGCTTATTTTATACCCTATCTTGACTTAACAATATCATCAATAAAACATAGTTTCCCAGAAAAGAGTACTACAGGCTTCAATTTGACGGCACACTATCCAGCATAATCCAATACTTTTGTGTTGATGATATCAAGGCTCAAAATGAAAATTTAACATTTCGCTGAAAACGAAACGAATTCCTATCTGAAAATAAAGGAATCGAATGGTATGTTACTTGCAATGCCATGCATAACAGCAACCGTGGAAAGTTCCTTGAATAGTAAACAAATATTTGAAAGACTAAAATTTATTATTTTTTTATTTTTGTCAAAGATTTGTGTATGTAAGGTGACCATAGAAAGCTAGAAAAGGGAGCAGCATGTGTTAGAAGAACAAATATTAGACGCTTTGGTTGCAAATCCTAGAGTCCTAAAGATGGAGCGGCCCAATAGTGAACGCAGTGAAAACAATGTTTCAAAATTTTTTTGGACTCTAAATTCAAAATAAAAATCTGTATTTTTAGCATACATCTATCTGTAAGTGTAAATATAAGTAATATATAAATTAAAAATATCACTTAAAATGAAATTACCTAAATAGTTGAAATATAACATAACTTTACAAAAACATCATATATATGAAATCGAAAGCTTAAATCAAATATTTTTTGTAAATTCCATTTTGTTATATTACGTAAATTGAATAGTTGAAATATTGAATTTTTAATATAGTTTTTCGTATGCAAGTTTATTTTACTCTGTACTTCTTTTACTTACTGAAATGTCATTAAATTAGTATTCTTACACCACAAAACAATGACAACCATTTACGAAAGCTACATTAACAGCTCGATTATACATATGTATATAACTGACAAGTTCACCTCAGTCACTTTCATGATAGCTACTCACTCTTTACTATTCTAGCGCAGTGACAAAAGCTGGCATTACTGACAACCTTGTCAGTTCACAGAAAGGTGCTGACATCTGTTTATTTTCTGCTTAACGGAAAATAGAAAAAGATCTCTTAATATTTATATTGGCTATACAAGCCCAGAGCAAAAAAAGTTGGGAGAGACGTAAACAGTTACTATATTTAAGGGATGCCAGTGATCCTTTTGCTCTGCAAGAGGAGGAATTCAAAAAAAATTTCATGTTGAGCAAATTATTATGCAGGCACCTAATGGAAGAGATTGAGCCACGTGACATGAATGAAACATCTGTACCATTTGTTTTCAGATTTTTAGCTGCTCTAAACTTCTTTGTCCATGGTTCATACCAAAATTGTGTGGGCAATAACAGTAATTTGCCAATGAGGAAAAGATCCGCACAAAAACAGGGTAATATATATAAGTACTTACATACATAGGAATATTCTAAAAAATCATATGTGTATGGTACAATATCATATCATGGGCTACATCAGAAGTGAGGGAAAATTTTTATGACTTGCAAGTGGTCAACAGCAGGCGTGGCTAATTGGCGACCAAGGGTACCCTTTGAAGCCCTGTTTAATGATACCTATTTCTGACCCAACTTTAAGGAAAGAAAACAAAAGCTCATATGCTAGGGACCTCCTCATCCGTTTATGTGGGCTCCCATGCTTCTGCGTCATAAAAAATTATATGCGAAATTCACGTAATTCCTGTTCGCCGAGAGGAAACTTTACTGCTCATTTAACCACTCAGTCCGAAATTGCACTTGTTGGTTGACATTCATATTGGTGTTCATGCTGCGTGTTATAACTCGGTATACCGTTGATATAGAATGTTCGAATTTCAGCCGGGGTATATAAAATATTAAATCATATCAAATTTTACTTTGTATGCTGCGTATTTCTCTGAGGCAGTCAACGCTTGAAGCGTATCTCGCGTCTATCACAACATGATAAAATTGGTTTCGCGTCATTTAATCAGGGGATACCCAAATGGCTTGGTGGATTATTCGAAGTTGGAATCTGGTGCTACTTACTACCATGTTTCGTGCCGCGGCGAAGTCGATCAGCCTCTCTCCGTTGCCGGAGGTATTTTCATAAAGGCTGAAGTTTCCTACTGTTGGACCAAAAATGCCTTCTTACATCGTGGCGGGGGCAGTGCTAATATGCTTAATTGCATAATTGGTTTTGAGTTTATCCGGATGGAATGGATTAAAATTACGTAAAGTCCTAAATGGCGCAAGGAAATTAATAATTTGGAGCAAAAACGGACAGTCAACAGTCCCTTTAATTATACCACACACAAAAGAAAGTGAAAGAACTGTTCTTCTCTCCTCGAGCGATTTAAGACTTATAAGAAGCAAACGCGAATTGTAAGATGGTAAGGGATCCGAACATTTCAATGAACGTACAGCGAATTTTAAAAAAACTTTTTGCACACGTTCAAGTCTGTCTATCAAAAACTTTGAATAAAGTTGCCAAAAAAACGCTGCATATTCCAGTCGAGATCTAACAAAAGGCGAAAACAGTAGTTTTAGAGTATATGGGTCAGGTAAATTTGTGCTGTGCCGGCGTACAAAGCCTAAAACTGAGTAAGCATTAGGTATAATAAAACTGATGTGATTATTAAAAGAGAAATTGGAATCAAATATAACTCCAAGATCTTTAATTTCCTCAACAGTCTTGAGTATTGTATTCGAAATAGAGTAAGATGTGTGCCTGATGTAACGAGCAAGAGTCATATGAAAGCATTTTTTAATATTAAGAGAGAGATGTGACTGTTGACACCAAAGAGACAAATTATCCAAATCAGCTTGGAGGTTAGTCACATTGGTTGCACTATTTACTACTGAAAATATGTTCAAGTCATCTGCATATAACAGATATCTACTAAATGAAAAACACTCGCCAATATCATTAATGAATAAAACGAAGAGCAACGGCCCTAAGATACTTCCTTGTGGAACACCTGACGTCGCAATGAAAGGTTCTGAGGAAACACCATCGACTGTTACGACGCATCGTTTATATCTTAGGTATGATTTCAAACAGCACAGAAACATATAATGAAAACTTTAGCTAGCAAGTTTAAACAATAAAGTATTGTGTGGAACTTTATCGAATGCTTTGGGAAGATCAGTATAAATGCAATCAACTTGGGATCCCAGTGAAAAAGAATTTATGCTATATTCACATCTGCTAGTAACCGTGGAACGACCAGGAGCAAATCCATGCTGTTTAGGTGAAATTAAACTCTTTGTCGCAAAATACATCTGCGATGGTACGAAATTATTGTTAGCAGAGCAACAGGCATTATTACGCAGGCTTTTGATTTCGTTAGATAGAATGTCAATTGCCGAAATCGACTCGTCATGTTGAAATTTACTTTACAGAGAGTGAAGATCAGTTTGTAGATGCTCAGTCTTTTCAATTAGCAGTTTTTTATCCTCTTGCAGGGCAGTAACTATAGCAGGAACACGCATGTTATCAGCACGAAGAGCAATAAGCTCATTTAATAAAGATTTCATGCTCACTTGTTGCGATTTATCGACGATTGTTATGCATTGATCACTAAAAATTTCTTTAGGCTTGCTAACTTTCTCAGAATGCTGAGTAACATTACGCAATTTTGGCAGTTGTTGTTGTGCGAGGTCGTAATTGGGATTCTTATCTGTCGAAATAGTAGCGCATTCAGCAATCAAACATTCATCGTTTATCGGAGTTAAGCAAAAACTCAACATCAGCCGGCAAAATATTAACACACTCAATATGAAAGAGTTGATTACGTATACACTTTGCACATTGCACTTTAGTTTGTGTGCGTTCAACTCTATGGACGCAGGTGCAAGGCATGTTTAATCAAACATTATAAAATGCACATAAAGAGCCACTGTCTTACTATTAGTAATTAATGTGCATAAATAATAAACAAATATAGCACGCAAGTTAAAAATATGAGTGTTAATCTGAGAGCTACCAAAAACACGTCCGAATATGTCGGAGTGGCTCCACTAAAGCTCCCTCTCTATTAGCCGTGACCCATGGCTCCGCACGGATTGGTTACCACATCTCGCACATGGATTGCTCACGTTGCCCAGGGTGCAAACGTGGACGTAAGGGTCGGGAGCAGCACTGTAGCCCATTGCACCCCGTCATCACTGGTTGGTATTTCCGGTCCATCTTCTTAAAAGAGTTCACTGCTGTCTTCATTTAGCAGTGAGACTTAAAATCACAAAATTTGTAATTTGTTTCTAATTATTGCTTTATTAAAATTTATTAGGTATAAATGCTTACAGCGGCGCTAAGATATTAAAAGGCATTGCTGATTGAATATATTTTAATATAAATACAATTACTTTTTATAATTATGTAAATCATACAATGGCCGTGGAGCGTAAATATTAGTTTCGTTACCTATTGTACTCGAATGTATTTTGTTTATTATAATTTTAATGAGATTATCATACGAATGAAAATCGTCGACATGATTTAACTATCTCCCCAACAGCAAATTTTTCTCATTGCGTGTCACCACTTATTTTTCATGTGCATTTCCTGCCGTCAACAATGCCATCCGCCATAGCGGTTTGACTGACTGGTTTTTACTGCAGCCACCAGTCTGATTGGGCTGTCCGATTGTTTCTTCCATTGCTTTTTTACGCCTTTTTTGCGGAACGGAAAAAGTTCCACTCGGCCGCTCTTCTGCAAATTGTTGCCGTTGCATTCCAGTGCAATACAATTTTTCTTCTGTTGCACACGTCGTATTGACCAATATGACTTCTTTCTATTAATTAAAATTTTATTTCATTTTTTAATATAATAGCGCATTTCATTCACTGGCGCACACTGTAATTTTTTGGGGCTATGAGTGCTCGTTAGTCTATAACTTTTGAACAGCTGCTTTGGTGCTGTTTTTTGTAGATTAACAGTAAATATCAAAGCTATTGGCATATGCAAAAATCTTTCACTATTGGGTGTTTGGATGAACGGGGCTTGAAATTCGAGGGTGAAGGAATTTGTTTAAATTAAGATCGTTCGAAGATATGTGATTATAAGGCTGCATTGCAATAGACATTTAATGTGCAAAAATATGTAATTTAATAATACTAGTTGATTAAGGTGTCCGTGCTTTCCCCATATTTAAGTACCGATATATCTCCGCCCAATCATTTTTGCTGGAATTTTTAAACCTTTCATAGAAACGGTATATTAAGTTTGGTCCGATGTTTGTAAGTACCTGATGGATAAGAGTTAGATCCACCAAAAAGTATACCGAAATTATCAGGATGATGGGCTGGATCGATTTAGCCATGTCTGTCTGTCTGTCCGTCTGTTTGAACGCAAACTAGTCCCTCAATTTTTGAGCTATTTGAATAATACTTGGCAGTCAGGTGCTTTTTATAATGTATTACATATTTGTCGAAACGGACAGCTCTAACGTATATGGGACCCGATTGTTGAGATATTATATTTTGCTCTATAACTCCTTCATTTAAGCAGCAACAAGCTTGAAATTTTACAAAAAGTTCCGCTATTACTAGCACTGTATAATCATCGAAACCGAACAACCGATTGTTCATATATTTCATTTAGCACGAAAACCCGTCCATTTAAGCCGCTAAAGACTTAAAATGTTGCACAAGGAATAGTTATCGTTAGAACTATTTTATCAGTGAATATCCCTAAAATCGGTGAAATATAACATTTAGCTGCTATACAACCGATTGTTCAGATATGGCATTTTAAGTCTTAACTCCTTCATTTAATCAGCTTAAGGCTTGACATTTTCGAACAAATATCAATTATTGTTAGCATTATATTAGCAGGGAAAATCATAAAGATCAGAGAAATAAAACATACAGCTCTTATAAAATTCTTTCATTCATAAAAGGGATGAAGCCTTCGGCAAAGCCGAAGACAGCCTTTTTTTACTTGTTTTTGAATACAAAATTGGCTTTTTTTAACAAGATTTTGAAAACAATTTTATGTTGATTCCTATTAAGATTTCTCAGCTAAATTTCTTTTGGGTAGTTTTAAAACCAAATATCTGAGAAACTATAACTGATACAAAAGAATTAAGATCGAATTAAAAAAAATCAAAAACATTCTTAAGTGAAACTGTATATGAAGTAAAAATCTAAGATCTTCTGTTTACCCTCTAACGAGCGCTCAAAGGTCAAACAAGGTGTTGGTAAATAAATCTCTACATAACAAATTAAATGAGAAGCTAGGCAAAACATCGAGCTATATATTATAATTATAAATTTTATTTAATAAAGAAAAAGAATAAATTATTATTATTTTTCAATAATACTTCTTCTTGTTTATAGTCATAAACAAAATTCTAAAATGCGTTAGTACAACCATTCTCATTGCTGTCCGTTCGCACACTGAATTCCATAAGGGCTTTTTCGAAAACTCTCCTTTTTAAAGGACTCCTCTAATTTATTATCTACATATGTACAAATGTTAGCAACACGCATGCCTCCAAATTCGTTCAAATGGGGAAATTGAATCTATGTTTTTTTATTTGGGGTAGTTAAGGCTATTGTATTGGTGCGTTTCATTTAAGGCAGCCGATTTGTATCCACGCTGTTGGGGATGATTGGTTGTGGTGTGATATTTTCCTAGATATACACGCATACATACATACATATGCATGTGCAGAAGTTAATATATTTGTGGTGTTGTGAAATGGTTCAAAACTTCTCTAAACACAGCGACATCTAATGGCTAAATATGATAAACTTGATAAGCTTATAAATTGCAAATAAGGCACGCAAATTTCTGATCCTTCATACATACATGTGTACATAATTTAAGTGAACAAATATAATAGTGCTGTAAATAAAATAATTATACAGAGGAAAACAAATGTGAATTAACCTTACCTGATACATAAGGTAATGTTACCGGATATTTGACGGCTGGCTGAGTATCAGGGCGGGTACGCTGATTATGTTTGGACGATTCTGGTGTTGATGAAATAATGGTCTAAAGTTTGATTTATAAAATGCTAAACAATGACGAATAGGTCAATTTGAAAAAACTGTATAACTTTTATATCTATGTATGTATAATTATAATAATAATTATAATAATTTCGTAGCAGATAAACCTTCGGAGGTTTGCTATTGCCTGCTTATACCGGCGACCGGTATTAGAAAAAAACGTGTTTTATGGTTAAGGATTTACTAGGATTGGCTGAGAGTCGATCCCCAACCTAAGTGGTATATCGAGTTATAGCACGCACCTTTACACACTCGACCACAGCGTTAATATGAATTGGTTCAAATTCTTTGTCGTTAAAATTGGAAACTTTTTATATTTCTAAGCTATGTTTTAATTAATTTAGCTTGAGTGCGAAAAGAAAATTCGTCTAAATCTTATTATAATAATTACAATTAAAAAAATTATATTAGTTTGAAAACTTTTTCGCCAATTAACATGTTTTTATCTTCAAGAAAATTTCAGAACTTCAATTGCGCTTAAGTTTATACGGCGGAAATAGATCACCTTCATTATAGCTTTCATAGAAATGGTATATTAACTTTGGTCCGATGTTTGTTAGTACCATAATGATAAGAGTTAGACCCATCAAAGAGTATACGGAATGATGAGCTGAGTCGATTTAGCCATGTTCGTCTGTTTGAACGCAATTTTAGAAAATATAGGTTACAGACGCTCAATTAAAAGTGCTCAACTTTCCTACAAAATCACAGACAAATAATCCCTAGATTTTCGGGACTTATAAAAGACGGGGTTCTCGACCTTGTCATCCCTAGTACATAAATATGTCAATCGCTGCAAAATTGAAATCACTGCCCTTTTTGTTTCAAGCAAGGTTGTTAAATTATGATTACGATTAGTAATCGGTTAGATTATTTTCAAAAAAGAATTGTAATTATTATTTGATTGTGCCTTTCAAATATTGGGATTACGATTACAAATAATCAAAAAATAATCAGGATTACTCTAGATTACTGAAAAGAATAAAAAAGAATCAAAATAAATAACTGATTATATTCATGATTCGTTTTGATTATATTTGTTTCTTTTTGATTATTTTCAATCCAAAATACGAAACAACTTTTTTAATTTTGTTTTTTTTTTTAATTTTGAAGACATTTTTTTTAGTAAATTTTTTAAACTGGTTTTTTTGTGTACTATATGTATATGCATATATGTACATATGTACATATATTTATATGTAATATTATTACATATATGTATATATTTTATTATTAATAATGATATTATTGCTATTATTTATAACAATTTATCCAATCAATATAATCAGCCCAATTTTCCCCAATTTGTTTTTACTTTGCTTGTAATTTTTGGGAACACTGTTCCCTGTAAACTTTCGCGATTGGCATGAATAACAAATTCATAAATACCACAATATAACAACAAATCTCAGGCTATGATCAGAATAAGCTTCAATGAGCTTAGCTGATATTTACACCTGAATAAAAAACAACAATGCTGAAGCGAGAAATGTTAGAGTGCACGAACGGTTGTTAACTTGTTGGTACGCTAACGTTAACAAGTCAAACAAGAGCTTGTAAAGTGCAATCATAAAATCTATATTCTATACTTCACGTGTCATTTAGTTGTAATTAATTGTGTTTTGTGTGCAAGTGATTGAAAAATATTTATTTGAAAATTGTTGCGCCATTTGAAGATAGCATGTCACAAAATGATCAATTGGTTTTTGGAGAAACCGACCTCTCAAGTGATGATGACATCTTGGACAAGAATTACGAAGTCCCCACAAGAGGAGAAGGGTCTTCGAGAAAAGTTCTGAAAGCTGTACAAAAAAACAAGTCTTTTGAGGTGTCTGGAAAAATTATTTTCAACGCGAAGTTTTGAAAAAAGTTGTGTTTTTGGTTCAAATTAGTTTGTGTTGTTTTTGTATAGTTTGTTTTAAAATTTAAATTGACGTGTTTGGTGTTGCAGTAAATGTTTGATCAATTGAACTTAATTGATATTATATTCATAAACATATGTACATATGTATGTAAGTATGTATGAAATTAAAGATTTCTAATCAGAATAAGAGCTACCAGTGACGTTACCTCCAATTTTGTGAAGCATTTACGGGTCAAACATAGCGAATTGTATGAGGAATACCAAAATTTGAAGTCGGGCAGCTCTTTTGGCAATTCTGCGCAAGTTGCCTTCGATAGAAAGCTTTTGCATGCTATTGTTGACAGAGCACTGCCTGTCTCAATTTTAGAAAGAAAGTATTTTATAGACCTCTTGCAGACCAGTGGCATGAAGATAATGAGCTGTAAACAGCTGTAAAAAAATTGCAGGAGCATTATGGCGAAGTGGTACAAAAAATCAAGTCGGAAATGGCGATGGTAAAACACTTTTGTGGCCGCGGTGCGTGCTATTACTCGAAATGCCGCTGGGTTCGAGGTTCGAATCTCAGCCAGGGCATGTAAAATAAAAATCATAGAAACGCTTCTTTCTAATAGCGGTCATCCCTCGGAAGGCAATGGCAAACTTCCGAGCGTATTTCTGCCATAAAAAAGCTTCTCATAAAATACATCTGAGTACACTCAGCAGAAAAAATTGCGCAAATCGTTGCCGAAATGAATGCCGGCTTTGGTCTAAACCCGTCCAATGTCATTATGACGGTGACAAACAATGGATCCAATTTCGTTAACGCTTTCAAGGAGTACGGTTTCACGGAAATTGGAACTTCTCCTGACGATGAAAGCGATAGCGATTTGTCAGTTTTCCAAAACGAGCTGCTGCTGCCAAAGCATCTTATATGTTGCAGCCACACGCTGAGCTTACTTGCTACAGCCGATTACGTGAAGATTTTGAGAAGTGAGCAAGCTTTGTAGATCCAACATTCGATGGTAACTGAAAATTGTTAAAGATTTTGTTGAATTATAATCTACCTAAGACAATATTTTCCAGACATTTGAAAAATGCAAGGCCTTGTGGAAGAAATGCAAATGGCCGAAATCGTCGGAAATTATTGTGGAATGCTTGGGATTGATATTGCTTTTGCCCGTTGTAACTCGGTGGAATTCACTGTTCGACGCAGTAACGAAGTTACTTTGAGCCAAAGGCAAATTGAATCCTTTGTGCCAAATACTCAGCTTGTCACAATTTTCTTCGAGCGATTTGCAGTATCTGGAGATGTACCAGTTGTTGATGGGGCCTATTGCTCGTGCATTGGACTACTTTCAAGGAGAAAATAACGTTAATTATGGTAAAATGTATTAGTATTTCTTTATTGTTTTCACATTAAATAATTGGTAATAAAGGCATATTATTTTGGTAATAAAGCCATAAATCCTATATGGCTTTGTTTCCAATTGCAATTGGTAATTAAGCCATATGGCTTTATTTCGCTTTCAAATTTGTTTCTTTCTTAGCTTAGGGGTTTCAGTTAATGTTTAGCGTTGCTGGTGAGACAAAAATTAGCAGCCCTATTTGATGGACGCCACTTTCAGTATTGTTCCGCAATGTGGATACAAACAACTCCTAATAATTAATATTAGGCAATTAACGCGCATGTAAGTATACAGGAAATAAATATATCTGCATTAGCGCGAAGATAAGGCCAGCGGGGCGCGGCCCGCGCGGAGCGGATGATGAGAGAACGTGGCCCGCGACGGCGCGGCGCGCAACGCGTGCTTGCCTGAGAACGCGGCCCGCAGCGGCATTACGCATTTTAAAAATTATGTTCCTAATATATCACTTAATATCATATACATATATGTATTTAAGCCATAAATTCAATGAAAATAATATTCTCGAAAATAAATTCGCCTTGTTAACGTAAGAACACATTTGTATTTCATTATTAACAAAAATTCTCCCTTTCACAGAATGAACAACATAAAATAAAAACAAAAATATGAATGTAACTTTACATGTAAATCAACATGGAATCATTGATAATTGCTCGGCAAATTGGACACAATGGTTTAACTCCATACTTTTGAGACTGTTCATTCATTCGGCCGAAGCAGTCACGACAAACTTTGCAATGCTTGCATGGCAAAAACAAAACTTCACGTTCTTTGTCGCAGCATAAAACACATAAGGAATTGCTTTGTTCACTATTTTCTTTTTCACAGCTTTCGGATGTTTGAACTTCATTGACAAAATCTACTGCGAATATACAACTTTCTTTCACGGAAAGCTGATTGAGTATATCTTTCAATGTTATTTTTTTTTTCTTGAATTGCTGAATGCGTTCACGAATAAAATTTTGACGAGTTTTATAGTATCTATGTTTTTCTTTGTATAAAGCTGTATTGCCTTCGATTGATTTCAAAAAATCAATCGATTTTGCCGCATCTACATCGCTAAGAACGCTCAAAAATCTATAGAAATTTCCTTGCTTCGGCAACTTCATTCTTAGCTGGCTGTGGAAAGCTTCAGCAGCGCTGCTCGTTGTAATAGGCTCTTTATAAACGGAAAAGTATTCAGGGCGTTCCTGTAATTATAAAATTCGGTCACTTTTATATATAATAAATTATATTTATATGTATAACCGTTTGTATGCTTTTTAATCTTACCTTTTGCATCCATTGACGTTTGAAATATATGATGAAAAGCTTAAAAATGCTTTCAGTACAATTTTGTTTTAGAAATTGTTGACTGTTGGCTTCCATTTCTAACATTTCAACAGCAATTTTAATGTCAGCGGGTTTAAGGAGTGGTAAAACCATGAATTTGTTCAATAACTTTTTGGCTCGATTATTCCTATTTAAATGTTCGATAAGACCTGGAATTTTTAAAACTTTACGCCGCAGAGCTTTGGTAAAATGAATCCAACAACTTTTCATAAGTACTGTCGGATACACATATTTTATAGCATTACGTAAACTCAACTCAAAATCTGTGACCACAGATGTTGGATTCATGTCTAAAACATTTGCTTTAATATATTGAATGGCATGGGTATATGCTGCTTGTGATTTACTAGACATCAATATATGTATGAATGGATAAGCCTGAAATTAGAAATTGATTCACATATAGGTATGCTATTAAATATTAAAAAAAAAAAAAACACTTACATGATCAGAGTGAACAATATGAAAAATTAACAATTGTTTGAATTGTTTGGAAACAGGCACAACGTTAAAGGTGCTATCAGCTACATAATTTAATGGTTCCGAGCCCATAGCTTTGATTGCATCGCAGATAGTGGGTGAAGCAAATATAGTATATGCAAAATCCGTTGTTATAATTGTGTCTTTATAAAAAAATTTTGTCAGTTTCATTTTTCGACATTGCGAATTCTTTTACCACATTTTCATTTTGAAATATTTCAAGAATTTCGTTAAAGCAAGTTGGGGCTTTTGGATAATTTTCTTTCCTTATATTCAGAAGTTGCCTACGCAATGCACCAAACTGCACCAAGTGTGCGGAATCTTTGAATTTCTTACAATTCTTATCATAAATATCTCGCACGCCTGATCTTTTTAGCGACATCGTCTTGCAATCAGTTTTAATAGAATTCAATAAATTTAGTTTTCCCAGCAATGCAGTTTGTGGACAATGATTGTGGGCTGTGCAATTTTCAAGCCGTCTGCAATATGTTTTATTATTAAACTCCACTACAACACTCATTTTACAGTTGCGATTATAGCAATAATAATATATGCAGTTTTTGCGAGTATATCTATATTTGTAAATTTCATTTTCTGACTCAATATATAATAGTTGAGATGATTTCCTAAATCCTGGTATTAACTTGTACTGTAAAATGGTTTCATTTGCCATTTTCAAATAGAAAAATGTAGAAGACGAGATCAACTTTAACACGCGGTCACTACAAGTCGTACTTTATATATGATATACAAGCAGCATTGCCAGACATGTTCTTTCAGTACAACATATTATTACAAGATATGCAAAAAGCAGCATTGCCAGACATGTTCTTTTAGTACAACATATTATTACAAGATATGGCTTTATTTCTCATTTGTAAAATTTTTTGTATGGCTTTATTTCTCTTTCCCATTGGAAATAAAGCCATATGGCTTTATTACCAAAAAATATGGCTTTATTGCCTTATGGATTTATTGCGTATGGCTTTATTGCACCCCACCGCCAATATAGCGCTAGCGGCAACTGTACTAACTCCATATATTAAAATGAAATGGATCAAGGTGTTGCCAAGGATAAAACCGGAGGTGACAGCAGTGGATACAAGTACTTGGGTTTAAACACAATTTGCGATTTCTATGCAAAATATAATCGTACTTTTAATACGCAAATTTTTAAAAGTAATGCATTATTTGCAAATAGTAGGCATTTTGATTGTGACCTCAACAGTAAGATTGCTTGA
This sequence comes from Philophylla caesio, assembly GCA_963971545.1. Classification (NCBI taxonomy): domain Eukaryota; kingdom Metazoa; phylum Arthropoda; class Insecta; order Diptera; family Tephritidae; genus Philophylla; species Philophylla caesio. Next base: position 64,187,903 of record OZ020608.1, on the reverse strand, counting down.
ATATTTTTGGATTTTTTTTTATTAAATTCATTCATCTTTATACAGACACAGATAACGAAGAAGGAACAAATGATATTCCTGAGCCAAGTGCTTCTGATCGTCGGGCTTTTTTGACCCATCACTTCTTCTGTTACTTGAATGTCAAATAAAAAGTAATCAGATTACGATTAGTAATCAAAACTTAACAGGTTTGCGCCGAACAAACATTTGAAGAGGCCTTACACAGTAAGCGTTCTCTGATTTCTATTTTAATTTGTATATACTTTTCATTTATGTTTAGTAGAAAGCAGAATTCGGACAGATATATGAAAAAAATTATTCAACTAAAACTCATTCTAAGCTAGACGGCAGAAAACTTAAAAGAGCTCCGATATTTATAAAATTGTGTATCTAACTCAATAAGCCAAAATATAGAAATGTAGTAGAAAGATTTGTTAATTTTATTTTATTATCATAATTTTATTAATACGTAGTATTGCGATGATTTCATTATAAGTTGTTGCAGATGAAATATTGGGCCCATATAAGTACATTTGAAGATTTTTTGCAACCTTAAAAACTTCTGGGCTATCTATGGATACAGATTTTTCAATTGCTAGCCAAATACAAGGCAAAATAAAGTCTTGCAATTCTGCATAAAAAATTCTGTCGTGATGGTGTAATATGCCGTGAGAAAGAGTTCGTCCGGTTGCACTTGTGACCGCAAATGCAACTATGATGTATTTTTTGGAACCATCTGCAACCATAAAACTCTAGGGTGTAAGGTTTAGTGTGTAAGCAATACTCCAATATGTTATTGATAAGTGACACTGTTTTTTGGGTCCAATGCCAAATGGAAAGTTAGATGGAGGTATTTTCATTGGAGTTATGTCCATTTTATGCACATAACCATATCTGGGGTAGCTCAGTCACAAATGAACGGGGTGAGTCAATCTTTGAATTAATTATGTGTAATAACTTACAGGTTAGCAATGTAGGAGATACTCCCACTTTCGGGGCTTCAAATAGGAGGGAAGTCCTAAATATTACATGTGTCAATGAGGAGGGGGCAGAACTTCTGCATGACTAGAAAGTCTCGAAAGAGTCTTCACTCTGGGATCATATGTATGTGATCTATAATTTAGCTATACCGGTAAAAGAGCGAAAACCGTTCCTAAACCGAAGAAAAACCAAGTGGGAAAAGTTTAAAGCAACCTTTTCCAACAATGTTAATGGTCTAAATTGCCAAATAGACTCAGAGCATCAACTGGACAAAGTCGTCGACGATGTAACTAAAGCCTTCCAACGGGCCGTTAAGGAAGCCTGTCCGATAAGGACAGCGAGTAACCTCCATGGTGGTCGACTGTAAATGCAACTCTTCGAAAAGAAAGCAGAATGAAATTCAACCTTGCCAAGTTAACAAACTCATGGAATGAATTTAAGGATAGTCAACGACGCTTTAAGTATGCAGTAAGAAGCACTAAACAATCCTCCTGGAAAAACTTCTGTCAGAAGATAGAAAGCTTCGGAAGCTAGCAGACTAAGGAAAGTACTATCTCATAAAATATGACGGAGATTTGAAACATTAGAACTCCTAATGCAAACACACTTTCCAGGGTGCTTGGCAAACATAGTCAACATAGCTAGTACTCAATCTGAGATCAACAATGATTTCTCCATGCTCAGTACAACCGAAGGGAAAATAAAACGAATTTTTGGCAGTTTTCAGCCCTTTAAGTCCCCGGGACTAGACGGGATCATTCCTGCCGACCTTGAGAACACTTCGGAGCTAATTGCGCCTATACTCGTACACGTCTACGAGGCGGTGTTACGGTATAGCCGTATACCCCGGAGATGGGAAGAGGTAAAAGTAGTCCTAAAGAAGGAAGAACAACCCATACGAGACCGAAAGACTTTAGACCAATTAGTCTATCGTTCTTCTTACTCAAATTGTTTGAGCAGCTACTAGACGAGCATATTAGAGATGATATTGGCAGTGGACTTACCACCGCGCAGCATGCCTACAGCAAAGGAAGATCAGTGGAAACAGCGCTACACTCCCTAGTCATCACGATTGAGAGATCACTGCATTACAAGGAATACACCCTAGCTGCCTTTCTAGACATCGAGGGTGCTCATCACTGTTCAACCTTGGGGTGAATAACTTACTGGCCTCGCTCATTAGGCGTATGATTGTTGGAAGAGAATTAAGCGCTGAGCTAGGTGGGTCTTCCCTTAGGAGCTACCCAGTCCGAGGAACGCCTCAAGGAGGAGTAATCTCAGCACTCCTCTGGAATGTAGCCGTAAACGGGCTCCTCCAAAAACTCGAAGAGGCGGGTGGCAAAATAATTGTATACGCTGATGACATCGTCATAGCAATCTCAGGCAAACACCTCTCCACAATAACGGACCTGCTTCAAAGAACGTTAAATAGCTTAACTCTGTGGTGCAGTAGCCGAAGACTTGGAGTAAATGCATCAAAGGCGGACCTGGTGCTATTTTCTAGGAAGCACAAGACACCAGATCTCGTACAAATAACTCTAGGGAGAAACCCCTCGTAGTAAATGAACAGACCAAGTATCTGGGACTCATTTTGGACAGGAAGCTTAACTGGAAGTCAAACATCCCATAAAGAGTGCGTAAAGCGACAATAACTCTCTACTCCTGCAACAGGACAATTGGGAAAAGGTGGGGAATGCAAACAAGAATTATATACTGGCTATACACAACGGTGATCAGGCCGATCTTATGTTACGGTATAGTAGTATGGTGGGACTCCCTCCAGAAAGGTGTAAACTTTAAAATGATGGATAAAGTTCAGAGACTGGCGTACATTCTCATAACTGGTGCGATGAAAACAACGGCATCGAAGTCACTATATAACGTACTAAATCTACTTCCGATAGACCTGCATGCCAAACAGATAGCAAGTGCTACGGCGATACGATTGAACACCCTAAAGGAATGGTCAAACAGTACCTACGGTCACGGCAAGATACTAGCGGAATTCTCGGAGCTGTGGATTATGCGCTTCCGCCCGCTACCCTCACTACGGCGTTTACGACCCTCCTACCTTCAAAGGAAGAGTGGAAACTGAACGCAGTTGGAAATAGCCAGTCCATCCATGTATACACAGATGGATCAAAGCTTGAGGGAAAGGTGGGTGGAGGTGTATATTCCCGGCATCTGGGGATCTCCTATAGCTTCCGTCTTCCGGGCCACTGAAGCGTCTTTCAGGCGGAACTGATGGCGATATATAAAGTCACACAACTGGTAAAGTGTGATACGATACCCGAGATTAATATCTACATTTTCACTGACAGCACGGCGGCAATAAAATCTCTCACAAAACAATCAACGACCTCCATTGTGGCTATGAAATGCCGCGCATCTCTTAACGAGATGGCTGAGTCATTTCGCCTGAGGGTGACATGGGTCCCAGGTCACAGCGGAATAGAGGGAAATTGTAAGGCCGACGAGCTAGCCCGACTCGGCACTGGGCACTCGTCCGAAGATATAGATAAAGAACTAGACTATATTGCACCTTCTGTGCCAATGTCCTGCTCTATCCCGAAGGAGACTCTCCTCTCTGGGCAGACAGTTCTTCAACGACCTGGAAGAGTTTGAAGAGATTGAAATAGGAGATCTCTCTAAGATCCTTCGAAGCACTGATTGGTTTTAGGGGGTGGTTCCTTCGTGGGGAGTTACAACCCCCAAATGCGGCATCACAATGGGCCATGAGCCTAAGTGTGTCTGTAATAACAACCGCACTAACCTAACCTAACCTATGTACATTTTTTAAAGTCTGCGAGTTATCTTAATTTGTTCACCGTCGATTTGTGTACACGTGGTTTCTTTTAATTTTAAGTAGTCGGGTTTCGTGATATAAGATGTAGGTAGAATCGCAGAAAAGTGGATAATGCGATTCCTGAGTTACTTCAAATGGTCTTCTATAGCTTGGAACCCATTGTCCGCATTCAAAAGTAATAAGATTTTATATTTTTATGAAAAAATATTTATTGAATCATTAATATCTACTTATATAGTCCCCGGCAAGGTAACTCCCCTCAAATACAACGCACTTGTGCCAACGCTTTTTCCAATCCTCAAAGCACTTCTCATAAGCACTTTTTGGTATAGCCTTAAGATCCTCCAGCGATGCGGTTTTTATTTCATCAATCTTAGCAAATATCCGTCTTATCATAAGGCTTTAATTTTTAGAAACAGGAAAAAGTCGCAGGGTCCAAATCCGGTTAAACTGGTGGCTAAGGCATGATTGTCTCTCACAAGCAACGATATATTCGACGGTTATTCTGATCAAAATTCAGAACTTTCGGAATAAACTTCGCCGACACACACTTCGCCCAAAACATCCGAAAAAATTGCACGACACGATATGTCGACATCCTCAGCAACTTTTCTTATGGTAATTCAACGATTTTCAAAAACAATTTTCTTCACAGATTCGACGATATCTTCTGTTGTTGATGTGCTGGGACGTCTTGGTTCCATTTTTCACACAAAATTGATAACAATTCTTTGCCCCGTTTTTTAAACTAATATAAAATCGCGGAGCACAACAAAACACGTCTGATCTTTTTATCTGTCAAAAACAAACTAAGTTTGCCATGTACTTGTAACTGCGAACATATGTTCAGGACATGGGTAACAACGAGGGATGTCAAATTTAATCATTTTATTGATCCCTGGATATTCGAGATCTGAAAAAAAATTCCGGGACAATCCCCACGATCCCGAATTCCACGAAATTTTGATTGGTAAATTTTACTTTGTCAAAATAACATTAATAGAACAAAGAACGATTTGTTGTAATTCATGTATGTATTTATTGGTCTTTTTAAAAATAAAAAAACAAATAAACGTAAAAATTTACACACACAAAAAAAAGGTTTTTTTTTTTTTTTATTTTTATTGAAATAGGATAATAAAAACCTAAGACAATATAAGAAAACAAGCACAAGCAACTAAGGCCATCGGCTTCTTGTTAACATTGAGTATTTTTACAAATATGTGCTTTTACTCGTATATATAATGATATTTATCTATGCATATAATTATAAAATATATTAAAAATTATTCTTAGGTGGTACGTAGATCACACTTTAAAAAAGATATTTAATTTGCATATGAATTTTATGAGTTTTTTTACATTTTCCTTAGTTACGGTTTTTAAGGTTTCTTCACAAATCCCTTATCGTAAGTCATCTAGTTGGGGGCAGGTAGTTATAATGTGGTTTGTGGTAAGCATATCCATATTACAAAAGTGACATGTAGGTGCTTGTATTCTATCGAACAAGTGTTGGTGTGTGATTCTGGTGTGTCCCAATCGAAATCGTGTATAAATAATTGAATGTTTTCTGGGTATGTCGGCTGGGAAGATGGGTGGACAGCGCATTGGGTTGATTGTCTTATAGCTGTGGGAGTAACCTGTCCAGAACTCTTCTGCTAAGTTTAAATAGCGATTGTAAACTGCTTTTTTGATATCTGCTTTGCTAAGGGCGTCGTAAAGGACAAGTGCCGATTTTGTTGCAAGCTTGAATGCGCTGTCTGCGAGTGTGTTTGCATGTATTCCAATGTGGCTTGGTACCCAAAGCAATTTAATTTTTTCTTGATTTTCGATCAATATATCGCGAATTTGACAATTTCACCACAGAAAAGCACTATTCACCTCATAATGATTCTCTCTCAATTCAATACTCCCACACTCCAAACTCCACAACAATCTCCTACAATACAGCATCAGCGAACAACCCTTCAACCCACACTGTACCAAATATCACTCAAGATTTCTCTTCTATTAACACATCTCTACTAAATGAAATACTAAACAATTCTCTAACACAATATGCAATTAACGAAAACACAAAAAATTCCCATGCTGACCATTTCACTCCAACACCTACCACTACATGCTCAGACGATCCGAATCCTATGCAATCATAGGAAACTCTTATAATCGAAACTCTATTTCGATTGTTGAGCTTCCAAAGTCATGTATATAATTAAGCTCAAATATGGTACTTAAGCTTCTTCCATGGAATCTTAATGGATACCAAAATAACTATAACGAGCTTACCTTATTAATAAAAAACAACAACTACCACATAATAGCTCTCCAAGAAACTCACCTCATATCTACTCCACCTTCAAACGTAATACCCAATCACTTCCATATGTATACCAAAAATGACATTACCTTCAACTCGTCTTCCAAGAGGGGAGTAGCTCTACTAATAAGTAAAGCTTTGGAACATTATGTTATCGATGCAAATACTAGCATACTAGCCATATCTGCTAAAGTTAAATCCATAATTACATTTGTAGTAGCTTCCATCTACATATCTCCCACAGATATTATATCCGAACAAGACCTACACCAACTGAACACTAGTTTCATTGAACCAGTTATTCTTCTTGGTGACTTCAATGCTTGGAGCCCTCTTTGGGGGTCTCCTGCATTTAATAAAAGAGGAAGAACCATTTCTAAATTTATCCCAAATAGCAATTTAATCCTTTTGAACGATGGTTCACCAACACACTACTCAACGCACCAAACATTAACTCACATAGACCTTAGCATCTGCAGTCCTCCTTTAAACATCGCCTCTGCATGGGTAGTAGCCGACGAGCCACACGGAAGCGACCACCTGCCAATTACAATTAAACTTTTCTGCTCTACCAGCCTGCCAAATAACACTAAACTTCCCAGATATAAACTAGATCTTGCCAAATGGGATATCTACCAAAAAACTATCAACCAACACTTCAGAAATACCACTCTAGACCCTCTTAACACCAATAAGTCAGCAGCAATTCTGCAAAAGAAAATACATCAAAGCGCTAAGTCAGCAATCCCAGTTACCAGCCCAAGCTATCGCAATCGCACCATCTATTGGTGGAATGAAAATTTAAGTTCTCTCAGGCATAAAAAATGCCACTTATGGAAAGTATTCAGACAACATCCCACTCAAGAAAATTTGATTCAATACAAAAGAGCAAATGCAATTTTTAAAAGAGAGGCAAAAATTTCCAAACGCTCCAATTTCATAGAGTTTACCAAATAAATTAACTATAGAACATCTACCAAAAACTCCAGGAATTGATAACATCCCCTACCCTCTTCTTAAAAAACTTATCTAAATTTGGCAAATCTAAATTATGCGAACTCTATAATATAATTTTCGCTACCTCCATCATCCCTCAACAATGGAAAACTACCCTCATTATACCAATCCCTAAACCCAATAAGCCGAAAGACAGTATAGAAGGATATCGGCCAATATCTCTGATATCATGTTTATCAAAAGTCTTGGAAAAAATGATAGCTCGCAGACTAATGTGGTTTCTGGGAAATAGGAAGCTTCTTTCAGATAACCAAACAGCCTTTAAACAGGGTTGTAGCACTATCGATGCTCTTCTTACTGTCGATGATCATATAGCTAATACTATGTAGTCTAGAAGCCACATTTCTCTACTGTCGCTGGATATGGAAAGAGCCTTTGATAGAGTAGGAGTCCACTCAATAGTCCACCAATTAATGTCCTGGAAAGTCGGTCCAAAAATTATAAACTACGTTAGGCATTAACTTACTAATCGAAAGATTCGGGTTAAAGTAAACGGAGCTACATCTGACCAATGGTCATTCAAAAATGGAATTCCGCAGGGCTCTCCATTATCCGTAACACTTTTCCTTATTGCCTACAATCAACTCAACGTAATTATTCAAGAAAATAAATATTTTAAACATGTTATATATGCAGATGACTTATATATATTTGCTAAGGTCAAAAACAAACCATATTTTTATAACCAATTAAACAAATTAATCGATAAAATCTCTTTATGGTGTCATACCAGTGGAGCAAAAATATCTTATGAAAAATCTAATCACTTACATATATGCAATAAATATTATTGTAATAATTTAGTCGTAATAATAAATAACAAAATTATTCGTAATGTTAGTTCCCTCAAAATTCTTGGATTAATATTCAGCAGCAAATATACTTGGACAGATCACATTAAATACCTATGTATATCTCTTCAAAGTAGACTTAACATAATCAAAAGCCTTAGCAATCACAAACTAGAATGTAACACAAACTCTCTTGTCACAATAGTCAGGGCAATAATACTATCGAAAATTGATTACGGTTTCCCGATATATGGATCCACTTCTAAAAACAATATGGCAAAAGTGACATCATTATATCACTCAGCAGCTCGTTTAGCCATTGGAGCTTTTCAAACACCAATAATAAATATTTTGACTGAAGCCGAACTCCCCAAACTGACAGATCGAATTGAATACATCACCGGAAGTATGGTCTCGAAATTGATTGACCTAAATGGATCCTCCATAAAAAACAACGTAAAAAATCTACTGAAAAGAAAGCGCCAAAGCAGAAAACCATCAGCTTTATAAAACATTATAAAACTTGCTAAAGAACTCAATATAAGCATTAACACTAGCACTACATATAATAGACTTTCCCCCCCATGGATGCTCTCGAAAAGCTCAGTTGACCTATCACTGACGAAATACAAAAAGGAAAATACATCCTCCATAGTTTTTCTAAAGGAGTTTTTACATATTTCGAACATTTACACGGGTTGGAATATTTTATATACAGATGCTTCAAAAAACAATGAAGTTGTTGGATTCAGCGTTGTCAACAAAGACTCGGCTATAATCGCAAGCATACTTCCTTCACACGCTTCGGTCTTTACGGGAGAAGCAACCGCAATCCTCCATGCTTGCCGAATGCCTAAAAAAACAAGAGAAAAGTTCATTATATGCTCGGACTCTCTATCATCGCTCCTAGCTATTTTAAACATCAACCACAAAATAATGTATACTTCAAGTACAAATATAGTACATATTTGGTACACCTAAATAAAGTAAAATTATTTTTAATCGCTGTTTGAGAACAATATTAAACATTAATATATTAACATTCAGTAAAAAAAAGAAATACATGAAGTAAAAATTAAATACATCACTCATTCCATTTTGAGCGAGGCAGAATTATTCCTTATTTTGATCAAAATGCAAGAGAAAGGATTAAAGCTTAAGTGTGTTATCCTCCAACCTGTACCTAAATTTATTTCATTTAAAATCTGCAGTGGAGAAGCACCGACTCAACACTTGTTGGTTGGATTGTCGACAAAAAGTTAAATGATCTCTGTAGGAATGAGCCTTTTTCGCCACCATTACAAAAACTATTAATTTCCTTTACCAAACCCTCTGAAAAATTGTATGCCATTCCAGTGTTGGATACTCGCTCGTTTAAACTTAATGCAATTTATCTTTGAGACTTTCTGCCTTATCCACTTCAAGCACCTCGTCGTTAGTATTATTGACATCGCTTTCATAGTAAGGATTATTTTCTAGTCGAGGAGGATATTCTCTAGCTCACTTATAATGGCAAGGGCAAAACAAATCGTAATACAACAGTTGTAAACTTGTTGTTTTTGTTTCTAATGTTAAGTTATCTTATTTTAATACAAGTCTGAAAGGTATGTTTAGTGCCTTATTTGTTCGTTTTATTCGATCTGCCCTTTCTGTTTTAAATCATTTGTGGTATATTTTTGTTACACAAAATGTAAATTAAATTTTTTAAAAACATAAAATGCAATTCCGGGATTTTAATAGATTGATCCCGGGATATTCGGGAGTTGAAAAAGGTTGGGATCGCGGGATTGACATGCCTAGTACCAACACAACAACAACAACTCGATAATCGAATGTACGTCGCCCGTGAAATTTGAAAAGTCAACTTACATTTTAACTGAGTTGTCCTGAACCACACGTCACAGCGATCGCCATTATATGCACACATGTTTATATTTGTATATACATATGTACTCGTATTAAATTTTGTTTTGGGACTAGTATTTTTGCATTAATCAAATTATTCAATAATTTATTTCTAAAAAATATTTATTTTATATATTTTTTATTTAATAACTTTGTACATATGTATACATGAAATTAGAATTATATACAAATGTAATATCTTACCTAACGTACCACAAAACCATATGCGTAAAAAATCATTTGTCCTTAAAAATAAAATTGAAAACTACACAATTTGGGCTTTTCGGAAAGTTCCGTTCAAATTCACACTTAATAACAATCCACGTGCTGGCAGAAGATTTGAATGTTTGGTAAATTTAGTATTTTTTATATTAAAATTTTACTATAAATCGGTAAATTGTGCTTTTCTACTTGTTAAAGCTGAATCTATTGAAAATATTACAATTGTTCATAATACTATATGCATTAGACCGCCATTAGTGCATATGGGCTTTTTTGTTGTTGTGATTTTGGATGATGGCACCTCCCACATCGGTTCCTTTTCCCAAAAAAATGATTGTGGCAAAATGTTACCCAAATCGGTTCGGGGGAAGTGGTGCCGCAAAAACCCCAAAGTTTTTTCAAAAATGTTGATTTTGGCCTTGAATAACTCAGCTAATATCAATTACTCATAAAAATGACATTTGAGAGAAATAAAAAAAATTGTACGCCAAGTAATTTTGCCATAGAAAGTTTTTGATTAACCTCCGAGGGTATTTCTGCCATGAAAAAGCTTCTCATTAAATACATCTGCCGTTCGGAGTCGGCACAAAACTGTAGGTCCCTCCATTTGTGGTATATGTAATATAAAGACGCACACCACAAATGGTAGGAGATGTTCGGCCAAACCCTGAGCTGTATAGTGTACACGCCAAAATTATTATTATTATTTGTTGCAGTCAGGAAACCTGCGGCGATAATCTTGAACTACTTGTAGTATGTATTGTTTTTATTCTTCATTTTTCGATAATATAGAATTATAATCTTGTATCAATTTAACCCCTCTTTCTGCCGTATCATTCACTACTTTTATTCCTTTAATTTTTTCTATTGCCTCATTATAATTTCCATCTACATCCCACTCTGGTGGTGGCTTTTTTAAAAAGTTAATATTTATATTAAATCTTGTGAAAAAATTTAATGTTTTTTCGAAACAAACTGTTCGATGCCCTCTTCCAAGATTTCAGAAATCGTAACATTAGCCTTTTTATCATTTTGTTCAAAAGGTGATTCTCTATTTAATTCCTTAATCATTTTAATCTTTGTCTCAGAGCTTACGTTTGAATCGCAAAAGGCAAAGGCGACAGCTTCTGAACTTAAATACCAAAGATGCCTACAAAATTATCAGAAGCTGTTTTTGAGATTTGTTTATCATATTTTGCATATTCGTGGAGCTTTATTAAAAAATTAAAATCACAAAAAGGTGCCTTAATTGGTAAAGGAGCTGTGAACTATGCATCAGCGTAAATTTTGATAAGAACGATGCAAATTTTCTTCTTCCTTCGTAAGCTTAAACTCCTTTCTTAATAAAAATATTTTCAAAGTGTATATGGCCTTTGACATCCATCTGGCATGATTCCCAGCTCCTGGAGCTTTAATTTGTACACCACGACTTGGCGTTTTTCCTAAGAATATTATTATAAGTTCTAGAAATTCCATATAATCGGCATGAGGCTGTTTCTTATTTAAAAATTTGTTCCATTTTGATATTATGATTTCTTTTTCATTTGCACAGAATATTTTTTTAACTCTTTTGTCACTAATACCACTGCTAATGTTTTTGATATCAATTTTTGCCACGATTTTTCAAATTTCTGGAAAATGACAACATTAGGGTTTTCGGTCTTTAAAATTTTTAAATCAAACACACTTTTTAAAACTAGTTCATATATATGATGCCGGCATTGTAAATACAAAAGATCTTTTTCTAATAGGCTTTCAACAATATGTAGTAGCTGTTCCGTTTATGTGACCGGTGTTTACTGCTGTTGTATCAAAAACTAACGCTTTCACTTTATCTTGCAAACCCCACTCGTAAACAGCTTTACAAATAGCTAATGCTTGGGCTCTTCCAGTGCTTGCGTCTAAAGGTGGAACCTCGAGTAATTGCTCTATTTGACCATTGGAGATTATTATAGGGAGCCGGTCTACTTTCTCTTTTCCTTCTAATCCTGGAAGTAGTTTTCCATCCCAATGCAAACATACAGTTTCCAAATCCTAATTTTCGATCTTGGCTTTGATTTCATCAGCAATTTTTGTCTAGCAGTACGAACTGAATTTTTATTTAAAATGAAATTGTTTATGCATTGACCAAACGCTTCTGCAGCAGCAACTATAATTTTAACAGCATTTCTGTCACTTATTTTGCAAGCGTCAAGAACAGCCGCAAGTTTTGGAGTGACTAAATTAGTATTTCCCCTGGCTTTCTTTAAAGGTGGCTCTTGTGCAATTTCCATGTCAGAAGCACTATCTTCACAATTTGAATTTTCCGGGTCAGACAACGAAATATCGTTTATTGCAACAGTTCTTAATAAATCGTTAACTTCTTGTGTACTTTTATTTCTCCTTTCCAAAAAATGTCTTTGTCTATCTTCTGTTTGTTTTTCTGACTGTTCAAGTTCACGATCGATGCCATGCATATATCCCGGTCTTCCCTCTTTTCTTTGATTCAATAAAAATATTTTATCTTCTTCAATTATTATAATAGTCAATGCATTTGCAGGAGCTATATCAAATAAGTTTTCAATTTTTTTGGTAAATACTGTCTCTTTTTTCTTTTGTTCTTTTGTCTTTCTAGCTGAGTTTTTTTTTGCAGATTGCGCCATTCATTATACAGTTTTTCCAATTTTTCAATCCAGTGCTTCTCTTCTCTAGTTGAAATACTTACTTTTTGCCAAAATATTTGCACTTCTTTATTGTTAAACGGCACTTTCCCTAAGACTTAGCTTAACAACACGCGTTTTAAAAAATAGAATTCTCAAAACTTCTTTCGCAGACGGGTATTTACTACCCATCAAGCTATTTGAATAGTTACCAATTAAATAAATAGGCGCAAATGTTGTTGCTAGGGGTATAAATAGAAAACGGTTGAAGATAATCAAAAACTTTATATTTTTCTCAAATGTCATTTTTATGAGTAATTGATATTAGCTTAGTTATTCAAGGCCAAAGTCAACTTTTTTGAAAAAATGCTGATTTTTCGAAACTTTGGGGGCTTTGAGGCACCACTTCCCCGAACCTAGTTGGATAAAATTTTGCCACAATCATTTTTTTGGGAAAGGGAACCAGTCTGGGGGGTGCCGCAAGCGTATTTCTTCTAAGTGGCAGTCTAATATGCATACATACATATGTATATAACTATACACTGGTTTGGGTGCGCTTCTAAACGAATTTACAGATCTCATTTCAATTAACTAATTAACGTTATAAGAAATATCGACTTCCTTGCACACTTTCTGCAAGCCTTCATCCTTAATCGAACTACGAGTATAATAACCAATAGTTCATGCATAAAGTAAGCTTCTAATGCATTCTAATTTGTAAGTAAAACTCCTAAATTAGCAGATCTACACATGACTTTATATAAAGAGTAATTTTTGTCAACCACAAGGTGTCACTTACTGCTCGTTTATCGGACGTACCGCTGCGATCTGGTAATGCGCAATTCAGTTATCTGGCCCGGAAAAATTAACCTAACCTGCAAGTTGTGTTTTTGTTCTGTTTCCAAATGTACTGTCATTTAGACCATACTCCGTGCACTGGCCGGAACGACGGTTCACGACGGCAAAGCGATTTATATCTTGCACTCGCCTAGGCTGCGTTGGGTTGCAATTTCTCTCGTTCATTTTCACCGCTGAGCCGCACTCACTGAAGCGTTCAACGACTACCAACAGGCTAACAAATGAGTGCCTTAACCGTTGACGTGCAACATCCCCCGTAAGCAACAAGCCAACTTTACATCCATAGCTATTGTTGCAACTGCTAGTAGCGATGTCGGAAAGATCGGCGTTTCGCGATAGCTACGGTCAAGTTCACGTCAGCGTGTCATTAGCGTGTAAAATGGTGCAGTAGTCGCGCGGCTTGCTGCTGCGGCCAGCATTCAATATATTGGACTAATAACAAAACAGCAGAGAAATATCCACAAATGTCTAAAATGAAATGAATGATAACAGGAAAATGAAAAATAATAATAAAAAGCAGGCAAATTAAGAGCGTACAATTGAGAATTGTAACGGATCGCTGGCGGTTAGTCCGCAGGAATTTCACTTACAAAAACCAGCCGACACGCACATGCATATGCACGTACTCGTGTGTACATATGTTATTGAATGTATTGCTGTGAAATGCCTTTCTACATATAAGGGCGTGAATGCAAGGTGCAGGACTTGTGTTGCGTTTGCCGCCACTTAAGGGCAAGAGAAAAGGATCCGGTTTCACATTTGCTCAGCGCGATAAGCATCTTGATCTTGCCGTCCGTAGTGTGGTCGATAATTAAGGCTGTTAGTGGCGTGCAAGCGTTGTTTGAAAAATTCCCCTAAGTTAGCCTGATGGTTGCGCTATCCTTGAAGCGTTTCTAAGAGTCTATGACGCAAATTAAAGAATTACTAACAAAGAAAAGCACAACATCTTATTTTATTTCCCATTGCTCCCCAATAGAGGTTTTGTAGTTGTTCTTTTAAGTTGCGCAGGTGAAAATATAACAAATAATTGCCAGAGTTCGCTGACTTTTTTGATGTAAGATCAAATACATACATTAGAAGCATACAAACATACTTGACCTAAGCCAAACAGCAACATATTTGGAAATTTTGGCAAGTTGTCAAATAACAACCCAGCAATTTGAGTTATAACTCTCTGATAAGGACTTGTCAAACTCGTAATCGAGAAACTGAACCAATGGTAAAACATTAATGCTTTGAGTAGGTCATGCTGCCGAAATGCTTCAAAAGGATACTCTTAATTCCACTGGAAATATCGTCTCTAGCTATGTTCAGCTCTTTAAAGTTAAGTGCAGATATATAATTTTTTAAATCGGTGTAACACTTATGACACTGACAGACTCTCAACGTAATTGAAGCAAAAATTTAAGGGTTTTTGAATAAATGCGAAGATGAAAGAACAACAAGATTTGGATGCAAGTCGTTGCCAATACTGAAATTCCTGGAGGAATTGGCTCGTGTTACTTGTTGAAATAATGACGTCTTGTGAAAATTCAAAAACCAGTAATACAAACACAAAGGTGAAAAGTATACCTGAAAGAACTTACAATACAAAGCATGTTAAAATCGGAAACGTCATTTCGTTTCTACTACCATTTTTAATGTGCGTCTGTCTATTGTATCACAAATGGAGAGACCTACATACATACACTGTTATGCGCACTCCGAATGACAGATGTAGTTTATGAGAACCTTTTTCTACTTGGTCACAACTTTTCCCAATACGTGTGCCCTAGGCATGTCCCGGCCTTTTTCAACCCCCGAATATCCCGGGATCAGTCCATTCAAATCCCGGCTTTGTTTTGCCCTTGCCATTATAAGTGAGCTAGATAATATCCTCCTCGAGTAGAAAATAATCCTTACTATGAAAGCGATGTCAATAAAACTAACGACGAGGTGCTTGAAGTGGATAAGGCAGAAAGTCTCAAAGATAAATTGCCTGAAGTTTTAACGAGCAGGTCGAATTGTCCAATAATCCAAAGGCATACAATTTATCAGAAGGGTTAGTAAAATAAATTGATAGTTTTTGTAATGGTGGCGATAAAGGTTAATTCCTACATACAGCATTTAACTTTTTGTCGACAATCCAACCAACAAGTCTTGAGCCGGAGCGGTGCTTTTCCACTTCAGATTTTAAATGCAACCTGGACCTAAATTTTTCCAGGTTCGAGGATAACACACTTAAGGCTTTTATTTCTTTAAGATTGCATTTCAATAAAAAAAAAGAATAATTTTGCCTCGTCTTAAGTGGAATGGGTGATTTTTTTTTACTGAATGGTTATATATTAATATTTAATATTGGTCTCAAGTGATTAAAAATAATTTTACTTTATGTAGATGCATTTGCTTCTGTACCAAATAAGTTTATTTATACTTGAAGTATAAACTAGTTTGTATGTGTGTCGAATTTTACATTTGTTTCTTTTTTGTTCTTGAAAAGACCAACAAATACATACATACATGAATTACAACAAATCGTTCTTTGTTCTATTAATGTTATTTTGCCTACCTCTATAATACAACGATTACAGACGTGTTAAATTTTTTGTTAAATTATAAATTACGAATCAAAACTTCGTGAAATTCGGGATCCCGGGATTGTATCGGGATTTTGTTTTCAGATCTCGAAAATCCCGGGATCAATAAAATGCTCAAAATTATATCCCTAGTGTGTTCATTATAACACTGACTTTGAAACGACTTCCACGATGTTATCCAGCAATAAAGGCCACAAAGTAATCATGAAATTTAGAAATTGTAAACTTCATTTAAGCCGTTAAAAATCGAAATTAAATTAAATACTATTTAAAATCATGAACTTAAAAAAACCAAAGTATATTAAAGTAGAATTGAAACCCACAAGGTTAACACAATCTGCTTGACAAAACATGCAAAATATCAAAATGATATTTAATCAAAGTAATTTATACATGAATGAAAATTAGAAATATATGTTGGGAATGGAGTGTGCATTTTCGTTTAAGGGGCTATATATAGTACACTTTTGTTGGTCGCAAAAATCGAAATTTTTTAATTGCATTTTCTTAAATTATGTTCTTTTGAATTTACTTCCTCCAAATTTCATAAAGATCTGAGCACTAGGGCTAAAGTTACAGCTGTCAACAGCGCGTACCTCCCGAATGCCCCCAAATACGTGCAAAACTTTAAACGCGATTTTGTCAAAATGTTTTTTTTTAAAAGGTCCCGTTGAGGTGAGAAAGTTTTTCAAGAACCATGTAACCTATGGAACGAAGGAATTTTTATTTGAAACAAAAGTTTTTAATTTGGGATAAAAAACTGAATTTTTAGACCTTTAATCGAAATCGAATTTTTCAGTAAAATCTTATCTAACTAATGAAAACTGTTGTTTTTATTATTGCAGATGATCCATTGCCTAAAAAAGTGTATTAGCGTAGCTGCTGTAGTGCCAACAAATGGGCACAATTTTAACTCAAAAAACCAATTTTTTTCAGAGAATAACTAAGTAACTAAGTAACCCCTTAAGTATTTATTCAAAATCATATTAAAAATACGGTAGGAGTAAAATATTCTCATAAGCTTTGATTGCAATAATTTAATTAACTTGCAATTTTTTTGTATTTAGATAATATTAGATACTGCTAACATTTCCCCAACTAACATAATTTTATGGTGCCAATAAGTAACAACCCTATGTAAGAGTATTCTAAATAACCTTTCGTCTGTTTCCTATAATGAAGTGTTTAATTAAAATATATGTATATTATATTTACTTTCTTAATAGTTGCCAGTCTTAAAATATTTTCTATAAGTTCACATTTAATACCCATATTGCTGGGTTTTACTTTACCAACGGTGTTTATAAAATCGGCCAGAAAGGATCGCCAAACGAAGATCTACAAAATCTTAATTGGCGTATAATTATAATAGATTTAATTTTCAAACTTTACCATTTTCCATCGTAGGTTCCGTACAGTTTCAGTTCTTAACCGGTTCCAGAAAAAAGAGATATGTTATGACCTAGATCGAACGATTGCAAGAATAAAATGCCAAACCAATTTTCGGGTGAAATTATAAATTGTGGGTTATCCTAATATAATAATAATAATAATTTATAATAATAATTTGGGTTGTCATTGATTTGGGAAAATTTAACTCGATTTGGGTTCTGGGAAACAATCAAAGTACGGCTGCATATCGATAATTTTTACTTACCAAGCACAGAAAAAGAAAAAAAAGAAACTTGTGAGAATAAAGTCCTCCTAGGAAAATTACCAAACGAGCATTTTCAATATCAGGTTTTAAAAAAAGTTAGGAAAAATATAGATCTATGATAAAATATTTAAACTACATTTTTCTGGAGTTTTATTTTATTTTAGTAAATGTACAATTATTTACTTACGTGTTAGCCATTTTCTTACATGAAGCAAAAATTAAATTTATATTCCATCATTTTATTTTTACTTTTTTATAAATATTATTTTTATATAAAATCTTTCGTTGTTAATAGTTTCGCTTATTATGTTTAGCTGACAGTGGATATTTTTATGCAAATAAGGTCATTATGTTCTGACAATACATCAAAAGTTCTGGTTTAACCAGGTTTTTACTGACCAAAAAATTATAAAAAGGTTTTTATTCAAATTGTTCGAGTCCAGGGGTTTTTAAAATCATTAGTATATAACTTTTTAAACTAGGTTTGCGAAAGTATGATATTGCACAAAACAGTGCGTAATATAACTCGTTATGCCGCTGAGTTCGAAATTTTAATCTCAGTTAGGGCAGTATTTCTGCCATGAAAAAGCTTCTCATTAAATATATCTGCCGTTCGGAGTCGGCACAAAATGGTAAGTTCCTTCATTTGTGATAAAATATAAAGACGCACACAACAAATGGTAGGAGAAGCTCGGCCAAACACTTAGCTATATTGTTATTATCGTATTATTATTATACAAAACAGTTTGGATATTTATTAATCTGGAGCTGCATTTATGACTATTAATTTAAATGACAAAAGTAATTACAAAACTCCTCAGCCAATTGGTTGCTTTTGTAGGAATTTTTAACTTTATTTTTAAGTTTGATTTTTTTTTCAATATGATTGCCTTTTAAAAATTAATATAAATAATTGTTTACAATTATTTTAATAAATAACCAAAATGAAATTATTTTATTCTTCACGATGCCAACACTCGCTAAGAAGAACAATGACTTTTTAATGATTTTCTTTGTCTTAAGTAAAGGAATGATATACGATATTCATACCTTAGTGCAGAGAAAAAATATTTTAAAATTCACTTCAGGAAAGAATTGGTTTTGAAGTACAAAAATATTAAATAGAAAAATTTTGAAAACATAGTTTATTATCACATAATTAATTATCACTTGCTTATATGAACCGTTATTCCATTTTACGTTTAATAAAAATCAACACCTTGTCGAAATTCGCAACCGTATGCCTTTACACATAACATATCCATACATGCGTTTGAAAGAATAAAATGCGAAATAGGGTGAATCTATCACTTACATTAGTTGAAAACCACATTCGAGGATATCACAGTTCGAATGCTGTTACAGATACGAGTATGTATGTAGTTTCCAGATATTACCAAGTCTAACGACACCTCAATAAATAAATCGAAAGAAAAAACTACTTTGGAATAATTTATGTGCCTCGCGAAACACAAATACAAAATACTTACATAATCATATGTAAACAAGCTTTGACGCTTACGATCGAAGCGATCAACTGACATTGAACTCTGGCGAAGGTGTTTGCATGCCAGCAAGAGGTTCAAGTTTACAAGGAGGAGAGTTGTCTGCAATTGTTTTGTTGGTCTCGGTTCGCTGAAACTAACAACCGCTATGAACCGTTACACGTGCATGTATTCTTCAGGCATCAGTTTAATGAATTGTTAATTGCATGCAAATTGTTTATTAAATTTAAAACAATGCTGGTAGAAGCCCAGACGCTATTGTCTGCAGACGTTTATAGTCTTTTCAAAAGTGAAACTGATCATAAATGAAATATATTTGCGTTCCATTTCATATGCAAAATTAGCACAGGCATGTACCGTGACTGAAACGATTGACCATGCGGAGATTATTTTATAACAGTGGCAAGATTCCTTATTGCGCATTTTTTTCTTTCATTTATTAAAAAACCGAGTTCATAATTCTATAAAAATCGCGTAAGTTACTTACTTACTTAATTGGCGCATCAACCGCCTAAGCGATTTTGGCCGAGGTCAGCAAAGCACGCCAGCTGTCCCTATATTTTGCTAACTGGCGCCAATTGGAAATCCCAAGTATAGTCAAGTCTTTTTCCACTTGGTCTCTCCGCGTCAAAAACCTTAAGGGCTGGAGCTATTTCATCCATTCGTACGACGTGACCTAGCCAGCAGAGCCGCTGGTTCTTAACCCTATGTCTACGTCCTAGTACAGCTCGTACAGCTCATCGTTGCATTGTACACGGTATTAGCCGTCGCAAAGACGCAAAGGTTCATAAATCTTTCGAAGAATCTTTCTCTCGAACACTCCAAGAGCCCTCTCATCTGATGTTGTCATCGTCCAGGCTTTTGCGCCATACAATAGGACGGGCACGATGAGAGACTTATAGAGTATGGTTTTTTTCCGTCGAGAGAGGACTTTACTGTGCAATTGCCTACTCAGTCCGAAGTAGCACTTGTTGGCAAGAGAGATTCTGCGTTGGGTTTTAAGACTGACGCTGTTATTGGTGTTAATGCTGGTACCTAAGTAAACGAAGTCCTCTACTTTTTCAAAGTTATCACTGTCAACAGTGATGTTTGATCCCAGTCGTGAATGTGCCGACTGTCTATTTGATGACAGGAGATACTTTGTCTTGCCCTCGTTCACCTCCAGACTCATTCGCTTCGCTTCTATATCCAGTTTGGAGAAGGCAGAAGTAACTGCGCGGTTGTTAAGACCGATGATGTCAATGTGCCAGGAATTGCACACTCTTATAAAAGATGGTGCCTGACCGATTTAGTTCTGCGACTCGAATTATCTTCTCCAGCTTTAGGTTAAAGAAATCGTACGACAAAGAGTCTTAAAACCTTCTGTTAGCCGTCGAACTTTTTGAAAAAATTTTCAGGCGCTTTTCCTGTCGGCCAGCATCTCAAGCTCTTCACACCCACGCATCTCGGCCTCTCTCTTTTCTCACGAAAAATGCGTCTTGCTTCCTTCTTCAACTCACGATAACGCTCCCGCCCAGATCGCGTTGCGCCCGAATGTAGTGTGGCCCTGTAGGCAGCGTCTTTACGTTCCGTAGCGGCGCGACATTCCGTGTCATACCAGTTGTTCTTTCGGACTCGCTGAAATCCGATGGATTCTTCAGCGGCGGTATGTAGAAATATGGTTCCACTGCTCGGAAATATCGTTCTGTTGGTTATTGCTCTCAGAGAGCAGGAGTGCAAGTCGAGTGGCGAAGTGGGTGGCTGTCTGTTGCGATTGCAGCTTTCCGACGTCGGGGTTCCTTGTGTTCATTTGCGTGCGTTTTTTGCTGCACAGAGGCGTGTGCGAATCTTAGCTGCCACAAGAAAATAATCCGAGTCGATGTTGGCTCCTCGGATCGTGCGTCGATTTGGTTTCGTGTCTTACCATCTGGAGACAGACTCGTAGCCTGGTGAATCTTCTTATGCTGGAACCTGGTATCACAGACTACCATGTTTCGGACCCCAGCGAAGTCGATCAATCTCAATCCGTTATCGGACGTTTCGTCGTGGATACTGAATTTTCCGACTGTGGAAACAAATATGCTCTCCTTGCCCACCTTGGCATTGAAATCGCCAAGGACGATTTTTATATCGTGGTGGGGGTACCGCTCATACGTGCGGCCAAGCAGATAGTAGAAGCGATCTTTAGTCCCATCGTGTTTCTCTTCCGTCGGGGCGTGGGCGCAAATCAGGAAGATGTTAAAGAATCTCGCCTTGATGCGGATTGTGGTGAGACGCTCGTCCAGCGGAGTGAACGACAGTACTTTACGGCGAAGTCTCTCTCCCACCACAAATCCGACACCGAATTTGCGCTCCTTTACATGTCAGCTGTAGTAGATGCCGCAAGGGCCCCTTGCCCCGTCCATCGCATCTCTTGGATGGCGGTGATGTCAGCCTTTGCTCTGCTGAGAACATCAACCAGCCGGGCAGAGGCACCTTCCCAATTAAAGGTCCGGACATTCCATGTGCATGCCCTTAAATCATTGTCCTTTAAACGGTTGCCTTGGTCGTCATCAAAAAAAAGGGGTCTCATCCGAGACTTTGTTTTCTTTTTCATTGGAAGTTGTTTTTATACGTGGCAGGTTCCAAGCCCTGCGCACAACCCATTGCTGGGGGTGAAAATTTTGAGTTCGTTTATATAGCGAGCCGCTTGCTTCAAGACAGATGCCCGCTTGCAGCCGCTTCTCCTGGTGAACAGACGCTGCGGACTTTAGTGGACCCTTAAACCTCACGGGATTTTTGTTGAGTTTTTAACAATATGTTTACAAATAATTTTTGTATAAAACGTGACACGTGTAAAATGGCAAAGTAGGTACAGTAGTACATTTTTTCGATGTTACCGATGTTAAAGGTATATTCCGTAAATTTAGTGAAATTAATGTACTACTAGTTGAAATATAAAAAAAATCCGCACTTAAAAAAAATTTCGTTTAAAAGAATCTTTCAAATACAAAATTTGATTCATACGAAAATGGCAAATAAACTGTCGCTATAGACGAAATAAACTGTGCAAACTGTCGGAAAATAATAAAAAAAATTAACAAATACGTGAGCTCTTGTTTGGTACATTTGACAACAAAAAAGTATCATAAGCGAAAAAAGAAACGAATGTTATAGGAGTGGTTTTTATTTTTCTTATAAGGATATGTATAAAAATATTATTTTATGATAGTTTTCTAATATAACTGATAATGTTAGCAATTTCTTGATGCTTGAAGATGTTATGGCGCTAAAGACCTATTTTCTTCTGCTTTAAAACAATTTCCCACGATTGTATGAATGTCCACAGTAATGGATTCGATGAAACATGCGTTTTGTTACGAACTCTTAAAATATTCAGGTACAGTGAAATCCATTAAATTTGAATAGTTTTAAGCTTTTCCCCCAAATTAAAAAAATTCGTATGACTGGCAAAGGATGTAATGACTCTCAGAGGTAGGGAAAACCGAAAAGCGCGTGAACAGATTTTGGGAAAAACTATTACATCTGTCAAATACAACCTATACCTTAGTATTCCACAAACAATTTACGTATTACTTAAGCATGAATTGTTACAACATCAAGTATTTCCTCATCAGGCTTACAATATTATTTCAAACCCACTACAACTAACGGTTTGGCCGATTTACCAGAATTTTCCAACAAACATTTTTGGGGTAATATATTGCGACTTTTGACGTACGGAAATGTTTTCTAGTAAATTTTAATATAGGAAAGTAAATAATCATGAACCAATTACTACAGATCACGTGTACAGGCAACCGTGTATTTTTAATTGATTTTGAGAAAAAATGAGTAACGTCGCTTTGAACTTTTTCGTTTTGCTTACACTTCATAATTTATTTTTAATTATTCGTGTTGATTTTCTAACATTTTAGATTTTCGTGAAAATTTTTGCTATTTATTTTAAAAAAATGAAGTGTTTTGTGATTGGGTGCAATAACAAATACGAGCAAGACAAGTCGATGCACTTGTTAGGTCTACCGAAAGACCTTAATTTGGGCAAAAAGTGGGTGGACTTTTGCAGACAGTACGTTGAAAAAAATTCAAAAAATTACAGAGCACTTCCTACCTGAAGATTTTGAGAGTAAGCCAGCCACAAGCTATTTTCAGATACTTTATTTTTTAACATTGATTTTTTGCACAAATTTACATTTGGAGGGTTCGCGGTATTTATGCTCCAAACCAATTGTGTTGCGCCGGCGTATTTACTACTTGATGGAAGCGTTGGACGATGTGTATACAATTACTGCCAATCATGTTGGTGCTCGAGATGTTGATAAAGTTGACGCCTATGATTTGCCAGATTGAAAATCCAGCAGCGATGTTGGAGCACTTTTGTTAAACTCCCTCTAATGCGAAAAACATATCAATATAAACACTTTTTACTAATTTTCAATAAAATTTACTTAATAAACATTTCAAATATAAAAATTGTTCACAGCAGCCAATCACAACATTCTTGTTTTGTTCTCCTCTTTATTACAATTTCGTTTCATTTGACAGCAAATAAACATGGTGTCTAAAAGTACTACGTCATTGCCAGAAAATTATTTTTTTCTCTCACTTCGTATTGCGTGATCTGGTATAGTTGGTTCATGGTAAATAATAACCAGTAAGAAAAGCAAAATTCGGGCGAAACCGATTTTTATATACCCTCGTGATGTATTTTTGTATGGGCGGTGCCCATAATTTCATAAAAACCCCGTTTGTTTGTTTCAAATCGCTGTTAGTAATAAGCTTTACTCAATTTGTTCCAATAAATACTGAAAAACGTTTTTTGCATTTTTCAAAATTACCGTTATATGGAAGTTGGGCGTGGTCCGATTTAAAAAATTATTGACGGTAATGCTAATGGTATTAAGGACAATATGTTCACCAAATTTTGTGACGATACCTTACATTGTTATTGAGATACCTACAGACGCTTTTTTATAAAAAGAAAGTTTCCTTATTAACTATCTATCTAAATATGAAATTTTAATTAATATCTTCCAATAGATAAAGAAAAACCGAAAGTTTTGCATTTTTCAAAATTTCCGTTATATGGGAGGTGGGCGAGGTCCAATTTTTTTAATGATGGTAATAGCGATATTGAGGAAAATTTGTTCACCAAATTTTGTGACGATACCTTACATCGTTATTTAGGTACAGACATTTTTTCCTAAGTGGTCGTGGCAACGCATTTTTCAAAAACTTCCGTTATATGGGAGGTGGGCGTGGTTATTGACCGATCTGGACCATTTTCAATACCAACCTACTCTGTCCAAAGGGCAATCTATGTACAAAATTTCATTGATATCTCAATTTTTACTGAAGTTATTGTAACCACGGACATACAGACGGACGGACAGAGTCAGGACTAAATCGATTCCTCTTTTCATTCTGATCATTTTAGTGTGTATATGTCTATATCTATCTCGATTATTTGTTGCTGTTACTAACAACCGTTATGCGAACAATGTTATAATACCCTTGTGTACAAGTACGCTCGGCTAAAAAAACAATAAATAAATAATACAAACGATAAAATTCCTTTGGATTTTCTATAACTCCATTTATTTGGGTGATGATAGTTTTGTGTAAATTTTTTTCTTGATATCACCTAGGGGCAGATCCAGGGGGTTGTTTGAGCCAGCCAAAGTTTCCGGAACCTCTAATACATTGTGTTTTCTGGCATCCGGCAGCAACACTTGCGTTATAAATATCGAGTGCGCGAAGTGAGAAATTAAAATTCATTTTCAGATGACTGATGAGTGATGAGTGATGAGGTAAACTCTACACTGAGCTGCTGTAGAACCTACATTTTTTGAAATATATTCGACACCCAAACCCATTCCTGAACCTTTTAACTTATAGCTACAAAATTTTTGCCAAAAATGTTCACGTAAATCGCATTAATTTCTTACTGTATAACATTTCGTTCCAAGGGAAAAAATTCGATTCTGCCGAGTGGGAAGTTTACATATATCCCGATTCGAAGGAAAGGAGGGAGGTCAGAGAGATGTGATCACACGAGGCACAATTAAATTTTCTCTCGAGGGACGAACGAATGTTCCTTGAGGAACGAACGTTTCGTTGTCTTACGCCTGGTGGGATAAGAGAAGCAAAACATTTTTTGGTAAAATAAATAAGAAAACTTGATGCTAAAATGTTTTTAGATGCTTAGGAATCTCAAATTGTTGCACAAAATATAAAAGAGCTGAAGTGGCTTTCTTCGTCACCACAATTTTCGCTATCTTCGATTTAGTCAACTTTTTAGAATTGACCACGTTTAAATCAAAAGGGTTTTTATGGTTTTTATAATTTTTTTTTTCCAACATTGATTTTGAAGTCTATCATCGCGGTTAGAGTGCACCTCCATTCAACTTTAACTACTGCTTGCAGCTTACTTGTTAATTTTCACTCGTTCTTGTTTTGTAGAAGCCACGGATAAGAGGAACAATTGAGGATATCAATAATAAATTCGGTTTTGTTACGGAATCTTGCTTCTAAGTCAACGTTCAACCGATTTTCCCAAATTCAATTTTCACTCATTCAGGTGGGCTTCAAGTTGAATATTTTTTTGCTCAGGGGACGCTAAAAGTGTTTAATAAAAAAGGCTTCCTTGCACACACAGGCTCTGAAAGTTACGTCTCGTCGACAACCATATACCTTATTATAGCGATTGATAGATTCAGTTATGGATTTAGAAATCAGAACTGGATGGTTGTTCAACCCCGTGGCTACACACAGCGCAAGGCAATTTGGTGGCCGAAATGCGTAACCAGAAAAACGAATTTTAAAATTTGCGCCTCACATATTCTGCACTGTGAGGTTGAAAATTGATTTGTCACTGGGAAAGACGCACAAGAGAAATAAGTGTTAGGTCCACTGACATTTAGAGGATATATCATCAGATGTGTTCGCAATTAAATTGAGACTCTACAAGTTATACAAAAATTACTTCGGAAAAGATTACAGATTTTTTTTAAGCCGATCACAGCAATGAGCAAAATCATTTCTTCACACTCTAAACAACTGCAACAAACAGTTGTACTCATCGATACTTCGATGATCTCTGCGTATATTAAAAACATATTTACGAAGCAAAACAAGTGAAGACCGATTGAATGGGTTAGCGTTGTTGAGCGTGCATCGAGATGTGGAAGTAACAAATGAGAATGTAATTGATATTATGTCGAAGGTACCAAGGAGAATAGTTATTCTTTTATAAGCTGAATTATAAATTATGATAGGTCCATTCGTACTGTATAGACGCTGAATACTCGTCAAATAAAAGTAGGACTTATTAATGTTCATTTAAAAAAACACCTCCCCCCGAAATATTTTTCTGGACCCGCCTCTGATATCACCTCTCAAAAGCTCTTTAGACCAGTTCTTATCATCATACATATGTACATATATAGTTCGAACTTTTATAATTCTGATAAACAAAAAAATGGAACTTATTACATGTATTTATCTTGTGTTTTTCATGTCAAAATAAGGTTATTATAAAAATTTTCATACAACTAAAAAACTGAAGTAGGTCCTTTTATCGAGTTATTGCAATACATATATGCGATGGACTAAACTTTCGCTTTACCATTGAACAATGTGAACACTTGTAGGCAACACATTTGGATTCAGTTGTTCAAACACCGACACAAGGAGCTAATTTTCATAAATTAAATCAGCTTGGAAGGAGCTTAGGGCAATTTCGTCTTCCTCATCCCAGTATCCAAACATTCCAAGACTAACGAACCGAGTTTACCGACATTTTCAATAACCTGTGTACAATTATGTAGGCTGAAATGAAAAACATTATCTATTCGAAAAATGACTGTACTACATAAATATCCGAAGGAAAACCAAAATTCCAATTTACTGTATACACTGTATATACTGTATATACTATACAGCTCTCAAGAAATTAAAAAAATATACATATATGACACTCAAGAAACGAAAAAGAAGTTTTCTCCTATACAAATGTTTTAAATCAGTCTGAAGACAAATATGATCGTTTATTTATTTCTTCAGGAAAATTTATAGCAACTTCAAAGTACTTTTTCAAGCAACAGAAATAAAGAAAAATATTTCTTGTCATTTTTCTTGAGAGCTGTAATCTAACACTTAATTGTGTGTGGCATGCGAAAACAAAGAAAGTTTGAGTTGCCCTTACAAAGGTTACAATGGTTTGTTTTAGAAAGTTGCTTAAATCAAAGAATTGCACGTATTAAGGGGTGTGCTTACCGAGTACACACTGTATTGTCGTTCTACCCCCGATTGCTCGATATTTTGCATAAATCACATTTTCGCTTTGTACCAAACACGAATATTGTACATAAATAAGTATGTGTAAACATATACATATATTTATGTACATATGTATGTATGGATGTCCAAAGATGATTTTACTTAAATGCAAAAGATATTTTGATTTTGAAATTGTGCTTAAAACCAATATTTGTGGAGCCACTATTTCTCTTGCAAAACTGAGATGTGTCGTGGTTGTGATTAAAAATATTGTCTTAAAAAAGTACCGGTTTTACTTTTTAATTAAATTTTGTCCAAAACGAATTATGATATTGCGCACATTTCTGCATAGGTAGCTAGGTACCTTATTTAATTTTTTTGGAGTTATGACACAATTGAAGTTAATAAGGTTTATTTAAGTGTGTATGCACAAATATATGTATTTACATATCTTCATACATATGTACGTAAGTAGTAAATTTATTTTTACAGTTCTTAAATATTAATATTAGTTTGTACCTACGTAGGTAACAACTTTTCAGAGACAATGCGGAGATCTAGTGCCCATTCTTAATGACCGTAGCAACACATAATGTTCATACATATATTCTAACTTCTACAAATTAATAAATATATTTGTCGTATTATTAAAACTTTCTTTATATTTGTAGTTTATTTAGCAAACAATATTCTCAGGCAACTCTGTACGACAACCGTCAGAAAAACGTCAAAATTCCGACACAACATGTTAGTCAAAAAGTCTACTTAAAAAGAGTTAACACTTTGTTGCCCAGTGAAGAGTTACACACGAAAAGAGTGGGTACATTTGCTCTTAGCTGTTGTTCTCGCAACGCTAAAACGTTTTTTACACGCCAACAGTTGCACAAGCGAGTCAACTAGCTGCTATTCATCTTATCCCCTCAGTACAGAAACAACAAAAAAGATTGTGGGCGTTGCCCGCTCAAGTGCGCCAGGCTGTGTCGAATGGGAATACGAGCGACTGGAATAAATATTGAAGTAGCTACACACCGGGAAAACCATTTGCTTTGATCGTTATAGTTTGAGCGAGGCAGCAGGTACATTGCAAACTGTTCACTGGTTGCGGAAACGAGTTAGCTACAAACAAAATGGCTTTTATCAACAGTTAACGGCAACAGATGGCGCTGCTAGTACCGTTGCGAGTGTCATGCGCACGATTTGAATCCTTCCATTGGAAAATAAATTTTGAGGGTTGAAATAATTCTTATTATTGGAAGAATGTGGGGTTAGGCTCAACACAAATTTTTTAAACTTTCATTTTCTTAGCATGTCTCGATAGTAGCATTTGTTTAGATTTCGTCCTAGCGGAGCGGAAGCAAGATAATTATGTGTGCTTATTACTTTAAAAATTAGCTTTATAAAGAACGTACATATGTATTTATGAACATGCATATCTACATACCTAGATGTGTATATATGTATGTATGTATGTGTGCAAGGGGAAAACTTGTACTGCTTTCAGTTAGCCATCAACATTGGAAATCCCTCATTGTTCCGTTGTTAAACTTTTTATGTTTACAATGTATGTATGTACATATGTACGTATTAAGACTTATATGTTCATCGCATTTCCCCATTCCCCCTCTTCATTTGTGGATAAGTTCAAAGAATGGAAATACATACAAATGTATGTACGTATGTATGTCGGTATAAACCTCCGCCGACAACATAACTGCAATTGATTTTAAATATGTAGAGTTAGCACGTCGTAAGCCAAATGAAAGATGTATGTACATATATACATATGTACATAGGTATATAATAAATTCATACATATGTATGTACATATAGGGTAAGTTGTAAAGTGACCGGACACTTAACTTTTTTCAACTTCATGCTCAAGTTCGTTCCAGGCAGTCAATGATGTCGAAATGTTTCATAACTATTCAGTACGTGAAAGTCGACTAAGTATATAAGTTTTTACGAATAAGAGCTATTTTTTTTTAAATAAAAATAGTTTTTGTGAGATATGTCGTATTTCGCCAGTGACTGGACACTTTTTCTAGTGAGCGGACATCAACGATCCAGTGAGCGGACACTTTTGTGTGTTTATTAAAGCAAAATGATATTTTTTTTAAAATGAATTATTAAATAATATAAAATTGATGATTTCAGCTTCTCTCGTTGACAAAGCAGAATTATGTTTTAAAAATAGCGTAAGCCACTTCTGTCTACTATCTTTAAAAGGAGTTTTTCTACCACTGTCTTTGATTATTTTATACCCGAACATACTTGTACACAAGGGTATATTAACTTTGATATAGATATAGACACATATGTATATACCAAAATGATCAGAACGAAAAGAGAAATATGCATCCGTCCGTCCGTCTGTCCGTGAACACCATAACTTGAGTAAAAATTGAGATTTCTAAATGAAACTTAATATATATATTGCAAAAGTTTAATATCAAACCAACAATGAAGCTCTCTTCCCCTTTGTTAAAAATGATTGCAAACCCAATTTGTAGGGAAACTCGGGTACCTTTCCCTGGAGACGATCTTAGATAGTGGACTTAAGTATTTCGTCAAGAGAAAATCTACGCCCAAAGAGTATTTCGAGGGGCCCCCCTCAAAATCTTTTCTTTATAATATTTCCTAATTTGTTTTCTCATCTATCTTCTTACATATTGAGTACATTTTTTTGTAAATTTTTTCGTACGTACAAAATTAAAATAAAATAAAAACATTTCTATGAAATTAAGACAAAACGAAAATCCGGGCCGCACCACACGGTCACCAAAACTAAAAAATATTCAACACATTTCCCGATAATAATAACTCGTAATTTTTACCTCTAAAAATCTATATGTCACAAGCAAAAACATAAATTTTTCGCACATTACGTATGTATGTAGGTGCACCAACTAAATTCTTTTAAATAAAGTCAGCGCTGCAATTATTGGGAAGTGACTTTGTTAGGCCGTTATAAATGAACGCCCGGTGATGTCCGGTCGCTGACACACTTACCCTATATGTATATACATAGGTATGAAGGCAAATAGTGAGCATTTAAATTCTGTACAAAATTAAAGAAAATGGCTGGTGTGTTTGGGAAGTTTTCTACATAGATATGTATGTTTTTACATAACTAAGTATACATATATATGTATATGAAGTTACCATTTTATCATAATGATCTTTGTGGCGCCTTTCTTAGATATGTTCATAGGTACTCGTGTGCAAGTTAACTTAAATGTAAACATTCTTAAATACCTGCGCTTAAATAAATATGTACATAGACACATATGTAAGTATGTAAGTATTTATGTCTATATAACTTTATTTAGGTCTGATCAACAGTTGACATGTTTTGTTTGATTTTTTTTTTCATATATTTTTGAATTCCCTTTTGGTCTCTAATTTTCATGGAAGCAGTACTTATGCTACTGCTGCTGCAACATTTCGTGTGTTGCATAAATTTTTCACCACTGTACATACAAATTCCTTGTTTCCGGTAACTTTGCTCAACAGGAATTTGTACTACCTGCCGCCAAGTGAAAGTAGCAACTGAAAGGTGCCAGCCTTTTGAGTTTCCAAGTTTTTTATGCTTCATTTTATTTCAAACAAAATTCTTGCCAAAATTCGTCTGGTGCGCGCATTTACAGATTTTTATATGTATGTATGTATGTATGTAAATACATATGTAAATATATACTAATATCGTCTACGAGTTGCTGCATATTTTATTTATGATTCTTTCAGATTCATTTCGGTGTCAGTGTACCTTCGTATGGTTTTACATACATTTCTAGGTATATTTGTAGTGCAAATGGTCATATATACAAGTGTATATGCTCGTATAACTTGACCTTAATACATAAAGAAATATATTGAATAATCTGAATATCGATTTTAAAAATCTAGCAAAAAAAAGTTTCAACCTTTGACAAAATATTATATTTAATAAGCATCAGCACTTTCATAAAATTCACAAAAGTAGAATTTGATTTTTTTTTCATAATATTAAACGAACAAAAATGTGAGTTAGCGCCTTTCTATGAGTACATACATATGTATGCAAATAAAAATTGTATCCTCGATAAATGGAACTCAGCCCATTATTAAGCACTGAAGAAATAACCTACTATATAAATACTGATGCATTTTTTTATTAATTCATATCATAGATATTAAGACCTGCTTTAAAAAATAGCGCTTAATATAAGATATAATATATATATATATAAATCTAAAAAATGTTGTGCACTCAAAAATCATAGTAGGTGATTATATAAAAATTTTGAAGATGATGTTTTTTATCTTAGCTTATGCCGACATAAAATATATTGTAAGTGGTAAATAAACATAACCCCTACAATCTATCTATCTAAGATCATCAATCTTATTTCAGGGTGACACCTTATGTCGATTATATTTCTAAACAATTGCGACACAAATTTATTCAACACAAATCAATCACACAATAATTTAGTATCTTTATTCCTTCCGTTTGCTCTTTAAAAGAAATTAAATAAACTATATCAGATGCAAAATAATTTGAAACTTACAAAGGTATTATTGACACGGCATTATTTGCGCCTGAGACAAAGTGAAGCCGAGAAGAAACTTGTAAACAGCCAATAGCTGCTATTAAAGGTTTAGATCAATGCAATCAGGCATTTCTTAACGGTGTATTAAAATGAATGCGTTTCACTCCTCTACTCTCTAACGATTTTAGATTTATTAGCATACACCTAGCGTGGTATGGAGGAATCGGATCACTAAAATGTAATCTTCGTAAAGCATATAAAATAAAGACCTTTTGAATTTTTTCTATACGTTTAATGTAGCAAGCATGATAGGGCCTCCAAATAAAAGAGACGTATCCTAATCTAGATATGACAAGGGCTGTAAAAAGTAACTTTAAAGTGTATGGATCTGAGAATTCCCAACTGTTCCGTCACACAAAGGCCAGCATTGCATACGACTTCGAAACTATAAAGTTACTATGATTGAAAAAAGAAAATTTGCTACCAAAAATTACTACCAAGTCCTTTATCTCATGGAATTTTTGACAGATGTTTGAAATATTATACGACGTTTGAAGGAAAGTGTTAAGCTTACTAAAGGTTACGTGATAGCATTTTCGATATTCAGCGATAAGCGATTTGTCTCACACCACGTATGAAGATTATTAAGCTTGAAGCGTGTGTGAATCTTGCGGGTTCTTTATTGTAGAACAACTACTTATATCATTTAGGAATAAAATATAAAAATAAAGGTCCCAGTACGCTTCCTTGGGGTACCCCGGAGGAAACAAAAAAGGGATGCGATAATGTATTGTTCACATTAACAACACAATGGCGATTAATTAGATAGGATTTTATCCATTCCAGAAAGGTAGTGTAAAAACTAATACTGCAAGTTTGTTTACTAAAACCGAGTGAAGCACCCTGTCGAAAGCTTTACAGAAATCAGTATAAACAACGTCTGTCTGAAGACCATCTTGGAACCCAGATATGCAATAATCTGGAAAGATGGCAAGGTTAGACACAATCGAGACATTTGTGTTTATTCCCATGCTGATTTTGGCAAATAATGCTTTTAACTCCAAAATATAACTTATCATTTACAATACATTCGAACAAATTGAAAATAGAAGCGAGCTTAGAAATGAGCCGGAAATACTTTACATCGTTTTTGTTACCACTTTTGAAAATAGGGTTGATATAAGCAATTTTCCAGTCGTCAAGATATACACCTGAGGATAGCGATCTTTTAAAGATTATACTTAGAGGATAAATAAGAAATTTACAACTCTTTATTAAGTCTGAGGAAAGCCCGTCAACGTCAGTCAAGGATAGGGATTCGAAGTTTAAAGACGATTCTAAAGTGCTTGACAAGTTCTCACTAGGATCATTACCTGAAGTAAAATTGGAGTGGAAGAAATCAGCAAAGATATTAACGGTCTCAATTGCCGACTACCCGTTCAAAAATATGTGCGAGGGAACACTAGAGCATGTCTACTCCAGAAAGCTTTAGGATTCGATTTTATATAGGCTTTAAAATTTAGAACATAATTTCTGTATAAAAATATATCAAGGCAATTATAGTTCTTGGCATATTTTTTATATTGAAGAAAAAAGAATAATTATTCGTCTTTTTGAATTTCTGATAAAACTTATTTCTTAGAATTTTTCTTGTATTTTTTGTATTTTGTTAAGGCGTTTAAAAAATGTTTTGATCCCTTATTTACGATAACCGAGAAATTCTGTGTTCTTGATATAATAATAATAAATTATTAAACATTTACAAATTGTTCAATACACATTGAATATTTATCAAGCTTTTTGTATTTTAATCAAAAATCAAAAGCTTTTTTCTTTGGTTAATTGAAAGTACGAAAAAATGTTACAGACAAATTATAAATTTTTGAATATTTGTAAATGTTTGATAATTTATCAAGAATACAGAATCAAGCAGTAAATATATAAACAAAGTTAATAACGTTTTTTTTTTGTTTGTAGATTAGAAGATTTCATTGAACTCAGGTTTTTAGAAAAACGTGCTCAAAGTTTCACAAAATTGAAGAATGATAAAACTTCACATTTAGATTTAAAGCAAAGCCCTCGGTTACAATCCCATCTCTTAACCATCTCTGCACCTTCACGTTCACTTTGGTGAAGTTTGATTAACTCTTGTGAATAAATAGAAGGTAATAGAACCTTCCACTAATGATTAAATTGAAACTTTAAAATAATAAGATTTGTGTACCATAACGTCAAGTGTTTTGATAGTTAATTTTGTTGTTTAACATATAAATTAAGTCACAGCGATTTCTGAGGCCGAGTTGGTAGTATGCCACTGAGATCGTAGGTCCGTGCCTCAGCCTGGGATTTTAAAATAGAATATAATGTAACATTTTTTCTTATAGCGACGTCGGCAGAATTTACTTTTAATTTCGAAATCCTGGCCTATAAATGCAGAAAACTATTTTTGAAGCTTTGGATTTCAATATGCTTGCCGATGTTCCTCTTAGGAAAAAGTCGATATTTAAGTTTCCCTGACATTATGCTTTTATCTGATACACATATGTTTGTATGAAATACTTTGTACATTTTTGACAATAACTTAAAGATTCGTCCAAACTGAAGTATGGTGTGCTTTAAAAAATCCTGATGTCAGTCTCATTAGCACATTGATTTATTCGTGTATTTTAGCTTTTACCGACCGGTGTGATTAGTAAATTTTTGATTTTATATTACATAAATATTCATATTTTAAATATAAAGTAATTCTACTTGGTGTATATTTTTTTGATGACTAAGAAATTAATTAATGCTGGTATTAGTTCTTAAGATTTTGTGACGTGGTTTTTGAAATAGAAACAAGCTAGGATTAGAATTATATGGGAGAATGACTGAACAAGGATTTCACGAAAAAATTATGGCATTTTGATGAACATAAGCCTTTTCTTCTATCTGTTAAATATTTGTCATATCAACTTTTTTTCAAAGCACAAATAATGCAGAAGAAGAAATGTGCTAGTCACCAGACACTTTACCTTTTCATCAACTTTATATGTATCTATGTAAATAATTATTTTATAAAAATTATTTTAGTTATACCTATATAATGACATTAAACATAACAGAACGTTTAGTAATAGAAACTCACATATGCATTATGCAGCTGAGAACTTTGTAAAATATTGTTTCATATATATTCAGCATTCAAAATCTCACTACTGTTTTAGTAACATTGATATAATTAGGCAACTTGTATTTCCTATATTTTTTAAACTACTTCTACGCCGGTCTAATATATTGAAATACAATTTCTCTCTTAGATAACTTTTAGCAGATTTTTAATCGGTAACCTTTATTTACATATATTTGATGTGCTACTTGGCTGGCTAATCTACCGGTCGTTGCATTTAAGCCCAAATAACAGGTTACGCGCAGTTCCAAGGAAATTGAACCATATAGATAAGGCTATTATAGAGATGGGTTGACTTAAAATAGAAAAAAAAAGAAGCTGCCCATTAAATTCATGTGAACTAGATAATTTTAAGTGCCAATTTATTATAATTGTGAGCAACATAGATACATAGTTTGAATTAAATATATAGTATACGTTGAAGTGTACAAACAATGTACATAAATATTTACTAATATTGATTGATTTGATATTTTTTGTGGGCTCTGAAGTTTAGTTTATATCGGACAGGAATACCTCTGAGTACTTAAAACTTATCATTTGGATAATAGTGACTGGCCTTCTTCCGTGAGTATTTCTGGTAATCTTCCGTAAGTATTTCTGTCTTCAAAAAGTTTTTCACAAAAATTATTCGTACTTGCCATTCGGACTAGGCGTTAGCCTTTTGATCCCTCCACTTTTTGTCAAAATCAAAGAAGATTGAGAAATAAAATAAAAATGCGCGTATTATTTAAATTTAAAAAGGTTTCATGGCATTCTACAATACACCGACATCAGATGGTTATAAACAGTTCAATTATAAATACTTACAAATTTATGTATGGTTATATATACGTATGTGTGCATGTATGTGCATTACCCAATTGGAAATGAGTTAAATATTAATTATTCCAAATATAAACAACTTAAAACCAATAGGACAAAACTAGCATACTTATTTAAGCGAATTGGTATGGCACAGAAACAGAAAAGTATCTTATATTTTTATAGTTAATTTCCTCCATTCATTTCTTCCCGACACGATTGCGGCTGAAAGGTTAGATGCTTAACTGCAACTCGATTTTTTATTCGAAAAAAAAGCGCACGCGACAAAATTAATTTTATATCACATCGCTATAGAATAACCTTTGTCTCTTTTCGTGCGTAGATATAGAGGCTATTCATTACTTTTTGCATTCCCAAACATTCCTTTTTTTTGCTAGATAATTTTGGTTAGTTTGAATGTATGTGAGCTTATATTTTCTTCCAATTTGCAAACGTGTTTCGAAAATTTCACGCTGCTAGTTTTAGCAAACACAGACAGTAAACGGTGGCACTCGTTGCCGAGGAGCGGAACGGAGAGGCGTACGAAGTGTGTATAATCAAATAAAAGCACAAATTGAGAGAAGGACAATTCGACGCAAACTACAGTTTGAAGAAGCTGGCGATGATTAAGGAAGGGAGGAAAACAACCAAGGTAGCAACAAAAAGTCAATAGTGTAAAATTTTACTAGACACATTTCATGTACATACATTGTTAACACAATGGTGAGATGTACGATTGAATACGTTGTAGTGAAGCGATTAGTCTCCAGACTAGCCCAAGCTGAAAACTTCTTCAGTAGGATAAATGCGTGATACGCAGGAAACAGGCTCGTGTATTGGACATCAAATCTTCAACAATGAATGGACAAATCTGCTTACAGTTTATTATTACGATAGATATCACACCAACTTCATTAAAACTGTACTCGGTATTCGTAAAGTCGAGCGCAAAGCCGCTTGCTCTGCATTGTGTTAGCGCTGTAAATTTTTCATGTTCATTTTTAAGCATTTTCAAAAGGGTCGTGCTCATTTCTCAGTAGATTGCGCTTTGATCCGGCAAAAGTGCACTTTTCTCGACTATCAAATAAACTTGAAGTTGAGAGTTGAGTTATTGATTTTTAATTTGTGTTTTTAAAATTAAATAGAAATAGGTTTTTCCTATGAAATTAGTACAATGCAAATAAACAGTTCAATTGTACTTTTATGTGTTACAGAGTTGCACTTTCTTTTTTTCAATATGTCACCCATAACTGAAACAAAATGTAATGGCTGTACATTATTCAAATTTCAATAAGTGAGCACGGGTATAAGAAGAAAAAGAAAGATGTGTGGATGGTCTAAAATTGCTATTGTCCAAATGTCAACCACGTTTTCCCCGGATTGGTTGAACGAGTTTCAATGTGGTCGTACGTCAGTTTTTGATTAGCCATGCCCTGGTGCCCCGAAAACGTCTACTACGAAGAAAAACGTTGCATCTCAAAAGACCGCATGGGTCATATCCTGCATGAAATTTTGGGCTTGAGCAAGCTGTTATTTCCTGACAGTCGACTGAACGTGCGAACGTGCTCCGAAAAAGACAAAGACTGTCTTATCGGACGGAAGGGTGATATCCGCCTTTTTTGGGATACACAAGGTATTACCTAGATCGACTACTTTGGGAAGGGCAAAACGGGCTCTATGATGCCGAGTTATTGGGCCGGTCCGATGCCAAATTTAAAAAAAAAACGGCCCATTTTGGCTCACACATCCGCTACGAACTGCTGCCCTATCCATCCCTGTAATTCGATACTTCCACAATATTGCTCCCATCCATTTAATTAATTATTTATTCAGTATTTAAGGCCAGTACTACAACGCCTTTTAAAATATAATTTTAAATCTAATTTAAGATTTTACTTTCCACCAAAAATTTTCTGAGCAAATCTTTAGTTCGACTTAAGTTCAACTTGAATTGTACAGGTTGGCGACTGAACTGCAAACTGTACTTTTATTTAATGAGGTAATATAAATACGCAACTTAACGAATTTAAATTTATTTTCCGTATGTTTATATAATGAAACGCATGGGTCACTTACAAACTTAAAGTTTTGCTCAAAAATAAATAAAAATTATGAATAAATCATCCCAAATACATAATTTCTTAGCAAATACAAGGTCACTATGGATTCAGTTCTTAACATAAATCTTTTGTCGGTTTTTATAATTTTCATAACAGAACATGACCGTTCAATACAATAAATTAACGGCGGAATAATATTTCAACATATTTTCATGAACGAGGTGTCATTTTGAACATATGTAGCGTGTTTGATGAAAAAAACTTAAAAATTTAATATATGTTTGTACAAACATATGTATATACATACATTGTATTTTAATAATTGTAACAATTACCAAAACTGAAAGAAGGCTTGTATTATCTTTCTGCAACTTGAAGCAATCTTAATGAATTATTCAAAGCAATTTCGTTTAAAGTACGAACATTTTCTCTACTTATTATAAAAAAATCAGTAAGAAACTCGTAAGTACGAATGAATTCGAAAGCTTCCCTAAACCGCTCTTGTCTCAAATTTTCGTAGTATACCATCTGCGCAAATTTTATTATCAGTATACATACACAATCTGATATCTATTATTAAAAATATTCTCCTAAAAATATTTCCCTCCTTGAACTAATTTTATCCTTGAAGAAACGCACTGGAATCCCTACGAAGTGTTTAACAATACTTCCAATAAGTTGTTTAACTTAAATGATATTGCATTAGACTGAAGACTTCATTCGCCTTATTTTTAAATGTTGACGCAAAGTTCTGAACTGAACAAAATTTACAGGACAAACAGAAATGAGTCTTCCATTCTGAAATGCGACAGATTTCATACTCTTTCAAAAAATGGTTTGGATGTGAACTTTATTAAATCACGTGTTTGCATACCTTTTAGTTATCAGTGCACTACCGATAGGCTCTCGAGCAACACTTGTAAATGTTTGTACAGCACTTAAGAGACCTAAACTGATTTTCGGATATTCGGGAAGAGAACCCATATGCTGATGGTTGGACGCGCGAATTTACCGGTTTTTGCAAAAGGACACGTTACTTTGTATTCGTGGGGAAATACACCCTCAAATCGTCAGCAGATTCTACCTATATTTTAAGCGAACAGAGAATTCGAAATAATTATGGCTAATCAGGCGATTTCGATTTTAATATCAAAATATTTTGGATTCCGACGGGCCCAAGTGCTTTGTATTCAGAAACTTTGGCCATCAAGTCTCTTGAAAGTGATATTCTGTATACATACTTTCGCAGTATTCCGGTAGTTCTGAAAATTTCTAATTGACCAGAGAGAGCGTGAACATAATTTGATTGGCCACTAAAAGGCAAGTGGGTTGTGGGAATCCTTCGCTTTGAACTTCGCTGATTTCTTAGGGCTGTTGCTTAAATCAAGCTTCTTTCTGTTTTGTAAGTTAACGTTTTCTTTTTATAAGTTTCTCCTTTCCAATCCGGTCCACAGTGCCATTCCTCTACAATCTATCGTTATGATAACTGATAAAATCCTTACGTCCTACAGTTGTACAACGAACACATAAATAAATAAATTTTTGCAAGCTTTGGGCTGCCTTCATCCTCAATATCTTCCCATTTCCACTTCTGCTGAAATGTTTACGTTCATCAATGTGTAAATTGTCCAGCGCAACGTCTACATATACTCGTACATACTTATGTATAATTGGCAGACAGATTCCCAGTGCATTTACTTGTCAATCTGTGGGAAAGTTCTTTTTTGTGTCCATGTATGTATGTAGTAGTGGAACGCCGCAGAGCAGTTTACGTATGGAGAATTTGAATAATTTTTACTGTGTGCCAAGGTTGTAGTCGTGAGGCAGTAGTCGGTTGGGCGTCAAACAGGCTGCTTCGTTATCCTTTTGTTGACAACAAACAATCAAAGCTATTGCCATTTCCTCGTCCATGATTGTCTTTTTGGCGGTCTTCCCAACTTGATTTACCACTGGCTAAAACGAAAAGGCGAAGAAAAGCCGAAGTTCGAATGTAAAGAAGCAGTGCTTGCTGTAGTATGACTGCTTGCGCTATCTCCAGTGTTAGCAATTTCTACCGTTCCTTTAAAATTAAATAATGTAATTGTATCGGTAGGTTTATATTTCGCTACGATAGTCGTTAATAGGCAACTAATTTACCTATAAAACCTTAGATATGTTCTTGAAAAAATATACTTACTTAAAAACTTTTCGCCAGCAAGAAGAGGAATTCGAAAGGAAAACTTCGATTGCAAACTTTGAAAAAGAACCTATATTTTCAATATTAATACCATTGAATTGTCCAGGTTGATTACACAAAATAACGAATAACGCCAATGTAATTTTGATTCAATAACTTTGTGGTGCAATGGGGCACAGTGGTGCTTTTGGGTATGCGGTTACAATCACGGCTGTACTCAATCCCTACTTTTACGTCCACGTTCGCGCACCCTGGGCAACGTGTGGAGCGTTGGGTCATGGCTAATAGAGAGGGAGCTTTAGTGGAGCCACTCCGACATATTTGGTTTAACGGTCCACTAAAGTCCGCAGCGTCTGTTCACCAGGAATTCAAAATTTTAACCCCCAGCAATGGGTTGTGTGCAGGGCTTGGGACCCGTCACGAAAGAAAAATTCAATGAAAAGTAAAATAAAGAATCGGACAGGTCCCCTTTTTAGATGACGACCACGGCAAACGATTTAAGGACCACGATTGGAGGATATGCACCTGGAATGTCCGAACCCTTAATTGTGAAGGTGCCTCTGCCCGGATGGAAGATGTCCTCGGCAGAGTAAAGGCTGACATCACCGGATTTGTGGTGGAAAAAGACTTCGCCGTAAAATACTGTCGTTAACTCCGGTGGACGAACGTCTCGCCACAATCCGCATCAAGGCGAGATTCTTTAACATCTCGGAAGAGAAGGACGATGGGACCATCGCTTCTACGAACTCCTAGAGCGCAGGTTCGAACACTGCCCCCAACACGATATAAAAATCGTGATAGGCGATTTTGATGCCAAGGTGTGAGGAGGGCATGTTTGGTTACACAGTCGGAAAATTCCGTCTCTAAGACGAAACGTCTGATAACGGATTGAGACTGATCGACTTCGACGGGGCCCGAAACATGGTAATCTTTAGTACCAGGTTCCAGCATAAGAAGTTTCACCAGGCTACGTGGCTGTCTCCAGATGGTAAGACACGGAACCAAATCAACCATGTTATGATAGACGGAAGGCATGCTTCAGGTGTTCTAAATGTGCACGTGATCCGAGGAGCCAACATCGACCCGGACCACTATCTTGTCGCAACCAAGATACGCACGCGCGTCTGTGTGTCAAAAAGCGTGCGGAAATGGACACAAGGGAAGCTCGACGTCGGAAAGCTGCAATCACAACACACAGCCACCCACTTCGCCACCAGTCTTGCACTCCTGCTGAGAGCAGTAATCAACACAGCGATATTTCAGAGCAATGGAACCACATCTCTTGCTCTTTACGTACTGCCGCTGAACAATCTATTGGTTTCCAGCGAGCCCGGAAAAACGCCTGGTACGATGAGGAATGTCGCGTTGTCACGCAACGGAAAAATGTTGCCTACAGGGCCCCGTTGCGATCGGGCGCAACGCGAGCCTTGCGGGAGAGATATCGCGAGTTGAAGAAGGAAGCGAGACGCATTTTTCGAGAGAAGAAGAGAGAGGCCGAAATGCGTGAGTGCGAATAGCTTGAAATGCTAGCCGACAGAAAAAGTGCCCGAAAATTCTTTTAAAAAGTACGACGGCTAACAGAAGGTTTCAAGACCGGTGCGAATTCCTGTAAGAACGACAACGGCGACCTGGTGACTGACGTCCAGAATATACTTAGTTTATGGAGGGAGCACTTCTTCACCTTGGAGAAGATGATGGTCCCGAATCCCCAATCAATGACGACGGAATTGATCTTCCGTTACCCGACTGCGACAAAATCCGTATATCAATAGTACGGCTAAAGAACAAGAAAGCGCAAGCAGCCGGTGGGCTGCCAGCTGTATTATTCAAATACGGTGGAGAAGAGTTGGTAAAGCGCATGCACCAGCTTATCTGCAGAGTGTAGTCGGACGGATGCATGCCTACTGATTTGAATCTAAGTGTTTTTTGCCCAATCCACAGAAGGGTAATACAGCAATTCAATCCAACTATAAGCCTTCTTAACATCGCATATAAGGTTCTGTCGAGCGTATTGTGTGAGAGACTAAAGCCCACCGTCAATGAACTGGTATGACCTTATCAGTGTTGCTTTAGACCTCGTTAATCTACCATTGACCAGATATTCACCGTGCGCCAGATCTTGGAAAAGACCCGAGAAAGAAAAATCGACGCACACCATCTTCTTGTCGACTTCAAAGCCGCTTTCGGCAGCACAAGAAGAAGTTGCCTTTATGTAAAATGACGTTGACAATACCACCAGCTCCATTTTTTATAAGAGTGCGGACGACATTGACATCATCAGCCTTTACAACCGCGCAATTAGCTCTGCATTTTTCAACCTGGAAGTATCTCCTGTCATCAAATTGACAGTCGGCACGTTCACGATTGGGATCAAACATCGCAGCTGACATTTATAACTTTAAAAAGTAGAGGACTTCGTTTACTTAGGAACCAGCATTAACATCAATAATAATGTCAGATCCGAAAGAAGGATCGCTCTTGCCAACAAGTGCTTCTTCGGACTGAGTAGGAAATTGAGCAGTAAAGTCTTCTCTCAACGGACAAAAACCAAACTCTATAGGGCTCTCATCATGCCCGTCCTATTGTATGGCGCATAAGCAGGGACGGTGACAACATCAGATAAGAGGGCTCTTGGAGTGTTCAAGAGAAAGATTCTTCGAAAGCTTTATGGACCTTTGCGAGTTTGCGATGGCGAATACCGCGTACGATGGAACGATGAGCTGTACAAACTGTACACGAACGTAGACATAGTGCAGCGGACTAATAAAATACCGCTCCGCTGGCAAGGTCACGTCGTTCGAATGGATAAAAGCGCTCCAGCTCTGAAAGTTTTCGACGCGGTACCCGCTGGTGGTATCAGAGGAAAAGGGAGGCCTCCTCTGAGTTGGAAACACCAAGTGGTAAAGGACTTGGGTACTCTAGGTATTTCCAACTAGCGCCAGTTAGAGAAAGAAAGAAATAACTGCCGTGCCATGCTTAGCTCGGCCAATATCGCATAGGCGGTTATCGAGCCAAAGAAGTAAGTAAGTAATCTGAATCAACTTAATTCATAAAGACATATGCAACGAAATGAGAAAACAACAATTAATTTAATGGTATTCATGTATCGACCATCTGTCATTTGCGGTTCAAAATGACGCATCAATCATCTTCTTGCGTCGTATTTCAAATTGTTATTTTAAGTATCTTATGCAGTTTTTCAGTAAAAAATCGTTCAAATTTACAAACGAATATGGTTATATAGTCCGCGAAAGGCAGCACAGGGTCTGCTTCCATATTTGGTGAGTGTGTTAGAAAAGTATTTTTTTAAGATTTTGATTTTACATGCCTTGGCTAAATTTTGATCCTGGGTAGTCAATGGCAATCTGAGTTATACTTTAATACACTTGCCAACACTGGCATCAGGAATGAAGTAGGCTTTATCAAATATCCCACATTTTCAAGTTGACTTCTTACTATTATTATTTATTAATTTGGCCCTCACTCTATATAGCTCAGTGTTTGGCCGAGCTTCTCCTTCCATTTGTAGTGTGCGACTTTATATTCTAACACAAATTGAGGTACCTTCAGTTTTATGCCGACTCTGAATGACAGATGTATTTAATGAAAAACATTTACATGGCAGAAATACTCTCGGAGGTTTACCATGGTCTGCCAAGCGGTAACCGGTATTAGAAAAAAACTTTCTATGATTAAGATTTTTTTGCCCTGGCAGAGATTCGAACCTCGAACTCAGTGGCATACGTGGCATATCGAGTTTAGCACGCAACGCTATCCACTCGCCCACTGAGGACTTCTAAGCAATACTGATAAATATGCTAGCAAATCCATTCGAAATATGTGTACATCAAAAATGTGTGTTTTGCAAAACGATGCAAGTGCTTAGAGTTCGAATTCATCAACATAGGCAAGTATAAGATTTATATATACAAATAATGAAGTTGATTCGCCTATGTTGATCCAAGCTGCTTGATGTAAACAACAAATCATCTTGGATTGATCATATTACAATCATAAACATAACTGGCACAAAGTATTTGCCAGAAATATATCACCCTTCCTTCCATTTGAATTTCACAATAATCCTATAAATGACATCAGACAAATAAATGCTGATGATGCATATTTACTGGAACTCTTCAAGTTCCAGTCAAGCAAATATAGAAATAAGATTTTAAGTAGAGTTCAGTTTTTAACAACAGCTCAACTTGTAACAACCCATAAGAAGCCACAGCTCTTCAACTTTAATAAATTAATCATTTATTCAACTTAACATTTGTTTGGCCTTTTATTTGTCCAACAAACGTAAATGGCGACGAGGATGGGATGCTGAGTAACCCAAATAACGTGAATTTAAGAAGGGATTATAAATAAAATTCTTTTCGTAAAATTAAAATTAGTTAAATACGGTATCGCGGTTAATCGTGAGACTTAAAATTTTAACGGAAAAAAGTGGGAAAATTGA
The DNA here is from genome assembly GCA_963971545.1 of Philophylla caesio. Lineage (NCBI taxonomy): Eukaryota > Metazoa > Arthropoda > Insecta > Diptera > Tephritidae > Philophylla > Philophylla caesio. The sequence goes on along the minus strand of OZ020608.1, from coordinate 64,143,161 downwards.
TCAAAATGGCATTACCGTTGGCTGCAAATCTAAAGGAGGCTAGGAATTTGCCTGCTTTCACTGGGGAAAATGAATATTCCATATCAAACTTTTTCAGGGATGTGAGTTGCGTATTGTCAATAACTACTGAGGAAAACCAACCCATTGTGAAGTCTGTCTTGACTAACAGGATACAAGAAAAGGCGCTTCAAAAGATCGAATCTTTGGATAACCCGTCGTGGGAAAAAATTTAGCCAAGCTGAGAGCCGAATTTGGAATAAAGGAAAGTTATTTCAATCTAAGGTTAAGAGCATTAAATGTAGGTGCCAACAATACTGAAATTTTGCATGCTAAACTTAATGACGTTCTAACTAAAATGAACACAAAATACAGTTTAGAGATAGTTAAAGATAGAGATTTTACCCCTGAAAATAATTGTAGAATGATTTTTGAAGTTTACAGGATTTATTTATTATATATTTTATACATATACATACAAACTCTGCTATTACAAAATAACATTGGTGATATAAATAAAGCATTTGATTTCTATATAGAAAACGATTTGTTGAAAAATATTGTACTGAAAGAAGTGAGTGAAAAAATTAATAAACCTAATTTCCAACGATATGGTCAGAATGCACAGTCAAATAATAATTACAAAACCCATAACCAAAGTGCATATGCAAATAATAATTACAGGAATGTTAACCGAAGTGCGCAATCAACCAACGCAGGTTACTATAGTTATAATATTCGTTCGAATCAAGTGAACCAGAATGTTAACAAAGAACCGAATTCTGTGCCAATGGAGGTTGATACAAGTCATACTGAAAAGTTTCGGTCTGCTCGCCTCAATGCGAATTACCCATAACAAAATTAACTTTTGGCACTGTAAGCGTCCTGTGTTTAATAGATACTGGAGCTGCCACTAGTTTAGGCGATTTCCAAGTTTTCAACCAATTTAAAACTACCCAGACCCTTATTATCTTGCGAACATTATCTGGAGTCACCCAGATTGATAGTGAATGTATAGTACCCGTACCTAAGGAATTTAACGAAGGAAATAAAACAATGTCAATAAAATTGGTTAGTTTGTGGAATAAACCTTTCGATTGCATTATAGGAAATAATTTGTTAAAACCTATTGGAGCTGTGATTGATTTGCTTAAAAATAAGATTTCCGTGAACAATAAAGAAATCTCTTTGACACAAAATGAGGAACCCCCATTTACGTATGATCAAATTAATTACTTAGAGAATCAGTCTTTTGGTCTACAAGGTTGTAAAGCGAGTGATTTAAACTCAGAAGAACAACGTAGGCTTGAAGCTTTCTTGAAAGCAAATAAGAAAACATTTTATATGACGGGGCAAAACTTAACATCTACTGATTGTGTACGTCATAAAATAATAACTAATTCAAATAGACCAATTTACTCTAAAAGTGATAGATACCCACAAATTCATGAACAAGAAATTGAGAAGCAAATAGGCGAAATGTTACAACAGGGAATTATCAGGCCGAGTAAATCACTTTATAGTTCACCTTTGTGGATAGTATCTAAGAAATCAGAAGATAATGAAAATAAATGGAGAATCGTGATAGATTATAGAAATTTAAATAACGTTATAGTGGACGATAAGCTCCCAATGCCCAATATTGAGTCGTTATTTGATAAACTGGGGCGTGCTTATTATTTTTCTACTCTGGATTTAGCCAAAGGGTTCCATCAGATTTTAATGGATGAGAACGATGTCGAGAAAACAGCGTTTTCTACCCCGCGAGGTCTTTTCGAGTTCATTCTTATGCCTTTCGGGCTGAAGAATACTCCTGCTACGTTTCAACGCATGATGAATTTTGTTTTGCGTGACTTTATAAATAAATCCTGTGTGATATACATGGATGATGTTCTTGTTTTTTCGACGTCACTAAGCGACCCTTTCGAAACCTTTACAAAGATATTTCAAAAATTAAATGAATATAGTTTAAAAGTGCAACTTAATAAATGTCAGTTCTTGTCCAAAGAAACTGAATTTTCGGGGCACATTATAACGACAGAAGGTATTACACTAAACTCTTCTAAGATAAAATCCAATAATAATTTGGTTTTGTCTAAAAATGTAAAAGAAATAAAATCCTTTTTGGGACTGACCGGATTTTACCGTAAGTTCATAAAGAATTTTTCAACAATTGCTAATCCAATTATAAAATACTTAAAAAAGGATGCAAATTTGAAATATATTGAAGAGGATAAATAAAGATTATAAGACAGCGTTTAATAAATTAAAAACTTTAATTACGACATATCCAATTTTGGCCTTCCCAAATTTTAGTAAGAAGTTTGTACTTACGACCGATGCGAGTAATTTTGCAATTGGTGCGGTTTTAAGTCAAGAAGGCAGACCAGTGTGTTATGCCATTCAAACTGGTCATGAAAGCCATTATTCTACGATAGAAAAAGAGCTATTGGTCGTTGTGTGGGTTATTAAGTACTTTAGGCCATATCTTTACGGGCGAAGGTTTTTGGTTTTGACAGATCACCAACCCTTAAAATGGCTATATTCATTAAAAGAACCAAATCAGCGGATAATTCGTTGGAAGATATCCTTAGGGGAGTTTGAATTTGATGTCGATTACGTAAAGGGTAAGGACAATAAGGTAGCTGATTTCTTAAGCAGGATAGGAAATAACGAGGAACGTTCTGTAGAACAAAATGATTTCGATTTAAGACCCTTTATCAAGTTTCTGATGAAGAAAGGATGATCGATGATGAATCGATTGCTTCAGATAGTGTAACTAGCCATAGTAATCAAGGGCGTGTCAACAGACATTTTCCAATAAGCGAAGGTATCGTAAATAAATATAGAACGCAAATACGCCTTGTAAATACAAAAAGCTCTGAACTTGAAATTTATTTGAGGAAATATAAAATCATATATGTTCAGGAATCGGATTTAGGAAATGACCACTATTTATATGATATGTTCCGAAAATATTTGGGAAAAGGTACAGTTGGTTAGAAGACTCTAAATACGATGTAATTCAGGAAAAGTTATTACAGCTTTTTGGTAACGATAACCATTTAAAATTTACAAAGTGTTGCAAATTGGCAATCGACTTGACAAATGAAGAACAATTGCTAGAAATAGAAATAGAATTCACGAGGAAACAAACCATAGAGGAATATTGGAAAACTTTGAGGAAATTGAAAATATTTACATTTATCCAAATCTGATCCAATATATTAATAGAAACATTAATAACTGTTCTGTTTGTGCAGAAAATAAGTACGATAGAAAACCTTTAAGAAAATATTATAATCATACAGAAACCCCGACGAAACCAAATATGATTGTCCACTTGGATATTTTCCAAATTCACAGAACATTCTTTTTAACCACAATTGATAGATTTACTAAAATAGGCACAGTTCATAAGTTAGACGATAAAAATATGATCACGATTAAAAGAAAATTAGAGGAAAGAATAGCATTTCTTGGAAAACCAGAACTTTTGATAATGGACAATGAATTCAATAATTCTCTCATCAAGTTATTTGGCAATGAGCACAAGATTAAACCCCATTTCACTACTCCCAACTCTCATACTGGCAACTCAGATGTTGAAAGATTTCATTTATCTCTCTTGGACTCTAGGACTCTAATATCCTAAAATGTAAAAATGAAAATATTGATGTGGAAGAGTTAGTAATATGAGCAGTCGGTTTCTACAATAATACAATTCACTCAACTATTAAAATAAAACCTATGGACTTTCTTAATCACAGAGAAATTGACCTAAATAAGGTAAGAGAAACCATGCAAGGAATGAAAAGGAAAGCTATAAATAAAATTAACTCGAAACGGGAAGCCGTTCCTTCTTTCAATAGACCAAATTTGTGTATAAAAAATCCGAGAACGTTAAGAAATAAAAATGATGAAAGATACAATAAATATAGTCCTAACAATCCTAATAAAGTAGATATAGACCAGTTTAAAAGACCATTGAAATTATTTACAGAAAATACTCTTGCTACTACTAATAATACTGCAACTACTCAGGCCTACATTGGGAATATTACAAGTACAACAGATACAAGACAATAATGGATTCATGGAAATAAGAATAAAGGAGCACCAATTAGTAACTGAATCTGATTTGATTATGCACATAATAGATCCTCAAGACATAATAAAATTACTTAATAGCATGATTCAAGAATTTGAACCTTTGCATTCTGATCATAAAATACTCCTACTTTCACAAAAAAAATTGTTAAAAAGTAAAGTTAAAACTCTTACTGCTAAACATAGAATTAAGCGTGGCCTTATAAATGTAATAGGTCAAACATGTAATTTATTATTCGGAACCATGGATGATATAGATAGAACTAATATTGTAAATCATATAAACACGATAAGCGACGGTTTGCATAATTCAATCACAGCATTAAATCAGCAAATAAAGATATATAATAATTTTAATCAAGCATTTATGAGCCTCAGAGATACTGTTAATCAAATAAATCATGTAGATTATAATATTCGTAACCTTATTTTACAAAATTCATATCACGAACAATTGTTCAAATTAAATTTACTAACAACACAAATAGAATAAATTCAGGATACCATAACGTCCGCTAAAATGGTATCATTAACCCCGGAATACTTACCGGAGATGAAATCAATAATTATCAAATTGACCTGAATAAATTACAATACCTAAAAATTGGTATTATTGAATATAAAAATAATTTACTTGTTTTTATGATTAAGATTCCAAAATCATTTGTGAATATTCAACTAAAAATTTTAATACCCATTCCTAATAATTATTTTAAAGAAACTGATTTTTTATCAGAAACAATATTTAAATTTATGAACCAAACCTATGCTTATGAAGATAACAAAAGCTTAAATGAATTAAGATTGTCCAAACATTGTAGTATACTTAATAATTGTAAATTTATCACCAATAATATTACTGAAATTATAAGCATTGGCGAAGATTTGATAGTTGTAAAAAATTCGAAGCATATAAAATTAGAAATATAATACTAGAAGGCAATTACATTATCCAGTTCGGGTTCTGCAAAGTTAGAATTTTCAATCATTATTTTAATAATAATAAAACAATTTTTTATGAAAAATGTATTTACCCAAAAATTGAGGTAAACTTTAACTTTTCAGAAAAAATAACTTTTGAAGATATTGTTTTGGCAAATGAACAAAATATAAACGAAAATGCTGATTTGAAATTTCAAAAGTAAATGCCATTTACACTGTCAATAACCGCAATAGTAATGATAATAATAATTATTATGAGTTTGCTTATTCTATTTAAAATTATTATAAACAAATATGTCAAGAATCAAAAAATTCGAAGAGACTCGAATTTAAAGGAGGGGCGAGTTATACATATATACAAATAATGAAGTTGATTCGCCTATGTTGATCCAAGCTGCTTGATGTAAACAACAAAGCATCTTGGATTGATCATATTACAATCATAAACATAACTGGCACAAAGTATTCGCCAGTAATATATCACCCTTCCTTCCATTTGAATTTCACAATAATCCAATAAATGTCATCAGACAAATAAATGCTGATGATGCATATTTACAGGAACTCTTCAAGTTCCAGTCAAGCAAATATAGAAATAAGATTTTAAGTAGAGTTCAGTTTTTAACAACAGCTCAACTTGTAACAATCCATAAGAAGCCACAGCTCTTCAACTTTAATAAAATAATCATTTATTCAACTAAACATTTGTTTGGCCTTTTATTTGTCCAACAAACGTAAATTAAGGGTGATATTTTATTTCTTTCATGATACAATTTGGATACGATTTCACAGGTTTCTTCGAACTGATGCTTATAGTAGTACGTTTCGCGTGCTTAAATTCAATCATAAAAGTCATATTACGAAAACAAATAAATAAATGGAGCAACAAAGATAGAAAGACACGCAATTCACCGAATTACATGTGTATACAACGGTAAAAATAAACACAAATAATTGCTAAACTTAACCAAGTTTGCGAAAAAAAGAAATAACATTCTTTGTAGTGGGGAAATATAAGTCTTCAAAGTCAATAAGCTATTTGCGTTGTTAATAATTTAGCATATAATGTTAGAACTACATATAAAAGGGGTTCATTCTTGAACTCATTAATAAGAATAAATTAGCAATTTTCCCTATACAACGTAAAAATATCGTAACGCATGAATAGATATCTATTTTACGTTTTGATTTAACATACATCCATATTTTATTTTTACGAGTACATTAAAGGAAATGCACTAACTGTCGTGAACTGTGAATGATTCAATGTTATCTATTAGTAAATCGAGATCTTTTCAGTATGGAATAGCCATAAAAAATAAACTGCGTCTACACCTTTTCCAACTGTATTTCAGAAAAAGGCAAATGTATTTCAGAAAAGCACAATTGTATTTCAGAAAAACGCAAATGTATTTCAGAAAAGCACAAATGTATTTCAGAAAAACGCAAATGTATTTCAGAAAAGCACAAATGTATTTCAGAAAAACGCAAATGTATTTCAGAAAAGCACAAAGGTATTTCAGAAAAACACAAATGAAATTCAGAAAAGAGCAATTGTATTTCAGAAAAACGCAATTGTATTTCAGAAAAACGCAAATGTATTTCAGAAAAACACATATGCATTTCAGAAAATGCCTGATATATTTCAAATTAGGCCACATTTTTCCAGAGGAACGTGAAATCCATTTATCTATTCGACCAATTGAATAAACCAGTTAAAAAGACGAATAACTCTACGATTGTAACGTTTTATTTTTTCATGTTAACACAAATGTATGCTATGTACATAGTTCATACATGCAAACAGGCATGTCACGTAATGACGAAGCATCTGCGAAAAAAATAGAAGCGTGCTGAATAGCACGAGCACAATCTGCGGTAGACACGGTTTCTATACCTCGTTGTATTATTTCCTCTAAATACTGCAGTCGCCTTTCAACCACGCCCGGTCCTTCGACGGATGGAACACCCAAATTATTTTCACGCAACTTTTTATTTTACCCCAAATTATTTCAATGGGGTTCAACATCGGAGAGTATGGACCCAGGCGCATAAGGGTTGGTGATTACCATTACTGCCAACCACTTGTTCCAGCCCTGAATGGCATGGCGCGTTATCGCAAACTACCATTAAATCGCTTAGCATATTGCCCATGCTGGTCCATTATTCGAGAATACCTCGTACCCATTCTGCTGCGCTCTCTTTTTTTAAGGACCCAGTATACCTGAAGTTCTGATTGCCCCGATCAGGGGTACGTTTGGGCCCCTGAATGGGGGCAGCGTTAATACGGCTCTTGCACCACTGTAGATGTGCAAATTTCTTTTTGAAAATCCGTGTGCACTTTTACCGCTATATTTTTGAGGGTAATAGTGGGATCATCTTCCACCCATCGAACTAATGCGTCGACTTCGTCTGCTGATACATTTTTATCGTTACCTCCTCCTCTTCGTTGGCCTTCAACTCTGCCTAATCGCACCCATGTATAAGCAGATTTGTATTTAATTCCCAAGGACGATGCTAAGCGGCACCAATCTTCTCCTTTGTTGGATGCCTCAACGATGCGTGCACGGTCTATTTCGTTGTACATGGAATATTTTTTGCGTTCAACAATCGTGGTTCCTGTAACAAAACATAAAACTCGTATTTATTGTAAAGACACATTTTAGATAAAGACTATTTATTTAATATGTATGTAAATATGTATTTACATGAACACATGGATACGTACCACATACATATATCGCCTCTGCAAATCGGACACTTATTGGATTCAATAACGGGATCGCTACATTTCTGATGAAGTGACCACAAGGCAGAAGACGAACGACTGCTTGTCTGCACAAGTCGGCCCTACAAATTGCGCAATTGTCCTTAAGCTCCATTTTTTTTAATTTTATTGAAAAATTTCTATGTAGTTAAAAGTGAGGAAAATCAGCCGATGTAACGCCTTGATGAATGTACATATGTATGTATATGTATGTATTGTTTTAAGATATTAAATGCCATGCACATGAGGAGTATATAAATTTTTTTTAAATTCAATATTTGATGTGAGAGTTTTTAAGTAACATAGTAAAATTTGTCTTTAATATCTATGATATTTTTTAACAACGGTCAAGGCTAGAGGTTTTACCGAACCTCTACATAGAAACTGTTTTTATCTGTTATCAAAAAACAGGTATGTATGTATATGCAAAAGTTTATTTTTTTAAAAGCATTTTTCTGAAATGCATTTTCGGTTTTCTGGAAAAAATGTGGCCTATTTTGAAATACATTTGATCTTTTCTGAATGCAATGTTTTTTTGAAATACATTTGCGTTTTTCTGAAATACATTTGTGTTTTTCTGAAATACAATAGCTCTTTTCTGAATATCATTTGTGTTTTTCTGAAATACATTTGTGCTTTTCGGAAATACATTTGCGTTTTTCTGAAATACAATTGCTCTTTTCTGAATTTCAATTGTGTTTTTGTGAAATACATTTGTGCTTTTCTGAAATACAATTGCTCTTTTCTGAATTTCATTTTTGTTTTTCTGAAATACATTTGTGCTTTTCTGAAATACATTTGCGTTTTTCTGAAATACATTTGTGCTTTTCTGAAATACAGTTGGAAAATGTGTAGATTATTTTCTTGAATACTCGTATCTATATCATTAAAGCAACATACTCGTAGTAGATTTGCTTGAATTGTTTTATCGTCGCAGCTTTTAAACTCGAATTCTGTCGAATTCTGAAAGAATCTTAATTTTTACATAATTTATATATCTATTGTAATAAATAAACTAAATTTACTAATTCATGAAAAAGAATTTCTAGGTGAGTGTCTAGGGTAAATTACCAAATAAACGTATGACGATGGGCGAATCAACTGGTACATTTTCAAAGAACTTATGTATTCAAATAACTAATCATTCATACTAAATGTAGCCTGCTTTTAAAAATTATAAATAAAACACATAGTACATTAAATTAAAATTTATAACTAATGGGATGTACCGATTTAGTATTAACAAAGGCTATTTATTCAATGATTCGAAAATAAATAATCAGATAAAGCTACTACTTCCGTACCGTGCTTCAAGTGGATCTCTTCCAAAACACCGTCAGTAAAAAAATTATAAAAAATGAGCAATAATTTTTAGGATTTTAAACCCAGTGTTGCTGTTTTTGAAATTTGCAGGTTTTATCTCGTTGGTAGGATGTCAGGAAGTGTCTAATTTTATAAGTTTTTTCGTACCTAACTCTAGGGATAAGCATTTATGACTGCACTTCCGTCAATGCTTAAAATTCTACATGAATATTTAAAATGAATAAGGCTGATACAAGTTGGGTCGCAAATTTATTTCCGCTTTTGAAAAACAAGAGCGAGTGAAATGCTGCATTGGTCTTTAAGTATATCCTTTTGAAAACCGATAGAACGAAATTTTGAAATAAGTTGTTACTGGCAAAGAAACCATGGTATTTATCACGATCCTCCGTCAAAATAAGAATCCTTGGTAAACACCAACCAATATCTTCGCAACCAAAGAAAGGTCAGTCAGTTTATTCATTTTAAATAATGCCAATTTTTAGTAAAAAATTGAAATCCATACAAAAATTTATTACCAAGGTATTTTAGGAGAGTTCTTGTAGTAGCTTTTGGTAGGAATAAAACTATTTCACCGGCAATGGTGCTTACATTTTGTACTTTATTGAAATAAAATTAAGTGGACTGAAACGCAAATGTCCAAAAAAAAAAGTATGACATTTATGATTAATGTTTTATTAATTCTGTTTAATTTTGTACAAATTGTGGAACGTGTGTTCTTATGTTTTTTGTTAAAGAATTGCGAGAAGCATCTCATAAATTTTGAGTGGCATTTCGATTCGATTATCCCCGAGATTTTGTATTTTAGCATAAATCTCAAATCTCACAATTTGAGCCTTTTAACTATTGATAACATCATATGTTTCTTAGCTTTCTCGTGTTTTTTTTTGTATTTGTTTTTCTTTTTTACTATTTTGAAATATGTTTTTGGATCGATATTTTCTGTTTATAAGCGACTAATGACTGCATTCCGAAATAAACCTTCTGTGGGCTAAAATATGGTTTTGAATGTTCACCACCAAATTAGAAGAAGTTCCCCGCGCTTTTGTAATACATTACCAACGAGGCTTCAAAAAACACATCAATAAATATTTTTTTTAATAACAATTAATTTTAAAATTGTAATAACGATTTGATTAAGGACAAGGACTAATATGTTGTAAGAAAAATGGTAATGAAATAAAAAATATAAAAATTGTTACGTCTTTTGTATAAGAAGTTAATATACATAGTTGCATATGCAGTGGATCCAAGCCAAAGTCAGACACCGTAGAAAAAAACGTTCCTTCCTAAAAATATTTGCACCAAAGCAATTAGAAAAAAGGCAAACTATTTTTTCATTTACTCATTTATTGCACTTCCAAAATATTGGTTGCTTTATAATGCCACTATGTTTGAAAACGCCACCCCAAAGTCCTGATATTAATCCTATCGAAAATTAATAGGACCATCTTAACACAAATATTCGACAGCATTCCGTTTCAGCAAAAATTACTTGAAATCTATCTTATTACAAGAATGGGAAAATATCTAACCCAGATTTTGCGAAAAATTGGTTCAATCAATGCCTAACCGGCTCAAAATGGTTATTCCAAATAAAGGTCTTCATACGAAATATTAGTTTTTTAAATATATGTACATATTTCGATATTTCAAAAAAATTGTTGGCTTGTGCATTGAATTTACTCTTAGTTGATGTTTTATTAGAATATTTTATAATACTGAGTTATTTTATATGTTTTGTTTTTAAATTTTGGAACTGAAATAAAATAAGTAATTAAAAAACTATTACCTTTTTTTCTAATTGCTTTGGTTCAAATATTTTTAGGAAGGAACATTTTTTTCTACGGTGTCCGACTTTAGCTTAGAGCCACTGTATATATAAAAAAAAGCGAAAGATAAAGAAATAATAGCATCGTGAAACAATTTTGTAAACCGATTTTTCGATGCAGAAAATCACAAGTGGCAAAATAACTTCAAATTTTATTTAATAAAATCTCTGACGTATTAACCGTAAATATTGTTCATTGTTGATCTATTAATCGTCATACGACATTCGTAAAGTGGTGGACGTAAAGAAAGAAAACTTAGTTTTCTGAACCGGAAATCTGGATAAATTGTTTTTAACGAATAAAAAACATATAGTGACCAACTTGACATCCTCAGTAGCGTAACATATTATATACAAGGAAAACTGTTAAAAAAGATAACATTTTTGCCTTATCTTTATGAATGTATAATTTTTTTGACTGTGGTTCGGGCATGCTAAAAATTTGCGTAGCCAGAACGTAAAACCTTAAGCAATCTTCATTACAAACTTCCAAATAACATCCGTGACATCACCTGAATCCGCCATGGCCAAACACAAAGTAAGAATATTTACACATATCATTTAAAACTTTACCACATACATATATTTCTGTTGTTAAGATTATTTGAATATTGACAATGAAAATCATTGTGGTTCTTAGAAACCAAGAAATGAATTTTAACCACACCATGGAATTGGGAATTAAGTTAAGAATTGCGAACAGTATCCAGTACCTATAGGAGATATTCAAAAAATTAATAATCAGGTACAAACCAATGTTTAAATTTGTAAACCATTAAGTTTATCCTTTTCTATTTAATTTCTAGGACCATGAATCAAGTCGTGTTCTTCCTCTAAAATTTTGTATTTGAGTTTTCCTTAAAGCTTGGTGCGTAGCTCTCAAAAAAATAGAAAAATTCATATAAAATGATACTCAAAGAATAAAAAAGAAATTTTCTTCTATACAAATTTCTTAAATCAGTCTAAAGTTCTCAGGAAAAAATTCTCGTATATTTATTTCTTCAAGAAAATTTTCAGAAACGGCAAGGTATTTTTTCAAGCAAAAGAAATAATGAAAAATATTTCTTGTGATTTTTGTTGAGAAGCTGAAGAACAATTAGCGAATATCGACAAGAAAAAAGGGCTCGATGCGTTCAAGGCGTCACGTCAAAGGTATTTCATGAATTCAAAAATGTAAAAAAGACGACTTTAAAGTTTTATATTTACATTCATCCATATCGGTTCATAATAAGGAAGGGTGAAGGAAATGTGGGAAATTTAACGAATCACGGGCCACTGGTTCAGATAAAGTTTTAAACTGTTTTGAATATTACATGAGTAATGTTTTGAGCAAAAATACAATTGAAAATGAAGTTGGTTATTAAAATTTCTATATACGAAAACCAGAATAAAGGTAAATTTTACCAAATGTTATATCTATTTGTATTTCTAACTGCATCCATTTGTATTATCTGCATTTACTGCATCTATTTGTATATATTTGCATTGTTACGTTTTTACCTTGAAACGCCAATGATTTCCATAATCCTTAAGGTTCGACCACTGGATTGTTAAATAAAACCCGCTCGGATTATTTTACTGCCAACTTTATTTACATACCAATTATTTACAATCAATTGGCAATCTTTTGAAGAACCTAAAGAAACTCATGTATCTTAGACTCAAGGGAGAAATTACCCATTGGCAACTGCGTTGCCAGATTACTCAGGATAAATCTGCATTACCAGCTAGTGCATTGGAAACCTTACAAAGTTTTGACAAAGATGTTTATCACAGAAATTCGTATGAATGAAATTCCTTTAAGTATCATTCGAAAAAACTTAAATATGAATGTGGCGGATTCTGAGGAAAGCGCAGCCAATATTGAACAAAACTTGAGCCCTGACGTAAACGTAAACTCTAAAAAGTTTTTTTTTATTAAATTTCACTGAAGTTGGAGTTTATGAAATTTAAATAAAATAAATATCCGACGAAGATTATTAGAATAAATAAATTAATGGCTTCAGCGTAAACAATAATTAAACTTTATTTTATGGCCAATATGCGCACGGGTCTGTCTAGTAGAATTTAGTTATGTACATCTTTAAAGTAATTAAAGTTTATCCGCGATAGCTAAGGTTTTGTGTATGTTTATGTATTGAAAACTGTATTATATCAACCTACACGACGAGCGCTTTAAAAAAAATCGTTTTAAGTAGTCATTAAATGATTCATGCCCTCTTTTAGTAAAAACCCTTGTTTTGTTCAAATGCAAGTACTGTATTAACCCACAAGAACAAAACTATTTTTTAAATTTAGTTCTGAATTAAAGACCAGGCTCGAAGTCACATTGTCACGCAAATTATTCCTTTCCGTGCGATCAGCATTTGAATATGTATGTGTGTATAGGCACACGCTCCCGTATACATGTACATAACTATATACTTATATAAACATATATATATATACATATATGCATATATATGTTTATAAAAAAATTCACACAACATTTTAATGAAATGCCGGACTTCAAAATAAAAACCTACATATCTACATGTCACATGAAATATTATTGCCGCAAACAACAAAACACGGCAGTAGACCGCATGTACTCGTACAGGGAAATAAGGTAACAGCGAAGCAATAATTATTATTTGCGGTGTGTTTGTATGTTTTCGCCTTCGTCAGGATGTTCGTAGTAGTGTGTTGGTGTGATTATTGCTTGTCCATTATCCGCGGACATAGCAACAGCAACAAAAAACAATGGAAACACGCAAAATGGAATCACGGCAATTCACTGTAGTATATACATTTGTATGTATGTATGTATATGGAAGAAAGACATTGCCCCTTAGCCAGCCCGCTTTTCACTCAGCCAAATGCTTCTACTGTTCCATCATCTGCGAGGTTTGATTAGAGTGTTTGCGAGCCCTTTCGACGGAAATTAGTGAAATAAGGGCCGAGGACTGTTGTAACTATGGAACGAGAATATGTACGAGTATATGCAAATCGTGTTTTCACAGTCACAACAAAAATACACGCGCACACAAACAACGCATGCGTGTTGCATGTTTTCATGCGTCGCTGGGGAGTTGTTGCCCCACGCAGTTCCCACCATAAGGGAAGGTTTTGCTGTTGCCCATTTTCGATGTGATTGCGTTATGTTGATGTGTGACACAGTTACCAACTTTATTGTCAAAAAATATATATTTTTTTAAATTGTATTCTTATTAGAATTGCAATTATCTGACACCTTTTGCTTATTATTTAAATGTTAGTCTACTACAAAGGTTTTCGAGCATACTGCAGTTATTTATTAAGACCGCTTGAAGCGAGGAGCAATAAAATTGTATTATGACACTATTGAGATTCTTCTTGAAAAACATTTGTTAAGTACCCATTCAAAGTAATAAATTACTTTTGCCATCATCATGGCTGTTCCCATTGACATCATTTTTATCCATTCCAGTATCGCGTCCAGGCCAACGCGAAATCCGTTTAGTTTATTAGCGGTCGGAAAACGTAACTGAAATTTATATTGAGAATAAATTTTTCTTGCTTCTATGAAAAGTTGTCCCTTAGCGACGGTTTTCCTACCGAACATGAAGATTTCTTTCGCTGTCTGGCAACCCTGTAATGTGCTGATGAAAGTGCTCGAGTATACTTATATGATGTACATAAGTGTATGTACGAATATAGATTTGTGATATGGAGGAAAATCATTGCTTCTGTGAATACGTGTGTTATTGGTTTTCAATGAAGTATTATAAAAACTAAAATAAAAACAAAAGTGCTATAAACCAAGGCACAGGAAAGAAGAAGAAAAATGGAAATTGATATATGAACCAAAGGATAAAAGCATATATTCGTACATGAGAATGCCTATTGAAGTGCGCACCAGGTACCGGTGCTTGATTGGCGACACGACCACCAGACTGGGTAAATTAGTAATCTACTCGCAATAACTTTAGCTCGTTAAAGTTAATATCCACCGAAGCATTTCAATTTGCGGCATATCATTACATTTTGGAATAATTGAATGGACTGACTTTGGATAGAGGAAAGGAAATAAAGAGGTTTGATGGAACGCTTAGAAAAATTGTTACTTTATAAAATACTTAAAACAATTGGCTCGACTTCAAAAACCATAAGAAAATGTGCGTGTCTTACCGAAATGTTGAACAAATTTGAATACTTTAACCGACTTCAGATAAGGATAAGGAGGTTGGAAAATTATTCGCTTTTGGGTTAGCGGCCCACGCATATAGAGTGATTTCCTCACGGTTGCGTTCGAGGCGGCCTGTGAGAAGACTAATATAACGCCTGCTGATCTGTTGCCTAATATAATGCAACGTTTCAAAAAAGGCAGCTCCTGTTAAGACAAGAAATAGTAACCGATCGTAAAAAACCGTAATCAAATGGCCACAACGTCCGCCGTTTTTATTCAAAATTGGAATTAAGAACTGTTATGTATATGAATCGGTAATTTAATAAAATAAATTTATAATATTTTATTTGAACATAATATTTTTGCAGAAGCAAATCCAAGGCAATGTCGGCGTACTCGTATGTCAATACAAACTACCGCATAATTGACGTTATTTGCTTTAACAACAAAAGCCAGTAATCAAAGTACTTGGCAAAGGTTTAAGCTATATACCGAGTTTATCGCTTTGAAATTGTATGGACTGTATGGTATTCATTCAAACTTATAAAAAACTCGCAAATCCTGCGACTGCGACAGACAATATTCAGAATAGAGTTGCCACCTATATATATTAAACCATATGAAAAGTTAAATTCCACTATCTCAACTTCTTTGGTTTTGTATGGCTTTTCTCTCAGGTAAATGGCGCATTTTGGATAAAAAGTACTTTGAAATAAATTATAACCTATGCCCATCCCGTTTTTCTTACCATCAAATCCATTTCCAAACTTAAGCCTTGCTTTTGAAAACAATGTTGCCTTTCTCAAAATACACATTCATGTAAATTTTTATTTTGAAAACTGTCCAATATTCTTAATCTTCAGTATGAAAATTTCTGTCCTTTAAAATTTTTAGAGCTCAATATACTCCCAAGGTATCGCAGAATAAATCCTATCACGATACCTCGCACATCTACAACAGAATCAAAACTAACTCTTTCGCCCCATGGTACAATCTTGCCGAGACTAGATCTCTCTGGATCTAACGTTAGTTGACCCTGATGATAATTAATTATGGATGAACTGACCTTGTATGGTCTAGGTTGTAGGTGACAAAAGCCCAGTTTGAAAACGTCCTAATTTTATTTGTTTGTTTAATTTTTCTTGTGTGTTGGTTTAATGAATTTTTCTTTTGATGAAAAAACATTTGACAATGTCCGACTAATTAATCCTGAAACTAAAAAAAATTGTCCTACTATTAGATTTAAAATTGTTCACAATTCAGATAAAAGTGAAATGGCCGAACACTACCGCCTTTACCTTATTTCGTATGCAATTACCCCCGTTAGCATTGTTCATAAATGCAAAACAACAAATAAATAAGAGTATTGTAGTAGACATGTGGTTTCTCTCAAATATATACATACATATACTTACATATGACTACCTAGACATGTATGTATACATTAAGGCGCTCGGTCATTATACATTTGTATGTGTATATGTACATAAGTATGTATGTATTTATATAGCTGTGATTGTTTTTGTCATAAATCTCATTTTATGATGAATTGATCTAAAAATCACCTAGCGATCGGGTGGGAAGCGATTGCGTGTAGCAGTACTACGAGTATGTGTGAAGCAATTTGAATTGTTGGTATTGCTGTCTCACTAACTGTATTACCGATGGATATCATTGCATTTACTTTGCCGCTTTTGTTTTATTATACATTGCATTTAATTGAGATTTCATAGTAGTTTTTGAAACGGTTTGGCCTTTTATTGTAGAGTAACAATTTTGTTTTTTGCACTGAATCGAACCACTTTATTTGGAATTTTTGTTTTATTTTGTTTTTTGTAATTTTTTGATTTCTGTTTTGCGACTGGGATCGAAATTAAAAATTATGGAAATGCAATAAATGCAAATGAAACAGTAACGAGATTTCATTGGTGTCCGTTGTCGGAATATTGGTAGAATTTAAATGTACTTAAATTTATTTGGAAGTTATTTTTTGTTAGTTTTGATACCTATTTATGAAGACCCATTTTTATTCGACTCTGTAAAATATGCACACTTTGTTTTATATACTATTTATGTATGTATTTCTGTCCATCCGATCGAGTAATGAAACTTGATATTAATATTGCTCTTTACCTAAGGTTATAAGGTATTGAAAATGGGCGGAATCGGACAATCGCTACGGCCTCCTTCCATGCAACAGTTTTATTGAAAAATCAAAAAATCTCCATGTTTCTGGATCTCTTTGAGAACATTTTGGTCAAATTTAATATCTAGAGTAATTTTTTGTAACAACTTTGGACCAGAATACATAAATAAAATTTGCTTATTAAACTGAGAAATTAACTTCAGATATTTTTATTTTGAGCTATTTCCTGGCTTTAAGAGGAAGGTTCTTTTTTTTTTACTTTTTAATCACTACTTAGCTGATGTAAAACAAAAAGGGAGAGTGAGGTACACATCTTTTGGAATACGCTCGCATATATGAAGGAACACTGGGTCGGATGAGTAATCTTATTACATTGCTCAGTGACTTTTCATTTTAGCTGACGACAATTTACTCTATTTTTAAACGTGGCTTCTCACGGGCACCCGTAGCAGAAAGGTCTATTTAAAAGTAACTTTGTCACATGGCAATCGATTGAATCTGAACAATGGTCGCGGTTTATTGACTTTAATATATTTTAGGTAAATAAACAAAGCCAGTCTTTTTCGAGGACTTCGTTTCATTTAAAACATTTGTAAATAAAAAGCTGTGTACAATTATTCAAACTTAATTTACGCCAGATGTGCCCACGTCAAGAAATTTTTAATCACGTCACGTATAATTACGAAAGCTAATATAAAATATTGTAAAGGTCACGCACGCTAAAAAAATATTGGACTCATTAAATGAAACTATAGTTTTTGATACCTTTAAGGTTAGCTGATTAGAGGGGTTAGAGGTATAAAGATTGTAGTTTCTTTTGACTTGGTTGCTTCTTATAGGTATAGATAGATATATAGATTGATAAAGGGGAGGAATGCACTGCGAACAATGGGTCTATTGTGCCCTCCACGGTTCTAATCATAGCACTTCCGTCAGCCTCAGCACCTCCAGGGAGCCCAGAATGGCCGCCGGGGACAGAGAGTATATGAGTTGCTCCGGTGGCCATGACCGTCCTAGGGCGATCCCCCTTCTGCGAGCCACTGCATCACACTCTAAAAGCAGATGCTGTGGGGTTTCTTTTTCTGCGTCGCAGAAGCGACAAAGATCAGCTAACCAGATTCCTAGCCTATGCTGGTGGACTCTTAGTCTGCAGTGACCCGTCAGCAAGCCTGTAATAATTCTTAGTTTCTCCTTAGGCAAGTTCAGCAACCTGTGTCTCTTCAGCTTGTATCCTCCAAGGAGAGACTTGGCCTTTCAGAGGCCTGCTAGGTAGCTCCAGTGTTCACTCCTCAGCCTGGTAGTCTCCTTCCTTAGCATCTCTCTAATTGTGCTAGGACCCAATGCCAGGATAGGCTCAGGTCCAACAGAAGTTTATTTTTATAGGTATACAATTAACCTGGTTTTTATTTATTTTTGTAACTTATGTTTCACACTTTGTTACTTACTAACTTATATATAATTTTTTCTTTATGAATTTTATAATTACCGGGATCGAAATGCAGAACAGGCCTGAATATGTCGATTTGTTTCCCACTGCCAATTTCTGATCACAGTAGCTGCATTTTGCGCTGCTTTCCTTCTCTTCAGAAAAATGCAGCCAAATTCCAATTTTCTTGCGTGCCATTGTTTTTGTAATACCTACATAAATATGTACGTATTAAAAATATGTATAGATGTGTTTTAAAAAATTTGTAATTAATGTATTGTCTTGCAAGTTAATTCGCCAGCATGCACTATTATTTGTTACAGGTGAGGTTCAAACTTGGCCAGCTCTTGGACTTAAAATGATATTACCAATAGTAATTTCTGAAAAGATAATTATGACCATGAATTTATGGCTCTTTGAATAATATTTATCGTTGAATCTTGCAAATTGACTTACCAGTTAAAAGGAGTCTTTACAGAGAGAAGCTAAAGATAATATTTTGTAAATCGGTTTCGATTAGTAGCAGCATCAATTGCGATATACATACCGGTTATGGAAGAGCACATTCGTGACAACTCACTTTGCTGATTCTTTAAAATGGGTTGGAATTACAGACACATTACACCAAAATTTACTGAGTTGTTAATGTCGAGTATAATCGTGTTAAACGAAATATCCCGAAATCATCGTTAAGAATATCGGAAATGTGCACTGAATTCTGTAAAACTTTTTTTATGAGTTATTAAATAATAGTCTAATCATTCTATACGTATACGTAACTTGAGACACAGAAGCTTAGAACCATTCTTACCATTTTTAACGCATTTCCGCTTTTCGATATGCATGTTGACACTGATGTTGTATATTTTAAATATATTTCTTTGCTAGTAATATTTATATTATAAATACCATACATTCAATTTTTTCATGAAACTTAAATTACAATTTGTTAAACACGTTCGATTATGATAATTGGTGGGAACAGTAATTTACTTTTATCAGTCACTAAAATTTAGTTTGGGAGCCCAGCACCCCAAAGACGGTTCTAAGGTTAAGAGCTACCCGCTAAATGAACAACTTGTACAAACGATTACTCTAGCCATAACGTAAATTTATAAACTTAGAGAACTTTTGATTTTTGACTATTAAGTTACGTAAATAAGGGAAACTGAGAGCGGTAAGATAATCGCGCATCATTGTGTATAATCTAACTGAGGCATTCCACACTATTTCAATTGGTCAAAAATAACTTTAGTGAGAATTTTGGATATGTTGCATATGTTTGGATATGTTCATACACAAATGTGTCATCAAAGACGAATTTAACATGTTTTGAATGTATTAAATTATAAATAATTATGCTACCTGCAAAATAAAGCAGCACCAGCTTTTGACTTGCCTTCTCCGGGGTCTACCTCCTTCGGGATTTTCCCTTTTGAAAATCGAATGAAAAATGAATGTAAGGGGAGTTTAAAAATGTAATTTTTAATAAACAATGTTTCCCAATTTTTCAAAATTTTTAAATTTAAATCACAAAACATTAGTGTTTCGCAAAAATCAACATTTTTTTAAATTTAACTACTTATTCTATATATTATGGCTGCGATAGATCGACGGTTATCTGCTTTTTTACATACACAATTTTTGTGAATATAGGAGTAATGGCAGGAAAAAGTTGTTTCTTAAATTTTTTATCCAGTAGCTCAGCATTTACTTACGCATACAGTTAGTAAGCAATATTAAATAACTTTGTGCATATAAAACTTTACATCCAATTTTTTTAATAAAACCTACCATCAGCGTTGCCACTTCTTGTCTTTTCGGACCAAAATTGGTCTGATTTTTTTACTTTGGTCCGCTGGTCCGCTTAAAAGAATTTTTGTCTGTTTTGCGATATGAGTATCTTTTCATCAGTATGAAATATTAATAATGAAAAAATAAAATAAAATTATGTGTATTACCTACACATATGTATGTATGTATTTGCTTGCGATTACTTGCGTAAATACAATATAATGTGTAGAACTTACTAAACATAGCTTAAAGTGATTCATGTGTCACGATAAAAACTATATAAAAGTCGAAGTTTGCAGATCACTATGAGAAAACCTTTACACGTCACTTCTTCGTTGGCTTTGATTAAAACCAAGTTGCGTAATAGGCTTCAGTTGAGCACCATTAATAATATTATGTATGTAAAGAACTTATCAATTTAAACATTCCGCACTACGTATGGTCGGCCAAAAAAGATTTGTAAAGATTTTAAAAGTCATATTTTTTGTTGTACTTAACTGTTATGAAGTTCTTTTGTTAAATAAGTCTTATATACAGACTTTTAAGTGTTATTGTTTTTGAATTAAATTCAACTTTTGTTTTAAAATGTGAACTAATAGACTGTAAAAGACTTGACATAAATACTTATGTCGATATGTATACTATAAATATTACACATAAGTGCATTATTATTTAAGAAACAAAAAGCTGTGAATATTTACGAAATGTTAAGTTTGAAAATATGGTATTCATTCAAACTTATAAAAAACTCGCAAATCCTGCGACTGCGACAGACAATATTCAGAATAGAGTTGCCACCTATATATATTAAACCATATGAAAAGTTAAATTCCACTATCTCAACTTCTTTGGTTTTGTATGGCTTTTCTCTCAGGTAAATGGCGCATTTTGGATAAAAAGTACTTTGAAATAAATTATAACCTATGCCCATCCCGTTTTTCTTACCATCAAATCCATTTCCAAACTTAAGCCTTGCTTTTGAAAACAATGTTGCCTTTCTCAAAATACACATTCATGTAAATTTTTATTTTGAAAACTGTCCAATATTCTTAATCTTCAGTATGAAAATTTCTGTCCTTTAAAATTTTTAGAGCTCAATATACTCCCAAGGTATCGCAGAATAAATCCTATCACGATACCTCGCACATCTACAACAGAATCAAAACTAACTCTTTCGCCCCATGGTACAATCTTGCCGAGACTAGATCTCTCTGGATCTAACGTTAGTTGACCCTGATGATAATTAATTATGGATGAACTGACCTTGTATGGTCTAGGTTGTAGGTGACAAAAGCCCAGTTTGAAAACGTCCTAATTTTATTTGTTTGTTTAATTTTTCTTGTGTGTTGGTTTAATGAATTTTTCTTTTGATGAAAAAACATTTGACAATGTCCGACTAATTAATCCTGAAACTAAAAAAAATTGTCCTACTATTAGATTTAAAATTGTTCACAATTCAGATAAAAGTGAAATGGCCGAACACTACCGCCTTTACCTTATTTCGTATGCAATTACCCCCGTTAGCATTGTTCATAAATGCAAAACAACAAATAAATAAGAGTATTGTAGTAGACATGTGGTTTCTCTCAAATATATACATACATATACTTACATATGACTACCTAGACATGTATGTATACATTAAGGCGCTCGGTCATTATACATTTGTATGTGTATATGTACATAAGTATGTATGTATTTATATAGCTGTGATTGTTTTTGTCATAAATCTCATTTTATGATGAATTGATCTAAAAATCACCTAGCGATCGGGTGGGAAGCGATTGCGTGTAGCAGTACTACGAGTATGTGTGAAGCAATTTGAATTGTTGGTATTGCTGTCTCACTAACTGTATTACCGATGGATATCATTGCATTTACTTTGCCGCTTTTGTTTTATTATACATTGCATTTAATTGAGATTTCATAGTAGTTTTTGAAACGGTTTGGCCTTTTATTGTAGAGTAACAATTTTGTTTTTTGCACTGAATCGAACCACTTTATTTGGAATTTTTGTTTTATTTTGTTTTTTGTAATTTTTTGATTTCTGTTTTGCGACTGGGATCGAAATTAAAAATTATGGAAATGCAATAAATGCAAATGAAACAGTAACGAGATTTCATTGGTGTCCGTTGTCGGAATATTGGTAGAATTTAAATGTACTTAAATTTATTTGGAAGTTATTTTTTGTTAGTTTTGATACCTATTTATGAAGACCCATTTTTATTCGACTCTGTAAAATATGCACACTTTGTTTTATATACTATTTATGTATGTATGTCTGTCCATCCGATCGAGTAATGAAACTTGATATTAATATTGCTCTTTACCTAAGGTTATAAGGTATTGAAAATGGGCGGAATCGGACAATCGCTACGGCCTCCTTCCATGCAACAGTTTTATTGAAAAATCAAAAAATCTCCATGTTTCTGGATCTCTTTGAGAACATTTTGGTCAAATTTAATATCTAGAGTAATTTTTTGTAACAACTTTGGACCAGAATACATAAATAAAATTTGCTTATTAAACTGAGAAATTAACTTCAGATATTTTTATTTTGAGCTATTTCCTGGCTTTAAGAGGAAGGTTCTTTTTTTTTTACTTTTTAATCACTACTTAGCTGATGTAAAACAAAAAGGGAGAGTGAGGTACACATCTTTTGGAATACGCTCGCATATATGAAGGAACACTGGGTCGGATGAGTAATCTTATTACATTGCTCAGTGACTTTTCATTTTAGCTGACGACAATTTACTCTATTTTTAAACGTGGCTTCTCACGGGCACCCGTAGCAGAAAGGTCTATTTAAAAGTAACTTTGTCACATGGCAATCGATTGAATCTGAACAATGGTCGCGGTTTATTGACTTTAATATATTTTAGGTAAATAAACAAAGCCAGTCTTTTTCGAGGACTTCGTTTCATTTAAAACATTTGTAAATAAAAAGCTGTGTACAATTATTCAAACTTAATTTACGCCAGATGTGCCCACGTCAAGAAATTTTTAATCACGTCACGTATAATTACGAAAGCTAATATAAAATATTGTAAAGGTCACGCACGCTAAAAAAATATTGGACTCATTAAATGAAACTATAGTTTTTGATACCTTTAAGGTTAGCTGATTAGAGGGGTTAGAGGTATAAAGATTGTAGTTTCTTTTGACTTGGTTGCTTCTTATAGGTATAGATAGATATATAGATTGATAAAGGGGAGGAATGCACTGCGAACAATGGGTCTATTGTGCCCTCCACGGTTCTAATCATAGCACTTCCGTCAGCCTCAGCACCTCCAGGGAGCCCAGAATGGCCGCCGGGGACAGAGAGTATATGAGTTGCTCCGGTGGCCATGACCGTCCTAGGGCGATCCCCCTTCTGCGAGCCACTGCATCACACTCTAAAAGCAGATGCTGTGGGGTTTCTTTTTCTGCGTCGCAGAAGCGACAAAGATCAGCTAACCAGATTCCTAGCCTATGCTGGTGGACTCTTAGTCTGCAGTGACCCGTCAGCAAGCCTGTAATAATTCTTAGTTTCTCCTTAGGCAAGTTCAGCAACCTGTGTCTCTTCAGCTTGTATCCTCCAAGGAGAGACTTGGCCTTTCAGAGGCCTGCTAGGTAGCTCCAGTGTTCACTCCTCAGCCTGGTAGTCTCCTTCCTTAGCATCTCTCTAATTGTGCTAGGACCCAATGCCAGGATAGGCTCAGGTCCAACAGAAGTTTATTTTTATAGGTATACAATTAACCTGGTTTTTATTTATTTTTGTAACTTATGTTTCACACTTTGTTACTTACTAACTTATATATAATTTTTTCTTTATGAATTTTATAATTACCGGGATCGAAATGCAGAACAGGCCTGAATATGTCGATTTGTTTCCCACTGCCAATTTCTGATCACAGTAGCTGCATTTTGCGCTGCTTTCCTTCTCTTCAGAAAAATGCAGCCAAATTCCAATTTTCTTGCGTGCCATTGTTTTTGTAATACCTACATAAATATGTACGTATTAAAAATATGTATAGATGTGTTTTAAAAAATTTGTAATTAATGTATTGTCTTGCAAGTTAATTCGCCAGCATGCACTATTATTTGTTACAGGTGAGGTTCAAACTTGGCCAGCTCTTGGACTTAAAATGATATTACCAATAGTAATTTCTGAAAAGATAATTATGACCATGAATTTATGGCTCTTTGAATAATATTTATCGTTGAATCTTGCAAATTGACTTACCAGTTAAAAGGAGTCTTTACAGAGAGAAGCTAAAGATAATATTTTGTAAATCGGTTTCGATTAGTAGCAGCATCAATTGCGATATACATACCGGTTATGGAAGAGCACATTCGTGACAACTCACTTTGCTGATTCTTTAAAATGGGTTGGAATTACAGACACATTACACCAAAATTTACTGAGTTGTTAATGTCGAGTATAATCGTGTTAAACGAAATATCCCGAAATCATCGTTAAGAATATCGGAAATGTGCACTGAATTCTGTAAAACTTTTTTTATGAGTTATTAAATAATAGTCTAATCATTCTATACGTATACGTAACTTGAGACACAGAAGCTTAGAACCATTCTTACCATTTTTAACGCATTTCCGCTTTTCGATATGCATGTTGACACTGATGTTGTATATTTTAAATATATTTCTTTGCTAGTAATATTTATATTATAAATACCATACATTCAATTTTTTCATGAAACTTAAATTACAATTTGTTAAACACGTTCGATTATGATAATTGGTGGGAACAGTAATTTACTTTTATCAGTCACTAAAATTTAGTTTGGGAGCCCAGCACCCCAAAGACGGTTCTAAGGTTAAGAGCTACCCGCTAAATGAACAACTTGTACAAACGATTACTCTAGCCATAACGTAAATTTATAAACTTAGAGAACTTTTGATTTTTGACTATTAAGTTACGTAAATAAGGGAAACTGAGAGCGGTAAGATAATCGCGCATCATTGTGTATAATCTAACTGAGGCATTCCACACTATTTCAATTGGTCAAAAATAACTTTAGTGAGAATTTTGGATATGTTGCATATGTTTGGATATGTTCATACACAAATGTGTCATCAAAGACGAATTTAACATGTTTTGAATGTATTAAATTATAAATAATTATGCTACCTGCAAAATAAAGCAGCACCAGCTTTTGACTTGCCTTCTCCGGGGTCTACCTCCTTCGGGATTTTCCCTTTTGAAAATCGAATGAAAAATGAATGTAAGGGGAGTTTAAAAATGTAATTTTTAATAAACAATGTTTCCCAATTTTTCAAAATTTTTAAATTTAAATCACAAAACATTAGTGTTTCGCAAAAATCAACATTTTTTTAAATTTAACTACTTATTCTATATATTATGGCTGCGATAGATCGACGGTTATCTGCTTTTTTACATACACAATTTTTGTGAATATAGGAGTAATGGCAGGAAAAAGTTGTTTCTTAAATTTTTTATCCAGTAGCTCAGCATTTACTTACGCATACAGTTAGTAAGCAATATTAAATAACTTTGTGCATATAAAACTTTACATCCAATTTTTTTAATAAAACCTACCATCAGCGTTGCCACTTCTTGTCTTTTCGGACCAAAATTGGTCTGATTTTTTTACTTTGGTCCGCTGGTCCGCTTAAAAGAATTTTTGTCTGTTTTGCGATATGAGTATCTTTTCATCAGTATGAAATATTAATAATGAAAAAATAAAATAAAATTATGTGTATTACCTACACATATGTATGTATGTATTTGCTTGCGATTACTTGCGTAAATACAATATAATGTGTAGAACTTACTAAACATAGCTTAAAGTGATTCATGTGTCACGATAAAAACTATATAAAAGTCGAAGTTTGCAGATCACTATGAGAAAACCTTTACACGTCACTTCTTCGTTGGCTTTGATTAAAACCAAGTTGCGTAATAGGCTTCAGTTGAGCACCATTAATAATATTATGTATGTAAAGAACTTATCAATTTAAACATTCCGCACTACGTATGGTCGGCCAAAAAAGATTTGTAAAGATTTTAAAAGTCATATTTTTTGTTGTACTTAACTGTTATGAAGTTCTTTTGTTAAATAAGTCTTATATACAGACTTTTAAGTGTTATTGTTTTTGAATTAAATTCAACTTTTGTTTTAAAATGTGAACTAATAGACTGTAAAAGACTTGACATAAATACTTATGTCGATATGTATACTATAAATATTACACATAAGTGCATTATTATTTAAGAAACAAAAAGCTGTGAATATTTACGAAATGTTAAGTTTGAAAATAAATTAATAATGAATTTAAAGATAAAGCCAATTTTTATTTGGTCGGTTGTGATCAAATTTGGTCGGAAGTTTTTTCGGAAAAAATTTTTTCAAGTGCCAACACTGCCTACCATACATAATTAGCATTCATTCAAGATTTGATACGCTCCTGAACTTTTAAGTTAGACAACACGAAAAGCATTCGCTATCGATATACTACACCGATTTCACAACACTTAGTTTGTAATGTAAATTTTACATCATTAAATTGCAAAAAAGTGGCCGCTGTGGTCGAGTTGGTAGCGGTGCGGGCTTTAACTCGATATGTCGGTGAGTTCGAGGTTCGAATCTCAGTCAGGACAAGCAAAATCTTAATCATAGAAAAGTTTTGTTCTAATAGCGGTCACCCCTCGGCAAACAATTGCAAACCTCCGAGGGTATTTCTGCCATGAAAAAGCTTCTCATTAAATACATCTGCCGCTCGGAGTCGGCACAAAATTGTAGGGCAGTCCATTTGTGGTATAATATATGTATAATATAAAGACGCACACACAAGAATGGTAGGAAAAGCTCGGCCAAACACTGAGCTATATAGTGTAAGCGCCAAAATTATATTATATATAAATTGGAAATAAAACTATTACAGGTGCTGAAGTCGTGAAGGTAAATATAAACTACCATGTTAACAGTCTCTTCATAATCCAGGTATTCTGCAACCCGAAGTTCTTTGGTTAAAACCTGGGAAGCGGTGATGAAGAATAAATGAAAGAAGTCTGATGAGGAGATGTGGTGATCTCCGTAATATCAGCTATAACTTCTACTAGAAAAACTCTTGTTGTATTTTCAGACAAAATATCTTATAAACAGGCCACTCGAACTCATTGAAATTGTCAATTATTAATCATTCGGGGCCATTAAGCAAATTTAACTAAAATGTATATAGGAATAGTTCTATCAAATGTCAAATTAAGTGCGAATACTGATACGAACATACTTATACACTCAATACAAATGCACATAAAAAGTTTATACAAATAAAAAAATGCTTTCTCAAATTATTCGCATCACACAGCGGTATTTTCAATCCTTGCCAAGCATGTTAAACAAGTTTGATCACACTAAATCGCCATTTTTTCGTTTGCCGGCTTTTAGGAGCCACATAAAGCAAATGAGCTCAAAAGTTAGCGCCAAAACTTGGCCGTAATTCACTTTTCACTTTCACCTGTTGTGTACCCGTCGTGAGCCTACGAACAGAGACGGACGGTATTCAAAGTTTTTGGCATATCGTTAAAGTTGAACTGTGCAAATGGGTAGCAGCAGGGCATAAGTAGGCGATACACATATTCAAATACCTCTATATTTACATACATACATATGTATGAGCATATGTATGTAAGTATATTTTCTTATACAAATGTAGAATATGATAAACGTACTCAAGCATTTTTTTCTCTTAAAATCAGAGACATAATTATTATAAGAGAAAATAATAAAAGTTCAATCAAGAATTATATAACTATTATTCAAAGACTTATATTATCAAAGTCTTTTCATAATAATTATCAGACAGATTAATATTATTAAGTCTTCAACGACTTTTTTTTAAGACTTATACTATAAAAGTTTTCTTATAATAATTTTCAGAAAGATACATTTTATAAAGTGCTAAAAAACTATTATTTTTAGTCTTATGTATATTATAAAAGTTTTCTCATAATAATTATGAGTGGGATAAAAATGTTGTAAATCTTGATGAACGGGACCATTTCGGACTTAGAAATACTTACCTCGCTGATAATTTTTATGAAAAGTCTTTTATGTCTTAGTCTACAAATAATACTCATCGACGACTTTAAAAATTTTCTCACTCATAATTTTTTTAAAAAGTGTTTACTATTTCCAACGAAAATAAGCATGACATTTTAAAAACTCCAATTATAAACTGAATTAAACTTAAAACTATAATCTCTGATATAAATTAATCGCAACAGCTTTAATCCTACTACTCACTAAAATTATAAACGTAAAAATTTGTGTGTTTGTAAGTTTGAATTTTTTTGTTGCAGCGTTGTCAAAAAGCATTAAAAACCTTTCGGCTCACCGTACTAAAAACCCACTACAGCTCTGTTTGCCCCTTTTCGTGGAACAAAAGTTGGTATTGTAACAAATTACACTGGAGAACACGATTTTTTACATTTTTGAAGTTATATTACTTCTTCGATCTGGTATCGTTTGTGGATTGTAAAAATAATATTGGTTTGAAAAAGTTTGTTCGATTTTTTTTATAGCAATTCTTTCACTTTTTCAGTTTATCAAAGAGATAAATGATATAAACCCTATAACTCAAAAACTTTTCATTTTATATTTAGGCAAATTTATATATATTTGGAATGCGACCAGCAATGCATTTCCTGCTGGTATCAATTCAACCCAAAATACTCAATATTGCAGATATAATAAAAATTGCATTTACTGACCAGAGCCTGCCCTGACCCCAAAACTTGGGGAAAGCGTAGGCCACACTGGTGATCACGCGACTTAGACTCGCTGCCCAAAGATTTCCGGAGGCAGTTTAACAGAGCAAAAAGGCTAAGTCAGGAGTTTGAATGGCAGACTTATAAGCAGCTCCTGCGGGTCTATAAAAAAGCCCTACATGAAGCGAAGAAGTCCTCATGGAAAAATGTTTGTACTGGCATTGAAGGCGTGAACGAAACTGCCAGACTAAGAAGAATTCTGTCGGGCACAACAAACCCGATTGGGTCTTTACAGAGACTGGACGGCTCCTGGACGGCTACAGAAAAAGATACCATCGAGCTGCTTCTCGACACGCACTTTACTGGAAACTCACAATCAAGGGAAGAAGAGTGTCCCCTTTCGGGTGCAATCGTTAAATTCCCTATCTCAAGAGAAAGTATTATTTCAGCGATAAAAAGCTTTATAAAACAGCAATGCCGGATGGCATTATACCTGCTGGCCGCAACCATCGACACTTTTGCGAATTGGCTACTAAGCATGTTTAGAGCCTGCTTTAAACTAAACTACGTACCAACGGCATGGATTTCGGTTTCAGTGGTTCCAAGGCCGGAAAAGTATCACATACGAACCCGAAGGATCTCAGACCAATAAGCCTCTCCTCCTTTGTTCTCAAAACTCTAGAGAGGGTGATTAATAACCCCTTCTCTTTCACAATCGATAAAAGACTTTTGTCAAATAACCAGCATGCTAACCTAAAGGGAAGGTGCACAGACACTGCGCTACATTCCCTAGTCAGCTATATTGAGAGATCTTTTAGTTACAAGGAATTTTGCATCGTAGCTTTTCTTGACATTGAGGGAGCTTTTAACAACATTAATCCGGAGGCCATAACCCGGGCCTTAAGAGGACTTGGTGTAGAGAACTCCCTAGTTGAATTTATAGAGCAAATGCTCTTAGGTAGAAAGATTACAGCAGAAGTCGGCGCAAACCGTATTTCGAGGCATGTGTCTCGCGGAACGCCGCAGGGTGGTGTACTTTCACCCCTACTCTGGAATCTAACTGCAAATTCACTCTTGCGAGAGACGGAATGGGGTGCCGCCAGGGTTGTCGCATATGCAGATGACATCGCCATAGCATACATAGGCAAGTTCCCGCAGACCTTGTGTGATTTGATGCAAGGAACACTCCGAGCTGTGGGGACCTGGTCCACGCGATGTGGTCTTAGCGTAAACCCGAAAAAAAGTGGAGTTGGTACTCTTCACTAGGAAATATAAGACAGCGGAGCTAATTATTCCTGTACTGAATGGTATCCGTTTAAATCTAAAGAAGGAAGCCAAGTTTCTTGGCGTCACCCTAGATATGAAACTAAGCTGGAGAAATAATATTGTCCAGCGCACTCAGAAGGATTCTGTGGACCTATACTCCGGCAAAAGGGCCATTGGAAAGAAATGGGGTCTAAATCCAAGCGTATGCCGCTGGATCTATACAGCGGTGGTAAGATCGATTCTTCTTTATCGAGTGATCGTATGGTGGCCTGCCTTGAGCAAAAATGCTAACCTCAATCTACTTAGTAAAGTGCAAAGAGCCAGTATACTCTGCATTAGCGGAGCTTTGCGAACAACACCAAACGACGCCTTGAATGTCTTTCTGGACCTTCTACCCCTCGACTTAGTGGGTCAAGTAATGGCGGCTCTTGCCGCGCTTCGACTAAGAGAGAGTTTAGTCTATGTGGGCACTCAAGCATACTGAGTAAGTATAGCTTTCTTCCGGACTGCACTGATCGCTGCGTCGATACTATGGTCCCAGACAGAAACTTCGCGATGTTTATTCCAAGTAGGGAGGTGTGGTCAAAAATTTCTGTACTCCACCTGGAAGTATTACGGTTTTCACAGATGGTTCGAAGCTGAATGGCAGAGTGGAAGGAGTGGTCTTCTCGTGGGACTTATCTCTGTGCTGTTCTTTTAGGCTGCCGGATCACTGTAGCGTTTTTCAAGCTGAGATTTCAGCCATTAAGGAGGCTATGGACAGGTTGCAAACCGTCTTAAAAGGCAATAACGTTTTTATATTTAGCGATAGCCAAGCGGCAATTAGAGCAGAGAGCTCAGCTGCGATAACTTCAAAGATTGAACTGGATTGCCGCCGATCTCTTCAGGTGATGGCTAAGCAGAACAGACTAAACCTCATCTGGGTTCCAGGCCACATGGACATCGAGGGTAACTGTATAGCGAATGAACTTGCGAGGGAAGGGACAACCAAGCAGATTCTTCCTGTTAAAGAACGCATTGGTATGCCTTTTGGTACTTGCAGGAAAATAATATGCTTATGCTCGTGCAAATAAGAGCTGGGCACAGACCACGACTTGTAGGATATCTAGGCAGACTTGGCCCAGATGGGATCGTAAACGTTCGCGTGGTCTGTACACCTTAAAACGGGATGACATATCTCAGGTCATTGGAGCCCTTTCGGGGCACTGCCTCATAGGGAACCACGCGGGGCCTCTCGGAGTTCCCTTTCACAGATGCTGTAGAAGCTACGCTTTCTAGGGGTACCACTTTTTGGAGACCTCGGAGAATAAGGTTTTATAGACCCAAGATGCTTGGCGAGATTCGTCAAGAGCTCAAAATGGTTCAGCAAAGGGGAATGGACGCTTTGCTTGTGGTATCACAACGGGCCTCCAATCATGGCCTAAGTGGGTCGCTGAAGCAACGGTGACAGCCACATATACCTACTTACCTACCTATTTTTATTTTTGTAGCAAAAACAAAAAAAGTTAAGATTGCGTATAGGACGAGAGCATATGAATCAATTTCTATTTCTGACCCCCGAAATGTTTATAGTTTTTAGTTTCTATGAATTTATTAAACAAAAAAATTTATAAGCGTTCCTAGCTTACAACTTGAATATTGTGAATTTTCAATTTTGTATGTTTTGTTTTTCGCTTTTTGGTGGGCTGTTTGGTGGGCTGTTTGGTGGGCTGTTTGGAAAAGAGATTTTACTTATGCATATATGACGTTAAATTCAATATTAGAGGAAAGGGAAAATAATTTATTCATAAGGCCTTCTTAACATTTGTCGTTTCGTCATCGTGGCCATTCGGTCGTCATAACGTTATTATCAAAACGTCATTTATTTATTTAAGTAATTTTTTTAAATGTTGTGATTAAAAGAGTAAAATAAGACATCGATAGCAACATAAATCCAATGATATGATAACAATCTATTTAATTTGTGGAAGAATTTAATGTGCAGAGAGTCTTGCTCCCCAATATTGGAAAGGGGTTATATAAAGCTTTCTATTGACCTATTTCTCGGTTCGCTCAACCATCTCAAGGGAATTAGGAAGTCTTTAAAAAGGGCCAAAAGTCTATATTTTTCTAGTCGATTCTATCCAACTCCAGCTACGTCAACAAATTGCAGTACAAAGTATAATACTATGTTCTGACTGCGCAGTAAACTCGAGTTTGTGGTTTTGAGTTTATGAACAACTGTCAAGCGTTCTCATTGAGGTGTTTAAGAAACTTTGAGTTTAATTGACATTTGTTTATTTACTTTCAAATACAAATTTTGTTTTGCTTATGAAAATACATTTGTACCTTTATTTACAAATGTTTAAAAAAAAGTGCATATAATTGGATAATGCTTGCGATGGCATGGAACACTGAGCAATGTTGAATGCGAAGGCAACTCCATAGTAGACGGCGATTTGTGCTGACGGTGGTTTTGCACCATTATTTGAAATTTTTGTTTGTGAAATTTGATTCCTTTTGTTTATATTAACGAAGGCGGTTTGATAAATCATTGACTTTTGAATAAAATATATTTTTTTGGCAAAAAAGCGTTATATACCTTAACATATTCTCCTTTCAACTCTATACACCATTTTTTATTCCTTTATTATAGCTTTTCTCAAGGCTTTTAAAATAAGCGTTTGTTTTTGTGATATTCTCTTCATTTGACCCAAACCACTTACCACCCAGCCATATCTTCAAGTTTAGAAATAGGGAATAGTCGCATTGGGCTAAATCTGGAGAATATGCTGGATGGGGCAGCAATTCGTAGTCCATGGTTTTGACGAGATCAACCGGTTACACTTATGGTCGAGTGTAAGCACACCCATCGCGCGGATAGCTTTTTTATATACATTCAAATATTCGTTTTAGTTGTGAGGTTCCCGCTCAGTTGGTTACCTACAACCTTAGCCACCGCACATACTTTCGTTCTCCGGTCTTCCAATATCATTCCATGGATTCTAACGACGATTTCTGGTGTAACGACCACTTTTGGGCGACCTGAACTTTCGGTGCCACTTGTGATGCCTCGACAACAACGGAACTTAGTAATTCAATTTTAAACTATTGAAATTGTTTGTGCAAGGTCCTTATAGTATTTATCAAGCCTTTGCTTGATTTAGGTGATGGTTTTTTTTACGCAAAAATATTGCTTTATCAGCATACTTAGTAGTTTATTATAAGATGGCGGTTAAAAGCAGCAATGATGAAATTAAAGTTTCTGTGCGGGAAATTCCAAAAGTCGATGACCTATCAAACCGCCCTCGTATTTGAAATTATGAACTGTCAAACCAGTAAACAGTGCAGCAAAACTTTTAAACAATAATGCCAAAATTTGTCAACAGTGCGGCCTAATATTTGTTCAAATAAGGGTTGCACGTCCATAAACACCAAAAAAAAGTGGTGTTTAAAGCGAGTTAGACAAAAAATTTTTGTATGGTAAACTCCGAGTTTATGAGAAGTGTTTGACGTTAAACTCCAAAATTGCTCATAAACTCGAGTTAACGGCGCAGTCAGAACATAGTATAAGATAAATACGAGTAATGATACGTTTTCAAAGAAATGCTAATTATGAAAGCAAAAGTGAAATAATAATATTCAAAATTGAAGTTTGATCCCTTGAATAGATTTTTAATGGCCAATTTGTAAGTGATTCTGCTAATATTTATTTGTTTTAAGTCAATAAAATAACTTTAAACATTTAGGTAATAATTTAGTAATTCTGCATTTTTAATACTTTTTATTCATAATAGATGTTTATTTTGCAACGAAAATCACCTCCCCCCACTCTACCCTCCAATTTCGATCCATCCGAGAGCAGATTCTTTGCGCCAGAGGTCATTCCCCTTCCACACCTCCCTTGATGGGATGTGTGTGGTGAAGGAACCTCTAGGGGCGATTTTCGGCTCGCACCGATCTACCTCCTCCGGGATGAACTTGCATTGTCTTAGGTCGCTGAGTGCCCATGCTCTGGGTTTACAGAGAACACACCCCGCAACCTGATGGCAGACCAAGCGGCGGCAACTTTTTCCGCTAAGCCACAGGGACGATGCCAAGCATCACATTTAGAGCAAGTGTTGGGGTGGTGCCAATACCAATCACGGTGCTTCTCTGCACCAGTTCCTCGTCCTTCGAGTAGATATATGTATCTAGGAAGTTCCACCAGATGAAAACTCCATATAGCATAATTGGAGGACCAGAGGACCCCTTTTGGAGAGAGACCCCATCTCTTTCCGATGGCTCCCCTACAACAGTATAACCTTCTGTCCAAAATAACGCCCAAGTACCTGACTCTGTCAGAAAGCACAAGAGGAGTGCCAGCGATTGAGGGTAATTGTGCATCTGGGACCCTATTCTTCCTGTTGAACAAGACCAGCTCCGTCTTGTTGGGATTTATTGCTAACCCGCAATTTGTGGACCAATTTGTTACCAAATTAAGGTATCCTTGCATGAGGTCATACAGCGTGTTTAGAAACTTTCCCCTAGCTATGAGCGCCACGTCGTCGGTGTAGGCAACCACCTGCATTCTTTCCGCTCTACCATTTCCAGGACCTCATTTATAACGACATTCCAGATAAAGGGAGAGAGAACCCCTTCTTGTTGAGCCGACGCACTTCCCCACTCCGCCACGACAGTTCTGTCGCATAGAATATTGGAGATCAACTTAATCAAATTGGTCTCAACCCCGATCCGACGTAGGGCCAGCATAACCGCGTCGGGAAGAACATTGTTAAAAGCTCCTTCAATGTCGATGAAAGCTCACACAGCGTAATATTTGTGCTCGAAGGAATCTTCGATTATTTTAACTGTGGACTGCTAAGCAGACTCCACAGATCAACCTTTCGTATAGGCAGGTTGAGAGAAGCTTAATTTCTCACGATTGATTCTGTTTGTAATGTATAGATCTATCAGTCTCTCAAGGGTCTTCAGGAGGAATGACCACAGGCTGATTGGCCTGAAGTGCTTGGGCGTCACATGAGAGCTCTTCCCCGCTTGGGGTATAAAAGTCACCCTCACCCGCCTCCAGGCCCTCGGCACATACAGCCTATCAACGCAGTTTGCGTTGATGGATTGCATATAAAACCAGTATGGTCCTCATTATATTAATTTCTTTTATCAAACCTTCTGATAAATTGTATGACATTCTATTGTTGGATACTCGGTCGTAAAATCTTGATGAAATTTATGTTTAAGACTTACAGCCTTATCCACCTCAACCACCCCCAAATAGTGTTACAAATAATGCTTTGCTTTGCCCTTGAAAAGAAGATACTTATGATAAAAATTTGATCTTTAATTGTTTTTAGCAGTCCCGGGATTTGAATAGACTAATCCCGGGATATTCGCGAGTTTAAAAATACCGGGATTTCGGGATCGCGGGATTGACATTCCTAGTTCATATGTATGGTAGGTACCTAAAAAGGGTATTTTCTTGTCAAATATATACTACTTAATAATCGGTTTTCACTCTATAAGTTAACTCTCAGATCAACGTTATTAAAACAAAGGATCAACAAATCTTTCACACAACAAAATTAGTCCCTAATTCAACGAAGTATCACCATTTTTCGAAATAGTGCCCAAGTAAAATTTGTTTTGGCAAACTTTTGGTATTATAAACCATTTTTTTAAGGTTAACTTCATTGCCTTGCAAATAAATGCCAGAATAGAAAAGTCGAGAAAAAAAAATTATCTGGCCACAACCACAGTCGCTATCTAGTTTTATGGCTGCTTAAATAGTTATCTATGTATTCGCGACAGATCCGAGGCCGTCGTTTCCAAGAATAATACTTCTAATCAAAATATTTAATACTTTTAAGACACATCCGCCATAATGCAAGATAAAAATAAAAATGGCTGCCATTCCTCGTATTCATATACAATATATATGTACATATGTGCAACAAAAGTAAAATTCGTGGTAGCTAATAAAAATATTTAAAAAACAATGATAACAGAGTTAAGTTATACCAAAAAATGAAAAGTAGCTTTGTTGTAAAATCAGCATTCTGTACAGGATATAAATTTGGACCTTGGGAGCAGTAGTCCAAATATACAATGACAGGGTGAGCACCGTTATCCAACAAAAAAGCACAAATAGCCGATTGGGAAGGGACAGATATGTGCATACATATTTACGTATGTACCTGTGAGTGTGTACACATACATACATACACACATACACTAAACACATTTATGTACAATGGGTTGTGACAGACTCATTTGTATTCCAGACGAGTTGTGTGCGACGAACACGGCCAACGAATACTAACGAATTTGGGCATCCTTTTTTTTTGTGAATATTGGCAGACGCTGCACTCTTGTTTTTGTTTGCTCTCAGTCACACGCTTTGTTGCTGAGTTTCGTTTTTGCCATTGTTGATTTTATCGTTTTTACTGCTGTCTAAGTTGGTTTAGATCCAGCCTTGTTACGAGCATTTTTTGCTTCTGTTATTTTGCTGTTTTCGTTATTTGGTCTCCAGTTGTGTCAGGTTGAGTGGTCGCGTATGATGAACGAATAGGATTCTTAAAGCAAGAAGCAGGAACTTAAGGGAGTGCAAAATTTAAAGAAACCATTGTCCTTATTTTAAATAAATCATAGTTTTAGTAGTTAACAAAGTAAGAGCACGGACTTTAAAAGTTAATACATGATGTGTGTACTTATATTATTGTTAGTTTTGCGTAGTGGCAAAAAATTATTTTGACGTAAAACTTTTGTTAAATATAGTTCAAGACATTTTCTCAACTAATATTACGAAAAAATTAATCACGTGTTTTTCAACGTTTCATCAAATTACATTTGCTTAAACATTTTCATTGGGGTTCTCCATCATTTGTTGGTAATTCAGATGGAATTACCCAGCAATTTGTGAATAATTGTTTTCCTTCCATAATTTTTATATGAGTTATACTGTCAAATCTACACAAAACAGCTGTGAAGGCAACTGCATTTTTTTAATTCTCTTAAAGTAGTCATGAACTTCTGAAATATCTGCTCGGTTTTCAATAGGATTGAGGATGAAGAAGAAAAATAATTTTATTAATTTTAACTTTCAATTTTTATTTGTAGCAGTACGTATAGAACAAGGAAATACTGCGAAAGCAAATGTACCATAAGTAGATACTAACAAGTGAATTTTATTAGGGCGAATAACGCCCCATGGGAAAAAAGTATCAAATTAGTATTAGAGAAAATATAGGTTTACGATTTCGCCATATTGTAATGTAAACAAGTATTTATTTGTAACTTAAATACATCCTTGCCAAAAATATGAAGCCCACAGTAAAGCACGGTGCCGTGTCAATAGAGGTGTTGGGTGCATAAGGACCTGTAGAATTGCATTTTATTAAGGGTATTATGAATTAGACTGTGCCTCTTTATATTTGAAAAGAAAAATTTCCATTTTGTAAAGAAAAACTTGTCCTAGTGAACGATTTGAATTTTTTACAGTGCAATGACTCAAAGCATAATGCTATCAATGTGCAATAGTGGTTGATTTATAATTATGCGCATGTCATCATGAGAACTTATAGAACTTGTATAACTATCTCGATGGAAAATTTCACCAGCGAACAATGATTGCAAAGGACGACTTTGAGAGACCCTCTTCAGCAAAAAAATTGAGCACAGGTTTTGTGGAAAGCTGGTTAAAAGTATGCCAAATGTATTACAGTGGTCATCAAAAACAAAGGAATACATGCAAAATATTAACATTATCTTTATTTCTATATAATGTACGACTTTCACTTTGTAATTGAATTGAACATTTAATTTTGATTATTTTGTTTTAATTTTATACTAATAAACCAACTAACTAAGCAATAATTTTTTGGAACCGCTTCTTTTATTGTAGCTATTTTTCTGGAAGACGGATGGTCGAATGCAAAAGTCACAAAGTGAGAAGGCAACAGAAAATAAAACGCCATATAAAAAAAACTTATTCAGTTGATCTTGCCGATCTCTTATAATATTTTAAAAAAGTCTCTGTATTCGTACCCATTCTGAATCAAAATTTAATATCAACACATTTAAATGTATTTTATTTTTCTTCGGTAACGGCGTGGTTGTTAAAGTAGGGAAAGTTCTCAAATCCAAAGTGTGGGAAATATTCATATATACATACATAGTATATAATGTAACCGTGTAAATTCATAAACTTTACGTAAAATTTCAGGATATCAACAAATTCCCAAACACAAAAAATAACAGCCCTTCATACATAACATGATTGTTTATTACAAGAGTGAAACATAATTTTCTTGCTAGCCGCAGAGGCAAACATATCTGACAAACGCCAAGTTAATCTAAATTTTTAATTATTTAGATGGATTTTTATATTTTTGATTATCTTTCTCATATTCGGTATTGCATCATATATAATATATATAAGTATACATACATATGTATTTCTTTATTAACGATAACATACATACACATTTTTTGTAGTATGAACGCTTCAGTTATCAATAACCCTTCCACTCTTTCTGTATTTTGTGTCCAAATTCTACCGTTGTGGATAGAATACATTTTCGCGAATAAGGCATTACAGTAGTGTAAGTATTTAGCATTTTTACTTCTTAGCCGCAGTCGCCATTAGTCTAATTAAACTCTTTTAGACACGGCTTTTAGACAACTTTTTTCCGTATATTCTTCCATATGAAGCTTAGAATATACAGCTCTCAAGAAATATCACAAGAAATATTTTTCATTATTTCCGTTGCTTGAAAAAGTACTTTGCTGTTGCTGTAAATTTCCTTGAAGAAATTAATACGTGAAAAAATTTTTTTTTAGAACTACAGACTGGTTTAAGAAATGTGTACAGAAGAAATTTTTTTTTCATTATTGAGTTTGAATTTTTTGATTTTTTTGAGAGCTGCATACTAAGCTTAACGCAAAATAAAAACATCTCTTTATATGGAAGAAAACGCCCTAAAATAAAAAAATTCTTTAAAAACTCATGCAAATTTTTAGTTAAATTTCGAACTGGAATTTTCGCTAAAAGCTCTGATAAAAAGTTTGAAATTTTGATGAAATTCCTTTGCTATTTGCTTTTTTTTATTGGGAATTTTTCAAAAAGTTGAGTTTAATTAAGCTCATATTTATGTACATATGTATGTACATATGTGTGTTTGTATAATCATGGTTTCTGTTTCTCTTATATGTATGTAGTTCGAATCAGAGATGGGCATGCATAAGGGAATTATTATTCAAATATAAACAAATATTTGATTCACTATTTTTTTTTGCAGAGGTAATTCATTTTTATGCTTCAAACAAATTATTTGGAGTGATAAATATATTATTTTTCATCATTGAAATAATTTTGAAATATAATTATCGCAAAGATTTCTGATAACGCCCATGTTTTTCATTCAACCACGCTGCCCAACTGTCACATACGCGCAAACACGCAAACACACACACATTCTGACAGGTGGCGGTTCAAACAGACTTCACGAACGTGGAGCGTAAGCTCAAGCCATCTCCCGACGAAATACTTGACGATAGTACCGGGGCATATGGTACTCTGGCAGTAGGAGGTTTAGTTAGGGTTAAAGTCCCACACTGACAAACCGGCAACGGTTGGGCTTTCGATGCTTCCTCCTCGTAAAAAAAAAAGGTGTATGCTGACAGCTGACTACTCGCCCAGTCAGGTTCGGATTTGAGTAAATTATTTATTATTGAAATAAAAAGTTCATTCACAGGTTTTATATTTTTGGATATACATATGTACATATAATACATTTTTGTTCATCAATCAAACAATTTACTTTGACAATAAATTTTCATTCATTTTACAAATCCTTGTATACGATGAATATATATTTTTTTATCATTCAAATATGTAGTTTCCGACAGAATGTATTTTTCCGAGTTAAATTTGTCCAACTTCACTGAAAGATTTTTCACATATCCATTGTTGATCAACGCATTACTTCTAAACTAAGCGCCCTTTAAGCAAAACGAATTTACAAAAATTTTGAAATACCGTTGTATGGAAATATTTGCTTACATATGTATTTGCATATTGTGATTTATTTGGCACTCCTTGTGCAACGTCACTGACGCCATTTGCATTCAGACAACGCATCCATACAACATTTTATTTCATACAAACATACGAGTACATATGTATGTACATACTTATAAACATGTACGTGCATGCATACATACCTATGTACATACAATATCTAGATTTGTTCATATTTACATAACTGTTTTCATGAAAAACGGAAAATATACTCCCTTACAAATTAAGCTTTCATGTATCTATGTATGTACATACATATATTGATAGTTATCGCTA
Source organism: Philophylla caesio (assembly GCA_963971545.1). Classification (NCBI taxonomy): domain Eukaryota; kingdom Metazoa; phylum Arthropoda; class Insecta; order Diptera; family Tephritidae; genus Philophylla; species Philophylla caesio. The sequence goes on along the minus strand of OZ020608.1, from coordinate 64,102,348 downwards.
CATATACATACATACATATATGTACATATGTATGTACATACATATGTACATACCTGCATACAAAAATAATAAATTGCTGTCTACCCCAAATTTTGTTGCAGCATCCATTTGGGAGCTTTCGTTCAACAACAAACGCTCAAAAAATCTCCGCGTGTATTCGGCACTTATGCTGCGACGACACACGAAAACAATGCTCGGCATTTCACTTTCCATGTTAGCGTCTGCGCAGTGGAGCAGCATTTGTATATACTCGTATGTATGTATGTATATATTTACATAGATTAGCCGTGAGAACTTGAGGAAAAACATCAATCTACATATATTCATACACATATTTATGTCCATATATAGAGATATGTACGTGAGTACATACATACACATACATCCTTAAATACATATGTACATATTTTCATTCTTACATACTTTTATATGTACAAACGAAAAAGCTGAAGTGATTGTCTCTCATGCAAATTGTACGCCTGTGTCTGTACACTTAACGCCTACATAAAATTTATTAGGCCAAATTTTGGGGTTGCTCCGGGCAAACTGTTTAATGCGTCTCTCAGCCTTGGGAATGTTTATGTATTGAAGTTTGAAGTACCAGAAATACATACAGACATACATATATAATATAATATAATTTTGGCGCGTACACTATATAGCTCAGTGTTTGGCCGAGCTTCTCCTACCATTTGTGGTGTGCGTCTTTATATTATACCACAAATGGAGGGACCTACAATTTTGTGCCGACTCCGAACGGCAGATGTATTTAATGAGAAGCTTCTTCATGGCAGAAATACCCTCGGAGGTTTGCCATTGCCTGCAGAGGGGTGACCGCTATTAGAAAAAACTTTTTTTCTATGATTAAGATTTTGCTTGCCCTCACTGAGATTCGAACCTCGAACTCAACGGCATATCGAGTTATAGCACGCACCGCTACCAACTCGACCACAGCGGTCACACTCGACCACAGCGGTCACTACAGACATACATACAGTGCAGAAATAAAAGTCAATCCCTGTGTTGAATTACTTTGTCCATGACATATTTTTTTTGAAAGTATTTTTGGAATATAAGGACAACGGCTTAAGAGAAGTGAATATTAAAATGTAAAAACGTTATAATCTTGAGTTAAAGCATACTTTATTTAGTGTCGCACTAAATAGATAAAGTCGTCTTTGTTTTAAAGTATATAATTGTCAATTTAGTGTCATGCTCTAGCAAGAGTCTACTTTAAGCTAACTTTTATTACTTTATATACAATTTATTCAATATTAAAAACATTTGTTGCGCTTCGTGACAAATAAAATACGTTACTTTGATGGTAAATTACAAAAAAATAGTTACATTAAGTTTAATTGTTTATGAGCCGATTGGCTTTTGAGAAAAATTACAATGAAAAATAATAACATTCAAAGCGGTAGAAGTTATAGTACTGTTTCAGAGATAACCACATCTTCTCAAGAGATTTCTTTCCTAGATTAAAGTTTGTATCCTGTATTTATGTAAGATAACAAGTGTGAATAACATAAACTGCAAAGTTCATTGCATTGATGCACTTGTTGCCTTTGGATGACATCTTTTATTTATCAGTCCCTCGCAATATTTAAATATTCACTCAAAAACTGATAAGTATCGCTTTTAAAACAACCTTCCCTTCAATCGTTCCTTAAATATTAAAGTTCATATGTACATATGTATGTATTTCTTAATAATCGAAAATTATTTATAATGCCGACATCGGTACCAATTTATTTAGAAAGATTACATGTTAATTTCTTTTTTATCAAATACGCGATTGATACGATCCGAACCACATAGATTTCAATTTTGCTTAACCTTACGTAGGTTACAGTGGCTTTAGTGGCAGCTCTTAGTCATTTTAACTTTTGAGTTGGATCTAAGCGAAAAAGCTGGTTCTAACTCGACTACGACAGCGATAAAGTACAGCAGGCTTTAAGGAGGATTATTAACCCGTATTGAATATGACAATGATAATGATGATGATAATGATAGTAATAACATGTAATAATAATAATAGAGATAATGTTAATGATAAGGATAATAATAATAATAATGTCAATGAAAATGCTAATACTTATAATAATAATAATAATCAGCGTTGGATTCTTTAGTTCACTTTAAGGATAAGTTTAATCCTAGTTCGTTCAGCGCGATTACCTAGCTCTTTTGAGCCTTTGTTTGTTTACCTTATTGAACTGTGTATACAAAGCTCTCATTATTTAACTAGTTCAGTAGGGTAAGCTGCCGTGAAAATAATCGCGTTAAGTTGGCAGTTACGAAAGCAAATATAATCGAAGTTCCTGAAAAATTTTGAACTGTTAAATAGATCAAAGCAATTTTTGACTAAATATTTATATAGCTAAATAATTATGACTTTCAAAAGGACATTGGTTAAATGCTGATGATTGCCAAAAATGATGATTAGTGTTAGTAATCTGCTTAACAAAATTTGCAATCAAGTTGTTGTAGATTTTCCTTTCAAGCATACCAAAATATCAGTGCTAATAGACTAACATTCTAAAGAATAACACCAATTCTTTTTTCGAGCTTGCTTTAGAGCGTATTTCTTGTGTTTTTGTCAACCTTGTTAACTGATAAAAAGTGTTTCAAACAGAGCCTGGTATCATGAACAGTTAGACCAGATCGAACATTGCAATCTTATTCTTTAAAATAGACATCGAAAAAGGCTTTTAATACTTTTAAATTGAAATCGAATAGAAATTCTGTGATGATATTACTTAAAAATATTAATTTTATCATACTACATATATGTATGTACATTACCGTTGTTCTTCCCTGGTAGCATTTATAATTACCAATTTATTATTATAATTATTATTATTTGAATACGAGTGATATATCATTCGTTTTAGCGTCTACAAATTTAATTTCGATCACAAGTACTACATAGAAAATTTATAAACCATCTAAAAATTTTCATAGCATTTTTTAGCTTTTCAATCAAGATTTGTTGATTAATTTTGGGAATGCTGTTTTTAAGCTTATTCCATTTTAGCATATTGCCCTTTTACAAATACTCTTTTAAAGGAACTGTAATGAAATAGGTAATAGTCTCTAAAGTCAAAAACGTTTAATTTTAAATTTAACTTGAATAACGATTAATATAATGCGTAAAATTTTCTCAGGTTTAAATATGGTTGTATAAATTTACAAAAAATCGCAATTATTTTATATTAGTTAGTATACATATATTGTGAGAAACCTTTAAACTTGCAAACAATAGGAGATTGCTCCAAACGTACAAATCTACCTACATTTGTATGGATGTATGTATGCCTCACACTGTTGCATGTGCCACATTCGGCCGAATCGTTTATGCATGCAGTTGTCGTCGTCGGCACTAAGAAGGGCAAGGTTACGATAACCAACCAACCACCGATCAAAGCGCCAAACCACCCACTTGCTCAGACAACGATGCGACGAAAACGAGGCACAAATTAAGGGCGACAAACGGACAGTCTGTTTTTTGGCACGGAACTCCATTCATCTCTTCTCGTATCGGTATATGAAATTATTTATGATTATTGCAATATTTGTATACACAATTTTATTTTTTTGTGCCTTTTTTCCTTTTGAGTTTTATGAAATTGTTTTTGTTTATTTTACCTGTCGGTTGTGCAAATAACGCAACAATATTTGTTGAGGTAGATCGCGAAATGATTTTAAAAAACGACCGCTTGTCGACTTTTGTAAACATATTTTGTGGAGCTGCCTTAAAGTCTGCAGTCTAAATCGACGAATAAAATTCATCTGCATTCCTAATGTACGCATTTCGGCATAAACGTAATTAATTGATTGCATTCGAAATTTCGGATAACTTTCCGTTGAGGTTATTTCCATATATATATATGTGGGAGTGGATTGTGTATTAAAAACCAGTTGGCAACCCTCATTATCTTCATGTTGCATGTACAACTTCTTCACGAATGAAGGAGTCCGAAAAGAGAAGCGAGATTGAGCGGTCGCGAAATAATCAACGAACGAATACTATCTATTTAATTTTGTATTAAAACTTAATTTTTATTGTTTGAAGTAACTTTCTTTTAACTAATAAATGTACTCATTATATCATATTAAACTTTCTTAAACGAAACTCAGTGTTATAATCATTTTCCCTACATATATACATACATATATGTGTATACATATGAACATAATGTGTATATGTTTGTATGTAATACTCGCATGTTTATAAAATTTGCCACTTGTTGTTGTTTTAGAATAATATTTAACCTAAAATGACTAACCAAATTTTTCTTTGAACTCCTTACACACTTAATTTTTTTAGTACTTGTTTGTAAGTTTGTCCAAAAATGGTTTTATTTTAATAATAACAAAGAATGGAAGTCAACAAACATATTTATAATTTTACGCTCATACTACTATGACTATGAATGTGTTTTTAAAGTTAAAAGAAAATTTGCTTGAATATGAAGTTCAATGTTGGATATCTTTCTTTTTCGTTTTACACTGCTACCTATTATGTGATCATGTTTTCATCAAAGTTTTAATATCAATTTTATGGGCTCTAAATATGTATTTTTATTCAATTTTATGTTATTATTTCAATGATATTTGTTCGCTCTTCTGTGAAATTTTTTTAAAAGAAATAGCGACGAAAACCTTTGTCGAATTTGGTAGTATTGTAAAAAAATCCTGACCGATTAAAAGTTAAGATGCACACATTACGCATATTTAGGTGACATTTGCTAGACATTGAAAGAAACCCGATAAACATATCAGTATGGCTTTCTATTAAATAATGTTCAAAAAATCTTACTTTCAAATTAAGATGCGATTATTACCTTTCAACCGATTTCAGAAAAATTAAGAGCATTATATCGTCTTAACGTATAAGTCATTATTGTCTAAGATCGACCGGATTAGTTATCTGTTCAGCGGCCAGAATTTTATGCAGTTCAGGCAAATTTTTTTCAATAGTTTGGTCAGAACTTTCAACGGTGCGGCCAAGCTTAGTACCAAAAGCGGTTACATTTCCATAATAACGAAAAAAAAATGTTTGTAGCGCGTTTAGCGAAAATTATCTGTATAGTGAACTCCGAATTTATAAGTCGTTGAACACCAAGACGGCCGATAAATTCGACTTTATGGCGTAACTTGAATGTACTAAACATTAGTTTTCATTCATTTTCAAAACAGGAAGTAGGACATATTTGCTGTGTGATTACAAATCTTATGGGCACCTACATATACATTCATACAAAAAACTAATTTGAAGGGTTTTCTTACAGATGTACGCAAACTTATATATACTTATACTCATATCGTGTTTATATGTTTCTGTTTGGAAGCTGTATTGGATAACCAACCAATATCCCATTTATTCGTAGCCAATGGGAAGTTGTTGATTTCATAATAACCGAAACGGCAGATGTATGTATTTAATGAGAAGCTTTTTCCATGGCAGAAATACCTCGGAGGTTTGTCATTGCCTGCCGAGGGATGACCGCTATAAGCAAACCTCAAGTTATAGCACGCACCGCTACCAACTCGACCACAAAAAATAGTAAATAACCGAGCCAAGGTAAGCTATTGTACCGAATTTTAATTGACTTTTAAAACATTTAATAATTTTATTTAACAAATACCTTTATAAAGATTTCTAGAAACATGAATATGTTTTAGAAACATTGGATGCATAAAGCACTGTGCAAGTTAGTGTTTGAACCTTGTTCAGTTAAATGATGTTTTATTTCCTATCTTAGTGACTACCGTCCGCACCGTCTGTTCACCATGAGGTGCGGCTGCAAGTAGGCGTCTGTCTTAGATCAAGCTATTTAAAAAATTTTAACTTCCAGCAATGGTTGTGCATTGGGTTTGGGATCCGCCACGTAAAGCTATAAGTCCAATAAATTGTCTACGTTCAAAAAGCGATAGTCACAAATTATAGCACAGACACAAATTGACATATTTGGATAATTTATTTATCCTAAAAAATTTTTACAATTATCGCTAATTTTCTAACAAATACCATTAAAAACAATTTTTTTAATTTATAAAAAAATGTAGAAAACATTTATCGAAATTCCATCAAAACTTTGAACTTTTTAAAAAACTTGTCTAAAATATTTCCAGGTATGGAGATATGTAGCTCATCCAACTTTACTGTGAGAAGGTGCAAGTTTCTTGTGGCTACGAATTATCACTGATTTTCGATAAAAGTTTTCATTGCATATCCTTTTTTCCATATAAATAAAAATAGTCAAAACTCAGTGATAACTTGCAGACAATTGAATCTTGCACTTTTTTACACTAAAAATAAATGGGGAAAAAACTGTATACTCAAAAAAATTTAAAAAAAAATCTTTTAAAATGTTTGAAATTCTTTTTAGTCATTGTACATTTTGAAAATTGTTTAAAAAATGGGTGTTTATAGTTTTTTTTGAAATGAAACATACATATATTACTTGAAATTTAATTTTTATTAATAAAAAAAAGCCCAAATCTGCCAATATGTGGTTGTGCTATAATTTTGTAGAAAACTATAGATGATGGAGATTTTTTAACTTCATATTCCGCGCTAACATTAATACCACAAATATATGTACATATGTACATTGCTGGTTGACGTATTACTAGTTCAAAATATATGTACGTACCTATTTACATATAAGTATAAAATTTAGAGAAATACTGTTTTGAAATATGTAAATTTGTCTAAGAGAACTTCTTCTTGAAGCTTGTTTATGCTAACAATTAGTTGGCATGAAACCGTAACGAAAGCAACAAAGTTCTAATTCACAGTACATTGATCTCCATCTAACAACCAAATCTTCTATGTAGAGTAATACCGAAACCGTATTAATCATTTAATTTACTCCTTCATAGCGTTGCAAATGTGCTAACAGGAAAACAAAAGCACGAAAATAACATTCAAGGAAGTCGAAACCGAACGTGCACTTGTCTGCGGACAAATTAACACCGTCACACACGGGCATGACAACAACAACACTGAGTCGTTGTAGATACCAAATTATTAAAAAGCGTAAAACTTAACCCTTTCAACTGGCAACCACAACAAGAACAGCGTTGTGTCGCAAGTCTGTAACCAACCCCTTTCAATAAATTTCGCAAGTTGCCAGTAACATGGGACTCATCTATATACGTACATATATATATATATATATATGTATATATGTGCATGTATGTATATCCTCTCCATCGTGGTCTTTGAGCTATTTTGTTGCTGCCATTTATGTCATTTGCGATGCGCTGAAGAACGAAGTTCTCCCCTTACTTAGTTCATTAAATAAATTTAAATATTCTAGTTAGCGCGGAATGCCAAATAAAGTGAGCTATGATGAAGACGATAATGCCGGCAAATGCCTGCGCGGGTAGGATTGACGTTTGGCGAGGCGTTAGTGCGAACTGACAGTTTAAGTATTTTGAATGAATGTCTTTATTTGAGAATGATTAAAAGGCTTGCAATTAAAAACGAACGATGGATAGAGGAGGCTGTGGCAACTTTTTCTTAATACCTGGTCCATAAAGGAAGGTGAAGGGTACACTTTTAAATATTTTTATAATTTTTATGTTTGGTGGAAAAAAGTATTTAGACTTAAGGTTTCGTAAGTTTGAGCTGAAGATGTGGGTTTATGTGTTAAAAAATATAATTTTAGTTACGATAGAAACATATGTGCATACATTCTTTATTATCTCGAAAATGTTATTTATTACTTTTTCTTGCTTTTCCGACAGGGCGATATGTAGATATAACATATGTCTGCATATTAGAACGATTTCCCTTCATTCTTTGTCAATTTCGGTTTGAAGGTATACCAGTACAGCCTTTGCCCGTCGTCAGTGGCAGAACGAACAATTGCAGAATGAAATGTTGCACTGAAGACGGCCGAAACCGGTGTTCCCAGTTCAATAATAAAATACAATGTACAATTGAGATATACGTTACTCTTTGCAAAATAGTTGGCGGACGCTTAATGTCAGGTGGGTAATACTACTTGAATCGGATGAGTGAAAATATTGTTTCCAGCCATTCACTTCAATTGCCATTATTTGAGATAGTGTATTTTTTTAGTAAAAAGCCTTGAGGCTACCTTGTTCAGAAGATTCCATAATATTCCAACCTGTGTAGTTTGTAGTTGCGCTGATTTTTGTATAGCAATCAATTGAAGCGCATCTTTGAAGCAGGGAACCTTTTTCATTTTACATACTAACAACAATGGGAGCAGGCCTTGTGTTACAAATAATTGTGGAATTGATTGAAAAATGTTTGAAGCAATAATCACAAAACAAGTACTTTAGAGTAAATTAGGTTAAAGTGGCTGCTGGCCTTCCGCCAGAACACTTAGGCATCTAAATTGGAAACATTGTGAAGCCACAGAGATCTCATACCCTTCCTCCTACTTGAACCAGTTCGAGGTATCATATCAGTCGCCATATGTTCAACTTAACAGTAGCCGGGTACAAACTGATGTTATCTTTACCGATTTTAGTATGACGTTTGATGAAATCACTCACTCTATTCTTGTTTTAAAGTCAATGACATAGGTTTCTCACCAAAATTTTTTATGTTGCATTTTATCTTATTTGATAGATAAAAAAAAAATTTTTTGTTTTTAAACTGTCATTTACTCTGGGTTTTACAGAAGGCGTATGCGATATAGTCAGCTTGACTGAAACGTACGAGTGTTCATGTTATTTATAAACTATCTTTCAAATGTTTTAAAGTTTACCTAATCAAGGAATGATGTTCAACTCAATAAAAACACACAAAAATTTTACATATAAATAATTTATTGAATGATACCGATCACCAATTCAGGATTCATTCTTACATTCGAAATTTCAAAATAGACTCAAAATGTTTAAAAACGAACAGTTTTACTTTTCCTGTCATGTTCCGTAGAAGTTTCTCTTATTAACCCTCAAATATAGTCCCCCATCATGCTTTCGTGATACTGGCCTTGATAACGTCTCTCAAATTCCATTATATCTTGATGAAAGCGTTCTCCTTGTTCTTTCAAATAAGTTCCCATATTATCTTTAAATTTATCTAAATCATAATGTAAAATGTGTATCTTTAGAGATATTCTACATCCGATAATGGAGAAATTCGTAATCATTCAGGGGTTTATGCCAAGACTTTAACAATCATTCCAGCACCTTTGATGTATCGGACTCACTTTTTAAAAAAGAACTATTCTATCCTCTCTTAATAACAGCTAACGATCCAATTTTCTTACTTTGCATTTCTCTAACTTTGTATTCGGCTGATGAATTCTTATTCTGTAGCTGAGCAGCTTGGGATCTTGACGCTTAACAAACTTTCTTCTGTCACGACTCGGCACCTAAGATTTGTATATTTAAAAAACATCCGTACGTTATGCGGATTGAGCCCCTCGTGCCGGTTGGGCGGGAAAGTGGGTTTCCGTTGGGTTATAATAAAAATATATATAATTTTGGCGCGTACACTTTATAGCTCAGTGTTTGGCCGAGCTTCTCCTACCAATTGTGGTGTGCGTCTTTATATTATACCACAAATGGAGGGACCTACAGTTTTGTGCCGACTACGAACGGCAGATGTATTTAATGAGAAGCTTTTTCATGGCAGAAATACCCTCGGAGGGTTGCCATTGCCTGCCGAGGGATGACGGCTATTAGAAAAAACTTTTTCTATTATTAAGGTTTTGCTTGCCCTGACTGAGATTCGAACCTCGAACTCACCGGCATATCAAGTTATAGCACGCACCGCTACCAACTCGACGACAGCGGCCACATCATCAGTGATCAGCTCGTCATAATTGGGATATTCGAACATTAGAATTCAGTAATTTCCATTGATTTAACCGCGATGCCAATAACTCTGCTTTATGTTTTGCAGGATTTAAGTCTCTTATTAAATCATTGATATCTTCAGAGTTGATAAGACGTGGTATTTTTGGTTTAGATTCCAGAACCTGGTTCGCTCCAAATTCTCGGCACTGCAAACTTCATTGCTATTTTTTCACCTCGGTACCAGCCTACAAGAAAATGTAACATATTACATATAACAAAATTATTATTATCACAATAGTTAATAATTATAATAAAAAAGAGGAAATAAACTCACCATCCATAATATATCTGCAATAGTTACATGACACATGTGAAGTCCATTTTGTGTCCTTATTTTTAACAGATAGTAGATTGAAGTAAGCTTGATATGTTATTCTCCCGCAATGTGAAAACACATACGTAATCGTTCTTTCCCATATATATAAAGTGAAACCCATGCGCAAAAAAAAATTTTTTTGTTGACCGGTGAAATCTGGTGGTACAGCGTGACTAATGGAATTTGGATCAACCTCAAAAAGTGCAAACAGACATGCATACTTATGTGGAAATTATTTAATCTGAGATTGCTGTCTAGACGTAGACTTCTAAGCTAAATTTCAACCCACACATTAGTGCTACCGTTAACAAAACGAAATCAGTTCTGGCATTTATTATGGTTATAAATCCAATGATCCTATGATACAACTTGTAGCTGCACGTACGGCGAATCATCGCGAATGCACTTAGCATATGTTCGTGCCGTGAAGCCTCTGAAGTACTTAGTACTCAATCTCGGAGGTTGTAGACTGAAGGTTTCGTGGCATGGCTGAGAAGATCTCAATTTGAATTACACAGATAATACGTTTCGGAAGTTAAATCGAAAAATTAGAGAAAATCCAAAAGCTCGATGATTGTTTTATATGCAGTGCCTGTAAATGCAAAACATATAAAGGTGTGTATGTATGACTTTCAATATTAAAGAAGCAATAAATACTAATGATTCTCAAAACGGGCCGTATTTTGCCATTCATTAATGCATCAAGTGTTGAGTGGTACATTCATCGCACCGACCGCCACGTCATTGATGTCACACCCACAGCATCCCCAACGCGGTCTTCTTGCAACCAGCGTGTATATTTGCTCGTCTTTATTCCTGTTTAAAAATCTACCAACATATGCATGTACACATGTTTGTAATTATAAATACATACATACATACATACAATCCAATTAAATGACATTCAAAATTTTTACCTATTGCCTATTGAAAACAAATTTCGCGGCAGAAAGCAAAATTAACAATGTGAGGGAAAATCGAAAATCCTTTCAACTCATCTCACTTATCCGCTCAGCCTTTCAGTGTTTTATTTTGAGGGCATTTGAACCAATCCATCACCGGCCAGTTTAACAGCGTGGCAGATGGAGGGGCACATCAGCCGACTAATGCCTGCAACTCGATATGAGCGTGTCAATCTGTTATGCAATCGCAAAGCGGTAAATGTGCATGTACCCCCTGTGCAGCGTTATATTGGCATACCACAAGGGACCAATTCGAAATTTCCAAGTTGCAGTGCCGCAGCGTCTATAGCGACGCACACAATAAAGTTAAATAATCAAACAAAGCCAAGTTGCAATGTGCACTAGCGTCGAACATCCTTTGCTGCTTCGAGCCTCATTTCATTCATTTCTGGTGGTATTAGTGGTTGGCAGTATGTCTATTCAGTCGCTTCCTCGCTCAACTGTTATGGATTATGATACATGCCTTGTGCCTCAAGTTAGTGGTGTTCCGGATATTCTTGCCACCTTAGCTGTTGCATTTGTTGGCACTCGCACAACCAGGAAGGGTGGCTTCGTATTTGTGTGAGTTTAAATAGTGTCTAAATTTTGACTCCGTGCTTTTGACTTCCAACACTTTCGTCTTGGCTTGACAACCGTCCAAGTGAACAGAAGGCGGAACGAACGCGTGAAAGTCACAATAAAAAGAAAAAGTCTACAACAACAGCAACAACATTGAATTCACTTAAATTGCCAAACGTGGTCTAAATAAGGCGCACCAGCGTCAACCACCACCACAAAGGGGTGTATAACGCATTGAGGCTGTAATTGCGGCTGTGTCCATTGGGAGGGTGTGTGTACTCGGGAAATAACAGTGTACTATCTAACACAGTGGTACAAATGTATAAAAGCGTTGGCAAAAAAATGTATCTTAAAGAAATAAACATTTCGCATTAGGTAACGAGATATCAAAGGAATTAAGAAAAACCACTATCAATGCTTAAGCTAAAGTTCATTTCTTCTCAACCATCAGTGGACATCTGTTGATTGGAGGTCTAAAATGAGAACCGCGCAGCTTTGAAAAATTACGAAAACGGAAGAGAGTCGATGTTTTATTGTTTGACATTTTCAATTGTACACGAAAAAAGGGTTGCATTTATAAAGAGAAATTAATTATTCTGATTTTTAATTAAATTAATTAACTTAAAACAATTAAAAGTTAAAACATATCGTTAGGAAACATTCATAGTTAAAGACTTAAATATTTTGGAAATTAAATCCGTCCAAGAGCTCGAGATAGATGAATGTGCTTAACTTTAGTCAGACCTTTGGTCAATATGTCTGCTGGCATCTTATTTGTAAGAATGCCTTTGATGTCAACATGCTTTGTTCGAGGTGAATATTAGTTATTAATTGCAACCTGTATTGAACTTTTATTATTACAATGCAACACTAACGGTTTCGGATCATTGGGTTCTAATTCATTTCGGAATCGTTTAAGCCATGTTGCTTATTGGATAGCCGAAGTGACTTTATGGCAGTATGACGAAAGTGCAACAGTACGCTGTCACGTAGCACCACCTTGGAATGTAAAAGTGAAGCCAGTAGTTGACCGCCTATGGTCAAGATCACTTGATCACTGCTTCTTTTGTAAATACAAGCCCTTCGTCGATTTATTTGAGGTATCTTATGACGCGCTTTAAGGCACATCAATGTGCCTTTCCTGGATTCGTAGAATATCTGCTCAGTAAATTTTCGGCAAAGCAAATATCGGGACGAGTAAATTGGATTGGAGTCGTGCATTCCAAAACGCTTTAAGACTTCCTTTATATACTGTGTTTGCTCGATCTTCATTGTACTATTTGCCTTGTTTCTGGTGATGCGCATGTCTAACACAGACGAAGCTTCCCCGCGTCTTTCATCTTGAACTGCAACCTTCTTCAACTTTCGCAAGAATTGTGAGCTATATCAACACGTCGACGACGTACACAGCTATGATAAATTCGTTGCTGCCCTCTGTTCTATGATACACGCATTGTCTTAACAAAACCTCATTGAACGTTTCGTTCCAGAGTCTGCTTGACAGAACCATTGTCACAACCATTGGGTTACACTGTGTAGATTTCATCGTTAAGTTGGGGGTTTAGGAAAGCAGTAATAGCAATAGCGAGTAGTAAACGTACGGAAGTATACCTGGCCAATGGTGCCAACGTCTCGTCGTAATTTATTCGTTTTAGTTTTAAAACCCTATTTCGACTTTATAGCTTTCTTGCCTAGAGGTAGCTCAGTCAAAAAACATGTTTTATTTAACTGCAGCAAACCCATTTCGTCGGTAACTGTCAGTTTCCAGTCTTCTTTATAAGGGCCAGATAACGCTTCAACTTGAGTTTCAGGGTCTTGCGCCAGATATTCAGTGGCACAAAAATTATATCCCCCTGCATTAGGATCTGCATCGTCCTTTTGTGGAACTTGTTTGCCCGATTCTGGTTTTCCGTTCGAAAATTTACTACATTCTTCTTCCTCGGAATTTAAAACATCTGGTGATACTGCAACAACTTGCAAAAAGTTGTCACTGTCTTGAATTTTAATTGCATTTTATTAAAAACGCTTACATTTTTTCATTTACTGTATATACTCAGTTCCGTTGTTCGTGCGTAGTATTTTAAACTTCCGAAATAATAGTTGCGAAAAATGCACTTTCATCACTTTTTCCAGTGTGCGGACATTTAATCGATACAAGTCATTTACTGCGGCCGCGGTTGCAATTATTTGTTTTTGTTTTCCATATATTTTGCACTCGTTTCCTTTGAATACGGTTTAATTGTAAATTAAGTTTATGTTTTGAGTCATGTTCGCAGTTGTACCAGAGTCAACGTACCAATCACTTGAGTGTTACCAGATTGTTTTTTATAGTTCTTCGGGCAATGTTTATGAAAGAGCCTCACTTGTTTGCAACAGTGACTTTTTTATTTTTTAGGCTTTGTATAATTCTTAGAATAGAGAACACTCTCACTTTCTTTATTATCGAATTTCGCGTCTTAAAGTAAAGATATTTGTACAGTGTCAATTGTCAAGTTTTCTTTTAAAATTTTCAATAGCCATCACTAAGGCTTTGAACTCGTCTGGAAAACCGGCCCTCATCAGTGATGCAGTGACGTCGTCATCAAACCTTAAACCAGCGCTCTGCACTTTTAATTACGTCATCACTATAGTACTCACGTATTGCTGCATTGATGTATAGTCGCAAAGCTTGCACTGGACAAGTTGTTTTAACAACTCAACTCTACACGCTAAGACTGTGTCTTTTTAGGCGCGAAGCTACCCATTCCATGCTATTTTAGCTGTTAGGCTTCGCAATGTGTAACAATTTTATTGGTTCGATCATCAAGGTAATCTCGCCTAAAGCACGCTCGTCTTCTTGTATTTATTTCTCTGTGGAATTCTCGTGTAGCCCTTTATATACAATTTTCTAACAGCCTTTTATAGCAAGATAGGACTTTGCCTGAAGATCTCCAAAGTCGAAGTTTTTACGCCATTTTAAACACTCAAACGTGAAAGCAATATTGTACGTCGCCATAACGAAACTTTCTTTTTATTTGCGTTAAAGAGTATTTTTGTGTTAAGTTTGTAATATATCACAACGGATTCACTATTTTCTATTCATACGGGTGAACAAATAGGCCAATAACCTGCTGATTGGAAGTTTAAACCTGATCCGCGCAGCATTCAAAGAATTACGAAAACGGAAAAGAGTCCATGTTTTATTGTTTGACAGCTTTAATTGTACATGTCAACGAGAAAAAAAGGCTGTCTTCGCCTATGCCGAATGCCTTATACCTTTCATGAATGAACGAATTATATGAGAGCCATATATTATACATATTTATTCGATATTATTGATTTCGACTGCTACATTCTTTTTTTTTTTTTGTGGGAATCAGGCACAAAACAACGCGTACAGAAAACAACACTCAGACTACATGCCGTTCATTGTACTGTTTTCATCTTCCTTTTAATATGTTTTAAATCTGCAGGATTTACGGATAAATCTTAGCAGATTTTGGGGTGTCAATGAGCTCAAGTGTTTGTCTCTCAACACGTCGCAACCAAATGCCTCTTACCTAGTTCTTGCAAAGGCGGGGCAGAAGCACAGAAAGTGTTCCGCCGTCTCTTCCTCTTCAAAATAGGATGGGCATATGGCGTTGTCATGTACGCCTATCATTGTCAGGTGTCTATGCCACATGAAGTGACCGGTCAACGGTCCAACAATTTGCCTGCAGTCTCGCCTGTCAAGTGAGAGCAAGTGTTTTGATAGTAATTCTGAGATTGAAGGTAACATGAGTTTTGCCCATCTGCAACCTCTCGATACCTCCCAATTATAGCTGAGCGAAGTATTCACCCAGTTTCTGATGGTGGCATCGATGGCCGAAGGTGGGAGTGCCATAGCTGGTTGCGAGCCGAGGAACACCTGATCCGAGCCAATTACTCCCGAATGACCAAGCACCCAGAGTAAAGCAAGTTCAACATAGTTTAGTCGAGACTTGCATTGCCGAACTAGTTTGGAAGTAGTTAGAGGGCTGGCCAATGCCTCCCCCTCCACCTATTTTCCACCACGTAGTCCATGGCCTTGAGAATTGAAAGGACTTCGGTCTGGAAGACCGAGGCATGTTCCTCAAGAGAAAAGTGAAGCTTATCCTCATTATCTTCTTTAAAAACTCCAGATTCTGACCCAGAGTCAGTTTTGGAGACATCAGTAAAGATTCGACAATGTTGGTATTGAACCGGCATTCAGCCTAAGGGAACTCAACGTTATAGAGTCTCTTCAGCAAAGGTAATGATGGCGTACTATACTGTGACATTGAAAACACGCAAGTGTCTATATCTCTGCCGCCAGCAATTTTCGCCTCGCCCCACTCCCTTTAAGGCCTCCCTACATATGAATATACAAAGTGACGGGAAGTGCAGCAATGCATCAAGAGCAGCGCCAGGTGTTGTAAAGAATGCCCTGTACAGCACACTGCGATTCTTCTCTGAAATTTAACAAGCAGGTCCCCCACGCTATTAATTGAGAGTCTGCACCACCATACCACTGAAGCATAGCTGATTATGGGTCTGATCATAGAGGTATATATCCAGAGGATACCGTTTGGTGATAGACCCCACGTTTTGCCGAAGACCCGTTTACACTGGCAGAAGGCTGCCAATGCTTTAGAGGTCTTGTGCTCAACGTGAGATTTCCACGACAGTTTTGCATCCAGAATTACTCCTAGATACTTCACTTCGGGTGTAGTCTGAATTGTGACTCCCTTAAGTGTGAGGGGAATGAGACCATCCAACCATCTTCGCCTAGCGAAGAGCACAACACTAGTTTTGGTTGGGTTTGCGGGTTTATCATCACACCAAGTGTCAATCTCATGCAGTATTGCCTGCTACAATAGTCCCAATAAAAAATAATATATGTGGAAAATTTCAAGTCTTTAGCGGCTAAAAGTGAGGGATTTTGGTGTAAAATGCAATATCTGTACAATCGGTTGTATGGGAGCTATGGTACATGTTATATTTTTTTAATCTTTATGATTTTCATTGTTTGTATAGGGTTTCATAAGTTTGTATAAGTTTCAGACGTTGATATATCAGACTGATCTGGATCCATAGCGCAACCTCTATACAGTATAGATATCACGAGAAGAAGACTGTAATAATTATTGGATTCCAAACAAGTAGCTTATCGATTACATGTGCCATGATCCGGGCCCTCACAGGCATTTCCTAAGAAAGTGATATCCGAGTATTTGCAAACTAGGCATGTCAAACGGGATCCCGGCCTTTTTTTACTATCCCGGGATAAGCCTATTCAAATCCCGGAATTGTAGAAAACAGCGAATTAATTAGCCATTTATTTTTTTAACTTTTTATTAATCTTTCAAAATGTCTCTTTCAAAGGCCAAAGAAAGCTTTTAGAGAGTTCACAATCGACAAATAACACAGCTTGTTAACTCCTTAAGGCTCTGTTTTGTCCTTGCCATTTTAAATAAGCTGGAGAATACCCACTAGAGTAGAAAATGAGCCCCGGATAAGGCAGAAAGTCTCAAAGATAAATTGTATCAAGTTTTAACGAGCAGCTCGCAATTGTCTAATAATTGAAAGACGTAAAATTTATCAGAAGGCTTAGTAAAAATTGATAGTTTTTATAATGAGGCAATTTCCACAGAGAGCATTTAACTTATTGTCGACAATCCAACCAACAAACGTTGAGCCGCAGTATTGCTTATCCACTGCAGATTTCATATGTAACAAATTTAGGTCCAGGTTGAAGGATAACACACGTAAGGCTTTTATTTCTTAGAGATTGCATTTTGATCCAAATATGGAATAATCCTGCCTCGTTCGAAATGAAATGGGTGATGCATTTAATTTTAACTTGATGTATTTATTTTTTTACTGAATGATAATATATTAATGTTTAATATTGGTCTCAAACAGTGATTCAAAGTAATTTGACTTAATGTAGGTGCATTTGCTTTTATACCAAATATACATATATTTGTAATTGAAGTATAAAATATTTTGTATGTGTGTCAAATTTTAAGTTTATTTTCTTTTTTTTTCTTGAAAATACCAATAAATCCATCTGTACATAATTTACCACAAATCGTTCTTCTTTGTTATATTAATGTTATTTTGAATACTTGTATTAGATTACTTACTTACTTAATTGGCGCATTAACCGCCTAAGCGATTTTGGCCGTGGTCAACAAAGCACGCCAGCTGTCCCTATCTCGTGCTAACTGGCGCCAATTGGAAGTCCCAAGTATAGCCAAGTCTTTTTCCACTTGGTCTTTCCAACGCAGAGGAGGTCTTCCTTTTCCTCTGCTACCACCCGCGGGTACCGCGTCAAAAAATCAGGGCTGGAGCTATTTCATCCATTCGAACGACGTGACCTAGCCAGCGGAGCCGCTGATTCTAAATCCGCTGCACTATATCTACGTCATTGCACAGCTCGTACAGCTCATCGTTCCATCGAACGCGGTATTCGCCGTCGCAAAGACGCAAAGGTCCATAAATCTTTCGAAGAATCTTTCTCTCGAACACTCCAAGAGCCCTCTCATCTGATGTTGTCATCGTCCATGCTTCTGCACCATACAATAGGACGGGCATGATGAGATACTTATAGAGTATGGTTTTTGTCCGTCGAGAGAGGACTTTACTGTGCAATTGTCTACTCAGTCCGAAGTAGCACTTGTTGGCAAGAGAGATTCTCCGTTGGATTTCAAGGCTGACGCTGTTATTGGTGTTAATGCTGGTTCCTAAGTAAACGAAGTTCTCAACTTTTTCAAAGTTATAACTGTCAACAGTGATTTGTGATCCCAGTCGTGAATGTGCCGACTGTCTATTTGATGACAGGAGATACTTCGTCTTGCCCTCGTTCACCTCCAGACCCATTCGCTTCGCTTCTCTATCCAGGTTGGAGAAGGCAGAAGTAACTGCGCGGTTGTTAAGGCCGATGATGTCAATGTCATCGGCGTACGCCAGCAGTTACACACTCTTATAAAAGATGGTACCTGACCGATTTAGTTCTGCGGCTCGAATTATTTTCTCCAGCATCAGGTTAAAGAAATCGCACGACAGAGAGTCACCTTGTCTGAAACCTCGTTTGGTATAAAACGGCTCGGAGAGGTCCTTCCCAATCCTGACGGAGCTGGTGCTGTTGCTCAACGTCATTTTACATAGCCGTATAAGTTTTGCGGGGATACCAAATTCAGACATTGCGGCGTAAAGGCAACTTCTTTTCATGCTGTCGAAGGCGGCTTTGAAGTCGACAAAATGATGGTGTGTGTCGATTCTTCTTTCTCGGGTCTTTTCCAAGATCTGGCGTATTGTGAATATCTGGTCGGTGGTAGATTTACAAGGTCTAAAGCCACACTGATAAGAACCAATCAGTTCATTGACGGTGGGCTTAAGTCTTTCACACAATACACTCGACAGAACTTTATATGCGATGTTAAGAAGGCTAATCCCGCGATAATTGGCACAGACTGCAGGATCACCCTTTTTGTTGATTGGGCAGAGCACATTTAAGTTCCAATCAGTAGGCATGCGTTCTTCCGACCATATTCTAGATATGAGCTCGTGCATGCACTTATCCAGCTCCTCTCCGCCGTACTTAAATAACTCAGCTGGTAACCCGTCAGCCCCGGGGGCTTTGTTGTTCTTCAGCCGTGCTATCGCTTTCCGAATTTCGTCATGGTCCGGTGATGGTACATCACGTCCATCATCATTGATTGGGGATTCGGGTTCAACATCTTCTCCATCGTTGTTGCAGTTGCTTCCATTAAGCAGTGTGAAGAAGTGCTCCCTCCATAATTTAAGTATGCTGTGGACATCAGTCACCAGGTCGCCGTTTTCATTCTTACAGGAATTCGCCCCGGTCTTGAAACCTTCTGTTAGCCGCTTTACTTTCTGAAAAAATTTACGGGCGCTTTTCCTGTCGGCCAGCATCTCAAGCTCCTCGCACTCACGAATTTCGGCCTCTCTCTTTTTCACACGAAAAATGCGTCTTGCTTCCTTCTTCAACTCACGATAACGCTCCCGGACAGCTCGCGTTGCGCCCGATCGCAGTGTGGCCCTGTAGGCAGCGGCTTTACGTTCCGTAGCGGCGCGGCATTCCTCGTCATACCAGTTGTTCTTTCGGGTTTGCTGAAATCCGATGGATTCTTCAGCGGTGGTATGTAGACATCGAGAAATATGGTTCCACTGCTCGGAAATATCGTGCTGTTGATTATTGCTCTCAGAGAGCAGGAGTGCAAGTCGAGTGGCGAAGTGGGTGGCTGTCTGTTGCGATTGCAGCTTTCCGACGTCGAGCTTTCCGACGTCGAGCTTTCCTTGTGTCCGTTTGCTTGCGCTTTTTGCTGCACAGAGGCGCGTGTGGATCTTAGCTGCCACAAGAAAATGATCCGAGTCGATGTTGGCTCCTCGGATCGTGCGCACATTTAGAACACTGGAGGCATGCCTTCCGTCTATCACAACGTGGTCGATTTGGTTTCGTGTCTTACCATCTGGAGACAGCCACGTAGCTTGGTGAATCTTTTTATGCTGGAACCTGGTACTACAGACTACCATGTTTCGGGCCCCGGCGAAGTCGATCAGTCTCATTCCGTAATCGGACGTTTCGTTGTGAAGACTGAATTTTCCGACTGTAGAACCAAAGATGCCCTCCTTGCCCACCTTGGCATTGAAATCGCCAAGCACGATTTTTATATCGTGGTGGGGTCACCGCTCATACGTGCGACCAAGGAGATCGTAGAAGCGATCTTTGGTCCCATCGTCCTTCTCTTCCGTCTGGGCGTGGACGCAAATGAGGTAGATGTTGAAGAATCTCCCCTTGATGCGGATTGTGGCGAGACGTTCGTCCACCGGAGTGAACGACAGTACTTTACGGCGCAGTCTCTCTCCCACCACAAATCCGACACCATATTTGCGCTCCTTTACATGGCAGCTGTAGTAGATATCGCAAGGGCCTATCGATTTTTTCCCTTGTCCCGTCCATCGCAACTCTTGGATGGCGGTGATGTCAGCCTTCGCTCTGCTGAGGACATCAACCAGCCGGGCAGAGGCACCTTCCCAATTAAGGGTCCGGACATTCCAGGTGCATGCCCTCAAATCGTTGTCCTTAATACGTTTGCCGTGGTCGTCATAAAAAAAGCGGGGTCTCATCCGAGACTTTGTTTTCCTTTTCATTGGAAGTTGTTTTTTACGTGGCGGTTTCTAAGCCCTGCGCACAACCCATTGCTGGTGAAAAATTTTTAGTTTGTTTATATAGCGAGCCGCTTGTTCCAAGACTGACACCCGCTTGCAGCCGCACCTCCTGGTGAACAGACGCTGCGGACTTCAGTGAACCCTTAAACCGACCCATGGCTCCACATGGGTTGGTTACCGTATCTCGCACATGGGTTGCTCACGTTGCCCAGGGTGCACGAACGTGGACGTTAGAGTAGGGATTGAGTACAGCCGTGCAACTGTAACCGCATACCCAGAAGCACCACTATACCCCATTGCACCCCAACTTCGTGAAATTCGGGATGCCGGGATTGTCCCGGGATTTCGTTTTCAAATCTCGAAAATCCTGGGATCAACAAAATGCTCAAAATTAGCATCCCTAATGCCAACATATGTATTTAAAATTGTTTAATATGAATCTAATATTCAGCAGCAGTTCTGGAAAGCGTTTCTTAACCGAACGAAACCATCGCCATTAGTGGACTTCAAACCAAACCACGAACCGAACTGATCAGTTGTTGTTTCAAAATACCGAAACCGGTATTCCGGTGAGTTCGTGGTTCGAATCTCAGTCAGGACAAGCAAAATCTTAATAATAGAAAAATTATTTTTTCTAATAGCGGTCACCCCACGGTAGGCAATGGCAAACCTCCGAGGGTATTTCTGCCATTAAAAAGCTTCTCATTAAATACATCTGCCGTTCGGAGTCGGCACAAAACTGTAGGTCCCTCGAGGATTTAGTATATACTGCAATCATACAAGAGTTGTAGAATTTGCTAATTGAAATTTAAATAAAGCTTTTGTTTTTAACAATTGGTTCTGAATATAAAGTTCCTGTACAATTACGACATGCTCATAGGTAGACATTTTTGTACTGCAATCGTGCACTCTCACGATCCGCAAGTTATAAAACAAAGGAAGATCCGATAAACACCATCCGACAAACAGCATCCCAAAACTTATTAAACGTTTTTTGAAAACTTAAACTTCAATTAAATACTGACTTGAAAATTCCAACATTTTTTGTTTTATTCGAAAATGTAATGCGATTTTTTGACACTTTATTCTCAGAATCTGGATATGATGGAAAGTTTTATCTACGAACTCATTAACTAAGGCTCAAATTTCTAACCTTGTATAATGGCCGCTATGGTCGAGTGTGTAGCAGTGCGTGAATCTCCGCCAGGGCAAGTAAAATCTTAATCATAGAAAAAGCTTTTCCTAATAGCGGTCACCTCTCGGCACGCAATGACAAACCTTCGAGGATATATCTGCCATTAAAAAGTTTTTCATAAAATATATCTGCCTTTCGGAGTCGGCACGGAACTATGGAAACCCAAGATTAACGGCCATTTGGAGCAGCGCTAGTACATTCAACAGACATATTAGAAAAAATGACGGTATTGAAATTTCACGCCAAGAATGATGAATTTGAATATTGAGACGTTTGCATTCCGTGATCTCTTTTGGTTTAATTTGACAGTCGTCATAACGGACCACGAGTTAGAAAATACAGAGGTAGCGTCTTCCGTAAACCGCTATTCGCTCTCAGCAAATTTGACAGAATCGTCTGTGTATGCTACGTCACAAAACGCGGTTAGTTTTATTTGTATGTTTGTAAGCATACAATTGTTTGTGCTTAAATTCAATGATTTAAAGTGATTTTATTTAAAATAAACTTATTAAACATGAAGTGCGCAGTGTTAAATCGCAAAGTCGATCAATGAAACGGGGCTATAAAACTTGCTAGAAACGATGTGAAGGTGTAGCTGCCCACTTGGTTGCAAGTTAAGCTTCTTGTGTCTCCTAATGCTGCAATGTAGTTTTTTTCAAAGAGTCCAATCAAAGACAGATCATAAATGAAGCTATTTAAATATAAATATGTTGCATAAAGTGCCGAAAATGGTAAAAAAAATTTAAATTTTCAAATCCTTGCAGAACCTAACGTCACATTTTTGTTTGCAATTTCTTCCGATTCTCAGTCAATCCATGTTCGTGACGTTGCACGCATTTTGCTTTCTAAAAATTTTCGCTATCATGACAAATAGGTAATTTTTACACTCTGTTCACAAATTATAGTTTGACCTATTTGGACAATTTTATACTCCAATTAGTTAAAGTTATTTTTCAATTGAAACATCGTTGATTTTTCCAACAAATATCGTTAAAATATTTCTTAAATTTTATAAAAAATATAGGAAACATTTATCAATATTTCATCAAAACTTCGAACTTAAAAAAAAACAATAAATCATTTTTTGGGTATGTAGATATCTAGAATCTACGAATTGCCATTGATTTTTGACAATTCTTTTACTGACGCTATTTCGCATTTCCTTCCATATAAAAAAATATTCGCGGTTTTGCTTTGTTTGGAGCAAACTGGCAATAAAAAATGTCAAAAATCAATGACAACTTGTAGACACCAAAAACTTTCGCTTTATTTACTAAAATTCCATTAGCTACATATTTGTGTTCCCCAAAAAATCTAAATTTTTTCTTAAAGTTCGAAATCTTTATGCAATTTTGTTTAATCATTGTACATTTTGATTTTACTTAAAAAATTATTTTTATTAATTAGAAGAAAAATAAAGTGACCAAATCTGTCAAAATGTGGTTGTGCTATAATATGTGAACATAGTATATAAATTGATGTCAAGTGTGAAATACAGACAGGCTGCGTGCAAAAAGTACTTAATATCGACTTGTAATGGAAAGACAAATCATAGAAAATATTTTATTCAGTTCAAGATTTGCAATTTCAATAAGCAAAATAAGCTATTTGCCTTTTCTCACTGTTATCTGTTTTTTTTTTACAGAAATTGATTATTATTATTATTATTAACAGTTTATTCATAAAATAAAATTTTACAAATAATCTTATAAGCTAGGCACTAACAACGATGGTTTTCAGCCTTGATTAAAACGAGTTGCGCCTCGAATAAAAGAGTATATTAAATATTTTTTTAAAAAGTTGCTGACTTTTGAAATTTGATTTACTGAAATAATGCATCGTCCTTTTGTAAAGCAACGAGGCTGTTTTTGTATCAGCGGTGGAATAGATTTGAATAAAATTAGACCGTTGCACCCGCTCCAACCTTCTAAATAAAGGTCATCTTCTCCACCGCAATCGTTCAGAGCAGGACTCCATACAACATTAAAAACTTGACAATGACATCATAAAGCAAAGAAATTTTTATTAGAGAAAGATCCCTTGACAATGTTATTTGCCGAAAACACATAAAGGAATAAGGCATTCATCTTTCGCTGAGGGCCAGTCCTCTACTATGGCTTATTAGCTCTTATTCACCTTTGAGTTTGCAGTATAAACTGATTATATATAACGTACTTTTAAAGCTGATCTGAACCTCTGGATGTGACTTATGAGATATCGTGGGTATAAGCAACATCGAAATTATCCATCATTTGTTAAGCAAATAACTTAACATTGTACATACTTAAACATTAGTTTGAAAGAAAATTAAACCATCATAACCACAAAACACCATTACTACCCTGCAAAAAAGTTTGCGACTAATCTCTAAAAAGAGTATTCCAGGATTAGTCTCTATCGCGTACAATTGGGTATCAAATAGTCGCAACAAGTCTCAAAGGGGTATTATTGTAGATTAGTTATGTATTCCTCTCTTCGGCATGTAAGTAGGCAAGTATGAGTGGCTGTCACAAGCTTAACGCTCACTCCCTCTTGCTGAACCATTTAGAATTCTTGACGAAACTCGTCAAGCATCTTGGGTCTATTTCATCTAATTATCCAAGGTCCCTAAAAGCAGGTGCCCCTAGAAACCGGAACCTGCTTCTGGCTAGAGCTGGACAAATACAGAGAAGGACCGTTTCCTCCTCTTCATAATTTTTGCAGCTTCTACAGCATCTATAGAAGGGTACTCCAAGTTCCCCGCATGTTTGCCTATGAGGAAGTGCCCTGTATAAGCACCAATTACATGGGATATATCGTCCCGTTTTAGGGTATACAGACTACGCGACCGTTTACGGTCCCATCTTGGCCAAGTCAGCCAAGAGATCCTACAGGCCGTGGTATGTGTCCATCTGTCGTTCGCATTAGCATAAGTAGATTCTTTTAAAAGCAGCTTGCAAGTGCCGAAGGGCATACCAATGCGTTCTTTACTGGGAATAATCTGCTTGGTTGTTCCTTCCTCGCAAGTTCTTCCGCAATGCAGTTACCCTCGATGTTCCTGTAGCCAGGAACCTAAATGAGGTTGAGCCTGTTCTGCTTGGCCATCTCCTGCAGAGATCGGCTGCAATCCTATACACTCTTTGATTCAATTATAACTGAGCTCACAGCTCTGATTGCCACTTGGCTACCACTAAATATAAAGATATCTCTGCCTTTTAAAGCGGTCTTTAACAAGTCTATAGCCTCCTTAATGGCTAGGACCTCAGCCTGAAAAACACTACAGTGATCCGGCAACCGAAAAGAACAGTTCAGAGATAGTTCTTGCGAGAAGACCCCTTCTCCCACTCTGCCATTCAGTTTCGAGCCATCTGTAAAGACCGTGAGACTTCCAGTAGGAGTGTAGAAGTTTCTCGACCACGCGTCCCTACCTGGGACTACCATCGCGAATTTCCTGTCCGGGACCACAGTATCGACACAGCGGTCTGAGTATTCCGGAAGCATTCTATTATTATTCAGTATGCTTGACTGCCTACGCAAGTTAGACTCCTATTGACATGACTCTCTTAACCAAAGCGCGGAAAGAGCCGCCATTTGCTGGCTCACTAAGTCGAAGGGTAAGTCTAAGGGTAGCAGGTAAAGAAAGACATTCAAGGCGTCGCTTGAAGCTGTTCGCAACGCTCCGCTAATGCAGATCATACTGGCTCTCTGCACTGTGCTAAGTAGATTGAGATTAGCAGCTCTGCCTAAGGCAGGCACCAAACGATAGCTCCATAGAAGAGAATTGGCCTAACCATTGCTGTGCGGATCCAGCGGCAAACGCTTGGATTCAGACCCCATCTTTTCCCAATTACCCTTTTACAAGAGTATAGGGCCACAGAAGCCTTCTGGTATGGCTGGATAATATTATAGAAGAAGTGAAAATACGTCACCCTGCGGTGTTCCTCGAGACACCTGTCTCGAAACACGGTTTGCACCGACTTCCCACGAGCATTTGCTCTATAAATTCAACCAGGGAGCTTTCTACACAGAGTCCTCTTAAGGTCTGTGTTATGGCCCCGGGACTAATGTTGTTTAAAGCACTCTCAATGTCAAGAAAAGCTACAAGGCAAAATTCCTTGTAACTGAACGACCTTTTGATATAGCTAACTAGGGAATGTTGTAATGTAAGCATGTTGATTATTAGACAATAGTCTTTTGTCGATTGTAAGAGAGAGAAAGTTCTTTATAAGCCTTTCTAATGTTTTAGGAACAAAGGATGAGATACTTATAGGTCTAAGATCCTTTGAGTTCGCATGTGATGCTTTTCCAGCCTTGGGTATGAAGACTACGGAAACATATCTCCATATCGTCGGTACGTAGTTTAGCTCGCAGCATGCTCTAAACATATTTATTAGCCAATTTGTAGAAGTATCAATCGTTGCAACCAGCTTCCAATTTGCCAACAGTACTGGGCTCTGCCGGTACCGGACGTGGTAGGTTATTCTCAAGAATTTCCCTGTAAAGAGTCCAGTCAGTATTCCTCAGGTTCTTACGAACCTTTGGAGCACCCATGGACAGACTTAGAATTGTCTTAATATACCTATGGTCTGAAAAAGAGTGTTCGTCTTCCAGTTCATTACCATATCATACAGATTATCACTAAATAGCGTAAGGTATATGACTTCCCGACTGTTTTTGACAATAAAGTGGGCTCTGTGCCCCTACTGCATATAACTAGGTTAGTAGTTAGGAAGTAGTTAAAAAAAAAACTCACTCCAATTGTTTACGTTCGTGCTTCCCCACTGCACATGGTGGGCGTCAGCATTGCAACCGATAGGTACTAAACTCGCCGTGTGGTCGCTTATTAGCCTGCGGAGATGGCCTTATAAGCCATGTACGTTGAGGCTATCAGCAAACACTTCCCTCCAATATCCAGTAGCGTTTTCGTCATGTCAACATTACTATAATAGGGTAAAAGAAATTTTTTTAAATCTTTCTTTGCCATTAGACAGGTCCTTATTTTACCTTTACCACGCTCAACCATGGGTAGGCACGCTGCGCGTTACCGCGATAGACTCTTAGAGTCACTTCATCTTGACCGTAGTAGACCCGGCCCTGTATTTTCTACAGGAGCTCCAAAGAGTCCCTGTTCAGCGACAGGACCACTTGTCTCGACGGCCCATCCGGACCTCCAATCATAGGACCCTCCTGCCACCTGTCGGCAATGTTGGATTCATCACCTGAATCAGCTTGAAAATGTTTTCAGGTGCGATGGTGTGACAGGCACCCACGTCCTCGCTCTGGGCCTGACTGGAATATCCTTTCAGTCAACCACCTCAAGTCTAGCCCCGGGGTAGAGAGCCCGTACCCTACCGATGGCGGCCTTGTAAAGCGCCGCCGACCTCGAGTCATCGCAGGCCACAACCTTTATGTTATGTTATACACGGGAGGGGCTCCAG
Source organism: Philophylla caesio (assembly GCA_963971545.1). Lineage (NCBI taxonomy): Eukaryota > Metazoa > Arthropoda > Insecta > Diptera > Tephritidae > Philophylla > Philophylla caesio. Next base: position 64,074,865 of record OZ020608.1, on the reverse strand, counting down.
GGTTCTCCAGAAGAACGTCAAGAATGACGTTTGCCAGAGCCGCCTTCACCCACCTCCACTGGTGCTTGGTATTGACCCGAGCCCCCAGAGCAGACCCGGAGGTGTTCGCTGTGCGAATAGGTGCCTTTAGCGCATGCGCCGGCACTGTCTTGCCCCGTAGAGGGGAAGACGAAACGTGTTTTGTTTTTAAATTAATTGGCCTTTCCATTCTATTTGGGTCCCCACTCGAAGCCGCTATCCTCACTCGATGTTGTAGTCGCTATAGGATCCCATGATTATCTATGAAAAAGGGGATTAGGGAGGCCATGCGAGGGTTGGCACCCCCAAGTATTTAAAAGCAATTTAAAAAGTACTTTTTTCCAACTACAAGTGGTTTAAATTCTTCCTTTGTTCTTGTGATCAACTGACTTCATTAACATGGCGTTGGTGAATTATTGCATTTCTTTCAAAGCAGTTGATTTCTTACTTCTTTAAAAATTGTTAATTTTTCGCACTGTCTGCTTTTTCCGACAGGGCGACTATGTGTAAAATTGGGATAGAGGAATGAAGCTACACACATATGTACATACATACATGCATACGAACGTATTAGAAAGTGGTGAGTAGTGGATTGCGACGTTTCGTCTCCGTCTTTGAGGCTGCCTGATCGACCGACGTTGACGGTCTTAAAACGATGATTAGGTTGTTATTTTAATTTGCCTATTGATATGTTGTTGGTAGTAACATGAACGTATACATGAACATACATTTGTACCATACACATAGTACGCGCATACATACATACATACGTAGATACATATATGTACATATTTACATACATTAATGTGCTCCATGAATATTGCTAAAAAGGCAATTAGAAAAAAAATTTAATTAAAATTATTTTAATTAAACAATCATGAAATCTATGTAGGTACATATCTAAAGTTTTATTCTTTACTTTTCACTTGGTAGTATTGCCACTACAGCTACAACATGGTTTCTTAGCGATATGAAAACATAACTATGTGGGTACACATATCATGAAATAATATGCATTTTAGGTATGTATATGCTTTAAGAATTTGAATAATTCATTTTATTCTAGGAAAAACTTTATATCATTTTGAGTTCACAATTTTTCGAACTGAAACTAAATAAGGTAGCGAGCCATCTCATATATCAATATGTATCGCTAATCAAAGTGTTATACAAATGTATAGTATCCACTTTTACGCATACATATGTACGAGTATGTTTAAGTATATCTTATTTGAATATTTTTTTGATTGTTCTGTGAAATATTGCTGGCACAATCTAATAGCAAGGAAATAAACGTAAATTGTTGAAGACTTTCATGGCACACTTTAATTTTTGTCACACTTAGGGCCGTTTGCACAATCTCCGGTTAAGTGATTTATCTGAACAAAAAGCGCAGGTTAAGACCATTCATCAGATAAGCAAGAGCTGAATATTATCTCAGCTGAATCATAGCTAACCGCTGGGTATTTTAATCAGAGACTAGTTACTTATTCTAGCATAATTCGGCCATACAAAACGCCGTTTTTTGAATCGAACAAATGAAATAGTTCCGGATGTATGTATAGACATACTAAAGGTGTATTTTTTTATAATCGTAAACCATTTATAATGCCGGAATCACCTCCGATTTGTTAAAATAATTACAAATTTACTCCCATTTACTATTTATCCTATTTCCAAACCAACACGCTGGTATTTAAGGTTCGGTAAATGGAACCCAGTTACAAGCGGCTTAAGTGATAGAAAAAGCCGATAAAGTACACTTTTAATTAAAGTAAGCTCTAATTTATTTAGAACCGACTACAACTTTACTATGATTATGCCGTTATAGATTATAACTATTAATGGATATCTGATAAAAAAGTAACTAGAAAAAATATGAACATTACAAAATTTCTTTCCAGTTGTACATATCTGATAAACGCATTATAATACTTGTTTCAGTAGATCGATGTTGAACAAAAATATTTTTATTGGATATTTATTATCTGCGTGTAAAATGTGAATTTTTATTCGAGAGTTACATTAATGTGTCTACATATATATGTATATACACATCTACATTATTAAATATACACGCGTTTGTAAGCCCATAATAGATGAAGAAGGGTGTTTATGCCTGCCAACGCCTATTTCTATCAGCCTTTGTATTTAGTCTACGTATTTTCGTTTTGCTTTTGTCATTTTGTCACTTCCGCTAAACAACAACAACGAAGTCTTGCCAGTAACAGAAGCAGTGGTGGCGGCAGCCGTGTGGCATGTGGCAAGTGACGTTTGTTTTTGGTGCTATAACAAGCTTTTGCATTGTTTCGCGCCACTGTTGCGTTGCTCTGTTTACGTTCATCCTTGCATCCTTGATATCCTTAATTCAGATAATACTCGCTCTGAGGAGGGTTGACGCACTATAGCGTGGCTTAAGTTCACAAATCTATATGCGCGGAAGTGAGCCGGAAGCGAATGAGTGTATTTAGCAACGTCTGCCGTTTTGCTTGGATGTCGGTTCAACTGCCTGTAACGTGTTTGCAATTTGTCATCGATTTTGTTGCAGCATTTAACGCATTCGACCCATTTTTTTAAAAGTCAGAATACACAGAAAGCAGGGAGGGCTGTGAATTGGTGGTTGTATAAATGTTTAAATTGGTCTAATTAATAAATTGACTTTTAACAAATATACGACAAACTAAAGCAGATACATATTTAAAATCGCAGAAATGAGTTTGTTTTACTAGGTCAAATGATGTGTATGTTAAGGTGAATCAATGTTGGTATTATAATGATCGGTTTTACAAATGTTGAAATAATTGTTGTTTGTTTGTGCAAGTATAGGTTTGTGTACGTATGCATATATGTATGTATGTTTATATTTATTTAGTGAAATGAAGCGAAGAATGATAACAATAGTAAAACAAGTATCGATTGGAAAATTATGTATGTTGGAACATGCCGCGTTACGTACCTTTTATAGTAAAATTTACTAATTTTTCAATATATTGATTAAATTTTTGTTTTCACAATTGGACCAACCTTCCTAAGTGGGGGTTTTCAGTGAAGGAAGCATAAAATGCCCATTAGAGTAAGACTTTAACCCACTAAATCTCCTTCTGTCTAGTACCAACCCTCCGGTATTAACGTTAAACGTTAACATTTTATAATTTTATTGAGCTCAGGGCCAGTTTATGGAAGATTTGTTATGTGAAAAAACAACAACAGTTTTTAATGGTTCCTTAATCTGGCCTTGAGCTCAATAAAATTATAAAATATAAACATTTTACTAGGCCAACAGAAAAGTGAACAAACATTTGTTAAACGTTAACGTTAACATAAAGCTGTAAGTAATTATTTCACACATGCCAGTTGAGTATGTTCTCCCCCCATGTTGAAGCTGCTGTCAATGTGACCTTGACCGCGTTCGGTTATTCTCGGACATAATCCCGCAATAACAAGAGCCGCGACCACGGAAGCTGTTCGGAATGCAGAACTTACTCGCATTGTCGAAACGTTGCGTTGATGCTCGGGTGTATGATATCAAAGAGAGAGAGAGAGAGAGAGAGAGCGAGCACCAGACCGTCGTTCAATGAAGAAGTATCGAACCTGCAACTCCTATTAATATTTACCTAGAGTGCTGCGCAGGCTCTACGATTTTCGCTGCTACGAGCAGAACGACTTGCCGATTATTGCAGTTTTATCTTGATGTTTGACAACGCCTTAACCTCGTTTCTTAATAATTTCTTTTTTCTTGGAAAACATTTAGAATGACTCTCAATAAATTAAATTAATTCGACAAGTTCTAATGATCGACTTAAAGAAAGTCAACGAACAACCGAATAGTCGACAAAGAAAGCTTACTCAAATAGTCGGCAGGGTTTGACTATTCGAATACCATTTGTCGACTAAAAATGGACTTATGTTCATATGCTGTATACCATATATTCGAATATTTCAGTTGGCCGATTGCCTGAGTATTAAGAATCCCTTTCCCATCAACAGATATATTAAAATTTTGACATATCCCTACAGAAAAAGGGGTGAACACCGAAGCTGAGATGGTACGGAGTAGTTTCAGCGTCGTCGCAAGTGTCAGTGGTAAGAGCATTTTCATCTTTAAGCGGCCTTAAGTTTAGCTTAATAACTTTCGTATAATCTATATTAAACAGGGATGTAATTTTTAGTTTTTCAATGGTCATAAACATGCAAAACAAAGCTCATTTGAAATGGCGGTCCCTCTGCTATAAAAGGATTGTCTTTTATTTATTTTACCTAGCATTGTGTTAAGAGTTTTAAAGATTTTTTTTAAATGGCCTCGATAATTTTTTTTTAAATTAATGTTTCTTTTACATGATCATCTCCAGGAAATCATGTAATAAAAACGTTTCTTTCGGATGTTACATGAACACTCAGCAAACACTTTAATATGGAGTAAAAAAATATTCTCCAAACAAAAACAATGTAGTGTTATGTTTCGGAACACCTTGCTGTCGAATAGTTTTTATTTTATTAAAAATCCGTTATACATCCATCCAATTACTAAACTTACTTCAAATATTTTAACTCTGTTTGCCGTTTAATCTCATGGTATATACTGGGCGCTATGGTCGAATTGGTACCCTTACTTGCTATAAAGACGCACTCTACAAATGGAAGGAGAAGCTCGGCCAAACACTGGGCTATATAGTGTATTATTATTATTATTGTTGTTAGGGGAAAATAGCACTGTGGCCTTGAAATCTATTGTGCCCGCTACTTGGATTAAAGAGTTTCCTTTAGTCTAACTTCCAGGATAAATCTAAGTAATGAGCTTAAGTTTCTGGAAGCTATCCCACCGTTCGCGGTCAGACATTCGCCTAGACATTTTTGGCGTTTGTGCGGGGCACTTCTCCAGGACGTGTTTCGAAAATTCTTTCTCTTCCTTACATAATATGCAACGTTCTTGCGAATATATTCCCAGTTTATGTATTCTCTAAATCTTGTTTGGTTGTAGCTACCCAAAAGAGTTTTGGAGTGTTCCAAACCTGATAGATTGCCCCAGTATGATTTACTAAGGGATTCCTTCTCTTTCCTTGTTGGGGCTGATAGTGCCACGTTTCCTAACCCGGAAAAAGGTTCGGGACCTATAAACGGAGTTGACGCCCCTTTTTTTGCGAGCATTTCCGCGATCGCGTTTCCAATGATTTCAGCGTAAGCTGGCACCCAAAGAACCCAGACGCCGTTCGTTAAACCAAGTGTGTTCAGCTTATCAAGACACTTCAATGCCAGTTTTGAGGTTACCTGGTAAGATTTAAGGACCTTGATTTATGCTTGGCTGCCCGATAGAATAGTAATATTTAATCCCCGGAAGTTACGCTAGACGTTAAACACCGCGCACCTTTCTATAAAATACATTTCCTCCTAATTGATTCCGAGTACTTAATCCTCGGCCCATACACTCTGACCCCGGTACCCTATTTGGTTAGCGAGCCGTCCTTGTACAAGGTATATTTTTAAGGTTTCGGAAAATCCACCCAACTTATTTTGTTGCTCAATTCAGTTTTGAATCTTTTTGTGAAGCTTAATATCGTTCTGTTCAAGTGTTTATCTTCCTCTGACTCAAGAACCTCTCAGTCACGATTTTGGTACAGGTCATCCTTAGAATGGCCCTATTCGCTTGTGTTTGAATATGTAAGTGAATAGGTGGTAGATCTTGTAAGACTTCCAACGCAGCCGTTGGGCGGGTTCTGGTAGTCCCTGTTATGCTGACGCAAGCCAGCCTTTGCAGTTAAGTTAGTGTTTTAATGGTGCCCAGACAACAGCCCCAAAAGAAATGTGGGTCGTCCAATAGACGTGTACATCCATCTGAGTATTTTTGGGGAGCAGTCCATAAAGACAGCTTTCCTTCCTATTTCCTCCATGTGAGATTTCCAGAGCAGTCCTTGATCTAGTATTACCCCTAGAAATTTCACCTCTTTATTTATTCCGTCTAGACGGACCGGCTTAAGGCCATCAAGTTTATAGTTCCTTGTGAATGGCACCATAGTGGTTTTGGTTGGATTGATTCCCAGTCCAACATTAAGGCCCATTTGGATTCTGTCGCACAGAGTGTCTAGGAACTTTTCCCTGCTTAACAGTAATATCATTCGCATAGCCCTCGATGGTAGGACCTGTATCCGTTAGGGTTTGAAGAAGTTCATCCACTACAAGGTTCCACAATAACGGGGATAATACTCCGCCTTGTGTGGCAATCTCTTGTTGTACTGGCTATAATGCTGCTTCCAGTGCTTGTGCCGATTTCTATTCTCCTGGTAGTGAGCAGTATGTTGATTCAGATCACTAGGGTATCGTTGACCTCCCTGCTGCTTAAGGCTCTGTTTATAGCCGCATGTAACGTGTTATAAAAATCCCCTTCAGTATCCAAGAATGCAGCTACAGCTCTTTCCTTGTTATCTAGGTTATCTTGGAGTTCTCCAGTCAGTCGATATAGGGTGGTCACCATAGAGTGGCTCGCTCTATAAGCATGTTGACAGGCGTGCAGTGGGAAACTCGCGAGAATTGTGGTTCTTTAGTAGTTGTCCACTACTTTTTCAAGAGATTTCAGAAAGATGGATGTAAGGCATATTGGCCTAAAGGGGTTTGGATATAGTGGGTCCTTCTTTCCAAGTTTTGGGATAAACACCACTTTAGCTTTTCTCCAGGCTTTGGATATATAACATAGAGCCAAGCTACTTCTGACTATTTTTAATAGTGTTCCATTATAGGGTCTAGTCCTAGTCTGTCGGGCTCCTGATATTTCCTATCAGCCCAGAATAAGACAAATTTAGGCTCAGAGTAGTGTAAAACCTTTCCCACTTTGTCGGCCTGGGGTTACTAAATGTTCTGTTTGAGGAGCAGTTCCTGCAATATCAAACCTAATAATTTTATGGTCTGACACGGAAGGTTCGTTAGACAGTATCCAATCTTTAACTAGCGTTATCATTAGAGTATTCTCTATAGTTGTCTCTAGGTCCTCTTTACGCGTGCGGGTAACAACATTTAGTATATCTAGCCTATTACTAGGAATGAACTCAATAAGGTACTCACCCCTTTGGTTGATGTCGCTGCTGCCCCAAGCCTTATGGTGCGCATTAACACTCGAATATCAACGGTAACTTCATCCTGTCGCAGTAGCCGACCAGTTTATTGACTTCCACCTGTGATGCATGAGCGTCGGTATGAGGTTTTGACAACTTCCTTCTGGGTCCCGTTGATATTGACCGGGATTTGAACTGCTATCAGATCCCTTGTTAGGAAATCTGAAAGACAAAAGAGTTTTAAACTTTTAGTAGTCATTAGGCAGGATCTGGGATTTAAACACCTGGTGTCCCAAATTACCTGCATATTACTTACCGCCAGACCTTTAATTTTACCCCTGACAACCAAGGGTTCTTGGACCAGCACTATTCCCAGTCTAACCATGAGGGCAGCTCTGGCGATTACTGCCGAGGCAGCTATCGCTTGGTGCAGATTAATCTTCACAACCCTAGTGCTGGTCTTCAGCACCTTACAGCCATTCCTCCTCGTTCATCGTCAGAGACTCAAGCTCTGACAGAATGGCCTTCTCTTGAGGTAGAATATTGACTTCTTCGACCACCTCGATTCTTGTGACTTCGATTGTGACCTTCTTTATCACCCAACAAGGAGGTCCAGCAGTTTCTTCGGTTCAGCTCCCGCCGCCTTCAAGAGGTACGCCGTTACCATGTGTACGCTTGGTATATTGTTCCCATCGCACGTGGATAACTGCGGCCGTTTACAACCAGGCAATTGAGGAGCGGTCTTTCGAAGCCACTCAGTCGTATCCGCATCGGAACAATCCACCAGTTTGAGACCTGGCCCAAAGTGAATACCATCAAATTGGAGTTTAGTTCCCTAACCCAGAACAGCCAGTCTGTAGCCCTTGGTGGTGCTAGCGTTGCTAACACCAGGCTTCCTGGTTACTGCCCTGGGGTGCGTATGTCACCTTCAAATTTCACCTTCTTCGAAGTGTTGTTGTCCAGAGGGCTAATCCCCGCCGCACCCCGTTTCATACCTTCCGTAGTTTCCTTCCGCTCCATCGCCTTCTGTTTAGCCTCCTTAGGCGATAAACCTTCTTTGAGGAAACGAAGTCCAGTACTCGTCGAAGGCTGCGGTGTACTCTCCTTAACTACCGAGGTAACCTCGGATCCCACACCCCCGTTAATTTCATTTCGTAGGAAATCTCCGTCCTCGTTAGACCCCAAAAAGGTTACCGAAATGATCAGGATGATGAGCTGAGTCGAATTAGCCATGTCCGTCTGTCCGTCTGTTTGAATACAAACTAGTCCCTCAGTTTTTGAGCTATTTGAATGAAACTTGACAAGCAAATGCCTTTTTATAATTTATTAGACATTGCCGGAATCAGCCACATCGGAGCCCATTGTCAAGATATTATATTTTGCTCCATAACTCCTTCATTTAAGCAGCATTTTTGAAAGTAGGTCCACTATTATTAACTCTATATAAAAAGTGAAAATCATAAAGATCAAAGAAGTAAAACATATGGCTCCTATACATCCGATTGTTCAGATATGCCATTTTGCACCAAAACTCCTTCATTTAATCAGATAAAGACAAAAAAATTTACACAGATCTTAATTATGTTTAGAATTGTATTAGTAGTGAAACCCATTAAGATCCATTTAAGTTGCTAAAGACTTAAAATTTTCCACAAATATTATTTATTATTAGGACTATTATAGCAATCAAAATCAATAATAACGAATATATATAACATAAGGCTCTCATACAATTTTCCCATTCACGAAAGGTATGAAGCCTACGGCATAGCCGAAGACACCATTTTTATACCCGAGCGTACTTGTACACAGGGGTATTATAACTTTGTTTGCATAACGGTTGTTTGTAACAGCTCAAAATAATCGAGATAGATATAGACATATATGTATATACTAAAATGATCAAAATGAAAAGAGGTATTTGTGAAGTTTTGAAAAATGGGCGTTGCCACGCCCACTTAGGAAACATTTCTGTATCTCAATAACGGTATAAGGTATCGTCACAAAAATTTGGTGGACATATTTTCCTTAATATCGCTATTATTATCGTAGAAAATTTTTGAAATCGGTTCATAACCACGCCCTCTCATATAACGGAAATTTTGAAATAATAATTGAAATTTGATATTTAGAGAGATAGTTAATTAAGAAACTTGATTTTTATGAAATTTTGAAAAATGGGCGTTACCCATTGGACATATTGTCCTTGATATCACTAGCATCACCATCAATAATTTTTGAAATCGGACCATAACCACGCCCAACTTCCATATAACGTTAATTTTGAACAATGCAAAAAACTTCGTTTTCAGTATTTATTGGGACAAATTGGGTAAAGTTTAATACAAGCGATTTGAAACAAAGAAACGGGGTTCTTATTAAATTATGGGCTCCGCCCATACAAAACTACATCGCGAGGGTATATAAAAAAAAATCGGTTTCGCACGAATTTAGCTTTTCTTACTTGTTTTACTTGTTATTATGATTATTAGGGCATAGTAGAGTTATATTTCTTAGACTTATACAATCATCTTGTAATGGTTCTAATAACAATGTTTTTTTTTTTATAATTAGATCTCTTATGTTATTTGTAAGTTTCGCCTTTTGTTAATTACATATATGTGTGCGTCCACGTGAAAACGGCCCACTTTGTCGCATCTAATTTCCGAGATATATAGATTTTTCGATACACGGATCGAATTTCGTAATTTTTTATTATGGTTTATGGCCGCTGTGGTCGAGTTGGTAGCGGTGCGTGCTATAACTTGATATGCCGGTGAGTTCGAGGTTCGAATCTCAGTCAGGGCAAACAAAATCTTTATAATAGAAAAAGTTTTTTCTAATAGCGGTCACCCCTCGGCAGGCAATGGCAAACCTACGAGGGTATTTCTGCCATGAAAAAGCTTCTCAATAAATACATCTGCCGTTCGGAGTCGGCACAAAACTGTAGGTCCCTCCATTTGTGGTATAATATAAAAGACGCACACCATAAATGGTAGGAGAAGCTCGGCCAAACACTGAGCTATATAGTGTACGCGCCAAAATTATTATTATTATAATTATGAAACTATATACATACATACGAAGTTATTAATTTTATTTTTTGAAAAAAAAAGAAAAGGGCCCACTTTGTCGCATTGGACAAATATGAAGCATTTCCGTGTTCTATGGACTTTTTTTGAAAGAAAAGAAAAAAAAAGAAAAAGACCACGTTGTGGATTCTGTGATCAAGAAGGCCATCGAAATTCAGTACGGAATGCTATACCACTATGTCTAAAGCGCAAGAAATCTGTGGATTAATTACTGTAATGAATGAATTACTGCTAATTTGTTGTCTTTGTTTCATCTTTAATTATAATAAAATATTCACTGTGGAGTCCATTTCAATTCTTTTACTTCCCCATCTTCCTGATTCATTGGTCAAACGTTAACTCATTAAACATTTTCTGTGATCATCGGATGAATTAGTTGAAAAAGCAAATATTTAGAAAAGGGCCCACTATGTTCCTGTTCGATTCAAACGAACACCCATTTAACGTCCGAGTAGAAATGAAAAAAATCGAACTTTCAACTTCAAATTGATTTTTCTCAATTAGTCATTTTCAAAGTTCTATATTTCCCTCAATTCTTCAGTTAGGATGTTGTCTCAAAATGTTCGGAAATCAACCAGGAAGACGCCTATATGCATAACTCCAATCAGGGCCGTGTCCAGGACTCCGCCCAGGGGGGGGTTTTAGATTGAAATTTGATTCACTTCTTTTCATATACGTTTAATGAGAAACGAAAGAAAAAATTTCGTGTTTTTGGGTATACCATACAAGGATCGTGTGGAGGGATTATATGCAAAGAAAGATACAAATATATTCCGTTTAGTTTTATACAATGAATTTATTATACGTAGGAACATTAAGCAATAAAAAGTAACTTTGGTAAATGTTTTTTTATAAATGCATGACTTTCAAGAGTGTATTAAATAATCGTAATTCAATTTCAATCCTATTACAAACAGTTTAACATAGTTTACTCCATGCACTTTTTTCTAATCAATGTGTCAATAACATTGCGACTCTTCGAGGCACAAAAAAAAAACTCTTTTAATACCAAGTCAATGTCTACATCCACGTTGCGATGGATATTAATAGAAGCAAGTCCATTCAAACGATCTTCTTTCATTGTGGACCTCAAGTAAGATTTCAAGCGTCGCAGCGTGGAAAATGAACTTTCGTTTGCCGCCGTCTTTTGGGAAAAAGACAAGCAAAATTTGCCAAGATATCCCGATGCTTCAAAAATCGATCCTGTAGATGTGTAGTCAACTGATCTATATTTACTGAAGTTAATTAAAACTAAATTTCAACCGAGCAGTCTACCTGCAACCACAAATTATTTTACAGTATGACATTAATGACATAAATGAAATCAGAAAAACTTGTCAGTCAATGAGATTCGTTACTGCGTATCAGAGGACAGCACCGGGTAATTGCAACATAAAATCTTCATACGAAACATTGTACTAAACATATGCATCTACACTCAAGCTATCAAAATTGTTCGAACACTCATATACGACGTTATTTTTAAATCAATCAAACCATGCGGTTCGTGTTCGCTCAGTGATTTAATCATCGAACGTCTCAAATCACTCAAGTCGGGCATTTGTTCGTTCATGTCATATTGTTGGATATTATTCAAATCGAACTTTCGTTCGCTCAAACAAGTGAATTTATACAAATATGTTCGATCATAGGACTCATAAATATCCGTAAGACGTGTGTTTGCTAGTATGTTGCGAACTGACTATGTAATTTGCATTTGCCACGGGGGGGATTTAACCACCAAACACCCCGCCCCCCCCGTGCACACGGGCCTGACTCCAATACCGCCGAAGTGGGCCCTTTTCACGTGGACGCACACATATACTTATGTCATTTAAATGTTGTAAATTTTAGCGTTTAATATTTTAAATTCTTTGGTGTTGGTTTCCCGTAAGTTTTTGCAATGTAGATACTTAAAAACATGTACATACTTTTAAACAAGTATATGTGTGCATGTTTGTTCATACATACATACATATCTACTGGGAAGCAACAGTGACAACTGTAAAACACTTTATGATGCGTGCCACTTTGACACTCAAGCAGCTTAAAGGCATTTTTGGCGATTTACAGCTGCAATAATGGAAATGGAGTAGCGGACGTGCAAGAAAGGGCTGCAAAATGTATTTACAACATACATACATACGTATGTATTTAAGTAAGTACATACATATGTATAGGTATACCTAAAAGATGTCAGTGTTACCACTCGAGCTATTTTCCATACATATGGATGTACATTGTAAGCCCAAACATCGTAGAGTATTATTAAAAAAATTTAAATTCAATTTTATGCTAAGATATGGCATAAGGAAAAAAGTGCTGCAACGATTTTATAATAAAGCACAATCACATTGAACGAAAAAAATTCAAGGATTTATTCCAAATTATAAAAAAAAATTGTTATAATCGTATAGAAATATTTCAATTTCATATTTTTTTAATTCATTTTAAAATTTCTGGCATACTGGACGATTGCATTGGTTCATTGCTGCGACTCTTGCAGCATGTGTCAGACGCGCCTGGAAACTCTAGTTTTCCGCGGATAGCGGACAATGAAAACAAACAGTTTCTATTGTAATTATTTTGAAGTGTCGTGCATTATGAAATTGGAAAGGTACCACTTACCGAAAGTGTTGCCCAGACTTTTAGGATTGTTGTTGTGTTTCCATCCTCGTCACCACTGATGCCTTAAAAAAAACAAACAAACGAAAGCGTTATACAAATAAAATAACAGGATATATACAAACATATGTACACTTGAAGCATGCTGCCACCACTTGTTTACTACGCAATCAGCTGTGAAAATTATAAAATTTTTCCACGCGGATTTTCAACATTTCAGTTATTCGCATACTTTTGATACTTTGTTGTAGCATTTTTGATTCAAATTGTATGTTGTTTTTTTATTTCACTTTCATAAATGTGGGAAATTAACTCAATGAAAAGGATGCGTGCAGCTTTGGAGCATTTACTTCAGTACCAGTACCAGCAACCGCTACAGCTTATTTCAACGTTGTGTAAAAATTGCAAAGCAGAACCGATTGCCAGTATGTGTATATCTGTGTATGTACGAATATATATATATATATATGTACTCAGTTTTAATTTCGGAGGAAATGTACATACGAAGTGAAGCGCATGCAATTTACTTCTTATAAAAATTAATTTAAAACAAAAGCTGTCTTCGGCTATGCCGAAGGCTTCATACCTATCATGAATGGGAAAAATTCTGAAAACACTGTTATTTTATTAAAACCGGATATTATCTTACTTACCGGACTTATATTTTTGCGAAATTCCAAGTCTCCAGCTGATTAAATGACAAAGTTTTAGCCAAAAATGCAATATCTGAACCGTCGGTTGTATTACAGCTATATGTTCTATATATCAGATTTTGATTATTTTCACTGCTAAAATAGTTATCCTAATAGCTATTAGTTTTGCAAAATTTCAAGACTTAAGCTGATGAAAGAAGGAGTTTTGGCCGAAAAAACAATATCTGATCAATCGGTTGTATGTTCTATTTATCCGATTTTAATGATTTTCACTGCTAAAACAGTTCTCACTATAGCTTTTATTTGTGTAAAATACTTTTGCTGATGAAATGGAGGGGTTTTCGAACTAATTGTTCGAATTATCACTGGACCACCATTCGTTTCGATTAAACTAGTTCAACGATTCTTAACTATGTAAATATGTATGCATGTAAAAGCATATAATGGCTACTCATCCATATACATAAAAATATTACCTATAAACAAGTTTTGTTTAAAAATAAAATTTCTCATAAAGAAAACATAAATTTTCATTAGACTATAGTTTAACTTTTAAAAATAATTTTCTACTTTTAACCGTGATGGAACATTTTTCAACACAAAATTTTCAACTTCTTAATAAGCAGTATTTCACTGCGGAATATTTTCAATACAAGTTTTGTAAAATATACTTATTTGTACTTGAAATATTTTGCTTTTACTTTTATCGCTCAAATCTAAATCTGCTACGAACATTTTTACTGTAAATATATATATGTACATACATAACTCCTTTTTGGGCATTTGCAATTTAATTTAAAAATCTTTTAAAATTTTTTAATTACAAATTTTATTATGTTTTATATCGCCCTTAAAATTTTTAATTTTTGACAACTTTATTGAGCTCTAGGCCAGTTTATGAAAGATTTTTTTTGTTTAAAACAACAACTGTTTTAGTGGTAGAAGTTAGAGCAGCTATTTCGCAGATCACCAAAACTGATCATCAGACTTCTTTTTAATTGAATTTTATTTGTTCTTCACCGCCGCTCCCCGGCTTTGAACCAAAGAACCACGGATTGCAAAGCCAACACGCTTCATGCTGTGCTCCGCTTGCCGAGTGGACTGTGGTGCTTTTTCCATCTTCCTTAAACAAACCAACTACAAACAAAAGTATTTGATCTGCCGCTATTTTAAACTTGCTTACGCGGTTGTTGGACTGAGTACTCCGCGAGTGTGCCGAATGGCGATGCCGGAGTTTAGACACCCCACAAAGCGCGAAGAGGGCGGAAGGCCTCCGAGTAATATTCCTGTAACTAGTGGAAGCGAGCCTGGTATGCAGTCTGCTACCATGGAGAAAGCCAAAACCAGCTCCTCGGGCGCTACAAGGTCGAATGACAGGCCACCTCCCGCGGCAGCAAACGCAATACATCGCAAGGCTGCCATCAGAATCTTGAAAAAATCAAAATTATCTGATGGCCTCTGCAATTGGGCTCTACCAGATGATCGAGCAAAGGTTTTAGCGGAAATTGAGTTGGTAAAAACCATTATGCCCAACTTTGAGCTTTTCTCTAAACGAAATAGCTAAGCAGTTTGTCTTTCACCTCATATGGGTACCAGGGCACAGTAATATACCAGGTAGTGAAACAGCGGACGAGCAAGCTCGTTCTAAGGAAGCCGGAGGTCTTTGGAAAAATGATAACACCTGCATCAGGTCTAAGCTAATGTGGCCGGAGTTGGGCGTCAAACGGTCACAGGGTCTGCTAATGCTGTCCCTGGCTTTCAGGCTTATAACAGAAATGAAGAAGGGCCTAAAACCGTGAGGCACTTTTTTTGCGAATATCCCGTGCTATGAAAGATAAGAAAAAATTTTTATATGATATGAGTTTTTCAAAGATTTAAGTGACCTGGCCAGGGCAGTGGCATGTAAGATATCGAAATATACAGAATGTTCACGATGGTATGAGTAGGGGATCTCTGATCTGTAACTTCAATATGTTTCACATTTTAGGCTGAAGCTGTAAAATGCATTATGACATATTCTTATGAAACTTTTATACGCTTTTGAAACACAAGTTCAAACCGGATTTTATGTACAAGTGCTATTAAAAGTGACTATGAAATTTAAGGGTTTTATTTGGTGAAAAATGCGTATTATAGTGTTTCTGTAAATAAAAAACTATGTTTGAAAACACCTGCAATCTGTCTATATATTTATGTTTTTTCGCTATTTAAGGAATATTTATTTCTGCAATAACGAAATTCTTTTATTTCAATTCTTAAATTGGGACTCAACATACATACGAGTATGAAGGTATGTATGTATGTGTGTAAATATACAGACATAAGTAGCATTTTTTACCCTCCACATAAATATTGTAGATGCCTTACTAGATTTGATTCACTTCAACACTTTTCATAATTCTGGTTAGACCATCACACCACCATTGAGCAATTCACCACTTTCTTTTCGCCAAATAAAATCTAAAAGGGCTGGTTATGAGCATACGAGTGCATGAGCGCTTCCTTTGACAGTAAAATCAGTGCGAGAAGATGCTTATCGCAGCCGACGGAGCGCGTTATCACTAAAACATCACAGTGGATTATTCACACCACAACATTTGTGTACCAGAAAAAATAGCTTTTGATCACACTTACACGCACTTTTATATGCATATACTCAGTTGCACATAGTTGTTGGTGTGTCTTTTGCATCCTAAAGTACTTACGAGCGTTGACACAAACTGCCTTTCCTAAATTGGAACGCGAGGCGTGTTCCGACGCTTAACGTTAACGCTGGGCTGCAATACAAGAGCGTTCATGATGTTCGATTGTAAAACATTTCCATTTGCAACTTTGCGAAAACTGCTAAATTGGACTTTAAATTGCTTAGCGCCGACCCTGCGTTATTGTGGGATGACCTATGTATGCAAATTCTATAGATTCTACGGATTTTTGACAGTTCGTTGACGCTTGACGCGCCGATTCAGATATGGCAGCAAGCTAAAAACTAGGTTATGTATGTATGTGTCGCAGTAGAATTTTTTCCGTACGATTATACACCCCGGCATAACATTTGAGTACTATAAAATTATACGCTGGTGTTTTTGTGGATGTCATACTTCTGCTGGTGTTCCATTTTGTCATCTGCTGGGGGTCTCAGTCGCTGTTATCAGCGCCAATCAATCTGAGATTCGCGCGCCTCAACGCGCACCCACCGTGCAATATTTCAAATTACATGTTGTGTAAATGCGAAACCATTGCCGGCAAGTTTATTTCGCAGCACACCAATAAAGAATTTCTTTCCCTTAATGAATATCAAGCACTTGTGGCCAATCTGTTAGAAGCATACGAATGCAAATGTTGCCGATGATTATACATACATACATATGTATGTATACACGTACAATATTGGAATATTTTCAATGAAGTCTCCTGATCTCAATATTTGTCCCATAGTCAGACTTAAACTCGAAAGTTCTTTACACAATTTTTTTTTACATTGAAAATTAGATTATATGTAGAATGAAATATATACAAGTGGAAGAAAGGGCTATTAATCAGTTTTCAGGTGGTCGAGAGAAAATCTGAGTTTGATTTCAAGAATAAATTCCAAAAAATTAACAAAATAGAATCTGTGTAAAATTTTAGCTCTCCATCGTGAGTACAAACCCTCACTGTAATAACAAAAATTTTCTCGCATAGAACATATCCCTGTCGGAAATCAAAGTACTTTAAAAGCAATTTAAAAAGTACACTTTTTCTAACCACAAGTGGTTTAAATTCATTCTATTTTCTTGTCATCAACTAACTTTTTTAACATGGCGATGTCCTAGGAGCAAGTCAATTATCCGACTCTGCATTGGATTTCAACCAGTTTTAAGTATATTTCAAAGAAAGAACATTAAAATTACTTTTTTTGCAACTGCAATAAAATGTATTTATTTCCAGCTACTTTAAAACTGCCTTTTTTAAAACTACTGAGTTTAAATTTGATTTGTTTTTAAACTTCTTTGTTTTATACCTACTCTTCTAACTTTTTAAAAACGCATTTTTGTTTAGTTTTTATAAAATATATTTAAATATGTATTTTTGTTTAAACTATGTAAGGAATTCAGTTCATTTTTAACGTACGTTTACACGTTTTAAATAAAATTTAATTTAGTTTCCTCTTCATACATACTTCGTAAAAACATTGTTTTCTTACCGCCTGAATGGCCTTGCGAGTAACTTCCTCGGGGTCACGATTTTCGATACAAAAGGCATCTAAGTATGTATCTTAAAAATGATAATGAAAAAATTGAAATATTTTAAGAATCACGCATTTTATGGGCTCGCCCACTGTCTTACCTTTCAAAAGCGGCTAGAAATTAGCAAGTAAGCAAAAGCTTTTAATCTTTTTTTCCGTGAGTTTAAGGTTGAAATTCATTACAAGGTCATTGGACAAAAGAGCGAAAACCATCTCTTTAAGTTTTCCTTTCATTAGGCGCTTCATTCCATTAAGCTATGGAATATATGGGAAAAAGCTTTAGATAGATATTTAGAATTTTATGAATATATTAGCTTCTCACGTAAATTGTTTTGTCTTCTTCGTAAATATTTTCGACAAGGGCTGTCATTTCGTCATCTGTTTTTATTGGAAATTGTAAGTGAATGACACCACAGCCTTCTGCTGTGGGATGCGAGTTTTAATGAGTACAGTGTATGTACATCTATACTATACACATGTGTTTCTCTTCACTACACAAGTTTTTAAATTATTTTGTATTACGCTGATATAAATATACGAGTACGAAAAATTAAAGACTCGCACGCTGCATTTGTTTCAAAGCAGTTAATGTCCAACTACTTTAAAATTGGTTAATTTTTCAGACCGTCTGCTTTTTTGCGACAGGGAAAATAGGCGCACATTTTTTTTGATCAAACAACTTTGACATCTGCCGATATTTGTTGAAGGTGGAGTCCGAAATAAAATTTTGTTAATACAACTCAAATTAAAAAAAAAAAAAAATTTCAGTTCATTTATCAACAGCCGTGGTTTGTCCTTAAGATAGAGAGCGGAAATTCTACACGGTTTTTTATTTATTTACGAAAAAGAGTTGGATCTAACAATTTTTAAGGCCGAAAATAATTAATTTTTTTCTTACACCTTAAATTTAGGAAACGTTCATAAAAATACAAGAAAATTTCCGCTAGTCATTTCATTTGCATGCATTCAAACAAATTTCACAGAAACAAAAACGCTCAACTTCTCTAAGAGAAAAAAATTGTTAATATTGAGCTCTCTCCCCTCCTAAAATAAAATAAAACTTCTTTAATAAAAGTTATATTTTTGTTATACCGGAAAATTCTTCATGATGGATGTACGAGTATGTTCTATCTATCGGACGCTTATATGATATCTTTGATTTTTGTTAAGTTTTTGCGTAATTGGCCCCATAGCGGACTATGCAAGTGATTTACCTCAAAACTTTAGGGAAAAAGCATCTTTATAATGAATTCTGTCGAAATTTTAAGATATTCATTGATTTGTGATAATATATGTATTTAAAAAAAAAATGCATAGGCCTATCGTACGTTTCCTATTCGCATGATAGTCATAATATTGTACTTAAAATTAAAAAAAATGTATTTATACAGTTAAAAATATTCTGCCGGGTATAAACAAATTTCGCTTATACCAATAGCTAATTGCTTTCATATTTAAAAAATCTTTTACTCTTTCGATGAAGAAAGTATTATCACAATAATAGAAAATTTCACACTTCAACTTATTAACTCTAGTATGATTTCTGGAAAAATCCGAAATAACGATCTCATAATTTTCGATGCCTTAAAGCACTGGGAATCCGGAATACTCTTTCTAAGCACAACCTCAAGTAAGTTAAATTTATTAAGAGATTCTTTCAACAGCAAAACAAAGTCATATTGCGCTCAGAAAGAGTACTAAAATAAAGCGAGGTCACCCTCACAATTCATATTTTATTCATCATCCATATACATATGTATGTATGTATGTATATCTACATTTGTATGCACAGGGGGCGAGGGTATATGTATATACATATATTGCAATGGGGTGGTTAAAAAGGGAAAGGGATTGTGGGTGTTAACGTTTTAATGTCATAAAATGATTCACTGGATACTCATCAAACTCAGCGTCAGCTTCTTCACCAGCTTCATTGTCATCAGTGTCAATCCAGTTAGTGTTCAAACGGCGCAGTCGAAAGAGGAAAGTCATGCAGACAGACAGACAAATGGAGAAACGGGCAACGAAAAACCAAGTAAGTGAGACAATCAAGCGTAATCGCAATCGCAAAACTGAATTCCAATCGGAATAGTAATTGCTGCTACTTGGACTCAGTTGAGGCCTTGATGTCGGCTGCAATACGATGCATTGGTTTAGTTTTTTATTTCACAAATTCACCAACTCGTCAAGCGATACTAATCTGATTAGTGTCAGAGTGCAGACAAAATTGATATGCATTGCCTAACGGGGAGAAAGCTCTGCGAAGCAGACTGAATAAGGAGAATAAACTGTCGCACAATATGATCAAATCCCAAAAAAGTTTTTATAACTACAAAAGTTATCCGATACCATACCATTGCTGAGTCTGAATTTTATATAGTATTTACAAAGATATATGCAAGAAAAATAGTTGCCAAAAATATGCAAGCACTGTTGAAAACATAATTTTTAGTATTTTAATCAAATTTTATTAGTATTAAATTTCTTTAACAAATTATCACCCCTATGCTGGAATCCGTCGTACGTTCGATGAGGCTACGAATCGTAAAATCGGTATGCTCAAATCCGCTTTTCGTAATCGTCTTTAATTAATAAAAACCACTTATCAAATGGCTTATAATTGTTGATATTAAACTTCACCCTTCACTTGTAATAATATCGGTATATGTATATTTCTGCCAATATGTCAAATTAAGAACTTCGAAATTCTTATTTTTGGTTGGCAACGCGGTTGATAGTTACGATCGGATTTCAGCATACCAATTTTCGAAATTGCGGAACGGAATTACGAAAGCATACGGGTGTATGTTTCTTATAAATGCTTAGGATCCTCCAAATAAATTACTTACCTACTTATTTACTCCTCAATTTAGAGGAAGTCGACTAAGCTGCGGCTTTAGTCCAGGAGCTTTGGATATCCTCGGGCAACATGGTTTCGGAGCGAATTTAACAATTTAAGAATGGTGGCCTCTGTGGTAGAGTTGGTAGCGGTGCGTGCTATTACCCTGGGTTCGAGGTTCGAATCTTAGCCAGGGCTGAGCTGTTCAAAGCCGGTGACGAAGAGCTGGTAAGAAGCATGTACCAGCTTTAAAGCACAATTTGATAGGACGAGTACATACCAGAAGATAGGAATCTCAGTGTATTTTGACAATCCTTAAGAAGGGTGATCCCGCTGTTTGCGCCAATTACCGTGGGATCAGCCTTCTATATATCGCATACAAGGTCCCATCGACGATACTGTGTGAAATACTGAATCTGTATATGAACCAGCTGATTGGACCTTATCAGTGTGGCTTCAGGCGTGCTAAATCCTCCATTGACCAGATATTCACAGCACTACAAATCATGGAAAAGGCCCTAGATAAACAAGTCGACACACACCATATCTTTGTCTATTTTAAAGCGGATTTTGACAACACGAACAGCAGCTGTCTGTACGACGCCATGTCTAAATTTGGAATCCCTATAAAACTTATATGTATGTAGAGTGACGTTGAGCCCTTTCTCGACGAACGAAAATCTCGCTCTACAAATCCCTCATCAATTAAGTCCTTTTATATGGCGCAGAAACATTGACGATGCTAAACAGCGATGAGAAGGCTTAGGGGGCTTTCGGTAGAAATGTTCTACGCAAGATTGAGGGTCCTGTTCGCGTTAACGACGAGTACCGAAGAAGATGGAATGATGAACTGTATGAGCTGTATAATGATATACTATGTCCATATAAAGCGCATAAAAATTCAACGAATACAATGGCTTCGCCATGTCGTTCGTATGGATGATGATGCTCCGGTGAAAACATCCTTCGAATCGGGGCCCATGCGTGTACAACGGAGGCTACAAGACGCATATCAAAACCTCTTTGGTGGAACAAAGAGCTTGGATCACACAGACTTGAAGTACGGGAACTCTTTATGTTAGCCGAGGTTGCTGACAACGACTTTTGTTGGCAGGAGAATAAGGAACTACTAAAGGAGTAGAACAAGAAGTCTTGGGGGGACTCCTGTGGCAGCAAAGAGAAGAATCGAGGTGGCCAGGCTACAAAGATAGCTGTCTAGGCAGCCATCCTCGCCAACACTAATATGCAAAAGTAATGGAAAATGCACAGAAAGCTGCGACGAATCTCTAGAGGATCTAGTCAGCACGCATTTTGCAGGCTGTACAGACGAGGACGGTAGTGAGGATCCATAGGATAACGTCAACTACATCCCGTCCAATATCACCACAGCAACCTAAGTATAATGAGCAATAAAGAGCTTTGGCTCATTCAAGTCGCCGGGAATCTTTCCAGCCATGTTCCATTTCCCGAAAGCGGTATTCGGTGGATGCTTGAAGTCGTAACACACTTTTATCAAACTTATCACTTTGCTTCACCCTCAAGAATTGCTGGGCATAAAAGTTGTCGTAACGTCTTGACCTTCGATTAATTTTTACGGAACGAACGTGATTTTCGATTAATAAACAATACGTTTGTTTGGATTCGGGCTTCAGTTCAACACTCTCGATCAACACTAATGGGTTTTCAATATAATTGATATAAAAAAGTACTAGCCGAGAAATATATCGAGAGATTTTTAAATTTATTTATTCATACTAATAACACTTCCATCAGGTAAAGCGGCGTACAGACATAGCCTTAATTGAGGCAATTAGCAAATTGTATTCGCGTATTTTGTGTGGAAAAAATAAAATCTGCAAGAAAGCATTATCGAAGAGCATATGCCATTTTATTATAACATACAGTACGTACTTACTAAACAGGGCAAACGCATATGTTGAAGATAATCAAAATTATAATGATAGAGAATATGGTTTCGTACCCTAAAAATATTTCAAAATAAAAAAATGTTTACTTTAACAGTGTTAATAAGTATAGCTTTACATCAATTTCAATAAAAGTATGATTAATATAATTGTTTTGTTCAAATTTAATTACCACTTTCTCTATCTCTTGCTAAAACAAAATAAGTCAAGGACAGTTTTCCAATTTTTTTCATTGTTAAAATTAATAAACTATAGGAGTTATTCTACATTTCAATCGCAATAAACCCAAGAACTATATTCAGCTCCAAAAAATTCTTTTAAACCCGTTTATTTGTGAACGACACAGCTTTTTGATTTTCGTGCAATTCTTATTTCGTGACTAATGACGTTTTGAAATAACCGATTCAATTAAATGTAAAAAGATCGTCGCTTAGGCAAATATTTGTCTTTTTGTAGCTCAGCGAATATAATTTTTTTGCTTATTTTTTGGTATACTTATTATAAAATAAAATAAATAATAATAATAAATAATAAAATTTACTTTTATGATATTCGTTTTGTTAAACTCAAACAAATACAAATTTTGAAAAAGTGGACCTCCGTGCACTATTGCAAATTTGAAAAAAATTTATGACTTTTTAATTTAAATTTTGTTTGCCATACTTTTCACCTGTATTAATATATATACATATATATACATATATACATATCAGATACCGATCAGCAAAAAATATTATTTTATGTGAATACTTAATGAATACTTTCCGCAATAAAGCAAATATGGCGAAAAATGGTTATTAGTTTTGTATATTTGATATAGGTGTCTTTTCTTCATACGAATTAAAATTAGCCACAATATTTAATGTTGCAAAAAAAAAATTTGCAAACTATAGCAGTTACATATTTATTTAATAGATAATTTGTTTGTCTAATGTTTTCACTTTTTTATTAAAAACCGAAACCGAAAATCGAGACCGGAACGTTAATGCGAAACGGTCTCATGAGTTGATGCGATTCTGATGAAGAATCATCCCGTTTACCGGCATTAGGGCCACAATTTTACTTGCGTTTAAGTGATTTCACGAGTTGATTTGACGCATTAGTGCATTTGGCATCGTTAAGTTTTTTTACATTGCGCTAAGCCTTTCAACTTCTATTGCAACATGCGCCTGTCGCTGGATTAAGTAGTATTTAGGTAGGCGAGCGAAGGCAACCACGAAAATATTGCCCAAAAAGCAATATGAGGCGTGAGGCCGCTGATTACTCTCAGCCATACATGAATACACATATATATATATATACTGGATTACCTGAACAAACAACATGGATGTATTATGTTTACGATGGAAATGGAAAAGAAGGGAACAATAAATTACCTGGATCTGACGATTAACATAGACAAAATTGCCAAAAAACTTGTCTACGAAATTTACAGAAAACCGACAGCTACAGACATCATAATACATAACACATCAAATCATCCTCAAGAACACAAATACGCCGCTATAAGACAACTAATAAACAGACTTGAACGAATACCTCTATCGCCAGAGGCATACGGAAAGGAACTAAACACAATATACAACATAGCAACACACAACGGATATAAAAAGGAGCTCGTGGATAAATTCAGAAAAATGTATGCAGTTCAAAAAACAAGCGACAGAGAGCTAGACGAAAAAACTTGGACAGTAATGACTTATACAGGAAAAATGACATACAAACTTGCAAATTTTTTCAGAAAGTATAATATCCACACGGCGTTCAAAACTGGAAACAACTTGGGAAGGATACTTAAAAGCAGCACGAATGAAGAAGACCCATTGAACAAACAAGGCGTGTATAAACTGACCTGTGAGTGTCAATATAGCTATATAGGACAAACAGGACGCAAAGTAAGAACAAGATTCCGTGAACACATAAGGGACTACAACAAAAGGATACAAAAACCCACGGCAATACCTGAATCTAATTTTGCAAACCATTTGGTAAACGCAAAATGTTCACCCGCAAACATAAAGAAAACCGTGAAGGTACTGCACGTACAACAAAAAGGACGGCGCCTAAATGCTCTTGAAAACATGGAAATATATAAACAAAAAACATTTGATGGGAGGATAATAAACGAACAAATAAACAGCAACTCTGATGCGATATTTGCACCATTAAGGCTTGTTTATAAAAAACAAAACAAAGACGTAGGTAAAATGACAGATACCAACATACAAAACAAACCTGCAATACCTAAACGGACTAAAATTACTGACTATATACCTGCTCTTACCGCAAAGACAGATTCGTGATAAAATATACATTTTTGGACTCTAACCGCGCGAGACTTTAGGTACCTATATTCAGGACACTTAACATTTGCTAACATTTACGATTATGCACTAATACCTGATTGATCAAATAAATGAAATAAATACGGAACAACAGACATAAACTGTACAGAACGAAATTTGACACTGAAGATGGCACAACGCCGAAACCGGTTTGTCTCCAAACCAAACTTGACAAGGGATGACGGAAAATCGTTCCAACAAATATCAACAATTCACCCTGTCGGACAAGAAAAAGAAGAAAACAATATATATATATATGCTTATGAATATATGCTTTGGACATATGGTTATGCCTTCAAGACAACCCTTTCGCCGAGAGTCCACGTGGCTACAATAGGATTTCCTGGTTGCTACTAAAATATTTATTTGACTGTTGTCAATTTAGCGAGTTCGTACCGCCAAGTTTGGCTACATGTTTTATGTGCTGCAAAGTACATACACATGTAGAAGCCGATGGTATCACTACAGCCCAGAAGGGTTGATTGCCGAATTAGCGGGTGGAGCGCAACAGAGGCGTTTCGCGATGGCTGTTGATGCTTATCATTAATCATCGATAATGAAATGTGTTTAAGCCAAATGTCTTGACAAAAGCTGATGCCGCTGCTGTAGCTGGTGCCACATTTCGGTGAAATTCACAGGGCTCTCCGTCTGATTGGAATTTGCGGTTATTTGTACGATACTCTTAGCTATTTCGCGCTTTGGCAACTTTTTCGTTTTTTTGTTTTCCTGTTACGCAAATGTCACACAAGCATTGTCTGCTGCGGAGTGAAGTACCTGTTAATAGCACACTCAAGGAACAAACGAACCGGCTATTTAGTGCTGTAGTTATGTATGTATGTAACTGAATGCTTAAATTGCGCAGAGGGAAAAAATGAACTTTGGATGCTCAAGTAAGTGTGTAATTTGACCCGAGGCGGTATATGTTACCACTTGAGGCACTTGAAAGCAGCAGGAACTATTGTGCAACTGATTGCCTGCAACATGTCAATATTATATTCATACGAATAAAGAGTATGTCTGTATGTATTTGCAAAGTGTGTAAATGTGCTGGCTTTAAAAAGCTTTAAGTGTCCTTCTATATGGTAAATTGGAAATGCAACGAAATTGTTAGCACTTTAAATTATTTAATGTTGAGCAAGGAGAGCGAACTCGTCACCATATTTTAACCACTCAAATGTGCGCTAATGAGTGTATTCAGTGTTTTCCTGTCGGTTTTCATATCTCCGAGCAATCAGCTCGCGTTGAGTTAGCCCTCTTCCATGATAACCATCCACTTATCACCATTTCCACAGTATCGTTGCTACTGCCTTTCAAGAGCATTCTGCCACTAGCACCACGCAGTACTGCGATGCTTTCATCGAGGTGCTGGACCAGAAAATTCAATTTAGCATTTTTAAGTGCGTCGCCTTTGATCAGCTTCAATCGAATTTCCAGCAATAAAATTCAGAGCTATATCCGCGTACATACATATGTATGTATGTAGATGTACAAATGTACTATAGTTGCTGGTTGATTCATATACGAGTATGTATGTATGTGTATACCATTCGTAGTATGTAGGACCAGTCCGGTCAGCTGTTCAAACCGCTGCCGCTGTTTTCTGCCACGAATTGTGTGTTTGGGCTTTTCATTTAATTTTCTGTTTGATCTAAAGCTCCAACATCTCTCACTTACACATTGTTGTTTTTGTCATTTGCGACACTGCTTCCGGCCAAAACTTTTAATAAGCCTACGTACATACATTTGTACATATATATGTATGTATGCATGTACGCCGTGTGCTTTATTGTACATAAATTCAATGTCGCGCTATTCGAGTTTCGGATAGAGTCCATAGCATCGGTATTCCTGCAGACAAGGGTGTCTATTTGGAAAGTTAAATAAGTTACACAGTGTCATACCACCAAAATGCAAAACTAGTGCGTATTTAAAAACTATGTTGGATTTTAGAGTGGGTTGCATTTATGTTATACCAAGTATGCATGGTTAGCTTGGGCTAAAAAATGATATGTTATGGGGAGTGGTATTTCCTAAGAGATAGTCGCAGCTATAACAAATGGACCCAATTCGATAAATATATCAGGGGGGTCACAATAGAGCTAGGAAAACATCGATGGAAACATCGATGCTGGCAAATATACATCGATGTTTGAACATTTTAGCAAAACATCGAGGTCACAAGTCAATACAATTTAATATCATAAGCGAAATTTTACTTAACCTTGCTTTTGCCAAACAATAAGGCAATATACCAAACTCTTAACACTAGATAATCCTTGTTTCAAATCGCTTCAAATATTAAATTTTACCCAATTTAATACCAAAAATAGATACTAAAAAAATAAAATTTTTGAATTTTTCAAAACATCTGATATATGAAAGTTGAGCGTGGTTTTGGTCCGATTGCAAAAATAATACTAATGATCTATTGATATGAAGGACAATATGTTTACCAAATTTGGTGCACTGTATTGAGATATAGGGCAATCTATGCCTTCATTAAGAAATCTCAATTTTTACTCTACTTATCGTGACCACGGAGAGACAGTCAGGGCTAAATCGATTCCTCTTTTCATTCTGATCATTTTGGTATACCATATACCAGCTACGAGCACTGAAATAGTAGTGTGCACTTGTGTTAAATATTTCTTGAAATTACAAGAAAACTAAAATAATAGATGAATTCTTTCTATTGAAAAACTGAAGGAAAATTTCAGTACTAAATGTAGGATCAAAAGAGTTTTATTTACATAAACATTAAATAAATATATTTAAATGAGAATTATTTTTTATGCAATTTACTGCGAGCAGCCAATTAGTAGTGAATAACAGAAAAACGTAAATTCGTGTTAAATTGTTAATATTTATACACAGGTATCTAGTATTTGGTAGCATGACCGTTATTTTGTAGCTCTGCTGTACAATGAATCCTCAACGAGTCTACGGGGTATTAAAATCTTTACTTTGACTGACATGCCCGGAGAACCGCAGCCCACAGTTCGATATTCTCCAAAATAAATAGGCCCCTCACCATGATATGAGAAGCAGCGCTATACCATAATAATGGATCCCCCATGCTTCAACGTCTTCGCAGTGAACTTTGGATGATATTCCATTTTAGGGGGGCATCTCATGGCATTCCGAGGATTTTTATAACCGTACAGAACAATTTTTGACTCATCCGTCCTTAAAATGTTCCTCCACTTCTGAATAGGGCAATCTAGGTGTTTTTTTTTCAAAATCTAGTCAGTATACTATCTGCGTACTTCATGCTTTTCTTCCAAAAGGGAACTTCAAGTGAACGTCTTGCATAAAGGTTGTGTTCTCGGTGATGTATCCTTACTGTAGGTATACTACATGGTAAGCTTAGGTTATCCAAAATTTCGAAAGCTGACATTGTAGTATGAGTCTTCTAATACGGAAGTTATTGATAATTTTTACTTATCACCCCTTTTTCAGATTAATTTTTATAAGTTACGGTATATCGAATCATGGTGGACAACTAACTATATTTTCCACTTCTTTGTATGTATGATCACACAACAGCACTATATGGAGAGTTTCGCACAAGACTGACGTTCTGGTTTCCCAGAACCTTTATTTATAGTAAATGTGTTACTCTAAATACATATCTACAACTACTTAAATACTAACTAGTACATAGCAAGCTATGTGTATACCTTATAACTAATACATCCTTTACTATGCTATCTGCTTACACAGATGGCGATGCCCTAAACAATTAGTCTAACGTACACATACCCGTTCAGATGTACATATGTATTTGCTTAGGTCCGACTAGCCAAGCATTGGTTATTAGTACTATTTTTCACACAATTGACAACCTACCAAGATAATGCATTCTCTTATGCTATCATAACACATACATACGTACATATGTGTGGTCGCGTCTTAAATACTAATACAATAATTATAACACAACATACGCATGTATGGTTGGCTCTTATCTTTTAAATATACGGTTCATCTGTATGTTTGTTTTGGTCTGTTTATTGACAACTGCATTGTAGCACTAAATGCTCTAGTTGCCAATAATAGCCATAAACAGTATGTTTTAAAATTTTTAATCAGGATTTTAATAAAATCATGAGTGCGGTGCATACCTCGCCGCACTAAAAATTTTTAAATTACGTTTCAGGCAATTCATGCTAAACATATAATAAGCGAAGTCATATACATATGTACATACATAACTTACTTTTTATTCTAAAAATTAAAGTGTTTTCATTTGAAGTTGAATTGCTTTATTTATTTTATTTTATTTTATAAAAGTTTACGTAACAATAAAATTATTACATAAACTAAAGGTAAACGCAGCGCTAGCATCGGAGGCTTTCGACTGAGAATTGCTTTATTTATTTATTTAAAAAATTCCCTTGAGAATTTCGAGCATACAATTGAAATTCAAAGACGAATCTCATGGTGGAAAAAGAATGAGGAGTATTAATTTCTAGATTTCTCTAGATGTACGTCATTGTGTGAAGAAGTGTGTTAGCGCTTTCACCACTACGAGTATTTAAGAATTGTTAAAAGTTAAAAGTGGAATTCACTAGCTTACCATAAAGCAATAATTTCGGTAGTTAAAAAGCTTCAACTTTGTGTTATTAGCTAGTTCCATAAAAGCGCAAAGAAATATGCACTTATATATGTATATCTATATATGTATGTAATTGTATGTGTATATGAGAAGCACTTATAAAACGGTTGGCTAATCCAAAGTAACCAGCGTAACCGTACCGATACTATTGCTGGTCGCGCTGCCAACATTCAGTGGTGTCGTCAATCGGCAGTCGTTAACAAAGAGTGGTTGACTATTTGTTGTATGCTTTTATTGCGCTGTAATAAGGATAATTGCTCGAATACATTTTTATTGCCATAATTTAGTGGATGCTGGGCACCGCCGAAGCGGTTCAGTGGCGGTTGGACGGCACACAGCAGGCGTCTAAGGTCATTCGGAAATCTCTAAATCATCATCCGCGTAATGTACGTAATTGTGCAAACGGTAGAGATGGTTATAATATTTGAATATACCTAAGTATGTACAACAGGGCGGCAATGGTCTTCGATATCAACCCCCCACGCGTTTTAACGAGACTGAGCACTTCCTTTCAGCTATTTGCATATTCATGTGGGAATTGTGAACTGCTGCTAGTAGCCTCGCTGACTCCCTCATTTGCACACCCACAAAGCGTGCCTGAGCAATTTGCGAGTAGCGTTCTGTGTATCATGTTATATTTTAACTAATATCGCGCGTACAATAATTGCAAACTAAAATTGACTACAATAAAATTTGACAGAAGATATGAATTCGCAGCATAAAGACTCAAACACAAAATGAGATGACTTGCTTAATGAAGTCCTATGAAAACTTATCTCTCAAAACGGAAATGGTTACTATTATAAGTCTAAGTAATATTAAGATCCAGCAGAAAAATTAGTAAATATTAAGCCACCTTTTAATATTTCTGGCTTTTTTGAATGTAAAAGTGTAGTTAAGGAAGCTGGCTTTTAGGGAATTAAGTGCGGTGAGGTACAGTAGCGGATTGAAAATATATACTAAGGAGTCGAGAAGGAATGAGAAAATCCTAACTAAATTGAATTGACTTCAGAATAAGAAGAAGACAAAAACCAAAAGTTTTGGATTTGTATACTTTTGTGTAGTTTTATTAAAGTTCTTGCCTTTTATTCATCGTTTTATCGGGAGACGGACAAGTGGGGGATTTTGTCAGAAAAAAATGCTTACTTCCGCTGCGAGGCATCTGGTGGAAACTGGCTGTTTGGTGGCATGCGGTGAAGAGCATTACGGATTGTTGCATTTTCTTTTTACCTAAAAATGATGAAATTGTTTTCTTTTCAAGCATAGAGAATATTGTGACTACCTTTTCTCATCCAAATACTGTAGCCTGAAGGACAAGAAATCGTCGGACACTCAAAATAAAACCAACATTTGATTGAAAAGCAGTTTGAAAAATCAAAGAAGAAGTTTGAAATATATGATTATACATACATATATATATATATATATATATTTGTTACACCTGATAATCTTATAAATCCACAGATGATCGTCGAATTGCTCGTCCTGCCATTACATTCATCTCAATTCTCTTTAATGCTATACTGAGATGTGGCCATTTTCCAACACAGTCAATTAAAATAATGATACCGAAACCAGGAAAAGACAGAACTCATCCTTCTTCATATAAGCCTATAAGTCTGCTATCTTGCTTTTCGAAACTATTTGAAAATACTCTGCTTTTTAAGATTGGTACTTACGTAAGGAATATTATACCCTCACATAAATTTGGATTCTGGGCACAACACGGAACTATAGAACAGGTAAACCGTCTAACATCCGAGATTAGGGCGGCATTTGAACGAGGAGAGTACTGCTCAGGAATTTTTCCGCTCAAGCATTTGACCGCGTTTGGTTGGACGGTCTATTATTCAAAATACGGACGTTACTTCCTGCTTACACACATAAAGTTATTGAAAGTTATATTAGCAACAGAGTCTTTGCCGTACGACATAAAGAGTTCATAACGCAGAAATTCGATATTGCAGCCGGAGTCCCACAATGAAGCATTCTAGTCCCGTTCTTGTATATTCTATACACAACAGACATTCCAACAGATCCTCGCCTCACTTTATCAACCTTTGCGGATAATACATTGCCGATCTCGATGTCCAAAAACAGAACCCATACTTCTAGCCCAATATCTACTACTTGTGGAAGAGTGGTTGGCCAACTGGCGCATTAAGGTAAATGAGCAGAAGAGTAAACACGTCACCTTTACACTAAATAGGAATTCCTGTCCGCCGCTATCCTTAAAAAGCATGATGATCCCGCAAGTCAGTAAAGTGCCGCTGTGGTCGAGTGGGTAGCGGTGCGTGCTGTTATTCGATATGCCGCTTTGGTCAAGGTTCGAATCTATTTCTTCGATAGAAAAGCTTCTCATAAAATATGTACATCTGCGGTTCAGAATCGGCATAAAACTGTAGGTCCCTCCATGTGTGGTATAAAATAAAAAGGCACACCACAAATGGTAGGAGAAGCTCGACAAAACACTGAGCAATATAAAGTGTAAGGGACAAATTATTATTAGTATTATTAAGTCAATGAAGTAGTGTGTCTTGGTGTGCATCTCGACAGGCGCCTCACTTGGCGCAAACCCATTGAATCTAAGAAAATTCAAATGAAGTTGAAAGCCAACAGTCTTCATTGCCTTATCAACTTACGTTCCCCACTTAAACTGGAGTACAAGGCACTTCTGTACAATAGTATAACAAATCCATGCTGGGCATACGGCCCACAGTTGTGGGGTAATGCATGCGCCACTAAAGTAGACATCATTCAAAGAGCTCAATCAATTAAATTAAATTTGCGCCTGGGCGTCTGCCGGTAAGTCCGAACTTCTGGAGCCACCCTCGTACAGTTCGCACACCAACGGACACCTGATACGGGTTTTCAAGATCTCTTCTTATTTCTGAAGCATTTTTAAGCGATGTTTCATACTCATTCTGTTCTGTAAATGACGTTGTCTATATGGCTTGATACCTTTCTCCTGTTTCTCTACCTGCTGACGTCATCTAGCCGATCATCGAAGTCTTTGTTTTTTAGCATATTTAAAACAGTAGGATGTCTACACATAACTCTCTTCGCTATTTCGTGACAAGACACTCCTTGGGTTCCGAAAGTAATAATAACGACTTTATTGTCACGAGTCAACCGTTTGTATTTACCGCACATTTTGGAACAATATGCAAACAAATGCAAGCACTGGTTTAGAAATGAAATACTTTGACTCAGTTTTTCGTAATTCTTATTAAAACTGCACCACCTGATTAGGTTTAAAAATAAAAATAACAAACTGTGACATTTACCGTTAAAAATTAAGATGTACTTGGCCGCAGGTGTATATTTACCTACATATAAATGAAAGTCTGCTTCAACTCAAAGCTCAGGACATTAAGTTCAGAGTAAAACTAGGAAGATTGATTTTAAAATAAATTGCTTAGAATTCCATAAGAAATGCTCGGAAAAAAAATTTTGTGGAGTTTCTGAGTAAAGTGAAAGTCAGAAACTGCATTTTTCTCTGTCGATATATTTTTATAGTGAGTCTTGCTATTTACATAGCTATATGACAGTCAAAATAATGACCTCATAGTACCAAGTTACAATTATTTAAGGCGTTTTCTTTCGAAATAATGTTGCCTAGTTTGTTTTTCAAAGCCCTTAAAGGGGGTCCTCTACTCCCAGGTCCTGAAAAAGAGCGGTTTTTTTTTTAGATATAAATTGCGAAGGATATACTGAATAGATTTAAGACATTTTTTTTTTATTTTAAAGGTACATGTTTTTGTATTGGATACCAAAAAAAACATTGTCGACTTTGAAACGTCATTGACAAAATTGATGTTGAAACTGAATGGGTCACGCTTAAGTAAAATATTGGCCAGTTTCAGGCGCGGATAAAGGGAGGTGTTTTGTGGGTCTGGACCCCTCTCCCCGAAATATCAGAACCTTACACGCAGAAACATTGAAATGTATATAACAGTTCATCTATTATATATATATATTATATACATAATTCAATAAAAAATGTTTGAAATCGGACTAATAATTTTATGAAAAGTCTTATTCGGCAGCTGAAAAAACACTACTTTCGGAAAAACGCGTTTAAAGAAAAATTACGGTGTACAACTTAATGGAGACGGGTACATTACTGAGCCCAGAAGCATGCAAAGGTATGTGATTTCTACGAAATCCTCCCTGTGGCGTATTCTTGGATACATATATGTAGATTAAAAAAAAATAAAAATAAAAATCGATTTTTTGAAACCTCGAGAGTAGAGGACCCCCTTAAAGGCGTTGCAACACTTTCTACTAACATAGCCACTTTTCAGGAACACATATAGCCAATTGCAAAAGTTAAAAGTGAGAACGCTAAATTTGTTTCGACAAAAGAAAGCGCCTATATATTACGAAAGCAATGCTAGATACTTATATTTCGAAAAAAAGAGGAATTTTTTAAAACGAATATATGTATGTATATTAAATTTTTGTTTTGTTAAAATGTTAAATAACTTTTAAAAACGACAACGATGTGTTCTTTTATGTAGAGCACCTAACTTTGTGTTTAAATAATTAGGTAAATCGGTAATTGTTTATTTTTTCAGCTAATTCGAAAATAATAAGTGATAAATTTTGAAACCCGAAAAGTAGAGACAAATTACCAATCCTCCCGCGCATAACGACCGAGAATTCGCACCAAAACTACAGCTTGCGGATCTATAGGCGCGGGTTAGAGTCCCATCTGGGGATATGGACTTTTCAAATAAAACAAATGTTAGTTATTTCACTAATTTAAAAAAAAAAATAAAAAAGAATAAAATTTAATGAAAAAAAAGATATTAAAATTAAAAAACAATTTTTGCGTCTACGACAAATTTAAACCTACCGCCTTATATGCGGTAAGTCAATACTCTTTTCTTTGTGCTATGTCGTCAACAAAAACAAATAAAGCTTACTTACCTATGAAGCTGAATTTTTTGGTTTTAACCCCAATGAACTTGTGGTATTTCAATTGTTATGAGCTGATATAGGTGTCGTAGAACACCGGCATGTTGGAATTACCAGTTGCTAACGTGGAAAAGTAAGAAACGTTAGATAGCGAGGCTGAAACGCCAATCTAGTAGCATTCTGATTCATTACTAGTAGCTTTATCTGCAGGATATATTTGATATAAACATACATACACACATTTCTTTATACTCGCAGTAATATTTAAGCGAAGGGAAATAAATATTAATACTCTGCCACTGAATAAATACAAGTACATATTACCAAATCAATTGAAAATGTTGAAGTATCATAGAACGTTTGTCAACCCAATTGATCCATTTAGGATATGCTACCGCCATGAGGGATAATCACACATACGAGTACATTGGATGCACATACTGCCATAGGCGGCGCTGTGTGGTAACCGAAAAATTGCTGACACGCTGTGTGATGAAGTGTCATTGGGAAGTGATAGCCTCGGGGCTATTGGTTGTACGCCAACTATGTTGTGCATGTAACGTTATTTTCCTACAGGCTTTTGTCTACATTTTTTGTTTCGTAATCAAAACATAAATGGGCAGCTAATACATGCGTACGTACTAGCGTGTTCGATTATTCGATTTTTTTGTAAAACCGGTTTTCGAATTATTTCAAAAATGGCAATTTGAAAAAAACCGGTTACTAATTTTTAAATCAAGAAAAAAAAAGCTACATCAATGTGTGTATATGTAACTAAATGCAATTATTTCTATGAAAGAAATCTTTTGAAAATAAAATGTAGGTTAATGCTCAAATTTGGTGCATTCCCATGTTCGTTTTCTGTAGTTTGGTAAAATCTCAAGTCTTAAAATGAGAGACTGTGAATTGAAGATTATTACCCTTCCTCCCTATCACAGGTTTTTTTTTTGGTTTTATTTAAATTTTAGTGACTTGCTCATCTCCTGGTCACAATTTAGAGACTTTATTTTGAGACTAGTGCCCGAATTATCTTGTGGTATTATCTTGTGGCACTTTGTGGTTGCCTTTTCAATAAATATATAATTGATGTAAAATTAGTCGAAGTGCAAAGGCCATATCTTTACAACTAGGAAAAAAACCGATTTTAGAAATTTAAAAAACCGATTTATTCGATATTCGAAAAATCAAGAATTCAAAAAACCGTACAAAAATTTATGAAAAAACCGGAGGAAACCGGATTGAAAAAACCGAGTCAATCACCCTAGTATGTGCACACATGCTTACTCAGAAGGTGAGGTACTTAATTGCAGCACTAAAGCGGCAATTATGCGTTCAACAGTAATTGGTTCGCTGATGCTTACAAAGATGTCACATGTGATGAATTTGCTATCGCTTAAGGCGTAGTTCTAGTTTTCGGTAGCTAAAAAGTGGTCGGAACTTCTTTAATGCTAACAATTTTCATGGCAGATGTGCAAGGTTTTCATTTCGGATGCATGCATACATATATGTATGTATGTGTGTTTTTTCTTGGAAATATGTATGTTAGTACATTAAACTATTCGGAATTGTGTAGGAAGATTTCAAACATTTACGTGCAAAAGTACACATTGGATAAAACTCTTTAGTTCGGCAGGTCTAACACTGGCATTACGACATATCTTCGCCTATGCACCAGCAATGGAATTTCTATGTTCCTTTAAAATTGGTATCTTAATTTAAAGGCGTCATATTAGAGACTATAAGCTCTAAAGATCCTAGGCCTTAAGAGACTGTACACCTTAAAGTATAAGCAACAGTTTCGCCAATGCAATGACTGATTGATGTACATAAATGTAATATTGGCGAGTGCTTACTCTTATTCTATATTTTCAGGACTTGCTAATGGGCAAGGTAGAAAGGCTATGCGAAAATACTGGATTTCTGGGCACAAGTAGAACTACATATAAATATCACTGCAGCGACAATATTTTGTCCAAAAATCTAAAAAGATACTATTATTATTATCATTGTTATTATTATTATTATCAGGGCATTGTAGCGCTGCGACCTAAAAAAAGATATATTGTGTTAACCATTTAAGTTGTCACTCCATCCTTAGGATATTTATGAAATTAAGCACTTTGGAAGGTGTGATTGTCCATATTCTGGATTGAGATAACAGTCGCTCTCCAAGGTGTATAAGCCTGAGTCTTATTATACTCGGGCATTTACACACCACACTAACAGCCTGCAACCTCCGAGAGTCCTATTTTGTGAAGATGGTATCTCAGCCTACAGTGACCTGTTAGGTACCAGGTGAGAGTTCTAAGACTTTCTCTGCTGAGGTTGATAAGTTTTCCAGAGGCTTCGCGGGATCGACTAATAAACCTCTTGGATTGTATATTACATTTTGACGATGGCCACAGGGCTGCGGTTCTTGAGTCCTCCCATCTTTTTAGAAGCTCTGCTGTGTATTCCTTAGAAGGACCGCAAAACGGCTGAGGACGGCAGAAGCTCTGTTGGGCCCCTTTTTTGCGAGGTAGTCCGCCCTTTCATTACCATCCACACCCTCATTACCCGGAACCCACCACAGAGTAAATCTGTTGTCGCCTCCTAGTGATTCCAGTGCCGTTCTGCAGCTGTCTACTAGTTTTGACTCCGTTTTGAAAGAGTCTAGTGCCCGAAGGTCTTCCTGGCTGTCTGACATAATGTTGAATGAGGCTCCATTGGTCTTTCTGCGAAGAAATTCGTAAGCACACAGCTCAATAACATTTATTTCCGCCTGGAAGATGGTTGGGTTTCTGTAGAACTGGCTTGTCTCCCTTGTGGCCTCTTTGTCGAACCTTATGTATTGATGGGTTGGAGATAAATGTGGACATATTAGGTCTTAGACCTCATAGTCAGATCTAAGACCTCGCCCCTAATGGCTTTTAAAAATGTCAGATCATTTCCCCGGTTTATGATATGCCCCAGCCTTTCGATAGTCTCAGCAGAAAAGGGGTCAACCGCAAGCGTGAGGTCAGAGGTGGACCCTCGTTGCACCCTGTTGAGCGCCCTCCAGTTGTCCACTTGCAGACCCGCGTTTTGAACTTCGACAAGGACCAGGATGTCTTCAACAGACGTGGTCGCCGCCTCCGGAATATAGCCCACATAAACCGTAGGACACTTCGGTTGCGTCAAAAACCTTAATTGTCGCGCCCTTCCACGACTTTAGCTTGGGAGCCATATTCCGAAGCCATTTCGAGGCATCTGCGTTACCACAGCTGATGGCTAGTTACACCGGCCAGAAGGAACAGCTACTAAAATAAGGCTTAATAGAGCCTTTGCGCAAGAGCTCCTTCTCATCCGTAGGGATCTGGGTATCT
Source organism: Philophylla caesio (assembly GCA_963971545.1). Lineage (NCBI taxonomy): Eukaryota > Metazoa > Arthropoda > Insecta > Diptera > Tephritidae > Philophylla > Philophylla caesio. The sequence goes on along the minus strand of OZ020608.1, from coordinate 64,037,218 downwards.
CTGTCCATTGGAACTGAGTCTAAGTTGGCAATTACAATATCCAGGCACTCCGTAACACCACTTGGGCCCTTTGGACTGGGGTCTTTTTCGTCCATCGTAGTGACAAGAGGTGTTAGTCCGCTGCCCTGAACGGTAGGATTTACGTCCATTGCGTCCGTTGCCATGTCTTCGATCAATTCTGCTGGCATCGAGTGCTCTTTCGAATTCACCGACTGCTCTCCGCTAAAGGCGGAAGCAGAGTTGTTCAGTTTTCCTCTCTAGATCCGCCATAATTACTAAAAAGCCAGGGCACCTCGCGCAGGGTGTGACTCTTCGCCACGTATGGTCGGTCTTGGGCGCAACCCCCTGATCCAGAATGCTGCAACACGTATGAAGGCAACATCAAAAAACAAACTATATAAATTCCTAAAAAAAGAAGGTTTATTAACCCTGTTGAGAACTAAACTATCAAGTTGCGTTCGTAGTTAAACTGATTTATTAACTCTTACACCCGGGATTTTTCTGTCGATACAATACAGACAAAAGTCAAGTTTTTATACCAATCTGAAAATAAAGTAATAAATAATTAATATGAAAACAAAATAAGAGCGGGGAAACGAAGAAAGGTAATAATCGTTGCGAAATGATCCACAGAGAAATTTTAGCGGATTAAGGTACTTGGATTAAAGAATTTCCTTTAGTCCAACTTTCGAAATAAATCTTAGTATTGAACTTAAGTATCTGGAAGCTTTATTTCTTTTCTGCAGAATGTGCAATGTTCTTTCATAGATATGACTAGTTTAGTCAGGTGATAATTCAGCCTACAAGGTCCTCTCTGAATTCCTGGGATCATTGTCAAGTTGTTCTTTAATAACCCAAAAGCGATTTGGAATACTCCAGGCCTGGCAGATTGTTCCAGTTAACATCCCTGAGGGCTTAACCTTCTTTCCTAGTTGAGACATACATTGCGACTTTTCTTAACCCTGAGAAAGGTTCGGGGCCTATGGACGGAGTTGATGCCTCTAAATTTGTGAGCATGCCCGCAATTTCGTTTCCCATGATTCCAGCGTGATCTGGCGCCCAAATAACCCATACCCGGTTCGTTAGGCCAACAGTGTTAAGCTAATCGAGTTACTCCCTAATCAATTTTGAGGTTTCCTGATAAGGTTTGAGAGCCTTTCCACTTGGGTGACCGATAGGTTTTTTTTTTGTTTTTTGCTATAATATGTGCTCATACATACCGACTGATACATGAAACGGAATAATATAAATTGTGATTTGGAACGAGTGTACATATAATATAAATATTTATGGATCTTTAGATATGAGACGAACCATAAAGAAGCCAAAACTTTGCCAGAAGTATAACTTAAATTTACTGGTTTTCTCAAAGAGCATTGCAAAGGCTTACCGAACCCCTTTGAATATGGCAACACTCAGTCTTTAAGTATTGAAAACTGTCTTTATTTTAAATCAGTTATAAGTTTTTAAATCCTGAGTTAAATATTTGTTGGAATGGTTTCGGCGTTAGTTTAACTAACAAAGGTGGTGAGTTTAACTTACAAAGGATGCACATATAAAAAAAGCTACTTTTTGACAAAAACAGACAAAGAAGTCATTAAACTATACGAAATTTTAAGCATTTTTAAAATTGTTTAGAAACATATTTTCAGTGTTTTGTTTGACATTTATAAAATACCAAAATAACATTAAAATCGTTCAAATATGCTTTTTTATCATATTAAATGTAAATATTTTAAATGTTTTGCATTTTTGCATTAAAATATCATCAATTTTACATTTCTTAATATGATACACCGGTCCACAGCATTTGTTATACGTACCTTATTTTTGTTGCTTACGTACCTCAAAATAAGACTAAAAATAAAAAATAGTTCTGCTTTTATGTATAAAAACTGGAAAAATTCAACTCATTAAAAATACACAAAAATTTACATATAAATAATTTATTTAAAGATACCGATCATCCATTTATGATTCATTCCTACAATAGATATTTTAAAATAAACTCCAAATGTTTAATGAACAGTCCTGCCATATTCCGTGGAAGTTTCTCTTATTAACCCACAAATATAGTCCCCCATCATGCTTTCAGTATACTGGCTTGATAACGTCTCTCAAATTCCATTATATCTTGATGGAAGCGTTCTCCTTGTTCTTTCGAATAAGCTACCATTTATCTTTAAATGTATCTAAATGAGAATATAACATGTGTGTCTTTACACACATGATGGAGAAATCTTGTCAGTGATCAGCTGGTCATAATTGTCAGCCCTATGTTCCAGTTTTTTTCTCCTCATTTCTAAGTAACTTGAAACTCATGGTCCAAATTGTTTAATAAGACCGAATTTAATATGCAATGGCGACATTAATATAGTTTTAGGGTGACGGCATCATTCCTATTATCCCACATGCAAAGATAACAGGAGTATTAAGTATACCCTTGCATTCCAGTTAAAAAACACACCATCTTGAAGTCTCCAATAACTTCCCACTTGTATTCCATATATTTAATTGTCATTAATGTCATATTAATACGGAATGTGCCAATGGAATAGAAGGAAATTTGTTCTCATTGCGTAGTAAAACAGCTTTAAAACTTTTTGTTTTGTTGAGCTATCAATAAAAAGGCGTCAATTAGTTGTATGACTGTAGGAATATCAATTTCTTCCCTCTCTTTCGAAGGCAAAAGCGCGCGAAGGCCGACTTTACCATATATGGGTGCGAAAATCTAAAATGGTCAAATCGCTTTAATTGCTTAAAAATATTTTCGATTTGTAATCGTCCTTTTCCATATATATTTGCTTATATAACCAAAATATATAAAATAAAACCCATGCGTAAAACCAAATTTTTTTGTTGACCGGTGATATTTATAATGTTGAAATGATAATGGGGTAATGTCAATTTTAACATTATTTATTGTCGGATGACTTTTGTAACGAAAACATGTCATTTTTACGGCTGTTTATGGTACTTGTTTGGTTCAGTGTACCAGTAAAACAGAACTCGAATTTGTTAAGTAATTTTTTTTATACCCGAGCGTACTTGTACACAAGGGTATTATAACTTTGTTCGCATAACATATCTTTATGAAATTCGGCACATAGATTGCCCTTTGGCCAGGATATGTGGGTATTGAAAATGGTTGAGATCGGTCAATAACCACGCCCACCTCCCATATAACGGGAATTTTTGAAAAATGCAAAAACTCCGTTTTTTCAGTAACTATTGAAGCAAATTGAGTGAAATTTGGTATTTGGAGCGATTTTGAACTAAGAAATTAAGTATTTATGAAATTTTGAAAAATGGGCATTGCCAAGTCCACTTATGAAAAAGTTTCCGTATCTCAATAACAATGTTAGGTATCATCACAAAATTTGGTGGACATATTTTCCTTGATATCGCTATAATTATTGTCAAGAATATTTAAAATCGGATCATAATCACGACGACCTCCCATGTAACGGAAGTTTTGAAAAATGCAAAAACTTCGTTTTTCAATGGAACAAATTGATTTTAATTTGATGTTAAGAGCGATTGTAAATAAAGAAACTGAAATTTTATGAAATTTTCAAAAATGGGCGTTGCCACGCCCACTTATGTTAAAATAACGGTGCTAGGTATGGTCACTATATTTGGTAAACGTAGTGTCCTCGATATCGCTATTATTATCGTAAAATAATTTTGAAATCGGACCATAACTACGCCCTCCTTTCATACAGCGGAAGTTTTAAAAAATGCAAAAAAAAACTCGCTATCTATTGGAAGAAGTTCGGTAAAATTTTATATTTTTGTAGTTTCAAACAAAGAAACTTGGTTCTTGTGATATTTTGAAATATGATCGTACAAAAATACATCACGAGGGTATATAAAATGCGGTCTCGGCCGAGTTTTGTTTTCCTAACTTATTTTTTAATTAATATAAGCATGGCATTTTGAACTGGTAGCAGCAAGAGAATAAGCTGACTATGTCCACTTTTTCCCTTTTTATACATTTTTATTTACTTTTATTAAGATATGTATACATATCTGCAAAATCTAGAAATTTAGCCTCCGCGTTTACTTTATCCGTTTAATTTTATGTTTGCAATTGTTGAACTGCTGATTTATGTCATTGTCAACTATGTTGCCACATCTTTATTTTACGAAGCTAAGATAGTGCACAGTTTTTGGATTTTTATGCTCGATTTTTCATCTTACTAGTAATTAGTTTTTATGCATTTGATAAACATGGGGTATTTTTTCGCAATTATCGCAAAGAAGTTCTTTTAAAATTACTTAGTTTTAGCATTGATTAAATCATTTATGAATTAAGCAGAGAATATTACGTTTGAGATATAAGGAAAAAAAGTTTTGTAAGATTTAAAAAAAATCCGAATGACGCGCTAGTACAATATTATTAAAATATTTATTTCGCACAAAAAGTATTTACATTTTGATGTACATAAGCTCAATAATTTTCCGATATTTCGAAAAGTAATTAGAGAATATTGCGACGGCTCCTTTTGTTTTAATTTTTATGACTTTTTCCGAATATCTCGAGAAGAAATGATTTCAGTATCAAGATATTCTGAAACGTCTTTATTGCAGCTGAATTATCGTGCTTTAGTTGCTGTCGAAGAAGCAATGGGCCTTCCGATTTGACATTGACTTCAACTAGTTTCGTGACCGAGAGAAAGATTTCGTGAAATTTTGACTAAATATACGAAATGATTATATGTACAGGTATACGGGTGTATGCATAACCTTTCACTTTTATCATCATTTCTCATAAACGTAACAACTGTCTTTCATTTAACACACCTTTTTTAATGCACATTTTTTTCAATTTGTTTGAAAAATAGTAAGGGGTGTAATCCATTTATCGTCAATTATAAAATGTTTAGTCGGCTTAGAGTAAACTTTTTTAATAACAAACAAGAACAAAAAATATTAAATTTGTTCTTTCTAATTTAAAGATATTTTCTGGCGTATCTAAATATTTGATTTCGCAGAAACATATGTATGTATTCATACGGCCAAAGAATAACTTTTGGCTTCATCTATTAAACAATGTTATCCACCACTAGCCCGAAAATATATTATTTTTATTCTTTAATAGATAGATGTTCAAGTTTAAAAAAATTAAAATCTTGTGGACAAGGGCCGATTTTCTCACTGTCTCGAGTCTCCGCCACCAATAATATGCCACTGAAGCGTACACACATTTTTATGTTTTCCTAAACCAAATCACTAGTTTTCATATAATATTAAGCATCCTGTGCGCTATCATACGCCAAATATCCATTTGAACAGTGCTGCTATATTTGTTGTTGCTGACTTTGGGTAATTGTTTTCCAATTATGGCACAAAGAGAATGTGATCGATCATCAGAGTTGGCGACATATAAGAAAATCGAATGTTGAAACGGTAGGCGAGTAGTCACATTTTGAAGGCTGTGGGAACCCCTAAAGTTAGCTACACGCTTATGTATACGCAGAAAATGTATTGATGTATGAGCGCTGGCGCTTGTGCGACTGTGCGGGTGTCAAAGTTTTCCCCTGTCGCACCTTATGAATTTCTCATTAAGTGCTGATCCATAGGCTTTGCTGCAAACATATGCACATACATACATACACTGCCCCGTACAAAGCATAGCATTTGCACACGAACACAACGCAAACATTCTGACATTATCTTAAATATTCACATGTGCTTTCGCTACGTGTGGATTTTCACTGACCAAAGACGTATTTAATGAAATTCTTGCGCCACAGTTTCAACAAAAAAAAAAAACAATATTAAGGCAATCTCGTTGACATTAAATCGGCAGTTATGTAGGTCTTTCGTTCTGAACTGAAGCAAATTAACTTCAGATTAACTTTACAAATACGCCGTTAAAATTATACAGTGGTCGCAAGGAGGAAAATCGATAAGTAAAAAATAAATCATTCAGCCAAAATATGTGAGAGCTCATTGTTATTAAGTTTTAGAAGTTGCACAAGTAAATCTATGATGGATCATAAGCCATTAGTATTATTATTTAGCCTGGAAAAACAACTAAAGGCTCTAACTGTTCAACGACTATAGAGATGGTCGTTGCAGAATTCAGTTCAGATCCACTTCTAAATATAGTATCTAATGAAGCTGAAGATCTCCTTTTATCCAAAGGACATGACATCGCCTTTAATTAAATAATTAGTTTGCTATACGGGTTTTTTTTTTCTTTTTAAGATTTTTGTATTTATTGGGTAACTCAATGGCTATAAATTGTAGAGCAACCTCCTTTGTCACCTATCCAATTGCATATACATATTTTCACTGCTAGGAAAAGGATGCGCTTGAGAGAGTAGTGTGCAAGCTCCAGTCTCTAGAACGGATCACATTATAAAGTACAATAGCTTAAGCTTGGCCAACAGATGGGTATTCAGTCATATAAATTCGGCTTGTGATTTTGACGCTACATTCTCACCTGTGATCATATCTCGTTTTAACGTTGCTGTAATTAAATATTCGTATGTCTCTTATATTGCCTCTGCTGATATTCACTGTTGGATATATGATTTTTGCGTGTTTTCGTCGAATACAATCACTCACAGCTTTAATATCTTTTTTATACTATTTAACCTGACACTTCGAACAACATTACAATTCGAGCCACAAAATTTCGCTTGAGTTTTAGCGGCTCTTAAATCTAAGATTTGTCCCTTTTTTCCTAGCTACACATTACTTACAATAATACGATTTTTAAACGAATTCCATTTCATGAGGGCTTACATTCAATGGACAAACTTTTTTAAGGGAATCTTTGCATAAAAGTATTTTTGTTTTAACCTGGTTTACCTTGAAGAGAATAAGTTCAATAGCAGAATAACTGAAATTTCAAGGCATATTCTAAAATATGAATTTACTATGGAGAAGAAGACGAAAAATATACATAGAAAAGATACAATTTTAAGCTCAATGCTTGACCTGAATTTTCTCTCAAAATGTGGTGGGATTTCGGATTTGAAACCATAAAAGTCTAAGATGATTCCGTTATTACAAAAAATCGATCATACGATTCGATGTTCCATGTCGCTATCACTCGGCTATGACCTTTAACTTCTATAACTTTGAAGCACATACAAATTACAAGTAACGGGTGTTTTTTTTAGGGGTATAGAACTTCGAATTGAAATAAAACACAAGAAAATCGTTTTAAGGTCCATCAATTTGGCTTTATTGGAAGGATAATTTTATGCCATTAATGTTTAAATATGATTTCGGGCATGTGACCGCCGCGGCTGGCTCGAATAAAGCCAATTCTACAGGTCCAATTTTCAACCACTTTTTCGAGCATATGGGGCCGTATGTCGGCAATAACGCCACGAATGTTGGCTTCCAATTCCCCTAACGTTTCTGGTTTGTTGGTGTAGACGAGCGACTTCACATATCCCCAAAGAAAATAATCCAATGGTGTCAAATCACACGATCTTGGTGGCCAATTGAAAGGTCCATTCCGCGAAATTATGCGCTCAGCGAATGTTTCCTTCAATAAATCGATTGTGACGTGCGCTGTGTGGCATGTAGCGCCGTCTTGTTGGAACCACAACTCATCCACATTCATGCCATCCAATTCGGGAACAAAATAGTCGGTTATCATGGCTCTATACCGGTCTCCATTAACGGTAACTGCCTCTCCAGCATTATTGCGGAAGAAGTATGGCCCAATGACTCCACCAGCCCATAGAGCACACCAAACAGTCAGTTTTTGTGGATGTAATGGCGTTTCAAGGGTCTCATGTGGATTCTCTTCACTCCAAATGCGGCAATTTTGCTTGTTGACGTAGCCATTCAACCAAAAATGAGCCTCATCACTGAACAAAATTTTGCGATGAAAATCAGCATCGAGATCAATCTCATTTTCGGCTCATACACCAAAATCACGACGCATTGCATGGTCTCGCGGCTTTAATTCTTGCACAAGCTGGATCTTGTAAGGTCGCAAGCCAAGATCTTTGCGCAAAATCTTCCATAAAGTTGATGGACAAAGCTCCAATTGCTGTGCACGGTGGCGAATCGATTCATTCGGGTCCTCTTCAACACTTTGCTCTACAGCGGCAATTGTTTCTTCGGTGCGCACTGTTCGACGTCTCTGCGGATGCGTATCACATAGAGTAAACGTAGTGCGAAAACGATCCATGGTTAACCGAATTAATTGCTCTGATGGACGATTATGTCGACCATAAAATGGACGGAGCTCACGGTAAACTTCGCGAACTGAACCATTATTTTCGAAATAAATTTGCACGATTTGCAAGCGTTGTTCTTTTGTCAACCTGTTCATAATGAAATGGCAAACCAAACTGAACATAAATGACATTAGAGTTGCCAGATTTGACCACAAAATGCCAGTTTTATCTCTATTCGAAAAACAAACCTGTAAAAAAAACACCCTTTATATGTATGTTACATACTCGTACATACATATCAAAAATGATACTTTCTAAACCGTGCATTTGTACATATAAGTATTTGTACTTACATATGTGTGCATGCAACCCTTTCTGTATTTGTACAGCTGCAACGAGTACAACGATTTTGAGCTGTCAGACCATGACAGCCACTTTTGTTAGGTGGGGTTACGAAGCGACCGATAAACTGATAGGAAGTCTGTGACGTTGATCCCTATTAAGATTCGCTGCATACACCCACATCGCTCCATGTCATAGTACAAGCCCGCGAATTCGCACTGCAAGAATTTCCTTTATTTGCTTCTTGTGTATGGCGGATAGTGAGCTCGCATATGACTCGATACAGTGCATGTGGCATGTACGCTGTCAAAAAAATACCTTCAGGGGATATGGGCGGCATTGTTTTCTATTTTCAAAAACGCCGTTAAAGTTGGCCATTCTTCACCAAGCCACCACCAAATTTGCAAAAAAAGCACAAAAAATGCGTTACTTCAACAAACGTTTAAGAGTAGAAATTCGCGAAGAAAAAATGTTACCACAAAAATTGACAAGCAAAAGCAGAGAAGGGTGGATTCTAAATGAACGTAGAATTGGTTTCAAAATAACATATGGGAGAGCCGTGTATACAAGAAATTGGCCGCAAACAGTTAGTTGACTTTGAGATTAACTTTGATGACCATAAAGACCTCCGAGGCGCGTGAATAAAAAATGGATGCATCTTCGAACGAATTGCAAACAAAAAGCGTGACCGAATCATGCAGACTGTGCCCAATCTCTCTCATATTGGGATATTGGTGTGTTCATGCATTCCTACATAGTTGTATCTATGAAGGTGGCGTTAGCTATTGCTAAATTATGTTACATTTCAACAAATACTCATACTTATATGTACATATACTCGTATGTACATACGTAAAAACATCGATGGTTGGAGTGTAACTACAATTAAGTTTCTTTTGACAATATTGATTTCCTGTCGTTTGTTTTTATAATTTGTTTGTATGTATGTATATTCACGGAACGGATTTAGTGAAAGCTGCCTTTTTGTTGACTACATTTGCCTTATTTAAGATATGTACATATTTTCAGTTTTGACTTTGAGTAAATTATGATCTTAAAATATTAAATATGCTTGACATATCTTATCCAATCGGATGGATTTTATGAAAAAAATTATACCATGTATTCGATTTTATTCAAATTTACTCTTTAGACCAAATTGTTCTTAACATCTAGCTCTTCGATGGCGGTTTGTTGTTCTTAAGCAGCCTTAATTCTGTTGTCGGCTTACCATGGTCGAGTGATTGGATTTGCGGACATCCATAAAGATTTTTCTGGGATCCACTTCTTCAAACGAACCACAAAAATTTACTAAGTTTGCTGTGATTGTTTGTTACCATATTTCCATACTCGCTTTTGCAGGATTGAAAGTTCTCGGCCTTTCTTTTCGAGCAAACATCAAGCACGCTCGTAGCGCATCTCGCGTCTTTCACGACGTAGTCGTTTGGTTCCTCGTTCTTTGAACTCGTGACACTGAAATGGTTTGGTGGATGTTTCGATGAAGGAATATGGTACTAGTCATAACCATGCTTCGTGCTGCGGCGAAATCAGTCAGCCTCTTTCCGTTCCTAGAGGTAATCTCATTAAGGCTGTTTTTTCAGATGACCAAAAATGCATTTTTACCCACCTTAGCGTTAATGTAGCACTGACAATTTTTACATCGTGGTGGGCGCAACGCTCTTAAGCTTTATCTATGCACTCGTGGAATTTGGCGTAATCACCCAACTTTTCCGTAGGGACGTGCGCACAAATCAAGCTGATGTGGTTGCATTTAGCTTTTATGCGGAGTTGTGGCATGGCAGCTATAAAAGACGTCGCACGATGCATGTTTTTTGCATCCACTGATGTCAGCTTAAAATGAGTATTTGTTAAGGACATCCAGCAGTTCTTCGTAAATCTTTGGCATTATTTTGTTTACGGATGTCATCAACCCAACCACAACATATTGCTGGGAGTTAAAAACTGATTAAATGGATATTTGAATAGCGAGCCGCTCGATCCAAGGCAGACACTCGGTTACAGCTGCAGTTCATGGTGAACAGAAGTTTAGTGAAACTTTAGACCGAATATGTCGGAGTGGCCCCACCAAAGCTCCCTTTCTAGTAGTCATTACCCTATGCTACACACCTGTTAGTTATCGCATTACGTACATGGATTTCTTAGGTTCCTCAGAGTATATGGAAGAGTTGGGATTGAGCACATCCGTGCAACTGTAACCTTGCTTACCGTAATCTCCACAAACCAAATTTTAAAAACAAACAAACTTCGAAAAATGTAATACCTACTTTATTACAGGTTTTTATATGTAGTAGCTTTTGACTTTTAATTAAGACTTAAATAACCAACCTTGTATAATGGCTGCTGTGGTTGAGTGGGTAGCGGTGCGTGCTATAACTCGATATGCCGTTGAGTTCGAGGTTCGAATCTCAGACAGGGCAAGTAAAATTTTGGCCATAGAAAAAGTTTTTTCTAATAGCAGTCACACCTCTGCAGACAATGGCAAAACTCCGGGGGTATTTCAGCCATGTAAAAGCTTTTCATTAAATACTACGCCCATTCGGAGTCAGCATAAAACTGTAGGTCTCTCCATTTGTGGTAGAATATAAAGACGCACACTAAAAATGGAAGGAGAAGTTCTGAGCTATATAGTGTAAGCGCCAAATTATTTGATCATGTAAAACCACAAATACAAAGTACGGTGCACATTATTGCGATTTGTACCTTTGTACGTTTGACAATCACAGAATGGTGTTGGCAAGAAATTTTTAGTTCAGATCAACAACCAACTTTCCAAAGAACATGACTCTGTAACTGTTAAATGTACAAATCTGTACAAATGCACAAATCGTGTGATCAAAGCTTTACTTGAAAACCTAAGATAATATTATTTTAATAAAAAGTATTTTACTAATTACACAAATATAGATTTACCCTAACAGATTTAAACAATGAAACCGCTTTCAAAAGACGTTAAGGATTTGTTGGTACAAAATCGTTCTGATGGCTTGAGTTATAAAAATTTGGCAGTAAAATATAGAATTTCAATCTTCGGTACCAGAAAAATTGTTGAGAAACATCAATTGTTTGGAACAACAGAAAGTTTTAAGAAAATCTTTGGATGAAAAGGCAAAAACAATGCTCAGGATGACCGAAAACTTGTTACTGAAGAAAAAAAAAACCCTCAAGAGAGAAAAATCAGCAAGAGAAATAAAAGAATGGTGTCATTTAAATGTTTCATCACGGACGGTGCAAAGAATAATAGTGAAGCCTTTACTCAGTGCAGCAAATATCAGAAAATGTCTGATTCTATTTGGAATCACATTATTTGGTCAGATGAATCCAAATTTGAATTAAACAACTCAGAAAGATATAAAAGGGTTTGGTGTGACCCTTCTCAGAGACTTCAATCAAAATATATATCGCATACAATAAGCACGGCGGAGGTTCCCTTATGGGTTGGGGTTGTTTTTGTCAAACAGGAATGGGCGAACTGATCAAAATTAATGGCAGGTTGGCTGGCGAACTTATGTTAACATTTTAAAAGAAAACCATTCAAAAAGTTCTGAAGGAAAGTGCTTGGGTGATTATATTTTCTAACAGTACAACGACCCCAAGTACAGCAGCAGGACATTTGCAGTTTTTTATGGAAAGCGGAATTGAACAATTGAAGTGGCCGGCTCAGTTACCCGATTTAAGTCCAATAGAGCCTCTGTGGACTATTTCGGCCGAAAAAAAACCGTTCGAAGCGCGTCTTAGTATAAACGAGAGTGGCGAGAAATCCCTGAAGATATACTAAAGAAATTTACTGCCAGCTTGCCAAAAAAGCTTAGCAGAGGTCATAAAAAATAAAGAAGGTCTTATGAAATATTAATACATTTTGTTCGATTTTATTTTCCTAATTAAAAAGTCTTTTTTATATTTTGCACTTTATTTTGTCCTATGAAAGTAATATTACTTATATATAAGTTATTTTAAAGAATTTTTCAATGAAAAAACCATAAGTTCTTATTTTTATATATTTTATTTTTTACTCAAATGGAAATAAAATTTTAGTTCTTATCTAGATTAAATAAGCACACGTTTGAGTGTTAACAAGCAATAACTGTGGTTGTCTAGAGTGTGCACTTTATTTTGTCCGATAACGTACGGATATGTACGCCGCTGTGGTCGAGTTAGTAGCGGTGCGTGCTACAACTTGATATGCCGGTGAGTTCGAGGTTCGAATCTCAGTCAGGGCAAGCAAAATCTTAATAATAGAAAAAGTTTTTTCTACTAGCGGTCACCCCTCGGCAGGCAATGGCAAACCTCCGAGGGTATTTCTGCCATGAAAAAGCTTCTCATTAAATACATCTGCCGTTCGGAGTCGGCACAAAACTGTAGGTCCCTTCATTTGTGGTTAATATAAAGACGCACACCACAAATGGTAGGAGAAGCTCGGCCAAACACTGAGCTATATAGTGTACGCGCCAAAATTATATATATATATGTACGTACGTAAAAGCACATGTGCATTGAATCTGTAAAGCAAAACAGAAACAAAAAAAAAAAAACAAATGTGCTACATCCTAAGTAGCTAATTAACATCTTTTTACTAAATTTATAACCGAAAGAGCCATAAGTACATACTGGTATAATAAAGCCAACTATTCTCATGATAATCTAAGCGAAATACAACTCCAGCTAGACGGGGAAGCGCCAACCCAAGTCTGCGGCATCTACCAATGGCAAAAATAATGACAACCTAGTACATACTACATACATATAAACAATCGTTAACACAAACTACCAAGGAGGATGTTTGCATCTAAGACCCTTTGCAGCATTTTGCTGGACTCCGATTTGATCTGATCGCTTTTAACCTATTTACATATGTACATAATACACAGTTTTAAACGCCTTTACATCCATTTATGTACATATGTATGTACCGCCAACAATGTAATACGTGTACAGTAATACCTGTTTAAATAACCCTGTTTTGGTATTTTCCTCATTATTTGATAAAGACCCGTTAGCAATATATAATTTTATCTGGCTTTGTAATAAGTACTTATTATTTTTTTTTGTTGAGTGAAAATTACAGCCATAATAACATGCGCACTTCAAATTTAAACATTTTAATTTTATGTATGTATATAATTTCAACGTGCATGTGTTAAATAAAAATCTTAAAAAATATACTGAAATTTTAACGTTTATCCTAATAAGTTTAATATTGGTCATTTAAGTCGATTAAACTTAGATTTTAATTGGGTTAGTATTATATGTATGCATATGAATGCAAGCAATCATTTACTTTCAAGATTAAATTTAGCGGAGATTACTGCACACGCATTTGTGTGATCTATAAGTGAGTTAAAAGAAAACCTTACTCTTGTAAAATGTATATATTCTTAATATATATGTTTATACGAGGGCGGTTTGATAATTCAGTGATTTTTTTAATAAAATATATTTTTTCGGCAAAAAAGTGTTCTATTCCTCAACATAATAAACGCTTTCCTTAAGCATTACGAGTACTTCGAAATTTTGAAAAATCGATCGAAAAATCTATGGTAAATATCTATCTGAAATTGGTACATATGAAAGTAGAAGGGAAGTAAAAATTAACGAATTATTCGCCTAATATAATTTAAGATAACATAATTTAAAATTAACAAAACTTTAGTCGCCATTCAAAATAATATATAACTAGCTAAACATTTCAGAGGCACCCTAGTGTAGACTTTTATATAGCCGCAGCTTAGATTTTGCTTGTCAAGTTTCATTTAATTATGCCCACAATGGTGTTAATGAGATCTTTAAGAAGCTCACTAGTCGGCGTCAGATGCGGTGTGCATCCTTTTCGGCATTGCGTGATTTAAAGCGCTTCATTAAGTTCGTGAATTCGATGAAATCACGCGCAGCCTTAAATGTGTAGTAATGTACATTGGATAAAGCAGTAAGTATGTATATATGTATAAATGTATGTCTGTATGTACTCGTATTTAGTAGATGGCGCTTTTTACACAATGTTTCGTGGCCGTTGTCGTTTAATGTGTTTTTTTTTTGTTGCAACAGCTTTTAGTGTCTTGCGGAATGTTTATATTAGCCTCCCTTAGTGTCGCAGATAACGGATTGATATTAGCTTGCCTGTGCTTAAGCTTACGGACTTATAAACTTATTCGAGTGGCCTTTGGAAATAAACACAAAATAAATTTAAATTAAGAAAATGTTACATTTTAAAGTTTTTGATCTCAAAATGAAAACTTTAAGTGCAATTAAACATTTTTCGTTAACTTAGTGAAGTGAATTTATAAAATTCGCAAAAAGCCATTTATTTTAACGTATAGCAATAAAAATCTAGACTTAGAAGCACACCAAGACAAACGCACTTGTTAATAAAATTGTTTATCTATAAATAATTATATTGACATTTATAAAATTAATTTTTGCCAAAATTGTGAATATAAAAAGTTTTTAAAGAGTCGGTAATAAAATTTGTTGGTCACCGTAAAATTGATAACATGCAAAGAGGACCCGTAATGTAGCGGCGCAAAACGAGATTTTGATAATTATTATAACTTATGTACATAGGTTGGCTATAAGAAGATAAATCGTTTCCTGGGTCAAAATTTTTTTGTAGCCAAAAAACACTCCCAATATGAAATTCATTGGACAATAAATGGGGACAATAAAAATGACTTTTCGACTATCCCGATTTTTGAGCCATATGCTAAAAATTTCAAGCAAGTTTGGGTACAGTGGTGCTTCTGGGTATGCGGTTCTAGTTCCACGGCTGTACTCAATCTCAACTCTTTCGTTCACGTTGATGCACCCTGGGTAGCGTGTGGAGCCTTGAGTCACGTCTAACAGAGATGGAGCTTTATTTGGGCCACTCTGACTTATTCGTTTTAAGGGTCCACTAAAGTCCGCAGTGTGTGTTTGTTTTAACCCCCAGCAATGGGTTGTACGTTGGGTTTGGGACCCACCAAGTAAAGCGATAAGTGCTATGAAAGTAACTAGTAAGCCTCGTATAATGACCTCCCAAACGTTGATGACCCCTGCACAGGAAGCAAGGACTATGATTTACAGATGTGCATCTGTGCAATGTCCGAGCCGTCTTTAGGGAAGGTGCCTCAACCCAACTGATGGATATCCTTAACAAATACATATCTGACTGACACCATTGCAGTAGAGGAGATGCGGTGAAAGGCGCATGGATGTAAAAAATAAATATCGTGCGACCTTGCATCCAGGTTCATTCCCATCACTGAACAAATGCCACATCTCCGCATAAAAGCTAAATTCAACATCAGCTTGATTTGTGCGCACGCCTGTATGGAAGGGTAGGATGATGGGACCAAAGATGCGAGAATGCGAATCCAAATTGATGACGTTGTGAAAGACGCGAGATTAACTCCGAGCGTACGTTACGTTCGTTCTATCCGAGGAGCAAGTGTTGTCTCGGATCATTACCTTGTTGCAGCTAAACCTCGCATGCACTTCTCTGCACGGAAGAAGGTTCGTCAAGTAACGTGAAGAAAGTTTGACGTCTCTAAATTTCAACCGCAACGAACAGCTGCTAATTTTCAATCTCGACCTTCAATCCTGCCAAGGCAAACAACTCTTCATCGAACCGATATCAACGAGCAATAGGATAGCTTCTCCCAATCTCTTCGTACCACTGCGGAGGGGGTGGGAGGAGGTCGAATGCGGTCCGAAAATTCTATCAGAAAATAAGGCACCAAACTAATGGTTTCAAGACCGGGGCTGATTCTTGCAAAGGCGAGAATTGAAATATGATGACAGACGATCAGAGCACACTGAGGTGTGGAGGACAATATTGTGGGATAATCACCGAGTCCCTTTACTCGACCAAGGCGAGTTGAGAATAGCACTAAGGCGACTAAAGAGGTGTGGAGGACAATCTTGTGGGATAATCACCGAGTCCCTTTACTCGAGCAAGGCGAGTTGAGAATAGCACTAAGGCGACTAAAGAACCAACTACCGTGGGATGAGCCTTCTAAATAACGCATATAAGGTAATATCGACGATACTGTGTGGGAAACTAAAGCCGTATATGAATAAACTGCTTACAACCACGCTTAGGCACTTCTACATTTATTTAAGTTTCTTCTTTTCCCTTTGAGATGTATACTTTCGTTTGTAATATTTGTTTTTCTAACAAAGATAATCCAAAACTTTTTAATCATGGAAAATTTAGTAGGGTAATTACAAACAAAAAACACAGGAACGAATTATCGATAATGGATAAATAGATTTTCAAGTACGTGAGCCTTCTAAATCGGTTGCAAAAACATAATTTTTAACTGTCTTAACTGACGTCATGCCAACAAATGATTCTGTCAAACTGCACAAAACCAAAGCAGTGGTATTGTGTGCTTTATGTACTTTAAGACATTATTAATCCAATGAAAGGTGTATTAAAATCTTTTTAAAAATTATGAAACTTTTTATGACTTTTTATATATACAAACATTCATATGTACATTTGTGATTGAAAAATCAATTCAAACACAAATTAACATCAAACCAAAATTTGTCACTTCATTAATGCCATCAATCTCGGATGGAAAAAGTTTTCCAGATTTAAATATAACTCTCGAAGAGCTTAAACAATTAGAAATGATCTAAAGAAGCCAGGAGCATAAAATGACCGGTGCTCTGGTACACCCAGACTTATCGGAGTCGCTGGGGCCTACCGACACGCTGCCGTCGCATCCTGCCGAGCAGAGTTTGCCTTCGCCGTCAGATTGATCGATAAGTCGCCAACCGATCAAAAATTTCAGAACTCTCGGAACTTACAAAATAAAGTTTACCTGCAATAAAATTATTTTAATTGTTTTCAGTAGAATTTTATATCGGACGGATGTGTTTTAGTAACAACATATACAATTCACATAAACCCACACGCACACACACACACATTCAGCATACTTATATCACACCGTTTTATTTCATTCGGTTATTAAACGAAACTTGCTAACAATTCAAATGAAAAGAAAATTTTTATTTATATTAAATAAAAACAGAGTAATTACGTACACTTAATCAATTTAAAGCGTAAATATATAAAGACAATGGTTTTCCGATGCGTGAACACACGGTTTATAATTTGTCCATGCGAGTGACAGGAAAACTCCAAATTGATTCCGCAAAAATTGCAACGACTGACCTTGCGATTTATTTATGTTTATCGGGAAATTGTAGCCGCTTAAAAGCGAAGAGGCTGACGAAAATCACCTCATAACCGAATAATGGCTCCAACAAAAATTTTTGGTTGTTAACGTTCTGTTTTAACGTTCTGTCCAGTGCCTCCTGTGATCCTGTGATAATCTTGCAGGTATTTCAGATGAAGCTAACGCTAGGGCTACTTCATATTGTGATCCGATCTTTGCCAATAGCAACGAAATAAGGAAAGTGGTTAGAACAGTTTATATGGGAAAATTTAATTGTGGTGTTTAATATCTTCCTCGCAATTTTTCTAAATTTTCTCACCATTTAAATCTGCCCTGGACTACGACAAACATTTCAAGACCAAAATCAGCTAAATCGGTCAAGCCTTTCTCGAGCGAGACAAACGGACAGCAACTGATTGTTATATACTCGTATATAGATAAAAAGTACGCGGAAAACATTATCAAAGCGTCACAATTGTACAAAAACACTATTTGCTGAATTTTTCCCGCTTTTTTATGTATGTATGTACTTATGTAAATATTAGTATCTATATAGATTATGGTGTTTAAAAAAAACATTTTTTTTTCTTGCAAACAGGCATAAAAGTTTTAATTTGACGTAACAAGATAGCAGTTAAAATTTGAGCCCTTAATTTTAATATTAAGAATGCCCGCATCGCGTTTTTCTACTTTCCATAAGAATAACATGTACACATTTTTTTCTGCAACTTATGAATTTTATCATAAAAGAGATCATTTTGCTTATTTTTGTAGAGAATTGAATATCATAATATGTATTTCGATTAATAATTTTATAATCGAACAATTTAACGTGATTTTTATTTTCATAAAAAACATTTATAATAAATCTTCGGACTATTCGATTTTTCTTTGGACGACTACCAAAATTATTAACAATTATTCTCTAAGAAACTGAAATTAAGAAAACGTGAATTTTATGGGTGATTTGTTCCAATAAAACCATCAAATTTGCTGTAATGCATTAAAAAGCTTAAAATTACCGATCAATTAAACTCGAAAAATCATATGAAACCTTTTTTGTGGGGCGTTCAATTCTCTACAAAAATAAGCAAAAGCATCTTTTTTATGATACATGACAGGCTGGTAATAAAATTCATAAGTTGCAGAAAAAAATGTGTTCATGTTCTTATGGAAAGTAGAAAAACGCGAAGCGGGCAGCCTTAATATTAATATTAAGGGCTCAAATAAAAACTTTTGGGCCTGTTGCAAGAAATAATTGTTTTCTCTTTGAATCACCCTAATATGCATATGTACATACATTTAGTATGCATATCTGCGAAATAATTCGCGAAAAGCAGTGAATGAACTTAGAGAGCTAAAATCTACTTAATATTCAGTAAGCGTGTGACCTGATATTGATTGACATAACTTCTTGTTGTACTGAAATTTTATACAGTATTTGCCGGAAACAAAGAGAGCACAAAAATTGGTACATACATAGGTATGTACACATATGCGGGCGTGTATCTAAGTACGTGTGTATTTCCTGTTTGATATTGAGTTGTAAATACTGTTTTAAGCCCGCAAAAAGAAGACGCACTTTATTGAAGTCGAGACAGAAAAAAATCGATTTAACATTTATATTCTTATCGTATAGTCCGGCATGAAAAAATTCAAAAAATATTAAATGTAAATTCATATGCACATGCATATGTACAAATTCATACTCTTTGACTGGTCTTAATTATGAATATAACGGTAAAGTGTATATAGTAAATAAATATAGCAATGTAACAATGTCAACATTTATATTCTTATCGTATAGTCCGGCATGAAAAAATTCAAAAAATATTAAATGTAAATTCATATGCACATGCATATGTACAAATTCATACTCTTTGACTGGTCTTAATTATGAATATAACGGTAAAGTGTATATAGTAAATAAATATAGCAATGTAACAATGTCAACTGATTCGAAACCTAAATTCCGAGCCTAACTCCCCAGTCGGTTTATTATACGCGTTTGACTGACAGCTTCGCCAGTCGAAATACGTACTAGCAAAAAGTCTTTCTTTAAAAGTCAGATAACAGAAACAATAATAGCGACTATTGTTCTTGGCGACTACAACAAGAAAACTAAAAAAAACTAAATTAAATCGAAAAAGAAACGCTGCTGTGAATGAGATACGGGCCAGGAACAAAACAATAGCAAACAGTGATGTGTTGCCAAAAGTCAATCAGAGCTTGGCCAAACCAGTCAAGAAGCCAATCATTCTTGTTGCCATTCAAGACCATCATCGTTCGCAAAATCATTCTCCTTCTACACTTCAAATTCAGTTTGAGCATCATCGTTCATTGAAAATCACATAGACAGATCGCGAAGATCCAGTCAGATAGACATACGGACCCACAGACGAAAATTGCGTTACATTTCGCGATTCGTTACCTTTTCGTTTTGCGACTCATGCTGTCATTTGCTATATAGGTGTGTTTGTACATGCGTAGGGTTTCGAAAGTACTTTAATAAAAACAATGAAATTTAGCTGCCAGCAACGCAAAGCCTCAAAGCATTTATAGAGCATTGGCAATCCCACGCCAAGTTTGGTTGTTATGCTGCATCCAGGCAACATTCAGTGCTTGCAACATAAATCGTCAACTGTCATTTTGAGGAAAAATAATTTTAAGGCCTGTAGCAAAATTGAACAAAAAGATGCATAGGAGAAGAAATGCACTCCTAACGCAAGCCCTTATACGCCATATACATAGATATTAAAAATTGCCAAAGTCTGCATACATACATACATATGTATATGTTTGCAATACATACATATATATGCATGCCTGCATTGAAGTCACCACAATGCTGGGTTCAAGATACAAGCGGAAAAGCGGCCCTATGGGTATGTGAAAGTCCGGCTCTCTGGATACAAAATACCTTTAGAGATAATTGCTTTGTAGGTGCAGAAATCAATTACATATAGGTTTATAGCTGCTACATTGCTTCAAGTGCAAGTATTCAAGAGTTCGAAGATATCGTTTTTAAGCTTGCAATCGATGCAAGAGGCAGGATAAATATTATCATTGCAGGGGACATTAACGTTTGGGCACAGGAGTGGGGATGCCCCAGCACAAACCCTAGGGGAATAGCTCTTCTAGAGGCTTTCGCATGTCTAGACATGGTTCTACTGAATAGAGGCTCTGAACACACTTTTAGTAAAAATGGTTTTGGGTCGATATTAGACCTGACTTTTATCAGTTCCGGGCTATTTAGGTTTGCGGAATGGGAAAATAGTACTTGCTATATTCCTTTGTTATCATGTTACCTTCCACGGACTATCGAGGATCAGCAGATTCCAAGGCCAAGAAGCTAATGGCAGATCTAAAGTAGCGTGGGATGCATCAATGGTAAGAAAATCTGGTTCGATACATCGCCAGGAGGTTTACTGGTGGACCGAAAATATAGCAACATTAAGGAAAGACTGCTTAAGAAGTAGACGAAATTCACAAAAAGCTAAGGGATTAGAAAACTTTGCTTAAAAAAAAGCCCGGGACGCACCTAAAAAAGACACTAAAGAAAGCAAGCGAAAGTGTTGTCAAGAACTTTGGGATGACGCAGAACGAAATCCGTGGGGGGCAGCATATAAAATTGTCACAAAGAAATTAAACAATGGCAAAAATATGATGCCAACTAGTGCTGGATATTTGAAGTCAGTGGAAGAAACCTTTTTCCCTGCACAGAGGCCGTTGGTTACCGCCAGAGACGAAAATTTGTCAACGGATTTTGATCTTATAACAGAAGGAGAAGTGGCAGCAGGTAAGCTCGGAGCAAAAAAGCCCCTGAACCTGACTGCATTCCAAACGAGGCACTAAAATTTGCAGTTTATCAACGTACTGCGATATTTCAAAAGGTTTTTATGACTGCTTTAAGCATGGGATCTTTCCTCAGATTTGGAAAAGACAAAAGCTTGTACTGATACCCAAACCAGGAAAACCATTAGATGACCCTCCAAGTTTCCGACCCATTTGCCTATTAGACTCAGCGGGGAAAATTATAGAGCTTATAAAAGCTAAATGTCTTTGTTTCGAAGTCCAAGAGAAAGGTGGTATTTCAGCAAATCAGTACGGTTTCAGGAAAAGGAAGTCTACAATAGATGCGATATCTGAAGTAGAAAGGTTTGCGAGTGAGGCCATTAGTGGCACGCGATGGTTAGGGGGAGGAAAAGAATACTGTGTAATTATTACCCTGGACATCAGAAACACGTTCAATAGTTCAAATTGGGCCAAAATACTCGATAGACTAGAGAACATCGGAGTTTCGTACTATATACGCAGGCTTATCCGAAGCTACTTCCATTCTCGTCTACCACTGTACGAGACCGAGGAAGGTTTGGAGAGAGCATAAATAACAGGCGGAGTTCCACAAGGGTACGTTCTTGGACCTTTACTGTGGAACATAATGTACAACGGGGTACTCCGCGTGGAGCTACCCGAAGGCGCAACTATAGTTGGCTTTGCAGACGATATCGCAGTACTGGCGTATTACCGCGGAATCAACTCTACATACCGCCTTTGCTCACTACGGGTTTGTAGTGTATTTAGAACTGTATCTGATGATGCAGCTTTCGTAAAAGCTAGTATGACACCCATAGACATACTGGCAAAAGAGGCGCATACGCTGTCTACGGCGTCACCCTACGTTACACAACAGGACCGAGATCGTGCTCGAAAGAGCAGCCTCATGGAGTTGCAAAACAGGTGGAATAACAGATCTAAAAGGTTGTTGGACCGATCGAAGTATTCCAAATCTGGTCACTTGGGTTAACTGAGCGGACACGGCTGTTTCAAGGCATACCTGTTCAAGTACAAACACGACAACGACCCATACTGCGATATATACCATGGCGACGTAGAAGATGTCTACCATGTATTTTTTGTGTGCCCCCGTTTTCGTCGCCAAATAAACGTACTGAGGACTACAACTGGTGGGGTGCTTGCACCGGAGACCATCATCAGTCACATGATGAAAGGTCATAGAGAATGGTCATCAACCAGCGTTGTAATTGCTTCAATCTTAAAACACTTAAGAGGCCTGGAGAGACAGAGGCGAGCGAACCATTAAGCTACCACAAACCACGTGCCCAAAATAGGTTGCTCGGAATCTCGTCCATTCCGACAGCTAAAGAATCCAGCGAAGGCGATGCTTTGCACCCCGTCCATTCCGACATTCCCAAAAATGTGAAGCTCTCTATCAGGCTGCTCGGAATCTCGTCCATTCCGACAGCCCCGAGATAGATAGGGAGGGCGCTGCTCGGAACCTCGTTCGTTCCGACAGCTTTAAAAAAATATAGTAGCAGAAGCAATGAAGAGGTTGAGAACTCCCAACAGACGACAGCGTAGCAGACTAACTGCCTTTCCGCCCCATGATGTAATGCTTGACGGCAGTCCCGTGGGTAGAGGAATTCGACGAAAACGGGTTTATCCTGGTTTCAAAGGGCAACTTGAGGTTACTTTGCTACCACAACGCCCCTGAAATATAAGATAGATATTTATATGATTGACATCTAATATCGTGTCATTTAAGATCCTTTTAATTCCATTTATCTTATTTTTCATACTTTTGTTTGTTTGTTATAGTGGTGGCACAATGCATTGAAATCACAAAAATTGTGGGACTTACCTTTCGGTTCACCGCACTATAACCCACCCCAGCTCCGTTTCCCTCTTTCCGTGGAACTACCGTCAGGTATTATTTCGCTTATACTTTATGGTTTACATGTCCTATGTCCGCTAACCGAATAGTCCTAATGGCCCAGTCACCGATGCAAACATTTTTGCGTTGCTTTTAAGTCAACATGTCCATCGGTATTTAAAACGGCACTGTCACTATGTCGGCAGGACAAAGCTCTGATAACCCTAGCGCTGCTTTCTCTGATGCTATTCTCTATGCGAAGCTAATTCTTGAAGCTTAAATGCGGTAAAAGGTTCTCATTTCCCAAGTGTATGATTTCGTGCCAAAGGATTTATGTTTTGACTTCCTTCAGCCTAGCATACACCCTTAGTATTGTATATACTACTACAATTGGCCAGAAAGGTTATTATTTATATATAATTCTCCGAAAATGTTCAGGAACTTTAAACTTATGAAGCGCCTAAAGTATTTTTTTAACATTCATATGAAATGCGATTTGTATGCCCAAGGTAACGAGTTGGCAGTATGTCCCTAATAATCCGAACGCTGCTTCTATATATTTGAGAAGACCCCTCTGAAAAGCACGCGTTCAAGGTATTAACGAAAACTCCGGGTTCGCCTTCGAGGTTAGTTTGAGTACTCTGTTTCGAATGGCTTTAAGGCCAGATGATTTTCGAACAATAAGTCCATTTGCGGCATCTGTTACTTCTTCCAGCTGGTTTCACTGTAATAGCGTTCTTACGATTTTGTCTTCTTTGAACTATATTACCTTGATCGCACTCGTGCTTGTAATTTGTTTATGACCACTAATGTCCGCTATAGTCTATTATTTTTGATGTGGCTTTTTGGGCAACTCTATAAAGCAGATCGAGCGTTGTTAGCCTTGTTTTCCCATCTACCAATTAGTTCCATTAACTTCTGAGCAGACATGCTGCATATATAGATTTAGCTGTATTACTCTCATATTTTTGCTTTTTGTAGAGCCTCGTTATAAATGGCACATTACTTTAAATGCATCTTCATTTATTTTTGTAGTCCCGATCTTTATGGTCTTAGGAACCATAATTTAATATGCACCTAATATGACGCACGACAACAACATTTTCTAGCCAAGTGACCAAACTAAATACAAGCACTTCGGCTCGCACCCGACATGTTTCCCACCCATCAGTAGTAGTAAAATGGCTTTTTGGTTACACTATAAACACTTTTTAACGACTTTGTGGCCTCCTCCGAAATTTTAATGCAATCATGTTCACTCTCCATAAGTCAAAAAATCCAGTCACTTTGCTTAGCCCTAGAAACTTAACCTTCGGCAATTAGACGAGTAAGCGACAAAAAATCTACCGTCTTTTTTAGGAAGCGCCTTTCTAAAAGAGTAATAAATTAAATATGAAATGTTGTAAAATATAATTAAATTGTTTTATTTTATAGGTTAATAGCTGATACACAACACATATACAATAAATATTACGAAAAGTTAAAATAATACATGAAAATAAAACTTCATAAACGTGTTCGTCGAATCGACAAATTATTGGGGTTTATAGTGGGCGAGCGAAGGTTAGGTTTCTTTGGAAAAAGGTAATTTTTAGTGATAAGAAGTTCACATTAGAAGGCCCCGATGGATATCAACGCTGCTGGCATGACAAAAGGACCAAAAAGCAGTAAGTTTGCACAGAAACTTTCAAGGGGGAAATATAATAGTATGGGCTAGATTTTTTTCAGTTGCTAGATAATGTTCTTATTCCGTTTTTGGGAGATGTTAATGAAGAAGATGCCATTTTATGCGCCGGCGCATAAAGCGATGATTATATATCACTGGTTTCAAGAAAATACATACCAAGTCATGCCGTGGTCTGCTCTAAGTCCCGACTTGAATCATATGGAGAACTTAATATGATTTGTTTGAAAGGACGGTAATATTTGAGCCTTGCACAACTCAGATCTGAAATCAACTAGATATGTTTATCAAACAATCTGGAGGGCAAACTCATTATTAGGGTAGTGAATTTTCAAAATACACATTTTTTTTAATAAATATTTTGTGGCAAAATTAAGTGGAAAAAATTGTTGGTATATCCAATTTTCATTATGATGTTTTTTCGATTGAATTTTTTTAAATATAAGCTTACAATTAATATATTTAAGAACAAATCTAAAAATAAAAAGTAATGATTTCCAAAAAAAATGTTTCGTGGAAATATATGTATAGCTTTAGCGTAAAGACTAACTAATAATTTGGCGCCTACATATGTATACATTACCGGCGTATATTCCGGGTATCTAATATTACACAATCGACGAGGTCGGCCGACCAAATATTTAAATAACCGAAAAAGCTAAATAAAGAGAATAAAAGACATTTTGGTATTGGCGCTTCCTGTAAAAAATATATGTTATTAAAGAATTGTGTTCTATCAGTCACTCATCACACTTATTTTTTGTTTATATGTACATACTCGTAGTAAATATATTCTTTTCAATACCAAAGTAAACAATATTTCTATATACCCACTGATTCCATTTGCCCACCCACACCGTCAAAAGGGTTCCATACAACTCTTTTAATAAATCAACATACCTTTCCAAGTGGCTATTGCTGAGAATTTTGCTGCATCATCGTCAATGCCAAAGCATTATCCAGTCGCAGTTGTGCGTTACACATTCCACACCAACCTTTTTGTTCGTATGAAAGAATGTACATACATATATAATAATTTTAGATATCCTTGTAATCAACGCTTCTGCGATCATTGCCGATTGTGTTGTCATCATGCTTGTATTCGTTTGATGTGTGCTTTGTTTACGCGCGACACTCGAAAGCAGCCAAAAATGCCAACACCGACAGTCAGCAAATCAAACTTAACAGTTCCAACAACAAACAGTTCAATTGCTCGCTATCTTTACTGAACCAAAAACGTCAAACGCAGTGACGAGAGTTGCATGAGTGCAAGTGGCTGTAGTTGGGGCGTCCACTTGATTTGGCCCGCCTGCCGGTATAGCCACTTAAAACGGTGTATCGAGTAATTTGAACGGCAGCAGAAAGAACAGCAGTTGCAACGTCACTTGAATAGCCGACGTTTACTGCTTGATGACTCAATGTTTGCTGCATGCAACTTTATGTTTTCATAGTGACTAATGCCTTTAAGCTAAAACTCTGTGCCAGTGGCGCGCTTGCAATTTGTTTACACGTTCAAACACAAACTGATTTTTCGCTTAGCTTCCCTACTTTGGAGCCGCGTTATTTGTTCAACCGTTTATAAAACTTGTGTGTTTTGAGATCTCATTCACTTATTTACTTAATAGATGCGATGTGCTGCTGATCTGTACGAAGTTTTTATATCGTTGTCCTGTTCTTTTCTTAGTTCGAGTGTTGCAGATGACCGAGGTAATTTTATTGCTGCAATGATTTGCCGCTTTTGGAATGTTTTCAGCAGAGGATCTATGTATCATAGCGCCAACAAGAGCGAGGATCGAAGCAGCAGTTAAAGAAGGCGAGGAATTCATTGAAAAATTACGTTTTTTTCACATGAATGTATAAATAAATATGTAGGTATGTATGAACGTTCATTTTGAAGTAAAATTTGTGGGCGCTATTAATGCACAAAATGACAGGAAACTAAACCGTAACCACCTATGTTGATGTCGCAGGCCCAACAAAATACGAGTACATCACTTCACTCTGTTGCATTGTAATGTTTGAAACAGCAATTATGTACGTGTTGGCATTAATCTGCTACGGAAATTGGCAACAGAGACAAGATTTAAAGTTGTGTTCTGGTTCCCTACTACGCCAATTGACATAGTGGACAAATAATGCGCGACTCTAATATGTCGATTCACTGGTTGCAACTTAATCCAGACGCCTCAAACTGCTGAGGCGCTACTAAAATTCCGATAGCTACAAGTGTAATGGTGGACCACGACCCATTGCACAGTTGTTGCTGTTGCTACCATTGGAGCATCGCTTCATTATCAATTGCCATGCTGTCACCTGCTTGCTCGAGTTTATTGTGTGGCAACTACTTTATTCAGCATTACAGCACATCCAATTCAGAAAATTCTTCTTTCTCAGCTTTACTTCTGCTTCTTACTTTTTTGCTGATTGTAGCTGATGTCTTGTCGCCTTGTCTGTTGGTCATCTGGTCGCCGTGTTGCATGTCGCCATCGTGTACGTGGCAATGTTGAGAATTCTATATAAAATAATTAATGAATGTCACAGCAAATTTTTTGCATTACTGCATGTGGTACGCAGGTAACACGCGCAACCTTGCGTACGACACAGTCTTTAGACGCTGAGTTGTGGACGTTCGAAGTTGAAGAGCAATGTACTGCAAAAAATTCGAATGTATCAGAAATATATGTAGCACCATTAATAGGATCAGTTATTGAAAATGTAAATTTTTTGAGATTACATAAAGAAATTTATCATTTATTATTTAGTGAGCATAACTAGCAGAAAATAATATATGAATTCCTCCGATTGTGCATTTTGCCGCAAAACTAAATTCGGGTTGTAGCAAGAAGAAGAGCTATCGTAGAGTAATTGGAGGATCTTTTTACAAAAGTTCAAATCCAGGTGAAACGGAAACAAGATGAAAAGTATAAATTTTATAAAATAAACCATGTGGCATATATTTTGCTAATAAAATTGTATGTGTTTTTTTCTAGGCAGTGAAAAATAATTAGAACTATTAGCTTATATGTATATTTACCTTTACTTTTGCAATTCTAGGGCGGGGAAGCAAAGTTCTTAAAACACACTCATCCTCTATGAAAATTTTGCTTGAATCCCATATGGTGGTTGTCGAGAAAAGTTCGGATAACCAAATTTTGCAAACATTTCTTTTTATCAGACTGGTGCGGTGCACTGATGTATCTTTTATGAGGCTGTTTCGTGTAAGTTTCCGCTTCCATTTTCATTGAATTCAAGATTTTTGTTTTTAAACTTATTTTTATTTACCTTGATTCCGAGCCGACGTCACATGCCTGAGTGAGATGGCACAGGCAACTAAAGTTAATGTTTTCATGATTTTTTGTACCTTTGTTGTTTTTGCCAGCCATGGATGCTGGCTGTAGGTACACAAAAATGTTAAATCACAAAGTTGTAGTAAATTAAATTTCCTTCACGAATTTTCCCTTGCACGAATCTCTATTATTGATATATTTCGAGATAACGAGCTTTTTATTTTTTAAAATGTGTGATTGTAATGGATGCAACTTAAATCATTAAAAATATTTCTATTAATTCTTAATTTTTTTTATGCACTTTTATAGAGTAATTAATCCTGAGTAATTTTTGGCTTTAAACGTTAGGTTAGGTTAGGTTAAGGTGGCTGCCACCGGGCCTTAAACGTTACAACAGCATAAAATTCCGTTGAATTAGAACAATTTAAAAATAAATAATTCAAGTTTACGTATGAGTAACATATTATACTACATACTATATGTGCATATAACTTAGTTGATATTCATACAAGTAGTATATATGAAGTACAAAGGTGCGTGCATGAGTTTTCGTATGAGGACAAAAGCATAGCGCGTTTTGCTCATTTTTGGTTGGGAGAGTAATTCTATTAGTATGCTCACATGCGGACCAGGCCTTCGACAAAGAATAACAATAAAACGAAGCAGACGTCGATGGCAGAACGATTGGTTGAATAGTGGAATGGTGAGCTAGATGGATATGTGGTTGGGATGTTGCCTTCAGCTGAATATCGTCTGTCAGCATATCTCGCATATTTGACGTCCAATATTAAGTGAAACTGATGGATGACGATGCGATGAACGATGATGGTGCTCTTGCAACCCATTCGCCAACAAAGCATAGAAGAGTCAATGATACAATACCTTTAAGTAACCAAAGTGACATACAAGTATACTTGTACAAACACACAACTAAAATTTTCGTGAACTACATCTGTTTTGTTGTAGCTGGTGCTAGTGGATAATGCTGAGAAAAAAATAATTTTGAAACCGTCTTAGGCATGCAGCAAATGACAGTAGGAAAGATCGTGAAAGAATTTGCGTGTCGTATGAGTATTGTGACACATTAGTGGCAGCTACCAAAGTAGTAGTTCGCTGTTGACTGTGGACTGTTGTCTGATGTCTGCTAACTAAGCATTTTTAAGCAGGTTTTTATATTCGATTTGTCACAGAAATGAAAAATGTAAACAACAGCGTTGAGTCGAGCTACAACTATAAGCTAGTGGATGTGCGTTCGCGCTCCTGTAACACATTGAATGTCGCGGCAATGGCCTTAAAAGGCTAGACACTTTGCTCAACAAGCATGTATGTACATATGTATGTACAAGATGGAAAGTGAGTTACCAACATCATATACAGACCAACGTTAGATTTAGACTTATACATTGTGTTTTTATCCTTCAATTTGCTGAGCAGTCTGAAGAGACCTTCTTGTCAAATTTCTGTTGGCTATTACAGCGAAACCGTTAGTGGTTGGTGGTAGGTCCCACATCGATCTCTTAGCGACGAAGCCAACGCCAAAGCGTAAGAAAATAATAAAAGAATATCTACTACATACTTTGAATTTGTGATACATTTTTTTTCAGATTTTAAGTTAATGTTATCATTTATTGTTATAGTCAAGACAAAATCAAATCATAAGTTACAATCAGCATTTTTACACAATTACATACATCATGTATGAAGAGCTTTGCGACTATCTTAAATATAAAAATAAATTATGCTTATTCGTTATATCGAAGCAAATGGCAGCAGAAAAATTCAAAAAAATTTACCGGTAACTCCACTTTCAACTTTCACATTATTAAATTTAAATATAATTAAATGGGCGATAAAACTGCATACTGACAAAAATGCTCACACTTCCAACACACACTAAAAAAGGCCAAATTCTGAATGCATCAAAGACTGACCTGGTGCACTTTTCTAGGATGCACAAGACTCCAGATCTCGTGCAAATAAATCTAAGGAGAAATACCCTCGTAGTAAAGGAATAAACTACGGCTTCGAATAGGTAGTCCTAAAGGTCTACCAATCCGATGCTGGAGGGGATGACACCGCACCTCCTGAAGTGGACAGGACCGAGGAACCTTCGACAGTCGATTTCATGATCATGGACGTCGAATTAGTGGTATCGGAGCCGGAAAGGGGTAGTGACTTTCTCTCTTCGGCGGGTTCTGTCATGAACATTGGCCGCATTTTGACAGAGCGGAAGAAGAGAACCTTCTCACCGCGGTGGACGAGGATGCCGAACTGGCGTGGATGGAGGACATATTGGATGAAGATCCTACAGAGAAACCTCCAACAATCTAAAGCAGCGTCCGCAAACCTTATTATCCAACTTGAGAAAGGTGGAGCCGACATAGTCCTGATACAGTAGTCGTGGCTAAGCAGTAACGGAATCTCTGGTATCAGGTGGCCAAACTATAAGCTGGTGGCGCAGATGCAGATCATGCATGCTCATCAGAAAAGATCTAAAAGCATTTATTTTGCCCAATTTCAGCAATGAAGACATTGTCACGGTAAACATGGAAGGTGGCGCCGGTAAGCTCTGGCTTATTTCTGCGTATATGGCGTACGACGATGCGGTGGAACCACCTTCGACTCGGCTACGGGAAGCCATAGCCGAAGCAAACCGGCGGAACTCCATCATTGGATCTGATGCGAACTCGTGGCACACATGCTGGGGAAGCTCGAATATAAACACAAGAGGTGAGTCACTTTTTGATTTTATTGTTAGCGAGAACTTAGCTATATGCAATAGAGGAAATGAACCTACCTTCTTGACTGCGGCCAGGCGTGAGGTGCTAGACGTTACCCTAGTTTCTTCTTCCTTTATAATCCGCATATCTGACTGGAGAGTGCTGGAGACGCACTCCTACTCAGACCATAGGTATATTCAGTTTATTTTACTTAGACAAAGATCGGTCAATTAGCAAACCATATAGGAACCTCAGAAAAACTCGGTGGGATATTTACTGTAGGAAACTACAGGAAAAGCTCTCTGAGGCTCCAAATGAGGCCTCGGTTCTCTCGGAATATTCCATCGACTGCATGGTGGAGAAGTTCACCTCGGCATGCAATAGTGCAATCAAAAGCTCGTGCCCGCTCAGCAGAATTGCACGAAGGGCAAAGCCGGGCTGGTCGACGATGGAGTTGTCCGAACTAAGGGCGTCGAGCAGACGCCTCTTCAACAAGGCCAGGAAGAGCAATCTTCAACGGGACTGTGAACTCTATAAAGAGGGTCTCTCAATATATAAATATGAAACTAGAAAGTCCAAGCGTCTGTCATGGAGAAATTTCTGCGAAACCGTGGAAGGCTGTCATGAAGCCTCGTGCTTCAGGCGCATTATCTCGAACAATCCTGCTCCTTTGGGATACCTAAGGGCTGAGTCGGGAGAACAGGCAACAAGTAGCGAGGAAACCCTCAAGCTGCTTTTGGGTGTTCATTTCCCCGAAGACCCCGGGTCGAGTATAGCCACTGACACGAGTCTCGACTGTGGCTTGGTGTCCTCCAGTGAACTACTGAAGGGGCGTCGTCTGCTCTGGACTCTTAACTCCTTTAAACCCTTCAAGTTGCCAGGACCGGACGGTATAATACCGCGCAACTGCAGAGGGCGAAAGACGTTTCCTGTCGGTGGCTCGCCCCCATCTACGCGAACTGCGTGGACAGGGGGTTTGTACCGTATGTAGAATTCCACCTGAGAGACTTAGTATCTCTCAGCATGCCTACACGAAGGTTAGATCCGTAGAATCTTCTCTGCATACCGCGGTTAAAATCATCGAAGGGTCTTTCGATCACAAAGAGTACGCAGTGGGTATTTTCATCGACATTGAGGGGGCATTCGAGAATGTTCTTCCAAATGCGGTTATATTGGCCCTCGGCCGGCTTGGAGTTGAAACCAACAGGTTTTTCTCAAATATCCTATGCGAGAGAACTGTCATAGCGGAGTGGGGAAGTGCATCGGCTCAGCAAAAGGTGAGCATGGGCACCCCACAAGGAGGTGTTCTTTCACCCTTCCTCTGGAACATTGTTTAAAACGGTGCTCTAGAGAAATTGGAGGGGAGGGGTTGCCGGGTGGTCCCATATGCGGACGATGTGGCACTCATAGCCAGGGGGAAGTTCCTGAACTCGCTTTAAGATCTCATGCAAGGTCATCTGAACTTGGTTACAAAGTTGTCCGCTAGCTGTGGCCTAGCTATAAACCCTAACAAGACAGTTACCCTCGACCGCAGGCACTCCTCTTGTGCTTTCTGACAGAGTCAAGTACTTGCGGGCCATTCTGGATAAGAAGCTTAACTGGAGGCCGAACATCGAAGACAGGGTGAAGAAAGCGTCGGTCGCCTTATACTGTTGCAGGAGTGCCATCGGGAAGAGATGGGGTCTCTCTCCCAGAGTTGTCCCCTGGCTGTACGAAACGATTATTCAACTCATTATGCTCTACGGTGTTTTTATCTGGTGGAGCTCCCTGGATAAACCTACTCTAGCAAATAATCTGGAACGGGTGCAGAGAAGCGCCTTGATTGGAATCAGCGGAGCACTTCGCACCACTCCAACGCTTGCTCTAAATGTGATATTTGGCATCATTCCTTTAGACTTGGCGGGCAGAGTTTCCGTCGCCCGCTCTGCCATCAGACTGCGAAGCCCCGGGTTCTCTCGCACCCCGGAGTACGGGCACTGAGGAATCCTTAAACACTTCGTATTCATCTCCGAGAATGTCGATCGGTGCGTACCAAAGCTAGCCCCAAGAGGATCCTTCACGGCCCACATCCCATAAAGGGAGGAGTGGGAGGTGGACGACTTCTGGTGCAAAGACGCAGTGAACATGTTCTCGCATGGATCGAAACTGGAGGAAAGAGTAGGGGGATTCGTATTCTGCGAGGAACTGTCGCTCCATAATAAGTTTAGACTACCAGATTTCTGCAGCGTTTTTCAAGCTGAAATAGCTGCCATAAAGGAAGCAGTAGACCACTTGCGTGGCAGCACCATTAATACACAGAAATTGGTAAGCATCTACTCGGACAGTCAAGCTGCAATCAGAGCCTTGGGATCGCTGACTCCGTGGTCAAACCTGGTCGGGGAACGCCTGGCGTCCTTATCGGCCGCCTCGGAAATCTTTCGCATTCGATTGATTTGGGTACCAGGTCACAGCGACTGTCTCACCGACGAGCTAGCTCGCCAGGGTACTTCAGAAGTAATCACTCCAGGAAGGAAGGGCATGGGAATTCCCTTGGCCACGTGTGGTCTGCTTCTGGAAAAATGGGCCTTCAGTCGGCTCAGCAAACGCTGGGCGGAAACCCCGACGTGCAAAGTTGCAAGGTCCTTTTGGCCGGTTGTGGACCGCAGACTGTCTGGGGAATTATTAAACACTTCCAGGCCATTACTCTCGGCTTTGATCGGTGTTCTGACAGGGCACTGCCCGATGGGGTCCCACGCTGTTAGGCTGGGCATCATTTCTGATCCTAGATGCGGGTGTTGTATAGAGGATGATGAGGTGGAGTCATCTCAACATTACCTTCTTAGCTGCCGTGCTTGGCTAGGCTTAGATGCAGACATCTTGGCTCATACTTTTTCGATACTCCCGAGCGGCTCTCCGGTGTATCAATCGAAAGTCTACGCTCCTTCATAAAGAACACGCGACGTTTCTTTTAACGCTCTACCGGCGGGTCTTTCAGTTCAGGGAAGTAAAACTGCATAGTGGTATCACAATGGACTATTAACAAAAGAGGGGTAAAGTTCAAAGACTGGCGTCCATTCTCCTAACTTATGCGTTGAAAACAACTGCATCGAAGGCAATATACACCGCCCATTACCCTCATATCTTCAAAAGAAGAGTGGAACGAAACGTAGTTTGAGAAGTCGAGTCAATCCATGTATACACATATGGATTAAAGCTCGAGGAAAGGGTGGGCGGAGGTGTATCTTCCGGACAACAGTAACGTTTTTCAGGCGGAACTGATGGCAATATATAAGGCCACACAAAAGGTAAAGTGTACTACGATAACCGATATTAGTATCTACATTTTCACTGACAGCCAGGCGGCAATAAAATCTCTCACAAAACAATTAACGACCTCCATTGTGGCTATGAAATGCCGCGCATCTCTTAACGCGATGGCTGGCTCATTTCGCATGAGGGTCACATGGGTCTCAGGCCACAGCGAAATAAAGGGAAATTTTAAGACCGACAAGCTAGCCCGACTTGGTACTAGGCTCACGGCCGAAGATATAAATGATGTAAAAGGCATACCCTTACAGACTTGCAAACTTCGTATATCCGAAAGGCTTACAAAAATATCAAATGATAGATGGCAGGAGGAAACAGCCTGCAAACTACCAAGGCAACTATGGCCGGCTGTTTGTGCAAAACGCATAGGCCAATTATTAAACATGAGCAAACATGTCTTGAGCATGATAGTATCAGTCATAACAGGACACTGTTTGATAGGCACACACGGCTTTCGATTAGGGATAAAAAAGAGGTAGAGACTATCTTGCACCTTCTTTGCCAATGTCCTGCTCTATCCCGAAGTAGATTCTCCACTCTGGGTAGACAGTTCTTCAACGACCTGTTAAGTTTCTTCGGAGCACTAACTTATTTTAGGGAAGGGGGGGTTCCCCTGTTGGAGTTACAAGAGCATAACGCGGCATCACAGTGGGCCATGAGCCTAAGTGTGTATCTAGTGACAACCGCACTAACCTAACCTAAGCTAAGTGACAAACTATGTCATTTTGAACTGTCTGCTAATGACTCGGACAGCACTGTAAGCCCAAGTTACACCATTTTAGTGGTAGAAGTAATAGCTGTTATTTCGGAGATCACCACATCTTCTCATCGGACTTATTTTAATTTAATTTTATTTATTCTTCATCACCGCTCCCCAGCTTTGAACCAAGGAACCTCGAATTGCAGAGCCAACACGCTACATGATATGTTATGCGGTTGTTATTTGTGTTTTTTTGCAATTCTTTTTTTTTTTAATAGCTGCTATAGTTTCTACCACTAAAACTGTTGTATATTTTACAAATAAAATCTTAAATAAACTTGCCTCGAGTTTAATAAAATTGTCAATTATTAAACATTTAAAGGTCTATAAAAAATTTAACAAAATGTATAATGTGCAAGTTTCAAATAACATTCTTCAGCGTTATTTGGAAAAAATTATCTCAGGAAAAATATTATCAAAAATCAGTGATAATTTTTAGGCACTTGAATTTAGACATTTAGAATTGGTTAATAAACCATTTTACTGTATTTACAAAAGAATATAAGGTATATGCATTTGTTTGAGTCCTTCACATTAAAATCGTTTAAAAGAAATCGTTTAGAAGAAAAACGCTGATCTGACCATTAGAAAAGTCTATAATTATTAGCGTTTTCTTTTCTCGAAATAATATTTCCATTTGTTTTTCTCAATTTTTTTGCGGCGTTCCGACAGCGCTTAATTGAGTCAATAACTAAATTTTATCCACTCAATATGCACGAAGAAAATTTTCTAATTGCCTCAATTAAGGCTCTGTCTGTTTGGTGCATTTCAGAGCATTGCTTGTTTGTTTTGAGTATATCGGCTGCATTCGAGATGTCAATCCCAACAGCAAGGTTGCCAATTTGTCAAAGTATAACTTTCTGCGCGAATTTTTAGCAACACTTGCAACACGCCGAGCGTTCGAATAGGCACTTAAATATTGCTCATAAAAAGCATCAGAGAAATTGGTACTGCAAGTTGTGCATCGGCATGGCATCGGAAGAATAAAAGTTACCAAAATTGCAATTTATTTGATATTATACGCAAGTAACATTTTCCATAGGTATATTAATAAGGAATATTTAATATAGGAAAAAATATAGAACTCTTGCGCCGAAGTGAAGGGCGTCTGTTTAATGAGGAGTATAAACAAGTGCGCTTCGTAAGGGGTGTCGTCATCCCTTCGCTTTAATTTACGATTTTAAGCGAACTCTTGGAAGGATTCGACTTGATCCACTTAATAACATGATCTTATTTATGACCTGATGTAGATTAACGAGAATTTGGTGACAAAATTGCCGTACGGTAGCAACCTTGCCGTTAACCCTAGCGACATTGAACTGATCATTTACACAACGTAAATGATAGACGGTAAAATAACATTAAAGCAAAGTTAAATCGAAAAACTTTTAATTTAACCGACGAGCTGATAAAAGAAGTTTATATATCAGTCAGCGTCGTTATCTTTAAATGGTTTTTCACAGTTTCACCAACAAGTGTTTCGTTAGCAGATTTTGTGTGTAAGATTAGAAGACTTCATTGTTGAATACGATTATATAAATGTTTAGAGGTTTTGCTTTTTTATATTATTTTTTTAATGTTTTTTTATATTAATTAGAATTTTCAAAAGGATATTGTATTTGCATTATTACTTGTAATGCATGCCCTCTGGAATAACATTTTTTTAATAATTAAGAAGTGTTCATTCTTAAATATTTTTCTATATTAATAAATACGTATGCTATTTTTAAAAACAGTTTATCTTAAATTTTAAGTGGTTTTATTTCATGGCATGTTTAATTACTTCAAACTTTTGAATTTTTACCACAGGATCAAAACTTTCGGCTAATGGCTATCCGTAATATTCACCAAATTAAGTGCAAATTTTTTTGCGTGACATCCTAACAATATACTGAAAATTATTCAATCCTGTCTATATTTATCCCCAAGCTAAACCAAGAAACTATTTAGAGAATACAGAAAATAAATAGATACAAAACCATTTGTCTTTTGCTTGTACTTTTTTAAACGTTTCCTCTTTGTAGCAGTTGTACACGACAACACATATTCATGTCAATTATCTAATCTCAGTGAGTGCATTTTTTTACCCGAATTTGTTTTCTATATGTTCATACATACATATATACATACGCATACATCCATGTACATATTTCGGTACTTAATAGTTGGTTAGGAATATGTTAAATATTAATATGTACATATATACATATGTAAGTAACTACGCAGTATGTAAGTATTTATAAGTATTTTATGAATCACATTTGCGTGCCTTCGAAAACATTTAGCGGATTTAGTATTTATCTGTGATAAGTTCTTTTGGAAGAATACACAGAATTTTTCGTTTATAGATGTATATGTATGTATATGAAAAATCGCGTTGCAAATATTTTCAAATTTAATTTTTCTAGATGTTGCTTAAATGTACATTTCCCCTGTTATCGTTCAGTTAGTTTTTGAGCAATCTTTTGGTAAACAATTTACGTTCTCCTTTTGTTCTGGAAATATCCCAATGTCGTTTTATTTAATGGCGTTTGTGTGAAAAAAGATCACCACTATGCTAAAATTCGTCGTACGTTCGATTAAGTCACGAATCGTTTGATCGGAATGCTTAAATCCGTTTTTCGGATTCGTAAATTCGAAATTCGTAGTCTGTTTTCACAACTTTTAATATCGGTATCCCTGAATCCGATTTACTAGCTGTCAACTTGTGGAAATTTTGTACGAACGGTAACTGGTGTCGAAACGGGATGAGTTTTAGAAAAATGAAACGTGTATAAAATAAAGATATGAATGTAAGTAGTTTAACAATGTAAAAAAAGTAAATATAGTTATTAACAGATATACGTTTCTATTGTATGCCAAATTATCAAATCGAATGTCACTAACCAATCGTACGCAGTAAGAGAACATTTGCCACAAATCTTTAAACAATTAATCACTAATATATAAGAGCAGTGAATTATCTTTTTGCATTGTATGTTGCACATTCATGCAATTATTGGCGGAAAATTATTCTTCATCCATGGACAAAAGTACAGCGGCTACATTATTCATTATATTTATATCTATGTATGTACATTCATATGTATATACTAGGCATGTCAATCCCGGGATCCCGGCCTTTTTTAGATCCCGAATATCCCGGGACAAGCCTATTTAAATCCCGGAATTGTAGAAAACAAAGAATTTAATAGCCATTTATTTTTCACATTTTGTATCATTCTTAAAAATTCCCCTTTAAAGAGAGTTCACAATCGACAAATAACAGAGCTTGTAAACTCCATTAGAACTTTGTTTTGTTCTTGCCATTATAAATAATCTGGAAAATATCCCACTCGAGTAGAAAATGGGTCTCATTATGAAAGCGATATTAATAGAACTATCAACAAGGTGCCTGAAGTTGATAAGGCAGAAAGTCTCAAAGATAAATTGCATCAAGTTTTAACGAGCAGCTCGCAAGTGTCCAATAATCGAAAGGCATACAATTTATCAGAAAGCTTGGTAATAGAAATTGATAGTTTTTGGAAAGAGGCGATAAATGCTATGTCCTACAAAGATCATCTAACTTATTGTCGACAATCCAACCAACAAGTGTAGAGGAGCAGCAGTGCTTTTTCTGTACCAAATATGTATATTTGTACTTGAAGTATAAATTATTTTGTATGTGTGTCAAATTTTACGTTTTTTTCCTTTTTTCTTGAAAATACCAATAAATACATATGTACATAAGTAACATCAAATCGTTCTTCTTTGTTATATTAATGTTATTTTGTATACTTCTATAATACAACGATTACAGACGTGTTACATTTTTTTGGCAAATTAAAAGTTACGAATCAAAACTTCATTAAATTCGGGATCCCGAAATTGTCCCGGGATTTCGTTTTCAAGTCTCGAAAATCCCGGGTTTAACAAAATGCCCAAAATTGGCATCCCCAGTATATACATATAAATATTAATTGACAAGAACTTCTTAACGAATGGCTATATTCGGATTTCAGCATACGGGTGTATGTTTTTTAGTTTGATTGAGGTGAAAAGGGATATGATTTGTTTGTTAAAAAACAATATATCTATACTGCATCAATAAATCCTCATAAAAACCCAAGAATGATAGAGAAGAAGATTGCTCCTTCCAAACCCAGAAAACCAAAAGTCGTTTAAGCCTTCAAATTTAATTTTTTTTTTTTCAACATTTATCTCCATTAAGTTGCAACCACATATGTATGTACATGTCGCTCATTTACTAAGGACCAGTTTTTTCAGTGCAAGTTCACCTCTGTTTGTTGTTTACGCTGACTGTAAGCTCACTATGCAGCTTTTAGGTCAACTTTAAACGGCCGGTTTTGGTTGCAACAAATTTAATTGAGCGCAAGGAAAATAAGTTTAAATATAACCTGATTATAACTAAACTTAGTTTAATCAGAATTTAAACCAACACAGAAAAACTGAATTTAAACCAACACACAAAAACAAGCTCCAAAATGGCTCCATTACTCTTAAAATACAATAATCGATTTGAGTATGCAGATATGCCTGTTACCTATTCTTTTATTCTACACATGAAAAAATTTCAACAATAATCAGTAGCTCACTACAACAAAAACATTTTATTTTAATAAGTAGTTGCTTTTCTGAGTTACGACAGTCTTTTAGTTAATAAGCAAATTTCCTGTGCAAGGTTAAAAACTTAAATGAAAATACTTTGAAACAAATTTCCAATTTGAAAAAAACTTACAAAATCATTCTAACATGAAAAAAAAATTTAGTTTTGGTAAACAATTTCCAAAGTGGCAATGCTGTTTTGCGGTCTCTCTTCTACTTTTACTCTTCTTTACCCCCTCTTTCGCTCACTCACTATGGTTACGTCACGGATTTTGGTAATAACCGATGTTCTTGCACTTTTTTTGAATTACCTTCAAATTAATAAGCGTCTTTTGAAGATTTTCAAACACTTTCCTAATACTTATTTCTTGTCTTTTTATTATTATTATTATTATTATTAAGGACTAAATACACCTTGCAATAAAGATTAGTTAAATAAGCTATCAAAACCTTCAAATATTTTAAAGGCATGCTCGAATCTTTGTCTCATTTGGAAGCTATGCACCAAAGCAAGATTATTCTTTATAAAGCAAGGAAGAAGTCCTTAATGTCAAACCCAATAACTTCACACCCATAGCTCTCAATTACTTTTTAACATATTACAAGCGTACTCGTGTAAAAGTGAGACCCCAGAAGGTATACTTCGTATCCTTTATTGCGATATTTACGCAAAGTATCTCATCAGTTGTGGCCGCTGTGGTCGAGTTGGTAGCGGTGCGTGCTATAACCCGATATGCCGGTGAGTTCGAGGTTCGAATCTCAGTCAGGGCAAGCAAAATCTTAATAATAGAATTTTTTCTAATAGCGGTCACCCCTCTGCAGGCAATGGCAAACCTCCGAGGGTATTTCTGCCATGAAAAAGCTTCTCATTAAATACATCTGCCGTTCGGAGTCGGCACAAAACTGTAGGTCCCTTCATTTGTGGTATAATATAAAGACACACACCACAAATGGTAGGAGAAGCTCGGCCAAACACTGAGCTATATAGTGTACGCGCCAAAATTATATTATTTATATTATATCTCATCAGTTGCAACGCAATAAGATTAAACGGCTTTATTTACATAGAGAGAACTAACTAATTTTTGGGCACTCTAAAACTCTAAGTAGCAATTTAACAGAAACTAGGCTAACCTAACCCAATTTCAAAAGAAATTTGCTATATAAATTCCGAATCCAAGCAATGATCACACCTCCCCGTCTTAGCTCCAACTGCAAGGAAGGCTACCCTTTGGCTAACGGCGACCTTTAGCTTGTTTACAGTCTATTAGTACTTAATTTTACAACCAACCACATGGTTGGTCTGGTATTATTACTGTAACCTACTAAATGGGAGCTGATATATCCCGCTAACAATTTTTTTTGGAGCTGCATTGATGAAGTTCGAGCAGTCTAACAAAAACCGGTATTATATGTAGCTTCTCTAATTATTTTTTTAAGTGTCATGCGGATCTTGAGTCTGTGGGATCTTCGAAAAGAAAATACGATTGTTCTATCGTTCGGCCTCTATGCCGGACTAGGTAACCACCGTAACTGAACCTATCAAAGTAAAGGACAACACGTCAACGTATATTTCAATCAAAATGCACGAGTATGTTTTATGTATTACATTATTCGTGATAATACTCCACCGCAAGCTAGTAGTTAAGAAAAAAGAATGTCACATTATATGCGTCCAACTAGCACACCCTAATTGGCTCTCACCTGTATCAAGCAACACGATCTGCCTCGGGTTATGCCATCGCCCTCATCTTTTCAACTACTTGCTACATACAGCACCACACATTGCCTTATACATATTGTATTGATGTGTGGCAGCATTAAACAGATTGCAGTTATCAGTACATAATAGTTCAACTGCGGTGGAATTCTTTCCATTGGTTTTATCAAAATACTCGCCCACAATCAATTTGCAATATGCGAACTTTGACCACCAATACTAAATGTAGGGTCATTTCTTCCCAATTGTCCTTCATTACAACATGCCATTAGATATATCAGTCGGTGTAATGTCCACCCAAAGGAATTGACAAAGCATAACTAAAAGCATTACTGCTTTCGGGAAGTACATTAAATGAAGTCGTACATATGTATGTACATACGAATGATGCTGATAGAAAACGAATAACAAAGCATATATACGTATGTATGTATGTAGTACGTATTGTTTCCTTATTATGAAAAGGCCCCAACTCACCACCAATGAAGCTTTCAGTTAAAGGAAGAACGAAACAATGCAACAAGTATTATACATACATGTACATACATACATACATAATGTAGGACAAAAACTGAGTTTTCCTGTTTGAAATGCGCACACTATCAAATCAAATACTGAACAAATTATTTGAACACTTTGTATTTGAAATTAAAATTTGGTTTTTCAACCTCGAATAGACTATAAATTCCGACTAATATGATGATATGTTGTGACTGCGCAGTAAACTCGAGTTTGTGGTTTTGAGTTTATGAACAACTGTCAAGCGTTCTCATTGAGGTTTTTAAGAAACTTTGAGTTTAATTGACATTTGTTTATTTACTTTCAAATACAAATTTTGTTTTGCTTATGAAAATACATTTGTACCTTTATTTACAAATGTTTAAAAAAAAGTGCATATAATTGGATAATGCTTGCGATGGCATGGAACACTGAGCAATGTTGAATGCGAAGGCAACTCCATAGTAGACGGCGATTTGTGGTGACGGTGGTTTTGCATCATTATTTGAAATTTTTGTTTGTGAAATTTGATTCCTTTTGTTTACAAATTATTAACGAAGGCGGTTTGATAAATCATATTGAATAAAACATATTTTTTCGGCAAAAAAGCGTTATATACCATAACATATTCTCCTTTCAACACTATACACAATTTTTTATTCCTTTATTATAGCTTTTCTCAAGGCTTTTAAAATAAGCGTTTGTTTTTGTGATATTCTCTTCATTTGACCCATCCCACTTACCACCCAGCCATATCTTCAAGTTTAGAAATAGGAAATAGTCGCATTGGGCTAAATCTGGAGAATATACTGGATGGGGCAGCAATTCGTAGTCCATGGTTTTGACGAGATCAACCGGTTACGCTTATGGTCGAGTGTAAGCAATCGCGGCACCCATCGCGCGGGTAGTTTTTTTATATAAGTAACGGGTGTTTTTTTTAGGGGTATAGAACTTCGAATTGAAATAAAACACAAGAAAATCGTTTTAAGGTCCATCAATTTGGCTTTATTGGAAGGATAATTTTATGCCATTAATGTTTAAATATGATTTCGGGCATGTGGCCGCCGCGGCTGGCTCGAATAAAGCCAATTCTACAGGTCCAATTTTCAACCACTTTTTCGAGCATATGGGGCCGTATGTCGGCAATAACGCCACGAATGTTGGCTTCCAATTCCCCTAACGTTTCTGGTTTGTTGGTGTAGACGAGCGACTTCACATATCCCCAAAGAAAATAATCCAATGGTGTCAAATCACACGATCTTGGTGGCCAATTGACAGGTCCATTCCGCGAAATTATGCGCTCAGCGAATGTTTCCTTCAATAAATCGATTGTGACCTGCGCTGTGTGGCATGTAGCGCCGTCTTGTTGGAACCACAACTCATCCACATTCACACCATCCAATTCGGGAACAAAATAGTCGGTTATCATGGCTCTATACCGGTCTCCATTAACGGTAACTGCCTCTCCAGCATTATTGCGGAAGAAGTATGGCCCAATGACTCCACCAGCCCATAGAGCACACCAAACAGTCAGTTTTTGTGGATGTAATGGCGTTTCAAGGGTCTCATGTGGATTCTCTTCACTCCAAATGCGGCAATTTTGCTTGTTGACGTAGCCATTCAACCAAAAATGAGCCTCATCACTGAACAAAATTTTGCGATGAAAATCAGCATCGAGATCAATCTCATTTTCGGCCCATACACCAAAATCACGACGCATTGCATGGTCTCGCGGCTTTAATTCTTGCACAAGCTGGATCTTGTAAGGTCGCAAGCCAAGATCTTTGCGCAAAATCTTCCATAAAGTTGATGGACAAAGCTCCAATTGCTGTGCACGGTGGCGAATCGATTCATTAGGGTCCTCTTCAACACTTTGCTCTACAGCGGCAATTGTTTCTTCGGTGCGCACTGTTCGACGTCTCTGCGGATGCGTATTATCACATAGAGTAAACGTAGTGCAAAAACGATCCATGGTTAACCGAATTAATTGCTCTGATGGACGATTATGTCGACCATAAAATGGACGGAGCTCACGGTAAACTTCGCGAACTGAACCATTATTTTCGAAATAAATTTGCACGATTTGCAAGCGTTGTTCTTTTGTCAACCTGTTCATGATGAAATGGCAAACCAAACTGAACATAAATGACATTAGAGTTGCCAGATTTGACCACAAAATGAGGTTCCCGCTCAGTTGGTTGCCTACAACCTTAGCCACCTCACACACTTTCGTTCTCCGGTCTTCCAATATCATTCCATGGATTCTAACGACGATTTCTGGTGTAACGACCACTTTTGGGCGACCTGAACTTTCGGTGCCACTTGTGATGCCTCGACAACGACGGAACTTAGTAATTCAATTTCAAACTATTGAAATTGTTTGTGCAAGGTCCTTATAGTATTTATCAAGCCTTTGCTTGATTTAGGTGATGGTTTTTTAACGCAAAAATATTGCTTTATCAGCATACTTAGTAGTTTATTATAAGATGGCGGTTAAAAGCAGCAATGATGAAATTAAAGTTTCTGTGCGGGAAATTCCAAAAGCCGATGACCTATCAAACCGCCCTCGTATTTGAAATTATGAACTGTCAAACCAGTAAACAGTGCAGCAAAACTTTTTAACAATATGCCAAAATTTGTCA
Source organism: Philophylla caesio (assembly GCA_963971545.1). Classification (NCBI taxonomy): domain Eukaryota; kingdom Metazoa; phylum Arthropoda; class Insecta; order Diptera; family Tephritidae; genus Philophylla; species Philophylla caesio. The sequence continues at coordinate 63,992,642 of OZ020608.1, read as the reverse complement.
ACAGTGCGGCCTAATATTTGTTCAAATAAGGGTTGCACGTCCATAAACACCAAAAAAAAGTGGTGTTTAAAGCGAGTTAGACAAAAAATTTGTGTATGGTTAACTCCGAGTTTATGAGAAGTATTTGACGTTAAACTTCAAAATTGCTCATAAACTCGAGTTAACGGCGCAGTCAGAACATAGTATAAACAAAAATTTTACTTGTGTATACAATACTCGATGGTAGCATACAGCGCAATCTTGAAAAACAAGATCGCAACGGAACGCCAAAAAACCCCATTCCCAGTATTGAAGCCTGACTTAAAATGTCTCATAGCGAGTTAGATTTCTATATTACACAATGTCTGCGTTGACATGGTCAAATCTAACAGTGGTGGTAAAAGTATGGTCGTGATGATACGAGTGGCATGTGGTTGTTGAGGAATTGCACCCGAAATTGCCGAGGATATACTCTTTACGTGCACGTCTTTAAAGTTTGAAAAATACGAGCTAAACATTTTTAATCTGACTAGTCTGAGCACAAAAAATGTGATCTGATTTATGTCGGAACCGGCCAGTTCGGACGACTATAACTTTTATTGGAGCCGATTGTTCAGATATTACATTTTGCTGCATAACTCCTCTATTTAAGGCTTAAAATTTTGCAAGAAGGTCCGTTATTAGCACAATATATGCAGTAAAACTCATAAAGATCAAAAAAATATAGCTCACTTACAAGCGATAGTTCATATATTGTATTTTGGGCCATAACTCCTTCATTTAATCAGTTAACGACTTCAACTTTTGCAAAAATGTTAGTTATTGTTAGATATATGTATATAGGCAATGAAAATCATAAATATCGGAGAAATAAAACGTATAGCTACTATATAACCGATTATTCAGATATTGTATTTAGCACCATAATCCCTTTATTTTGAAATTATATCAGTTATTGTTAGCTTTTTATTAGTAGTGGAAATCACAAAGATAACAAAGCTCCTATACAACTCTTCCGTTCATGATTTTAGTTTGTGAACTACATATAATCAAATACCAATAACACATACATGTACATGTATGTACATACACTCTTTCAGGGACATTACTGTTTTTATCTTATTTTCATATACTTATTTTAAAAAGGATGGGTAGCCTGTTTTGATTTTATTACATGTTTTTCTTTGCTTCTTGAAAATACGAACGGAGAAGACGAAACGAAACCAGAAAAAAAACCGCGTATAATGCAACGTCATCATTTTAGTGCGAACAATGGTCAGTCAAAAAGCCATTTAAGAACTCTGCCGCTTTTTTCTCCCACACACTGCGGAAGCTCGCTATGGTTTATTTGCTTTAGTTGTAGTACAATCGGATTCTTATATTTGTATTGTTAGACCTTCTTTAATGTTTTATTATTGTATCCGATGTAATGCTCGGTTAATGTGAACATTTTATTTGTGGGGAAATTCTCACCAAATACCAGAACTTCTTACCCAACAGCAATAAAACAAACATACTTACCATCAACTTTTTTTTATAGTTTCTGCTACTGCACAAAAATACTAGCATCTATTATCAGCAATTTACAAGAAATTTGCTTTTCTTCAGCTTGTTAGTTTTTTATTGCTGCTGATTGGCAGATTAGCAGATGTTTTCTATTATCACCTCCCACTTAATAAAAACTGAAATCAACTCAACTTTGTGATTCAACTTCATCGACCTTTGAACCGCTTTACGTTGCACCTTTTGGGCTGCCTATCGTTGGACTAAGTGTCAATTTGCCGTTTTATTGTATGTAAACACGAATGTATGTATATTACAGTGAAACTTCACAAATCTGCTTACATTGCGAATAGACAGAAAGTACTAGATGGGCGACTGAATTAGTGAAAATGAGAATGACTTGAGTACTTTAGCCTATTAAGTTGATAACCGAAAGCTCTTTTTAGTAATACGTTTATGCAACAATTTTGGTTAAGCTAATAAGTGAGATGTTAGAAAACTTGTACCATTTTTTTAAGTAGCTTTTAACACAAACTTTGGTCTAAAAAAATGTACTAAGAGCGCAGGTTAAGAAAACGATCTTACTGATTTTATCTTATACCACCATTTTTATGCTATAATAATAATAAAGGTTATGTCAAAAAAAGTTACTAAGCTTGTTTTATGCAGACTGTTGCTAAGAGGTGTTAAGCTTGAAATTGAAATAAAATAAAACTCCATTAAAAAAATGTTTAATAAACCACGTTTTTTAAATGCGTCACACGCACTGCAGTTAAATGTTCTTTTAAAAAATATTATACTATTATTTAGCTTTGGTTTTCCTATAGATATGGGTATGAAATTTAGAGAATTATAAAACAGAAGGCTATTTTTATTATTGTGATTCGATTTGAAAAAAAAAATTAAAAATTGTGCGATATATTCTTATTTTTCCTAACCGCAACGTTTTCTTTCTTTTCCAAATGAGCAATGATAACCAATATTACTTTTGAATTTGTAGATTCATGATATGTACATATATAGTTATGTACCAAGTTTCATTTCTTCTTCTTCTTTTATGGCGCTACAACCGTTTGTCGGTTTGGGCCGAGATCAAAAAGCTTCGCCAGTTCCCTCTCTCCTTCGCGAGGTTACGCCAATTACTCATACCAAGCGTAGACAGGTCCTTCTGCACTTGGTCCTTCCAGTGTGTTCTTGGGCGTCCTTGCCGTTTCATTTAGTTATCTCAATTTTAACTCAAGTTATCGTATATACTCAGAAAGTAGGTGCTAAAGCAATTTCTCTATTCATTCTGAACATATCGGGCCCTAAACCAAAAACAGTCACAACTCAAAAAATCTCAAATGTTCAGGAGAGGCAAAACAAACAGTCTCTACAATAATGATAATAATTTTATAATCAATTTCTGGAGCAGTTGGGGAAGTATTCCGTGAATTAGTTTATGTGGAATAAGGATTTAAATTTTGTTTTTTTAATTTCCAAGAGAAGTAAAAAATTTTATGTAAAAATGGTTGTAATATTTTAAACGTACTTTTCCTGTAAATAAGATAGTTACGATGAAGAAATTTTCGGAGCATGTTGGGAAGTATTCTGGGAATAGGTTTCTGAGATAAAAGCGATTTAAAAAAATTTTGAGTTGTGATGGTTTTTGGTTTAGGGTGCGATATGTATTTATATATGCCTTTTATAAAAACGGTTATGTGATTAAAGTTACAATACATTGAGCACAAGTGCGCTTGGTTATAAAAAATGTAAATTGAATAGAAGAAAGCTATCCTTCTACGTAAGAGCAACAGTTCATTGGTTAATGGAATTCCTTGTGACATTGGCCATATTTACTGTGTGTTCCAAAACTATTAATAGTTCTAAAAAAAATCGTTTAAAATTTTTTTTCTATTTTTTTAAGGTTTCTAAAAAAGTTGAAACTTGAACAAATATGATCTTTGTTAGAGAATGAACAATTTTTTAAAATTTACTAAACAAATAACACAATATCAATTTCAATTTGATTGCAAATCCCCTGTATTTATACATATACATATATGTATGTACATAACTATGACAAAAAATTGACTCATTTTGCACTACCTTAATTTTAAAACTATCGAATCTGATCAGTAGCCATCGATTTTCTTTCTTGCCATGGTTATTTTAACTAACTTCGTAATTTTTATTTTGAAAACAATAGCAATAGTTTCCATAAAATGTTTATCCTTCGCGAGTGTGTTGTGCCATTGGTACACTTTAAAAGGAGTTCACTACTAAAAATGAAATTAAAAAAAATTAGGGACTTGCTATATATACTTTCTACAGAGTCCTTAAAACTATAAACGTAAAAAATGGTAATAGTGGATTCCAGTGATTATGACCAAATGGTTTCTAGCTTAGCTTAAGGCTTTGTTTAACACCATCATTGAGCAAATATCACACGGTTTGAATGATGGATGTTTTTTTTCGCTCAGCAAAGTCCCAGGAAACAATCTATTTTACACAAATAACGTCTCTAAATTTCACAAACTTACTCCAATGTCGGCAAATTGAGGATTTTCCTTTTAGAAAATTGAGTTCTATCTACGAGCAACTGGAAAACACAATCCGTGAATGTAACCGTAAAATAGATGCAAATGTTGTCCAAGGGTCATTCAAAGGTATGCCTGCAAAGCCAAAACAAATGTCAGAACTAGAACCTTTTTCCGCTATACAGGAATTTTCTTCAATACTCCATAACTAGCAAATAATATTGTTGCAAACATTTTTTGAAGAAATTAAATATACTTTTTTCATTAACGCTTTTAAAAAAGTCTAATTTTTTTTGTTATCACCCTCTAAATTGCGTGAACCTTTTAGAGAACAAATGCGTTCAATGCATACCTATACAATATGTCAAGTAAATGTTTGCAAAATGAAAAATTGCATTAAAATTCGAGTTCGACAATTAACAACACAAGGAAGCGAATATATTTTAATTTTTTTTCTTTTTTTAATTAATTTTTCATTTTTTTTTTCTTTTATTATATCCAAAAAAAAGTCCATTTTACTAAGTTAAAGAGGGGAAAATAAACAAATCAAAAAAGACAATTTCCGTAGTGTCATTAATTGCTTGCAAATTCGGAGTAGGCGATGTAACGTAAGCAAAATAAAACTAACGATTTGAAATTCTGGGAAAATTCATATGTAGCATTTTGCAGTGAAGAAGCGAGTTAGAAACAGTCGTATTATTAGTTTTTGACCAACACAGTATAGCTGAAGTTGATATTGTAACATACCAGGAGAGCGCTTGATAGCAACGTTATTTTAATTATTACAATGGAATATCAACAAAATAACTTGCAGAAATGTTCTCAACAAGAAGATGTGAAAGTAAGATTATATAGTCAATTGAAAACAATGCTCAAATTAGCACCAAAAAGCTTCCCCAAAATGTAAAAAACGACTATGGTGTAGAGGTATCGTATGAAATAAGTCGACAAGTACCCAAAAAGCAAAAATTTTCCTCCAGAAATGCGCAGCGGAAGCCACTGCTGGCTTCACAGAATGTTTGCAAAAGGATATTGTTTGATCATTTCGCTCCACTGTACCTGCGCAACTAGCACAGGGCGCAAAAATTACCATGGCCTTGAATTCACCAAATTGCGGTTCTTTCCTAAACATATGTTATGTACATCTCTTCATCTGAGCACATTATTATACGCACATTAATATGCACATGCATACATACGCTTACTTTAGTTCTTTGTATATTTTGCTTTATTTGTATTTACTTCTTTGCTTACATACTTCCCTATACATAATGCATTATCATATAGCTTAGCAACACACAATCTTGCATATCACCTAATGTCAACATAACTGGTAAATTCCAAGTAATATATTATACATAATTAAGATTACATATACATACATACATATAAAAAGACACTATAAAAGACACTAAAAAAAAGGCACCTAAAATAAATCATGCAGGTGCACACATGTCGTAGGAGCGTTTTTCTTTCTGAAAAAACATTAACGAACGTGGCTGGACTTCCGCAACACACATCATTTAGAAGTCATAATTAAAGAAAAGGATTGCATAATTCCATGGGCTTTTCCTCGCTTTCGACTTGGTACTTTTTGAACTTTAATTTTTTTTACTGCCACCTACTATTGTTACATTTTCTACTCTTTGCAGTCAATATAATGGAGCATCAAGGCATTATCTTACAAGACTCGTCGGAGGGGCAGCACCAATTGGAGCTACTTCAGGATTTGGAACTACTACTCATCATCATCGTCTGATACAACTGAAATTACCAAAGTTTGATGGATAGGCAACGTTTAAAGGAAAGTACAATGTATTAATTTTTCCTGGCCATATTACTTCGTTATTTCAAATATCATCACTGAAAACTGTTGATGCTGCAGTAGTGCGTTTCTGTAAGGAATCGACAATATACTCGATTATAGTGACGTCATTTCGATTCGATCCAAATTAGTCGATTGATCGAGAACGAGTGTTTCTGTAAGCATAAGTCGACAAAATATGAAACAGTGAGAGAAATGGAACGCCAATCGACAAGAAATCTATCGAATCGGACTGACAACTTCATGTTTGAGAAACTATTATCGAGAAAAGTAAGCATTATAGAAATGTGTGCACAAATATTTAATTCTTATTAATAAATAAAAATTGATTGTGTTTCAGCTATGAGTTTATTGGTAATAACGCTATCCAACACTAAAAAAAACCAACACACATATGTAAATTGTAATGCTATACACAAGAATATTTTAGTTTTACCTTTTTCCACTGATTAGGGGACTTGTGAGACCCTCCCAATGCATTTAATTCAGCAGCGACGGCAGCCCAAACCTCTTCGTGCTCCTTCCTCGCGTTTGGTTTCATAAATTGGCCCCTTCCAACGCTGCGGTGCTGCTGCATTAAGTGCAGTAACCGCCTCTTTTGGCCATTCGTAACACGCCCCGACGTACTTCTCTGTAAAGAAAATGCATCAAATCTTTTTTAACTATTCATATATAATATATTAACAAAAATATACTTACATTTGCTTTAAATTCAACTAATTCCATTTTGAATTTAACGAAACATTTTTTTGTCTTCACCTCAAATGGAAGTGAGAAAACCAATCGACAGTATTTCATTCAATTTGGTTACAGAAACACATTCAATCGAGCATTCCTACTGAAATGGAATGGAACATATCAGCTGACTATCGATTGAATCGAGTAATTATTTTACAGAAACACATTGAGTGAGAGTGACGTCAAATCGAGAATTTGAGTCGAGAACATCGATCGAAATGGGTTACAGAAACGCACTACAGGTATACGTAACATTATTGATACAAAATTTGCAAACAAATAATTGACACTATGAAAATTATCTTTCTTAATATAATAATTTAAAATATATTCGCTTCCTAGTGATATTAATTGTTGAATTCGAATTTTATTGCAATTTTTTATTTTGCAAACAATTACTTGACATACTTCACATCCGTCCGTCCGTCTGTCCGTGGCTACGCTAACTTGCGTAAAAATTGGGATTTCTAAATGAAACCTGGTACATAGATTACTCTTTTGCCAGGATAGGTTGGTATTCAAAATGGTCGAGATCGGTCAATAACCACGCCCACTTCTTATATAACGGAAAAATGCGAAAACTTCGTTTTTTCGGTATCTATTAGAGCAAATTGAGTAAAATATTGTATTGGGAACGATTTTAAAGAAAGAAACTGAATATTTATGAGATTTACAAAATGGGCGTTGTCACGCCCACTTATGAAAAAATATCTGTATCTCAATAACGGTATAATGTATCGTCATAAAATTAGGTGGACAAAATTTCGGTTTTTCGTTATCTATTGGAACTTATTAATTAAAATTTGATGTTTAGATACATATGTAGGTAGTTAATTAAGAAACTTGGTTTTTATGAAATTTGCATATTGCGTTTCACCAAAATTTGAACATATTGCCCTTGATATCACTAGCATAAAAATTTTTTGAAATCGGACCATAACCACGTCCAACTTCCATATTACGGAAATTTTTAAAAATGCAAACTACTTTGTTTTTTCAGTATCTATTGGAACTAATTGAGTAAAGTTTAATACTAGCAGCGATTTGAAACAAAGAAACGTGGATTTTATATACAAAAATATGTCGGGAGGGTGTATAACATAAAATTCGGTTTCGCCCGATCGGTTATTGGGAAAATTATCATACTTTTAAATTTTTACTATGTGAATAAATTAGAAATATTCATCAAAAAAGTTAAAGTTAAAGAGATCACTACCATTTTTAGTTGAGCCACCATAATTTCTTTTTCTCTTTAGTTAAATGGACAATGATTAAATTTTTACTCAGTTAAAAATTGAAATTATTGAATATGCATATGAATTAAACATTCACAAATAAAAAATTGCTTATCAATACTCTGCAGTTAAAAAATATCAATTTCTAAAATACACTATCTTTACTTAACTTTATAACTACTAATTACTAGTAAGCTGAGAAATCATGCATAACAATCCAAAAACTGTGCACTATCTTTACTTCATAAAATAAAGATGTGTCAACATAATTGGCAATGACATAAATCAGCTGTCAAACGATTGCAAGCACAACCCCCCCGGATTGTGTACCAATAACAAGTGAGATATTTTTTTGATAAACGTCAAAATCTGGAACAGCTGAGAGCACCTGTTTTTGTAAAGTTGCTTATTTCGGTAAAAACGCTACTCCTTTTAAGCGAGTTGAAAGCTTCTCATTATTTGAATTTCATTTACATTCACATAGCCGGGGTTGCACAAAAATGGTACTTAGGTAAAAAAATTAAAAAACACGTTTAATAATTTCTTATATCTATTTATATTTTTAAAAATGTATGTATATCAATGTTATAAATATATGCATAAGTACCAGAAGAAATATCTGATGTCTTTGGTAAACAACTTTCAATATAAATAAATACAATTTTAAAATTTTATAAGAATACTTTTGAGTTTTTTAATAAGCTTAAAAACTGTATATTTCATTTTAAACAATTCCTCCTTATAATATTAAAGTTTTTTTGCTCCCTATTTGGGGTGGTCGAAAGCGTCAATTTACCGTTTTCAGCAAAATTTAAGTTCGCGACCCCGGCGTTCCCCGTTTGTTTTACCCGAATGAATTTATTCGGCTCAGCTTTTTCCAACTTCGGGTCATTCGTAATTGTCGACATATTGGCGGCCAGCTTTGGTACCCTGTCAACGCCACCTTAGGTATCCTGTCACAAGCAACTGCTAAATAAGATATTTTACTTGTCATTATCCACAATGTTCCCCCGGGGGCAAATGCTAATTACTTATATACTCAAAAACACGGCAATTTTTTATTTCCTAACTCATTTAATGTATATAAAAAGAAGTGAATCGTATTCATCAAATTTTATTCGTAAATAAAATTTCAAAATTTAGGAAGCCCATTGCAGCAAAAAACACTAAAAGAAAAACTAAAGGAGTGGTATATGATTAAAAATCCCTCTCAGTTTTAGTAAAAATATAAATATAAAAACATTGTCAGTTTTTCCTGTTGGAGTTTAACTGGGTAAATCTAAACCAGATTACATCCAAAAATATTTAGCTGATGGATATGTGAATTAATTTAAGAGCATTAGTTTGCATCGCTCTGGCGAAAGCATTTGTTAATGGCATTCCTGGCCACACTTCTGCTCATGTTTGCTCCCAACATGCACCCAAGTAGCAAGAAAAAAAAATAATAATATTTTAACTTATTCTGTGCAGTGTATTGAAATTGTAACTGAAGAATATTTTGAATGCAGGAAATATGCACATCATCATTAAAAAAGGTTTCAAATAAATAAAACTCTTTTTCAGTTTTTACATCTGAAGATGTGTCAACAAGCTCCACTTGAGACGATTAATTGATAATTAATTAATTGCTTTTAAAATTAGTAAAACTAATAAATCGAGCATCTCGAAATATCTTCAATCCTTCGTTGCACATACTTATTCCAAAAGAGTTCGTTCGAAACCCCCGTTCATTTAATTAAGTCATGTACTGAAAAGCAACTGAGTTTAGGCAATTTCTTGTGTACTCTAAAATTTTGGTTTTAAAAGAAAAAGTACACGATGTCTTATAAAAACAATGTTTCTAAAACTTTTGATTTAAAATTTTTAGGGAGAATAGCGTGTCATATAACATTCACGGACTACTTCATTTGAACGAGAATGTCCGAGATTTTGGGCCTTTGTATAGTTTGTCAGGACATGATTTTGAAAACTACCATACTTGCAAAAATTAAAACAATATGTTAAAAAACCAACGTATATTTTACAAAATATGTAAACACATAAGAAATGAAACGAAGAAACAAAAGTTGAATTGAAAGAGTTAAATGAAAACATCGTTAGTTTTACTACCATTTGAGTACCCGAACTTCCGATAGTTTCTACTGTCTTCAACAGAATGCCCCAATTAGAATATTAGCTAGTTCGGCTTAATTCGAATGCCATGGAAAATCAGCCATTAAAAGGTACACATACCATTATAGTTTTTTACTATTAAATGTTTTATTTTATACTTATATACATACATGTTTTAAATGTTACCTTTTAAGATTCGAATTCATGCGATAAGTGTGCCAATACGAGAAATTTGCATAACGATATAAACTTTTCAGGCATTGTAGAAAATCAAAATAAAATAGTTATGGAGGCCCTAGCAACGCACAATATTATATTGAAGCAATTAATCTATATGGAGGCAATTTCTGATGATTTACTGAAATGTTTGACATCAATAGAGAAGTTTAAACAAATTGACTAAAAAATATGTGAAACTAATCGATCAATTTATGTAAGATATTCTACGGTTATTGAAAATGCTATATTCTTATTATTTTATTCAATAGATTAAGGCACTAAATAAACTGTACATATGTAGGTACATTAGCACATATTTAAAAATAGAAAAAGTTTTAAATTCGCAAAATTAATGCATTTTCTTCCTTTTATTCTATGTAAATCGTATAAAAACAGCTGCATCCGATGGTCCTGAAAAACTAAAGAGCTCCGTACTGCATTATCGGCCATAAAGAAACGACACTTCCACAAAAAAATCCGATGTAAACTTGCAACAAAGTAAAGATGAAATATACAAAACCCAGCAGCTTATATGTACATAGATATACATACATATTTATTTATTTATAAAGTTGTATGTTTATATGCACACATATGTATATATGTAAGTATGTAACTAAATTCATAAGTAAATTTAGCTACTTAAGTCATTTGAACAATATGTTGAGTTAACTACGTTTACATTTTAAAAACGATAATTTAATTCTGATTTCAAATATTAATTGGAATGTATAGCTGCGTTTAAATAACTAATAATTTGCAGTTAATTTTGTAACAAAAAAACCATTTTAAAAAACTAAAAAACTTAGCTAACTTTGCTCAATATTTCAGGCTTTTGAAAGAAAACATTAAGAAAGTTTTAAAGCAATACATTTAATTTTAGTATATGCAATTTTTCCCGTATCAACATTGATCTCTTAAAAACGAAATGAATTTTAATGTGTTAATTTAAGTGCACTAAGAAAAAATGCCGGCAGGCAATGGCAAACCTCCGAGGGTATTTCTGCCATGAAATAGCTTCTCATTAAATACATCTGCCGTTCGGAGTCGGCACAAAACTGTATGTGGTATAATCATTGTACAACTCTACAAGTAAGATATCTTTTTATTTAATGAGAAGCTTTTTCATTGCAGAAATACACTCGGGGGTTTGCCATTGCCTGCCGAGGGGTGACCGCTATTAAAAAAAACTTTTTCTATGATTAAGCTTTTGCTTGCCCTGAATGAGATTCGAACCTCGAACTTACCGGCATATCGAGTTATAGCACGCACCGCTACCAACTCGACCACAGCGGCCACTAATAATACATTGTACTAAACAAAATAACAAAAAAAGCAAATTAACTCCATATCCTAGAGAAAAAATTCGTATTTATACACATACATTTAATTGATTCTTTAAAATATATACATAAATAGCTGTTCGAGGTGTGACTTTAATAGAAAAATAATTATCTAATTTAAAAGCAAGGATAACGATCCAAAATACACAGCGATGGATATTACAACTAGAATGGAGTAAAATTTAACCGCAAAGATTATTTGCTATATGAAACAAGGATATGTCATAAAATAATAACAATTGAAAACTTTTGCTTATTCTTCACAAATAATCTGTAAATATATGTGTACTAATACGAATTTTGCCTCTAATAAATAGAGTTAATTTGCTTATTTTGTTATTTTGTTAAGTACAATGCATTGTTTTCTACGTTTTTGTTATTCAAACTTACTATTATTAATTGTTTGCGAAATAAATTAGTTTTAACGCATTTTTTAAAAATACATTTGAAAAAATTATTAATGCTTGTTTTTATGAGAAGGTTTACTAATACGAATTTCGCATACTGTACATATGTTATAAAGCATGTGTACATATGTAAGCATATTGTTTTTTTACAGCTCCTATGTACATATGTATGTACATATGTACATATGTATGTTTATGATTGTTTATTTGGTTGAATACAATGGGCAGTATTCTAAGCTTGCTTGCCACTGCACCTATCCAGTATTTGTTGGACAATCGTACATACATATGTACTTGGTCATATACGCACATACATACATATGCACATGATATGAAATATTAGTATACTTTTTTTATTTATTTTTGCCCAAAACTACCCTTAACCAGTTACGAATGGTTATGCATGCTTGGGAAAATTCTTGAAAAGATTACACGTACATATGTATCAGAACAATTCGGTTTTAGAAAATCCCGCAATAAAGATCGAAATATGGCTCAAGTCAATGCACTTAACTCTGGCCGATCACAAGACTGAAGGGGTTTTGATAAGCAGCAAAAGGCTGTGAAGTCTCTGAATATTCACGTGTGGACAGACATTATCACGACCAAGCCCGCTATCAAATATTTGGGGGAACGTTGCTGAAGAAGCATCAAGAGTTCAGTCTAGCCAAATGTCGTGGGACCAAGGCACAGCAAACGACTTCTTTACCATAGGGTTATCATACTGCTTGCTGAAGTTAATTAAAATGCTAACGAAATTATGGGAAATTGAACACGCGGTCGCGTTTTCTGCACAATTTAAGATATAAAATTACAAATTTTTGGTTTTTAAATTGAACGAATAGTGAGATCACAACAAAATGACAAGCAACAAATTTTATGTTCACGGTTGTATTTAAAGGGATATGTGAAAATTTATTTATATTCAGTCTTCGACTAACACTCGCTGACATCGCTTCGATTTGCTGTGTGTTTCGCTTTCTGCTTTGTGCTTATACATACTCTCGCGTAACCGCGTGTTATTTTCATTTTCAACTTTCGCAGTTTCTTTTTCCTTGCCTTGAAAAAACGTACGAGTGAGTGAAAATGTGAAAATTTGAACGTCATGGCTCCCGGGCCCCCCAATTTTGGGGACAACCGGTTTGCATTATTGGCAACCAGCCCAGAAAAAAAAAGCAACGTGTTGCGAGTAAACTCATTGACTGTTTTCCAGAACTCCCCAAAGTTCAATCCAAAAATCCCAGGTTTGTTGTTGTTGCCTCGATTGATGACAAAAAGCCCATTTCAGAATTCTCCTGTTTTGCTGTCCAGCGTTCACTGCACCTCATTAGCAAGGAAATAATATCCATAACCGAACTACGTGATGGTAGTCTGTTATTACTTGTACAAAATAAAACCGTAGCAGACAAATTTTTATCAGCCAAAGAGCTTTTTGAGCTTTGCAAAATCAATTGCACTCTGCACAACACACTGAATTTCACAAAAGGCACAATATATGCTCCATATCTCAACAAAGTCTCTGATGAGGAAATCGTTGAAGAGCTGAGCTCCCAAGGTGTTGTTTCGGCTTTTAAATTCCCTAAATTTATCGAGGGTAAGCCCCATCCAAGTGGTGTAGTCCTCCTCTCCTTCGACCTTTACCATCTTCCTGATAAAATAGTAATATCATGGCATTCTGTCAAAGTGAGGGAATATATCCCTAACCCCATGCGCTGCAAAAATTGCCAGTTATTGGGACACACTGCTAAGCGATGTAATAACGATGCTGCATGTGTTAATTGTAAATTGGCACCTCACTCCCCAAAAGACTGCATTCGTACCTATTGCGCCAACTGTGCTGAAAAGCATCCAGCGTCATCCAAAGACTGCACAAAATTCATACAACAAAAGGAAATACTTAAAATAAAAACAACAAAGAAATGTTCAACGCGAGAAGCAAGGCAAATTCACAAATCCCAAACCGGTTCTATCCCATCTCAAACATACGCCTCAGTCGTAGAAAGTCCAAAGGCCACAACCAGCAAAGACAGCCTACCTACCGTAAGCACACAAATCCCAAAAAACAACAAACCAACAGTAACAACAATGACATCAGGTGACAAACTCACCACAAACACACCTCCCTTGTCCCTTGCAAGCACTCATCTCTCGTACGTAACTCCAAATAATGAAAATAGCTTTCGCAATGATCGCTCATTAAAACCCACCACTAACACCGAATCAATCTCTCACAACCAGCCAAATTACTCTTCCAATCCTCTCTTAAACTGGCTTCCCACAAACACTATTGCAAACAACAAATCCAACTCATCACTAAACAGTAGTACTTTTATATATGATAACACTGACACAACGACTAATAATCAAGACAATCTCAACGCAAAAGAAGAAGACTTATAGAATCTCTTAATTTTAATTCACGCATTGTTTTTGTTTTTCATTTATCCCTTAGTATGAAGATACTACTGAAAGGTTACATCAATAACTTTATAGAGCTTCAGCTTCTCATAAAAGACTTGAATCCTGACATCATATGTCTACAGGAGACACATTTTTCTCACAAAAACCATAATACATTCCAGCCTAAAGAATATACAGGTTATTTTGAAAATCTGCCTATAAACAAAACTGCTAAACAGGGCATCGCAGTACTTATAAAAAAGCAAATCCCAAACAAAAAAATACCAATCAATTCCCCTATTTCAACAATCATAATCGAAGTAGCTTTAGATTTTACGCTCACAATAATTAACTCGTACATCCCACCGCACCAAAACTTTTCAACAAATGATCTATTTTCGATTACACACAACTTAATCCCACCAGTCTTGTTCGTAGGAGATTTCAATGCGTGGAGCCCTTTGTGGGGCTCGGATGTTGCAAATGAAAGAGGGAAAATAATTGAAGATTATGTTTTAAGTGAGGATCTCATAGTCTTAAACAATGGTTCCGCTACCCACTTTTCCACACACAAATCGCTAACGCATGTAGATATGTATATCGGTGTGTTCTTCCTCAATAACGCCTAAGCTCTCCTGGAAGATCCTTGAGAACTTGCACGGAAGTGATCACTTCCCGATAACCATCACCATACAGACGCCTTTCTCTCATAATAAAGTTAAAGGAAGGATCAAGTTCAAAACCAATTTTGCCAACTGGCCTTTTTTTCATCGCAACTGCACTATCTTCTCCTCATTATCTGAAACGTCCAATAACGTAAATAAAGAAGCTGCCAAACTGCAGAAAATCATTCGATCTGCAGCCAATACATCCATACCACAAACAAAGCCTGGTAATGTTAGAACCACTACACCTTGGTGGAATGCAGACCTACACAAACTTAGACAACTACAATGGCACAATTTTAAAAGAAGCAGGAGCTCAGAAAACTTAACCTTGAACAATAAAGCCAAGGCAAAATTCAAAAAAGCGGCATTAGAAGCCAAGCGCTCATCTTTAGAAGAGCTGACGCGTAAAATCAACCCAAATTCGTGTATCAAAAAAATATGGGCCGACATCAAAACGCTTACAGGTAATAGCAACAATTACTCCATCACACTTTTAAAGAATGGATCAGATAATATAACAGTTCCCTCGGAAATTGCTAATTTTTTTGGAAGCGCCTGGTCTAGATTATCAGAAGACAGTTATTTTCAGCCAGAATTTATCTTTAAAAAGAATCAATTAAAAAATCTTAGCTACAGTGCAAACAATATATCTCTTTCGGCCCAAAAAATAGACTCGGAGATAACTAATATCGAACTTGAAAACGCGATAACTGGGTTCAAGGGTAAAACTCCTGGTAACGACCGTATAAATTACCCAATGCTTTGTAATTTACCTCCATCAGTAAAACAAAGACTACTAGCTCTATTCAATATAATATTTGTCAAAGGTGAATACCCGCAAAGTTGGCGCACAGCATTAATAATACCAATCCCTAAGCCCACGAAGCCATCTACCGACGTATCGGGATATAGACCAATTTCCCTTTTGCCCTGTATAGCTAAAACGCTTGAGAAAATAATAGCGAATAGATTAAGATGGTATGTCACTAGAAATAAACTTATTAGCCCAAATCAAGTCGCCTTCCTAAGAAAACAAAGCACAACCGATATTTTGCTGCACTTTCAACACTACGTATCAAACGCACTTTCGTGCCGAAATCACGTTACCGTTTTGGCAACTGATTTCGAAAGAGCGTTTGATCGCGTCGGTGCGCATGTGGTCCTGGAACAACTCTCAACTTGGGGAGTGGGTCTAAAAATCTTTAACTTAGTTAAAGCTTTTCTGACCTCTCGCAAGTTTCGAGTTACTGTTAACTCAGAACATTCAGACTTATTTGCTTTACACAATGGGATTCCACAGGGTTCCCCTTTGTCAGTGATGCTTTTCATCATCGCGTTTGAACAACTTAGGGCCAGTTTTTCAGTGCAAGTTGAAATCTGTTTGTCGTTTAAACTTTAAACGGAGTTTAAACTGAGTTTAAACGGCCGATTGCGCACAGTTAAACTTATCAGCTAGCGTGCTGACTATTTCGTCTTGGTTGCAACAAATTTAATTGAGCGCAAGAAAACTAAGTTTAAATTTAAACTGAGTTTAACTAAACTTAGTTTAAACTGAGTTTAAACCAGCACTGAAAAACTGGCCCTAAGTAAAACACTTTCCACGTATAAAAACATTGAGCATTCGATCTATGCCGACGACGCGATAATCTATTCCAAATTAACAGATATGAACAAATTAAAGGCATTGTATTTAAATTTGCTTAATGATGTTAGAAGCTGGGGTAAATCCTCTGGAGCTTCCTTGTCCACAGAAAAATGTAAATTATTGCATATTTGTAGGAAAAAAAGCGGTAATAAATTTACGTTATACTTAGATAATAAAAAAATAGAACTTGTGAGCGATCATAAAATTCTAGGCATAACTTTTGATAACAATTTTAGTTTTAAGCAACAATGCTTATCATTACGTAAAAGCCTAGCTCTAAGACTTAACATCATAAAATACTTAAGTTCAAGACATAGCCTTATTCATTGTAATACCCTTGTTCAAGTTACACGAGCCTTAATCCTAGCAAAAATACAATATGCGTTACCTATCTATGGGTGGTGTGCTGTTAGCAATTTAAAACTTCTGCATAAACCCTACCATACGGCAGTTAGAAGGAGCATAAACGCATTCCCAACATCTCCAACGGATTTTATCCTCGCGGAAGCAGGACTACCATCAGTTGCAGAGCTAGTTACTTCAGCAACGTACAAATTGATTCCGAAACTTTTTAACCTAAATAACACTATCCTTCAGAAAGATGTTACCTCCACAATGAAACACAAAAGAGAATACAAGCTGGAGTCCACGATACGCCGCTGTGTACGTTTGTCTAAATGCTTGGACATAGATCTCCGACCTCAACTAATTAAGGCTGACAACGAACCATCATGGTGTATTAAAGAATCCACATTTATACTAGCTTTACAATCATTTCCCAAAAGTACCACAAGCAACTTAGTCTTCAAACAAGCATTTAATGACATTGCAGAACCCCTGAAAAGAAATTGCTGGTCCTTTTTATATACTGACGGCTCAAAAACGCCTCAATCCACTTCATATGCGGTGGTGTATCACGACGGTACTTTAATCACTCAGGGAAACATCCAAAATCATTGTTCCATATTTACCGTCGAAGCATTGCCAATAAAGCTAGCCTGCGTATTTGCGAATAAAAACAAAGGAAAATTCGTAATCTGCTCCGACAGCAAGTCAACTCTTAACGCAGTCGGCAATATAAATAACTCCAGCAATATTGTCTCGGAGATCAGGAGTATATGCATAAAAAACTGCAACAAAATTAGGTTGATGTGGGTACCTGGGCACAAAGGTATAAGAGGTAACGAACTTGCTGACAATGCTGCATCTGAAACACACTTATCACCTTGCTTAACACATCACACTGCAAACAACAAAGACATCCTCAAGGCTATAGCGGGGCAACTAAATGCTCGAAGAGAAATAAAATGGCGTGCTCATTCACACAGATACACCATGGTTAATCCACAAGGCGTCAAATCAGTATTTCCAGCCGAATTCACACGCCAGCAAACTACTATACTCACTCGACTACGCTTGGGCCACACACAACTTACACACGATCATTTGTTGCGCGGTTCAAGACCTCCCGGTTGCCCTTTTTGCAGCAGCACTCTATCCATAGATCATATCCTCGATAACTGTATGCAGCTAGACGCCTTTAGAAGAAAATTCTTTGGGCCAATTGCACCAAGCTCACTTTTAAATTTATACAGCATTGAAAATATTTCAAAATTTATAAACTTTCTTAAGTATTGCAACCTACTCAACCATATATGAGAATTAATTTGTACAATATTCGATTAAAAAAAAAATAGTTTTGTTTATATAACAATATGTATATAAAATAATATATATTATCCCTAACTATTTAATAAGCGAGTCGAAGGCCCTAGCAGCTAGTACTCCTCTTCTATTTAAGTATAATAATTGTATTGTTATGCCTAAATCTAATAAATAAATTATTTCTATTACTTAATTTGACACATATTATGAAAAAATAATAAATGGTATTCGGAATATTTTATTTTACAAAAGTTTGAAATATATATGTATATGCATGTATGCATTCACATACAATAATTTACAATATTATTACTACAAAGCAATAACACATGCGATTGTACATATAATTATCTAATCAGGCAGGGCTTTGTAAAATCGGTTTGCTTTCAAAATCAAAATTGATTCGAATAGTTGATGTGTGAGAGTGCGCTGAATTACGGACCTAAACTGTGCCATATTGATTGATATAAGATATGATTCTGATTAATTGTGGCAACGTCATATTTGTTAGCGTGCTCTCTATCAAAAAATTACTAAATTACTAAAAATTACAAAATTTAGTGACGCGTAAGACACGAACTTTCTTACTTGACGGCACATTGCAAATGAAAAAGTATGCCTTTAAAATGCCCACTGAAGCAGAGAACAAGGAAGAGTTGTAAGAACAATGTATTAACATAGAATTTATTTATTATAAATTACATTTCGCACATCATTGCATTTACATACATATGAGTTTAATAAATTTATAAACTTACATATTTCTATAACAACATTTTAAAATTGTTAAAAAAAAAACAATAAAATAAGACTGTTTGTTAATTATTTTTCACTTTTAAATGTCTTGAGGCATCTTGCTTTTTTCCTCGGAAGTCAGTACAAATTTTAACTACTATTTTCAGAAATTTAACTTATATTTATTTCATGCAACTCTGTTAGTACTTAGTAGTTTTAAATACAACCGTGCTCTGAAAATCAACTCCGAAAATCAGGTGATCTCAGCTGTGAGCTATTTCCGGGAAAACAGCTGATTGTTATCTTACTTGTAGACCTGTACGATGGGTATAATATAAGGACGCACTCCACAAATGGTAGAAGAATTCGGCCAAACACTGAGCTATATAGTGTAAGCGCCAAATTATTATTTTATTTTTTTTATTTATTTATTTATTATATAGACACAAGTAAGACATAGTTTTTAACGTGTAATAATCACAAAAATGACTTAAGTATAAAAGTG
Organism: Philophylla caesio; assembly: GCA_963971545.1. Taxonomy (NCBI): domain Eukaryota; kingdom Metazoa; phylum Arthropoda; class Insecta; order Diptera; family Tephritidae; genus Philophylla; species Philophylla caesio. Next base: position 63,973,144 of record OZ020608.1, on the reverse strand, counting down.
AATACTTTAAAACTATTTATTTTGATTATTATTAAGAAAAAATGCTCAGCAGCTATTTAAAAGAAAAGCTTGAACTTCATTAGTTTTCAAAATCTTTTAACATTCTTTATTTTCATTACAAACACATTTTACGTCGATGTCCTTAAAAGCCATATGGAGAATTTTATTTAATAATTTAACTAAACTTAAACTTTGTATCATTGCATAAAAACTATTTAAAAACTTGAGTTTTATTAATACGAGAATACATACGTTTAATTTTAAAATAATCTTTCAACAAAAAATTTTAATTTTACTTAAAATATAATTTAATGTTATATATGTTTATCTCACATTCTCCTACATTAAATAAAAAATAAAAATTACTTACCAAATTTGAGTGCTATTCTTCCAGTAGGTATGGGTCCGTTTTTATATGGGTGACGTACATAGCTGGGGAATAATTAGTAATCCTAATGATTAGTAATCGGATTAGACACATTTATTTTGCAGAATAATTGATAAATTAGGATTAGTTGGATTAGATTAGAACTAATCAAAAATCTAATCGCGATTAGTGACGATTAGCATATCTAATCAAAAGTAATCAAAAAAAAAACCGATTCGATTTCTCGATTAGTTTTGATTAGATTTGATTAGATCAACTATTTTGAAATATTTTTGTAAAAAAAAATTTATTTATTTTTGTATACTATATTTATTTACATGATATAAATATTTTTTATTATTTCATAATATTGCACCAAGGTCACCCTGTTGTTCAGGCTCTTCACTCAGCTGATTCATACTGTTTTTGTTTTTAAGTATCGACATTTTTCAAAGTGTTTTGCTCAAGTTCCACTTTTTTTTCGTTTTTTATTTTGAGTGGTAAAAGAATGCTAGAATTATCCAGAAAACCCGAAGTTTTCAGCAATGTTAGCTCAACAGCAGTACAATTAGAACATCAATTGAGAGAAAGGTTCAAACTATATTTCACATTGGCTCCTGAGCTATATATGGCATTAGCGACAGCTGTATTGACATCAAATTTGAAAATGAAATGGTTGCGGGTTATCTTCGCCTGACTCAGTAAAAGGGTGATTGAAGTAATAAGCAATTTCTTCCAAAATGATTCCACATGTTTTGAAACAGTCGTGCCTCAGTTGGATATGAAAGCTCTTTTTAGGATTTCAATGATGAAGGTAATATTATCAATATTTTATGATTTTTCAAACTAAATATTATTTTGGTTCCAGAAGATGATGAGGAGTCGTTAATTCCCAGAACACCAATTTCACCAAACGCGTCAAACGGTCTCAATGAAGTGAATAGCAATCAGCTATACGCATATTTGAATGACCCGACGCCAGGTCCTGAAATTTGGAATAAATATGGCGCACTGAAGGAAGCGTGTCTAGCGTTCAATACCCCGCTTGCGTCATCAGCGCCCGTCGAAAGGAATAGTCAATAACCCAAGACGGAATTCATTGTCTGACTTTTCTTTTGAAAAGTTGGTAGTAATGAAGTCGAATATAAACTTTTTGTGATATATATGTAATATACATAAATCAGCATACATTTAAAGCGTCGACAATCTCATTTTTTTTTCAGAACATTCCTTTAATTTTTATACTATAACTAGTTGTTGGAGCAGCCAAGAAGTTCGACAACACTTTAGTATTAATCACCCTGTATATTCTTCTGTAAATGTAACGGAATATTCACTTTGTATAATAGGCATAGGTATACATACATATGGTAACTGAAACAACATCATACGATATAGTTAGTTGAAATTGAAACACAGTTCTTTGTAAACCGCGTAGACGAACGCACGAATTGAATAAACCGATATACTACAGTGGCGTAGCACTGGGAAAAACTCTGTTTTATTTTACAGGTTATGGGCCCAGACCATAACCACGCGGACGTGTAGTATTAGGAGCGAAAAACTCTAATAAATCGGAAAATTCTACAATCCACGCGTTCGGTAAAGCCAAATTGCAGAAGTTGCGAAATGGCTAGTGTCGTACGTATCGAGCCGCTAAACGCGGAGAATTACGACACGTGGCGGTTACAAATGCGTGCAATCCTTATAAAAAATGACTTGTGGTCGTACGTAGATGGCAGTAAACAGTGTCCAACTGAATCTGCGGATGCTGCTGCCTGGGAAGTGAACGACCAAAAAGCATGTGCAGACATAACGCTCGCTATGAGCCCAAGCGAACTGGGGTTTATTTCGGAGTGCGAAAATTCTCGAAAAATGTGGATAAAGTTGGAATCCACGTACCAATCGAAAGGTCCTGCTCGTAAGGCAACACTTTTAAAGAAAGTCGCGCTCGCGCGAATGAACGAAAGTGATTTGGTGAGAAACCACCTAAACGAGTTTTTTGACGTGGTCGCAAAATTAAAACAAATCGGTGTTGAAATGGGAGATGAATTGCTGGCCATATTGCTCTTGTACAGCTTGCCAGGCTCCTACGAAACATTTCGATGCGCATTAGAAACTCGTGACGAATTACCAAAACCGGAAATACTCCGTGTGAAAATCTTGGAAGAATCCGAATCGCGCAAAGTGAAAGAGGAAAAGGGTGACAATGAAGTTTTGTATGCGAAAAACACTCAAAAGAAGCAAGGTCACCCCAGGCTTAACAACAACTTTGATAGCCGTGGTTCGAAAAGTCGTAATCGCAGTTTGACCTGCTACAGGTGTGGAAAAAGTGGACATTTCGCAAGAGATTGCAAAACAAAAGTTGATCAAAAGCAAAGTGCGAATAAAAGTGAGGAAAAACTCCGTGAAAAACAAAGCGCGTCATTAAATGCTGCAGAAACAGTATTTCTGTGTCCGGAGGGTAATACGAAATGGTGTTTGGACAGTGGGTGCACGTCGCACATGAGCGCCAACAAAAACAATTTTCTGAAGCTATCCAAAATGACAAGAGTGCTAAACCTAGCGAACGAAAATTCAACAACGATAAACGGTATCGGTGACGTGAAAGTAAAAACAAACGAATTTGGTGTCGAAAAAGAAATCAAGCTTAGCGATGTGCTTTATGTGTCCGACCTGCGTACAAATCTGCTATCGGTATCAAAAATAACCGATAAAGGTTACGAAGTGCATTTCCGCCAAAACGATGCGGTAGTAATCGATAAAAATAAAAGTGTTTTGTTTAGAGCTAATAGAAGCGGAAATTTGTATTTCATGGCCAATAATGTTACCGATAAAGCTTTTTTGTCCCACGCGAAAAACGACATAGATGTGTGGCACTGCCGTATGGGACATTTAAATGAAAGGGACTTAAAAGACATGGCTAGAAAAAGTGACGTTTTTGGACTAAAATTCAATCCAAAAGAAAAATTGTCTGAGTGCGAAATATGCATAAGCGAGAAGCAAACGCGATCGGCTTTTCCTAAACAGAAAGATAACCGTGCTAGAGAGCTATTAGAAATTGTGCACACAGACGTATGTGGTCCGATGAGGTGTGAATCGAACGGCGGTATGAAATATTTTGTTACCTTCATTGACGACATGTCCCGATGGTGTGAAATATATTTTATAAATCGAAAATCTGACGTATTTGGCGTTTTTAAAAAATTCAAGGCTGCCGCGGAAAAGTTTACTGGCCGCCAAATAAAAGCATTGCAATCGGACAATGGCCGCGAATATTGCAACCGCGAGTTTGATGAATACTTGCAACAAGCAGGCATCAAACACCGCCTCACAACGCCTCATACACCACAGCAGAATGGGGTGGCCGAGCGCAAAAATCGGACTCTCGTCGAGATGTCCAGGTGTTTAATGAAGCAGGCGGGGGTTCCCCCGTCGTTCTGGGCGGAAGCAATCAGTACCGCCTGTTATATAAGAAATAGGTGCACTACAAAATCGACCGGCGAAGTACCTTACAAAATATGGACGAATAAAATTCCAACAGTTATACATATGAAAGTGTTTGGTGCGAAAGCGTACGTTTTAAATAAAGAGAAATCAAAAGGTAAATTCGATTCGCGATCCGAGCCGTGTGTGTTTGTGGGCTACTCGTCGGAATCGAAAGCCTATCGCTTATGGTCAAAGGAAAGAAAAATAATAATAATAAGCCGTGACGTGAAATTTCTTAATGAACTCGGATTTGACAATCAGTATGAAGAAATATACGAACCTCAAATAGACAGTGGCATTGAAATCGAATTTCTAAAGAACAAAAGTTTAGAGAACGCGGACAGTGAATGTGAGACTGAAACTTGTGTAAAAGGTCTAAAGCGCGGTAAGGGGCGTCCGAAATTGTTACGGTTGGGACAGAGAGGTAGGCCTAAAAAGGTGTATAACCTAGCGTCGCCCAGCGAAAGTGAATCTGAAGAAGAAAACTTCGAGGAATGTGAAATGGTCTGTCTCAGCGTAGGCGAAGACCCATTAAATTGGACTGAGGCGATGGCTAGCAGTGACGCCGCAGCATGGAAAACAGCCATAGAGAACGAGTACTTGGCGCAGATTCGCAACAAAACGTGGGATATTGTCGAACGTCCTGATAAACGAAAGGTCGTTGGGAATCGTCTGGTATTGCATACCAAAGATAACGGGACGAAAAAAGCGCGCTTAGTAGCGAAAGGGTATGCACAACGTCAAGGGGAAGACTTTAAAGAAACCTATTCGCCAGTTGCCCGTTCCATGTCCATCCGTTTGCTGACGGCGTTGGCAGCAGAATTCGATTTGGAAATCCACCAGATGGACGTCGTGACCGCTTACCTGAACAGCGACCTAGACGAAAGCGTGTACATGGAAATCCCTGAAATGTTTACAGAAACACTCGCCAAAATTAAATCTGGAACGTTAATCGTTCAGCAGAGTGTAGGCCAAATAAGTGTGAAAGAGACGGCTGAGGAATGGCTTAACGCATTGCAGGAAAAGTCGAACCCAGTATGCCTATTGAAGAAGGCGTTGTATGGCCTACGCCAATCTGGCTTGATGTGGTATAACAAGTTGACGGAGAAACTATATTCGATGGGGTTAAAAGCAACCAGTCAAGATCCCTGTTTATTCATCAGACAAAAAGGTAACAGGATGCTACTTATCACGGTATATGTAGACGACTTATTATTAGCATCAAATGATATGGAATGGCTTAAGGATACAAAGCGACAATTAATTGAATCGTTCGAGATGAAGGACATTGGGCCATCCAAGCGCTGCCTTGGCATCGACTTCCAGCAAAATTTTAAATCACACAGCGTATTTTTGTCGCAGAAAAGCTACACAGAGGTCATTCTGACGCGTTTCAATATGTCTCAATGCAAGGCGGCACGAACTCCAATCGAGAGCACCTGTAAACTGGCAAAACCAGAGAATGCTGACGAGAAAGTAATGAGGAAGTACCCATTCCAAAAATTGGTAGGTGCGCTGATGTACCTTTCGGTAACTACACGACCCGATATAGCTTTCGCAGTTAACTTTATGAGTCAATTTAATTCAAATTATGATGAGCAGCACTGGAAAGCAGCGAAACGCATACTTCGGTACTTGAGTGGAACCAAAGACTACGGCTTATATTTTACGAAAAGCGGAAGTGAGCTGTATGGTGTGGTTGACGTAGACTGGGGAGCAAATCTCACTGACCGAAGATCCTACAGTGGGTTCGCGTTTATATTTGCCGGTGCAGCAATCAGCTGGGAAGCGCGCAAGCAACGTTCAGTCGCGCTCTCTAGCACAGAGGCCGAATATGTGGCCATATCTGAAGCGTCAAAAGAGGCGCTATATCTTCAAGGAATTTTTAACGACTTGGGTATGACGAACAAAACCGTTGTACTCTTCAACGATAGCCAGAGCGCACATAAACTAATACAGTGCGTGGGTCACCGTCCACGCACAAAGCATATTGATGTGCGACATCATTTTGTTAAAGAATGCTACCGAACCGGTAAGATTGAGCTTAACTACATGCCAAGTGAAGATATGCCGGCTGATGTTTTAACCAAAGGCTTGAGCATCTTCAAACACCATAAATGCATTGAAGCTCTAGGCGTTTTACCTATATAACTCTTATGGTCTCACGACTTGGAGGGGAGGTGTTGGAGCAGCCAAGAAGTTCGACAACACTTTAGTATTAATCACCCTGTATATTCTTCTGTAAATGTAACGGAATATTCACTTTGTATAATAGGCATAGGTATACATACATATGGTAACTGAAACAACATCATACGATATAGTTAGTTGAAATTGAAACACAGTTCTTTGTAAACCGCGTAGACGAACGCACGAATTGAATAAACCGATATACTACAGTGGCGTAGCACTGGGAAAAACTCTGTTTTATTTTACACTAGTATTTAGTGTTCTTTTTTTAATAAGATTTATGTTTACTAATTGACAATTTTATTGAGCTCGAGGCCAGTTTATGGAAGATTTTATTGGAAAAATAACCACAGTTTTACAATGGTAGAAGTTATAGTACTATTTCGGAAATCACCACATTTCCTCATCAGACTTCTTTTTGATTATTAAATTAAATTAATTTTTAATTTAATTCTTCATAACCATTTCTCCAAGGCTATGAACCAAGGAGCTCGGAGTTGCAAAGCCAACACGCTAAATGTTGTGCTACGCTAGCCGAGTGGACTGCGTCGTTTTTCCATCTTCCTTAAACAAACCAACTACAAACAAGAGCAACTGATCTGCTGCTCAATAAAATTGTCAATTATTAAATCAATAAGGCCGACAAAACAACTAAAAATTCATATATGCAAGGATGAGCACACCTGAAATGCATTCTAAGAATTACAAGCCATTGGTAAAAACCAATGAAATTCGCACACAGAATTGCAAACACACAAACAAGTTTAAATAGCAGCAGATCAGTTGCTCTTGTTTGTAGTTGGTTTGTTTAAGGAAGATGGAAAAACGACGCAGTCCACTCGGCTAGCGTAGCACAACATTTAGCGTGTTGGCTTTGCAACTCCGAGCTCCTTGGTTCATAGCCTTGGAGAAATGGTTATGAAGAATTAAATTAAAAATTAATTTAATTTAATAATCAAAAAGAAGTTTGATGAGGAAATGTGGTGATTTCCGAAATAGTACTATAACTTCTACCATTGCAAAACTGTCGTTATTTTTCCAATAAAATCTTCCATAAACTGGCCTCGAGCTCAATAAAATTGTCAATTATTAAATCTATAAGGCCGAAAAAACAACTAAAAATTGATTTATGTTTACAATAAAATTTTGAATAAAAATTCTTTTAAGTTTCTTACTTTATGAATTAAACGAAAAAAAACAACAAAAATATTTCAAAATAGTTGATCTAATCAAATCTAATCAAAACTAATCGAGAAATCTAATCTGTTTTTTTTTTTGATTAGTTTTGATTAGATATGCTAATCGTCGCTAATCGCCATTCGATTTTTGATTAGTTCTAATCTAAACAATTAGTAATCTAAAATATTAAAGAATCAAAAAAATCTTATGATTAGATTATTTTATTTTTCTAATCGTAATGGTTTATAATTCTAATCGAAGTTCCCCAGCTATGGTTACGTATAAGTAGGTTGGCGAAACTAGCGTTAGATCAATAAGATATTCACGACTGATAATATGTTTGTAAAATGCTTGTAGTGAGAATATATGTAGGTTTTAACAAATTGTGGCCGAAAGTAATTAGATAATTGCTTCTGAGTACCTCATGCAGAGGTAGCCAAAACTGACTTTTTTTGGGCCATCGATATACAAAAGTAGTTAGTTTGCTTACATGAAAATGAACAGATAATAATGAACACAAGTATTTTTGAGTGCAATTTAAAAGTTACTATAACATTATTTTTAATTCCTGCTGGGTTCAAATGAAATCGTTTTTATTTGAATCGTTTTATTTGAAAAGAGTATATAAGCGCTGTAGAGTAAAATAATCCTCATCAAATTTATTTCTAGGTGCTCCTGCAGACATGTCAAACATACTTGTAAGTGTTTGTCACATATATTCACAGAAACTAATGCATGTAAAACCTGCGCATGCGCATAACTTACATTCGTTTCAAAACTATCTCCCGTTGATTGCTGAATTCTAACACGCAGATAGGTTACTGCCAATATATATGTATTATATATGTGGTTAAATATTATAATATTCGACGATAATTATCGACTGAACTCGCTTAAATGAAATAAAATAAATAAATAAATGAAGTACACTTTGAAAAGGTAAATTATTTCATTCCATTTAATTTGATCACTGGTTACCTTGTTACAGTTATTATACAGTTGTTTTACACTGATCTCAAGTATTTTATTTGGTACCAGTATTGGGCTTATTTAAATTTCCCCAGAAGATACTGGCGCTCATGATAAAATAAGGGACATGAAAAAATGAAAACAGAACAGCCGATATTTTGGATTTTCTACAGTATGTAGACATATTTGGATTCTTTGAGTTTGCATCAGGGGCGAACGGTTCTTCCTGGGGGCACGAGAACTTTTCGTTTGTTTGTCTTACGTCTGATGGGATAAGTGAACCAAAACATTTTTTGGTAAAATAAATAAGAAAACTTGTTGATATAATGTTTTTAGATGCTTAGAAAACACATTAATTGTTGCCCAGAATATAGGAGAGTTGAAGTGGCTTTCTTCGCCACCGCAATTCTCGCATTGGACAGCAGCGGAATCGCAAAGGCGACGCAGAATCGTATTTCCGTCGATGAACATTTATCCCGTTTCTAAATAATTTCTTGAGTCAGCTGCAATCTAGGCTTCTAGACCATCGTGTTTTGCTGTCGAAGATTCAGAATATTTTGCCAAGCAAATGAACAGAACTTAATGCAGAGGAAATACGTTTAACAATGCAAGTTTTTGAAACCAATGGCCCAATGATATTGTGAGAAAATTTTCAAATGACATTGTCAAGTGGAAAAGGTGAGGACATTTGGAAAGTAATCCTTCATGTTTGACCTCAATAATAATTTTTTATCTTCACTCCTCATTCTTTCAGACATTTTTCAAAGATTCCGATAGACCAACGAGATAAATCATTTCACGCTTTAAACAACTGCAACAAGCAATTGTACCCATTGTTACATCTGCTTTTACTAATTTGCGCAACTCTTCCGATTTCCGTGGCTTCGAGCGAACGCTCTTTTTCATCTCTGCGTAAATTATAAACAAATTTGCGTTGTTGAACGTGCATCGAGACGTGGAAGTAACAAGGAGAATGAATATTCTGAATTATTCGTCAAAAATTATGATATGTCCATTTGTAGCGTATATTCGTCAACTAAAAGTAGGACTTAATAAACATTAATAAATATTTTTCTGGATCCGCCCCTGAATTGCATAAAGATTAAGTCAGTGGTAATTTGCAAAAAAAAAAAATGTCTCGTTATATCCGTAATGTCGCCTACGACGCATTAGCAAATATTGATGGAAATATCAATCGATACACCAAAAGCGTCGATGTTTTTATACGATACATCGCTATGCATCAATATAATGATTCGATGCAACGCATCGATGTAATTCTTTGACTCGCAATATTCTGTTTAAACCGCTAAGTATATATGTGTATACATATGTATGTATATTTGTATGTACAAAAGTATATACATATGTATGTATGTATGTTAAACTGGTTTTAAAGCGGCGCACCGTTTGCTTTATTCACACGTCGTTATTTATTCATCGTTGTTGTTCTTTATTTACTCGTATATCTTTATACATATCTGCTGCTGAATTTGTAACTATTTATTGCCAATAAAATGGCAGCTTCAGCGAGAGATATATATGTACGTAAATACAATAAACATACATAATTATGCAAATTCAATAGCAAACATTTCACTTCCATAGATGAAGGGGCGACCAGTCGTGCAAAGTTAAGCGAGATGCGCCCGATACCGCAGACATTTAAACATACATACATAGATTTGGCGTAAGCGCCGCACGCTAACAACAGAAAAAGTAGCCATGCCGCCAAACTTGGCTTTCCGCTGGCAAATTGTTGACGATAGATATAGTAAGCTTAAAGCTGGCGATTAACGCCTGGGTGCAGCATCTAGCGTTTTGTATATCGTGCATAAGTATGTATGAATAGGAGTAAGACTGGGTAAAGCATTGCTGTTGGCGTGAAAATTGTTTATTAAGTGAAGGCATTGCCGGGGCAATTGAGATGCCAAATGCGCCATAAAGTGACAATGCTCATAGCGACTTCACGATTTGCGAGCGGCAGATCGCCGCAGGTGCAATTTGTACCGCCCGATCAAGGCATTTTTTAAGCATCCATGACAAAAACAAAATGAGGTACATGATCACTCCGTAAATTTGTCGCAGCAATACTCTAGCTGCCGGTGTATAGATCAATCTGCGGGTCGGCTGGTGCAACAAAGGACAACAGGTTGACTGGTTTTTTGTATACATATACTAGCATTTTTGCGTAATGTTTAATGTATGTACCTATGTACAAACATCAAGGCTGCCAACTTTTTTTAGGTACAAAATGTAATACCGTTTTGAAAAAGTGGCAATTTTGTTAACCAGTAGAATATCGAATATGTTGTTTTTGATTAAACTTGTAGGTATCTGCATTAGAAAATAACTATTTTAGACTAATTCTGATGTGCATTCCTTATTCATGCACGAAAAGTTCAATTTTTGATTGCTTGCACGTGAAAGGGCAGATACGTCTCACTGTAGTGTGTTTGATATTTATTGTCACCTAAGTTCTTTCTAATAAATAAAGTTGAACAACCACACCATCTATTAGTTAAATCAATTCGAGTAAGCTGTATTCTGTGATAAACACCGTTTTCTAAGATAGGTAATTTAAGCAAGGTTTTATTAAAATTGTTTGCAATATAATGAATAGAAACCACATCAGCAAATATATTTGTTGCTTTAGTACACATAATGCAATTTATTATTTTACATCTCGATGAATACTCATACGCCTTGACAAACGACATCCTCACCATTTACGCCAATATATTTTATGAACAACTATGTCTATAATAAATTTAAGTACTAAGGGTAGTAATATTACAAACTAAATCTTTCGAGATTTATCATACAAAATTTATTCTCTATGTGCTGTATATTTAAATTAAATCTTTATTTAAACTTCTGTGAACGTGCTATTATAGCCTTAATACAATTAGGCTAGCGATAAGGTGGCAACACCGCAATTGTTAGAATCCACAGAAACTTCGGGTAGAAAATGAAATGAAAAACGAATATACATTTCCTATTAAAGAGACGCATAACATCGTATCAGCCAATTTACATATAACTTGAAAATAATATAAGCATTTTCTATAACACACTTGTATCTTATATACATATATAAATTTAGAGTTTATATTTCAATAATGGTGATCAATATGATTTCAAAATGTTTGGTATGGTAACCAAGAATTCACATATAGTGTTAAGAATTATATATTTTATTTACATTTTCCATCTCACAACAGCAACTGATATTATATTATAAAAACAAAAATTTGTTTGCATCTTTTGAGACTCCAGCAACATAGTCCTTTGAGTATTGGACAACATATTATAAATTAAAAATTCTTCATAAATATTATATAAGTATATATAAATATTTTGTGTTTCAAAAGGAGTTTATATTCTACAAAGCACAATGTAAATATATGCTCAATTATATTTAAAAAAATAATAAATGGCAAATTAATCTCAATAAATAATTTATAATGGAGACAGCGTATTCATTAAGTTAAGATATACTTATATGAAAGTACTCATTTATTAATGCTAGTAAATTATAAACTTAAAGTTATTTTTCTCACTTGAAGAAAAAAGAAGATTCCAATTCCTGCCAAATTCAATCAGACCAAATTAAACAAAACCAGCTTTTGCAACATCTTCGATTTCGTTTAAATTTTGCACATCGTCTAATTAAATGTATCCTCAAACTGGCGGAAATGTACTTAAAATATTTTGATATTTTTCTTTTGAGCAAGTTTTGTAGGAAACGTATAATAGTGATTTACATAAATGGATCTATCGTTGTAAAGTTTTAAGTCAGAAATTATTTTATTTTAATATCTTTTAATTTTTTTCAAAATGGTGAAAACTTTAAAGTTGAATACAAAGGGATTTAAAAAAATGTGAATAAACCTCTTTCTAAGTTTGATGATGGCATGGAAAGTATGCAGTATATTCGAAAGTATCTATTTTTTTTTTAACTAATTGTTATTCGACTATGTACAATATAATATATTTACCGAATACCATATACATAAGTGCAAGTAAGAAGACTATCTTAGCTCTAAAGTTGATGTGCCATCGATCAAACGCGCAACTCACAATTCATCTTGTCGCAATATTTCGGTAATAGCATAGATAAAGCGTTTGACCACATAAGAACCCGTCTTTCATTGCTAGCTTAAACTCTGTTTATTTTCAAGTATTTGAAATACTTTTTGGAATGGTACGGAACATTATGAAAACACACTTAAAATCGCTTTTAAATTTTTGAATTTATAATTCCGACAAATTCAAACTTTCTGAATGTTAATATGTTTGTAAAAACATGCGAATACAAGTTCCGTCAGTATTTCGTAGAAGTCCTGTGTGTTAATTTGTGAAACCTTAAAAATAAAAGAAACTTTAGATTATGCAGTCTTATAGCCCGTTTAAGTTAAAATAATCAAATGTAGAATCCTTATTGTCGAGGATGTTTCGGATTTTCTTCCACATATCGCATGAACAAAATCTATTTCAAACATTTGTATGAGATGAACGTTTCAGAAGTCCGATTTAAAGCAAATCTTAAATAAATAAAAACTTTTGAAAACAAATACTTCTGCAGCAATCATATCTTATTAAGAATTGGTTAATTTGTTTGCGCACATGTTTTTAAATTCGATAATTATTTCTGTTTGATATTATATTCGTATTTTGAAAACAGTTACATCTGAATACTTTGAATCTGGATCACGGAAAGTACCATATCCGAAATATATCCAATATTTCCGTTTGTATGAACACAAATTTAGCCAATGTGCTAAATTTGTATCGAAGACCATGTGTCTGTAGATCGCTTAACTCCATTGAGTACCTTTGGTCTCACATGAACAAAGTTTGACTTTAAAGAATCGAAATATTTGACGAATTTTATGAAAACGACAACTTCTGCTGGTGGGGCGATTCCAAAAATTAAGCTCTTTTAAAATATATATGTACATACATATGTGCTTAATATGTTATAAGCGTTATTAATAAGTTTCATGAACTTGTTTAGACTTCCAAGTGGTAAGTCTTCGATATTTTATGTAACCGTTTTTGAGATACCAAAACCTCAAAAGATTTAATTGAATATATTCATACCTTCATACCTTTCGATTAAAAGTTCAGTTAATTCTCCGGTTTATACATTTTGAACTTTTTCTTCAAAAGTTTTATAACTTTTTTGAGTATGCAGTTTTCTAGACCAATCAGTTATAGTATAACAATGTCAAAGTTCCAAGTGGCTAGGAGTTATAGGGTGTTGCGTCTTTCTCCTATATAACGAATTATCCAAATTTATTTTTATATGGAAGAAGTCTGAAAAAAATGTTCAAAATCTATTTAAAAATTTTTAGAATATTTTTTAATATTCTACAAATTATATGGTTTATGTAAGAGAATGACCTGAATTTTGATTGAAAATAAATGAATTTAAGTGACTAGCTATGCCATTTTAATGCTGTTGCTATTGATATGCAAAGCAGTATTTTATGTTGATGATATAAGTACCTAGGCGTCAAAATACATACATTTTATAGTAGTGCGAAAAATTATCCTTTTAAAGATCATACAAACTTATTTTATCATTAAAAAACTTCAATTTTATTTAAAATTTTTAATATTTTCCACATTACATACGTTCTCTACGCTACGACCATGCGACTTATAAAACATAGTTTTTTTTTAAACAAGTGTAGAAATGTCGGCACTAATCGCAAAATACATATGTTTGATTTGTATAAATTGCATATACACATTCTAAAGAAAATCACAATTTGTGCTGACTTTCATCGAAAAATCATTCAAACGATTTTATTTAACTATTTGCAAAAGATTTCTGAATTTGAGAAATTTTTCATTCCAATTATGTAAATCCTTATAACATAAAATTAAAATAAAAATACTTCAAGCATAGCAGCTGCAGTCTGGTTTTAAATACGATGATTAGAAAAATTATTATCAAAACTTCTGAGGATTTATCGAAAATTAAGGGATACGAATGCAGTTCATTGTGTTTGTGATTATTTCAAGAAGTTGTACCTCTATCACGAGTATGGTGCTGTGCATAAATATATATGATCAAAAGTATAGAACATCCGAATTTGTTTCCAGCAGTCGATAAAGTTTAAACCAAGGACATAAGTACATTTCATTGATCAAGTACAAATTCATTTTGTTGAATTTTTCGATTTGACCCCGAAGTCAGAAAACCAATTTTCAAATAAGGGCAACATTTTTTAAAGTAAAATTAAAAAACAAAATGGCATCCCTTTCCACCATCTACCAACTGGACTGCCTTGTTGCTGCCGTCAACAATTGCGCGAGTGTCAAAATTTATGGCGATAACTGTCGATAGCTTGCACATGTTTGTTTACCGTCTTTGTTGTTATTGTTACTGTAATCGCCTGCAATATTGTGGCCGTTGCTGGTTGCTCGCTTACTTGCGCAGTGCACATCTGAGTTCTGTTTACGCGCTGTCATTTAGAATTTAATGGGGCCCACCAACACTAACGGCGACAAAGTGTTCTTGCTTCAGCCAGTGCGTATTTTGTTGCTACTAATTAAATATTTGTTCTTGTGGCTGTCACTTTCGGCAAATAATTATTGATGTGTTGAAGTTGTACTTACATACACAAGCAGTTTATACATACATATCCATATACATATATACATATGTATGTATATATTTCTTGACGTGCCACTAGGTTTACAGGTGGTAGTACTAGTGATAATGGAACGAACAGCTGCAGCGCCACTAATGTTGTCAACTATTTGGCTTTGGCACTTGGCAGTTTTGGACTTAGTTTGGTATTTTGTTGTTATTGCTGGTGTTACTTTGCATACTAACAAGTCGGTCTACAAGGTACTTGTTTTCTTTCTTTTGTGTGCTAAATGTCTGGTCGCACATCAACGTATGGGTGCGAAACTGAAAAATTCCGTGGGTTGCTTGCTCATATGAAGGTCGTTGCCAAAGTAAATAGCAATAAAAAAACACAAACATTAAACAGTTGCAAGAAAATTGCATCAATAGAAGTTTTTCATAATATTTATTAAATCCAAGTATTTACGGTAATACATTTCTGCATATTCCTAATAAATGTATATCTTTCTTAAAGGATCGCTCTTTGCTTTACTTATATACATATATAGATATATAGTATAATTTTATTAACAACTTATAAAGCTGTATTACAATTGTTAAAATTTCCGAAATCTGTAAGTACAATAAAAAAGTAGACATACATACATAGGTTTGTCCACTAAATCTCTTATGACGTTGTCATATTTCATTTGATTTTGATCCGGAAACGAGCCAACAGTCCATTTAACAAGTAAAAAAAAGCTGTATTCGGCTATGCCGAAGGCTTAATACCTTTCATGAATAGAATAATTGTATCAGAGCCATATGCATTATTTATTAGATATTAGTAATTTTGATTGCTATATAATAGTCCCAATAGTTAATATTGGTGGAAATTTTCAGGTCTTTAGTTGATTTAATGAAGGAGTTTTGCCCCAAAATGCAATATCTGAACAATCGGTTGTATGGGTGCTTTATAATATATTTATCCGAACTTAATGATTTTCACTGCAAAAATAGTTCTCATGATAGCTTTTATTTGTGCAAAATTTCACGACTTTAGCTGCTTAAATGTTTGAACCATCGATTGTATGGGAGCTATATGTTATATATCTTTGATCTATATGATTTTGACTTCTTCTATACAGCTTAGAATAGCGGACCTTTTTGCAAAATTTCAAGCCTCTGGTGCTTAATGGTAGGAGTTATGCGAAGCAAAATATGATATCTGAACAATCGGCTCCTATACACGTTATAGTCATCCGATCTGGCCGGTTCCGACAAATGTCTAATAAATTGTAGGAGGACATCTGACTGCCAAGTTTTATTCACATTAGTAGCTCAAAAACTGAGGCACTAGTTTGCGTTCAAACAGACGGACAGAAGCACAGACAGGCGGACATGGCTAAATCGACTCAGCTCGTCACCCTGATCATATCGATGTACTTTTTGGTGGGTCTAAATCTTATCCATCTGGTACTTACAAACATCGGACCAAACTTGATATACCATTTCCATGAAAGATATAAAAATAGGCTGTTGACCTACGGTTAAAAACTGGCGGTTATTTAATATTTGGTTATAAAATAACTACCAAAAGGAAGGTCAATGTTTGAAAATAATAAAAATTTCCATTAAAATTGAACTTTACTCCTATATAACTCTGTCACTTTTAAGCCGTTTTAATAATTTTTATTTTCGTGGAAAAGCTTTTTAATTCTTACTGTAACCAAAAATTAGTAATCTTACTTTTTTTTTAAAGCTGATATATTAAAATATTTCGACAACTGTTCTACTTTCATAGTCTGCCAATAGTATCATATTTGGATTCAGCAGAAAATTTTACATATGATGAATATATCAAATACCATGGTTATGGAACTTTTTGAAAATTAGTGATGAAGTGTAATCAAAGATCGTTTCAACAAACATTTAGTGAAACTACCTTTAAGTGATTTTATCATGGAACTCACAATTAACTTAAGTTCAGTTGGTTTGTAATGCTTAAATGTGCAGTTTTCACAAAATATATTTTTCACATTTGCATATTCTCAGTTGATCGGGAAAAATAGTATATTTTAAGAAGCCGACAAACTATTTCAAACTAAAATATCTTCTTTCTTAATTATTTGCCTATTAACAAAGTAATACATATTTATCATATAGTTATAAATATACTCGTATATACTATGTAGTTATATGAAATTGAAAAAATTAAATTTGACTTAAAATCACAATCAAGAACGAGAAATTCGTTATTCAAAAATTTTAATATCGGATTATAACCCCACATGCAGGTACTCTTTCTATCTCTCTTTGCGGTTTTGGAGTAGCTGGAGTGCAGAGGATGTCAGGTGGTTGCCTACGCTGACGACGTGGCACTCATAGTCAGGTGAAAGTTTCTGAGCACGCTATATGACCTCATGCAAGGATATCTCAATTTGGTTATTAATAGGTTCACTAGCTGTGGGATAGCTATAAATCCCAACAAGACGGAGCTGGTCTTGTTCACCAGGAAATATAAGGTGCCAGATGCCCAGTTACCCTCTATCGCTGGCACTCCTCTTGTGCTTTCTGACAAAGGCAGGACTTGGCTGCCTTCAGGCTGCGGAGCGCAAGGTTCTCTCTAACCCCAGAGTATGGACACTCAGCGATCGTAAGACACTACGAATTTATTCCGAAAGAGGTAGACCACGCATCCCATCAAAGAAGGAGTATGAGGGGGACGACCTCTGGTGCAAAGGCGCAGTGAACATGTTCTCTGATGGATCGCAGGTGAAATGCAGAGTAGGAGGGGGTGTTTTTTGCGAGGAACTATCGCTTAACTGTAAGTTTACGCTACCAGATTTTTGCGAGTAAGAATAGCTGCCATCAAGGAAGCGGTTGACCGCCTAAAGGCTGTAATCATCTACTCTAATAGTCAAGCCGGAATCAGAGTCCTGGGAATGCTGACGGTTGATTTTGGTCCCTGGACACAGCGAAAGAGGAAATCACTTCCGGGGGAAAGGGTATTGGAATTCTCCTTTCCACATGTGGTCTGTTCATGGAAAAAGGGGCTAACAGTCGGCTCAGCAAACGCTGGGCGAAACCCCCGACTGGCAAAGTTGCAAAGTCCTTTTGGCCGGTTGTAGACTGTAGGCGGTCAGGGGAAATAATAATACTACAAGACCACGGCTCTCAGCCTTGATCGGCGTCATGACTGGGCACTGCCTGATGGGGATCCACGCTGTAAGGCTGGGCATCGTCTCTGGCCCGAATTGCGGGTGCTGTTTGGAAAATGATGAGGCGGAATCTTCTCAACACTACCTTCTCCGCTACCCTGCTTTCGTAAGGCTCAGATTCAAATCCATTTTCTCGCGCTTCTTTGATATCCTCGTGAGGGACCTTTATTACGATCACTCGGCGCTTCTTCTCTAACACAAGTGTATACCGGTGTTTATCGTTTTTCTGTTCAGGAAAGGAAAATTTTATTAGTAGTACCACAATGGACTATAAACTTAAGACTCAGTGAGCCCCTATGGGCTGCCACCCGACCTAACCTTCCTAAGCTAACACCACCAGATCCCTTATAATTGGGAAGGACCTCTTCGATCCGTTTAACATCCACGCCCATCACCCATAACATTGAAAACAAATATAACTTCGCTATTTGAGAACTTTTTGGAGACAAATTGGGAAAAATTGGATACAGCTCAATTTTGAAAAGATGTAGATATATCAATATATTAGATTCGACATGTTTTTCAAAGCAAAGAAATGGTAATGAAAAAAGTCAAAATTGTCATGCCAACGTTATTGAATCTTCACTAAATTTGGTACATTTATTGCGTTTCTGTGCCTTACATATATTACAATTTTTCTTCTCGAAACCTAGAAACTGTTTAAGAAAATAAAGCGAAAGTATACAAATTTCAGTCTCGCCCAAATTCAGGCTTTCTTAGTGTTTTTTTCTAAGTTCGGAAGCTTGATGAAGTTCCTGTACCAGCAGAGAAAAATATGTAGTTTGTAGTGTGCTTATATTTTTCGTCATTCAGCGTCCAAAACTTGTTTAGCTACGAATTCGTTTGTTCTAAAATAGTTTTATGTAACGAAACAATTATTTTAATACCGGTCGAATTCAATAGTAACACACTGTGCGACGCGGTAAATTGTAATAACGATATAATAAATTTTCATAGTTCTAATGGATTGGTGACGGATATGCTCAAAAGTTTACTAAAGGAATATTTCAATCGTGGAATCTACTTTCATTTATCTTAAGAATGCGGCACTGTATGCCACCACATTTTGATGGATCTTATTGTTTTAAAATATACAAAATAATGCCATGTTTATACAATAAAATATTAATTTAAAGAGGGTTTTTAAAATTCTAAAACTACGTTCAGCTCATTTAAAATATAAAGCGCAATTCTAAAGATAAAAGGTCTTCAAATAAATGTGTAGATGGTCTTACCAGCGAGCAACTGTACATGTTAACCTTTTTAAATGTACTCGTATTTGTATATACCTAATGTATATTTTGTAACATTTGGCTTGCTGGGTTGCATTTTGGTCAGTTAACTAAATAATGGGAAGACAAAATAATGTTGGCGTCGGTGATTTCAACAAATGCTTATATCCCATGGTCAACCGCTTCTGGCAAAGCTAACAATTTTACAATCATTATTACTATTTTATAATAACGAAAAGTGCTTGCTTCCCCCACACAACATTATTCCAACCGTTACAAGTTTTCCACCGTTGTTGTTAGATTACTTTTCATATGATTTAGTTGGCTATTTTATATGCAGCTGCAACGTGAACTTGTGAATTTGTTGGCTATTAAGCCGGTTTTTGAAAATAAAAAATTGTTACTATTAATGTACATGTTTGTATAAATGTATGAATATACTTAGTACTTAGCTGAAAAAACGTAGCATCAGTTGCTTGAAGTTTGGCCAAGCTTCCTAACAATTTTGTGTGCGCATCTTAATGCCCTGTAAATAAAGAGAGTTTATTGAAACATTCAAATAACAGATGATTATAAAACAAAGGTTTTTCTCACGCTGCAATCTTCACAATTTCATTTTTGTTGTTATACCTTATGCTCGCATCGGCGGAGATATTTCGTCGACGTGGATCGAACCCGAAACCAGACGGAGGTTGTTACACACAAACTCCCTGGTAAACCAAACCGTAATATAAAAATGAAAAGCTGCACACGGAAAGCATGCTGTAAACTGTGACATCTAAACGAAATGACAACAATAATTACATTCCTAAAAGCTCGTATGTATGTAATACTATAAGTAAATATATAATATGAAAGATGTTTACATAATTGTTTTAGTTATAAAACGATTGATCGATTCTCATGATTCTGCCTCAAATGACAGCATTTGTATAAACATTCAACATACTTAAATGCATCGATTTTCAGGAAGATGTCAATACTTTGACAAATGGCTATAATATAAGGTAAGAGTACCAGTAGTCGGACATACCCTAGTGGTCGGACACTTTTCGCTTTATGCTCTTAAAACAAAATATCCGTTACATACTTATATAACATCTGCAAAAATGTACACCAATTCCTCGAAACTTAAGCATTTAATGATCATATTCAAAGGTAGATTTACGGAGTGTAGTAATTGTATATTTTTGGTTAGTGCAGGTAGTGCAACTGAATTTATTTTGTGTCAATATTTAAATAAAAAGAATTATTTCGTTTATATGTGATTTCTTACAAGGTAAGCAGCAATTTAAGAGAGATTTGATTTTCATTTGGCTTAGAATAAAGCTTCTTCGAATGTATTCTCAAAGTAGAATATTGTCCGCAATAACTTATAATATACCCAAGTATATTTAATTTGACCGAGTGTCGTGTAAAATCAAGACAAATTAATACAAGAGAGACCCGGAATCTTATCTCTCTCCAGTAGAAAATTACAGAGTAGATAATACACATTTGTAAATGCGGGATTCTTTTATAGAGAGATAATATTCTTTATAATGAACAAAAAATTATCAGAAATAGCGGAATAGTAAAACCATTTAAGATCATAGACCAGTTAGTCTTGGCTCAATTTATTTTTGCCGAAAGCATATGCAAAGCCAGAGCTGTGGCAACAGAGGAAAGAGGATATCCAAAAATACTGAACAGGAGGAAATTTGAGGCGAGTATTTAATGGAGCCGAAATAAGCTTCCCCTTGTTTAACTTCACCTTAAATAAGTACGAATGAATATGTTTTGTGTTTATTTTTGATATGATTAATATATTTAACTTTATTTCAATCCCATGCGACCGTCATAAACACATAGAATACTGCTGATTTTCCCAATGTCCGACAACTGAAGATGAAGTGCCCGACTACTAAAAAAACGCCCGATTACTAACGCAAAACGGCATTTTATAGTTAATCGCAAATAACTAAAAACTATGAATCTCTTTCTTTTATATTAGGTTGCTAACAGAATTTAAAATATATAATATATGTATATAAAGATATGACTTTTTAAAGTATGAAAAAAAGATAAGTATCCGAGAACTAGTGTCTTTACCCTTCTATGTATGTATGTACATACATATGTACAAAATAATAAATAATTAATTCCCAACAATTTCATGTTGAGCAATACCTTCGGCAATCTTGTTTTTGTATGTGTCACGAGAAGTTTTGTTAAAATTCTCGAAAAAATCGCAAAAATTTCATACGGTTTAATCTTTTTAACTCATTTAATACAAACTTTCACATCACGATCAATTGTACAGCGAAGTGATTTTTTATTTAAATATTTACGGAAAATCAAAAAACCAACATTGTTTTAATATTTTCGATTTTGTAATTTTTTAAAGGTACCGTTAGGGTGAAAAGAAAATTTCTGTATGTTGCGAAGAAAATAACAATAAAAAATAAATGAAGATGTATTTTTAAATATATCATGGTATATTTTAACTAAATTTTTCAATTTTAAATGATTTATCTATCGAAAATTAAAAAAAAGGTTTAATTCCCGACCATGGCAACGAAAAATCGATAAGTAAAAATTGCACCTAAAATGCACCATTCGATACTATGTACGAGGGGGCTAACAAAAGTTCACTTAGTTGATCAGAAAAAAAAAAAACCAAAGAATTATTTAATTTTTATTCTTAATCTTTGTTTTCTTTTAACTTCTCTACATAATCGGCATTTATTTCAATGCATTTCAAACGCCTGCTTTTCAAGCTCAGCATTAACCGCAGCAATTATCTCCGCGAGCTGTTAAATACCTTTTCCCTCAAATTTCTTTTAATTTTTGGAAATGACCAGAAATTACAAGGTGTTAGATCCAGGAAATATGGTGCTGGTCGTATTTCTTCGCGGCGAGAGATCGCAATATTTCGGCAGTGTGAGCTTGCACGTTGTCATTATGTAAAATTAGCGTCGCAAATTATTTTTCTTCCTATTCTCCAACAAATTTTTCGGTAAACAGTATTCGGTATACAATTTCGCAGTTACCGTCTGACCCTCTTTCAAAGAAATAGCAGCTATGATTTTTGATCGGGTGAAGTAAAGAGGCAGCATTACTTTTGTTGCTGTTTTCTGTTGCTTAGACTTTACGGGTGAGTATGCTGCTGTCGGCCTCCATACCAAGGGCCATTGTTTGTTTTCCGGATCGAACTTTTGTAACCAAGATTTGTCACCAGTAGCGACTATACCTAAGTTGCTAGTCTGCTCATTTACGATTTCAGTTAGGAAAAACTGAGCAAAATGTACTCGAGCCTCTTTTTGTTCATCATTTAATATTCGTGGCACCCATCGAGCACATTCCCTCAAGTATCCTATATGAATACTTAATATTCGCGATACAGTCATGGCATGCAAGCCGAATAGAATCACATAGCGAAATTCAGTTTGCGTTGGCTGTGGTATTTCGTCCGATCTATCGTCAGATATTTCCCACTTTCTATATTTTAACCGATTTTTCTGAATTTTAGAATAAAGTCTCATATAAAATTGCAAAGGATTTTGAATTTCTGGATTTAAAAAAAAAGTTTTAAGTATTAATTTTGAAGTATACATACATATATACATACATATTTTTTTAATTTGACTGAATCCATTTTCCGGAAGTGTTTGTTAAAAGAAACAAGTAAAAAAAGCTGTCTTCATGAATGGAAGAAATGTATGAGAGTCATATGTTATATTAATTCGACATAAATGATTTTGACTGCTATATTAGTTCCAATTATAATTAATATTTGTGGAAAAGTCCTTAGCTGATTTAATGAGGGAGTTTTGGCTCACAATGCAATTTTTGAGCTATCGGTTGTTTGGCAGCTGTAAGTTCTATTTATCCGATTTTAATGATTTTCACTGCTAAAATAGTTCTCATAATTTCAAGACTTTAATGGCTTAATTGGAGATGTTTTCGTGCTAAATGAAATATCTGAACAATCAGTTACATGGGAGCTATATTGTATATATCTTTCATCTATATGATTTTCACTTATTCTATAAAGCTTAGAATAGCGGACCTTGTTGCAAAACTTCAAGCCTCTGGTACTTAAATGTAGGATTTATGAAGCAAAATATGATATCTGAAAAATCGGCTCCCATACACGTTATTGTCATCCGCTCTGGCCGGTTCCGACAAATATCTAATAAATTATAGGAGGACATCTGACTGCCAAGTTTCATTTAAATAGCTCAAGAACTGAGGGAGTAGTTTGCGTTCAAACAGACGGACAGACAGACAGACACACAGACAGACGGACATGGCTAAATCGACTCAGCTCGTCACCCTGATCATATCGGTATACTTTTTGATGGGTCCAACTCTAATCGTTCTGGTACTTACAAGCATCGGGCGAAAGTTAATATACCATTTCCAGGAAATGTATAAAAACCCTTTAGACCAACCCATCCGCTGCAGTTGGGATTAAACTATTTGCATTTAGGTCATTTGATTACATTGCATTATAGCTTCACCTATGATACGACAAAAGCTGAACCATATTCGTACATAAATATGTATGTTTGTACATAAATGTGCACTATGTTCACAAATTATAGCACAAGTTCCTATTTGCCTCACGTGGACAATTTATTTATCCTCCTATTATTTAAAATTATTTTTCAATTTAAACATCGTTAATCCTCATACGCACACCGTTAAAAACAATTTCTTAAATTTTATAAAAAAAATTTTAAAAATTTGTATCAACATTTCATCAAAACTTCTAACTTTTTTAAACAAATTTTAGAATTTTGTGGGGTATGCATATATGTTCGTTCTCTTAGAAAAACCATAAACACCCATTTTTGAACTATTTACAAAATAAACAATGATTTAACAAATTTTGAACTTTAAAAACAAAAAGTCATAACTTTTTTGAGTAAGCAGTTTTTTGGCTCATTCAATTTCAGTGCGAGAAAGTGCAAGTTTTAAGTGTCTGCAAGTTATAACTTATTATTGACAATTTTTTTACTGTCAGTTTCCCCGATATAACGCAAAGCCAAATTGTCAAAAATCAGTGATAACTTGCAGACACTTGAAACTTGCACTTTCTCACACTAAAATTGAATGAGTCAAAAAACTGCATACTCAAAAAAGTTCTAATTTTCTTTTGTTTGCCCAACTTTTTCAATATGTGGTTGTTCTATAATTTGTGAACAGAGTATATATCATGTATATTTATAATTTGAACATGCATATTGGATATGGATATTTATTTAATATTAATGTACGTTCACTTGGACGTAAAGTCAAATGATACATTTGCAGGATATACTTAGAACTGGCATTAACTAAGGAATCCTTAACTTTTAAATTATGCGTTGCATCACTCCTTAAGATTTTAATGATTTAAAATTGTTTCTGAATGCGACTGTTAGCGGATTACTAAATTCTTATTTTATTTTCATAATTCGCTTTCTTTCTATCATTTTGCGGGTCTAAAAGTGATTGGAGCCCTTCTGTTTTTGTTTGATTAACAATATTCGCTTTGCCTTTTTTTCAATTTGCGTCGCCACACATAGGCACATACATATGTACATATGTATGTTGGTACGAGTATGTGCAACGATTAGATCAATAACAGTAGGCAAGTATGTACATACATATGTCCGTACATGTATACAGCCACCAGATATGTGGTCGATAATGAACGACTGTTATTAATTCAGCCGTTGGGAATAAGTAGAGCAGGTGGAGTTGGTATGCGATAACGGCGAGGGATTGATTTATCTAAATTAATGTTGAATATGAAAAATCTCTTATAACCTAGAAGTCGGATACGCCTGTGGCTATCGCTTATGGCTTATAATATTTACAAGTATCGATGCTGGGCCTCATTAGTGGAACAGCTTGGCAACGTTTTTCCGCCCTTTTCATTTAGAGATTTTCGTCAGTTACGCCAAATGTTGCACGCACATACTTATATGTATGTTAGTACGAGTACGTACATACGGCTTTTTTGGCTTTTCTTGGGGAGCTCCATTGGCTGATTACGTTCACACCGCTAGACTGTAGTAAATTCCGCAATCAACTGCTATCGAGCAGCTGCTGACGACGATATCAAATGTGTTGCGAATGTTTTTGTTGTAATTTGCACTTGGCTCTGAAGATTGCGGGCCAAAGTTCAAAATAATTAATGACCTCCGGTCAGAGTAAATGAAATGCGTAATTTTTGGAGTAATTTTACGCTCCCTAGTAATACTGTGGCGCCGTAGTAAGGATATTAAATAAAAGGGGAGAACTTGGAGTAGATAAAGATGGTTGGTTGGTTAGCGTTTGAACTTTGATTTATTTATAAGGACAACGAATGCTCAACACTGTATGTATTTAGTACTAGAGATGTCAATTGTGGGCATTTTATTGCTCCCGGGATTTTCGAGATTTGAAAACAAAACCCCGGGACAATCCTGAATTTTACGAAGTTTTGATTCGTAATTTTTAGTTTGTCAAAAAATGTAAGACGTCACTCATCGTTATTATTTTTAATCAAAATTTGGGGACCAATATTAAATATTAATATATTACGATGCAGTAAAAAAAGAAATACATCAAGTTAAAATTAAATACATCACCCATTCCATTTTGAGCGAAGCAGAATTATTCCTTATTTTGATCAAAATGCAATCTTAAAAAAATAAAAGCCTTAAGTGTGTTACCCTCCGACCAGGACCTAAATTTGTTGCATTTAACATCTGCAGTGGAGAAGAATTGCAGCGGCTTAACACTTATTAGTTGGATTGTTGACAAAAAGTTAAATTCTCTCTGTAGGACATATCCTTTATCGCTTTATTACAAAAACGACCAATTTCTTTTACCAAGCCTTCTAATAAATTGAGATTTTCTGCCTTATCCACTTTAAGTAATTCGTCGTTAGTTCTATTAACATAGCTTTTATATACGTAGTACGGATCATTTTCTACTCGAGGAGGATATTCTCCATCTCTTTAGGGAGTTAACAAGCGGTGTTATTCGTCTTATTGTGTTATCGTAATACAACACTTATAAACTTGTTGTTTTTGTTTCTCATGTTAAATTTTCTTATTTCAATACAATATTTTTTTTGTGTGTTTTAGTCGGTCGGCTCATTCTGTTTAATTAGTTGAGGTTTATATTTGGTTGAAAACGTATAAATTGAAGTTAAATGGAATTGTGCGTATACATATTTTTAAGAAACCGACCTCTCATATTTATTATAAGCGGTTTATTGCTGATTAATAAACGAAATTGCATAGTGCATTTATATTTTCCACTATTATTTTAATAGCTGACTATAGAAATACGGCAAATAACATGGATTGTGAACTCGTTTAAAGGCTTTGTTTTGCCCTCGAAACGGAAATTTTTATGAATGATACAAAATTTAAAAAAAGTAAATGGCTATTAAACTCACTGTTTTCTGCAATTCCGGGAATTGAATAGACTTATGCCGAGATTTCAGGACCCCGGGATTGAGACGCCTAATACATAAGTACATACATACTCGTATGTGCCGCATTTGTGTTTTATCTGAAATGTATGATTTGTTTCGCTATATTTCCTGTAAGTTTTCTAGTTCTTTGTTGCAAAGAATTCAATTAATCTTTAATTTTTATTAGAGTGGCTGGTTTTCACTTACATAAATCACATTTCCACTAGTACATACTTATATACTCGTATGCACAGATAATAAATATGGGTGAGCAGATAAGTTTATTTGCCACATTTCGAAGGCGTACTGCATTGTATATGTATATGTACATATGTACATACACATCTGTATAGAAGTAATTGAAAGGAGCGCCCGTAGGGTCAAACATGCGTATTCAAGATAAGTGTAATAATTTAAAACTATGCCGAAATAAAGGATCAAAGAAAGTTTTTTTCTAATTGCAGTCACCCCTCGGCAGGCAATGACAAACATCCGCGTTATTTCTGCATTAAAAAGCTTCTCTGCTGTCGTTCGGAGCCGGCATAATACTGTAGGTTCCTCCATTTGTGATACAACATGTAAAGACGCATAACACAAATGATAGGAGAAGCTATTTAAGAACTCTAAAACTTACTGTAGGAATGTATGGATCTCGCAAATATTAACATCTTGTTATTGATCAACATTTTAGTTGAATCTGGTAACACTACTTAGACTGTCATTTGATCACGCATTACTTTTTAACATTGCTCTTCGTTTTCTCTTGCTTTTTTTCTGCCTGTATGGTTACTTAATTTAAGAAATAAAATTAATTATTGAAATCGGTAAACATCACGTCTTATTGTTTTTAAAAATCTCAACAGTGGCGACGAGGAAATTGACGAAAAGACACTATCTTCACCATTGCTAAGATTTCAGGAATCAAATAAAGAATTTCTTGAAAAAATTCTTCAACAAAACTTATCATCATTGCAGCGCGTGTTAGGCACTGACAGCCATTCGAGCACCGCACCGGTCTTCAGAAGTTTTAACAAAAATGTAAAAAAAGGGTCTACATACATCCAGCCACTAGAACATCGCTTAATTGCCAACAGTGTCACGGAGGATACTGTGAAATGCGCGAGTCTCCTGTCTTGGATCGGTACGGAAACGTTCGAGCTGCTACAAAAGCCAAGCGACAACAAATTAGCAGGGAAGTCCTTCAATGAGGTAAAATCGATTCTTGATAGTCATTTTATTGAAAAGCAATATATTCTGGCTGCTCGCTTTAAGTTTTATTCAATTAGAATGAAGCCAAATCAAACCTATGTGGAATGGGTGGTGAGTTGCGGGGCGTTGCAAGAGAGTGCATGTTCAAGTGCCCTGCAGATGATTGCCAACAATCTTTTCTCGACAGTAACATAAGAGATATGATAATCATTCATACACTACATGACAAAGTGCGAAGCGCGGCCCTACAAAAGCCTAATCCTTCATTTGACGAAGTTTTGCAAATATCCACAGTATATGAATAAACTATCAAAACGTGCTTGGTGATTAAGGGTGAAGGGGACACCCCAGCTGTAAATGCCATGCATCGATCAAAACAACTCGAAAAGAAGAGGAACGGAGATCGAGGTAGATCGCGAAACACGTCTGTTAGCGGTAAGTCTTGCCCTAGCTGTGGATTTGCACACAGCAGAGCAAACTGTTTCCACTATAGAAACAAAACGAAGTGTCGGTCTTGCGGTAAGGTAGGGCATATTGCTGCAGTTTGTTTATCGCATTCTTCGACACGGTCGCATACTCCAAGCCGTAGGAATGAGAATGCAGATAATGTGAACTTAGTGAGTAATGCACTTTTTAAGAGCATAGGCGTCGCCGAAGTTTCATCAGCAAACACGGTTGCTGACAAAATTCTAATAAACATAGACATCAATAACAAACCATTTGAATTTAAAGTAGACACGGGTGCTACGTGCTCACTCATAGGTCTACCTGCATACCGTATGTTAGGCGCACCGAAGTGTGAGCCCCCCAACAAAATTTTGAAAGCCTACGGGGGGAACGTTTTACCACTAATAGGAACAACTTATGTTAAAGCTAAATGGAAGAATACGATCAAATGTTTACCTCTGCTGGTTGTCAAATCTGAACGGGCAATAAATATTCTCGGACTAGACAGGTTTAAGATGCTGAAATTTAAGTTAGATTTGCAAGAAAACGAAAATGTCAATAACGTGTGAACCAGCATCCGGGAATATTCTTAGTAAAATTAGGAAACTGCAAAACTTTTAAGGCAAATATTACACTCCAGCCTGAAGCCAAACTGAAATCGAGCGACTTGTAAAAGCGGAAGTATTAAAAACAATACGTGTAAGTGAGTGGGCAGCGCCAATCGTAGTTGTGCGTAAAGCAAATGGAAACCTACGTATCTGTGCCGATTTTAAAGTTGCTTTAAATTCGCAAATCCAAATCGACCGGTATCCAATACCAAGAATAGACGAGTTATTACACAAGCTACAAGGAGGTAAATATTTCACGAAAACTGATCTTAGCGAAGCTTATTTGCAAGTGAACTTAAGCGATGAGGCAAAAAGGTTCACAGTCATCAATACTCCGTTCCGGCTATTCCAATTTCAGCGTATGCCTTTCGGAATTGCTAGCGCACCTGGAATTTTTCAACGATTCATGGAAGAAGACACGGCGGGTGTACCCCATTGCGCCGTATATTTAGATGACATAATCGTTATCGGTAAAGATAACGACGAACATATCCGTAGAAGAAATATTTAAGCGTTTAAGTTTTCACGGCCTTACATGCAAAGTGGAAAAGTGTTGTTTTGCAGAAAAGCAGGTCGAGTACGTTGGACATATTATCAACGAAACTGGAGTGCTGCCAACAGAAAAGCGAGTCGATGCAATTAAACGTATGCCAGCAATCACTACACTGTTCAATCCATCGAAAAGGCTTCCTCTTATGGTCCTGCATCGACTTCAACGCTGGGCAAGCGTACGAGTACACAATTCATTTCAAAAAGTCTGCAGACAACGCTTCTGCAGATGCGCTCTCCAGATTACCAGCGGGAGATGATTTAGATTTCGACGAGAAGGAAAGCAACTTACTCGGGGTAGACGCAGTATATCAGGCGGCACTTGAAGACTCTATTCTGAATTCCGAACTTCTCAAAAAGCTTACCGAAGAAGACAATACACTTAAGCTAGTTAAGAAATATAAACTGGAAGGCTGGCCTGAGGATTTGCCAAGCCAAGTTAAAATCGATGATTTTTATAAGCGAAGACTTTGTTTATCAGTACACAGTGGAGTAGTACTGATTCAAACAGATTATACCAGAGTCGTATTACCTGCTGTTACGTATAAGAAGCTACTCTTCATGCTACACGACGGGCACTGGGGGAAAGGCCGTATGCAAATGGCACGGCGAAACGTATGGTTGCCGGGTATAGACGCGGAAATAGACAAGTTGCACAACGAATGCACTATTTGCCAAACTAATGTAAGTCATCCGAAACGGGAATTATCGCCTTGGCCGAAGCCCACAAAACCATGGGAGAGGATACATATAGATTTTGTGGGCACATTTTACAATCACATGTGGCTTATTATCGTCGATGCACATTCCAATTTTCCGTACACGGTGAAGCTATCAACAGCCTCTTCGATGACCATAGCAGCACTACAGCGAAACCTGTCGGTAGAAGGCCTGCCGAATACTATCGTCACCGATAATAGAGTTCAATTTACGTCACCAGAATTCAAGCAGTTTTGTAAAAACAATGACATCGACCACCTTACAATAGCACTATTCCACCCTTCGTCGAATGGGTTGGCGGAAAGGTATGTTCGAACATATAAACAAGCTTTCAAAAAGATCACGATAGAAGAAAAAGACGCCGAAAGATCACTGTACAAATACTTAGCGACTTATCGGGCCACACCGAATCCTAAAGATAGCAAGTCACCAGCGGAAAAGTTGCATGCTCGACAGCCGCGAACCATCTTACCCGCATTGTTTCCAACTTCAACAATTCCACAGGCTACAAAATGTAAATACGCCATAGGAAGTATAGTTTGGATGCGCTCCAACTCGAACCGATGGGTTCATGGGAAGATTAGCAAAACTCAAGGCAACCGAATGTATGTTATCAAATCTGGTGGCGCCACCAAGATCAAATAAGGCTCGTCCCTGGAAACAGTAGTATGGAAACAGACGAATATGTTGACATTGACCTGGAAGCCGCAGATGAAGGGCCAAGTGGTGAGAAGGAAAATTCTTCCAGTCATCAACAGCCTGAACAAACTACCGAAATAAAACAAGAGGGCAACCTACTTCGTCGGTCGGAACGCATTAGGGCTAAGACAGTTAGATTTAATCCTTTATAACTAAAAGTAACAAATTGTATCCGAATATTATTATCATTATACTTAAACGAGTTTTAGAGAAACAAAATACTTGAAAATTATGTGAAGGGGAATGTAGGAATGTATGGATCTCGCAAATATTAACATCTTGCTATTGATCAACATTTTAGTTGAATCTGGTAACACTACTTAGACTGTCACTTGATCACGCATTCATTTTTAACATTGCTCTTCGTTTTCTCTTGTTTTTTATTTTTCTGCCTGTATGTTTACTTAATTTAAGAAATAAAATTAATTATTGAAATCGGAAAACATCCCGTCTTATTGTTTTTAAAAATCTCAACACTTACAATTGAATGGGGATAGAACACTGTCTACTCATAAGTGGGCTCCTCCAGCGTATTGCAAGGTACATATATAAGGAAATATATCCATAAGGCTATAAAAGAAGTTCGATTACTTATGTGTTCAACCGACAAAGCCCCTTTATTTTGGTCCTTGGTATTTTTCGCAATGAATTCAAATAAATATGAACAAAAAAATCAAGATATGTTATATAAAACATTTAATGAATATCTTGAAAGCTGCAGAATTGCATCTACAAAGTAATATCCATTCGTCTTGGTTTCTTCGCCATTATATTCAATATTTCATGTTCAGTAACTTATATCCCTGTGGATATTTAGACGAACCAAGTCATTTAATATTTGCTCTAGTTCGAATACGCAAGGAAGCAAGTGTAACAGGCAGTGTCGCCCCAATCTGCAGGAACCGATGCACTGTGCGGTAAAGCGACTTGTCGCAACTGTTGAGTGCATCGATGAAAGTTTTTGGTCACTGGTCTAATATATGAATATGCCTGTTTAAAATGAGAACATAACGATTAATATACGCATAAAAATAATAATATACTATCGTAAAGAAAAAGAGATCCATGATTAAATAATACCTTTGCCACATCCTGATTTCAGCTACGAATTCTTCAGTTGTTACCAAAACATCGTTTGGCCATTGTGTTTCAAAAGTATTTACTGTCTTATTTAGCTCTTGTGCATTAAGTTCTATGCACTTTGAAGGAATAATATTTTGTGTCTGAGACAGAATTTTGCGATGAGTGAGAAATTTATGTAACAAACTACAGCGTTTGATTGTTTATTTCAAACATGGTTCCACCAAAAAAAAAAAAGAAATCCTATAATTTTTCTTTTTCACCATAATTCAAAAAACTTTTCTGGTGTTTGGTAGTTATCACGCCTTTACCAATTTTTTACATGTAAAAACAAAGAAATTTTATTCGCAGGTAATAAATACTGTTTCCGTGAGTAAAGGATTAAAAAACAGACTTCGTCACCTGAACTATTAATGTACATATGGGTTGATATAAGCAGCATGCATTACAATGTTACTGATCAGCTACTCTATTATTATATTATATACATATTTGTAGTGTTCGTCGAGTAATAAGTTTACATCACTAAACAACAAAACATCTAACGAAATTGAGTTATGGAAAACTTTATTCAATATTTGAAATAAAACTTTATATATGTCATTTCAATTTTTAGCAAAAATTTCAGGGAGGTTTGAACGCCCAAAAAACCCTTACTGCGTTCGCCCCTGACAGAAACACTCGTAAGAATCACTAATATGAGGAATTTTACTTTAAATATTTTTACACTGCTACCATTTATACAAAGGTAAATGAGACAATATGAAATAAAACTATTTTAATTTAATTTACTTAAAAAAAATGTACTTAATGCAATGTGCTGTTTTTAATTGACGAATGCAAAATAAACATTAGAAACCCATTAGAATTCAAACTTAGAATACGATTAGATAACTATTATTTTTCTCGATATCGAGAACTAAGTCCCCTTATTGTAGATAATGTTAAAGTTCCATATGTTTTTCAAATAGTTTTCTAACGTTCTACTTTAAAGAAATATATAAGAGTTCGACTAGTCTCTAATCATCTAATGCTACTGGGCAATGTGCTGTGATTATTGTGTGTGAAGACACATTATAACTGGTAACTTATTACTCTCTAATATGAGTTCCTTTATACTACTAATAGAAGGAAGATTGTGTGACACGACTATTGTTCTTATCCTGAGTATCAATATTTTCCGTATATTGTTTGCCGCTGATACGAAAAGACACCGAGACTTTTAATCCAATCGATCGAAGGACTCCGTTTTGTTGCAAATTCGGTAGAATAATTAGAATGACTAAGGAAGATTTCAACATCTTGCTTGCTTCTGGAAATTTCTTCTGGACCTAAGATCAAGTACACACTGGAAGAATGAATTCATCAAAAAGGGTTACCAGTTCGTAAATTAACAAGTGCAACAATAGCCATATACGATTTAGTGTGTTTACTTAGTATAAGAATAGTAAGCGTTTTTAAAACTTTTTTTTACTTTACTATTGACTAACTTTATATATAAAACTAATATTTTAAATAACTGAATTTAAATACTTTATAGAACTTATTGGATTTGTTTTTGGTTTTTCAGTAACGAAACTGTCGAAAAAGTCCCTAAAAGTTATCACTTTTCACAAATTATAATACATACATATGTAAAATTTTTTAAAATTATAATACAAGATTCTAAAATTGTATAGCAAAGGTAATATTGCTTTAAGGTACTATGATGTAGATGGTTAATTTCATTGCAATACCGCGAGCAAACGAATTTAAGGCGTTAAACTTTTCTATAATTAGTGATTTAGAGAACCGCAAAAATTCGACAGATTGTGTGCAACACCTCCCACTCAAAAAACTCACACATCAACGTGGGGTGCAGAGTGCCCATCGCTGTCAATGTCTCAAGCCGCAAGTGGATGAATCAACCTGAAACAGTAGCAATGAAATGTGGTGCGTTCGAGTGGAAGGCGCGCAACCTTTATCAATACACCTTCGCTGCACCATTCGTCTCAGCAGCAAACGTGTCACATCGCCCACCCTGCTCCTCATTTGATGCCTCATATCGGCAATGTAAAAATATAAAATTTCCTAAAATTAAACTTGACATGTGTATCCTTTTCATTAACTCTCGCCAACCGCTGATCTGAGCTGTTCCGACTGCTGCCTGTCCACAAAGATTTCAATTTGAATTTTTGAAACCCACTGCTGCACCATGGCATTGACAATTGAGTTGTTTTGTTCATTCCGAGCTGACGCGCTGCGTAACAAGCTGTCATTGCGATTTGACGCTAAGTCAACTACGACGCAGAAACATGTGGCAGTGCCGGCGGTGAACCAAGCGAGCCTCAGCGGACGGCCCAGTTGCCATACCGAGTCTTTGGTCGTCCAAGAGTGGCTAGGAGTTGGGGATTGAACACAATATTTGTCATTTGACAACCGCAAATTTGATTGCATTTCATGGTTAAACGTCAAAGAGAGTGGACGTTACAACCACCAACACCGTCACGTTACGCACTGCCATAATCTTTAGCAGCACAAAGAGGATATCAAAGCAGCACAATTGTTATGATGGCAACCGAATCGACTACACATTTATTAAAACATAATTCAAAAATTGAACTTTGCGAAAAGAAGCTGATGTTGTTGTTGTTGCTTTTGGCCCTTATGTACAACTACGAGTATGTTGTAGCGCATTCAAATTCCACCCCCAAAAATTCAGTACGAGTACGTGCAATAACGTCATAAGGACTATAACAACAACAAACAGAATGTTTACAGCCAAATGCAGTTAGAAGGGTATGCTGCGATGACAGAGTGGTTGATTGCTCTTACTATTGTTACTGCTCTTGAAAGGCTTTTGTTGCATGTTTGTTAAAATTTGATTTAAACACTTTAAATTGGATTATCTTGAATGTAGAGACTTTCTTTAGCTACCAGAAAATGCGTAATCAAACTGGAACAAAAAGAAAAAGGCAAATATTTGTAAAACCAAATAGCCAATGCCACAGAAGAATGTTAGTTGTAAAATTTCGCAAAGTGTGTGGTACAAAAGTGTCATGTGCCCTTAACATGTTTTTATGTATGTCCCACTTTAAAAAAATCGTACCTAATAGTAACTCACATTTTTCGCCTCTGTACCGTTATATTAATATACGTAAAAGGTGTTACTTAATGATGTTGTTGCAATCTAATTTATGCATTTTGCATCTGGAACAAGTATTTGTATGTTTACATAAATATGTATGTACGAGTGTGTATGTACATAGGACCACTGCCCAACAATTGCCTACAACAAGACGCAATAATGAACTCCTTAATTGCCATATTTTGGTTTAAAAATTAGAGAAGGTGCATAATGACAATCGTGCTGAGGTAAGCCAGCATGCAAAGAAGGACGTAATGGGGTGAGGTAGAAAATCGAATGAAAATTTGTGTAGAATTGCATGCGAAACGCAAAAACTTTCAGAAAAAATGCATACACATGTATATATGTATAAATAAAAATCTCAAGAAACACGACAACAGAAAAATTGGTAATTGAAACAGCAAAGGACGTTATTCAGAATGCCACCGAGACTTTAGTTTACCGCTTCAACTTTGCTTCACGTCATAATAACACACTATGTTATGTATGCAATGCGAAATACGCGCCGCCGCATGTGTATAATTCGCTTTGCTGCTGGCGTATAAAACAAAAAGCTTATATTAAAAAAGTAATTGTCGCACATAACGTTTTGAAAGGGCGTAAAAGGTTTCTGAGGCCGAAATTAACCAAAATAAAAATATATGAATATTACATGTCTTCACATCGGCTTTGCATTTAGTTAGACGTTGTTCGGTAGTTTTGTTCCTTAACTATTATATTTTGGGTTTATCGACTAATCAATTATTAATTCGATATCTTTTAAGGAAGTTGGTAAACTGCAATCTACCGAAGTGAGTGTGAATAAACTATAATGGCCTGTTATAAAGGCGGCGGTTAAGATACCTTAATCTTGATTAGAATTAGCTTGTACACAGGCTGGCGGACAAATAGTAATGTTCTAATGCACATCTCTTTTTATTCTATATAAATTCCTTTTCAATGCTACAAAAAATCATTATTCGAGCAAAGTTATAATATCCTTTTGACAAGTACACTCAAGTGTAATAGTGCAAACAAACCGAGCTGATTAGCTCAGTAAACTTACTAACCTGTTCTTATTAAAACTTTGCATTTACAATATACAAAATAACTAACAACAAATGAGCACCTTTATTAATTTGACAAATATTGTAACTAACAAATTTCAAATAAAACTTTTTATATGTATTACCAAATTTTCGTACAAAAATCCCTTCTATTGGTCAAAATAAACTTGCTTATAAGTATTTCAAACTATCTTCATCAATACTTGATTTTTATTAGAAAATTTAAATAAAAAGGAAATTTCGTTAATTACAATTATTACACATTTTTATGGGATATGTTGCTTAAATATGCAATCACGGCAAGTTATCATGTTATATTTAATATTTTTAAACCGACTTGATGTATGTATCTACAGTCGTGGCCAAACAATTTGCAACCGAATTTAAAATCATACCTACTTACATATATTTATGGATTCACTTTCAGGAATTTTCAATTTTAATGTATATTATTTACTAACATAAACCGTATAAATACAAGTTTCAAAGTTTGTAGGATATGAAATAAACTCAGCAAATTTTCATCTAAATTTAAAATATTTTTCTCAGATGTGTTTGAAATACAGTTTTATAGTCCATTAAATGTAATGATCTGTAAGTCTTTAGAGGCTAAAAACTATCATTGATTTTGAGATTTTTTTGCCACATTTGCCTTCATATATCTCATAAACATTTATTATTTTCTTATCCAAATTGACTTTTTAAATTTTAAATGTTTTATTTAAAAAGTTGTTTGAAAAGTAACAAGCACAAAGTTGATTTTAAACTCTGGTATCACGGGCGATCAGCCAAATACGTTTTGCTGCTCTTAGAACGCGTTAGCTTAAAAACTTTAAATAAGGGTTGCTTTAAATGAAAGTACGTAGATACATATATAATCGATATGTTACTAACAACTATTCGAATTTTTTGATTTTTCGATTTAGGATCTAAATACGCCCCGGAATAACTACAATAGTCACTGCTTGGTTTTAAAATATCCTGACACGCATTAAATTAACCGCGAAGCGATCAAAATCTAGTTATAATCGTTCTCGTATTTTCCACTTTTTTATTTTTCACAAGGCATTCACTTTAAATCTTACTGTACGACACTTAACAACACGACCTTTGCTTTGCCTGCAATGTAGTGAAAGCACTCTCACCCTCTGCTTACAAGATTCCCTTCCAAAGGAATCAGAAGCGTGGCATGTTCGAAGGTAAAAGTGTACATAAGTATGTATGTATGGAAGCACACACATATCAGCTTTATATTGCGATCGATTAAAAGAGTAGAACCCTAAAATGTCTACCACACATGTGCTGTACCACATATGCAACCAATATGTTTAATACTTGAAACAAAACCTTGAAGTGTTGGTATGTAGAAAAACGCAATTATTCGTGTTGCGGTTTTGAGATTTTGAAATTTTTACTGCATTTAATGCCATAGACACGCAGCCACATGTGTGCACCCAGTAAGCGTTGAGGTTAGTTACCAATACAGGACGATGATTTTGTATTCTTAAGGCTTCGAAGAGTATTTATTTGGGGAATATTTAAAAGTTATTGCATTTAAAGCTAAACCGTGAACTTATTTAATGATAGCATAGTTTTGATAAAAGTTTCTACACCTTTTCCAACAGTATTTCAGAAAAACTCAAATGTATTTCAGAAAAACGCAAATGTATTTCAGAAAAACACAAACGTATTAATTTCGTCTTTTCTGAAATACATTTGGCTTCTTCTGAAATACATTTGTGCTTTTCTGAAATACATTTGCGTTTTTCTGAAATATATTTGCGTTTTTCTGAAATACATTTGGCCTTTTCTGAAATACATTCGCGTTTTTCTAAAATACAATTGATCTTATCTGAAATACATTTGTGTTTTTCTGAAATACTGTTGGAAAAGGTGTAGTGTGAATCAAAAATGCCGAACTAAACTATATTCTAGTGTCTTAAAGTAATTCCCGAATCGTAAATTAGATAATTTATGGAAAACCATAAGTTTTGTATGGCTAGGCATATGGTTTGCTGGGCAAATGTATGTTTGTATATATGCGCATATATATATATTGCTTTATATATAAATATATATGAATATAGATACTATATATGCGTCTAGTTTGTATGTATATGTATTTGTTGTGGAAAGTGTGTTTAGATTGCAAACGTTCGCCGTTTTATGGGCGCCACCTTGTTTTTATTGGCCATCAGCGCCCGCCGGTATTCTTTCATAAATGTGGTTTGCGGGCAAGCCAACGCGACACCAGCTTTGGCGTACATGGAGGTGCATAAGTATTTAAATACATATGTACGTTTGTAAATCTTAATACCCATTATGTGTGCAGAGGAGCAGCCACATTTTTTGTTGTACCACGAAAACAGGTGTAAGCCCCCCGCATGAAATTCTACTAGTTAGTATACAGAGGGTTTCCTCTCCAAAGCGTGGCAAAAGCAAAAATATACAGCTTCAAGTTCGCGTTTTGGAGTATTTTTACTTTTGTTTTGAAAACTAGATAACCCTAGTTATTGCTGGAACGGAGAGGTTAAAAACCCACGAGATTGTTTGATTTTAAATTTGCAAGACGTCAATGCCGTTTCAGCTGTTTTAAAACCGTCTTTTTTGCAATACTGATGCCATAGAAGAATTGCAGAGTTCAGTTCTGTTTCAATGCGACATGTTTAATCATTGTCGTAAATTTGAGCAGCAGTCACAATTTCACCGATCGAGTGTTTAGTATGATGTGCTCGAATAAGTCCCTCTAAAGACAAAATTTTCAAAAACTCCCACTTAAATCTCGAAATCAGAGAAGTGATCATGTGATCTAGGTAGCGGTAGTAGATCGAAAATCTGTTAAAGAGACAATGACTACTGCGCCGACACGAACCAGTCGAGTTTACCGCGAGAACGCGAAAAACACCAGTCAGTGTTTCGTACGCACGAGCCACTGGTAACTTTTTTTTGTAACACGAATGTGTCGTGCGTTTGTGACTGGTTCGTGTTTGGCGCAGTAGTCAGTCGTATTTCGTTTTCTCACTGTGCAATTCAACAGGTGATGGCGGGTTATTGAAATCTCCGTCTTCGCTACTCAATATAAATTTTAATACTGTTATGTAGGTATTTATCTTTTTCTTCGGCGATGTTGTCTTCTGTATTTATTATCATAACTTTCAGGTTCTTGTGAGCGTTTAAAATATAAATTTGCTTTTAGGGACAGCTGTAAAAATATTTTGTATTCCCATAACTGGTTTACTGTTAGACTTATATAATTCGAATTAAATAAAAAAAAGTCCAGCGACTGTAGATCCGCCACTGTATTAACTTATATTATTTACTCGGAATGCATCAAAGTAGATTCCACCTTTAACTAATTAAAACATAAAAATAAAAATCTTAAAAAACTTACAATAATTATGGTTGCTACCGCCGCTGTTGCCAGTTGACAACTGACACCGCTGTGAGGAAGCAATCAAACAACATTCGAAAGTAAACATTGATTATTAAAAATATTTAAAAAAAAATCGACGAGCAACATTTCAAATGAATTGTCGACAGTTTGCAAGCGAAGTGTAGAGATTTAACGAAACGTTTGCAACGATTACTTTAATATAAGCTTCTAAATGTACACGTTTTTTACATCTATTGCAATATTTTTATTTTTTATTCTGAGACTCTGGTGGTTACCCTCACGCTACTACAAGTGGCATATCCACTTTTAACTACAACAATTGACATATTGACAACAGGGAAAACTGTCAAACGAGCCGACTTGCATTTTGCAAGTGTCGCTATTTTAAAAGTGGTAATATTGGTTAGAAAAAATTGTGGTTGTTTTCTTGTTTTTTTTTTACACATCATTATAAATCTAAGTATAATTACATACCTACGTACCCCAATCAACATTCGAAAAATTCTCTAAAGAAATTATTTATTTTCGAGTTGATTTATAATGTAAACACATTAATTGAAATGTTAGATATGTTTCCCCCATTGGAACATTTTTCCGATTGCATTAATGTTTGGACGAACCGTTCCCCATGTTCATTTGATATGGTTAGGATTTTCCTACATATGATTTCAACTGATGATAAAGAACAACCACGTTGTTTAAAAACTCGATTCAAAATAGTAGTAAATGAAAAATGAATGAGATTAATAACCAACGAATGACAGAAAGAATTTAATTGAAGGAAATTTCAGGAAACAAGCACTAAAACAGACCCATTCTGCTGCAAGACAATTTTATAGCCCGAATATACTTTAAGCAAAATTCAAGTGGGGAGATTAAATTTAATAAATCTATAAATAGCAATATTGATTAATTTACCTTTCAGAACACGTCTACTATGGAAGTACAATATGGCGTATGAGTAACATTATTACTTTGCTGAGTAACTTAAACTTCTACCGGACGATAATTCAGCATAGCTCAGGTAAAACTCAAGCATAAATGTTGATTGGGTTTTACTATACTCTTTCATATTTTTTGTATGGATGCCATTTGTAATTGATGGGCAAATACTTGCTTACTTATTCGATATAACAACAAAATTAAATTGATCGGCGCTATTATAACCACATATTGCGCAATAGCGAATAAGTGCATTAAGAATATCAAGCCTATTGCATCTTTAGAAACCGAATAATTGTGTGTTCTCCCATATAAAAAGAGTATAAGATTTCTCTCTAAAACTTCTGTAAAAATGATTACATATATATAATCTCACCGCGAAAAACATTTAGGCATCGAATGATTTTATATTTTACTACCCTAAACCCACGGCGTCGTCACACGGCGCGGGACATCAGAATATATCTAATCAAAAATAATAATAATTGTTGTATTGTAGTTCAACCAAAAAGATTTTCCTACAAAAATTGGCCTTTAGCTTATTTAAAAATAAAATAATGAAATTAAACTGGTCGAAAATAACAAAAATTAACAATAAAGTTGAGTCTGCCTAAGAAACAAATATAAATATACAAAATTTGTACAAAAAACAACCACACAATCAGCGGAACAGTCGCCCTTGATTGTAGTGAGTTGTAAGGGAATAGGAAAAAATAACAACAGCTCACACAGCGTAAGCTTAGCTCAGCCTGTTGAGGTGCTGGCTTAAGAGCTGCGTGGTGGTGCGGGTTCGACTCCCGCGGAAGCAGTGAAGAAAGAAGCCTGATAAGGAAATGTGGTGATTTCCGAAATAGTACTGTAACTTCTACCTCTTTAGTGTTGTTGTTTTTTTTTCTCGAATTTTTCCAACAAAAATTGGCCTTTAGCTCATTTAAAAATAAAATAACAACAAGAATTTTATTTTTTATTTTTTTGAGATCTGGCAACACCATTTACAAATTTTACCGGGGTAGAGACTAATAACTGTGCAAGTTTTCAGGTAATACCGTGCTGCGGTTCAAAAGTTTTAAGGACACAAACATACAGATTTTCACATTTATATTGTACATAGAAGATTTTCGGCCTTGGCATCCGGAGTAAAACTTGATTTTAGGAAGCCTTTCGAATATAAAAAAATTCAACTAATTTCAGTATATTGAGCCAATTTAAATATAAGAATTAATTTTTTTAAACAAAAATGGAATGACTGTTTTACGAATCTCATCTAAAAATTGATATACATGCCCGATGTTTCATTTAGCGACTTTTTAAATATTTGATATAATTGTGGGTGACAAAAAATTTAGCTACATATGAATTTTTTTGTTAATTTTTCTGTAAAATATACTTACATGTATATATATTTAAAATTTTTTCTGCGGTAAGAACTCCATATTCTAGTCACTACCAATATAATTTTAACCAATACCAGGTTTTTGCGTTGCTGTGAAATAATAATAAATAATATAGTGCAAAACATTTTTTTTAACGGAAACCCCTTCAACACAGGTCAATAGTAGTGATCGAGAAAAGTAAACCTTTACATGTTTCAAAGTTGCCTAGTTTATAAAATATGTTAGCGTTAAAACTATGGCACTTATTTAAAAAAAATTATAACTTCATTACACCGCCTTATACAACTTTATAATCCAGTAAATCGTTTTTCCTCTTGTTCTACGTTCATCTCTATTAGACTGGGCCAAAAACAGCGAATATTTATTTTTTAACGGTACTCTGAAATTATCATTCATATCATCAAGTTTTTTTTTGCAAAGCCACGATTTTTATCTAGCATTTGTACGTAATTCATCTGAAAATATTTTCCTGTGCAGCTTCCTTAAGGAAATTCAATTTCTTATAAAAAAAGCTTTGATTGTAAATTGTCGCCAAAGTGTTGTATTTGCTGCATTCAAATATTTTATACTGGGGTTGGCATCGCATAAAATGATCAATCTGGCGATTCGTTTTTGGCAGTACTCTGCAAGAGGGCCATCTTCGCTGGAAACACGTAGCCAGAGGCACACCCCAACGAGGCGTTTTCTCGCGGACGACATAACAATCATAGCACAAGTTTTAAGTGATTTGCTGCAAAATGCTCTTAACACTGTTAGCACCTGGTCTGTGGAGTGTGGACTCCACATCAATCCTACCAAGACCGAGGTAGTACTATTTACGGGGAAATATAAAATTCCCAATTTCAAACTACCAACTGTAAATGGGGTAACCCTTTCAACCGAGGTCAAATATCTAGGAGTCGTTCTAGATAAAAAAAAACTTGGCAGAATATTAAAGACCGCTCTAGGAAAGACATTAATGCTGTCTATGCATGTAAGACGGCCATAGGGAAGAAATGGGGAATAAAGCCACACATCGTACACTGGATGTATACAGTTGTGGTAAGACCTGTTCTTTTCTACGGAGTCGCTGTATAGTGGCCGGCTTTGAACAAGAATCTACCCAGAGCAAAGTTAGAGCGTGTACCTCTGGCAGCCTCCATGCTTATCACGGAAGCTTTGCTCTCTACACCCACTAAATCTCTGAAAATAATGTTAGATCTTCCCCCGGTAGATCTCTATGGAAAATTTCTGGCAAGCTGTAGAACGGTCAGGCAAAATACGATATAGCCGTGGAGAGATATTAGATCCGGACATGCAAAGGTCCTAGAAACTCCACCGGATAACCTAAGTAAACTAGATAATACCACTCCTCTTCTATGTTTTGAAAATAAGTTTTTCACAAGAATTTCCCGTGGATCTATACCCAGAATCGATGGCATACCACAAGACAAATCTGGCCAGTAGTTGATGTGAAGCGCTCTAAAACTCTCTTATATTAGTGGTTGGAGTGATAACTGGGGACTGCCGGCACCCACTGCCACATTATCTTTCCCACTGCCCTGGCCTGGCTAAGACGCGTAACCAATTAGGCAACCAGAGAGACCTCTACTGAGAGAGGTGCACTCGTCGTTGTAAACAATGATTAAGGTTCATCCGGTCTGCGGTATTATTTGCTTCACAGTCATGGGTCGACCCCAATTAGCTTTGGAGATGCATTTTACTCCAGGGTTTCCATCCTTTTCTACAAACCCACGGGCATTGGGAGCATATCAAGGTTAGTTCTTCCTCGACCTATCCTAATATCAGAGGTTGGTCTGGCTAATACCGCCATCTACCGTCACTGCCCTCGAGTTGCCCACCACACATTTTACTCGGCATGTCTTACTGCGGCTATACTCTCGCCCTCTGGCTAAACTTTGTGGGAATTTCAAAACAGAATTCGTAAAACTGTTTTTAACTCACAATTCTATTGTATATTTTCAAGTTCATTTTTATATTTTATATTTCCTTTAAAATGGAACGATTAAATGAAAAGTTAATTTTTTGTAATTTTTTCCTCAAAAATATTTTTAAATAGGACCATTTTTCAATTGCGATGACTTTTTTTTCGTTTGATATGCGTATTTTTATGCTTTGTAAAAATTAGTAAAGGTAAAAATCGATATTCTTGGAAAATTGTATTAGATATATATACATACATATGTATACATATATCTATCTACGCATACTTTCATGTGTATGCACGTGCCCAGTGTACACGTATATAATTTTCCATATAGGCATTTATTCTCCAAAAATTTAGCACTTTGAATATGAATAAATGTGTAAATAAACTACGTCGACTCCAATCTGTGTATGGCAAGAAAAAACGAAAAGGTTCAACATAACTGAAACACTTCATAGCTCTCAGAATAAGGAAAACGCAATCAGAATACATACATACTTATATTAGCTAAAAATGGTAAGGGCTATCCACTTTCAAAAGGAAGTATGTATGTATGTATATGCGCACATATAGGACATATACAATTTTTAGTAGCAATACACATACTCGTACATACTTACATATGTTTATATATATGCATGTAATTCATGCATTTTTCTTTAGGCAAATTTTTGGCCAAACTTCTACTCGACTCTTTGT
Source organism: Philophylla caesio (assembly GCA_963971545.1). NCBI lineage: Eukaryota > Metazoa > Arthropoda > Insecta > Diptera > Tephritidae > Philophylla > Philophylla caesio. Next base: position 63,928,629 of record OZ020608.1, on the reverse strand, counting down.
CGATTACTATGAAGAATGCAACAATTTTAAAACATTTCCGAACATTTTATAACAGAAATATTTGTGGTTATTTTGTTCGTGATAACTTAAGAAAGCACTTTTATCATCCGAAATGTAATATCCCGAGCTTCGCACCTACGACATACCTAATAGTAATCAACGCGCAAACCAATCGTCTACGAATGCCACCACAATTCCATTCACTTTCGCCTGCACGCGGACAACTAAAGTACCCGTACTTGGTTGGGGATAATGTAGAAATAAGAAATTCATCCTTTTAACTTGATTTGATCACGTACGCGAAAGGGAATTTCAGCGTGCTGCATATGCCTTCAAACGTTGTTTGCCCCTCTTCATGGCTAGCACAAATCACAAAAATAATATAAAAGGGGAAGGAATAGTATGTTGCAGCATTTAAAGAAGGTCTAATAGGACTTCGGTGCTTTAATAAACCACACATGGCGCAAAATATGGCATAAACACTTACTTGAAACACATAAAAAATGTATGGAAACTTAAGAATATATGTACATATGTGTGTATGCTTGTATATTCACCACATGTATGCGCACAAATTAGCCGTACTAATTGAAAATGTATAAACAAGATTTTTTTTGGTTTTTGTAATAAATAGATTAGCTCAATAGAGGCATCACAAAAAGTACTGAAATTAATGAAAAATCATAAGTTTTCTATCTAACACGTACTGTGAGAACACGGGGTTGTGATTTCTTTAAACATATAGTATAGCGCGCAGTAAGTTTCAGCGTTTTCAAAAATGCATACAGAGCAAAGTGAATGGAATGATCGGCGAAGAATATCTCTTGCCAATAATTGCTAATTCGTACTGAGTAGGCAAAAGGATATAGACATAGTGTAGCGAATTGAAATCCAAATTATGTTAAACCACTAATGACAGGATATTTTCTTAACAGGTTATAATTTTTACGTAATTGCATATCAACTATTCACACAAATGGTCCACGATAAAAATATACTACAACCTTATATGTATTAACCAATTCGGATTATTTGAGAGTATTTTTTTTTGTTTTCATTTTTCAACTATGCAGTTAAAAAAAATTCGAATTAAGAAGTTAAATTTAGGGGAACAAAAATTGTTCGGAGATAAATATGGAGGTGACCAGAAAAAAATAATTCGAGCAAACTTTTGCCTAGAAAATATGTACTTTCAAACAATTTTTGCACAGTTTACTTTAAGTTGGTTTCATTCGTTTTCATAAAAAATGAGTACCTTTGACATAAAGGCAACTAGTATACGAGTATTTACAGTATGTTCTTAAAAAACCAAATATATTAAGTAGTTTAAACACTTCCAAACAAAAACATTAATAAAACTAATGTCTTTTATCAGATGTTATAACAGATGAATATAATAAACATGTCTAATATTGCGGGCTTCGGATGTGATTGAAAAGCAATGAAAACATAAAGTTTTTTCTGCCGTAAGAATTACTTGACTTAGATTTCACCAATTTTTAATATTCTTAGAAACTTTGAAAATCATAAAAATTCTTCACCAATTTATTTTAAACTTTGCTGTACAAGTTCGAAAAATATTGTTTATGTTAAAATGTATTTCTTTGCGGAATAGTATGTTAAGATAATACAGGTTATTGATTGTTCAAGGAAATCGATTAATTTTCATATGTAGATGTAAATTAGCAAACACATACATACATACTACATGTTACTAGTTTCAGTACTGGAACCCCACAGTGAGTAATTTTGGCTATGATATAACATATTCTATATAGTATACCAATTTGTTGGTTGATTTGGAATTGTAAAAGTACGAGTTCGTACTAGAAATCGAAACCCGTACTCAATAAATTCATTTATTACAATAATTCAAATTTTCCTAATGCTAATACAATGTTGAAATGTAAACTAAAAATGGTAATGTGTTTGGATTGTCAATGTTCAGATGTCTATGACATGCATTTCCTTACAGAATGAACAAAACATCACTTCATTTGTAACATATATTTTCTCTACATCAACTATTTTCTAGCGTCAACTATTTGTGTATGATGACGGCCGCAACATAGCCTGGTAAAACAGTAAAATTACTTTCGGAAATTATTTGGTAGAAGTTATAGGTATCGTCGAGCGGTGTCGATACAACATAAACAAAATTAACATGTTTCTGCTGTACGGTTCGTGTTTTATTGTTGCTTTTTGAATATTGACAGGAAGAAAGAAGGGAAAAAAGATTAATTCGCCTCTTTGCCATTAAACGTTCCCTCCCGAATTTCAAGACATTTCCGGCCTCTTTTTCTGAAGCCATGTAAAAGTAATTTTGAGTTAAATGAGCCACTCCGTAGTTTGTGCCAGGATTTTAACACTCATTCCGGTTCTTTTGATACTTCAGACTCACTTTTTTACGTAAAGAAAACTATACTCAATGCTCTCAATAATTGATACAAACATACTTATATATTACTACTCGATCAGCTGATGAGCATTTGTTCTGTAGCTGAACAGTTTTAGATCTCGACACTTAACAAACTTCTGCCTTTCATGACTCGGCGCAGCATATGTATATGAAAAAAAAAATTTTTTTTTTTTATATATCCGTGCGTCATACGGATGCGCCCCTCGCGTCGGTCGGGCGGGTATGGAGGGAAAAAAACCGTTGGGATTATTATTATTATTATTATTATTATGAATTGCCCAGAACCCCCCAACTTTTTACTTGAAATTTTTTTTTTGTTCTTGATGCACTAATCTTTTATATATAATACTTGACGATTTTATTCTTATGGAAACGCAATTAAAGTGCTCATTGAAGTGGGATTTAATATTCCCGTATATGCGAATGACTGTAGACGTAAAAATTTTAAGCTGAGAAGAATATTCACAATGAATTTACAAAATTATTCAAAGTATATCACAATGCCAAATCTTGTTGTTTTTAAATAAATATGTTTTTAAATTTTTGATACATATTTCATTTTTTTACTATTTTTAATTAAATAATGTTTTTTTAATTTTTATATTATATAAACTTGTCAATAAACGCATACAAAATTCTTCAAAACGTGTTTTTGTTTTCTTAATTTTGAATTTAACAATCTTATTGCGTTACCTCACAGTTTTTTCAATCATTCATCTATGAGAAGGGTTCCTGTAAACTTTATTTTTATTGCTTAGTATCGGTTTGTTAATCCTAAAATTTATAATGCAACAAATTTAAGTTAAATAAGGTGTGTTAAATACGCCATCTGCTCGCCTAATTAACAACGAAACACTTTAATAAGTACACAACTCTCCCTTCGCAGGTTTATTTTCATACTCATTCCATTTAAAATCGTTCAGGCTTAGCTCGGCTGTTTCACAATTTCTTGCCCATTCCATACACAAAGCGCTTTAAATACATTGTTACCGTGATTTTTTTGTATAATCTTAATGTTTAACGCCTGAATACGAAGGTCTTAATCGCACTGGAAAGCAATTTCGGCGCGCACGTTTCTTCGCCAGTTATTTGAATGTCGCTGAGAATACACCACATTTTTTGCCGTTTAACCCTTCCAGTCCATTACCATTACGACACTAAATTTTATGGTTGAAATTAGAACGAAATTACCTTGAGTTATAAGAAAATTAATTTGCCTAGCACTTTTCCTCCGAACATTTTTTAAGTCTAGGTCAGCGTTACCACTTATGTTAAATATTACTATATGTTTCTCATTCTTCTAACTTTGAAATATTGATAAAATTATTATGTTTGGGTAGTAAGTGCGCGTAATTTATTTGCTTTAATAACTCTTATCAACGGTTAGGATTTTATTTTAAAAAGTATTTACTTTCTTTTTGTTTGCTGCTGCTTCAACAATAGATCAAAACCCGATTTAAAAATTTTTATCAAATATGGGACATATGTATATTGCTTTTGTCATCAATAAACAAAGTGTTTTAAAGTTTTGAAATCGGACAATTACTAAGCTAATCTCTCATATTGTCCAAATGACAATCCTACGCAGTTTTTCTTCAATTTAAAACTCATGTTATCAAAGAAAACCCTTTTAAAAAAATTGGACAAATGGAGTGATTAAATCTTCTTTACTAAACTCGCCATGAAAGTTTATTATGTTTAAAATTTTTAAAATCGTTCTTTAAACCAGGCTTACAATTATAAATGTAACTGCAATTTCTGCAAACGCGAATGTGACACCTTCACACACACATATTAGTATATATAAATTTAAACTTAAGTTTAATTATTTAATTTAATCCGAAAACAGATGAAATCAGATTAAATATTTTATAGTAACCAAAGAATTCAAACATTTTTTAAAACCAACATGAGAAAGAGTTCTTACATCTATTTAATTGCAACACAAAGAATATAGGCAAATAACACTAATAAGATCCTAATATTGTTGAATAACTAAAACCATTTCATCAATGCAATATTTAGTGCAAATTCTATTATTACGTTTAACACTCTTAAGGGTGTATCCTACTTCAAACACCGGAAAATTACCTTTTCTTATAATTTTTTGAAAACAATACTATTGAATATTTTTGAACGCAACTTTTTGCAAGTTAAACTAAGAGATATAATAAATAAACTGACGGTAGCTTCGCCATCGCCACGATTTTTCTCGTTTAAATCATCTGAAACAGAAAATTCAACTTTCTTTGTATTCAGTAGACTTTTGATTATATCCGGAACCAGAATATAGTCGATAAAGTTAAAATTGATAATTTTACACTATGTTAAATGACGATATATGATTTTTACCATGTTTTCGAGTGTGTATTGTTAACGAAAACATATTTAAACAAATGCGTTTTGCATAATTTTGGTTCTGGCTAGAAATATGAGATTGCTAAGTAAACTGTAAAAATTCCAAAGCAATCGAACTAGTATTTTTGTAGTTATCGTGGCGACCGTTTTAAAAATAATGGTTCTGAGAAAAACGCGTTGAAAGATTCACGAAAACACCACCGTGGACCGTGCATAATTCAATTTATGGCTTTGTATCTCGAAAAGTATTTAAGATCGAGTTATAACAACCACACAAACAAGATAAATAGCGGCAGATCAGTTGCTCTTGTTTGTAGTTGTAGTTTGTAATAAACACAACAGCCAACTCGGCTAGCGTAGCACAATATGTAGCGTATTGGCTCTGCAACTCCGAGCTCCCGGGTTCAAAGCCTGGGAGCAATGGTTATGAAAAATAAATTTAATTAATTTAATAAAAAGAAGTCTGATGAGGAAATGTGGTGATTTCCGATATAGTACTATAACTTCTACCATTAAAAACTGTTGTTGTTTTTTCACAAAAGTCTTCCATAAACTGGCCTTGATCTCAAAAAAATTGTAAAGTTTTAGTGTATATTTAAAAAAAATGATATATTATTTATTAATAGTGTAAGGAAATTGGAATTTAATTAAAATACCTTATTTTGTGCAAATATTTTGCAGTCCTTGTACAAGTCCAACATTTTAGCGCAGGTAAGTAACTTGGACATTCAATGCAGGGATAATGCAAGAATTCTTCAGCTAGGCCTTAGTGTTGAAACTGTGTACTGGAGACTTTGTTAGTACAAGCAGAAAATACAAAATAAGTTAAGAAAAATTGTGTATTATAATTTCAAGTACTTGAACCATATATGTAAATTGGATGCAAGGGAGCAATGGAATGGTTTGTTTGCATTCTAAAAGCACGTCACGAAATTAGCCGATTCTGTCAAATTCGTCAAAACTAGTCACATCCTGATGGCGCTAAGTTCACTGCTTTGTAGCCTAAATGTAGATACCAGGGACAAAATTTAATGCAAGTCATAAACGCTGCTACGGTTGATTCAATCACATTGTTAAATCACACCACACTGCACAATTTTGTCACGTTACATCACATACATTGCCACATCACATCACATATCATGTAATCACCTCACATTACATCAATACATAAAGTGATATCATGACGTCACATCATCACATCAAATCATAGCGTCAAATCGCATCATATCATGATGTCACATCATAACACCACGTCAATTCATCGACACATGATATCGTAACACATCACAAAACAAACTATAACATTGAATATCAAAACAAACATAACAACAGATACATATGTAAATATATCAAAGCATAAAAAACTTAACTAAATAACTAATAAGTACGATGTTTCTAATAAGCAACAATCATCTACTTTTTCGTTTCATCTGCACGGAAGTACACTCGACAAGTGAATAGAAAGAAGTTTCACTTAAATTAATAAAACTCAGCAAAGAAATGAACGCGAAAGTCGAATCTTGTCATTTTACATGTCACCTTGGCAATTACGCACGCGTGCCAATTCAAATATACTCGGTATAAGAAACTGGATGCCAACCATCGAACTATCAATTGCATTGTTTTTCACAAAACGAAACTACATACAATCATTCAATTGTGCCGTATAGCTGCCGATAATTTAAGAAGAGAAACCTTCTCCTCTAAAATTTCTCAAGTGTCGCTAATGTTATTTTAGCGATAAAAGCTCGATATGTAAATATGTATATCGAAGTTCAAGCACACATGGAGCCGTGAGGATAGAAGTGGATTAACCCACACTTTTTTGCTGTTGTTCTTAACTACTTAAAATTGCTTTAAATGTGAAAAAAAAATTTAGCAAAAGTCCTTAAAAGCTTTTTCTTGTAAAATTTTATTACTAGTGGAAAACACTCGCTCAGTTGCGGCAAATGAAGTTGAAATATTAAAAATTTGCTTTGCAAATGGTTTGTTTGGTACAATTTCCAAAACGAATATTTTTCTTTACAATAGCTTGGACATGTCGTTCGTATGGCGGATGATCCGAAGAAAAAATTGATTGACTCGGCACCCATGAGTGGGCAACGACGAAGTGCAGAAGGACTAGTCTTCTAGGTATGAGTAACTGACGTAACCTAGCGAAGTAGAGAACGAGCTGTCTAAGTTTTTTTTTTGGTCTCGGCCCAAACCGAAACACGTTTGTAGAGCCATATAAGAAGAAAAAGAAAATATTGATTTGTCAATTATGAACGTAAAAACGCATTTCTTGCTCTACCTAAGAGTCGTCCACCAACTCAGCACCTCGAAGACAAATTATTGCTTTTGGATGGGATTGTATCGTTTTCGGTAGAAAATGCATTTTTGTCACACCGTTCCTTTACATTTGCTAAAAAGCTGAGGCTGCAAAAGTTAATTGAGCTAACGGATCGCTTATATGGATTCATGCTTCAGGGCAGATTAAAGCGACCCTTTTAAATGGCACACATTTTCACAAGGCAATGCCTAAAGATATAAAGAAAAAACAAACTAAACTGTATAAATGTCTCATGCCCTGGACTAATCCAAATGAAAGCATTGAAATTTAATAATATGAAAGAAAAACAAAAATTAATGAAGTATATGAAAGTGGATGGGGTAACAAAGTGAAAAGTTTATAGAAATTAGGGGGAATTGTTAAAAATATATATTTTGATGGCGCAATGTGTTCAGGGTGAAGGCATACGTTTTTGCTTTTCCTTATTGTACCAAACGACGCATCTCACTTTCATTTTTTTTAGTCGGATTGAAAGGTAAAATAAAGAATTAAGAAAAAATTGCAGAACAGCAAGAAAAAGGACAATGCACGTCGCGGCATTTGAGTTATTTTAATTGTAAGGGTGCAATTCTACAGTTTTCCGGCGGCATTACGTATGGATGTATGTATGTCTGTATGTACATATGACTGTATTATGAATGTTCATTAGTTTGACTTTAAAGTTTACAGGTAAAAAGTGCGTTTGATAAGTTAAAAAAAACTATAAATGTATGCACTTATGTAAGACATCACTAATTTCCAGGGATCAGGACATTTATAACTTTTATAATAAAATTCGTCAGAAAAAGGGTATTTTTGGAGCTTTATTTTAAATCACAATATTTAAAGCTCGAAGCCAGTTTATGGAAGATTTTTATTTGAAAACAAGTGAGAAAGGCTGTCTTCGGCTATGCCCCTAGTAAATGGCGAATTTTCTTTTCTAAAATTTTCATAAATTAAAATCCACTGAAACGCATAGGAAAAATCTTTTTCAATTATTAGGAAAAATCTTTTTCAATTATTAGTAAAGAACTATTACGAGTATTATGTGGATCTTTACTACATATGTTATAATTTTAGATAAGAAAACATGTTACAAATTAAAAAAATCAGTTTGTTTACAAAACATTTATTTTGTTTTGTTGAGAATAAAGAACATTTCTAGCTTAGCCTTTTTAATGCTTTTTTAAAACTCTGGCTTATTTTATAAATAATAATATAATTTTGGCGCGTACCCTATATACATAGCTCAGTGTTTGGCCGAGCTTCTCCTACCATTTGTGGTGTGCGTCTTTATACATATTATACCACAAATGAAGGGACCTACAGTTTTGTGCCGACTCCGAACGGCAGATGTATTTAATGAGAGGCTTTTTCATGGCAGAAATACCCTCGGAGGTTTGCCATTGCCTGCCGAGGGGTGACCGCTATTAGAAAAAACTTTTTCTATTATTAAGATTTTACTTGCCCTGACTGAGATTCGAACATCGAACTCACCGGCATATCAAGTTATAGCACGCACCGCTACCAACTCGACCAGAGCGGCCTCTGGCTTATTTTAGCTAATAAAAATGTAAGCCGAACTTCAAAGTGAATATTTATAAAAAATGTTTTTCAAACTTTTAAATGGGCATGGAAACCTTATATATACATAATATATTATATATAATATATGTTATAATTATTCGATAATAATATTTTTACTGTTATACAAGTCGCAATAATAGTTAATATTTGTGGAACATTTTAAGTTTTTAGCATCTTTAATGAAGGGGTTTTCGTAATAATTGCAATATCTGAACAATCGCTTGTATGGCAGCTATATGTTATATTTATCCGTTTTTAATGATTTTCACTACTACATTATTTCTCACTATACCTATTCTTTGTGCAAAATTTCAAGACTTTAGCTTCTTAAATGGAGGGGTTTTAGTGCTAAATAAAATATCTGAACAATCAGTTATATGGGAGCTATACGTTATTTATCATTGATCTCTATGATTTTCATTGGTCTTATATAACTTAGTATAGCGGACCCTTTTGCACAATTTCAAACTTCTAGCTTTAAAAATGAGGAAGTTATAAAGCAAAATATGATATCTGAACAATCGGCTCCTATGTACATACGTTCCGACAACTGTCTAATAAAATGTAAAAAGACATCCGACTGCCAAGTTTCATTAAAATAGCTCAAAAACTGAGGGACTAGTTTGCGTTCAAACAGACGGAAAGTCACACAGACAGACGGACGTGGCTAAATCGATTCAGCTCGTCACTCTGATCATATCGTTATACTTTTTGATGGGTCTAACTCTTCTCTTTCTGGTACTTACAAACATCGGACCAAAGTTAATATACCATTTCCATGAAAGGTATAAAAACAACACCACATCTCCTCAACCGGCTTATTTTGTATTTAATTTTATTTTTTCTTCATCACCGCTCCCAGGTTTGAACCAAGGAACTTTGGATTAAAAACCAGTACGCTACATGCGGTGCTACGCTTGCCGAGTGGACTGTTGTGTTTTTCCAGTTCAATAAAAAATGTGAATTATTATTCATTTAAGGCCAATAAAAAATTACCAAAAGACTTTTATTTTATTTAAAATAAAATATCCGGTAAGCCCAGACTTTTATTATTTCAGTACAGTACTAACAGTTAAATTTTTTAAAGTCACAAATAAAAGTCCTTTCCTAATAATAAACAAATCGCTTATTCATATTAAATACATTTTGGTAAAATTTTGCGTTTCATTGTTTAGGAAATATAGTTATTATAATATAATATAATTTGCCGCTTACATTTTACAGCTCAGTGTTTGACCGAGCTTCTCCTACCATTTATGGTGTGCGTCTTTATATTTAACTACAAATGGACTGCCCTACAATTTTGTGCCGACTCCGAACGGCAAATGTATTTTATGAAAAGCTTTTTCATGGCCGAAATACCCTCGGAGGTTTGCCATTGCCTGTCGAGGGGTGGCCGCTATTAGAAAAAACTTTTTCTATGATTAAGATTTTGCTTGCCCTGACTGAGGTTCGAACCTCGAACTCACCAGCATATAAAGTTATAGCACGCACCACTACCAAAGTTGGAATAATATCAAGAATTTGGGATTATTTTCCAGAAGGCCCTGGTTTCAAAGGATCATTCATAACTTTTATCTGCAAAAATATTTGCTTATCTCCCTTTGAACGCAGCATTAGTTAGTAAAACTTTGTTTATTAGAAGGCAATAGCTAAACGGGGTGGCACTTACCGTAGCCTCAGCGTCGTACCGAGCTTAAGTTGGTTTTTTACAGAAAAGTATGGAATATGACATGCCCTTTGTCGAGTCTGGGCGGTTTTCCATTTATAAATCAACATTTTCATCGGTGTATTTAAGGATGCGTCGCGTACGCTTAAATGTTAGTATTTTGGGTATCCAGAAAAACACAAAACGTGTTCTTTAAATTAATATAACCGTACTTTGGCCGGAATGAAGCTAGTTTGTTCAGGAAACACGGTAAGTTGTGGTGTCATAGACGTACCTTAACATAAACAGACTACTCCTGCGAATTATTGCATTTCGATAATCTATTGTTGTAGACCAGATAGCGCGCAGAAGTCTGATACGATCGTTGGAGCGAATGTGAATGTAACGGCGGAACGGCTCGAGATGGCATCTACATACTGCATAGACAGGGTTCGACGCTTTAGTCATGTTTGATGTTAATGGAGGAGTGTTGGAATTTATTGGTTAATAAATAGCCGCAAATGGTAGCGAACATGTTGTGTAATCACCATTGTCACCGCTGTTGGTGCTGATCAGTGAATAGATTTTGATGGCATACAACGTGCATATGCGTTATTGGCAAGTTAGTTTTGGAAGGAACCAACGCGATGGCCAGAGAGGTAGAAACGACTGTCAAGCGGCGCTACGAGCGTATGCAGGAGTGCATAATTGTAGCCTAAATCGCGGCTTGAGTAATGGTAGAAATGTGGCTGCTGGAATATAATTGATTAAGTCACCACAGCGCCAGAGATAACCGACCTTTAAGCGAAGAGGGGCGGCAAGGCAACGCGTACCTCTTTACAGACAGGCGGAACACTTAAAACAACTGCCAGATGAGTATCTAAGAACATACCGAACGTCTCTATTGGCGCATGATCCTTGAATGTTGTCGAAGTGGCTGAATCGCTTTTTATTGCCATAGCACATTAAATGGTCGGTGCCACATTAGGTGTATGAGTGATGGAAGACGAAGCGCTTGTAACAGCGCATGTATTTATGGGAGGCGACACACCTGGTGGCGTTGTGGAGAATATTTTTAAATTCTCTAAGTAAATTTGGATATTTTTTTAATGATGAGTTGAAGCTTTGGTTCTTTAAAAAAAATAACTAGCTGCCGATGGAATAAAAACGCAGATTTTCCAATACTCTCTGTGTATTAGACTATAAAGTACTAGTCCCACTTTGCACATTAACGTGATGAGCAACATCTCTGACATTACTGCTGGTGTATTGGAAATAAGCAGTGTGTCTTCAACCGCTGTTGTAATTGACCACTGAGTGGCAGTGAGGAAAGTGTCTTTTAGTCATATATGCTGGAAGACATACCACTTTTGGCCATTCCAAGTCTATTTTGCATAAAAAAAAAGTTAGTTATGCGCACATTTTAATATAAATTTTTTACCCCTTTAAATTCGGACAACTTTTTCATTGCAGGCCCCAAACTACGCAGTTTCATCCTTAGCTGTTTTCATAACACATCTACATTTCTCTTATGTTCTTTGACAAATCCTCTTGCAATATCCGCCTTTTTCTGAATTCTACCTAATATTATACCTCTTTGAACTTTGTTTACTGTTTTGTTCCTGGAATAGGCGATATTATGTAAAAAAAATTTTAATTAAATTACTTGCATTTTAAATCCGCGAAGTTTTTCGCCTCTCAAAAAAAAGTGAACAAACTCAACTAATCCGCTAACTATTTCCGCCCGAAAAGAGGAAACAATGCTCGAAAGCGGAAAATTTTCGCCCGAAATGTATGATAAGCGAACAGTGAAAAGTGAATTATTTCGAGCAAAAACGAAACTCACGATAAGGGTTATTACTTCTATTAGAAGTGAATTAAATTGAAACCACACTCTACTTGGTTTACTTCTAAGTTTCAGGAAATATAAATATTTATAAAACAATTAGTTGAACAAATTTATTTCACAAGAGAAGGAACATAGTTTTGTCAACATCAACCCAGGCCAAGATGAAACCATGGGCACGCAACCATGCAAGAAATATATATTAAAAGTATTTGCATTGTTTAAATATGTAAGTATTAGTGATAATTTGATGTTTTCAGTTTAGTCCTTGTTTATTAAAGTAAGTAGGCATGGTATGCTTTGTGCAGTGCAGATCATGTTTGCAGTCCTGGTTTAAATATCAAATTTAGGAAGAAAATGTTTCTGGGCAAGCCACCGTGTAAAAATTTAAGATATTGATATATGTGGTAAAAAAAATTATGCGAACACTTCAGTGGTTATATATATCACACTTTTTAGCACACACTTTAGTCTTAAGCAAAAGCAAAAAAACAGAAACACTTTTTCTATTTTAGTTTTTTAGCCCATATTATTATTTTCAACGTAGTTGCAAGTGGGTCTCAAAGGACACACGCCCAGGATTATGGATGAAAGCTCACCTGCACGCGTCACCAACTCTGACATCTTGAATTTTTTGGTTTTATTTAGGTATGTATGTACCCTCGTCAAGGACTCTTATTCTAGTTGCTTATGTTTTTTTTTTAAATTGTGGACATTAGAAATTTATTATTGAAAATATTTTGACAGTGACATGAATGGAGTGAGAATGTCAGTAAGTAGCTGTGTCGCCCACTGGGCGCTAATCAAATAAAAATAAATGAGCTAGGCCTTGCATTAGCCTTGTAGCATGCCACGTACGCACACCACACAATGCGGCAATTTAATGCTGCATCATGTGCCCCGAAGCCATTCAACAATTGCCATCACAGAAGCCAACAGCGCAGCAGGATGAGAAAACTAAATTGCAACATACTCGTGCAGAAGGGGAGCCGAGAGAAGAGCAACCATGGGCGATGAACAGACTGAAAGCTGTACACAAAAGCGGGCGACGGCTGCAAATCAAAACACACGTGGCGACATTTGGCTAGTGGTTGTGTTTGTGCGAGCGTTGTCGCTAGTGGGTGAAAAGGGGTGCCGCTTCTTCTTAGCACGTGCAACAGTATCACGCGCTACGTCAAACCCAAGAATTCTTCGGTGCATACACACATACATCCATTGTTATGAACTACTATAAATTCGTACATACATATGTACATACTATGTAAGTATGTATATTTAACAAAATGTGGCAGGCAAGTGTTGCGGTAAAATGTTGCAAGTCAAGAGCACAACGCTGAAAGGATTTGCACGAGTTGCTACGCTTCCGCGTGCTTATTGTAAAAAAGTCATAGCCTTTTTTGGTCCTTTAAAAAATGAACATTTCGCAATTGACGCCTGAATTGAGTCTAGAGGCGTTCGTTTGGCTTTCCTTCAACTGATGATGCCTGCCTCGCTTTTGCTCAATATGGACATACATACATACATATGTATATACTTCGTTGCATGCATACATATAATCGGATGCACATACATACATACCTACATGCGCATGGATTTTTGTATTTATTTGCACAGTGGCTTAGGAAACCTATAATGAAAACGAAATGAAAAGCAAAATCGAAACGATTTGGCTTGATTCCAATCAAATCATACCGAGGGTGGAAAAATTGGAATTCCGGAATGTTATCTCACGTAGTTGCCATACGCACATTAATAGACATAAGTACATATGTACATACAAACAGACATACTTGTCGGCACGCAAATAGTGGCGGAGTTCGCTGTTATCGCTGTTGGTATGCAACTTTTTTAACTTGGAAGACGACCCTGAGGCCACAAGAGGCCACCGTAGACGGGCTAACATTGATATTGGTAATGTTGTTTTGTTGTTGGATTGTCGTAGGGCGGTGGCACGCAGTTTACATTGATTTATCATGATCTGCGTAGGCAATAAAACTTTAAAACTGCCACAATGGGTCGTCAAAATCGCCCTCTGCTGCTCATATACACATACATACTTATGTATGTTCATGTGCATTATGTAGCTCACATTGTTTTCCATTTAAATTTACGTACGTTGCCTAATACAAGCCACTGACGAAAGTGCGAGAGACACCCTTAGTCAGATATGTATGTAGGAATAAATCGCGAAAATGTGTGCTGCGATCCAACTTTTTATTTTATTAAGGACTAGGAACGCAATAAAATAATAAAACGTTGGGGATTAAGTAAAAAAATTCTACAGTTTTTTTCGTAAATGGCATTGGCATATGTACATACATACCCTGTAATCAAATGTACCAGTAGTAAACTAATTCAAAACTGGTATACATCGCAAGCCCAACTAGTCAGCAAACTTTATTTTTTTCATACATGCAATTGGTATTTTTAACATGGTGATGTTCTACGAAATGGAAATTGTCAGATTTGGATCAGAGATGTATCAGTCTCCTTATAGTTTATGTATGTATACAAGTAAATATTGTCGTTTTGTTTTTGGAAGAAAGTCTGGTCTTTTTTGGACTAGTTCCAATTCAATCAGGAATTTTAGAAGTAATATAGTATGTTTTCTGCCGAGTTTGGTGTATACCTTCAGTGTTTATGTGTATGGTACATATGTGAAAACGTATATGTATGTACATATGTACCTTGCAGGAAAGGCTGCTAGTTGCTAACTAGAATGCCACCAGTTTGAGTTTCATGCTGCTCTCGTCAACGCAGTAATCGATAGGTAAGTGCGTTGCCTTACTTGAGGAATTGTTGGTCTAAGAAGTTCAGCGGCCCATACGTACGAGTATAATTATTACCAAAGCCTTTTTCACAACTTGAGTCAGACTAATACTGGAAAATGGTTCCATTAATTGGAATCGACGCTAACTAGTTTATTCAAACAGGTTGATTTCTATTCAAAAGCAATTCTTACTATTTGCTTTAAGGGATTTATTTATTTATTTATTTAAGTCTATGAAATACATTTTTCTTAAAGACTAAGATGAACATAAATTTAGAACTTAAGACTAGTGATCTTTAGAACATTTAACACGATAACTTAGAAATCGATATATAAATATGCATACAAGTTAACAGCAGCCCAAAGCATTCAATGCAATGATCAATCTAAACAAAAAGTCCAATAAGCAACCACAGCCGTATTGTCGGTTGAGTTGACAAAGCTAATTGGAGAAGATATTGGAAAACTAAGATATCAATTCCGGAATCAAAGCAAATATTATTTTCCCTTTTAATAATGACACTCTGTTAAGAATCACAGTACCCTAAGCACAACTACATATAAACAAAAATTAATTTTAAAGATTCATACGTGTTTTTGACACCCAGCAATTAAGCAGAAGCATAAAAAAGATTCACTAGCTTCTTTAATCACTTCTTGTAATTGATTCCATGAATAATCCATTAAGACATTTCTGTAAACAAATTGGTATTTCACTTTAAGTTCTTTTGTGAACCCAAATTAAGATAAACAAAATTGTAAACAAGAAATATCAAGTAAGAACTAGAATTAAGATCAACAAAATGGTAACTATATATAAGCTGAATTACGAATAAAGCTCAGAGTTTGGTTTGAGTCTTCAAGCAAGACAATAGCGTTTTTTTAAAACACTCACCGTTAATTAACGCCCAACGTGTGGCCACGCGTAAAAAATCGCTGTGACAGCGAAATAAGTATCCTCACAGAAGCCGAAAAAATAAAAAAAGAACTTAAAAATAAGTATTCTCACATGAGAGAAAAAATGTAAAATATCAACTGTATTTTGGAACGAATTTCCGTCATCCCTTGTCAAGTTTGGTTTGGAGACAAACCGGTTTCGGCGTTGTGCCATCTTCAGTGTAATTTTTCGTTCTGATTATTTTCTGTACGTACGTTAGTCTTTATAGTATTGTCCTTGTCTGTTGCTTTTGGTTAGGTACTCCTTAGCGGACCCTTTTTTGTGTTTGTATTGTAGCCTTAAGTTGCTGTTATACCTGCAGGTATATATAACTTAGTTGTTTACATTTTATTGATTATTATTGTCTGGATTCGAAGGTAGGTAAAAATCCGTTATTTTCTTTCGCTTGGGTTCAGTGGTTTGCATTTGCGTACCCTTTTGTGTGTTAGTTACGGGACTTCTGACCTGTTTTGGGTATAGTAGCCTAAGAGGCTCGAATGATACATCCGAGGCTGTGTTTATCTGTTCGTTTATTATTTTTCCCACGAAGGTTTTTTGTTTGTATATTTCCATGTTTTCTAAAACGTTTAGACGATGTCCTTTATGTTGTACGTGGAGAACTTTGGCTGCTTTCCCTATTTTGCATGGTGTACATTTGTTTTCTGCCATATGGTTTGCGAAGTTTGACTCCGGCGTAGTGGATGGTTTTAGCCTTTTCTTGTTGTAGTCTGTAATATGTTCACGATATCTTGTTTTTATCTTGCGCCCTGTCTGTCCTATATAGCTATATTGACATTCGCAGGTCAACTTGTATACACCCTGCTTATCTAATGGGTCTTCTTCGTTGGTGCTATTTTGTAGTATTTTGCCCATATTATTCCTTGCTTTAAAGGCTGTTTTTATATTGTATTTTCGGAACACTTTAGCCAATTTGTAGGAAGTTGTTCCTGTATAGTTTAAGACTGCCCAATTTTTATCGATATCTTCTTTCTTATTCGACTTCTTTGTTTTAGTGCCTTTCATGATTTTGTTTACCAGCTCTTTTTTGTATCCGTTGTTTTCGGCGATAGCATATATTGTTTTAAGTTCTTTGTTGTACGCATCTTTTTCTAGTGGAGTTCGTTGAAGTCTCGTTATTAGATGCCTAAATGCGGCATTTTTGTGTTGCTGCGGGTGGTTCGAGGTGTTATGTATTATTGTGTCTGTGGCTGTGGGCTTCCTATATATTTCGAATTCAAACTTGTTTGTGTCTTTATTTATTTTAATTGTTGTGTCCAAATAGTTAATTTTTCCTTCCTGTTCTGTATCCATCGTGAACTTTATGTTTGTGTGTTGGTCGTTAAGATAATTAAGTATTTGTTCCTCCTTGTCTTCCGTTACAAGGCAAATGATATCATCGACATATCTCGCGTAGAACCTTACTCCTAGGTTGCTTGCCAATTTCTCCATGTATTTCTCCTCCAAATGTTGCATGAATACTTCCATTAGGATTGCGGATGTGGGATTACCCATTCCCAGTCCTTTAGTTTGCCGATATATCTTATTATTGAACTTGAAATAGTTTTGGTCGAGCGTTACTTTCAAAGTATTGACTATTTCTGTTGCTATGTTCTTGTCCAATGTAAAATATCAATATTCAGGAATATCCTCAAGAGGACTAGAACCCAAAAATTTAATCTGTGCAAAGGAACTAGTTAAAGCACATAGCACAAAATTGTCTAAATACAAAAGTGCTTAAGCAAACAATGAATTAAGGAAAAATTACCTATAAAAATCGAAAAGTAGCAGCAGCAGCAGAAACTGCTTTTCATCAATAAAAGGACGACACTCTTAACGGAAGCAGCATTAATGTAAAATTATTTCATTAAAGTTATTATTTGTGTAAAATATAGTTAATATGACTGACGCCTTACCAACTGACTTAGACTTAGACGGAATAGAACGAATTGTAGAAAATTTAAACCTAGAAGAAAATACTGACAAAAATAGGAAGCTACTCGAATTTTATTTTTTGACGGAGAAATACCAAGTGACGAAAGTAAAATTTAGTGCATGTCAATGGTATTTAAATATATAGGAAAAAACAAAATAGCTACAATCGAAGATTATTATAATAAAGATACAGTTGAGTCAGAAACTGTGGCGCTCATACAAGCTTGCAAACATTATTGTAAAAATTAAAAATAAAGAATAATAATTCAAATTGTTCTTTTGGGGGTAATAAGCCCAATGGGCCGAAATACGAACGACTATATTATTGCGATTACTGCGGGTACAAGAAAAGTGTCCATTTTAAAATAAAAATAATATAATAATATAATATTTGAACTATTAGAAAAACAAGGGCACTAAAAAATTGTATTTAAAGAAAATGGCTCTGAACAATGATAATGAGGCTATCATAGCCAGACTAATTGCAGCAACTAATGCTGACTAAGGTTAGAAGTATCAGAATTGCGAAGGCTGATTATAGGAAAGAAGTAGTTGACCCCCAAATTCATTGTGACGAATCTTTAGAAGTAATTAAGTCGTTGCCAGAACTTTCAGGTAAGCAAAATAAATAGGTAAGTGAGAGAAACCGCCGACAATACAATGAGCTTATATGTGAGGGGGAATCGTAGATATTTCGCCCCGTTAATAATACTTTGAAATAAAGTGATAGAGGATGCAAACGACCTGTTATCAAACCATGGGACCGTTCTTAATTTCCACGCAAAATCAACCTCAAAGAAACGGTTATCAGAGAGCAACGTGAAAAACCTCAATTAACACCAATGGATGTTGATCAAAGTGTTCAGGTCCAAAACTAATCTGCTGAAAAAATGCCACATGCTAGTGCGCAGCTAAGTGTGCAACCGCCGAATAAAAGACAACTTGTTAACAATATTCAGGAGGGCAATTTTTTAGGTCAAAAGTAAACTTGCCATATTTCTTTAAATATGACAAAGCTATTGAAAAACACTTAAATATATTAATTGATACAGGAGCAACAAGTTTCTACATAAAATCAGGAATATATGAAAACAGAAATAAACTCAGTATATATAAAAACGTTTAAACAATTAACAGATTTTCAAAAATACGTTACTACCATCATATAATTTTGTTTGGTAAAGGGCAAATCTTCTATGAAATTGAAAATTTAGAATCTGACCTTTTAATAGGGTATAACTTTTTGCATAAAATTAATGCGGTAATAAATTTGAAAAATAAAATATTAACAATAAATAATGATAGTAAAGATAAAATAATTAGTTCAGGAATTGAATCTGAGCACCCCGCCGAAGCGGGAAACATGAATACTTTGGGAGCAAATACTCCTAAAGCGCCAGCTGATGAATGGTACCAGCAAAATAAAAACGAAAATAATGAAGAGTTAAATATTGTGGGACAAAACAGTTCTACAACTCCACTAGCGGTAAATTACATAAAAGAAATAATCAAAAAAGGGAAATAAAACGCTCATTCGGAACAAAAAGGTCCTGGAACCTCAGCCGATGAAAATTCGGGAAAGAAACAAAATAATATCGGGAGTACGAACTCCAGAAGCGCCAGCCGAAGAACTTACCGGCGATTTAAATAACATAATTGGAAATGAAAATTATACTAAAAGTAATCTATCAGGATTAATATATCCTGAGACGCCAGACAATATAACACAAAAAGTGTTGAGTGAGATAGGATTTTTAAAGAATGAAATTCTTCAGAAAATCAACGGTGTCGCGGATGCATTGTCTAGACAATATTTAAATCATTTAACTGATGACTCATTAGACGAAGGAACGCAACATTCAGCAGAAAGTTCTGATATACAATAATTCAAGAAACAACGAAACCTTTGAATCAATTCAAACAACAAGTTCTACTCGGCAAAGGACGTTTTACGGTACATGAATGTATCAGTAACTTTGGAAGAACGAGACATATTATTGAATAAAGTAATTTCTGCAACCAAATTTGGTGACTGCAATTCATTGTTCATCTGTATGCGATTAATACAAAATTTACGGAAACATTTCCAAATAAATTTTTATATACAAAAAACTTCCCATTAGATATATTAAATAGGGAAGACCAAGGAATAATAATTGAACAAACGCATAACAGAGCACATAGGAGTTACGAAGAAAATATGAAACAAATATCTAATTCGTACTATTGGCTAGAAATGTATAAGCAAGTTAAACAATACATCAGAAATTGTGAAATTTGTATCACAAAATAAATATGGCAGACATCCACAGAAAATACCAATTGGGGAGGTTCCAATACCTAAAAAAGAAGGGGAACAAATTCACATGGACATATTTTATGCGCAAAATGGTCAAATTGAAAGAGTACACTCAACAATAATTGAAATTTCGCGATGTATGAAACAAGAATGTAATTAAATTAGTTTTCCTGAATCAATATATAGAGCTGTTTATCAGTATAATAAAACTATTAACTGGTAAAAAACCCTATGAGTCCTTTACAACAAAGTCTCGCATGATTTCTTACCATCAAAACTTCTATTAGCACAAAGAAAGATGTTGAAGAGACAAAATAGAAATATAATTTGCAAAATATATTTATTTGGTGACGTTATATATGAAAAAATCGCAGGAGAAAGAAATAAACTAAAGGCCAGATATAAAAAACAAGTAGTGAAAGAAGATTAAGACAATAAGGTTAGTATTAACTATAGAAATAGAATAATACACAAAGATAATATTGAATCTTAACTATATTTATTTTAAGGAAATGATTCAACTAATAATTATGACACTAATTGCAAAGGCAATGACAGATATGGAGATGCAGCCTTATATATGTAGTTACTACAGATACCTTTTCCACATCACTAACTTAACATATTTTAAACAACTAATAATTGCAGATAAAAAAAATTTACAACAAAAAATTCGGATATGATAATTCGCAAGGTGTAAATCCACATGCTATAATTGATATTAACAATTTAGATACATAACCAGAAATTGAACTTATAGAGACATTATTAGGGCAACTGCAAAAGAGAGATAAATGATATAGAAGAGGCATAAATGAATTAGGCACGTTGTGGAAATGGATAGCGGGAACACCAGACCATGATGATTTGATACTAATAAATAATAACTTAAATGAATTACTTGAAAACAACAATAAACAATTCACAACAAATTCGGAAATTTTTTAAATTATTACTCGTTTGACGGAAACAGTTGGGAAAATACAGGCAAAAACACATATAGAATTATTAATAAAACAGAAAAATAAATTTTTATTGACTGAATTACAAAATATTGTTCAAAAATAGGAATTTTAAATCCAGCAATTTTACATCTAGATGAGTTTACAAATATAATTCAAAATGAACACGGACGATTAACCATAACTGATTTAAATTTTACATTTACAATACTATAAATAAAGACGTAATTGTTATACATATAAAATATCCAAAAATTATGCGATTGCCCAAAATTGGTAATTGCAACAGAAATTGCATGTAATGTGAACCCAAATTAAGATAAACAAAATTGTAAACAAGAAATATCAAGTAAGAACTATGTAGAATTAATATCAACAAAATGTTAACTATATATAAGCTGAATTACGAATAAAGCTCAGAGTTTGGTTTGAGTCTTCAAGCAAGACAATAGTGTTTTTTAAAACGCTCACCGGCTTCTGAAAAAGTTAATTTATGTACATATGTTCAAGAAATTATATTACAGAAAGGAATTCAAAATGTTGATAAATTCATTTTTCGAGACTGAGAAATCAAGTAACTCAGAATACGAGTATGAGATCTTGTTTATTTCATTAACAGCGCGGACTATAGAAGCATTGCGTGCATACTCAGTTTTAAGAATTTATTCGTAGAAAGGCAAAAAAAAGCGTAAAGAAGTTTAGAGAACGTAATTCAAATTTAAGGAAAACTTTTTGTACTCATTCAATTCTAAATTTGGCGAACGAACAAAGGCTGTATACAAAAATTTTAGTGTATCCCTATACACTTAACACAGTTACGCCTGCCTAATCCCTAAACCGAATATGCTTTGCTTATAATATTACTAATATGGCTATTAAAATTAAAATTAGAATTAAAAATAGTGCCGAGATCTTTAATTTCATCAACTGATTCTAACACAGAATTAGAGATCGAGTAACGTGTTGGTAAGGTGTTTTGAATTTTCGCGTTTGTAATCTTAAAGCACTTTTTAATATTCAATGAAATGCGTGCTTTAATGCACCAGAGATGCAAGTTATCTATACCGGCTTGAAGCTTAATCGCATCAAAGGGACTTGTTATAGTTGAAAAAATGTTCAGGTCATCAGCATAGAACAAATTGTTAGCAAAAGAAAAGCAATTATAAATATCGTTAATGAATAATACAAAAAGCAATGGGCCTAAAATACTTCCTTGAGGAACTCCAGAATAAGCAGAAAATGGTCTATGTAAAATATTTTTTTCTTTCACTATGGTTTCGAAGAGCTTGGAGACAGTAGATAACTTCGAAATAGGTCGATAATTGCAAACACTATTTTTATTGCCACTTTTAAAAATAGGAGTACTGCAAGTAAATTTCCAATCATCAACAAAAAAGATACGATTTAATGGGTGTATTAACGCAAGAACTTTTTTCAGCAACATCGCTGCAATTAGCAACATAACCTGCTCGCAAGTCGTTAAAAGCTTTCCTGTCACAGCGAAATGTTAGGCGTAATATTCATGGTTAAATTACTGACAGAGTCGGTTACCAGTCGGCCCCTTTTGGCTGATGTTCAAGATATTTTTCAATTGTTTTTAAAGCCTTGTTAATATAACTTTGATTGAAA
The DNA here is from genome assembly GCA_963971545.1 of Philophylla caesio. NCBI lineage: Eukaryota > Metazoa > Arthropoda > Insecta > Diptera > Tephritidae > Philophylla > Philophylla caesio. The sequence continues at coordinate 63,905,928 of OZ020608.1, read as the reverse complement.
TGAGCTATTTCGCTTTTTTACATATTCCAACACTTTTTAATCATCAGACTTACTTCTTATACTATACGTTAATTATAAAAAAAAATTAGTCTTAGTTGACGAAATTGTTTTAAAGCTAAATAGCTTTATATCTAAAATCTTAATCATAGAAAATATAATAGCGGTCGCCCCTCAGCAGGCAATGGTAGGAAGTTGTTTTTGTATTGCAAACTCTTCTCATAAAACAAGAAGGTACGGATTTTAATTAAAAAATTAAATTGCACATTGCTTGCTTTTTTTTGTTCAGGTGAAGATGCAGTAAGAGCAGATCCAACGCATTACTATTCACTTGCTTCGCCACTTTCACTTTCAATATGTGAAAAGTTACGCTCTTTCAACGAAATGCTGTTCAGCACACAGCAAACGAGAACAAATTTATTATTTTTATTTTTTAGCTGTGCTTGTCTTTTATTCCATTTTATTCGTATCTTTTTCAAGCTAAAATTTTTCCCTAAACGATTCCGAAGCAATGTTTCACTCTAACACTATATCGGATTGTGTTCTTTTTTGAATTTTGTTTGTCTTTCTGTGTCCAATAAAGTAAAATTGCTTCGGCGTGTTGTTATCAAGTGTTAAGTAAACTTTTACGCAAAATCACCTGCAATCAACACTTCTTCACTTCGGTTCTTTTCTTCCAATCCGAGATAGTTTTACTACTTTGAAATCGAGATAGCTTCCAAGATTGCCAACTGCTGCTTGTATTTTCGTTGCTTATGGAGGTATGTACCTATATTCGCCTGCGGGCAAAATATACTTAATGTTTTTTGTCGTGGTCCCCGGCTAGCTTAATCTCGCTTCATTATCTATGTAGTTAATAGTTGGATTTCAGCACAACATCAAAGAAATCTAATTATTATATACATATCTTATAGTAGATAGTTCCTTTTTATTTTTAATGAATATCAGAAAGGAGCTGATCAGAACGTATTGTGACAATAAATTTAAATTAAAGCTTTATGCAAGGAATAAATTACATATCACATACATTTAATATATTCTATTTCGAGAATAGCTGCAGTTAATTAAAACTCTATTATTTGGCCTTTTAAGCTGAGCTTAGGCATTTCTTAGGCATTATATATGACTATTTTACTTTAAGTGCGAAGAAACACATGGAACAGCGTATTGTATAAAAGTAAGTAATTAACGAAGACATTAGGGTGTTCATAGTGAGGGTCTCACATAATTATTCTAGGGACCGGGGCAAGACCTGCGAGGGCCTTAAATTTTTTGAGTGCGTCAATCATTAATATCACATTGAAAACAACATTAACTATAATACGATGATGCACATGATTTACATTTTTATTTCTAAACTCATATATACCTATTTACTCGTAATACATTTTTCTAAAAAAAAATTTTATTGCACAGTTATTCAGTTATACATACATCTTCTAATATATAAAATTCTTGTGTCGCGGTGTTTGTTGCCAAACTCCTCTGAAACGGCTGGGCCGATTTTAATGAAATTTTTTGTGCTTATCGGGTAGTTCCGAGAATCGGCAAACGTTTTTTTTAATTTTTGGGACAACATTTTTTTTTTATTTTTTCATGACTCAGCATTGAAAAATACATAGAATTCTAAATTTTCACCTAAAAGATCAACTCCTGATTTTTAATTACGTTTTTACATTATTCTTTTCTATCCACAGATCCGCAAGATGGCAACCGAATATAATAATTGTAGTTTACTATATTTTTCATGACACACCCGCCAGGTGTCTCCCGTTGTCGCTTTTCAACCAGCAAACATTACAGATTAGGGATGAGAACGAAGCCAGCTTCCCTTCTCTCACTTTCAATACAGTTTTAGTCCATTTTGTTTTTGACTGTGTATCACTTTAACTCTTAAGTTAATTTTTTTCTCATAGTGAATTTGTCATTATTTCTTAGTGCTATTATTATTTATTTACATTTTATTTAGAATTAACAAATACAGTTTTCATTTCTAATTGATTAAGCAATCTGACAACAACGATATTTGGTTTACCGGTATATATCATACTTAACATTCCACGTTCATATTCAAAGGCCAAGTTTATTGCAAAGTGGGCTCATTGCTGCCAATGCTAAACGAACTGGCTACACGAGGTTAGCGAACGCTCTGCTTATGTACATGCCATCGACGAGCCTTAAATTTCGTTGCCTAAGTGCGTCAAAATACCAATGCATCATACATTATACACGAAAGAGATGAATATAGGATTAATCTACAATTATACCCATTTGAGACTTGTTGCGACTGATTAATGCCCAATTGTACCCGATAGAAACCAATCCCGGAAGACTCTCTTTAGAAATTAGTGGCACAATTTTTTGCAGGGTATATACAGTAAATTTGCTAATATTGTACAAAAATCACCGCCGATTCAAATTTGTCCTGGAAAAAGACGGAATGATAACGCATTAGCTTCGAATCGAATATGTAAGTCCAACTATACATACATTTACAGATTACATATTCGAGTACACCACAGTGTTGGTATAACATCTGATTAGTTTTACTTTGATTTATATCTGAACTCGTCTCGACTTACGCGTTGAGGCTTACACAAATTTAGCCCATATCCGAAGCGACGTCAAAAAGGGGAGTAGTAACGCAACACTGTGGCAACATTAGGTAAAGATTCCGTTGAGCTACTAGCTTTTTGCACCAATGTTTGCTACAAACACAAATGAAGTGGAGGAAATGCGAATAAATTAAAGATGTGGTTTTAATGCAAGTTCAATCAATTTTTTCATGTAATTCAATTTCGTAACATTATAAGAGTTTTATAGTGGATATTTGCTACATATGTATGCTCAATCAGATTCGCATAAATGATGTTAAATATTAGTTTAAGTTGAGCCTTAAGAAAGAATTAAGTACATAAACAAATAAATAAAAAAACACATTGCAGTGTGAAGAGTAAGACTGTTCCTGCAAAAGTTTCTTAAATTTTCGAGATTGACAGACTTAAAAAAGCCAAGATGTACGACGAACGCCTCCCTAGCAACCACATTAGGCAACTGATCTGCATAATGCCACAAGGGGAAATACAAGTAATTTATGTTAAATATTTTGCGGTATACAACTAGTGAGCTGCAACAACATCACCACATAAGCAGGCACACGAAGGGGTTACCGGCCGATGGTTCATTGTTATGCATTCATGATGAACTTGAACTTGAATTAATTACAGTTGTGATTGCGACTAAGTGAAATATCCAACGATTGCGAATAGTGCGGCAAAATCAGTCCAACAACTAAAAATCCAGAACGTAATGGCTCAGCAGCAATTTACTCGTAGATAGCGCAGTAAGCGTCACGCGTAATTGAATTAATTTGAATTAATAATTTTATGACTAGAGATAGTTGTGTTTACTCGCACATACGAGTGCATAAGAATTTAAAGTGACCACACACTTTCAAAAAAGTAAGTACGGGAATGTTTGTACTTCTATATGTATGTATATATGTATGTATGTTCCTGATCGTCAGGGTTGCCATAGATGAATCATTTATACTAAAACTGGAACCTTTGTTTCTGCTCGTTAGATTGGAGCAAGTGCTGACACAAGTTTAAGTTTCCTGCCAAAACTGGTTAACTTCTCCATTTGGTAGGTTGGTAGGCTAGATTTTAACTGGTTTTGAGAAAATTATATTTATTTAAATATATGTATGTTTATAAATGTTTAAGTATCTTTGTTTACAAGAATATTATCCGTTGTGTTGGTATCACGGCTGCCACTTTGGACTTTTTCTATTAAAATTTAGCATTTAATAGGGTTGTCTCACGATGCTCATAAAACAGAAAAATTCCTCTAACAAAAATGAGTGATAAAAAGGTGTGGCTTCCAATAGAGACTGGACCTTCAAAACAACACTGCTTAGAATTGTACATGAAAACTTGGACATGTATAAGGCCAGCACAAGGTGGGACCTAAAATCATTTCCGCTATTCAAAAGGAAGAGCGAGTTACTGTACACAGTTTTTATCTTTTTATGAAGGCTCAAAGAAAGAAACTCTGGATTTTATTCATGTTGTATTCTATTTGCATGATGAAAAATAGGTTTGCGAAAAATTATTTTGATTCGTAACGCACGGGTCGAGATATACAGAAAGATATACATCTTAACTGGGATGACAAAATATTGCTTTTATATATATCAAAGCTGCTAGGGGCAATCGTGTTAAACGTAAACAAGTACACGATTTTACTTCAAGTGTACTCATAAATATATACATTTGTATGTATGTATTTTATACCTTAAATTATATTTGGATGTGTATGTGCATACATATACATATGTTTTTTTTTTTTTTTTTTTTTGTTACGAGGAGGAAGCATCGAAAGCCTAACCGTCACCGGTTTGTCAGTGTGGGACTTTAACCCGAACTAAACCTCCTACTGTCTGAGTACCATTCCCCCGGTACTACCGTCAAGTATTTCGTCGGGAGATGGTTTGAGCTTACGCTCAACGTTCGTGAAAGTCCAGATAACGTTTGTAGCAAGTTGAACCACCCTCTGTACTGTTGCTTGTTGCATCTTCGTATGTATATGTGTATGTATACACATAAATGTTCAGGTGTCTGTGCAAATTTGGGAGCAATGGCGCTTCGCTTTTAATGCGGTGCGCATTTAAATTGCAATTTGAATTTATTAAATAAGAATTTCAATGCCTTTTGGCGCAAGCATGTTAGCACTAAAAATCATGCCAGCACCAGTATTTACCCACATACTCGTACGTACATATGTATATACCTACATACATATGTATGTATCCATTTGTACCAGCCATCATTAAAAGGGGGTGTGACAAATCTACATAAATGCCACATAAGTATGTACGTATATATGAATATATGCATATCCATCGTCACAGTGGATCTAGACAGCGCGCAGACGAAAATTCCTACGAAAACAACGTAGATGTACAAGTTGATGTGCGCCGCAGTGCAACATACTAATTAAATATGTATGTATGTACATATGTACATATTTGTGGGCAACTATGCCAACATACGTGTATACATATGTATATTTATGCCCGGTATAAACTTCAACCCACTTATTTGCATATCTAATGTAATACTCGTACATGGTAATACAAATCGCTTGTGTTGTTCACTTTTTTCATATCCATCGCTGGCTTCTACATACATACATACATACATATGTGTGCGTGTATGCATTTACATAATTAACGGTTACTTATACGACCAGGCAATCCGATTATATCTGGCGTTAACACTTAGTCTTTAATAGTAAATCTGCATTAAAAAAAAAAAAATTATATTTCACTGTATCTAATTAGAATAATTAACAAAACTTTAACTTCACTGCGGATTGACCCAGTGACATACTGACGTAGTTGCTCTACATCGTGTCGATTTGACTCATACAAATAAATATGCACGCGGACAGGCTAATTGTGGTGGTGAAGCATATTCAAATAATGGTAAGAAAAGCTATGTACCTAAATACATTATATTATCTTAGTTTAATAACAAAATTTTTAAAAACACACTGATATTAAAAAAAAACCCCTTTTGAAAATGTTTTGAGTATTTTGTTCTCGATGTTGAACAATGAATAACATTTATTATTAAAGCATAACAATTTACTTCCGGTGCCCCCTTTACACTTTGTGTCAAGGCGAATATGCTTATTGTCATGCAGACGACAATAAATATTTATCCAGGCTTGATTTTTGGGCCGTTATAATTGTCAATGTTATTTCCAAGTTAAAAACTTATTGGAAAACATTGACGGATTTTAAGCAAAACTGTTTAAATTGTACCCTTCTATAATCCTGCCCATAACAAAGTTCTCTTCAGTACCTAAAGTTTCCAAAACTAGGCAAATTAAAGTTTGTAATCAAGGTCCGAAATCTTTCATTTCACAGATTTCAAGATTCGTTTCTTCCCTTTGTTTAATTGTCCTAATTTATACTTAAGAACAACTTAACTAACACTTTTTAGTAATTTATTACCAGTACTTAATGCGTTTTCCAAACCTAAATAATGTTGCAAGTTTGGTAAAGATTGATAAAGCCGTTACCGAGAAAAATCATTCAGTCATAAGCAGGCCCTGCCACACAACTTAATTTTTTTTTATTTGAATTAGTTTTTATTTTAATACAAATTAGTTAACAGTTATAAGTAATTTATTTACAGTAATTATTAAATAATTCTTTTTTAAATTTTTCAAAAAAATATCTACTTTTTCAATTAATTTTAAAGCCATACTTTTTTTTTATTATTTCATTTCATTCTTAGTTCATAAAATATAGCCATTAGTTGAAAAGTTATGATATTTGCAACAAAGAACGTCAAAGTCCCTTGGAGTCTCTTCGAAAATTTGTAAATATAAATAGGTATCTTTATTCAGATCCTTACCTTTCGTGATGTATTTATTTTCTTACAAAATCTCCCATCCGCATTTTGTACAATTTTTAGAAACATCTAAAACTCAAAAATCCATGAACAACACACTACCACGCTTATTAAAAAGCTTATACACCTATCCATAAGTAGATCTGCAGATCTGCAAATGTGTACATGCATAGATGTAGTATTTATATGAATATATGAACAATATTTGGTGGTAGTATTTTGGTGGTAAGTGATGAATTTCGTGTTTTCAAACATAATCTAGGTAGCAGCAGACATGAGGAATCTTCTTTTATTTTGTACTAAGGTCAAATAAAGAGGATAAAAATTCTTAAATCATTTAGCTGACCGTTTACTCATTGATTTCAGCTGATAGATCATTTGTTTAAGTTAACGATTATGTTTAAGTTAAAATTATAAATTACACAGTGTTACAAAATGGAAAAAATTGAATGAACTTTTGAAGTGAGATATTGGAAATTATTCACCTGGTCGAATATAACTCAAAACGGTTTTTGGAAAATTTGTAACACCCTCAAAATCTTGCTTTACCGTTAAAAAACCGTTCTTCGGAAGTGTACGCGCTTATCTTTTCATTACTTGGCCATTTCTTTACCGATTTTCAATATGAAATATGTTTTGGAAAGGTAAGGATTATACCTTTAGATTGAGATATAAAGATCTATTTTTGAGCTAGCGTGTTGTAAGTTTTCATCGGGTAAACATGGAAAATTTGTTTTTTCTTCAAATTTTTCTACTTTGACCGCATTTTATTGCAGTATTTTACTAAAAATATATCAAGTATGAGGAGTTATTTTGAAAGTACATTCATGTCCAAAAATTTTGAGTACTCATGCAATGAAATCGGACAAAAATTGACGAAGCTATTAAATTTTTTCTGCTATTAAATAAATTTACTTTGCGAAAAGTTTTTTTTTTTTTTAATTTTTCTACTTTGACCGCATTTCATTGCGTTATTTTACTAGAAACATAGCAAGTATGAGGAATTATTTTAAACACATTCATTTCCAAAAATTTTGAGTGGTCATCTAATAAATTTACGCCGTCAATTCAACCTTGCGACCGCTTCGCAATTATATTGTGTAATAAGTGTGGTAAAATGTGTGATAGGCGCAACAAATTTTGTTACGCCTGCGGTCTATTTGTTGATAAGAAATATCGGTTCGATTTAAGAACAAATAAAGCTGTGGTTGAAGCGTTCAACCTCTTTTTCAGTTGCTCATACGTGGAAAGTGCTTGGTATGAACCCGAATATATTTGTTCGATGTGCTGTACAACATTAAAACAATGGAAAACCGGTAAATGCGTTGACCAGCGTCTGCCGTTTGTGACTCCTATGGCTTGGCATTATCAAATATATCACAAGCCGGAGGATTGCTACTTTTGCCAAACAAAAATCACTGGTCACCACTATAAAAGTCGCCACCTCATAGAATATGGCAATGTGTTGACTGTATCGAAACCGATTCCAAGAGGAAAACAAGATCAGCGAACTAAAGACAAAAATCCAGCAACATTTCCTGATTCAAGCCACAAATCTTCTAATGAGGTAAATGACGAACCGTACCTTCCTACCAAAGCAATAGAAACGGAACGTCATTTCGTGTCAAATCACGATTATTGTGCACTCGATCACGTGCACTGTCCACAAGATTGGCGATTATTTCTAGACGGTTCTTGCAAAAGTAAGTATTTAATGTGTTATGAGTGTGAGAGAACTAAATTTGAATACAATTTATCAATTCATTTTCAATTGACTAACATCGTAGGTCTGAAAGCAGTATTGCTGCACAACAGAAATGAATTGCCATCAGTTCCAGTGGCATACGCTACTGATATGAAAGAGACTTATCAAACGATGGAAAAAATTCGACGATTGCTTAAATACAATAAATTTCGCTGGCAGATTGTCTCGGACCTTAAAGTCCTGACAATTCTACTTGGAATGCAAGGTGGCTACACTAAATATCCTTGTTACTTTTGTGAATGGGACAGTCGTGCCAAAAATCATTACAAGTGTAACATATGGCCACCGAGAATTATTTAGCATTTTAATGATTAATTTTTTTTATTTTCAGTCACAATAAAAATTTGAAGTTGAAAGATAATCAAAATGTATGAATTTTTAAATATGGTCATCATCTAAAATAATTTAAATAGTAATAACTCTGTCAATTTCCAACCGATTTTCGATTGAAATAGCTTAATCGACGCAGTACTAAATTCACTTTAATAATATTGTCTTTGATAGGTACCTTTCTGAATTAAGACTATCGTAAAATCGTAGTCAAAGTTTCAAAATTAATTTTTTTTTATTAAGTTACGATTTTTTTTCTTTGTAGCTTCGTCAGTTCTCGTTTGATTTTGATGAGTTATACGCCATTAAAATAGTGATTTGTCACCTTTCAAAATATATAAACAACTTTTGAATCGGATGAAAATTCGCAAAGATATTGATGATTGACTAGCAATGACCTCAAAAACAGTTTTTTGGCCCTAAAATGAGATTTTGGGGGTGTTTCGCAAATTTCAAGTATACAGTTTTTCTTAGTTTTATAAGGTCTATCGCCTAGGCTAGGTCTCTTTCAAAGTTCATTTTCAGTGTTACACAGTGTTATTTGACTAATTAGCTATTTGCAAGTTGTTTTTCATAAGTATAAGTAGTCCCTACAGTAATAAGCAATATGGAATTCTCGTACATTAATAATAACACCAATGGAGAGAAATGGATAGCAAAAGTTTACTAAGTTTGAAAGCTGAAGAATATACTATTAAATTTCGAAGTTTTAAAAAAAAGATGTGAGTGTTTGAACTCAAGGTAGATGTGTAAACTGTTAAATTTGCAGTATTTAGAAATATTAACCCCTATATAATACTTTACAATCTCGTTAATAATGGTTGTATCTTTAAAGGTATCATGGGCATTCAAGGGTTAAGTCAATCATACATATTTATCTTGTTTAATTTTTAAAATTTAATTTATTTTATTATTTATGTTGCAATAGTTAAAATAGGCTTATGATAGCTAAAATAAGAAACGTACACCTTTCATTCAATACTGGTAAGTAGTCTGGAAAAAACGGCCAGCAGGCATAGCTTTAAGGTCGTTTTTAAACCACAATCTATCACACACAGCGCATGCGTATCCAAAGTCGTTGTCGATCATTTTTAATTTAAATTGTTTATGGGCATTAACATGGTTAAGATAATGCTCATATTGCAATTCAATGTTTTGGTAATTTGGTTGTTGTTGCTGTTGTAAATGTTGTTGTTGTTGTTGCTGTTGTTGTTGCTGCTGTAAATGTCCACGTAGCCTATTAATTTCTTTTTGGCGTTGACGTTCTCGGTAGGCACGTTGATATCCAGCGTTTCTGGATCTTCTTAATGATTGCGATGTTCTCTACAATAATAATTAATATTAGTATTTGACCTGTAATTTATTTAGAAACATGAATATTACCTGCATTTCGGTTATATACCTCCAGTTTAAACGTTTAATTTATTGTTTTAAAGAACACCAATCAGCTGAGTTGTAGAAACACAAAGCGATCAGCTGTTCAAAAGTAGTACCAACGCAAAGCGAATAAAGGAATTTCAATCAAAATTTAGAGAACACGCTGTGCTCTAATTCACTCAGCAAAGAACGTAGATAATGTACAGGGTGCTCCCGATTAAATATAATTAATTTTGCTTTTTGTGTCAATACCAAAGAACGTAGATAATACCCAAGACAGACATGGGAGCTTATCTGCATTAACAGCCTTTATTGGCATTAACTCGTGCATTATTCTCTTCACTGCATTTCTATCTGGCAAAGCTGTCAAGTGGACAGGTGTATGTTCGGACAAATCAAACAGGTTTTTTGTTCCATCAAACCAAGAATGATAGAATACAAGATTGCGCAATCCCGTTGCGGATGAAATATCTTGAGTAATAATAAACAAAGAATAGGGGGAGAATAGTGGGAAGAGAATAATGAGCAATTTGCAATTTTTCAAGGAGAAATGAATTTTTTTGGTGCTTAAGTATAAAACTATGAATAATAGAAAGAATGCATCAAACAAAAATTTATTGAGTGGTACCGCTTCTGTTTCCGCGAAATTAAAATTAAAATCTCCACCCAAGATAAGTAAATACCACTGAAAATTGTTTCCTAATTCCCGTGCACCAGCAAACCGATTAAACTGTGTCAATCTAAATTTAGAGAACGCCCTATGCTTTAAGCCGCATAGTTTATAAAAATTATGCGCCTAATTGCATGCAACCCAAAGATAATTGATTTTGCTTTCTGGGTCAATATAATACTAACACATACGTCAGACGGCACACGCATTTTCACACAGAGTCGTTCTTGACCAATCAAAAACGTCTTACTTTTTTTATAAGGAGTTTTTATGGTAGTATTAGCGTAAGAGATTTGCCCTACCGCGGCTATAGATGTTTACACATCAAAAGATTTTAACGCGTGCTCCGGTCAAGAATAGGTTAGGTTAAAGTGGTTGCCATCGATCCCGCCAGCACACCTAAGACTTTATTAGGCCCATTGCTAAATAACAGAATTTGCAAAAAAACACAAACAAAAACCACACGAACAAGTTTAAAAAGCGGCAGATCAGTTGCTATTGTTTGTAGTTGGTTTGTTTAGGGAAGATGGAATAAACACAACAGTCCACTCGGCAAGCGTAGCTCAGCCTGTAGCTCCGAGCTCCTTGGTTCAAAGCCTGGGAAAGTGGTGATGAAGAATAAAAATATTATTAATTAAATTAAAAGAAGTCTGATGAGGAAATGTGGTGATTTCCGTAATATTACTATAACTTCTACCATTAAAAAACTGTTGTTGCTTTTTTCACACAAAATCTTCCATTAATTGGACTAATAGAAAAATAACAAAAATTATCTTATACTGGTATATGTACAACGATATAATTTTAAAATATAAAATTATTAATAGTTTCTTGAGCCAAAGGCAATACCCAACGCGGTAGAAGTTTTAACTGCTATTTTCGATGAGACTTATTCCTTCAAGACGTGTGTCGAACTCGAACCACGTCACCAAGAAACATTTACCCATCACCAACTCGTTCGATCTGAAATTGGCAAAATGTGGTTTTTAGTTTGAAGTTATGGGGAACCCTATTTCTTTGGTTCTCTTTTCATCGAAATTCGAGCATTAAAGATCAAGTAAAAACTCTTGCATATAGCTACCCACAGTTGAGCAAGTGTATGAAATTTCACTTTCGAACCAATTTAACAGATCCACTTAGGAACGTACATTTTTATACTTTAAATGTTTACATATGTGCTTACTTAATCTTACCCATACATAAGGACATATATATATATTTATATTTAAGTATAACTCAAAATATATATAAAGTGCTTGTTTCATTTGCAATTTGTATTCCCCGTCAGCACGCTTCTATTCATATTCCTTAGCGTTACATCATTTGCATACGAAAGTAGCAAACACTTCCGCAGTCGAACAAAGTAATCGGATGAGACGAAAGTTTTGCTGAGTTTTTTACTTGCCGTTTGTAGGCACTAGCCAAGATGTCAGTGTCAATGTCATGAAGTGATACCACTTTGACCTTGATTCCCCCTTTGGCAGTGAACTTTAGCCAGAGTTGCCGCACCATTTTTAATTATTTCTTATACATGTATATATGAATGTATGTATGTATGTACATATTGCTTATAACTTTTGAGCTTCCTTTTGGAAACTCGAGAAAAACGGGTTTTAAATTTTATTTTACTTACATACATATACTCCACAGTTAATATGAACATATAATTTGTTATAGTCATTTACTGGTAGAGTGTACATATGAAGCTTTTTCTTGGATACTTACATTAAATCAAGCAACAAGCTTTTATTCATATGTATGTACAGACGTGTTCGAAATAATAAGAACAACCAAAGTGGCATATCCTCTTCTGCATAAGGTAAAAAACACATCCTCCAAAATATTATTAACATAATAAATTGCATCCATAATGCCGGTGATCTTTATTAGAGGCCCAACAACGGATACCCGAATTTGCAAAACGGTTTATTAATGAACCTAAAACAATTAGGCGTAATATTTTATGGACCGATGAGACAAAAGTTGTGCAATTCGACTCTGGTAAAGAAAAACAGTACGTAAGACGTCCTTCTAAACAGCAATTTAATTAAAAATACACAACGAAAACTATAAAACATGGAGGTCTGAAGTTGATGTTGTGGGGTTGTTTATCGTGGAATGGTGTTGGGCCTCTAAAAAAGATCACCGGCATTATGGATGCAATTTATTATGGGAATCATATTTTGGAGGATGTGTTTTTACATTATGCAGAAGAGGATATGCCACTGTGTTGGGTCTATCAACAAGATAATGACCCCAAGCATACCTCAAAAGACCAAGGACTGGTTTCGCAGTAAAAATGTGAAATTAATGGATTGGCCGGCGCAGTCACCGGACCTTAATCCAATCGAACACTTATGAATGGATGTAAAAAAGGGAATAAAGGATGCTAAGCCAAAAAATTTGGAAGAATTATGGAGAACAGCAAAGAATACTTGGAAAATATACCCCTCTCTAGATGCCACACCCTTGTAGACTCCATGCAGTCCAGATGTGCCGAAGTGGGGGAGCAACTTCATATTAAATGTAAGGCTATTTGTATGCATTTCAAAACAACAAACATGTTTTCTTATAATTTTAATGCTTTCTTCTTATTTTTTCGAAAAGGATGTTTAAGACCCAATTTGATGACCAGATTTTCAATTTTTTTAATACCCACAATATGTATAAATCTTTTTAGAAAAAAAGGTCCATTAAAATATTACTGAGAAAATTTTATTCAATGATTTCTATGTTCACTTTGGTTGTTCTTATTATTTCGAGCACGTCTGTATGTATATAAAACCGAAGAGAATACAACTTTAGGAAAAACTTCCGAAAAATTTAATTCATAACACATTTTATGGAGCAGTAATATATGTATATAAAAATATAAATTTGTATATTACACCGATCAACACGATTTTTGGATCTGAATTCTACATGTTTAATTTTAGTTTCTCCTACGTCAAAAATAAGGGAAACAATTTTTTTTGATCAAAGTTTGCTTTAGTAGAAACCAGAGCAATTTTTACATTTTTCGGCTTACTAATTTTTATATTTTTTTATAATTTCACTTTAAATTATGATGATGCAGTTTCTTGCTGTATATAAGAGTCTTTTTTATTTATTAAAAAATTACATATAATTGCAAAATAACAACTAATTAATGTCTAAGAGTGGATATTTTTAGTATTTATTTTATGTTAGTATGAGCTCTGTCGTATTAAACCCTGAATGTAATCTCCCATCATATTCTCGTAGTACTGCCCTTGATATCGCCGTTCAAAGGCCATCAAATGTTGGTAAGTACTATAAACAAAACACCTGCAATGCCTGTCTGTCCGTCTGTTTGACCGCAAACTGGATCAAAGATATATAACATATAGCTTCCATACAATTGATTGTTTAGATATTTCCTTTAGCACGAAAGCACCTCAATTTAAGATTTTTTAATAAAATAAGTATGTATGTATAAATATGATGTATATGGACTACCGTTAATATTATACTACTTTTACTGTTCAGCTACAATGAAATGAATTCCACCTGAGCATATATGTACATATGTAATAAACATAAAATTGCCGTTTTTATTGTTTTTAAGTATTTTTTTTTTATTAAATTTTGAATTTACCACTCTAAACTATTTTAAGCAGTTAATTGAAATTTTTGAAGTGTGCAAGTTAAGTTATTTACTAATTGAACTTATTTTTAAAAAGGCGGTGGACTTGTGTCCACCGTTGTTTATTCAATGACTTTCGACTAAAAAGTAAATACAATAGTTTTCTTAACTCTAAATTACACCTATTATTGGCCATCAGTCACGTTGCACTTGCATGTGCATTGATTGATGAATTGTTGAATTGTTATTGCTGAGTTTCTATTCCAATTGCCCAATTGCTGAATGAACACCGCGAATTGGTTATTCGAATACGCGTGCAAAGTTATTGACCGTTGGTGAGGGTAAATTCTGCAGAGCTATTATAAGCTGTTGCGTTAACTCCTCCACCTTTAAATATGATCGTCCTCGATCATGAATAGAATGGTAAGTTATTGAAATTTACATATGTTGGAGTATTATTCGTTTCGTTTGGGAGGTGAACTTACTGGCTCGTGCTGGGCTTCGTTTTTCCTTTTTCCACATATTGGATTTTTACGGATCGCTTTCTTAGGAAGAGTAGAAGTATTATAATTACCAAGAAAGTTGCCGGCAGAGAATATTGCGTTTTTGAGAATTTTATTCTTTCAAATCTTCTAAGAAAAGTAGTTCTATATGGTCCTTTTCTAATGGGCTTGGTTGTAGTATTGCAGGAATTGTTTCAAAGGGTTCCGCTTGAATATAACTGAATGTTTGACTGTTGATTTTAATTGTTGTATTGTAAAATATGATGACATGTGTTACATTTATTTCTTGAGGTGTCGCGTAGGCTTTCAATTTGCCGTCGAATTGGTTTAGCAATATGACTCCTGGTTTTATTTCTTCTAGCGTAGAGACGTGATGGCCATTAGTTGTCGAACATCTTGAGTTTAAGCTATTAATTATCCTAGTCACACATGAATCCTTACTTACATCTACCAAGTTAATTTTTTTGTAAATTGTTAAATCATTATAAGATTCTTATTCATTTTTTATTTTAAACAATTCTAATTCTAATGCTTCTTCGGCTTTTTTAAATGGTACTTTTTCTTCGCTAAATTTACTGATTGACAATTATATTTCTTCTTTGCTTGGCATATCTTATATTAATTAGTTCTTCTTTAATTATTTTTTTAAAATATCCCAATTGCAATTTTCTACCGCGGCTATGCTTCACTCTTGACCAAACTGAAATTAAACGAAGATAAACAACAGCTAACCACGCCACTCGTTTTGCATGGTTGCCAACGTTCATAAATTGAATTTAAGAGATCATACTTGTACATAATCGAAAGTACTTTGGAATTAATAATCATGTTCTGAAAATTGTATTGCTTTCAAAAAATCTCCAAGTAACAAGTTGTTATAGAAAGGCGAAGTATAATTTATATTATTATATAAATTTATATAGGTATGTATGTAGTAAAAATTTTTATAATATGTCTCCAAAAGAAATATTTGTGCAGAATTATCCAAATCGTACCGATTTTTCTCATTACAATGTATGTATGTACATATAATATATTCTTACAAACAAGTACCTAAAAATAAGCTTGAAATACATTATAAACTGAGCCATGGTTTGATAATGTATTTTTATACAGCTTATTTAATCTATAATACTATATTTTTATGAATACAGCCAACAATTTCTAAATAAGGGGCTGTGATGTCAAGTAAGACAAACGGGGATTTTTTCTTAAGTGGTTTTCAACACTCTTGCTTAATATTTTAATTTTTGAGGTGACCCTGAATGTAAACTTGCAGCCATATTAATATCTTCGAAGAATTCTTCCTTCGCTAAAAGTTAATCCATTTTAATTTGTTTGGTTAAGGAATGGTCTAAAAGCAGACAATCATTTGCCGTATGTGTCGTAATTTAGTACTTTTTAAAAGCCGTTTTCAGTAGCAATCCAAGTAGTACATAACCCTCGTGTGGCAACTGTGCCGTACGAACGGGTTGATGGCAACCCTGACTACGAACGACTTAAAGAAAATAAACAAACGAGTGCACTCATCGAACTATTGCATACATACATACATGTTTATGCACATATATAAAATCGACAACCACAAAACGAAGATGATCAACATCTGCAGCGAGCAGAACCATTCGCTAAATAGATCTCAACGTTTAAGCATCATATTCAATTCGCGCTTTTCATATAAAAATTAAATATATTTGTAACTTATATTTTACTTAAATTTTGACAAAAATATACGTTGGATTTGACTATCCCCACATTGGTGACCCCGAAAATAAAGGAGATAGCGAATCCAGCTTCAAATCAAATCGCAATCAACATCAGGTGCCGCTGCGCCGGCCGGCACGGTATCAAAAGCAAACGATTTCGAGGAGTTTTAAAGCCACGAAATCTACGCACAAATTCTTAGATATAATCGTGACTCGTGAAGCTCCTGGCAAAATTTTTGGTACAGCTACCACCGCAAATAGATATCACGCCACCAAAAATTCGTTATCCGTTGTAGGGGAGCGACAATAAATAACGGGCAACGGTAGGGCAAACAAGCCGGCAACAAGAGTGCCGAAGAAGTCGCTGTCGGCGACAACGCTGCGGTTAGTGGCAGCAGAGCCAGCGCAAACGTTAGCGCAGACAGCGACAGACCGCAAATAAACGCGGTGTTCGGTAAATTACCGTTTCCGAAACTTAATTCTAAGTACAACATCGAATCGTGGTTCATCAAAGTGGACGCATGGTTTGAATTACATGGCTTTGGAGTACGCAAAGAAAAAGACAAGTACACCGCCATTATCGCCCATGCAGATGACTACATACTCGACCAGGTGTTCGAACTGGTTCGAAATCCACCAACCACAGCGCCGTACACAACACTTAAAAACGCCATTATAAATAAGTTCAGCGATTCAGCGATAGCAAGACTCGATAAGCTCACTGGGATACAGTTAGGTGACGGTAAACCCAGTCATTTACTAAGCCAGATGCAGCGCACGAATGCAACGAAAGATGAATCTGTTATTCAGCAGTACTGGCTTAAGCAGCTTCCAGAATCCGCACGTGCCGTAATCGCCGGCATGCTACAAGCCTAGCCGAGCACACCGTTACACCAACTGGCCATCACCGCAGATGCAGTTCTCGACGCACTTAGCCGTGACTCAAATTCGACGCCATCGAGAGGTCCTGCAGTCAACGCCATCGAATCGCACAGCAATCAATCGGAAGTTCTCAAAAAACAAATAGAGAAACACGAATCCATTCTAGAGAACATCAATAGCAAATTGAATCGGCTAATACTACGAGATCGCAGTCGTCAGCGCGAGCGCTCACAAACCAACGGCAATCGCTCAAACACTCCCCACCGAACCGCCAGCGTGCAACAAAATTCGACCTGCTGGTACCATCGTGAATACGGAACGCAAGCCCGTAAATGCCGTTTCCCATGCGATTTTTCAACAAAAACGCCAGACTCAACAAAAAACTAGCGGTCGCCGAAACTTTCTTGCTTGAAAGTTCCGGCAGTAATTCATCATCGAGCAAAAAGTCACAGTGTGAACTTCAGGTAAAAATTTCAGAATTCACAAAATCTAAACGATTTTTCATCACAGATAGGAATACAAGCCAGTCGTTCTTGATAGACACGGGAGCGGAGGTTTCGGTTGTTCCACCAACTCGGGCATGTCGCCTTTCCCAAACGGGAAGTAGTCCACTGTATGCCGCTAATGGAACCGTAATCAAAACGTACGGTACAACCCGCCGTACAGTCGACATCGGCCTCCAACGAAAATTTACGTGGCATTTTGTTATAGCAGAAACAAAGTATGCCATTATCGGAATTGATTTTCTTAAATATTTCAACTTAGTCATCGACGTTACAAACTCGACTTTGTCGGACAAATCCACTGTTTCACGGTCAGCAATATGCAGCTTTATGTCATCGACCGCCATCAACGCACATGCTCAACCCGAGAGTATCGAAAATCTACTTCGAGAGTTCGAAGAAATAACGAACCACAACGCATCAGCTGTGTCCGTAAGTCATACAGGTATGACTCACTGCATTGAAACCCGAGGACCACCTGTGTTTGCGCGACCCAGACGCCTAACGCCAGAAAACATTAAAGCAGCAAAAGAGGAATTTGAATTTTTATCGCGGCTCGGGATATGTCATCCTTCTAAAAAGCTCGTACGCTTCTCCGCTTCATTTGGTCAGGAAATCGAACGGCGAGTGGCGACCTTGTGGCGACTACCGCGCTCTTAATGCGCAGACCGTACCAGATCGCTACCCGCTTCCGCACATACAAGACTTCACACATTTCTTGTACAACAAAGACGTCTTCAGTAAAATCGACCTCAATCGAGCGTACCACCAAATCCCTATTGAGCCTGGCGACGTACATAAAACTGCAATTACCACACCGTTCGGGTTATTCGAATTCACCCATATGACCTTTGGTTTGTGCAATGCTGCACAAACTTTCCAAAGGTTCATGCACGCAGTATTTCAAGGCTTCGATTTTGTTTTTGTATACATCGACGATGTTTGCGTAGCGTCTGAAGGCTTCGAGCAGCACAAACAACACTTGCGGGAAATCTTCGAACGCCTCCAACAGTTCCAGCTAACAATAAACCTAGCTAAATGCGAATTTGTTCAGTCGAAGATTAAGTTCCTCGGACATGTGGTCACGACGCAAGGTATGGAACCGCTGCCAAAAAAGGTAGAAGTCATCGAAAATTTTCCATTACCCACAGTCGCCAAAGAATTGCGTCGATTTTTGGCAATGATAAACTTTTATCGTCGTTTTTTGCCAAACGCAGTACATCATCAAATGCCGCTGGTACAACTGATCCCTGGGAACAGAAAAAACGATACTACACGAATTAAATGGACTGAAGACACCGTAAATCATTTCAACGAATGTAAAAAAGCGCTAGCAAGTGCCACCCTGCTAGTCCATCCAGCGCCGAACGCCCAGATATCGCTTAGCACAGACGCAAGCGATACCGCCATCGGTGCAGCTCTGCATCAAATCGTACAGGACGACTTTCAGCCTTTGGCATTTTTTAGCCACAAACTTACCGAAGCGCAACAAAGATATAGTACCTACGATCGCGAACTACTGGCAGTATACCTAGCCGTTAAACACTTCCGTGGAATGCTGGAGGGAAGACCCTTCGAGATCCGTACAGATCATAAGCCGTTGATATACGCGTTCAAGCAAAAGCACGATCGAGCATCACCGCGACAACTGCGGCAGTTAGACTTCGTAAGTCAATTTACGACGAATATTATCCACGTCGCCGGCATCGAAAATACGACAGCAGACACACTATCGCGCATCGAGGTGTTGGAAACATCATTCATCGACTATAAGCGAATCGCCGAAGACCAGACAAAATGTCCCGAACTCAAGAAGCTCATCGACGACAATAATACATCTCTGCAACTAATTTTTTGGTCATCCAAAAACTGCACTGCATTTCGCATGGAGAAGTACGAGCGACTACTTAGCTCATCAAAGCACGTTTCGTTTGGCCCAACATGGGCAAGGATATCTCAGAAGCCGTACAACGCTGTCTAAGTTGTCAGCAGTCCAAGGTGAGCAAACACGTTCGCGCACCTCTCCAAAAAATTTCTCTTCCATCATGCAGGTTCGAACATATCAACATTGACCTCATTGGCCCACTTCCGCAATCGAATGAATACCATTATAGACAGATACACGAGATGGCCGGAAGCGGTTCCGCTCAAGGATATTTCCGCAGAAACGGTTGCCAAGGAGCTAGTCAACGTTTGGTTTTCCCGCTTTGGTATACCAGCACGTATAACAACGGACCAGGGAAGACAATTCGAATCGCAACTCTTTAACGAATTGTCTCGCACGCTGGGTATAACCCATTTACGCACTTGCGCGTACCACCCGCAATCAAACGGCATCATAGAACGCTGGCATCGCTCACTCAAAACAGCAATCACTTGTCATAAGCGTCATGACTGGATAAATTGCTTGCCCATAGTCTTACTCGGGCTGCGCACAGCTCTCAAACCCGAGATCAATACAACAGCCGCACAATTTGTATACGGCACTACGTTGCGGCTGCCGGGCCAATTTTTCAACCAAGCTCAAGATCCGCGCCCACAATCCGACTTTGTGAAACAGCTAACCGACATCATGCAAGACACGACGATTCGGCAAAGTTCGTAGCCAAGAATCTATCGGATGCAAAATACGTTTTCGTACGAAATGAAAAGGTCAGACCGGCATTCCAACCCCCATACGACGGCCCATATCAGATAGTATCGAAAAATTTGAAATACTTCACCATCAAGATGAACAGGAGCAACGTTAACGTATCCCTAGACCGACTGAAGCCAGCATTCATCGAATCGCCACAACTGGATATGCAATCAATTGCACACAACACCCACAGAAAAAACGTCTACTCTCAAATCGCCGGCGGCAGGCCGCCTCGGACGTAAAATAAGACTCCCCGTCCGTTTCAGGACGTAAAGTCTGGAGGGAGCAGTGTGGCAACTGTGCCGTACGAACGGGTTGATGGCAACCCTGACTACGAACGACTTAAAGAAAATAAACAAACGAGTGCACTCATCGAACTATTGCATACATACATACATGTTTATGCACATATATAAAATCGACAACCACAAAACGAAGATGATCAACATCTGCAGCGAGCAGAACCATTCGCTAAATAGATCTCAACGTTTAAGCATCATATTCAATTCGCGCTTTTCATATAAAAATTAAATATATTTGTAACTTATATTTTACTTAAATTTTGACAAAAATATACGTTTGATTTGACTATCCCCACACCTCGCAAATATGAAAGTGTTGATGTTTTTGCTTTTCGGACTTGAACTTAGTCGCGAGGTCTTCTAGTTAAAGAATTAAAATGTCATGACTTCTAAACTATAATTACATAAGCACCACTGTGATACTTTCGAACAAAAAAAAATCCCCTTGGTAGAATTGGCATCACAGGCCACGTTACGTATGCATGTGTATATGTATCAGTTCAGTGTGTAGATCGTGTGTATGTATCAGGTGTCTCTTCGTGTCGTTGCTTAATTTGAATTCGGCGTGAAGCATTCACAATAGTTAAAATAAATATGGTTCAACATTAGATTAAGTATGCTAGTATATTATATTGAACTTTAACATGTTAATTTGACATGGTAAATAATTGTTTGGTTGATTAAATATTTTTTTTTATTAAATTCAAAGTGTTTTATTTTAAAACTCCAAATTTTTCATACTGGTTTAGTTGATTACATACGAATTTTATTAAAGCCAATGTGTTTCATATTCAAGCTCGAAGGTTTTCATATTAAAATTGTGGATACTTACAAGGCGGTTTTTCTCTGGGTGAGGTAGGGTAGTTATCTCCTCCTAATTCTTTTGAGGATTCTTCGAACTTTTTCAAAATGTTTATTATATCTGTTAAAGTATTTAAGCTAATGTTACTTATTCTATGGGTTTGATTTTTTATCTGTAAAATGTTTATAATTTCGATCCAATTGATTTGCAAAAATTTCAATAAATAATAAATTGAGTTCCACTAGTTACAAAAAAACTGTTTAGTGTTGTTTTTAGTTGCGCATTAGCTCCAGGCTTTTTAAAATATGTAACCAGTTTGATGCACTTTTTACATATTTCCCTTATATCTGAACACTCCTCAATAGATTTTTCAACTACATATGTTGTGCAGCATATGACTGACGCAGAATATGTGTTCGTATGTACTAAATGCAGCTTTCATATTTGAGCCCCTGTCTGTAACAATTATTTCCTTATCAAGACGACAATCAAACTCTTTCAATCCAGCCATTACTTTCTGTATGATCCTTTCACCTATATCATCAGGCTTTCTGTTGTGTAGTGTCCGTTGAGTAGTGCTGGGTCAAGATGTCGTTTGAATATGTCAATAATGTCCTGTGTCGAGTAGTTTCGCCTTGTAACTGTTTGTCTGTGAAAACTGGGGAATGGTAATTGAAACGTATAGTTGTTTTCGTCACCTAATAAGAGGAATAATTGATTTTCAAATGCGTTTATTGGTGCTTCCGTGGCAGGGATGAGTTGATGTGCGGTATTTTCGTCACTATGGTCAGTGGTTGTCAGGACGTTGATGTCAGTATGTGGAGGTCTAGAGAGTGCGTCTACTACCACGTTCGTTTTCCCTGGTTTATATTTCATCTCGTAATTGTACTCTTCGAGGATACACTTCCATCTCTTAATTTTTCCATTATGATTTTTATTACTTAACGCAAAAGTGAGCGGTTGGTGGTCTGTAAAGATTATAACTTTCCCTGATCCATACAAATAGTTTCGAAGTGAGGTGAGAGCCCAGATGATTGCCAGCATTTCTTTTTCGTTAGCGGCATAGTTTTCTTCGGTTTTATTCAGTGATCGGGATATAAATGTTATTGGTTTACCTGCTTGTTCAAGGACGGCTCCCAAGACGTAGTTGGATGCGTCGGTGGTAAGTTGAAACTCCTGCTTTTGGTATGATAGCACAACTTCTCTTGATATTAATGAAGATTTAATTTTATTGGAAGCTACGTCAGAGGTTTTGCTAGCTTGGCATAATATCTGATGAAGAGTCGATACTAACCTGACAGACCAAGAAAATATCTCAGGTCTTTCAATGTCTCTGGGCACGGAAACTCTTGAATTACCTTCACTTTGGCAGGATTGGTTTTATGCCTGCTTGTGAAACAATGAATCCTAGGAATTCAACTTCTTTACGGAAAAACTCTCACTTGTCCAGCTGGACCTTCATGTTCGCTTTTTCGAGCGTATGGAAAATTTGTTCAACATGTTGGAGGTGGCTTTGCTGATCTTTGCCAAATAATATGATGTCATCTATGTAGACATACAGATCTATTCTGTGCACTTGACAAATTAACAAAAAATTGATAATTTATCAAGAATTTTATCAAGCAAGAAACTCTTTGTTGTTCTGTGGCAACCTTGATAAAACGTAAAGCTTCAGACTGCAGGGCTTTTCCCCACATTTGTGGTGAACAATATAATGAAGCAGAAAAAGCTGATTTCTGTTTACTTTATATTATTCACGAAATATATTCTTCTACATCGTAAGTATTTCACATGTTATTGATTAATTTGTAAAATAATATCTAACTTATTATTAAATTTAATTTATAGGAAGTCAAAACATGACCAAACGTTTTACGTGTCAAACGAACATTTTGCATAAACGTGTTATCACTCAACGATAATGGATCACTAGCACCTCGTAAACTTCTTACGTAACGCACGCGTCTCTGTTTTCGCAATTTTCCACTTCGTCAAACAATAACAATAAAAGTAAAATACCTTCTTCCTTCTAATAAATTAATTTTCACAACTATGCACAAAAAGTAAAACAGATGTTTTATTTGTCAAGAGCATTTGACATCTTGACAGTTTATCAAGAAAAGAGCTTTTTATTTTTGACATAGAATAGAAAAATCTTGATAAATGGTCAATCTTGATAAATAAGCAAGATGTTGAATTTGTCAAGTGCACAGAATAGAGCTGATAGCATATTCTATTATATATTTCTATATAGCGGCAGTTTGTATTATCTGTCGAAATTTTGGCGAATTTTGAAAGTTGGGAGAAAGTTGTGGGCGCTTTTGGGGAAAGAAGGTGTCGAGGGCTTTGTCACGGTAGGTACGTGTGAGTAAATGCATGGACTCTGCACCGACTTCCATTCATACAAGTTTATTCAGGATAAGAGATAGATGTGAATAAACTTGCTGGTAAAATACGTGTATAGTCAGGTTGCCCTGCACTAATGAAGTCATTTGGTACTCTAAAGTACCCAAGTCCCTTTTATCGGCGTAGTGGAGGGTAAGGCATCTAGAAATTGCCTTCCAGTCTAATGGGGTGTTGTACGATTCGAGGGCAATGTCGGCGTTGCCCACGATTTTATTCCGCACAACATTAAGGATGCCGTAATACTTCGGCGTTCCTTTTTGTGGCTCATAGATTTGCAGAATGCGGTCTACGCTTTTTTTCCACGAAGTAAACTCTCCTGGTTTATCAGAGAATTCCCATAGGCACCGCACTAAATCTGGAATTTTATCCAGCTCTGTAGTGCTATTCGTCAAGTTAGGGTCTATAGTCACGTCGGGTATGGTTGCGAAATTTGCGTTAGGTTTAAGAGCGTTCTGAACTAAGTTTCGCCCGTCCTGTTTAAATATGTTGTTAACTACAGTCGTAATTATGGCTGTCAGTTGGTATTGGCTTAATTAGTTACCTGCGAGAGGTGCGTTTAGCACTGAGGGTCGGACGGGATTGCTTGGGTTGGACATTATTAGTTCGTAAGGATAATTTTATTTTTTTATATATTCTTTATTTTATAAGAACCGGAGGGTCTCCCGTTAGGTGGTGAATCGCGGCTCTTTTTAGTTTTTTATGTTAAAGACTTTTAAAGTCTTGTTTTTTATTATTTTTCTTAAATTTATAATTCTCTGGAGGGTCCCTTGAGTGGTGAATCGCAGAGAATTTTATGTGTTATAAGCTGGAGGGTCCCCCGAAGGTGGTGGATCGCAGCTTTGGATTTTATTTAGTTCTTGGCTGTACAAGCCAGGCGTTATTAAAGTAATTGGGAAACTGAAAAAAAAATAAAACTTATTCTGCTAATGTTAGTTGATTAGATATTTTAGATACTTAAGTTTACTCTTTCATTTCCTTGAAATAAAATTTTATAATTTTTTTTGTCGCCATTAACGCCCAAATGAAATCTGCTACTAGGAAACATTTTTCATTGCCATTTATTAATTCATTATTAGTTAAATAGAAAAAACTAAACTTTTTTTTTTAATTTTCGAGAAAAAGGTATGTACTCACTTGGGGACAATGGGCAGTTTAAGTATGAAATTTAGCACAACAGTCACGTTCAACGCAAAGTGTTTTTGTGCACAATTCACATCTCCAGCGGCACTTAGAGTGACAAATTATACAGCGCAATTGGTTTATCAAGCGTTCAGGATTGTGACCTTTGTTTTTTGGTATACCTCCAACTACTGCGGAGGAAGGACGAGGTTGTCGTGATGAAGAAGGTTTAAGATATGTTCGCACAATATGCCGTCTGAATAACAATTGATTCATTGGGGATTTATTTCCGGTTTTGTGTAACGTGTAGCCTCCAAGCATTACAAACTGCCAAATCCAAACAGTATGTAAAGATTGGCCACCACCACTTTTTTCCTCTAATCGACACTCTATATAGGCTAATAGAATGGTCCATTTGGTCCACGCCTCCCATTCCTTGGTTGTAATTTATGAATTGTCTTGGTATGTCGAAATTTTTCTTTTCCTTTCGAATATTATACTAGCGTCGTACCTTTCCAAAGGGCTTTATATCATCAACATTTGTTCCCATTGTGACCACATTATTGTCCTTCCATCGTACCATTGTAATTTCGTTATTTTTGTCAAAGCGATAATAATATGCGGCTCTAGAACTGGCTTTCTCTTTTTTTACGGGTATGAGTGGACAGCTTTTTGTTCTATTATCTCGTATTATACCAGTAGCTCTATAACCTAATCGCTTTAACTCGCATAACAAGTGATAATTGGTAAAAAAATTGTCAAAGATATGTTCCGTTGGCACTATAGGTAATTTTGCTAGTAACGATTTGACAACTCGTTCACCAAGGGGATCTTTAGTTACCTCTGCTGATTTGCCACAGTATACGTCGAGTTCATAACAATACCCATCTGAGCTTGTTGCTGCCCAATTACGATATCCGAATCTAACTGGTTTCCCCATT
Organism: Philophylla caesio; assembly: GCA_963971545.1. NCBI lineage: Eukaryota > Metazoa > Arthropoda > Insecta > Diptera > Tephritidae > Philophylla > Philophylla caesio. The sequence goes on along the minus strand of OZ020608.1, from coordinate 63,879,958 downwards.
ATAAATTGCTTCGCTGTATGGCGGCCAAAGTATTTAATCATGGACTCATCGATAGATAGTATTTCATGAAGAACTCCCCATTGGCAACTGTATGAGGCTACATAGAGGTTTGTTAGTCGTTCTTGTCCTGGACCAGTGTCGCGCTGGTGTTCTACTTCCGTTGCGTTAACTTGCAGTTTCAATTCTTGTAAATAAATAAGTCTGAAGACACTTAAAATTACAGTTGATTAAAAAAAAAATTGTTTGGCAGCGTTGTGTTTTTCCCCACTTAAGAAAAGGGCACTGGCTTAAGGCACCGTTTTGCATATAAGTACACATAACTGCACGTAAGAGTACACATAACTGTACATAGTGTACATAAGTGCACGTAAGAGTGCCCACAACTGCAGACAGTATTTCCTCGCAGAACTCTTTTCAGGGTGAGGGGCCTTCGGCTGCGCTTCAAAAAAATAACCCTGTTTGCGATAAAGGAAGCCAACAGGTATATTGAGAGGAATGCAGCAGCTGGCACGCGAGTGAACATTTTCACAGATAGCCAAGCTGCCAATCAAACACTCTCTTCTACCTCGGTCGCCTCGGTAGATGAATGTAGGAGAGAGATAGCTTCAATCTCTAGACAATACCAAATTACCCTGATATGGGTCCCGGGGCATAGAGACATTTACGTAAAAAAAAAAACAGCTGATGAACTAGCGAGGTGTGGATCTGCAGTAGATAGGTCCAACGCGGTAAACATTGGCGCCTCGCTTAGGGAAATAAAGAGCAGAATCGCCGATATCTACCACTGGAAAGATATACTGCGATTTACAAAAACTGCCAAATGGCTGTAGGTTGCACGAGATGTGGATTCAAAATGGCAGATCTGCTAATCACAAGGGTGGCAATTCACTTAAACCAACCAACCAACGCCATTTCCGCGCAGAACGCCTTCTAAAGGCTGTAAATCACTGCTGTTCATTAAAATTCTTATCTGCACTAATGTACACTATGTGCAGTTGTGTGCACTCTTTTTTTTGTTTTTTGTTTTACGAGGAGGAAGCATCGAAAGCCTGTACCCCGTCAGTGTGGGACTTTAACCAGCACTAAACCTCCTACTTTCATGTACCGAACCCCCCCGTAACAACCGTCAGGTATTCCGTCGGGAGGTGGTTTGAGCACTAAGCTCGATCGTACGTTCTAAGTCTATTGTAATCTGTCTTGGGCCGCAGCCTCGTCCCCTTTAAGCTATTTAATATAAATAAGGCATCGATGTACTTACATATGCATGCGACTAGTAATTCCATGTAGGTAAACGTATTAGTTGAAAGTTACCAACGGGAAGATGACCAGGTTTGCGTCGTAGCTCTTGACGGTTGGAACGCCCTGGGTTCCAATCAGCCCCAGATTCTTCAATCTTTTGCTGCGTTTATGACTGAAAAATACTTGTATATTATTGTATGAAATATAATATTTCCTCCGTTGGGAGCTTTGGCGGTTGGAACGCACTGGGTTCCAATCCGCGTCGACGCATCAGTGTGCGTGTTTCGGCAGAAAGACCTTGAGCAGTCGGAAAGTCCGAGATTCTGATCTGCTCGTTTATTGGGTCCAGCGGACGTAGAGGATGCTCTACTTGGCGGTTGGAAAGGCCTGGGTTCCAATCCGCTGTGATGCATTATGTATTTTTGTTATTATTTTTTTATTTTCCTCGTTGCGTAGTTTGACGGTTGGAACGCCCTAAGTTCCAATCCACATCCACGCCCGAGTTTGTGTTTCTACAGAATTCCTTAAGCAGTCGGAAAGGCCGAGATTCCAATCTGCTCGTACAACGGACGATTTGGATACACCACTTGGGGGTTGCAACGGCCCATGTTCCAATCTGCTGTGATGCATTAGGGCACACAAAACCTCTTACCACGTCTTATATGGTAGTGGAACTTCTGCGTCTTCTTCCTTCCTCACTTCTTAAAACCTTCATCGTTGATGAAATAAGCCGTTGGCCAAATTCCATTCGTCTTTGTCCATCAGCTTGCAATTTATGATCGCTTGTGGTGAAAGGTTTTCTCGAACTGCTGATTGCAGTATGCTCCTCTCGTGGATAAAGCGCGGGCACATTAGGAAAACATTTTCCGCTTTGTCTACTACTCCGATACCACAGAAATCACAGTAAGGGTCGACCTCTTGTTTGAATCTGTGTAGATACGACTAAAAGCATCCATGACCGCTTAGAAATTGGGTCGTCTAAAAATCTACTTCGCCGTGGCTTTTTTGAATCCAGCGCTCTATATTCGGTATACATCGGTGTGTCCATCGCCCGTTTGGCGCGCGATCCCATTTATTTTGCCACTCCGCTAGGCTTATGTCTTTGTGTGCCCTCTTCCATGCAGTTATGTGCACTTTATGTGCAAAACGGTGCCTTTAGCCAGTTCGTAAAAATAAATTTGGTTCAAACGTTATATGGAAGCAAATGCGACAAAAAATAATGTCAATAATCAGCGGTGTTTTATAGCGAATTGAAACTTGTACCTGATTGCACTACAATTGAATGAGCTATAAACCGCATAGATACTAAAACAAATTCTAAAATATTCTAAAAGCTTTTCGAAAGAAATTTGTACTTTAAATGAAAGTTTGTTATATTATTTTACCTCTTGTAGAATATTTTAAACGTGGGTTATATTAAAATTAAAATAGAGTGTCCAAATTTGTCAATCTGCGCTAAAGTTTTGTCGTGGACGGTTCATTTGTTTACATTTGCTCAATTTTCATTTTGACGTTTTTTCTCATTCGACAATTAATGCTGCTATCAAAATTTCACGGCAAACCAAATATGCCGTTTCTGGCTGTGAACTAAGTACTATGCTTTAAGTTGCAAACCGGCAGCTACAAAGAAAATAATATGAATATTTTTATAATTTTTAGGGAGGTCGGCATGATTATGATCCGATTTTAAAAATTATTTTCAATAATAATAGCGATATCAAGGAAAATATGTCCACCAAATTTTGTGACAATACCTAACACTGTTATTGCGATATTGAAACTTTTTCATAAATTCTTTATTGAAAATCGTTAAAAATATCAAACTTGACTCAGATTCCGAAAAAACAAAGTTTTTGCATATTTCAAAACTTCCGTTATGTGGGAGGTGGGCGTTGTTATTGACCGATCTCGACCATTTTTAATATCAACCTACCCTGGCCAAAGGGCAAATTAAGTACCAAGTTTCATTAAGAAATCTCAACTTTTACTCAAGTTATATTAACCATGGACAGACAGGCAAACAGTCAGGGCTAAATCGATTCCTCCTGTCATTCTGATCATTTTCGTATATACACCGAAAGAAAAAAACACATTTGAAACAAATACTTGTAGCTCTTGTAAACCTGTAAGGGAAAAGTACTTGCCACAACAAGAAAACATTTAAAACAATAATATCTTGTTTATTTCAACAATTTTCTCATTGTTGAACGGACAGCGCCGGTCTTCGTTGAAACGCTGTTAAAAATAAACATAAGTAAAACTGTTGACAACAAATGTAAAGTGGTTGGATTAAAAATTTTCGCTATTAAAATTGAGTTTCAAAAGCTGATTTAAAAGAAAATCTTTGGGCCAACAACGAAATTTACAAAAAGGACAGGTACTCCTAAAAGTGAAATTGTTGTGACAACAGCATTCGTAATTGAAATTAGCGCAGAACTTGTTGAGAAAACAAAAGCGCGTCATTTCTGTGGCAATTGTTTTACGAAGCAGACGTTCCTTTGAAGTTTAAAAATATGGATTTCAATATTGTAAATGTGTGCGATGAAATTTGTGAAAATGCATGTGGGAATCAGGAAATTCCAATATCTTTTGTTGAACTAGATAATTATGTTTAAAATTTAGTCTGAGTGTTCAATTAAATCCTTGGAAATATTAAAAATGATACACGCTCACAATTCTGATAAAATTTTTAACAGCAGGACCTTCATAGCCGAAAAAATCAAATTTAGATACGTGCTGCAAAAGTGGCGTGTGAACAATAACGTAAGTACACATAATTTTATTATTTTCACCGCTCGGTATAACATAACCTCCATGGGCATAATACTTTAAATTTTTTTGAGGATCGTGCTCAAAATCTTAGTGGGAAATCTGTTCTTGGAGGATGTATTCCATAATTTTAATGTAGGTATCATAAATTTTATTTGTAGTTTGTTTAAATTTTAGTATGAACTGTTATCGTGCTGTGGAAGTGACAGAACATTATCAAATACTGTAACGGATTGGTTATCTTCATCTTCGTTACAGCAAAGGTCAGGACTTGAAAATTTTAATATCGGAGCAATTATTTCGAAAACGATAACTGGAAAATATATTCTCTCGAAATATAAACTCAAGAACATATTGGACGAAACGATAACTGGAAAATATATTCTCTCGAAATATAAACTCAAGAACATATTGGACGAAACAGATCAGGCGGCTATAGTGCGAATAATAGTGAATTATTTTTCGTTTAATTAAATGCAAATGGATCCTAAAATCATGGCAAAAGTGTCTGAAGCAATTGTTGAGATATTTCCAACGGAGAGTACATCAACATACTAAATACTGAGAAGCAATAAAATAAACCCTTCAGGAAAAATATATAATCGGTATATTAATACCGGCCGCTGTGGCCGAGTTGGTAGCGGTGCGTGCTATAACTTCATATGCTGGTGAGTTCGAGGTTCGAATTTCAGTCAAGGCAGGCAAAATCTTAATAATAGAAAAAGTTTTTTCTACTAGCGGTCACCCCTCGGCAGGCAATGGCAAACCTCCGAGGGTATTTCACCCATGAAAAAAAAAGATTCTCATTAAATACAACTGCAATATTTTTCCCATCCAAAATGACAAAGGATATCAATATAAGTAACTATTCAGTTCCTTTATATTATCAAATCCTTAATATTTATTACGTCATATTCTTTTCTAGATTCACAACACTTTTATTTGTTCAATTTACTACACCCAATAATATTATCGCCGCGCATCAGTAAGATATCTAAGAAATCAATATCTGACGGTCAAAACGAGATGATAGTGCATTTAGTAAATTTAAATAATTTCAAACAAAAAGAAGACGAATTTCAGAACACAATAATTTTTTTGTGGAAAGCTTTAAGGAAAATCCTAAAGCCAAAACATCATTTTATGAAGCATTATGCCACTGTTATAAGACAGCTAGGCCCACTGAAACATTTATGGAGATTTTGATTTGAAAATAACCGTCAGCATTTTTAAAAATACGCTCATGTATACACTCTAAAAACAACATGTAAAATTACTCGAAAAAAGTGTTGTCTTTCCAGCAAAAAAGTGTGTACAAACGCAAAAAAATGCTTAAAAACTGCTGAAACAGATTTTGTGCGTAATTTTACAGTTATTTCAGTTGCAAATATACACATTTAATAATTTCAAACATTTTTTGTGTGTATTTAAACACTTTTGCGCGTATGAAATTAAAAATTCAACAAAAAGCAGTTTACATTTACACACGGCATGTTTAAAAGTAAACACGCATTGTGTAAAGCTACTCAGAATGTTTACTTCTACACACACAAAATATTGCAAAAAACAACAAAGCCACACATGCAAGAAACAGGTACATTCGTAGAAGACGATGGCGAATGAAAAAGGGCTGCTGTGAAAATCTTGTGAAGTTTGCGTGTAATTTTTAAATTTAATAAATAAAATATAGTTTAAAGTCTTATTTTGTAAGTTTAGAGCGATTTACAATATACGAAATGTACGAATGTAATATACACACATAGATATGTGAAGTGAAATAAAAAAATTTGCTCGTGTACCAAAGGCATTTATTTGTATGTATGCACACAAGGCAAAAAGAAATGTTACTTTTAAGTGCTTGCAACCAAATTGTTTAAACACTTTTTCAAAATATTATCTTTATAGCATACATACTCGTATTTAAGACACCATAGTGTTAAATACAATAATTCAACAGAGCCTTCTGAAAACAAAAAATACGAGTGCCGCCTTTGTAATTATAAATCTGATAACAAAGAAATTGTATCTCATTTATATATTCATTTAAAAAATTTAATTGTTGACGAAATGACAATGATATCATTGTATTTACCGATGTGTATCTTACGAATGGTGTCACAGCAAGCTGCTACTCGTTTTCCTGAATGCAGGAAATATCATCTCAATCTCGACAATACCATTACTGACAATAATGCGAAACAGAAATAATTTTCTCAATCGTTCACCAAATTACAGCAAGATGAACTTTGATCCTAATATTCCCGTAAAACAAAGAAGGCGCTCAAATCTTCTTTAACAAACATATAGTAATTAGCAGCCCAAAAACTCGCTTTCGCCGGATTCCGTAGAGTCAGGGGAATATAAAAAAATTATTTTAAAAATATCCATGTAACGACGGTCTCATGTGAGGGAAAAATTAAAATCATAATGTATATGAAGAACTGCTCTGTAATGCAAAGAAATTTGTTTAATAATATGGAAACTATACCATCTATGCAACAAATACAAACTGAATGGCCACACATTTTTGAAAGCGAATTTATTTCAACACTTTGAAGACTTGATGGGCATTAAATCTGACATATTTACAGAAAAGAGACAAGGAAGCAATTTTTCGATATTTTAATAAAGTAAATAAAAAAATCAGAATCGAAGCTCCAAATCCTATCGTTGTTATATGCGGCATCGCAAAGTACTTTCACGAAGATATAAGTAATTTATTTATGAATTTTGATGTAAGTTTTCATCAGAGTTAATTTTGAACAAGATATCATTAAAAAAATATATGAAATTTTAAACAATATACTTTTCTATGTATTTCAGTTTGGAACTAACAACGATGATATGATGGAAAAAATTCCAACAAACACACCTTTCATTGCATTTGTTGGTAAGAAATTAAAATATTATTAAATGTTTTAACAAGTATGTATGTAAAAGTGTTGTATACCAACTCGTACTAATTTTTTTTTTAAAAAACAACGTTTCTAATGAAAATCTTCTTACCTATATGTATATTGATCGAGAAACTAATTGTAGCAACTAATGATGACGCCAACGTTTTAGCAACCATGCAACAAGTTATAAATTTTCACTTTACATTCAATATATCTACTATACCCAAAACAGATTTCACAAACTATGGAATTTTTGGAACGTTTTTTATAAGCACTATCCCTCTTCTAAACGAGGTAAAAAAAAATAATAATTTACAAAAAGTTAATAGTCTAATAAGTAAGCTGACAAATTTTTTAATTGAAATCGCTTTTACTGGAAAAGCTAAAAAGCAAAGGGTTTTTCTATGTATTTGTTTATACATATGTATGTACAAAATTATGTTATTTATGTAAATATCTTAAGGTTTCCATGCTCATTTAAAAGTTTAAAAAACATTTTTTATAAATATTCACTTTGAAGTTCGGCTTACATTTTTATTAGCCAAAATAAGCCAGAGTTTTAAAAAAGCATTAAAAAAGGCTAAGCCTAGAAATGTTCTTTATTCTCAACAAACCAAAAAAAATGTTTTGTAAACAAACTGAATTTTTTTATTTGTAACATTAAAAAAGTTAAAACCAAAAAACATTTTTTGTTTATTTTTATTGCTATAAATGCTTTAATATTTAATTTTTGTATCTAAAATTTTAACATAGTCAAGATCCACATAATACTCGTAATAGTTCTTTACTAATAATTGAAAGATTTTTCCTAACATTTACACATATGCGTTTCAGTGGATTTTAATTTATGAAAATTTTAGAAAAGAAAATTCACCATTTACTAGGGGATTATGAAACGTTAATGTTGAAGAGACACATCAATGTGTAAATTTGTGCATGCCACACATTCGGTGTTTACACATTCGTACACAATTAGTGTTTAATTTTGAACGCATACACTCTATGTGTAGAATTGCACCTACATATATATGTATGTATGTAGTAGGTAAACAGTTGCCTACTTTAATTGGCGTAAATTTCAACAATTTCTTTCTATAGTTACCTCGCGAATAAACATTCCTTACACTTAGCTACAAAATAATTTCTCATAATTTAATTGAAACGAGTTTTTTTGTACAATATGAATAATAATTTAAATGTTGATCTGACAAAATGTTCACTATTATCAAAGTCTATCTATGTACATCTTTAAAAATTATATATAAATTTTTAATGAGCTCAAGGCAGGAAAAAAATAAAGTCATCATCGGGAACTGTCAGCTGCGCCTGGTTGACATAGAAAATGAAGTTGAGAGTTTAATTTACAGAGGTATTTTGTATGAGAAAAATTGTTTTGCAAAATTAAATCACATAATAATGATAATCTTTAAAAAATTTTACCAATCTGTTGACAAAATTTATTTGCTTGGGCGGGAAGTAAATACAAATATTTTAGAATAGTTTCAGTCATATACAATTTTTTGATACTTGCCACTGCTTTTATTTTAAAAGCATTTTTTTTTTTAAATTTCACAACCATTCGTTTTATATAATAAAGATTGCCTCTAGAGGGTCCTTCACCACACATATCCCATTAAGGGAGGAGTGGAAGGGAAATGACCTTTGGCGCAGAGGCGCAGTGAACCTATTCTCGGATGGATCGAAATTGGAGGGTAGAGTTGGAGGGGGTGTTTTCTGCGAGGAACTATTGCTCAGTAGTAAGTTCAGGTTACCAGATTTTTGCAGCGGTTTTCAAGCAGAAATAGCTGCAATCAAGGAAGCGGTGGACCGCCTGCGTGGTAGCACCATAACACAGAAGGCGGTGAACATCTACTCCGATAGCCAGGTCGCAATCAGAGCCCTGGAATCCCTGACGGTGAGCTCGAAATTGGTTCGCTAATGCTTGACCTCCTCATAGGACTTCCACATCCGGCTAATCTGGGTCCCAGGACACAGTGACATAGCCGGAAACTGCCACGCTGATGAGCTGGCCCGGCAGGGCACACCAGAGGATATCGTTCCGTGGAGGAAGGGCATTGGGATTCCCCTTTCCACATGTGGTCTGCTCCTGGAAAAATAGGCCTTCGGTCGGCTCAGCAAACGCTGGGCGGAAACACCGACTTGCAAAGTTTCAAGGTTCTTTTGACCGGTGCGGGACCGCAGGCGGTCTGGGGAATTACTAAGTACAACCAGACCACTGCTCTCGGCTTTGATCGGCGTACTGACCGGGCGCTGCCCAATGGGGATCCACGCATGGAGGATGATGAGGTGGAATCTTCCCAACACTACCTTCTCCGCTGCCCTGCATTCGCAAGGCTCAGATTCAAACACTTTGGATCGCACTTCTTCGATGCTCCAGAGAAGCTCTGTGGGGTAGATATAGGCCGGTTGCGCACCTTCATTACGAGCTCCAGGCGCTGCTTCTAATATATTTATGTATCTTACGGTAGGTATCGTCTCTGTACAGGTAATAAAAGGGTATAAATATATCGGTGGTACGATAATGGAGTTTAAATCTAGTCTAAGTGAGCCCCATCTTCGGGCTACCACCTAACCTAAACCTAAACCTATATAATAATAATAATAATAATAATAATAATCCCAACGGTTTTATCCCTCCATACCCGCCCGACCGACGACAGGGGCGCATCCGCATGACGCACGGATATATACAAAAAAAAAATTGTCATATATGTTGCGACGAGTCATGAAAGGCAGAGGTTTGTTAAGTGTCGAGATCTAAAACTGTTCAGCTACAGAACAAATGCTCATCAGCTGATCGAATAGTAATATATGTATATGTATGTATGTATTAATTATTGAGAGGATTGAGTATAGTTTTCTTTATGTAAAAAAGTGAGTCTGAAATATCAAAAGAACCGGAGTGAGTGTTAAAATCCTGACACAAACTACGGAGTGGCTCATTTAACTCAAAATTACTTTTACATGGCTTAAGAAAGAGAGGCCGGAAATGTCTTGAAATTCTGGAGGGAACGTTTAGTTTTATTTCGCTAAGATGAGATGGGCTAGAAATAAAGCCTGTCCGTAACTTGACCAAAAATACAATGCCTAGCATTTCTCTGCGACTAGCAAGTGTAGGAAGATTAATGAGTTTTAAACGATTAATATAGGGTGGCAGGTTATACTGGGAATCCCAACGAAAATTTCTTAAAGCAAAAAGCAGAAATTGTTTTTGAATTGACTCTATTCGGTCGAAATGAACTTGATAGCGCGGGTTCCAAACAACAGATCCATATTCCAGTATGGGCCTCACTAACGTTATGAACAGAGCCTTCGTGATGTAAGGGTCATTGAATTCTTTTGACCACCGTTTAACAAATGCAAAAACACCCTTGGCTTTGTTAACTGTAACATTTATGTGAAGATTAAAATTAAATTTCGGGTCCATTGTAATTCCAAGATCAACAAAGTTAAACACTTGTTCGAGGTTATGGTTACATATTTCATAAGAAACTGGTTGAACTGCTCTGCGAGAAAAGCACATTACTTTACATTTTTTAAGGTTTAGTGGTATGTAATTTATTTCACACCAGTTAGTCATGCTATTTAAATCCGCTTGTAGTAAGGACCTTTCCTCAACAGAATGATACGATCTAAAAAGCTTTACATCATCAGCATACAATAAAATTTTTGAATAATTTATTACAGAAGCAGAGGCGAGTTAATGGAGTAATTTGACCTCAAGAATTGGGCAAACATGTTGGAAATTGATTGGGAGTCACACGAAACGGTATTTTGATATTTCATAGCAGACGGAAAACTAGTCACTCTGCGCCTAGAGTTAACGAAGTCATAAAATAATTCAGGGTTTTTTATTAGATTCCTTTTAACTTTGCACAAATAAGATCTGTAGCATTTTTTATTTAATTCAAAATAAGCGTTTCGGATAACTGAGTATTTAATATAGTTAGTGTGCAAACCAGTTTTTTTGTACAATTTAAACGATGGCGACTTCTTATTTTAAAAATTTTTTAGTTCTTTAGTAAACCAAGGTTGTGATTGCTCCTTTTGTAAGCAAACCCGTTTTGTTACAAACTTTTGAAATAAGCTAAATATATGTAGTGTTATTAAAATGCTGGACGCAACGTTCAACATCATCTTTATACGTCGGCCATGATAATTTTGATAATTTTCGATCTAATTTCTTGAAATTGGCTTTCGCGAAAATAAAACGAGCGTTTGAGCTACTTGATTTATCAACATTATTTCCAAAATCACCAATAACTTCGTAATTTACCTCAATCGCAGGGTGATAAGAGTCCTCTGGAATAACCAAGGGTTCGCACATCTTCATAGATGACTTAGATACGTCATCAACAAAAACAAGATCCAGAATGGTGCCAAAATTGTTTGGAGTTAAATTGATCTGATTTAGACAGAGCTCAGCCATATCTTCTAAAAACACATTGTATCTATCCTTTGGTGATATTGGAACGATAAAGTCGTCTATAAGAGTCCATGATATGCCTGGCATATTGAAGTCACCAAGTACAATCATCGAGTCATGTGCAGTAATCATTGAACTTAAAGATCTAAGTAACGCAAAATGTTGAGAATAAACCGATAAGTCAGAGTTAGGAGGGATGTAGCAAGCAGCTAAATAAAAGAAACCATTTCCTACCATAACTCGTATGGCTTTAAATTCGATTGACTCGATGAGGGGGATATTAACATCTTCGGATGGTATTGAAGAATGAACTGCAAAAAGAACACCCCCACCGATTCTGTCCTTACGGTCATTTCTATAAATTTGATATTGAATAGCAAGGATCTCTGAATTAAAAATTTGTGGTTTAAGCCAGGTTTCAGTAAAGCAAATTACGTTATAGTCACAGTCTAAGCCTTTTAAATATAAATCGTTCAATTTAGTATTTCAACCTCTAACGTTTTGGTGGAAAATACTTAAAGTAGAATTTAAAATTAGTTTTTTGGCTCAGTGTCACGATTAGGAATTGAAGCTAAGTTATTTATTTTATTTTTATTTTTATGTGGCTTGTATTCAAATTCGCGAACAAATGCCCCGGTTGGCCAAAAATAATTGTTAGGCAAAGTATCAAAAACTTCAGGTGCCACATCAATTTTAAAAGATGATGCGTTACGTTCGTATTTAAAGTTAAATTTTCGGATTGCTAAGTTACAAGTCTTAATTTTTGATGAAATGTAAAACTCTATATCATCAGGAGAAGTGTCCCAAGCAAATCTAGAAACAAAAATCGATTTTCTCAAAGGAACCACAACCAGCTTCTTTGCAGAGCAGTCAGCCTCATCCCATGGTGCTACAGTTTTTGCAACAATAGGAGCAGATTGGGATGGTGGAAGCGATTGAGGCGGTGATGGACCCACCTCAGATGAAGATGCCTGTAAGTTCTCATGATCAGAATTGATTTTATTAGAGGAAGAAGCGCGAGTGCAGATAGCTCTTGATGAAGTTGAAGAAGACGGGCCCTGAGGCGGAGGGACAGGAGACAAAAGATTAATTAGCTCAATTTGTTGGGGTTGAGGCAAAATATTTTTTTGAAGTTATGTAAGAGGAGCCACAATACTTTCCTTGGGAGGACTGTGTGTCCGTTTGCGTTTGGTCTCTCTTACAGGTTGCGAAGTTTGTTTATCTAGGCACTTAAATGATTTAAACAAGTTTTCATAACGTTTAAATTTATCATTAAGTGCCCGAAGGTCTTTGCCGCTTTCGAAAAATCCATTTCTGGTTTCTCTAAAAAATTGGAAAAGTTCAACCTCAGTTGATCTGCATTTTAAACAAGACCAACGAATACCTCTTCCTTCATTTATTAAGTCTAGGACTCTACCAGTCAATCCGGCACATTTTATATGAGCAATGCCATCGCACAACCAGCATGCAACAGAGCGTTGCTCATTATCGCTTTTATTTTTGCAGTTGTCAAAAATGCAAGATATAATTTAAACAGTAAAATTCAATATGAGCAAAAACTTAAATTGTATTAATAAATCAAAGAAGAAAGCAGTTTATAAGGTAGGGCAAGTTTTATAATTATTTATGGTTTGGAGCTATTTATGCAACGAACAGTTTTAGATGCATAGTAATAGACACCTAAAAAACTAAACGCAAACAGCTGTTTAAAGAATGGCAATAAAAAAAGAGAAAAGAAAATGCGCGCAAACTTAAACAAATACACAAAGTTTAAAGCAAAAAAAAAAAACGAAGCAAAAACAATGTAAATAAGAAACAATAACAATGCAAATCAACTAATGACTCGGCAATTGAAAACTAAATTAAAGTGTATAAAATCAATGCAAAAAATGCTCAACAAATATTATACTTAGCTTTAAATGCGCACAGATAAATCTCCAAAACTTTTATCACTAAATTATTAATTTACATATACTATACAAAGAAATAATGAAATTTCAATATAAAAAAAGTAGCACAGAGAAAACACAACTATACAGCTTGACGTTTGCGTATGTACATATATCTGCTTGTATTGTTTTTCATTTAGAATTCAATTGAAACATCAGCGAGAAAATATAAGACGAACAACAAACAATATGAGTTTCTAATTCGAGCAGAACAACCAAATAAATAATAAAGAGAAAATTTTAAGATTTTAGTAACTAGTGAATGTATTAACATTAAACGTAAGATAAATGAATTATTAATGTACAAAATAAACTTACATTTTTTAATTTAATTTATTGTATACATATCGAGCCTTAACCGGCAAAATAACGTAAGCGACAGATAATTAATTTTTCCTTAATTATATTGCGCGTTTCAATGAAATTTTGTATGTAAGCTTAACTACATACATGTTTTCTATAAAATGCAACCACAGTCATTCAAATGTGCAGCTTAACTGTCAAGGAATTTAAGAAAACAAAACTTCGCCTGTAAAATTTTTCATCTGTCGCTTACGTTATTTTGGCGGTTCAAACGTTCAAATAAAAAGTTATTTCAACCCAAAACCAATCAATTGCGTTTACATTAAAATTTTTCTCAGTGTAAGCCAGAAAGATTGCACCTCTTTTCCAACAATTTTCACTTTTTTCCCAACAAATTAGTATTTGGATCAAATACGTAATTTCTTTCCGCCAAAGGTGTTCGTTGTTGGGACCTCAAAAGCCAAGTATTTAATCACCAACAGCATCACATCTTTGCAGCAACGACCTCCGACTGTTATCTCCAAAAGTATTTAAATCAATACTTTAAACACTTTTAATCTAAGTGCGAAAGTTGTTGGGTTAAGTAATAATTTAGTTAAAAAATGAACAGTTTTTGCGCTGTTGCTTCAAATGCGAGTAGTTGTTGGGTATGATTTTACCAACAAAAGTAGTTGCAAATACGTATAAAATTTATGGATAAGTCTATATCTATCACGATTATTTTGGCTGTTACAAACAACGTTATGCGTACAAACATATTACATATGCGCCCCTTCATAAAAGTATACTTATTAAGTACTTTTATTTATAAGAGACGAATATTAAGGTTTTATGCATTCAAAATAAAATATCTTTATGTGTATTTTGTTGTTACACACATTAACATTTGTAGTTACACGAAAAAGTTAAATTTTTATGAATAAAACTATTTTAGAATCTATAGCATGCGTACATATCTAAATATCTGTTCTTATATACATACATATACATATGTATTATATACGTATGAATTATTTTATTTTCTATATTGACGCGGCATACATCACCCTTCTATCAGCGGCCATCGGACAAAAACTGCGCGGAATTGCGTTTATCAGTGGTGCGTATGAAAGCTTCCGATCAGTGCATTGCTGAACCTTCTGCCTATGGCTTTTCGGTCGGCAGCTTAAAAACCTTCATCACCTTGGCACAAGAGCGAGCAAAGTCCAATACAACGAGGACAAAAATGTGTCTGGTCGAGAGCAACTGCGCTATAGCTTGCACAGTAAAGTTGGTAGCAATTGCAGATTTGTAAGCCGATACGATGCAGATATCCAAGAAAATAACAGCATTAAATATAACAATGCGGTAGAACTCCCAGCTGGAGGAACTAAGTGCGTTTGCGCATCCAACATTCATCAGTCCCTTTTGGGCTGCTAGCCGGCTTCTCAATTCATTCATAAGCAGCATGAGTAAACTTGTATTTGTACGACTTATTCGCATTGTAATGATTGAAAAATGCCCGGTAGCAGTTGCAATGTCGATGTTCTTGCGTATCGACAATAAATTTGGCAATGATCAAACCTAGCCCCAAGGTGAGCAAGCAGACAAGCAACAAAGGTTCAACAGAAACAAGTCTGTGGCAGCAGTAAGATGTAAGAAGACGTTAAGAGCAAAGTCAGTAAAGTCAACAGTGAAAGATGTTCTGTCGGACAGCCGTACGAATGTGCTTATCGCATAAGGCTAAGGAAAACAGAGTCGGCAAATCGTGGTGCCACCAAATCAAATCACAATTTCTGCATTTACCCGCTTAAGCACACCTTCCCGCTACGCGTGCTTTTCTTGTTCCACAGCAGTTTCGGTAACTTTGCCTGCCCCGAAGGCGATATTATAGCGCACAACGAAGCGACTTTTGAGCAAACAAAGAAAAAAATAAATAAATTAATACCAAATAAAAAGTTTCTGCGAATATTATTTTTGTTGTATTTTGCATGCTGTGTACTGCTGAAATGCCACCACCTTTTGGAGGTTTTTAAAGTAAGAACCGCCGTGGCGCATGACTATCAGGACGCTTCGCATACCTAATATGTTGGCAATAAAACAGTAGGCCATCGACAGTTCTGCACGAAATCTGACATGGTTGGCGCATATGCACTCATCCGACGAATAACGCCTCGGTTACATTGGTTGCGTGGCGTGCAATAGCTTTGGCGATTGCCTTTTTTAGAAATATATTTATAAGTGTATACATATGTATATACGTGAGAGTATAAATATAAATATATGTATGTGATACAATGTCCGCGAATGCGCCGGCGGGCTAGATGAGTCGGTGATCGCCAATCGAAGGAGCAGTAGCCGCCTCGGCAAAGTTGAAGTCAGACTTGGAGGTGAGCACAGTAAGAAAATAAACCACTACGTCGTAGTTTCTGTAAAAATGAGCGCTTGATACCCACAGTATACATTTGGATTTAGTAAATATACATACATACAATGTACTTACAGGCATACATATATACATACTTATATATATGCATAAGTTACAGTATGTACACTGTCGGAAATCAAATAACTTTAAAATCCATTTTAAAAAGTACTTTTACTTCTTTTTTCTTGTTAAATATCAACTAACTTGACCAACACGGCTATGTTCTATGAGCAAGTGAATAATCCGACATTATATTCCAATCACTTTCAAATATATTTGACCGAAAAAGCATCAAAATGATTTCTTTTCAAACTGCAATAAAATATGGTTATTTCCAGCTATTTTAAAATTGCTTTTTTCCAAATATTAAAAAAAAAAAAACAATTTATTGTTATTGCTCAATTAGCTACCAAATACTTATACTCTAATTTTAGGAAATGAATTTAACTTACCTTAAGAATATTTTCTGGACTTATAGAAGTATCCGCAGTAAATACATTGAACTCTTTGATCGTCTTACTCGAGGTAACTTACATACATAGTTATATGTTTGCTCACAGAGATATGGCTAAACAGCCGTATTAAGATAACCCACCCGGCTTATTAGTATGTACGACTCGACCGAGAAAGTAGTGTTGGTGGTGGAGTTGCATACGGATTAGAAAAACAACATTCTTTAATAAAATCCCTACCGATGTTATTGAAAACATTGGAATTGATATTATTATAAATATTAGTACCAGGCTGAAAATATATAGCGTATACTTCGCTGGTGGTCGAAGTACGGCTATCGTACGAAATCAACACAAAAGCGATTTACGTAAAATCGTAAAATAACCAATACAAATGACAAAATTAATATAATATGTGGCCACCTTAAAAACAGACATTAGGCAGGGGTTGTATACGAGCAAACAGTTTTGAAAATATTCCTTCAGATTTTGCAAATCAGTCACCAATCACAATATCCTACCCAACCACTCCAACATAAATATGTATATTCAAAAATCCTTCCATCAACTATTGATTTACTGCCTGATTCTCTAACTCGAACGAAAGGCCAGACGAACGATTCGTGTCCAAACGAAATCGTCTGAATTTGGAAGTCTCTATTTCGATTGAAAATTATCGTTCATCCTTACGTTCTTACGTTATCATCTCGAATGAATCTGTCAAAATTGTTTTGTTTACAGTTTGCATTGTGTAAAAGTTTAAAAAAGAAAAAACTGTTGAAAGAAATGTATCAAGCAATAGCATTTCTCGCAAGCGAACGTTCTGATGAAGAGTAACTACGGATTCAAAGGCGGAGGTTGCGAGATTGCACTAATGTTTTGGAATTGCCAAACTTAGAGTATGTAGACGTGTACAGTTAGTTGTAGTGTTATGTTTTATTTTGTTTAAGGTTTCGCAAAAACTTTCGGGCCAGCAAAGAAGTATTCGGACAAATTTTTAACGTTTAATGTTTTCTTGCGACTGGAAGCTACCAAAAGTCAGCGGGTAACAAAACGGTCTCAACAGTGGGTCAGTCGATGGTTGGAAAAGTTATAGCGGAATACTTATACATTTTTATGAAGTATTTTTGTGTAAGCATATGCAGGACCGAGGAAAATAAAACGAAGTGATGGGGCAATTCTTCAACGAATCATCACTGTAAAATAAATTAAACAATTAAATATAATATAATTAATAACTGACAATTTTATTTAGCTCAAGGCCAGTTTATGAAAGATTTTTGTGTGGAAAAAAAATTGTCAATTATTAACATTTATTAGGCCAACAGAAAAATAACCCACATTAATATAATTAATGTTTTTTGCATTTTATCTTGCCTTTTTTGTTTGCACTATCCATTTTAGCGGCTTAAACGATAAGAACAGATTTTTCGTTTGATTTTGACAGTTATTTTCTTTATATTCACTCGTGTTCGTGATAGAGAATTCACATTTGTTACGTTTTCGTTCGCAACAATCAGCTGTTATCGGATGGTTGTCGATAGGGAACCGAATTCGCATTAGAGAATACAAATACACGAACAAACGACAACTCGGACGAGACGAAAGCACGTTTCGATTTAGAGAATCAGGCCATTTATGCTATCAAATATTCCATCGCAAATCTCGCAACCAACCATTGGCGTTAAATGAACTTAGCTCTTACTATCTACCGATTCAGTTTAATCTCTCAGTTAATCAAATAGGTCTATTCTAGCAAGGTAGTAAAAGTTAATGGGGTATTAAAATTTACCATCCAGTAAATTTGTAACCACTTCTACGATGATTGTAACAAGGTCAATTTTCCTGTGAAAGAGGAGGTAATAAAAAACAGCTGTTTAGTTTTGTTTTGTTAATTTAATAGAAAACCGAAAGCGAAGATGTTTATTCAATATTAAAGTATTGAAATTCTTTAAGACTTCTAAAATGCTTGCGAGAAACGAATTATTTAAATAGTGTAGTAGATATGGCAGCCCTGAGGCTTTCGAGTATTGTAAGTATATCGATATAATTGTACAATCAATAGATATAGCTTTAATGAAAACTTCCACTTGTTGGCTTACCTTGGAATTGAACGATGTTTAAGTGCTACAAACTCAGGTGTGGCCGAAACCAAAACGATATTAATTGAGAAAATTGTTTATTTTAATTGGCCAATCGGAAAAATAAGTAACTTCAGCAACTTAAGAATATAAGTGAAATCGGCAAAATGGACGCATTCGCTACTAGAGACCAAGTAGCACGTGCCTTACGCGACATGGATATAGAATTTCCGGCTTCGGCAACTATTGGCCAACTTAAAGCACTTCTCGGCAAAGTAATAGGAGTGGAGGAAGACCATGCCGCGGGTCAGCACGCTGGCGATAGCGAAAACCATACCGAGTGCCCAACAGTGAATAACAACAACGATGCACACGATGGCAGCCATTTTGTAAGTGAAGAAAGTTTTGACGATGTTGCACAGAAAACGCTTCGTCACACGCAAGACGCGGCGAAGTTGCAACAACAAGAAAGCCAGCTAGAACTACGCTTGCGCATCATGACTCTTCAGAAACAAATTAACGATCTGGAATTGCAGAGTGCGCCTCGTGCACCTCCTTGTCAGATCCGAGATATCGAAGCCGCGTTGGAAAATATTGGTGGCGATGGTGACTGTGAAGTGCAAAAATGGATCGCCGATTTCGAACACACAACAGAACTGTATAAGTTTACAGACCAGTTGAAATTTGTGTTGGCTCGCCGATTGTTGACGGGTAGTGCCCAGCTGTTTCTACAAATGACGTCGTCCCGTTCTTGGGAGGAGTTTAAGCCACTTTTTAAAGAAGAATTCCACAAGACCGTTAACATCAGAGATATTTTTAAGAAGTTGGAGATTGGACGATGGCGGCGAAATAGCGAGAGCCTGCACCATTACGTGTTGGCAATGCAGGAAATTGCATGCAAGGCTCCAGTTAGCGAAGCAGATTTGGTTGAATTTGTAATCGACGGGCTGCAGGACAAGTCACCAAGTGTCGCAATGTTTTACAACGTGACGTCAATGAAGGAGCTAAAGGGATTATTGCCGAGGTACGAAAAAATCGTTTAGAACTCAAGCGAGAAATATGGCCAACAACGCAGTGGCGAGCAGAAGGCGTTACCTATAAGGTGCTATAACTGCTCCGGATCTGGACACTATGCAAGCGGTTGCAAAGAAAAGCCACGTATCAAGGGATCGTGCTTTAAATGCGGAAAGCTGGATCATCAATACGCGAATTGCCCTCAAAGAACGGTTGCTGCTGCCTATAAAGATTTCGATTTGACTGAGAAAGTTGGCTTTAAAGATACGGAGTGTCGCTTTGAATACTTTTGATGCAAAATGCCCACAATTTGTTATTTTTCCATGCGGTTTTGACACGGACAGCCGTATTAGCTTTGTGCAACTTTCCTTGGTTGCTTCGGAAAATCCACAGGCGATGTTACACGAAGAGAAAAATTCAAATTATACATCTATCGGAAATATAAAGATTAAGCATTGTGGCAGTATAAATGCCTTAATAAAATATCGTAGCAATTTAAAAACTATTAACTTGGTAGTGCTACCAGATAGTTCGTTTCCGTTTCCTTTATTGCTCGGCAGAGACTTTTTGATTAAATTTAATATTTCACTTTTTATGTTCGATAAACAAATACCTGAATTGAAAAATAAACAAAACATTGAATACGTAGAAGAACCCACGGTTGATAATTCCTTGGTTGAGATGGGGTTTAAAGAGATTTGTAATATAGAAATCGCGGAGAATTTTGTAGACATTAATCCGAAGCTTTCGTCGGCTTTAGTAAAAGACTTTGAAACGATGATAACAAACACCTATATTGAATCGAATTACGAAACTCCAACGGAAATGGAGTACAAAGCAAAAATAATTTCGACATCCAACATTCAAACATTTTGTTCACCGAGACGCCTTTCCTTTTTGGAAAAAACTCAAGTTGAGCGAATTATAAAAGAGTTGCTCGAGAAAAAAATAATTCGACATAGTAATTCAGAATATGCTTCTCCAATAGTATTGACGAAGAAAAAATTGGGGGAATCTAGGATGTGCATTGATTACAGAAATTTAAATAAAATTATAGCCAGGGATAATTACCCATTGCCTTTAATAGATGACTGTTTGGAGTATTTGGAAGGGAAATCATTTTTCACAGTGTTAGATTTGAAATCAGGCTTTTACCAGATACCAATGGATAACAACTCGATTAAGTATACGTCATTTGGCCTTTTGGCCTTAAAAACGGTCCGGCGATTTTCCAACGCATTATAACGCTAATTTTGAGAGATTTCATTGAAAAAATGAAGTCGTGGCGTACATGTATGATATATGTAGTAATAGCGAACAAGTCACTTAGCCAACATTACCTTCTTGTCGAACGAGTATTAAGACGCCTGTCACAACATGGACTTCAGTTAAAAATAAACAAGTGTAAATTCGCCTATGATACTATTGAATACTTAAACGGTCAAACTCCCATGTGGAAGCAATTTCGAATTATCCAATTCCTAAAACTCAAAAACAACCTAAAACTCAAAAACAAGTTCAATCATTTATTGGACTATGTTCTTATTTCAGAAAATTTGTTGACAAATTTTCGCTGATTGCACGTCCACTTTACGATATTCTGAAAAAGGACAACAAGTTCAAGTTTAACCAGGAGCATATTAAAGCTTTTGAAACGCTTAAGAAAAAATTGGCTTCGTGTCCGATTTTGTCCATTTACAATCCAGAAAGGGAAACCGAACTTCATTGTGATGCAAGCGCTGTAGGATTCGGAGCGATCTTACTTCAAAAACAGAACGATCGCGAGTTCCACCCAATATCTTATTTCTCTAAAAGAACGACAGACGCTGAAACACGTTACCATAGCTTTGAGTTAGAAACATTGGCAATAACTTACGCCCGACGATTTCGGGCCTCTTTAGAAGGCATCAAATTCAAAATCATTACGGATTGTAACTCATTGACCCTTACACTAAATAAAAAATTGCTTAACAGCCGCATTGCTAGGTGGGCATTAGAATTGGAAAATTATGATTATTCTGTTCACCATCGCCCAGGAACGAAAATGACTCATGTCGATGCACTTAGCAGAAAAGAAGAAAATAGCGAAAGTTTAGTCGCGGTAGTGGATAGTGAGGATATCGATTTTCAGCTACTAGCTGCGCAAGCCCGCGATGAGAAAATTTCAGACCTAAAAAACAAATTAGAAAGAGAAGATAATAAACATTTTTCGATGGTTAACGGTGTAGTATATAGAAAAAATGGCGACGAGCTTCGGTTATATTTTCCTCAGGAATTGGAACAAGAGGTTATACGAACCACTCACGAACAAATTGGTCATCTAGGCGTGGATAATAGACGTCTGCATGAATGTACTCATTGGCCGTTTTAACACATTCACACGTAAGCGCAACATTCTACGCATTCTGCTCACAGCAAGCGAGATGACTGAATGAGTGTGCAGATAGCTGAGAATACTGCGCTCAGTCGCATTCAGAAAGAGAGGCATTCGTTGTATTTACAAAGAGTGGCAAATATGTTGTACAACTAGTCATGCGCATTCGGACGTATGAGACCTCATCCGGGTGTATGAGACCACATTCGACTGAAAAATTTTATGACTCTCATTAAAATGTTAGAAATTTTCAATTTCTCATTAAAACAATAGAAATTTTGGATGGATGTACATCCCTTAAATCATAAGCAGAGAGTACCCATATTGGTCTCTTTTTTCTCTGTAAGTACACATATTTATGATCGCATGAGTGCCTGAGTTGAATGAGTATCGCATTCACATTCGTGTAATCCGGCTAACAGAAGAAATGAATGTGCTCATGCAGCCCTCTAGTGGATAAGTGTTACGATAAATTAAAAGGCAGTTATTGGTTTCCAGATATGAAAAGCAAGGTAGATACTTACAAGAAAAATTGCATTCGTTGTATTATGTACTCAGCTCCAAATAGAGCTAATGAAAGACTTTTGCACAACATCCCGAAAGAGCCAGTCCATTTCAATACGATCCACTTAGATCATTTAGGACCTTTACCTACATTACAATCCAAGCGAAAGCATATTTTAGTAATCATCGACGCGTTCACGAAATATGTAAAACTGTACGCGGTCCTGACCACTAGCACAAAGGAAGTGACAGCAGCATTAAATAAGTATTTCGATTATTACAGCCGTCCAGTAAGGTGCATAACCGATAGGGACAGTTGTTTTACTTCCAACGATTTTTCAAATTACATGAGCGAAAAAAATATAACGCACGTGAAAGTAGCAGTTCACTCTCCGCAGGCAAACGGCCAGGTCGAGAGGGTCAATCGGACCCTGGTCGGAATGCTTGCGAAGTTAAGCGAGTCTTTGCAATACGCGGATTGGGTGAAGCAACTCGGAAAAATTGTATGTCACCAAGTAAAGTGCTTTTTGGAGTCAGTCAGAGGGGGCCGACGGTGGACAAACTGACGGAATATTTAGAGGAATTCAAAAGGGGGGAGGGGGGATTTTGAATCAATTTGGGTCACCGCCAAAGAAAACATTGACAAAATACAGCAGTATAATCTGCATCGTAGCAAACTACGAAACGTTAAAGTTAGTTCATTCAGTTTAGGTGATTTTGTCGTTATTAAAAACGTTGATACAACAGTTGGTACAAACAAAAACTCGTTCCTAAGTTCAAAGGTCGCTATGTGATACACAAAGTACTGCCAAATGACAGATATGTCATCAGGGATATCGAAAATTGCCAAATAACCCAGATTCCGTACGATGGTATTGTGAAAGCGTGTAACATTAGACTGTGGAGAAGTTGTAATAGGGAAGCATTAAAGTAGTCAAAGCGACATATTTGCTGTAGTATTTAAGAAATCTCTACTCTAGAGGTTAAGTATATTTCAATTGTGTACAGTGATCGGGGTCGATCACTTATTGTCAGGTTAGCCGAGCTGTAGTAGATATGGCAGCCCTGAGGCTTTCGAGTATTGTAAGGTTATCGATAAAATTGTACAAAAAATTGTGAAAAACATTGTTGCTTTCATCAGGTTTGTTCGTGTAAAAGTCCAGCAAGAATTATCCAGCAACGAAATTTCTCATAATTTGGAGTATTCTCTATCAAAGAGAGATGTTTGAAAATTTTTACGCGAACGCAAACTTTGCAAGTACTTGCAAGTTTAACGAACAGCTAATTGAATTATTGTCCGCATCCAAATATGCAAAATGAAAAACGTTGCATTAATGTTTTCCTAACACATTCCACGAAACAAATTAACGAAACCTTACCAAACGAAAATGTATCTCTATCTTGCGTGTTTATCACTCATATTTTATAATTTTGACCTTTAAAACTCTTTAACAAAAATTTCGTGCTGGGTAAAATTTGTCCAGCAAGAATTTGCAACTTCCCCTCAAAATGAAATGTGTATTTGCTCTCTCAATTTCCATTTCCTTGCAAATTTTTTGAACGCCGCAAACGCGATTTTACAAAAATCGTGATATTTCGTAACAATTTGTAATAATTATCAGCATCGCGAACACACTGATTTATGTAACATATGTAAGTATGTTCCTTTCCGTTTTTTATGTCAAACTTGATACCTGTCATTGTCAAAATGTGTGATGTTGCCACTGTTTCGAAAAACTTTGTAATCATTGCCCTTGAATACCAAATTCAATTACGGGTGTTATAAATACGTAACAAAATTTACTTTTCCAGTAACAATGAGATTATGCCTATTAGTGTACTTGATGAATCGTTACTCGCTTTTAATAACACTGATTAGTGTAAATATAGGAAGTTTATAAAACTGTCACTCAAAAATAGGCCTATAATACTTGCTTGTGTAACCAACACAAATCTATTTGATAAAAACATTGAACAACTAGAACATTAAAATCATCCAGGTTATCCACTCCAAGAATTGTTCCTAATAAAAGTTACCTCTAACTCCCTCCTTTTATTATTAAAATGACAAAATCAGAAATTACGTTGGACGGAACTGGTTAAGGTACCAACAAATGCAAGACTTTTGGCTAATGAGTAGCTACAATAAGATAATACGCAATGAAATCTTTATTTTCAAAAACAAAAAGTGGAATAAGAAACTTTCCACATTAGAAAAGTGTTCGAGCCCCTTTTGTAATATAACTAAATGTGTGAAAAGGTCTTGAAGAAACTTATTTGCTCACTTATTTTCTGATGGAGTTTTCGGGCTGCATTCCTGCTTGCTGGCAACTCAAGCTCTTCGCACTCACGCCTTTCCGGATCTCGTTTCTTCCTCTTAAAAATACTTCTCTCTTCCCTCCTCCTCTCCCGGTATCACTCAACTGTTGCACGCGTATGTATTTCTCTGCAGCAGCGACGCGCTATTCGTCATCGTATTAACTATTTCTTCGAAGCTGGTAGTACCCAACCACTTCCTCCGCAGCGGTACGTAGAGATCGGGGGATCTTATCCCATTGCATTCATAGAAAAAAAAAACTGAATCGAAAGGGACTTTTTCTAATTCAGCGACAATAAATTCCTTGCAAACCGTCAGCAGCCATTCGAAATAATATCACAGCAATAATAATAAAGAACGGACACTAAAAGTAACAATTTAAAATAATTTTTACGCGCAATAACAGCACTAAAGTATAAGGATAAGTCACTGCATTGCAATGGAGCGTGGCATCAACAATTCTGGCATATGTTGTTATTTGTTGCCTTATTTTTATTTCGATTTTATTTTCTATTTTACATTTTAAAAGTCGAGTTTGACCTAAAAAATCCTTCAGACACTAAAAGCGCGTTTGTGTGCATTTGGTGTTACGTACGCAGGGGTTTAGTAATTTTCTATCCGCCAGAAGCGTTGCCTCTCACCTTGGTCTAATTGGCGACAATCGACGCTTAATTTAACTGACGCCGGCCACAACCACCTACAGCAGTAGTAGTCGCAGTAACTGTTGCTTGTCACATGCAGTGTGCCCCTGCCACTGCAGTAGCAACGTGGGAGGGGACAGCGAATAGTACTATTTTTCTCATTTCAGTAGAAATCTCTGTTTAATGTCGCATTTTTTCAGATTAAAAATTTCATCCCTCAACTGCCCAATATCGAGAGATTCATTTAAATTGCCCATAAAATTCTTAAGCACTTTCTACTTCGCCAACTTTTACATAATTTTTTCACTTCTTATTAATGCAGTTTTTATATTGTTTATTAAAAAATCCGCTTGTTTAATAGCTCCGTTGACTGCACACAGCACAACAATAACAGACAATCGCCAAATAGCCTTAAAAGTTATAATTTTGAAACGAATTCCTGTTATACCCCACATGCTCCACATACGATTACATATTACTTCCGTTCCGCTTTACATTGCTTATCATACATACATATGTATGTATGTACATACCTATGTATATATGTAAGTCTTTCAAATGAGTAAATTACTTACATACATATCTTTATATTACAAAGTTGTTTAAATATATCGGTTTTTGAATTTGCGTTAATTACTATATAACAGAATAAAGAAAATTGTTCCCCATCACACAACGAGTAAATCTGATTCAAAATTAATGGGACTCATCTCTTTTTTAGGTAAAATCTCGTTTACGTGATTATTCAGATTCAAATGTAAGGCTTATTCGTATTTTATTTTTTTTTCAATCTGCCCTTAACTGGCATCTATTATCTTATGTAAAACCTATTGACTTTTAACAAGAATGACAAAAAAAAACCATCACCGAAACTAAGCAAAGGCCTGATAAATATTATCGGGACATTGAACCATCGATTTCAATGGTTACGAAGTGGTTTTTTGAGTTCCTTTCATAACATAACATTAGTTACATAAATAATCTTCTTAATGCCAAAGAAGCATTTTCATTATTTGCCGAAGGGGTGTAAAATCACAGCTTCGAGTGAGATTCGAACTCAACGACGGCTCAAGGTGTGCAAGGCGAGTGCATTGGTGGCGTGCCAACTTACAAGATCCCGTTGCCAAAGTGTGTGCATACGAGTATATCAATAAATCGCTTATTATATTCGTAAAAGATTATGTCCCTAATTTTGCAAGGTATCTATAGCAGTGATCGGCTAAAATTAAACTGTGGTGCTCTGCCCCGTAGAAATTGTGAGAATTAAATAAAAGAAATTATAATTTTTGGTGCTTCATCAAAAGCTTCCGAAGACTAATGAACACAAGAAAAATTAAAAGAAGATATTCCAATTGTTATTGTGATGGTTTTTTCACATTGCTCCATAAACTCAAGTTCATTTCGCATTTTGGTGTTTAACGTCAACCATCAATCTTAAGCTTGGTTTTATGAACATATGATACGTGTTTTGAGACTAAATTTGATTATCCTGTGCGTTGTCAGGATGTTGTCCAGCTAAGATCAGAGATCAGTGCCGTGTTGCTTATGCTCCTTAATAGCTCTGTAACGGGGAAATGGTCTTTGATCGTGGTCTCAAAGTAAGGACTGGGGAGTCCTTAACACCTCTTACCCAAGCTTAGGCGTGTAAAAAAACCGTGCCGACGGATGAGTGACCAGCGGGTAATAAAATATGGCTGGCCGCGAACGGTTCCCCTCCGATGCCCCGGCAAGGTCGGTTGAATAAGTGCCTTACCTCGGTATGCCGGCTCTGCTTGGGCGGACTACCACTTCCGTGCTTACTCGTGGGACTCAAATGGATGACAAAAATACAAACAAAACAAATAACAACAACAAACAAACACACAGGGAGGTCAAGGAAGACTTCCTAAGCGCAGAAGAGGAGGCATTCCTGGCTTGTAGTCAGGAATCATACTCTGCGGCTCTACCAGTGAATGCTAAGCCTAGCAATCCTGATTTGCCAACTACCTCAAAGACTGCGTTGAGTGCTCATTGGAGCACTCCGAAGTCAGTTAGAAGAAATACGAAGTAGTCTGGGGTGACTCTCAAGGCGAAGTACAAACGGGCTGTCTACATTTTCGACAAGATTGCCAAAAATGCAGCTGCCGGTACGGTGCACCCCAAGGATGAGGAAGACGGCCGTAAATGTAAGGAGGTGATGGAAGAGTACAAAAAGCACCTTAACTCAAAACCACCGCCAAAAACGGAAGTCGTTAAATGAGGGAGGTCGAAGGACGACTCCAGAACGGAACCAGCTGGGAAAAGGGCAGACACAAAAGTCTCCACCCAGCTGCAAGAACCACCGATGAAACGGCGGTAATGTGAGGTGGCCAGGGATCACCTCCAGGTCGCGCTGGTTGACGAGGTCACAGGGAGCGGAAAGCCCGTTCAGGAGAAGTGGGTCGAGATCGAAACAAAACTCTCTGAACGGGTGAGCGGATACCTTGTTCGAGGTTCCGGACAACCCTATTCCTGGATTCGACTCTAGTGAGTCTCTCTGGGGTTGTCGGATTTTCAAATGCAGGGATGAGTTCTCTAGGGAGTTCCTCAGCAAGTGCGTAGCCGAGCCCAGGGCCCGCATTTGGCTGCCGAAGATGGCCATGGAGAGCGAAAAGCTGATGCGTCTCCTACAGCGAGCTTGTATACTGGTCAAAAAAGAAGGAGGCTGTGTCAGAGACACGGCCATTAAGTTTAACGTAGTATACGCCATCCGATAAGACAGAAAACATATGTATAATGATAATTTATAATGATAAATAATGCAAGCAAATGAATTTCTTTATTTGATAGTTACTTTTGATGATATACATGAGCTTATGATAGGAAAATAGGATAAAAATGTTTTTAAATTATCAATTAAATTTCTCGCAAAAACGAAGTCAATGGTAGTTATCAATAGTAAAGATAAATGATAAATAACAGACCCAAATCTATTTGATTATTTGAAAGTTACTTTTGAGAATATAGGCTTATGATGGGAAAAATAGGATAAATATGTTTTTAAATTAACATTTAAATTTCTCGCAAAAACTAGGTCAATGGTTGTGTTATCAATAGTTGTGGGAGCATCATTTCGAATATAATCCAAAGTAAACGTATCGCTCATAAATTTCGCCAATCTAGTATTTGAAGTGATTTCTGTGTTAAAATCACCACCAATAAGCAGTAGTTGGCAGCGCTTTCTCTGCCTTTACTCTACTTTAACTTGCCCGCCTAAAATTATGCAATACAAAGAAAGGGCTGCACGAGTACATTTAAATCGCCCAACAGCAAACACTCAACCAAACACCACACACATATTTGTGTGCATGTGTTTATACAATTTTCATTTGAGAAATTTAAATATTAGGAAGATATCAACCAACATGAAATGTATGTCAAACGAAAGCTAACATCTTCATTTGACTACAAAAAATTTTTAAAAAAAGTTACCGTGCCGTTTCCTTATAATTAAAGAAATAGAGATTACAACAATAAAAACCTGACATGGGTGCCCATACCGTAAGGTAAGACGTATTCTACGCCAAAACATATTAAAGCTTTTCTATGTTCCAATTCCAGCTCTCCGGATGTGGCTGTCATCAACTTGGAGTTGATGAACACAAACAGCTGCTATATATCATCGGTATACTATGGCGCACGACAGGTCGTGGCCGCTATTGGAGGTGACTGTCTTACAAAGGATGGCAGGGGCCAAGCCAATATTACTCGGGTGCGATGCTAACGCAAGGCATACGTTGTGGGGCAGCTCCGAAACTAACGACAGAGATGAGTCGCTATTTAAATTTATTATTAATTCTAAGTTTAGAATTTGCAATAGAGGTAGTATTCTCACATTCATCTTCCCTAGTACTCCTGATTTTATAGGCTGGGAAGAGGTTTTAGATTTAACTTTGCTAACCGCGGGTATCCTAAAGGTAACAAAGTGGAAAGTATGCGACGATGAAACCCTCACGTACCACCGTCGTATACTTTTTGAGTTAAATATTGAGGCGGAAACGCCTACTCCCTTTAGGAACCCTCGGAAGACAAACTAGGGCCTTTTCCAAAAAATGATCACCAAAAAGGTGAACAAAATACCAGTTGAAAATGTTTCCACAAGGGTTGAGGTAGACGCTAGAGCGGACAGCTTAGAAAAAGCCTTCGGAAAGGCCTTTTCGAAATCCTGTCCGCTAAGATATGGTAAGAAGGCTTGTACACCTTGGTGGAATGAGGAACTCACAGAGCTCCGTAAGCAAGTGAGAAGGGCCTTCAATGATGGCTACAAAACTAAAGGCTGGGGCCATTACAAATTTATTTTAAAAAAGTATAAGAAAGCTATCCGAGATGCTAAGGAGGCATCCTGGAGAGAATTCTGTGAATCCATTGAAAGTACCAAGGAATATGCCAGACTGAGTAGAATTCTTGCTAAGGGACACTCCCAACCAACATATGTAAAAAGATCAGATGGGTCTTGGACAGAAACGGCTGGAGAGTCGTTGGACATTCTGTTTAGTACTCACTTTCCAGGGTGCAGGGCAGGCGAATTAGAATCGGTCTTGGACCCGAACCCTTCGTGAACTCCCCCCAGCGAGTTCTTTCATGAGCTACTCCACAAAGAGAAACTAAAATTTGCTATCTTTAGCTTTTCACCTTTTAAATCCCCGGGAATGGCCGGAACACTACCAATTATGCTTCAGAAAGCCTCAGAGGTGGTCCTGTTGGCAATTTTCAGAGGGTGCCTATTACTGAACCATAAAGGAAATTTTCATTCCTAAAGCAGGGAAACGAGGTCATGACAACGCTAAGGATTTCAGGCCATTTAGCCTGATGTCCTTTGTACTGAAGACTTTTGAACGACTTCTTGACCTATACATTCGAGATAACACCTCCTTTTTATCACACTCACAACATGCGTACCTGAAAGGGAAGTCAACGGAGACAGCCCTGCACGAGGTGGTGCGCATGATTGAGAGTTCACTGCACTATAAACAATATACTATGGCTTCCTTTATAGATATCGAAGGGGCCTTCAATAATGTCAGCATAGATTCAATACAAAAGGCACTGGTGGTAGCAGGAATTGATCACTGCGTCCGCTCAAGGCCTCGGTGGCTCTCTACGCCACAAAAAGAATGTTAGGCAATAAATGGGGACTAAAACCAAAGATTGTGCACTGGATGTACACAGCTATAGTCCGACCCATACTCTCATACGGGGCGCTGGTATGGTGGCCAGCCCTCGCCAAAGATTATGTCGTCAAGAAACTGGGAAGAATTCAAAGGTCAGCAGCTACTGGTGTAACGGGTGCAATGAGTTCTTGCCCAACGGATGTCTTGAACGTACTACTCGACTTATTACCAATAGATCTTTTTATCGAAAAATCAGCTGCTAACAGTGCCATTAGGCTACATGCATTGGGGTTCTGGAAATAAAGGCCGACGAGGCATAGCACCATTCTTGGTAGAATCCCAGCTGAGATTAGGGCGCTGCCTACTGATTACATCCTGCCGAAATCTTACGTTAACCGCAGAATCCAGACTAAATTCACTAGCCGTAGAGACTAGACTCGCGGAAAAGTCAGATTACAGGATGGTCTGGCAGTCTACATACACGGACGGATCAAAGATGGAGTGCGGGATAGATGCGGGGGTTTTCATTGAGCAGCATAATCTGAAGTTATCATACCGTATACCGTACTATGCAAGCGTATTCCAGGCTGAAACTTTTGCAATAAAGGAGGCGATTAGGTATGTTAAGAGGAATGCAACAGCAGGTACGCGAGTGAATATTTTCACAGACAGCCAAGCTGCCATTCAAGCACTCTCTTCTACCTCGGTCGGCTCTCAACTCGTAGATGAATGTAGGAGAGAGATGGCTGCAATCTCCAGCAAATACGAAATTACCCTGATATGGGTCCCGGGGCATAGGGACATTTATTGAAACGAAACTGCGGATGAACTAGCGAGGTGTGGTTCAGCACTGGATAGGTCCAACGCGGTGAATATGGGCTTCTCGCTTAGAGAAATAAAGGGCAGAATCGCCGATATCTACCACCGAAAAGCTAAGCACAGGTGGAGTAATACAGGATCGTACAGGATTACCCGGCAGGTTTGGGTGTCTTATAATCCGCTTAAAACAAAGGCTCTTTTAGAAATGAGCAAAAAATATACAAACTTACAGCTGTTTGCACAGGGCACTGGCCTGTAGGAGTACACGCTGAAAGGATAGGCCTACCTTCAAACGGTTCTGCCGCAGCTGTGAAGACCTAGGCTTAAAGGAGACAGTTGAGCATTTTATGTGCGAGTGCCCGGCCCTTCCTAGAATAAGGTTAAAGACCCTTGGCAAACCATTCTTGCAGAGTTTTTTAGAGTGCAGCCGCCTCTCTTTGTATGATATACTGCGATTCATAAAAACCGCCAAATGGCTGTAGGTTGCACGAGATGTGGAATCAAAATGGCATACTTGCTAATTGCTTGCCACCAGGGTGGCAATCCACTTAAGCCAACCAACCATTCAGCACTTACGGATAGCCTTAACCGGAGATGGTGCAAACGGCCCTAAGTGAACGTTAGGCAGTTGTTTGTAAACGCGAATCCTTAAACTAATGAAAAAATAGACTTGGAAAAGGTTGTAATAGCTTAAGCAGTGTTAAATGTAATTTAAACACATTTGTATTTTAACTAGCAATTATAGTTAATTTTATGTACAATTTCAACTCGATGTATTGAAGCAAATACTTAAACACATTTGTTATAAAATGATTATTTTTGTTTGCGTTATAGAATTCAAGTAATTAAAGACATACACATTTGACGTGGCTCCTTTTAAATAAAAATTATTTAGCTATTTGAAAGAAATTTATTTTTAGCTTTATTTTGGTTATGAAAAAATGTTTGGCAATTTGCGAAAATTTAAGCTATAGGCAAGGCATATTAACAAGGTAAAAGCATTAGAGAAAATACAACCCTGTCATGTAGTGTTTTATTTTGTTTGGTCCATGATACGTCAAACAAGAATTGTTAAATTTGGCGATTATGACAATTGAAAGTAGAGAAATAAAAAATATTTATTAAAACATAAATTCTATCAAAAGTGATGAGAATGTATTTTGCAAAGGCTCAATAGCTCATCGAAGCATTTGCCAATACGTTTTTATATTTAATTTTACACCCCGGAAACACCCAGTTTCGGTATTTAGTTCCGGTACCGGCACAGATTCGGTTGCTGACGGGACAGCTCATGGATCTTCTTATATCGTGTGATTATTAAAGTGATATACATACATACGTGTTTCATCGCCTTAATATTAACAAGACCATGGATCATCAAATAACTGGACGCAACAACGATTCCCAGCAGAATTACAGTTGACTTTATATCAATACCTGTAAAAGCAGTATTTCACAGAGCTGCCGATGAAGTATCAAATGCAACACATTCTCCTAGGTTCAATAGCAGCTCCAAATTGTATGTGTAGATCGTGACGCCAAAGTGATTTTTGAGTATTGACTTGATGGTTTTAGAGTTTAACGATCTCTCATTGTCACAGACTAAAACCTTGGTATTTTTGTAGAAATTTAGAAGTTCGTATATGGGTTATTTAACATCAATTATGGCCCTAGATTTGATTGGGAATACTATTGCAAACTTTGAGAACTTGTCTGTTGATGTTAGGAAATGTGTCTTATCCGTAGAATAGATATCAACATGAACGATTTCTCCTGGATAAGTAGGTAAAGGAAGCGAACATATTTCCGGGTTTGGGGGATGCCGCTCGTACTTGGCCTCGTGTCATATCTTGCAGCTAGAAATTAGTTCCTTTAAAAGTTTCCTTATATCAGGAAAATAATAACATTCAAGGACATGTTCCTGGTTCTCACGGAGTGATCGATGAGCTCGGTTATGCTCAGTCTGAATAATTTCCCGCTGGTAATCTTTGTTGAAAACGTATATTGCTTGCTTGGTAGTGTGAGGAAACATGACGCCAGGAAACGCCGTGAGCGTTTCATTTTGAATCTTTGCTAAAATGGGTAATTCACACTGCAAGCCGTTCACAACATTGCTTTAAGGTCTTTACTATTTCTCTTACATTATTGAATGATATTCGGTGGCTCATTAGAGATTTAAATATAATTTTGTAGCTAAGTGTAGACGTTTTTGCCTCTTCAAGGACTAATTGATTAGGGAAGCAATTTATGGGGTTTTTCACTGTGGGAATTGTTTGAGATAACGACTCTTCGCTATTCGCAGCAATGCTTACCGAGTCCATGTCGTGATCTAACGCATTTATATGCTGTCGAGAGAGGGCATCTGCGACGAAGTTTTCTTTGCCTGGTTTGTAATGAAACTGCGGTGAAAACTCTTCTACAAAAGCACGCCACCTTTTCATTTTCGCGTTCGGATTTTTGTCGGATAAAGCGAATGTGAGAGGTTGATGGTCGGTGTAGATATTCAAGTTCTTTACGCCATATAAATAATTACGGAATTTTTTCAAAGCCCATACTATTGCTAGCAGCTCTCTTTCGTTGGTTGCGTAGTTCTCTTCGGTCGGAGAGAGGGTTCTCGATATCATCGTGATCGGTGTCCCATTCTGTGACAGAACGGCGCCTATGGCATAAGAGGAGGCGTCTGTTGTCAGGTCAAAGGTGTGTCTGTAATCCGGATAGAGAAGGAGTACGTCCTCCGACGCAAGAATATTTCTTATTTTATTGAATGCGTTAAGCTCTTCTTCGTCAAGAGTAATTTGTATTTTCTTCGACTGGTTAGCGCCTATGTTTCCGTTTTCCCCCCTTAAGTATTTCGTAAGTGGTTTCGCAATCGAAGCGTAGTCTTTTATAAATCCCCGATAATATCCAGCTCAACCTAAGAATGAGCGTAAAGCTCATAATGATTTTGGAATCGCAAATTCTAAAATGTCCTTTACTTTATCAGGGCTTGTCCTTAATCCCTCTTTGGACACTGTGAAGCCAGAAATTCGACGCTTTCTTGAAAGAACTTTGATTTCTCAGCAGTTCCCGCGGTTCCTGGTGGAATCCTGATTAAAGGTCTATTGTCGAGAATAATCCTGCGCATCCCATGTTCGCTAAAATCACCGAAGTGTGATGAGAAGTCAATGACGAGACGTGATTTTTTGTTACCCTTTTCAACCACTCCTTTCCTATCCACAACCCAAATTGGATTATTATAAGGGGAACGGGATGGCCTAATGATTCCATCACGCAACAGATCTGATATCTCCTTATTGACATATTCCGCTGAGGCAATGGGATACGGATAACTTTACGAGTAGACGGGTACGATGCTTAAGCAATGTTTAGATATCAGTATTGTAATCGTTCGTTTCTGATTTTGTTTCTATTAATTTGTTAACGTCCGAACAATTGTTACGCTTTATATATCAAATTAAATATTCAACCAACTAATGTTTATACTGCATTTATTAGATTGTTGATTCCTAAGGTATTAAGAGTAATGTATTTAATGTTTGTTGTAAGTTTATGTAAAATAGACAAATGACTGTTGAATAAGTGGGCGTCGTTTTCGTTTAACTGGACAACTGCCGGTTATTCTTTGTTCTCCTTTTTCCTTCGTTCAACTAAGGTTGCCATGTCGTAACAACTCGGCCTTTCCTGCAATTCTGATCTACCTCGATTAGTTCTCTTCCTCGCCTGAGCTGTCTAGGCTGTCGCTATCGTTGTCAGGAATCGTAGAATCAAATGACTTCAACTTGTCGGACGAAAATACTGTAGAGTAGTGTTTCTTGGAACGTCGAGAACCAGGAAGATTCTCGATTACATAGCGGTCGTTACCGAGAACTTTGGCAACTACAAAAGGTCCACAATTGTCGGGTGGATTCCAACCACGGCCACACAGAATTTGTCCTTTTATAAGGATATAACTATTCACTGCGATATGGCCACACGTTGGGCGCCAATTATTAAACACAATGATTGCTTTAACGTATTTTATTTCCCTTGCGAGCAAGGGCAGCAGGTTTATTCGGGTGAGTTAATACAACTAATTTTGCTCGATGAATTATAGCGGCGACTACTCCTAAATACCTGACGCTGTCTTATAATAACCCTACCAGTTGCTGCACATCTTTTGCCGTGTGACTTGGCAAATGCAATTCGGCAATTTACCGCAATTTGACGCATCGTCAGCAATATCGGTGGGAGTGGAGTACTTGGTTTTTGTATTTAAATTATTTTTACACTCAAACCTGCCGACGCATCGTCAGCGATTTCGGTAGGAGTGGAGTTTTGGCCGGAAACGCGTTTGTCGGGGTTAACATATAAAAAGCGAGGGCCCAGAATTTGGAAATAAGTTTGTAAGTAAGGCTTGTTTACAAAAAACAAACCAAAGACGTAAGTAAAATGACAGATACCAACATACAAAACAATCCTACATTACCCAAACGGACTTAAATTACTGACTTTCAACCTGTTCTTACCGCGAAGGCAGATTCGAGATAAAATATACCCTTTTTGATTCTAACCGCGCGAGACTTCAGGTACCTATACTCAGCGCACTTAACATTTGTTAACATTAACGATTATGCACCAATACCTGACCAAAAAACGAAATAAATACGGACAGACAGACCTAAACTGAACATAACGAAACCGGTTTGTCTCCAAAACAAACTTGACAAGGGATGACGGAAAATAGTTCCAACAAATATCAATAAGTTTGTGCTTTGCGCTCCTATAACCAATTCCGACTCCGAAAACGATCGGAACCAACCCAGCCACTTACAGGAATTTACAAGAAGCTCCATACCACAAACCTTTTCCAATTCCATCGATACTGTGGAACTTTAAAAAGATGTCCGTCTTTTCCACTCCTCTGTTTTATACAGAAAACTATATCCCATTTAGAAAAATTTAAATAAAATCGCAAAATTACACTTAAATATATTTATTTTAAACCAAATATTTTAAAAAATGTAAATAAACAAAAAAAATTAAACAAACTTTGACACATGTAGGTCCACTTCAAATGTCTTCAAATGATAAAAATCAAAATATCAACCCTGCTTCTGCTACCTGTTTAATATGCATTGGATATAGGGTTTAAATTTTCTGTCAACAGTGATCACCAACGACAAAATAATCGGTAGTGCCAGAAGTTTTTGAAATAAATGGCTAACTGGGCAAAATAAAAAGGCTGAAGAATACCAAATCAAACTGTTTTTTTAAGCTAGACTTATAATTCAAAAATTTAAACATTTTATTTTATAACAAATATTGTACGGGTTCGTATATTTATATTACCAATACATCGCAATCAGGTAATTTGAATTTATATTAGAACTTTTTAACATATCCAACATTTAAAATTGCATTCAACATTTTAATACCAAATTTATTTTATTGTGTATGTAGTTTTGAAAATATTTAAGGCGCTAAAATGCGATCGATTACTGCATTGCTGAGTGGTAAGATTAAAAGAAATAGTACAAGAGAAACAAAAGCATTTTCGCCTTTTAATTTACCTCTGCCCAAAATTGTACTGTTTATTATATGCAATTGTTTGCATTGCATTTCGATTGCATTTATTTCATTTACTGTATACGACTTAATTAATCAAATAATTTTCGTTTAAAGCATTTAGTGCATTTTTAATGAAAAATAAGTTTATATATTATTTAGGGTGTGAATATTTTTTGGTAAACATTGCTGTAATTGCTTGATGAAACTTATAAAAAATTACATGAACTGTCTGGTATTTTTTTTCCTTTGTAAGGCTTGATGATCTATAGATACAGCAGATGAAATGGATTTGGACAACGAATTGGTTAAAGCAAAGTAGTTAATTTTAAGCTTTAAAATTCGATTTTATTTCGAAATTTATATATTTGTTAAACGTATAAACCCTTCTACCGAAACTCATTAACTAATTTTAAATCATTCAAATAAATGGTGCTCTTATCACCTTTTAACTCAAATCGTCTTATTTTCTCAATTTTCTAAATTACTTTTGGTAACTTGTTCAAAAATAACTTTTTGTAAAAATATATCCCTTGATTTGGCAGGCACAGTTTCAAACTCAGCAACAGCGTATCTTCGAACATGTCCCCTTATAAATACAAATCCCACAAAAGGATGATATGAAACAAGTAATCGTTAGATCTTTGCTTCGAAAGGAATTTTTATAACTTATATTAAATAGCTCTTACAACTTTTTATTTGACTTTTTTTTTTTTTAATTAAAAGAGTTCACGAAATTGAAAATAAGGTAAATGATATTCACGAGCGGTCAATGCCGTTATTAGAAGCGATAAGACTTGTGTTAATTGACTTCGCCTCAATTTGATTTTTATACACAAAGTAATCACTTATACGCCCCGTCATCCCTAAATAGTTCTTTAAAATAATTAACAACCATAATGTAATTCAATTATTTTCACTTTCGTAATTGCAGTTTTAAGTGATATTTATTTATTTATTTCTTACAGTTTTATTAAGACTAGTTTATATATAGTTCTTTATATCTACAATTTATAGACTAAACTAAAAAATAAAGTTCACCGGTATAATAACATAGTTTTACGGTTAAATTAGTTATATAGCGCAGTGTTTGGCCGAGTTTCTCCTACCATTTATGGTGTGCTTCTTAATGTTGTACCAGAATTTGACGGAGCTTCAGTTTTATGTCGACTCCGAACGGAGTAGACATACACTCGGAGCTTTGAAAACTCATGCTAAGCGGGGACCGCTATATAAAAACTTTTTTTATGATGGAAATTTTACTTGTCGAATCCCAACCACCGCGGTATATACCTTGTAATACTAAAAATTGTATAGTCTGCATGTTTATTAGATATGCCAGTGAGTACGAGGTTATAATCTCAGCTACGGCAAATCAAATCTTAATCATAGAAAAACTTTTTTCTAATAGTGGACATCCCTCTACCATGAAAAAGGTTCTGATTAAATATATCTGTCGTTCGAAGTTGAGACTGTATGAGTTGAAGATTATTGCCTTACTCGCTTTTACATTTTTTTGTTTGGTTTTGTCTTAATTTTTGTGACCTGCTTATCACTTGGTCATAATTGAGACTTTATTTTGAAACTAGACGCTTCATTTTGAGGCCAATTAATGACAACTGGTCTTAAATTGTTACTGCCTACTGAAGTCGGACATTATTATAACCCAACGGAAACCCACTTTCCCGCCCAACCGGCACGAGGGGCTCAATCCGCATAACGTACGGATGTTTTTTAAATATACAAATCTTAGGTACCGAGTCGTGGCAGAAGAAAGTTTGTTAAGCGTCGAGATCCCAAGCTGCTCAGCTACAGAATAAGAATTCATCAGCCGAATACAAAGTTAGAGAAATGCAAAGTAAGAAAATTGGATCGTTAGCTGTTATTAAGAGAGGATAGAATAGTTCTTTTAATTATAAAAAGTGAGTCCGATACATCAAAGGTGCTGGAATGATTGTTAAAGTCTTGGCATAAACCCAGAAACGGTTCATTCAACTCAAAGTTAGTTCTGCATAGTTTCAAGAAAAGTGGTTTAAAGTTTCTCGTTGCACGGGAGGGTACATTAAAATTAATTTGCTCTAGAAGAAATGGACTTGAGATCCATCCATTGACTAATTTTACCAGAAATATTATACCTAACATTTCTCTGCGACTCGAAAGAGTAGGAAGATTAATAAGTTTTAAACGACTAGTGTAAGGAGGAAGATTGTATGGCGAATCCCATCGAAGATTTCTCAAAGCAAAAAGTAAGAATTGTTTTTGTATTGACTCTAGTTGGTCTGAGTGGACCTGATAACGAGGATTCCAAACTATGGAACCATACTCCAGTATTGGTCTTACTAATGAAGTAAAAAGTGTTTTAGTTATATACGGGTCGCGGAATTCCTTTGACCAACGCTTTACAAAAGCCAGTACACCCCTTGCTTTATTAACTGTGGAACTAAACTACATTTTATTGTCAAAAGAATTCTTTCATAGAAATAATGGCATTTTGTTATATGTATTTTTATGTGGCTTATTTCTTACTTGGAACAACAACCGGTTTACCCGGGTCAAAGATTTATAAAAAAATCAATTTTGTCTGATAAAATCAAATGTTTCGCTGAGCACATGCTTATATTAAGCAAGCCACTACTACTTAGAGCTACATTTGCTTTCGGTAATAGTGAATTCGATTTGTGTTGGCATACGAGTACATACATACATAAATAAACTTAGGCGAATTTTGTAAGAAATATATAAAATCAATATTAAATGTATGATGTATAGCTTAACAACACATTTTTTGAGAAAATATGTTTATGCATTTCTTACAATCTGAAATAGCTTAAATAGAGATAAGATGTGTTTAAAAAAATATGTAAATTGGAGAAGCGTAGAAGATTCCTCGTCTCACACTCCTAGGGCAATATCTCTAACTAAAAGTTTTGTTTTGTTCGTTTTGGTTTGGTCATAAAACTATTTAATTTTAATTATTGATGAGCTTTAAGGCCGATTGGTTTTTTAAGAAAATTATTGAGGAAAAAACCAAAGCTCATAACTAATTCAAATTAAATAGTTATATGGCCAAACATTAAAAAGCAAAAGGTATACAGGGATGAGCCTGCTTTATATAAAAAAAAATTCTATAAAAAATAGAAATTGTAAAACAACAAGTAGAAATAGCGGCAGAACAGCCGCACTTGATTTAAGTAAGTTATGCCGACTAAAGTATTACGAATAAGGTCGTGAGTTCGACTGCCGCGGAAGCAAATAAAAAAGAAGTCTGATAAGGAAATGTGGTGATTTCTGAAATAGCACTATAACTTCTACCGCTTTGAGCATTGTTGTTTTTTCTTATGATTTTCTAAAAAAAAAAACCAATCGTCCCTAAGCTCATAAATAATTTTAAAAATAATAAAAAGTATTTTCTTTGCCTTCGGATTTAATTTTGATATTGCCAGGTAAAAACACGATTTCTAAGAACTTAAAGAAAAAAGTGTAACTTTCCCACTTTTCAATTAAGTTATGGAAGCTCTGTGAGGATAAATATAAGTATTGGGGCAAATACAATCTGCCTGAAGTGAAACTGAATTGCACGCTACAGCGTCTTCTCAACCTCCAACCGGCGTGAAACATTCTGAAGGAAATTTCTTAAAATGATTAAAATGGAAGGAAATTATCTACTTGACTATATTATTTTACATACATGATCTTTCTTAACCCTGCATTTTTTGCAATAAGAAAAGGCGATTAACCTCTACCTAAATCGCATATCAATAAAAAAAATGTTTGCAAGAAAAGATGTATCACTTTTCGCAACAACAGAATCGACACAAAAATGTTGTGTCCACTATTACGAATATGCCATTACATACCTGCTTCTCTCATCTTTAAATACAATCTCTTAAGTACTAGCAAATACTATTCGCACATTTCGTTGACTTCTTCGGAAAGTTGACAACATCTATAAAATGCCTCCGCGAATTCATGTCAAGTATCGTTCAAGTTCGAGAGTTCGCGAGAATTCGGCGATCTGACATGTGCGGTCAACAACCACAATGGGTAACTACCAGTAGCAAAGTGTTTGCACAAATCGATCAGATTGCCGTGACACAACAAGCGTGGTGCATGCCACACAAGCAGACTTCAGATGTTCTCGTACATACTAACATATGAAGACTGTCGTGCGCCCAGCCTCCGCTTGGTCATGTTTTGTTATTGGACAGATGCGCCTGGGTGTTCCAGTTGACAATCGTCTGGCCTGATATACGACCATTGCAACAACATACATATAATATTTGAGTGCTATAATTAACGTATGGCACGTTGCAACTAGTGTCACGCGAAATTTTGTCAACTTGCAGGCAAGCCAAAAGTGACTTGTTGCACTGTTTACGAAGGTACCTTCGTTCGTTTAAAATTATGAGCGAATTTACCCAAATATGCTCCATTTGCTGCTGGTTTATCGGAGTATATTCTTGGCTTCATAAGAAGAGGTGTTTGCCAGTGTGTTGGCATTGCTGTAAGCTTATCTGCGATCTATGCATTACTTTTAGGTTTACTTTAACTATTGTAGGAGTATTAAATGAACTATATCCACTCGTTCTAAGAAGTCCAACAGCTTTTATCACATGTTTGTTAAACGTTCCTATGCTGGCATTTGTGAGTGAGAACGTTTGTATGTATGTACATGTTAAAGAGTCCAATGTTTTGCCATGTTGCATGTAGACGAAAATATACAATTTGCGATATGACCAATCGATTAGCCTTTATGAGCTGAGCTTTAGCTAAATTACATCTGACTTCTATACCAATTGGATAACATTGTGTTTGAGAATTGACAGCAATGGACTGCAGTTACACTCCTCCTCATTATCATCCTGGTTTTGAAGCGTCTCTGGGGTGCAATAAACGAAATTTCTTATTTGCACCAAATTGTGTCTAAGTGGATATTTTGCGTACATCCTTACAATTGACCTGCCCATTCAGATCCCTTCCACTCTACTTCTATTCTAATATATTTTGTGATAGTTTAGTGACTCAAACGCAATTCACTCATTCGCTTTTTATGATTGCTAACAAACTGCATACATACATATCTGCTTATGTATGTTGGTATATGTTTACGTTTGGATGTATGTATGTATGTACATTAAATCAGAAACAGAGTTCTGCAAACGCCTTGCAATCTATAGCATTTTTGGAAGTATATTTGAAAAACATTTTTTTTATTTTTGCCAACCCTATGTATCGTTTTCATACCTTATAGTCCAGTCCCTAAAGATATAAAGAAAATTTTTTTAACAAAATATTTACTTAGAATATGCCATTGGAAGGTACATACATGGCGAATCCTTACAAGCTTGTACATATGTACATACACTATTTGCATGGTTACGCACATAATGCGACAAATTGATATACAGCAGTGGATGCGTTTGTGAAGTTCTATTGTTAATTTTAATTCAAAATCATCCGATGTTAACTCAACTGATAATTTCCAATGAAGTTTAGTGTATATAAGCCCATAGCGCATACTTGTTTTTAGCTGTTCGAAATAACTGTATTAAGTACTCTGCATCGAAACCTCATCAACAGAGCTGGTGCGGTCTAATGTACATACAGATGAACTACATAAAAAAAGCATGAAAGAAATAGCTTCCAGATTTCATTGTTATTTTAAGTTGCGCAGACATTCGTGCCTCCTTGATTTCCTTAGCCAGCCAGCCAACGCAATATCGATTAAATTAAACTGGAACATTTTGAAATTTTGTTTTTGCTTAGCATTCGCTTTAACCGTTGTTTGGAAAAAGTCAGTAAAATGATAAGTTTTTTTTTCTTTTAGTGCAAAATCGAGTTAGCCCAAGAATGTGGCATGCCGCTTGCCAATAGTGGCCCGCAAAGCTCCAAACGCCAGAGTGAGTGACGTGGTACACCATCCCCTGAAAGTCAACATCACAAAGCCTCTGCACGTTGTTGGCGGGGTGGTCACGTACGAGATTTTCTCGTTTATTGCATTTCCCTTCGGCTTTATTGCTTCTAACGGCCTGTCTCAGCCGTAAGGCCCACCGACGCACCTCCTTAAGAAAACGTAGCAACCAAATTTTTTAAAATATCATTCTTACGCTTGTCTACATAAGAATGTCAGTGTGTGTACTCCTATGTACATATGTACATATGTATGTATGTACTATATTTGTAGAAATATGTATACATACATATGTACATACATATATACTTACGTAGGCACATACTTCAATGACTTCTACGCATTGAGATCGAAACTCATGCTTTTGTATATATTCACATACATATACCTAAGCACGTATTTTATTCTAGAGGACTTTGTGCTTGTATGTTGTTTTTTTTCATTGGGTTATAAAATACGCTATTCTGTCGTTACCAAAAATTCATCCACTTGGAAATTTAATTTTTGTCCAAGACATTTTCGTTTCGGTTTGGTTTTATTTTTAAACGTGTTTCTTGTTAATCTTGGGTTGGTGTTTCTTAAAGTTATTGAAAACTATCAAAATTCAAGCATTCACTCCGGACTTTAAGTACACAATTTAGCTGTTGCTTGTGATGCTAAATTAAATTTTTTTCTATTTAAAAATTCCTTTTACTGAAATGTAACCCTTTATATAGCCATTATTTGATTTCTACAGCATAACATTAAAACAGAAATAAAAAAAAGCAAATGCCAATTAAACGTATGTGCTCAGTGCTATATGTACTGGTAATTAACATCTGTTCAGATGACTAGTTGGCTATAATTATATTTGTGATGCATTGAAATAAAGAACGAGTACAAACCTTTTTCACAGTATTGGAATTTGTTTATGGTAAGTGATTTTTTAGTGAACATTTGGATATTGGGATTGGTGGGGGTAATAGGTAAGAGAAAGAAAGCTCATTACGTTTAATGCCAATTATATGTATATCACATAATCAGATTTGCTTCTCCATTGATTTCATGGTACCCCAAATTAAAGATATTTTCCGCACTAAAACTTTTTCTGCGAGTATTAACGGTGCCATCATAATACAGTTTTATTCGCCCCATGACCGTAACCGCACTCTTCCTGCTTTATCTCTGAATACCGCAAGCGAATTAAATCTGTCATCCCTCTTAATAATTTAGGTATTGATGGAAGTTTTAGCATCTATGAGAGCCTCTCTGCAGAAAATAGAAAACTACTGCAATATATCAGACGGGAAGAGAAGCTGATGTCGGTGTTTACGAGAGGAGGTTCTGTTTTTGTTCGGCTGAATAAGAGCGAGCCTCCGATTAAGATCACTAATATTAGTGACCTGCAGAGATTTCGCTAGTAACATGTGCATAAATACAAGTTGTTATTTCTATCTCTGTTATATATGTTATTTATATAAAGATGGTAACTCTCTTAATTTATTGTAGTTACTCTTTTAAATTTAGAGTTGCTTTTGCTTATATTTCTCATGTCTCCTAGTGCTGTTGAATTCAGTCTTGCTAAATTAAATGTTTTATGTAGCCAACAAAAGGGGTTTAACATATGTTAGAAATGTGTTTGAGTGTTCGTCAATAGATGTTGTATG
The DNA here is from genome assembly GCA_963971545.1 of Philophylla caesio. NCBI lineage: Eukaryota > Metazoa > Arthropoda > Insecta > Diptera > Tephritidae > Philophylla > Philophylla caesio. Next base: position 63,835,515 of record OZ020608.1, on the reverse strand, counting down.
TGTATCTGAAACGTGGTTTGATGCTTGTATTTCTTCTCCATCTGCTGACATGAAACATTTTTGCCTTTTACGCAATGATAGAACTAATAAATGAGATGGCGGAGTTGCTATTTATTGCAGAAGTGATCTTCAAATGAAACTCCTAACTAAGTCAGAGGGAGATGGTACTGAGTTCCTTGTCGCAAAAGTGGCAGGTAAAAATTTTAAAACCCTTGTTTCCTGTGTCTACAATCCACATAAAAATTTGTCTTTAAGCTCCTTTTTTGACTCCATAGTTTTCTAGATTATGTTGCTAGCTTAGGACTTGCCTTAGTAAATACTGCGATACCAACAAGATATGCTATGAATTGCAATCCAAGTCTACTTGACTATTTTATTGCTGTTTGGACATTAATATCGAGCCTAATTGTGATGTTGGGACTTTCTCGTATAGAGACTTCCGAAATCTTAATGTATGTAGATGCACTACTTTCGGACCTAGGCAGTACTGATTGGAAGGTATGCTGGTTTTTTGTTACCGTAGATAAAAAACTTGACTTCCTTGTTAGCAAGCTTAAACCCACTTTTGACAAAAATGTACCTGTTCGTGTTGTCCCTGTGAAATGTTCAACCTGTCCACGGTATAAGAAAAAAGTGTAGTTCGCTATTAAGCTGAGGAATAAATTGCACAGTAAATGGAAGAAAAATCGGGCCTTATCAAACGGGGAGGCATTTAAAAGTGCTAGAAATAAAGCTACCAAAGTTACAAGGCAGGCAAAGCGGTCATATTTTGAAACTAAACGTGATCCTAACCTGCCACCGGATGTTTTGTGGAAGAACATCAAAGCATTAAAAGTACGTACAAGATGTAAGATGTACGTTACCTCCTGAAACCACTAACGATGCTTGTCGTTCAAGTGAAGTCGTTCTCCCATTTGTTCCATGTTATAATTTGTGTGTTGATAGTGCACTGTTTGAGTTTTCTGCTGTTAATGAATTTGATGTAGGGAGGTGTGTTCTCGATATAAGTTCAAATGCTGTGGGTGAAGATGGACTTCCCATTAAATTCATAAAGGTTGTGCTGCCCTTTATCATAGGAACACTTACCCACATCATAAACCATTGTATTGCAACTTCTTGTTTTCCTCATCAAAAGCTTTTTATTCTGTTGATCATGTACTGTTATGCAAAAAAACTAAACCATTACTTCGGTTTCTTCAATAGAGCTCTGCAACTAATGACTAGTTACCTATCAGGTCAACTTCAACCGGTACGAATTGAGTCTGAGGTTTCGGAATTGAAGTTAGTACCCGCTGGGGTTTCGCAGGTTCTATACTTGGTCCGCTTTTATTCAGCTTATTTCTTAACGACGTGTTTCTTGTTTACAAATCTTCATGCATATGCTGATGACATTCAGCTTTACTTGTCCGCACCTCTGTCGCAGGTGGAGCGACTGTGTTGTGACATTAACACAGAGCTATCTAATACCTCTGGTTGGGCGACTGCTAATGGTTTACATCTAAACTGTAGTAAGTCATTGATATTGCCTTTTATAAACAAAAAAATCCAAAACACAAATTTCCTACCTTCGCTTCACATTCGCCAAAAAATCTCCTAACTACCTGTACGAAAAGCTATTATTTACCAAGTCAGTTCGAGTAACTGATCTTATAGTCCCTTACTTGAACACTTTACCATCGGCGAGACTGTTTTTTGTCAGCGCTATCCGTTTTTGGAAGTCTATTCCTGCATTCTTACATTAAAGAAACAAACAAAGCAAGAGCAACTTTAAGAAATCCAATTAAAGATAGTGACCTATAATAAGGCAGACTGACCATCTATCTATCTTTACTATTTTTTGTGTCAAAACCCTATGTAATTATTTTTTGATTATTTCTGTAGTTACTAGTTCAATTAGTTAAGTTTACTTAATGTTAATCTTTAAGTGAAAATTTTATAATACTAAGTTCTAAAATTAATAATAATAATAATAATAATAATCCCAACGGTTTTTTTCCCTCCATACCCGCCCGACCGACGCGAGGGGCGCATCCGTATGACGCACGGATATATAAAAAAAAAAATTTTTTTTTTCATATACATATGCTGCGACGAGTCATGAAAGGCAGAAGTTTGTTAAGTGTCGAGATCTAAAACTGTTCAGCTACAGAACAAATGCTCATCAGCTGATCGAGTAGTAATATATAAGTATGTTTGTATCAATTATTGAGAGCATTGAGTATAGTTTTCTTTATGTAAAAAAGTGAGTCTGAAATATCAAAAGAACCGGAGTGAGTGTTAAAATCCTGACACAAACTACGCAGTGGCTCATTTAACTCAAAATTACTTTTACATGGCTTCAGAAAAAGAGGCCGGAAATGTCTTGAAATTCGGGAGGGAACGTTTAGTTTTATTTCACCAAGAAGAGATGGGCTATAGATCAAGCCTGTCAGTAACTTCACTAAAAATACTACGCCTAGCATTTCTCTACGACTAGCAAGTGTAGGAAGATTAATGAGTTTTAAACGACTTATATATGGGGGCAGGTTGTACTGAGAATCCCAACGAAAATTTCTTAAAGCAAAAAGCAGAAATTGTTTTTGAATTGACTCTATTCGGTCGGAATGAACTTGATAGCGCGGGTGCCAAACAACAGATCCATATTCCAGTATGGGCCTCACTAACGTTGTGAATAGAGCCTTCGTAATGTATGGGTCATTGAGTTCTTTTGACCATCGTTTTACAAATGCAAAAACACCCTTGGCTTTGTTAACTGTAACATTAATGTGAAGATTAAAATTAAGTTTCGGATCCATTGTAATTCCAAGATCAACAAAGTTAAACACTTGTTCGAGGTTATGGTTACATATGTCATAAGAAGCCGGTTGAAGTGCCCTTCGAGAAAAGCACATTACCTTACATTTTTTAAGGTTTAGCGGCATGTTATTTACTTCACACCAGTTAGTCATGCTATTTAAATCCGCCTGTAGTAAGGACCTTTCCTCAACAGAATGATACGATCTAAAAAGTTTTACATCATCAGCATACAATAAAATTTTTGAATAGTTAATTACAGAAGGTATGTCATTTATAAAAAGTAAAAACAGAATCGGACCAAGGTGACTTCCTTGCGGGACCCCTGAAGATACATGAATAATGTTTGAGGAACTATTTTTAAAAAGAACTCGTTGTGTTCTGTCCATGAGGTAAGAAGATATCCAATGAAGGAGATTAGGTTGAAAACCAAGGAGATCGAGTTTATGAATCAGTAAAGCGTGACTTACTCTGTCGAATGCTTTACTAAAATCGGTGTATATAACATCAGTGTGCATAAATTCTCTGAATCCATTTGAAACATGAGTTGTGAACTCGAGCAAGTTTGTAACGGTAGATTTACCCTTAGAGAACCCGTGTTGAGTGCTAGAAATTGTAGAGGATAATGAATGCGTTAAATGGTCAACAACGATTGCCTCAAATAGTTTAGGAATAGCAGAAATCTTAGCTATACCGCGATAATTTTCTATAGAGGACCTACTCCCGGTCTTATGAAGGGGTAAAATGAATGATTCTTTCCAAGCTGAAGGGAAAACCCCAAGCCTAAGAGAAAGATTAAATAAATTAGTTAAGGGCTCATAAATATGTTTAGCACAGTTTTTGAGGAACCACGTCGGGATCAAATCGGGGCCAGCCTTAAAAGATTCTTTTAAGTTACTCAAACAATAAAATACTTCCTCAGAAGATATTTGCGGAATAAAAGCAGAGGTTAAGGGACAAAGTTTATATGGATAAGGTTTGCTCAGAGGCAAAGTAATGGAGTAATTTGACCTGAAGAATTTGGCAAACATGTTGGAAATTGATTGGGAGTCACAAGACACGGTATTTTGATATTTCATGGCAGACGGAAAACCAGTCACTCTGCGTTTTGAGTTAACGAAATCGTAAAATGATGCAGGGTTTGTTATTAAATTCCTTTTAACTTTGCACAAATAAGATCTGTAGCATTTTTTATTTAATTCAAAGTAAGCGTGTCGGAGAACTGAGTATTTAACATAGTTAGTGTGCAAACCAGTTATTTTGTACAGTTTAAAAGATCGCGACTTTTTATTTTTTAAATTTCTTAGTTCTTTTGTAAACCAAGGTTGTGATTGCTCCTTTTGTACGCAAACCCGTTTAGGTACAAACTTTTGAAATAAACTATATATAGTATTATTAAAATGCTGGACACAACGTTCAACATCATCTTTATACGTCGGCCAAGATAATTTTGACAATTCTCGATCTAATTTCTTGAAATTGGCTTTCGCGAAAATAAAACGAGCGTTTGAGCTACTTGATTTATCGACATTATTTCCAAAATCCCCTATAACCTCGTAATTTAACTCAATCGCAGGGTGATAAGAGTCCTCTGGAATAACCAAGGGTTCGCACCTCTTCATAGATGATTTAGATATATCATCAACAAAAACAAGGTCTAGAATGTTTCCAAAATGGTTTGGAGTTAAATTAATCTGATTTAGACAGAGCTCAGCCATATCTTCTAAGAACACATTGTATCTATCCCTTGATGAAATTGGAACGATAAAGTCGTCCATGAAAGTCCATGATATGCCTGGCATATTGAAGTCACCAAGTACAATGATCGAGTCATGTGCAGTAATCATTGAACTTAAGGATGTAAGTAACGCAATATGTTGAGAATATACCGATAAGTCAGAATTAGGAGGGATGTAGCAAACAGCTAAATAAAAGAAACCATTTCCAACCATAACTCGTATTGCTTTAAATTCGATTGACTCGATGAGGGGGATATTAACATCTTCGGATGGTATAGAAGAATGAACTGCAAAAAGAACACCCCCACCGATTCTGTCCTTACGGTCATTTCTATAAATTTGATAATGATTAGGAAGGATCTCTGAATTAAAAATATGTGGTTTAAGCCAGGTTTCAGTAAAGCAAATTATGTTATAGTTACAGTCTAAGCCTTTTAAGTATAAATCGTTTAATTTAGTATTTAAACCTCTAACGTTTTGGTATAAAATACTTAAAGTAGAATTTAATATTAGTTTTTTGGCTCAGTGCCACGATTAGGAATTGAAGCTAAGTTATTTATATTATTTTTATTTTTATGTGGCTTATATTCAAACTCGCGAACAAATGCCCCGGTAGGCCAAAAAGAATTGTTAAGCAAAGAATCAAAAACTTCAGGTGCCACATCAATTTTAAAAGATGATACGTTACGTTCATATTTAAAGTTAAATTTTCGGATTGCTAAGTTACAAGTCTTAATTTTCGATGAAATGTAAAACTCTATATCATCAGAAGAAGTGTCCCTAGCAAATCTTGAAACAAAAATGGACTTTCTCATAGGAACCACAACCAGCTTCTTTGCAGAGCAGTTAGTCCCATCTAAAGGTGCTACAGTTTTTGAAACAATAGAAGCAGATTGGGAAGGTGGAAGCAAATGAGGTGGAGATGAACCCACATCAGGTGAAGATACCTGTAAGTTAGCCTGATCTGCATTGCTTTTATTAGAGGAAGAAGCTCGAGTGCAGATAGCCCTTGACGAAGTTGATGAAGACGTACCCTGAGGCGGTGGGACAGGGGACAGAAGATTAATTAGCTCAATTTGTTGGGGTTTGGGCACTACATTCTTTTGAGGTACTATAAGAGGAGCGACAATACTTTCCTTGGGCGGGCTGTGGGTACGTTTGCGTTTGGTCTCTCTTACAGGTTGCAAAGTTTGATTATCTAGGCACTTAAATGATTTAAACGCGTTTTCATAAAGTTTAAATTTTTCATTAAGTGCCCGAAAGTCTTTGCCCATTTCGAAAAATCCATTTCTGGTTTCTCTAAAAAATCGGAAAAGTTCAACCTCAGTTGATCTGCATTTCAAACAAGACCAACGAATACCTTTTCCTTTTTCTATTAAGTCCAGGACTCTACCAAACAGTCCGGCACATTTTATATGAGCAATCCCATCGCACAACCAGCATGAAACAGAGCGTTGCTCATTATCGGTTTTTTTAATTTTGCAGTTGTCAAAAATGCAAGACATAATTTAACACAACTAAGTAAAAACTAATATCAAAAAAAAACAAATACTCGTATTGTATTAATAAAATAAAGGAGAAAGCAGTTTGAAAGGTAATGCAAGTTTTTTAATGGTTTGAGAGCTATTAATGTAACGAACAGTTTTAGATGCACAGTATTTGACACGTAAAAAACTAAACGCAAACAGCTGTTTCAGGAATGACAATCAAGGAAGAGAAAAGAAAATGCGCGCAATACAAATACAAAGTCTAAAGCAAATAAGAAGCAATAACAATGTAAATAAGAAACAATAACAATGCAAAGCAACTAATGACTCGGCAATTGAAAAACTAAATTAAATTGCAATAAAATCAATGCAAATATGCTTAACAGATGTTATACTTAGCTTTAAATGCGCACAGATGAATCTCCAAATATTTTATCACTAAATTATTTAATTATATTAAATAAGTAAACCAATTTTAAAAAGAAAAAAATATCACAACAAAACACAACTTAACAGCTTGACGTTTGCGTATATATTGTACAGGTTATTTATCTTTTGGATATTATTATTCCACATCAGATTTCTGTTAAAAATGATTCCTATTTTAGTGTTCACATATTTTCTCACAGGGTTGCTCAGTTTTACCTCTAAATAGTCGTCAAGTTTAAAATTGTTTTCTTATAAATGACAAGGCATTGGGATTTGTTGTGATTAAAGACTAAGCCATTGTAAGACCTCCACATATTCAAGGAATATGTGTGGGGGTTAAGTAAGCTATATGCATGTACATGCATTGAAAAGAAAGATAAGGTTGAACGTCATCTGGGTAAACCTGAATATTACTATATTTTAACACATTTTGGTCATCATTAATGACCTTATCATTAATATACAACCCGAACAGTAGAGGACTTAAAATTGATCCTTGCGGAACAACCTAAAATAAATGGCAGTAAGGTTAAAATCATTACAGCTGCAGTCAGTTAGCAAGCAATTAAGGAGTAACAAGTAAGAAAAGCTAAAATCGGGCGAAACCGATTTTAAATACCCTCGCGATACATTTTTGCATGGTCGGTGCCCATGATTTCATAAAATTCCCGTTTATTTGTTTCAAATCTCTGCTAGCATTATATTTTACTCAATTTCTTCCAATAAATAAAAAAACACAGTGTTTTTGCATTTTTCAAATTTCCGTTATATGGAAGTTGGGCGTGGTTATGGTACGATTATTGACGGTAGTGCTAGTGATATCACGGACAATATGTTCACCAAATTTTGTGACGATACCTAGAATCGTTGTTGCGATACTTATAGACGTTTTTTGATAAGTGGGCGTGATAACGCCCTTTTTAAAAATTTCCGTTATATGCGAGGTGGGCCAGGTAAATTTTTAACGTTGATAACAGTGATATTAAGGAATATTTGTTCACCAAATTTTGTGACGATTTCTTACACCGTTATTGAGATACAGAAATTTTTTCCTAAGTGGGAGTGGCAACGCCCATTTGTCAAAACTACATAAATACCTAAGTTCTTAGTTCAAAGTCGCTCCAAATACCGAATTTCACTTAACTTGTTTTAATAGATACCGAAAAATTAAGTTTTTGAATTTTCCAAAACTTCCGTCATATGGGAAGTGGGTGTGGTTATGATCCGAATTCAAAAATGGTCTACGATAATAATAGCGATGTCAAGGAAAATATGTCCACCAAATTTTTTGACGATAATTAATACTGTTATTGAGATACAGAACATTTTTCAAAAGTGGGCAACGCCCATTTTTAAAATTTCATAAATACCTAATTTCTTAGTTCAAAATCGCTCTAAATACCGGATTTCACTCAATTTGCTATAACAGATACCGAAAAACGGAGTTTTTGCATTTTCCGTTATATGGGAAGTGGGCGTGGTTATGAACCGATTTCCAAAATTTTCTACAATAATAATACCGATATCATGCAAAATATATCCACCAAGTTTTGTGACGATACCTTACACTGTTATTGAGATACAGAAAATGTTTCATAAGTGGACTTGGCAACGCCCATTTTTCCAAATTTTATAAATACATACCTAATTTCTTATTTCAAAATCGCTCCAAATACCAAATTTCCCTTAATTTTCTTCAAAAACTTCCGTTATATGAGAGTTGGGCGTGGTTATTGACCGATTTTGACCATTTTCAATACCAACCTACCCTGTCCAAAGAGCAATCTCTCTACGAAATTTTATTGACATATCTCAATTTTTACTCAAGTTATTGTAACCACGGACAGACGGACGAACGGACGGACACACAGTCAGGGCTAAATAGATTACTCTTTTCATTATTTATTGCTGTTACAAACAACCGTTATGCGAACAAAGTTATAATACGCTTGTGTACAAGTACACTCGGGTAAAAAAATGTACTTGGTTTGACACAGAAACATGGCAAAGACATTTTTGTTTAATTAAATTTTGTAAAATCATAGACTATGATCGATCGACTATGATTCATAAAGTATTTTGTGCAATGATTAAAAATCCGTTTTAATGATTTTTGTTAGGCAATAAGCCTTATCTTAATTGAAAAACAGTTTTAATTAATTAGAAGGAAAGCAAATTGTCCAAATGTTTCAATATGTGGTTGTGCTACAATTTGTGAACAGACTGTACATGATCGTAAGGAAGCAATTGTCTTCAGGCAAACATAACTAAATAGCAAGAATGTGCACACATATTGCAAAATCTTTTTTTATTTGTCACAATGTGATTTTATTCATACTTTGAGTTTACATGCTCAAAACTTTAGAATATTTTGTATATAATTTTATATATGTTCAACAATATGTAGGCGAAGTAGAGTGACTTTCAAATACAGCATTTTAACAGCAGTAACAATTTTAGATCCAACTTCTTTAGGGAATAGTTTAGTTCCATTAATTAAACATTTTTCCAATTTTACTGAGGACCAATGACGCCATTGATTTTGAATGACTTTTCAATTGAAAAAAATTAAATACCGAAGAGTTTTGGTTTCAAGTGTTTAAATTAAAAAATTCATTGGGCGAACTCATGAACCCAGACAATCTAACTTTGGTTGGAGCTTACGTTTGCCACGTATTAGTGCCACTACTGAAAGGGTTTTCTCTCAACTGTAATTAATAAAAAAGTTCAAAACGAAATAAATTAAACGTAAGCGCCGTTAACTCTCTAATGCTAATAAACGATTATTTCAATAATGACAATTTCTTGAATTGGATTCCATCTAAATCAGCTTCATCATACTAAGATTTCTCTTCGCTCGAAAATGTACAAGCGGCAACACTGTTGCGTAGTAGTTGTTGACAGGGAACAGTTACATCGTTCTGCCAGGTCGTTAAAACCGGAATTGTGAACAGTGGATAAAATTGCAGACTTAACTGAATTAATATTTATATCGTAAAATTTTCCACAATCAGGGTCTCATCTCATGGATAACACGTCAACATATGTACATACATACATACATATGTACATACATAAAAAATAGGCCTCGTGCATGGAAGCAAATGAGAAAAAAAATTTTTTATTTATTTTTAGATCTGTATTCCGGCAAAACGGCTACCAAAAATAAAATTTTAAAAAATTACTTTTTTTTATTGTTATATAAATGACATATTACAAAAGTGTGTCAGTTCTTGATATTGTGGTTTCAAAATATAAACAACTACACACATTTTAAAAAAACTTTGTTAAAATCCATCAGCTATTACCAAAGTTATGCGTGTTTCAACTGAAAGTTCCCGCGAGCTACAGAAAAAATTTATTTTGATATTTTCGAAAAATTTAAGAAAGAATCTTTTTTCAGCCAAAAGAAAAAATACGTGTCTCATAAAATCAACCCAAAAACAACATATTTAATTTTTATCAAAATACAAAAATTTGAACTGCGCGGACCGGCTGATTTGAAATGGAAAGGGTCAGCTTTGGAAGTATGAACAATAAAAGTAATTTCACATTAGAAAAGGTATAATTCACTCAAGATTGATAAATAAGAGATTGTGCCTTGCTCAGGTCCGTTACTTTTTACTTTATGATATTGGCAATCAGCAGTTCGTGATGACGTCAAATCATCAAAGTTTCTTTAAAATTGCAAGACAAGTGAAGTGAATATTTTGTGTTCTATTATTTTAAAGGTTTAATTATAGTTTTTTGTGAAGAGCAGTGCGATTTTTTTATAATATTCCAACTTATAAAGCAGTTCTCCAATCAAAATAAGAATACGTTATTAATGGTGTGACGTACATGCGCAGATCGTAAACTATCTTTTTTCAATATTGTAATTTACTTTTATTTATTTAAGTTTAAAGACAAAATGGCTAAGTTTTCAAAATACATTACGGAAATTTGCAAATTTTACAATGTTTTGATTTTACATACTATGTATTGAATGGAAAAAACAATTAAAGATTTTTAGTGAAACAGACAGAAAAAGGCATTCGCAGCCCTTAAAATACCAAAAGTGGAAAACCACAAAAATTGTACAACGGTACCTAATGTAAGTTTTGGGTAAAAAATAAAATCTAAATCATCCGAGGGTGTTTATACCTTCTGCGATGAAAAAGTTTCTCATAAAATACATCAACCGTTCGGAGTCGGCACACAACTGTAGGTTCCTCCATTAAACCACTAGTAATATACCCTTTAGTGCATATACGAGTATTCATACATACATATGTATGTATGCACACACCCGCATGAGATGAAAGGGGATCTATTATCGATCTAACATTTGTAAGCAATACAATTTTCAAACGAACGTCGTGGCAAGTAAGCGAAGATTATACGCATAGCGACCATCAAGCTATAATATTTTCGATAAAAAACGATAAAGGGGCACAAAATACATCGAGTGTAAAATCAGCTGGCTGGAGGCTGCACACATTAGATGAAGAAGGGCTTAAGGTGGTGGTAACCGACATAATCCTCCCTGAAGGAGCAATTAATATGGCACACCACCTAATAGACGGTATTAAAGTAGCTTGCGACGCCTCCATGAGAAGAAAGTCCGTATCTTTCCGACGCCCACCGGTGTATTGGTAGAAAGAAGAGATTGCGCACCTACGCCGACAATGTAACAGCGCCAGGCGAAACTACCAAAGAGCCAGAAATCGAAGCGCAAACTTTGCGGAGCAGCTAAGAGACTACAAGCACGGCGCTAAAACGGGCTATAAAAGCCAGTAGAACGAAACGTTTTCGAAGTCTATGTGACAGCGCAGATAAAGATCCCTGGTGTTCAGCATTTAAAGTAGTGACTGAAAAGCTACAAAAGTCGATACAACCGAAGATTTCATGCCCTAGAGACTTGGAAAAAATAGTAAGCGCACTTTTCCCAGACCAACCACCATTTGAACGGGAAACATTTCCCCCTACAGAGTACGAAACGCCTCCAGTTACGGCAGAAGAACTTTTAAAAGCCGTTAAAAGCCTTAAAGAGAAAAAGGCACCAGGTCCTGATTTGATACCAAACCACATATTGAAGCTAACTGCAAATACCAACACCGAAGCGTTTGAACGGACGTACAATGAATGTCTTAAAGAAGGTATATTTCCCCCTATATGGAAGCGCCAGCGGTTAGTACTCCTACCAAAGACTGGTAAACATCCAGGAGACCCGTCCAAATACCGCCCAATATGCACGCTTGACACAGCCGGAAAACTGTTCGAATGAATCCTTAGCGATATGCTGATCTCAGAAATTGAAGCAGGGGGAAACCTCTCAGAAACGCAGTTCGGCTTTAGAAAAAAGCGATCAACAGTAGACGCGGCTGTGCTTGTTAAGAAGCTGGCAGAAGAAGCGATAAGTGGAGTAAGATGGAAAGGCGGATCTAAGAAATATTGCTTGGTCATGACACTGGACGTTAAAAATGCGTTCAATTCCGCTAGCTGGAGGAAATTTATCGAATCTCTCCGTGGCTTTCAAGTATCAAGATATTTGCGAAAAATCATAAGTAACTACTTGGAAGATAGAGTCCTAGTATATGATACAGACGAAGGCAGCAAAGAGTATAATATAACCGGAGGAGTTCCTCAAGGATCTGTTCTTGGACCATTGCTCTGGAACATTATGTATGACGGCATTCTGCGCTTGCAAGTACCTAAAGGTTAAAAAATTGTTGGTTTTGCAGATGATATAGCGGTGGTTATTGTTGCCAAGCATATAAAAGACGTGGAGCGAGAGGCAAACCTCAAGACTGCACGAATTCAGACATGGCTGGAAGAAAATGGCCTGCAGTTAGCCGAACAGAAAACTGAGGCAGTGTTAATAAGCAGCAGAAAAATCCTAGAGGTTATTAAAATTAAAGTCGGAGGACATTAAATTGTTTCAAAAGCTGCCCTTAAATATCTAGGCATTATGTTTGACGTTCGCAGTCGAGAAGGCAGAGAAGGTGGCAGCAGTGCTAACGAGGTTTATGGTAAATAAAGAAGGACCTAAGCAGAAAAGTAGGCAACTGTATGCAAGCGTCATACGCTCAGTACTACTATACGGGGCACCAATCTGGTCGGCTGCGCTTGAAAAAGTTTCATACGCAAGAGAAATGAGATCACTTTTTCGACTTTGAGCTATACGAGTGTGCAGTGCGTTTAGAACAACCTCAGAAGAAGCGGCGCTAGTAGTGACTGGGCTCTGTCCAATCGAGATCTTGGTTAAAGAGGCTGTAGAAACCCCACTGAGTATTGCTGAACGCGAGGTGGTGAGGCGAAACTGTTTGCGGATGTGGCAGAGGCGGTGGAGCGCTGCAGGTAAGGGACGCTGGACGAATATACTTATTCCTTCCTTAGAGAAATGGTTAGATAGGCCACACGGTGAAATAGATTTCCACCTTACCCAAATATTAACAGGGCACGGTTGCTTTAAGTCCTATTTATACAAGTATAAACATGATGATGACCCTTACTCCACCTTCCGAAGTTGAGGAGATCGCTTTCGGTTAAAAACCTTGTAGATACTATGCTGGAGTCTAAAGAAAATTGGTCCGTTGTTTGCAATATAGCGAACAAAATCATAACTAAACTGCGTCAAGCGGAGCAGAAATTCATAGAAAGGCAATAGGCCGCTCCCCCTCCGCGAAGTAATACTTAACGGTAGTTCCACGGAGCGAGGCAAACGGTGAGTCGAAAGGCAAGTCCCACACTTCGGCTTTCAATGATTTGTGCCACCTCTAGAAACAACAAAAAAAAAAAAAAAAAAAAAACACTTGCATGAACAAATGTAGGTACATGCGTACATAAATGTGTACTTCTTTTGCATTTGTTAAGTGCAGTTGGAATATATACAAATGCACATACATATAGAGAACAAAATTTAAAATTCACCATTTTTAGCAAAAAGCAAGTGACGACAATGATCTATATTTTATTTTATTTCTTTGTTACTGACTCTTTTTTCATTATATACAAAGAAACTAAATGGAAAATTTTTTTTTAAAATACACAAATACAAAAAACAAATACCGGTATGAAAATATTTTCACATTCAAAGGCAACACGTGGTAACACGTGATCATATCACTGGTATAGTGATCATATCACTGGTATAATGATCAGAAATAAAACTGTGTATAATGAAATGTAAGCAAACAACATCATTTTGACATTTGATGATCCTTTGCAAAGAAAATAATAATTAATTCTGCTGCTTTTAAACGGCCCCTCACTAAATTCGCTAAAAAAGAAATATCTCTAATACTATTTTAGTTTGCTTTTGCAAATGAGGGAAGGAGAGTGGGCGCCACTGGAAATAACCCAGCGAGCAATGTTAAAATTTATAGCTATTCGGTTTACTAACGTCACCTGTATATAATTCCACCATGCTTTGTATGTTTATCAAATTTTATGTTTATTTTATTTTCTTGTTGATTGAAAAGGCCAATAAAGTCATACATGAAATACAACAAATTGTTCTTCTTTATTATGTTTATGTTATTATCAATACTATTATAATACGACGATTACAGACGTGTTACAATTTTTGATGCCGGGATTTTGTTTTCAGATCTCGAAAGGCCTAGCCTCAACATTTACAAAATTTATGAAAATTATTAACAATTATCAGGAATGAGGATACAGGTAATGATTGTAGATAACACAAAAAGATATAACTAAAAGCAATGATGAATGAAGAAACGATAGTAAAATTTATCTGGTTTTTCTATCCGCTGTTTTAAAATTGTCAGAGAAGAATCCTAATACAGCGTTCTTTAACAGACATTCTAAACAGTGATGCCGTACTCTAATAAGAATCCTCTGTGTTAGATGGAGAAATATAGAAAAATATGAAACAATTTTTTATCAAAGTAGGCTATGAATAAATCGTCATTTCAGCAAAAATTTTACTCAAAGCGAATTCATAGAGGTGGCAGCAAATGTTTAAGAAAAAAAGTACATGTACCAACAAACAAACGATTTTAACATTTGCTGTACCACGGCGATAGGAAAAACAAATAAATCAGCTGCTTACTAAGTCCACCTTACTAAATTCGCCTTGATTTTATTTCAAAAACTTATTTCAAATATTTTATTATGCTCATGCATGAAACATTTTTTTTTTAATGAACATTGGGGATGTTCGAGCGTCAACACCGCAAATAAAAGTGAATTGAATTATCTAGTTTGCGTAAGTATGTTCAACGGCAGACTTAATCAAGAAAACGAGGCCTTCCCGTCTTCTTTATTGTGAACTACGACTTTTATTTGCAGTGTTGCAGCAGTGATTGATGCTCGAACATCCCCATTCTTTAAACGATTGGATTATTATTTTTTTTATTTAATAGTTTAAGTTATTGTTTTTATTCTTTTTATTTAATAGTTAATTGTAATACGAAATTATATGATTATTTATTGATTATAAAAATGAGGAGTTTGTGCTGAGCACTTTATAATGACAACAATGAGCAGTTTGATTGTCAGGGCTAATAATATTATTACCATACCATAAAAATGCCTTCTCTGTTAGAGCAAAAAAGACATATATGTATGTAACATATTTCATTTATGGTATATGAAATTGCCGTAAGTAGGAAAGAGATATAAAATCACACCTACAAGGGTAAACTACTCAGTTTTTTCCCACGCCATGAACAAAAATTAGTACTTTAGTTAGCAATTTTTAAATTATGAAAAATAATAATATGAGTACTTATTTCATACTCTGCTATCTTGTAGGGTATACATACATAAATAAGTACGAGTAAGTTTATGTGGCTGTTGCCTTGGGCCTGGGGCCTAGTGCTTTGCCACAGGACAAAATGTATGGACGATGGAAATTGTCTCAAGCGGAAAAAGTTGAAAATTAAAGTTAAACGTTGCAGGATATGACAGCACGTAAAAACAACGATAAAGGTATCATCAACAATGCCAAGAATAACCACAATAGCAATAACAATTGTAAGGCCATTGAACATAGAAGTAAATAACAAGAGTAAACACAGTTATTGAAGCAAGGCAATGCTATGAATCCTCGAGTACATATTCATGCGAGTATATTCATACAATCACGGAAGCATAGGTATTCTTGTTTTTATATATCAAAATGCCGGCAGGAAGCTGTTGTCCATTCTCTCTGACTACATCAAAAGCGCAACAATACCACTAGTACTATTTTGCATTTTAGGCATTTTGTCGTCATTCGGACAAACAATTTCTACTTAATATATGATGATATAATCACTTCCGTTGGTTTTGTTATGCCACGAATAGCAAACGACAATGGTCAATGGCTGGCTTGTACCGGTGGTAGTGCACCAAACGGTCCCTCAGCTTTTGTTGCACGTTGTCAGGAACATAATAAATATAATAAACAGAATTCCTGTGAGCAATATTAGAATGGTCAGTAAGTTCCTTTAGAAGGAGGGATGCGGAATGCGAAGAATTTCTGTAACACCAACGAAGTTCGGTTGTATTTTGCTAAGCAGGAAATGGCGCAGAATGGACAAAGTGGGTGATTGCCTCACAAATGAGCAGTAATTTGAGGTGATCGTGATTTACTACATTTCAGTCAACAAGTAGAGGGGATACTCCAGAAATACGTTTGAAGAACCCAAAACTCACTGTATGAGCCAAAATCCGTATAATAACATGTGTTAGTAAGAATAATATTATTACGTTATATAATTTTGTGCAAATGAATAAAAATGAGTGGGATCTTTCATTAAATTAAACAATCTGCTTATCTATTGACAGGAGTGACAGAAGAACGAAGTTTATTTATTGCGACGCTGCATATTGGGGCAGAGAACATATTTAGTAGGGAAAAATCATATCTCGTGTAGAACCGTGACACATTTAGAAATGGCAGGTTTAAAACGAAGTATGAAGTTCACAAATTTGACTTTTCAAATGACCGTTCTTCTTTGTGTTTGAAGGCTGTATGAGTACTTAGACTACTTTTGCATGGAAAAAGCATCGTGATGTAGGACTGGGTTCGATTAGCCTAAGATAAGTTCGCCAAAAACAACAAAGGCAAATACCAATATGCACGGACAGCAAATCAACTATAGAGGTAGTAAAAAACATTAATTACGATAGCGAGCTGGTAAATACAATAAGAAATAACTGTATCGAAAGCCCCAATTTGTATATATTTTCAGCCGCTGAAAGAGCAGATATAATCAGATGTATCTACCACCATCTAAACCTGTCCAGAACAGGAGAGTGGTTATCTTGCAATCACCGTTACACAAACGCTTATAAACCTGTGTATCCATCTACATGCACCCGGCAGCAAAGCAAATACTTCGTTAGGCTAAAAAGGGGGCACACTAAAGGCACACACGAACACCTCCTATCTGGAAAACAAACACCTGCATGCCAGTATTGCAACTGCCCAACATCCGTAATCCACATATTGAACGATTGCTCGAACCTTAATAGCTTCCGCACAACTATTTTCGGCACCACAACTTCAAAATCCGTTTTGCAAGCTCCAAAAACAGAAAATTTAGCCATAATAAAAAAATGCATAGATACCTGCAACTTAAACGAACTTATTTAAAGTATATATTTTAATGTATGATGGAGCTGAAAGCCCTGGTAGCTAGTGCTCTACTGTTTAGTTATAAGATTTCAATTTTGTAACTAATTATAATAAACAAATAAATAAAGTTCGGGAAAAGTCGCATATGAACAAGTGATTACTGTAACTGGTTTTTCCTATGGAACTAAATGCTCACTTTTGTTCGATCATATGCTATGAAGCAGGGACGGAAAATAAATGTTTTGTAAAAAAAATGTAACTAAAAAATCATTATGAATAAATATCACACACATATACTTCTAAATACCAAAATATTTTCATTAGTATGCTAAATTGAGTCAAATAATCTCAAATGTTAATTGAGAAGATTTCAAAAATTAGACACCTTACGTACATGCCCTTCTACCGCAAGCCAGTGCTAACAGAGCAGTGTGGTTGGCTAGAAACGGTTCATTACGTGACAGTCGTCACATATTTAATTTTGAAAATTTATTGAAGCATATTGTTATTTCCTTTAACAATGCTCTTAAATGAATTTAGAGCTATTTTAAATAGAAATATCTGTACATATTTATATACATACATAAGCACTTGCTATATTACTATTATTATTCTTAAATTCAAGTTTTGGGTTTATACTTACAAAACACTTTTTTGACATACATAAATCCTTATCCATTCATACATTTTAATTCAATAAGTATATCGGCAATGTTTAAAAATAACTGATATATCTTAAAACTTTATCTATTTTTTTCTTAAGACCTTTTCTATTTGAACCACACGGGTCCTTGTGCTACGAACTGTGCTAATTTTATACCTCATTCATACAAGATCCTTTAAGGTACCAGCATCTCCCTGGAATATACTTCACTCTGAAACCAAATCTTTCACGAGACATCGCATGGGCAGAGAAAGAAATGCGTAATTGGTGGAGCCGCGCAACAGTATGTTCTTGACACGAAGCTCTGGTTCGCGACTAACGGAAAACACCCTCCATGTAATAATAGTGCGTACCACTGACTTTGCCCAGCTCAAATTGAAAAAGGCCATGCGCGGCCAAAGAAATCGTTTTACTCACCAGTATCCCAACCTTAATAAACACAGCTTGATGCGTCAGCGAACTGGGCCGTGTCGGTGATGCCGCTCGCGAGCTTCAGAAAATATACATATGTTTTTAGCGCCGAGGTAGTTACAATAGCCGCCGCGACAGTGGCACCCAAGCGCCGCATTCAGCAGTGACATTTCCGCATAGTAACTGATCTATGGCCATGGTTGACACAGTACATGGAGAGGTAGAGTATTACCACCCTCAGTTCCTTACAGCGCACAGGATCTTTCGTTAGCACCAACACAGGATAGGGTGTTGACTGTAACATCGAAAAATGGGAGCCTATAGCGGACAACATAAGAGGGATACTCCATTGAAAGCAATATTGTGGTTGTTATTTAGGACAGTCCAACAAGTCGCCTGGTAAGGAGAGCAGCCCTGATCGTCATAGAGATAGGGTTTTAAATCGGCTAGTCCAGCAGGAAGGAGTACCACGGTCAGGGAGGCAAGTACAAATAATGACTTTTCAGGTGAGTGAATTTATCATTTCTCCCCCCTAGAAAAAAATTACACTAAATAATATTAATAATAACTAATATTACTGAAGTTATAATAAAATACATCTGCCGTTCTGAGTCGTCATAAAAACTGTAGGTCGCTCCATTTGGGGTTCAACAAAAGAGACGCACACCACAATTGGTAGGTGAAGCTAAGCCAGTAGTGTGAGCGCCAAATTTATAACAATACCTGATAATATTAATAATGACTACAATAACATTAATGTCATAGTTACCTGTCAAAAATGTTCTCTTCAGAGTAATTTGCTATCAATTTACTTTTATTTAAGTGGTGAATTTTGAATGTGTAATGTACAAACACACATTCGTACATATGAAGGTACTCGTATATTAAGATGCACATTTACGAATCAGCAAAAACAGCTTGCTCAATTAAATTGACAACTTCTCTCAGTAGCCTCATACTAATTGGATTTAGTTCCAACTGATATCTTAGATATTGCATAGAAAAATGGTCAGATGGCGCCGGTGACAGTATACACAAAATCAAATTGAGATTGCAACAAGACGTAGTCAGCAGATTTTCCAGTGCATATTTGCGCACTAGAGTAGGCACCACAATCTCAAGCATCCTACAGAGTATTCGCACTTGCACACGAATCTACACGTACGCATGTGTATGTACATATGTATGTATGCACGTAACAAAGAATATTTGTGCATTATATGGTATAAGCTGCAAATCACCCTTTTCTATTTTCTACCGGTATTCGTTGCACCCAGGAAATTCCTTTGCTAGCAGCGGTATGCGTAAGTACGAGTATACATCAATGTGATGGCGCACTTCCTTGTTTGTTGTTAATTTCTGCCACTCAAAATACTATCCTGCTCTAAAAGTATATATGAACATATGTACATATATATGTAAGTTCATAAGAAGGTATGTGTGGTCGTGGTTGATGTTGAGATAAGTGGCTTCATAATATGTTTGTATGGATGTGTTCTCGTATGTTGTTTATTAAGGCTGGAATTCTAAGGATTTACACACACTTGTTTATTATGCTATTTTCGCATTTTACAAAATCAATGTATATATATACATACATATGTACGAGTACATTTGTATGTACATATGTGTTTCATCTCGATTATATTTTTTATTTTGATATTTGTAGTTGCGGTTTCCTGATTTAAAAGAATACATTTGCATTTGGTATCTTTTATTTTTATATATGTACATGCATATGTAGAAATGTATAAGTAAACTTACGTAAGTATGTATACATATACATATATATTGTGT
The DNA here is from genome assembly GCA_963971545.1 of Philophylla caesio. Taxonomy (NCBI): domain Eukaryota; kingdom Metazoa; phylum Arthropoda; class Insecta; order Diptera; family Tephritidae; genus Philophylla; species Philophylla caesio. The sequence goes on along the minus strand of OZ020608.1, from coordinate 63,815,625 downwards.
ATGTACAGTATGCCTGCACCCCGATGTGTTGTACCTTGTTGTGGTTGGCTTTTATAAACTTCCGCTGCCACTGTATTGATGATGCTCCGAATTAGTACTACCCCTTGGACAAATTCTCAGGTGCGTATGTTTATTACTTATTGTATTTATGTACATAGTATGTATGTTTATGTGAAAGCTCCTGGCATTGTCATCAGTTAAACCAATAAAAATTGCTAAACCTCATTCACTGAAGTCAGCAGTTTCAAACAGTTGGTTGCGTCCTTCGTTATCCACAGACTTCAACATTTTCTTTGATTTTTCTTCAATCTTCATATGGGCATATATGTATGTATATCGATGCCTGTGCGCAAAAAAAAACAGAGTTTTACAGGAGAAGGTTTTTCTTTAGTTTCCTTTGCTTTCAGCTCCCAATACAATTTAATATATAACTATTGTATTTAATTTTATATCTTTCATTTTTTATATTGCATGCTTCAAAAAATTAGTATAAATTTAATTTTTAAGATTTTCACAAAAATATAAAAGAAAAATGTACTAAAAAGTAGAAATCAAATTCAAATTTTTAAATGCACACATAAATTTTTCACACAAAATTTGATGAAAATTCTTTGCTCCATTTTTAAACTTAGGGCCGGTTTTTCAGTGCAAGTTGAACTCTGTTTGTCGTTTAAACTAAGTTTAAACTCAGTATGCAGTTTTTCAGTCAACTTTAAACGGAGATTAAACTGAGATCAAACGGCCGATTGCGCACAGTTAAACTTAGTTTAATTTATCAGCTGCGTGCTGACTATTTCGTTTTGGTTGCAACAAATTTAATTGAGCGCAAGAAAACTAAGTGTAAATTCAAACTCAGTTTAACTAAAAGCATATGCGCCACTGCTCACAAAAAACGTTAACAAATACTTTCATCAAAATTGCAATTTTATAACTATGAAATTTGGCAGATGGGCGTGTAATCTAAGCTAATCGATTTTTATATAAAAACGAAAATCAAAAATATTGGCGCTAACGTTTTTTTTGCGCACAGGGTTGGATATGTGCACACATACATACTTATGTAGTTATACAAACAAATCTACATAGATATGTACATATTTATGATATAACTATATTAAACGAGCCGATGTGCATTTGTGTACACACTTTTGAGCTATCCTGTTATGTTCTTTTATCGTTATATGTGTGCTGTCATTTTACTACACCCTGGAGTTTTGTTGAGCAAACTCAACTCTTTTAAAATTTGATTTTTTTCGAATAGGGTTCAATATTTTTCACGCGTTGTACTTTGGTGTTTATTCCTGTGTGGTTGCTTTCAGTATTTTCCGCTGACATTAAACAACCTTGCCTCGATTGGTTTTTCGCACAAGATGATTTTATTGTTTTGTATTCTGTCAACGAAAATTACTTGTTAAGAGTCCTTTGCAAAAATCGCTGACAAGCAAAATCCGTTCATGTAATCGACTTTTAACCCTTTTTATTCACAATTATTTTCGCGTTTAGGTGTGATTTTTCTGAGAGTGCAGAAATCGCATTATCAAATTTGACCGCATGTAAATTTTATTGTTAATTTTTTTTTTTACTGAAAAGTCCAGCAGTTTGAAGTTAATAACAGAAGCTGAAGAATACAAGATTGCAACAAACGAGATGAGAGCAAAAACCATCGTGCGATGTAAAAGTATGCGATGCAAATTTCCTCATGTCCCGAAAGTGACCATCATATGCCCATACTTCTCACCACGTCACTCATGTTTACCAACAAGTAAGATCGTGTGAAGGTGGTTTATTGCATGGAGAGACTATTAGTACGCCATCGAATGGGAAGACGCTGTCAAATCGACAAAGAGCGGACTAGCGGATTTTTAATGTAGCAATCTTTGTTTCACTCTAACGTGACCTATACTATATTTTGAATATGTACAAAGGTCAGCTTTTATTTAATTACTCAAGCTGCGTCATGTAAACCCAGTCCCGTGTCCGAGTGCAAAGCAAAAACATCTTACTCGCCATCGAAAAAACTGGAAACACGTCTTACACGAACATCCTAAAAAAATTAAAAACCACAATAAGTTAAAGGACTACTCTGACTCAGTGTCAAATGCACACAATAGAGATATCTCGCATAGTCCTAAAAACTATCGTAGGTGCGCAGGGGTGGATACAGGTCGTTAGTTGAGGGGGGCGATCATGGTTTAAACTTTCAGACAACATTCTACTAAAAAATAGTTACGAAATAAGAGGTACATTTCGCAATAACATATCTTCAAGCGCTAGAAGTTATCGAGGTATCATATAGAGTGGAGCCACGGGCTGCGTGTACAGGAACTCAAACCTCTACCCTAAGCTAACCAGCTATTAAAGTTGAAAAATAGCTCTAGATTGGCAAAATTAAAATAGGGTGGGTCATCTATCGTATACGAGAAAGTCTGCAACTACAAAACGTTTTAAAATACTCGTACCTCGAGTACGGTCATATGTTTCTTCACGGCTTCAGTGAGACTGGCAGGTCGAAGCAATGGTCACTTTGCATAAAATTGCAAGAACAGCCCACACTGCGTGCTGTGTAAATCAGTTAATATGGTTGACCTTGACCATATGGCAGAAAGCAACAAGTGCTCAACTTTCTGGAAGGCGTTAACTAACGGACTGCGAAGCTACACCATATCTATTATCGCAGACGGTCAGCGACTCTGCCAGCACAGCTAGGCCTTTGTTAGGCCCATTGTGGTACCACCGTGAGGAATTTAAGAATTTTAATAACTTTTGTATCTCTCCCCTGGCCAGATCGCTAAAGATCTCTGATCCTAAGAATTTTCTTATTGTTTCCCATAGTGCAGGACATTCACATAGAATGTGCTTCATATATGACTAGTTATTATTCTTTAAGCTAGGGACAGGTCTCCCTGCTCAGCAAGAGTATACCTTGTGATCTTTTGACGTCCCACTGCGGACAAATGAGTTTTAACTTGATACAGGTCCTACCATTTTTCCAAAGGTCTCCTGCTTTCTTAAGGGATGATTCCCTTAGAGCAGACATATCAATTATTAGTGAACCCTTTGAGTTCAAAAATTATGGACCATAGCCCAGCTACACGAAAAGAGACGCTTAGCGCGGATAAAAGATTCGTGTTTTTTTACCAGAAACAGGTTGCATTTCATTACTTGCTATGCAAGCCCATGTCTCTCGAAAGGAGTCTACAATGCCTGGAAAATAGAATGGGGTAGCAAATTAACAAATCAGAATTTCAGATCATTCAAATAAAGTAAAAAAGAAAGAAAGCATAAGAAAAATTACGAATAGCAGTGGACCAAGGACGCCACCTTAAGAGACTTCTGATAAAACGATAACGGGCTCGGAAGACGCGTTATCTACTGTCACTACACAACGTCTGCTAGAAAGATAGGACTTAATCCAATCAAAAAACTGGAATGGATTTCTAGACAAGAAAGTTCACTCATAAGAATTTAATGTGACAATATGTCAAACGCCATACGAAAATCTATATTCACATATGCATTCAACCTGATAACCCGAAGAGAAGGCAGCAAGGCAGTATTTTCTGAATGCAGATAGGTTCGAAACTGTGGACCTGATTCTTAGAAACAAATCCATGCTGATTGAGATTGATTAACGTCGAAATACAGTTTATCATAGACAACATACTCCAAAAATGTAAAAGCAGTCGAAAGTTTTGAAATGGGCTTATAATTTCGTACGTAACTTTTTTTATCAGATTTGAGAATTGGGCCGACTCACGTGTTCGTCAAAAGCTACGCGAAAAAGAAAACGACTGTCTATCGGTTAAGCACCTTACGAGCGGTTTGTGGTAACACTGGTATGATTGTCACAGGACCAAACATATTATATTTTAGGTAATTATTTGTGTGTAAAATATGAAATTGTGAGCACAACAAGTAACTTTATATAATAGTTACTTGTTGAGTTATGGGCCCCCAAGGAATATTTAAACTTAAAACTAGGTTTTTTTTAAACTTGTTCTTCGTATTGATAAATATATATACAAATTTAAATTTCGCCACCTTTTCATAATTTTTTTTATAATGTAAAAATATTTTGTATGCCCAAATAAAAGTCCTTCCCAAATAAATAAATAAATAAATAATATGGAAGTGTTTACATTCAGAGTCTCCACTTATTAAGGATGCTATTTTCATACAAATAATATTAGAAAAAAAATTATAATATAGTTGAATTATCTATAATCATCGCAATATTAAGAAATTTTATATTTTATATAGCAAACAAACATAGTTTACTTTTATACAATATTTAGTTGGTAATTAAAAAAATGTTGTTTAAATATTCGGCCTCGTCGGGAACACATGAGAACATATATTCCCAAAAAAATGTGGCTTTTGGTGGTTTTTGTATATACTTATGTATAAATATAGGCGTAATAAATATTTTTTTATTACTTAAAAATGATATTTAAAATGTTGGTTAAGCAAAACTTTGTACTATTTGTAAAATTTTTAGCGAATGAACCAAGCACCGCCTATTACTGTTATTAGCGGATTTCAAAAATAAAAGTCCGGATTTTTCAGTTATTATTGGACTTTTTCCCAAAAAGTTGGGAAATTCAAAAAAATCTGGGTTTCCCGCCCTGGAGGTCCTGGGATCAAAGGAAAATTAATAACTTTCTTCTACAACATTATTTTGCCCGGACTTTTATAACATCGAAAAAAACAGTTATTTTCGGTCCCTGTTTGTTACAGCTCTTTAATATAAATTATAATACTTGAATGTACTTGTGAACTTTAATATTAACTATAAAAAGGAACTTGGACTTACACTTCCATTGTACAAAAACACATGTACATTCGCCGGCTCCAAAATCTCGAATTACGCACCCCAAAGCAGTGTTCTACATAGTTCCTAACTTACCAACGTCATCTATTGGCATTTTAAAACCTTTACTTTACGCTGAATATGCTACGCACAACCAATTTTTCCACGGCAAGTGAGTCAGCTGTTTCACTATTTGAATTACGAATAACTAATCACCCCGTTTGCACGACACATTCGTAATTCGTTTGACATATCTGTTGATGTTGTAATACTTACATACATGCGTCTTCATTCACTCTAGGTTTGCCCAACAACCTCTTTCATATGATTATTTTTTCACAAACTCAACGTTTGGAACCATTTAGGAATTTAATTCTTTCTTGTTTGTTGTTATGTATTTTGGCAGCTATTTTCGATAAATTTCCGATTAAAAATAGAGACGGCATCGATTTGGTGATTCAAATTGTATCAACTACAAATGAGATGATTCGCTCATAAAAATTTGTATGGGGAATCAGTGGATTCGGTTTGTGATTGGGCTGCTAATTACAAACGAGAGAGTGAGTTACGAATGGGAGAGCGAATCATGTGCCGTGGAAACATAGTGTTATCAGCCATTCCAACCGTCAAACCACAATCAATTGCAGATTCACGGTATGTGCAGAATAACAGCTGATTTTTGGGAAGTATGCGTAAGTACATTTTTAAATTTAATTTATTTCTTACAAGCAAATAAAAAATTAAATATTTCCTTAAATTCATTTAAACATGTATTTTCCAATCCGAACAATAAAGTGGCGATTAAAAATTCGTTAAAGTTATGGGACAAATACATTTTTGAGTTAAATATGTATGTATGTATATACGAAAAATTGAGGCCGAGCTGCATAGAAAAACCCTAATAAATAAAGCTTCAGTCCAACTCCAGCTAAAACTTCTAACAATTACTTTAAACATTATTATATACTGAAATGGCTAACTCCTTCTCTGCATTCCTTCCCATTTTCAAAAATGTTTCATACTTTCAACGAAAATACAAGTTGCAGTTATATTTATTTTGTTTTTTCAAAAAACTGACAATATAAGAGCTCACATGATAACCTTAAGAAAGTTGTTAATACTCTGAAATCCTTTACATACAACTCTTTAAAAACATTGCTATTGGTACCATTGTAATTGAAATGTCACTTATGAAAAACGGCAGCAAATCAAAATTCAACAGACTACAAATTTTTTATAAGTTGTACTAATTTGAAGGCTATCAGATATATGTGAAATGCGTTGAACATATTTTTATTTGACAATTCAAAATTTATGTAAAGATGTGCGAAGTATGCATGATCAGCCCTTTAGCAACGAAAACGCAAGCAAACTTATTTGTAACATAAAATTTTCAAATTTCTTATGCAAATTCATTATTATATGTTATTCGAGAAAACTTGACTATCCTAGACGTCTACTGAACTAAAATAACAACTTTTTCGAGCATTTTCTCTAGTCTTCAGGAATTCAAAATATATTTTTTTGCGGACATATTTTTGTCAGTCCTGTTTATAACACGCGAAATGATCTTTTGCCACAAGCTATTCAAGATGGTCATCTATATTTCCCTGCTAAAGCATTTACCATAATTGATTTGTTTAGCGCTGTTGCACATTCAAGTAACTCAAAGTATCAACAATAAATAAATATACGGATTATTTTAAATGAAGGCACATAAAAAAAGCGATTCGATATCAAAAGAAAATTACTCATGCACGAGTGCAACTCTCAAATTTACTAGGTCAAAAAATCAAGCTTATAAAAACTGATGCGTTATACATAATTAATTCAAAATAAAAAAGGCAGACGTTGGCTGCCGAAAAAACGCAATCGATTAAGTTGCAAGGGCCTTTACTCAACAGACAATGGAAAGTAAAATGCTTTGGTTGATTTTATAAATAAGTTGTTAGCCACAAACATAAAATGCATAAGCGTACATACTTATATGCATACATGCATGTACATAAAAAATCATAATTAGCATAAAATATAGACTTTTTTTTATGCATGTATGTATGCACAGCTAAGGGTGCGACAAAAAGTCGAAGAAGCGCAATAAAGCTCTATCGAAAATTAACATAAAAATTAGAATTGCTAAATAGAATTGCGCTAAGTAGAGTGACATTTAACCTAGTTAAAGAGCGAAAGAGGCGCTCCACATAACTTCCTTCGCATGACGCATGCTCGTCTGTAAATCTCTTAAAAAAAAAGCCATGGGCGTGAAAATGTTGGGTCTAATGAGCACTTCGTTAGGGCGCGCTACACATGCGCGACGCATAATTAAAATGCGTACGCCACGAGAGCATTTCACAAGCGCGAAAATACGCGTACGTACATATATTTACATACCGAAACATATCAAAGTGTAAGCACTTAAAACATTAAATGACAACTTTGTCTCCAATAGTTTTTAACATGCCAAAGTCCTTTTTGGAATTCGAAATAGTTGTCTTTTTGTTATGGGGTCCTAAGATACCTGTGTATATATGTACATACATGTACGAGTTTTCATAAGCCTGCCAGCTAGGCCTTGCAGTTGTCATTTCTGTTGTTTTTTTTAGCAACAACACGTAGTAATGAATTATTCAAATGCGGCTACTACACGATTTGTTGTCACTGAATTAAGTAATGGTATTCATTCAGTTGATATAGCAACTGCGTATGCCACAGTTTGTGGCATTCAACATAAGCAGTGAGTGGCACTCTCGCGCTGTCCATGCGGCTGTTCATTTGTACCAACCAGCATTGATTATTATGTGCATAATTTTTGTGGTTTTTATATATAATTTATTTAAATTTTTTTTGTCTTTTGGTTCATCACCTTTTATTTGAGCAAAGTCTAGGCAGTTCTTTTATTAACCCTTATGCCGACACCCAGTACAATATACGTACATATATCGTACACCCTTGGTTTGGCCAGACCTCCATATGAAAGGAATAGGAATACAGATATAATTTGCTAAGTTGATAAGTAAAAGTGATTAATTATTAATTATTGTTATGCAGAACGAGGAATAAATAAAAAGATTTTGTATACATGGTTATCTTCCGTTGTTTCGTTTCTTTAATTTTTTATCATATTTTATATAAGTTATTTAATACATATAAACACACAAAGAATAAGATAGTATTTATGCTTGTTTTTGTGGAATACAGCCGAAGCATTGTTGAAACTGTTCTGAGTGTCTTAGACATACAGTCTGCTTGCAATTAATGCATAAGAATCTGGTCTTTGTATAACGCTTGACTGATGCAGTCATACATAATTTGCAGCTTGATTTTATTTACTTACTGAAAATTTATTTTAAAATTCAATATGGTCTCGCCAGAACCGGGTGTCGGCATAAGGGTTAAGGTTGATTGTTGCTTTCGATTTTTTACTATGAATGTTTATTATTCAAAAATCGTTGTTAAGCACATACATATTTATGCGCGAGACAGATTGCTTTTCCATGCCGTTAATGAAATGTGTCTACTGTTTTGAATGGCTAACAAAAGGGTGATATGATGTGACCTTGGCAGCGGTAAGGAAACAAACCAACTGATTATACGAGATTATACATTTGTCAACCATTTAATTACGTATGTACATATTACTTCGTTGAAATTGAAATTGGAACTTTAATGTTATTCAAATATTCAGCTGACTCAATTGTAATATTGTGAAAAATAACGGGAGACATGACTGAAACATTTTATTTTTAAATAATTGAAATTGCCTGAAAACCCTAATTTTGTTTCGATAAAAAATTGGAGCCTTGATCTGTTTTTTTTTGGTTCACTGCTACATACTCGTACAATGTAGAAATATTTATGCGCCGTCGATCATTTAAAAACATTTTTTTTATAACGAAGATATTTTGTAAAGAGTATTTTCTTGCACATAAATGTGGAAAAAAAGTAGTCTACATTTTTTTGTCAATTAAATCACACTATTTTAAACATTAATTGTTGAAAGAGGGTGAAAACTGTGTTCACCGAGTAATTATTTACAATAATAAACAGGTTTTTAAAAATGGTTTGTATAGTACATATACAATTTTGTGTTTGACTTTTGTTATGGCAACATGCAAAATAAGCATAATAGTTGCAAAAAAAGCTAAAGGCTTTAATTTCACCATTATTATTAAACCAAATGAAAATATTGCGCTAAGAGAAATGTGTTAAGGATGATCGACGTACTCGAAACATACATTTTAATTGAATCGAAATCGTTATTATCGACATAATGCCTTCACGATATTGCATTATTTTCCTTGAGGTGAATATTACCCAAACTTGAAACTTTATAAGTCAATGATTAATTTCAAAATGTATAAATTCAATATACTCGTAATTCACCGCTATGGCAAAGTTTGTAGTAAATATTTACTTTTTCTTTCCCCCAATTTACTTATTTTCTGTAAAAAAAATGATCATCTCTGCTTTGGGAGAGTGTTATTTGTTAAAAAGCTATGATAAATTTTTGGGGAAAATTTTTTTATAAAAAAATTCTTTCAACGTTGTTCTTCTGATTATAAGCCCCCAGAACTTTAAGTACGGTCTCCGAGCCGTTTAATACCAAACGAGGTTTCAGACAGATTGACTCTTTGTCGTGCGATTTCTTTAACCTGATGTTAAAGAAGATAATTCGATAACTAAATCGGTCTTGCACCATCTTTTATAATAGTGTGCAACTGCTAGCGTACGTCGACGACATTGACATTATCGGCCTTAACAACCGCGCTGTTAGTTCTGACTTCTTCAAACTGGATAGAGAAGCAAAGCGAATAGGTCTGGAGGTGAACTAGGGCAAGACGAAGTAACTCCTATCATCAAATAACAGTAATAAGTTTGAAAAAGTAGAGAACTTTTTGTATCTAGGGACCAGCATTAACCACAATAACAACGTCAGCCTTGAAATCCAAATGAGCAGCAAAGTTCTCTCTCGACGGACAAAAACCAAATTAGTGTTAATGCTTGTGGCAGTTGTTTAGATCGTCAAGAAATTAATTTTGTGGTTGGTCTATCGGAATCTTTGAACAATCTCTGCAAGAATGAGGAGTGGAGATAAAAAAATGAATATTGAGAACAAACATGAAGGCTTACTTTCCAAATATTCTCACATTTTCCACTTGGCAAATTCACTCGAAAATTCTCCCGCAATATCATTGAGCTATTAGTATTCAAAAACATTATTGAACTTATTTACTTTGCATTAAGTTCTGTGCATTTGCTTGGAAAAATATTTCGAATCTTCGACAGCAAAACGCGATGGTCTAGAAATCTAGATTGCAGCTCACTCAAGAAATTATCCAGAAACGAAATGAATATTGATCGACGGAAATACGATTCTGCATCGCGATTCCGCTGCTGTCCATTTTTAATTTAGTGAACTTCTGTCAGAAAAATCATCATCACCTGTATCGTTGACACTTGATGTCGTCGGTTGAAAAAATCCGAAATTTTTTTCGAAGTGATTTTTGTATAACTTGTAGAGTCTCAATTTAGTTGCGAACACATCTGTCGACTCGTCTGTCTCGTCATGTGAATTTTTTTCACGTTTCGTATGATTATGTCCTCTAAATGTCAGTGGACCTTTATGAAAATGCACTAACATGTATTTCCCTTGTGCGACTTTCTCTGTGTAGCGCCGTAGAGACACACGGTGGCAGGCTGACAAATCAATCTGATCTAAACGTGGTCGACCCTAAAAAGTTTACTAAGTCGAAGATAGGAACAATTTATGAGTTTTATTAGCACCTAAAAACATTATAGCAACAAATTTCATATTTATTTTACCGAAAAATGTCTTGGTTCACTTATATCACCAAGCGTAAGACAACTAAACGAAAAGTTTTTTTCGTACCTCCAGAAAATTCAATTCTGCCTCGTGTGATCACATCTCACTGACCTCTCACCTTTCCTTCGAATCGGGATGTAAACATCACAATCGGCTCAATCGAATTTTTTCCCTTGTAACGTGAACATTATTGGCAAAAAATTGTGTAGCTATAAGTTAAAAATTTCAGGAATGGGTTCGAAAATATTTCAAACAAGTAAGAAAAGCTAAATTCGGGCGAAAACGATTTTTATATACCCTCGCGATGTATTTTTGTATTTGCGGTGCCCATAATTTACTGAATTTGTTGCAATAAATACTGAAAAACGAAGTTTTTTGCATTTTTTTAATTTTCCGTTATATGGAAGTTGGGCGTGCTTATGGTCCGATTTCAAAAATTATTGACGGTGATAAAAATGATGTCAAGGACAATATGTTCAAACAAATTTTGTGACGATACCTTACATCGTTATTGAAATACCTACAGACGTTTTTTTATAAGTAGGCGTGGTAACACCCATTTTTCAAAATTTCATAAATACCAAATTTCTTAGTTCACAATCGTTCCAAATACCGAATTTCGCTCAATTTGTTTTAATAGATACCGAAAAAATGAAGTTTTTGCATTTTCCAAAGCTTCCTTTATGTATATGGGAGGTGTTCGTGGTTGTGATCCGATTTCAAAAATTTTCTACTATAATAACAGCGATATCAAGGAAAATATGTCCACCAAATTTTGTGACGATGACTAATATTGTTATTGAGATATAGAAAATTTTTCATAAGTAATTCAAAATCGCTCCAAATACCGAATTTCACAAAATTGTATGTAATAGATTCCGAAAAAAACGGAGTCTTTGGATTTTTCAAAAACTTTTGTTATGTGGGAGGTGGGCATGGTTATTGACCGATTTTGCCCATTTTCAATGCCAACCTACTCTGTCCAAAGAGCAATCTATTTACCAAATTTTATTGAGATAACTCAATTTTTACTCAAGTTATTGTAACCACGGACAGACGGACGAACGGACGGACACACAGTCAGGGCTAAATCGATTCTTCTTTTCATTAGTATCTATATATATGTCTATATCTATCTCGATTATTTATTGCTGTTAGAAACAACCATTATGCGAATAAATTTGTAATACCCTTGTGTACAAGTTCGCTCGAGTGGAAAAATTGGGTTTGAACCCCTAAAAAAATTATATATAATTTCACTTAAATCACAGTTCATTTACAAAAACCATGAAAGCACACTCTGCGACCTTAATGCAAAGTTCACAAAAAATTAATAAAATTCACAGGATCGCCATCAAAATTGCTAATTTTTTAATCAGAATTTTAAGAAAATTTTTTTGCTTTTAGATTTTTCAGCTACAGCACAATAAAGTGCAAATTTAAAAGAAATTACTTTATAATTTAAAAAAAATTTGATTGAAGGTGTTTTTTCTTTCTTTTTTTTTCTTTTAGGTAAGAACTGATGTTATGGAGCAATCAATATACTTTGGATAGTTTTAGACTATGTTACTTGAAATTAAATTTATATATATACAAATGTGTCTGTGTCTATTAAAGTAGCCTTACTAACTGGAGTTAGACCATTTTAGCCAATGTTTTAGCAATAAATTCGATTTTGGGTGTACTTCCAGTTGAACTTTGTATACAAAATTAACACAAGTATACATATTATATGGGAAACTAACAATTTTTTAATGCAAAGTTAAGCCTAAAAAAATACACTAACTCCCCGATTTTGTGTTCTTTATAAATTATCAAACATTTACATATATTCAAAAGTTTATAATCTGTCATTAACATTTTTCATATTTATAATAAAGCAAAGAAACAAGCATTTATTTTTGATTAGAATACATATAACTTGATAAATTTTCAATATTAAATATTTGTAAATGTTTTATAATACAAATGTATATCAAGAACACAGAATCAGGCAATAAGGCTACTTTAACTGGTGGGCACAAAAACTTCTAAATAAGTATATGTATTTACAGCAATTTAATTGTACAATGAAATAATTTGAAACCGGTTAGATAGGATAACTTATTAACAGGCAAATACAATATATGTAAAGTATTAGAAAATTATGTTTTTTTTGGGTTTATGATATTATATTTACGAGTATATATTTTTCAATTACTTTTTTGTTCAACGGTATTGTTTATGTTACTCAATATCAAGAGCAAACATTACATAACAAAAAAAATACGTTAGAAATCTCCTTGAATGGCAAGCCAATACTTCGCCAAAAAATTAGCAAATACTCATACTCATATGTATGTATGTGTTTCCTACTATTTCAATAATTTTCTAGGCCTTACCAAACGTTAAACTCTTAAGCGCAGCAAATACGTTATCTGTCATGAAATAAATCGATTAACCCTTTCTGGTTATTAAATTGGAAGTACATAATTTGCATTTTTCTCGCAGCGTGAGAAAAAATTTGCACATCTTATCGAATTCGTAAATAGAAAAATATGCATCGAGCTATCATATCTCTGCATTGCCAAAGGATGCGCCAGATATCCTTTGAGAGGAACCTTTTATCAATAATAAGAAATTCAAAGAAAAACATAATAGATCAACAGCAGGAGGAATTCGCGGGTATCGTTTTGGCAAGGAGCATAAAAAAATGCCAATGTATACGCATAACTATAGACATGTGTACAAACATACATACACATATGTATTCCATGTATATGTACATTTCCTGCCCAAGTGTTTGGCATCAAATTTATATATCGCTATAATTTGCCTATCTACCCTCCTCGCCGCGTAGCATTACTTAGATGACATTAATTTGAATGCGTTGCAACGTCGCATGCAAAATCATTTGCACAGCCGTCGTTTTTTAATTTTATTTCAATGCTGCGCTATTTACGAAATTTATTATCCTTGATTGCATCTTCTGTTGAGCCGCCTTGTCTTTCGCGTTAGTTGTCTTTGCAATGATCACCGGTGGATGAGTTGCAGCACGCACAAATAAATATACGTAAATACAGTATAAAGATTTTCATGGGAATAGAATTTTCAAATTTTTTATTTCTAAGCTTTTTAACCCCTCGCTTGGTTCATTACAGCAATGCATCGAAGCCTTCGATCACTCGAAGATTGTCGGATGGCTGCTGAGAAAATTAAATAATATGCAAAACCCTTCGCGTTGTCATCACAAACACACACGCATGTAGTATGCATTTGTTGTGTGTCATCTTACGATGCTGAAAGGACACTATCTGCAACGGCATAGGCAAATAAGGCAATCAAGCAACCCTTTCGTGCTGCGATCTACTCGATGGCGATCCCTTATTTGAATACTCATCTTTTGACCCGAAGTTGCGTATTGCGAAAATTCTACCTTCATGAATAAGTTTCACAATGTGTGTAAAAATACATAGAATTTTCTCTGCTTGTAAATTGTTGTTGTTTTTCAGTAACTGCACCCTTTACAAACCAACTTGAACTTCAACTGTTTACCTTTACTTTACTAAGCATCCTGAATACGAGCACGTTGCTGCTTTAGTACCCAGCCAAACGAAACCACACCAAATATCAATTTTCCTATTCTCATGCAAATCAGCAAAGATTTTTTACTATTTCACGAGACAAACAAATAAACAAAAAGAGTATAAGAATGCAGCGAAAGGTCGTCTTACGGGTTCAGCAATAGCTCTTTCTTCCAACGCGATTTATACTTTTACTCGATGCGCAAGGCGATGTTTAGAAGGGTGTTTGTAAGCCTTTTTGATGCGGCTCTTAGAACGCATAAGCAGTCCGTCCCTTCAACGTTACAAATACGAGTATAGGAAATCCCACGTGTGCAAGGCGAGGTTTGCTAGTTTTAGGTGTCCTTTTGCGCTCGTTAATGTCTATGATTATCGCTGAAGAATTCACGAAAGGAAAGAGAAATAAAAAATTGGCAATAATAAATTTGCGATCACCCCTTTAAAGAAATGATGTACGAATACACAAAAACTGTCGAGTAAGGATACATTATGCAAAAAAATTTACTTTCACCAAGCGATCACTTTGCTGTGTGATTAGGCTGGGCGGGTTGAAAGAAATTTGCGTTTCCGTATGCAAATGTTCTACACCTCATACGAGTATATTTACTATGTAGCGTAAAGTTGGATCACGTGCATTCATGTCCAACGTATGTATGCATATTAAGGTGGAAAGATCGGCTTATAAATTCCTAACCCACCTTTTAAACGAATATCTTGAGAATTATTTATAATATGAATAATTGCTACAGCACATACAAATAATAAAGCCTTAAATAAAGCATGAGTTCTTAAATTAAAAACGCAATAACATACGTTTGAAACAAAAAATTTACAATTTGTCATCTGGCGATAGGAAAACTACATAAAACATTAATTCCAAACTTAAAACTCCTATTACCAAGCCATGCATCATAAAATACAGTTTATTCTGAAGATCTGCCAAAATAGATTTAAAAAAATTCACTCCACCTTAATTTAGATAGCCTCAAATACACATGTATATGCAGTTTTATATTTGAATTTTTTTTTCGACATGCAAATTTATGTCTTCGCCTGTGTCGATCACTTTGCAACATGTTTCGGAAGGATTGATCCTTAATTTATTCAAGACATCTTTGACGGCCGCGAACGTGCGACGCAGCCTTTCTGCATTTTAGCTAACTTAAGAATCCTTCGCAAGGCCTCACTAAAGTGTCGAAAGCAAATAGAATCAAAGTGTGTTGACAAAGTGAATTTGAGACGTGTTACTTCTTTAACATACGGGCATGTGCACCTAGCAATGCCGACGCAGCCACGGATAAATGGTGGATGAATTGCTTTCTGCTACTACGAAGAATATTAAAGCAAGCGTCAATGCATTCGTCTAGGTTTATTGAAAACTTTTAATTTATTGTGCATGCATGCAAATTTTGTATTTTCGTTTATGTTATCGTAATTGCATACCTCATTCATATACAATTAAGGTGTTTGCTTTATTTAATTAACATCTTGGGTTTTTGGGGTGGACTGTGCTGCTCGTTGCTCATAATTGTATTTAAATCTTTTTACCTGCGCCAAAAAAAATCCAATATTTTAAAAAATACATACAAACATACGTTACTAACCCTTTTGCTTACACACCAAAGTGGTTTTATTTGCAACAATTACAATTTCCTTTTTCATAACATACATTTACTAAAACATTTTACAAAATTGCTTATTTATATATAGCGCAGTTTTCTGATATGGAAAACGAAATTATTTTGTTTTATTGCAAAAAAATAGTATATTTAATAACGTGTAGTTGACGAACCAGCTAGAAATATTAATTAAAAAACAATAAAATCAAAGGCAAAAATAATCCTAATATATGTACATATACATGTATCTATTTACAATACGGTTGCCAAATGTACTGATTTGGGAAGGACAGTACATATACTCAGAGAAAAAATCTAGTTTTTCGTGCTCGATCTTAGTATTTCCGAACTTAATTTCGGACTAAGATTAAAAATACTAAAATAGAGAAGACAAATCTTATATTAAGTATGATATTTCTGGGTACTAAATACTAGAATCCAGATCATGTAAACTTAAAAAACTAAGTTTAAATATTCTCCAAATAAGATTTATATTCTTAATTCAAGTTATGTTTTAACTTAATTGAAGTTCTAAAAATATCTCAAATCAAGTATGAATCGTAATTAGATTAAGTATTCTAGATCTTAATTATAGTTAATTTCAAACACAAATCAAGTTCACTTATCATCAAAATTTAAATCCAAAATGAGCTTAAAATAAGATTTCAATTCTTAATTCGAGATCAATTTAAATCTCAAACTAAATATGAATCATTCTTGAATAAATTATGGAAAATGTTTATTTAAGTAGCCATGGAACTTAAATTAAGATCTTAAAAATACTATATTCAGTATTTTTTCTGAAATATGAAAAAAATGAAACGATACGAATATTTTATTTTAAAAATGATTCATTTTTTATTCATTTATTTAGTTTGTTTTTAAATATATTTTATTCTAACATATGTCTTATTATTGTTAAATGGATATAAATGCAATGTAGTAGTAAAAAAGTCTATTATATTTATAGCTTCCATTTTATCATGTTTTTTCCCAATTTCGAATGCATGAAAATAGCGCTCAAATTTTACAATTTCAGTTCTTTGGCCAAGTACGTATATATGCTATATATTCAAAAATAGGCTCCAAAGATATTTCACGATAAGTTAGAAATTTATAAAACTGTATGCACTACTTGATGGCTACTGTATATGGTGGATTGACGCGGGAGGTAATGTTATGAATATATATTTTGGCTTGTTTGTGTTTTGCTTCAAAGCGCATAAACCACACGATCTTTTAAGGACTAACTTTTCGGATAGCTGTTGGACAAGGAAATGATGTTTTACTTTTAAGGGACCGTTACTTTTGTATAAAGTATATGATGATTTTATATTAAACTCTTTAGTTTTATTAAGTCAACTTCCTTATAATTAGACCGAAAAAGAAAATCGACAACATCTAAATGTCAATGGTCATTATCTGCTCGTATTAAATCGGCAATCATGAATGGTAAAAAATGTATAAAACACTTCTTTTCACTGGCTGTCATTTTAATATTATACGTAGTTAGTCGTTTGACATGGAATGGATACATTTTTAATATCAGTTTCACCATTTTGGAATAATTGTTTTCTTCCATTTAGATCTGATATAGAAATTACATTACAATTAAGCAGTCCTAGTAATACATTGCAAACGTCGTAATTACAAATACCCATATACATACATACATCATGCATCAGATCAAACACAAAATTATCCGTTACACAAAAACTTGGCAAATTTAGAAAGATACATTAATTTGTTATACCTGTTTCTTTATAATTATTTGCTAGTAAATCATTTTGATAGGAACTTTCGTTTCTTAAATTATAAAAACTTTTCAAACTGTCATATGTATTTCATTTCGTGTTTTGTTTGTTTACCGGCCCGACGAAATCTGTTTGAAGTAAAACATTGTACAAATTAAACAGAATTAACTGCGAAATTGTCACCAACAATTGAACCTAAAACAAATTTAATGTTTCTAATGTCTTTTCCACAGCAAATTGCAATACCATTTTCCAAAAATTTAAGTTCTAAAACGAATTTTCATATCCAATCGATTTTAAACTGTTCGTAGAAATATAGGCCGCTGGATATACATACATATGTACTTTAATTTGGATAATAGTAAGTGATTGGCATAGATGGAAAACTTATATAGCCACCGCATATAGAGAATACATGGCTTCCAAGAGCATTATTGATTTGAAAATCAGCAAAATACAAAATGTATATGTATAACTAAATCCTTACCAAACATAAGTATTTTCGTCAAGTAAACCTTTTTGTACATTTGCTAAAGTAATCTCTAATAGATTTGGAATTTCAAAAATTGCTTTAAACATAAAATAGAGCGGCATAACGAAAATATACCCTTTTTTTGATCTTGATATTTTGTGTATTACTTGAAAATTCGAAAATCTTTTAAAACACTTAATATTTTATATTCTGTTCGAATTTTATTGAAAGGTTTTAAATAAAAACTAAGTATGAATGTGATTAAGATCTTCATTTATCATACAGTGTTTACTCATTTGACATTCCAGTGCTGTCCTCATAGTAAAAGTGATGAGAACATGTTTTGCAAATCAACTATCTGATTTCTGGGCAGTAAGCTGTTCTCGTATAAACTTAGAGATATTTTCAAAACCTGTTTTTTTAAAGACTTAATTATTTCATACATATTAGCGTTTTCGCTCATTGTTGCATCTGTTTCTTGCACATGATGCGCATTGAGCGAAAGAGAATTTGAAACGGGCTGCACTTATTACTCAAAATGGGCATTGGAGCTAATTTAAAACTTTTCTTTTCTTCAACATTACATTTTTTCTTAAGATGAGTTCTTTCTAAGTGAACACGAAAAACTTTAAAGTTTGTAAACATTTGATTACAATTATTTTGAAAACATTTCAAATTTGATAGCTTAGTAGTCATCAAATGATCAATTTTCAAATGATTTACTAAAGGTCTGGGTGTAACAAATGTCTTGCGACATTTAAAACAATCAAACATTATTTTAATTATTTAAATGACAATAAAGTGGTTAATTTTGAAGATTTTACATCAAATGTGGCGTGTATGTTAAACAAAAGTTGCTGTAATATAAGCCATGGTTCTTGGCAGGCTAAAGGATAATTTAGTGAGAGTACATGAAAAATGTTGCAACATATGTCTAGGCTTTCATTAAATGAATTAAGTTTAAGCAAATTGCCATCAAAATATACATAAAATAAGGGTCAGATCCGATTCGGAAATACCTACTACAATAATAATATGCTGAATAGTCAATCCAGATGAGTAGTACTTATTAACAATGCTGCTGATTTTTCTGCGGTAGTCGTTTAATGTTATTAAGTAAAGACAAAAACATTCCATTGAGTCTGCTATTGTTGCCTTTTTGTAACTTTTTCTTGAATCGTCTTTAAATCGTGCCGATGAGGGTAAAACAGCGCAAAGAAGACTGCCAGTTAAATAATCTTGAGCATTTAAAAATATTACATACAAGCGTATTAATTGTTATTACCGAATTTTATATTACTAAAAAATTTTAAGAATTTCAAGGCGAATCCCGAACTATTCCCAAAATGAAACCGAATTAATTAGTTCTTATATTATTCTAATATTTTATAATATATTAATAAATTTAAAACATTACGTAGTATAATCAAATGCTGTGAATAAATATAAATATTGTTTTATGTATTAATTTGAATTAATTAGTTATTATATTATTGCTTTGTGTTATAAATTATTTTTGTAAATAAAAATATATATAGTTGTATGTACTTATTAGAAATAAGTAATCAGTAAAATTTATTATAATGTTTTGTAATTTATAACCATAAATAAATACGTATATTTTTATGTATTAATTATCATTAATTAGCTTTATGTTAACCAATATTAATATTATAATGGTACCTATACTAACATTGCTATATATCGTATCAATAATATTATTCAAAGTTATACGTTACTATTGTAATGTATTAATATTATCGCTGTATTTTATTATTTGTTTTATTAATTGCTGTAAATAAAAATAAATACACTGCTATGTATTAGCTAAATGAACTAATTATTTTCATAATATTAAGATTATAATAAAATTAATTAGTTCTTATATTAATTAATATAATATTATACGATTTTTATTAATAAATAATATTAACATTGTTATAATTTATTATTATAATTACTTATATATACTATACTACTTTTATGTATTAGTAATACTATAGTAGTAATGTTATTAGTATGAGTTATAATTATAATAATGACTTATACAGGAAAAATGACATACAAACTTGCAAATTTTTTCAGAAAGTATAATATCCACACGGCGTTCAAAACTGGAAACAACTTGGGAAGGATACTTAAAAGCAGCACGAATGAAGAAGACCCATTGA
Source organism: Philophylla caesio (assembly GCA_963971545.1). Taxonomy (NCBI): domain Eukaryota; kingdom Metazoa; phylum Arthropoda; class Insecta; order Diptera; family Tephritidae; genus Philophylla; species Philophylla caesio. The sequence continues at coordinate 63,795,412 of OZ020608.1, read as the reverse complement.
ACAAACAAGGCGTGTATAAACTGACCTGAGAGTGTCAATATATGTAGCTATATAGGACAAACAGGACGCAAAGTAAGAACAAGATTCCGTGAACACATAAGGGACTACAACAAAAGGATACAAAAACCCACGGCAATACCTGAATCTAATTTTGCAAACCATTTGGTAAACGCAAAATGTTCACCCGCAAACATAAAGAAAACCTTGAAGGTACTGCACGTACAACAAAAAGGACGGCGCCTAAATGCTCTTGAAAACATGGAAATATATAAACAAAAAACATTTGATGGGAGGATAATAAACGAACAAATAAACAGCAACTCTGATGCGATATTTGCACCATTAAGCCTTGTTTACAAAAAACAAAACAAAGACGTAGGTAAAATGACAGATACCAACATACAAAACAAACCTGCAATACCTAAACGACTAAAATTACTGACTATATACCTGTTCTTACCGCAAAGACAGATTCGTGATAAAATATACATTTTTGGACTCTAACCGCGCGAGACTTTAGGTACCTATGTATATTCAGGACACTTAACATTTGCTAACATTTACGATTATGCACCAATACCTGATTGACCAAATAAATGAAATAAATACGGAACAACAGACATAAACTGTACAGAACGAAATTTGACACTGAAGATGGCACAACGCCGAAACCGGTTTGTCTCCAAACCAAACATGACAAGGGATGACGGAAAATCGTTCCAAGAAATATCAACAATTCACCCTGTCGGACAAGAAAAAGAAGAAAACAATATAATATTGTATGTATATACATACATACATATGTATGTATAAATTAATTTACTAACCTTTTTTAAAACAAACCTCGGAGAGTCTGCGGCAGTCGATAGTGATGGGCTGTTATTATTAAGCCAGGATTGTACGTTTGATATCATTGATAAAGTGTTTTCATCGATTCCAAGCTATTATTAAATATATATAAAAAAATATTAATTTTGTCATTTGAGTCCTTTAAAAAATACCTTTTGTTTTCTCCAGGCGAAGATTTTTTCTCTCAACTCCACTCTTAACCCTAGCGGAGGTACTGCTTCCACAAAGTCATATATTTTCATAAATTGCTAACTTTTATAAGTAATATTGCCAGCTAAATGTGAATAAAACAATACAGGTTCATACCAATAAATTATTTACGCAGTTACACAAACATGCACATGAACATACCTATTCCTATGCTTACGGCGACGGTAAAAAAACAATAACCTCGTAAATACGGCAAAACCACTTCCATGTCAAAGGATTTAATTAATTCCTCTAGTTCATCCTTTTCTCTTCAATTAATGGCTTTTCAATTTCATTTTTATTAATATTTTCACTTTCGACATTCATTCTTCAACTTTTAACTTTAACAAATTGCATACACGAACTGAAATGACGCGCACTTATATTTTACCACAAATCCTACTTATAAGTATTCTAGAAAATGCCAGAAGGAATGCAAATATAACTGTAAATTTAATTTGAACTCCTCTCTATCCTCTAATCGGCGCCATCTTTTGTTCGCCTCATCGTGTTTGAGCGGGTTCTCGTTCTCTAATAAATTTTGTTTGTTGCCGCCTAGCACGGAAATTTTTCTGCGAGATGTGTCGGGATGTGCTGTTCATATGTACTGCTAGATGTGCCGGGATGTGCTGTTCATATGTAGAGAACAGTGTTGCCACTTGAAAACAATTTTTCCGACCAAATTTGATCACAACCGACCAAATAAAAAATTGGCTTTATCTTTAAATTCAATTTTAAATTATTAATTTATTTTCAAACTAAACATTTCTTAAATATTCACAGCTTCATGTTTCATAAAAAATAATGCGCTGATGTGTTATATTTATAGTATACATAATGGAGGAACCTACAGTTTTGTGCCGACTCCGAACTGCAGATGTATTTTATTGAGAAGCTCTTTCATGGCAGAAATAACTTCAGAGGTTTGCCCATGCCTGTCGAGGGGTGATCGCTATTTGTAAATAAATTTGTCTGTGATTAAGATTTTACTTGCCCTGGCTGAGATTCGAACCTCGAACTCACCGGCATATCAAGTTATAGCACGCACCGCTACCAACTCGACCACAGCGGCCACAAGTATATGTACATATATATGTATATACATATATATATTATAGTATACATATCGACATATTTATGTCAAGTCTTTTACAGTCTATTAGTTCACATTTTAAAACAAAAGTTGAATTTAATTCAAAAACAATAACACTTAAATATATGTACATATGTATATAAGACGTACTATGGATTTAACAAAAGAACTGAATAACATTTAAAAACATCAAAAAATATGACTTTTAAAATCTTTACAAATCTTTTTTGGCCGACCATACGTAGTGCGGAATGTTTAAATTGATAAGTTCTTTACATAGCATAATGCTATTAATGGTGCTCAACTGAAGCCAATTACGTAACTTGGTTTTAATTAAAGCCAACGAAGAAGTGATGTGTAAACGTTTTCTCATAGTGATCTGTAAACTTCGGCTTTTATATAGTTTTTATCGTGACACATGAATCACTTTAAGCTATGTTTAGTAAGTTCTACACATTATATTGTATTTACGGAAGTAATCGCAAGCAAATACATACATAAGTGTAGGGAATACACATAATTTTATTTTATTTTTTCATTATTAATTTTTCATACTGATGAAAAGATACTCATATCGCAAAACAGACCATAATTCTTTTACTAACTTTAAGCTCCCGCTTACATACACATATGATGAATTTCATTTCAAAGGCTGAAAAAAACGTACGTTTTGAACCCGACCCCCTCAGAATTTGATGAAATTTTGCATAGAGGTACATCTTACCTACCCAAACACAACCTTATTTTTAGAAAATGGATTTTCGAAAAATTGTGGGCGTGGCAAGGTATCGAAATATTCGAAAATATTCGAAAAATTACGATAATAGGTACTCTAAGTGTGATTACTACGGAATGGCTTTACCGATTTCAAAGATATTCATACCATTAGAAAGGTCAATAAAATACACAAATTTTTTAGTACACTGAAAAAAAATTTTTTTCCAAAATAAAATTTTAAACTGAAAAAACACTTCAAAGATCAAGCGATTTTGAAAAATAAAATTTTATTTTAGAAAGGTCTATTTAATATATATAACATATCTGAAAACTAAAAGGGGGTGTTTTTTTCTTTTTTTTTTAAAATTTATTTAAGTAAATGCATCTCCTGTTAACTTTTTTTATTTTGATATTATTGTGTGACAAAAAAAGGTACCTAGCTATACTTTGGAAGTTATACAGATTTTTTTTTATTCTAATAGAGTCGAACAAGAATTTTTGTTGTCAAATTTTCAGGCATTCCCAAAATATAAAATTAATGACCTTGGTAAGGTAAAAGATCCTATGCATAGTAGTGCCGAAACGTACCTAGGATCTATTGGACAACATAAACATACACCCTTCGGTTAGATAGTACAATAAACTTTTAATGACTAAGTATATACTATTTCTACCTGATTGTTAGCTTCATAGCGATATTCTGTGAATTCGTTTCAGTTGCCATTGCAAATTTAAAGCGAACGTACGTTAATTTCGTCTAGTAAAAATTTTAGTTGTGTTTAAACGGCTGTTATACTTCGTGCTTAGTTTCTCCTTAAATTACAAATAGATATGGAATCAACTAATAAATACAGATGTGTGAAGCTATCAACAAAATGTTCCTCTAAACTTCGAAAAATTAGCTTAAACGAAGCAGCGGTGATATCTGAGCATTTTCCAGCAGTCTCCAACACTCATTGTTGCCGTATTTGCGAAAATTGTCGCTTTAAACTGAAGGATGCTATCAAGATTGCTGATAATCAGCGTTCTACTGAAACGGAAATTGGGGATTTACATGACTTGGCTAGCGGTGAATTGTATCAAGAATATAAGGAAGTTCCAACATGCAGCAGCTATACTAAATCACTCGAACGCAACGAACTCGTCGACAATATAAATAAGCATGTTATTCCTCATCTTGCAAGCCATCCATCGCCAATGCAGCGAAAATATTTAGAAAGGGATTCATACTGCAAAAAAAAAACACAGCAATTTGCGCAAGGTATTTCGGATTCACTTGGAGGTGGTTCACTGTCAACTTATACAAGATGCCATTCAAGGATATCATTGGAATAATAATCAAGCCACGATACATCCGTTCGTTATTTATTACAAAGATAACAATAATTTAATTCATAGAACCTTTGCCATAATATCCGATTGTAATATCCATGAAAGCATAGCAGTTCATCTATATATTTCAAAAATGATTAATTTTGTTAAGACTAATATAAGCAATTCAATTACGAAAGTTATCTACGTGTCAGATGGTGCAGGAGCACAGTACAAAAACAAGTACAACTTAATTAATTTATCTCATCATAAAATTGATTTCGAAATATTCGCTGAGTGGCACTTTTACGCAACCAGCCATGGAATGCCTGAAAATTTGACAACAAAAATTCTTGTTCGACTCTATTAAAATAAAAAAAATCTGTATAACTTCCAAAGCATAGCTAGGTACCTTTTTTTGTTACACAATAATATCAAAATAAAAAAAGTTAACAAGAGATGCATTTACTTAAATAAATTTAAAAAAAAAAAGAAAAAACATCCCATTTCAGTTTTCAGATATGTTATATATATTAAATAGACCTTTCTAAAATAAAATTTTATTTTTCAAAATCGCTTGATCTTTGAAGTGTTTTTTCAGTTTAAATTTTTATTTTGGAAAAATTTTTTTTTTCAGTGTACTACAGTGTATTTTTTTGAAAGCTTATTTCAATACCTTTCTAATGGTATGAAGATCTTTGAAATCGGTAAAGCCATTCCGTAGTAATCACACTTTAAAAGTACCTATTATCGTAATTTTTCGAATATTTCGATACCTTGCCACGCCCACAATTTTTCGAAAATCCATTTTCTAAAAATAAGGTTGTGTTTGGGTAGGTAAGATGTACCTATATGCAAAATTTCATCAAATTCTGAGGGGGTCGGGTTCAACGCATATTGCATTTGTTATGAAATTCATCATATGTATGTATGCGATTACTTCCGTAAATACAATATAATGTGTAGAACTTACTAAACATAGCTTAAAGTGATTCATGTGTCACGATAAAAACTATATAAAAGCCGAAGTTTACAGATCACTATGAGAAAACGTTTACACATCACCACTGAAGCTACTTACACAAACTACTATTTCTCCGTGGATACATCGTGCAACCAAACTGCTGCATTGGACAAGTCAGTTATTTTACACAATTAAATAATCAATTTAACGCTTTATTTATAGGTTTGTAGTAAAAAAGCAAAGCCAGCAGAAGCCGACCAGGCGGCGGACCGGCCAGCACACGGGTAAGGAAGTATTTAGATATAGTATTGTATATATATAGACTGCAAAAGACTTGACATAAATATGTCGATATGTATACTATAAACATTACACATAAGTGTGAATATTTAAGAAATGTTAAGTTTGAAAATTAATTAATAATTTAAAATGAATTTAAAGATAAAGCCAATTTTTCATTTGGTCGGTTGTGATCAAATTTGATCGGAAATTTGGTCGGAAAAAATGTGTTCAAGTGGCAACACTGTTCCTTATCGTTGTTACACATGCTCAATCTCACAACCAGGCTTCTAGTAACGAAACAAAAAGATGAGCTTGTTCGTACTCATAATAAAGAAGCATCATACTTGGTTTGAGTACGAAATTCTCATTTCAAGAATGAAATATTTTGATTCCATATACTTAAATCGAGTTGATTTGTTCTTATTGTTAGACCGAACCTTTTCCCTCAGTGTATTGCATTTTCACTCGCTGTACTGAAAATTTTCAATTTCCGATTCAGTACGCAAATGGCCTTATTTTTTTGTAATTTGTGCTGATTTTTACTGATTTTTCAATATCAAAACTTTTAAGCTCACTGAGTCAACTTTTTCACCCTTATCATGAGATTCGTTTTCGCTCGAGAAACTCGTAGTTCACTTTTCACTGTTCGCTTATCATAAATTTCTGGCGTAAATTTTCCGCTTCCGAACATTGTTTCCCCTTATTGGCAACACTTATTTCGGGTGGATTCATTGAATTTATTCACTATTTTTTGAGAGGTGAAAAATATACGCGGATTCAAATTGAAAAAGTAATAATGTTCCAGGAACAAAACAATTAACAAAGTTCAAAGAGAGATAGTTTTAGGTAGAATACAGAAAAAGTCAGCTGAGTTATGAAAAAAGCTAAGGATAAAGCTTATTAGTTTGGGGCCTGCAATGAAAAATTAGTCCAAATAGAAAGTGGTACCCCATGCGCAATAATACATATTTATTCAAAGTAGAATTGGACTGGCCAAAAGCGATTTGTCTTCCAGAGTAGGCCGTTTTACCCATTTCGGGAATAATATGGACTCCTTAATATTGACAACTTTTGACTAATAGACGATTGCGCCAGCCAAATTAGAAAACTGTTACGTATGTAGACCTACATATGTACTTATATAGTATCCACCTTCAGCGAAAAATCGCAGGCGCGCACAAAGCTTTCCAAGTGGCGGAATTTTAAATTGTAGTTATTCTTGTGGTATTGAAGAGGTTAGCAGATCTAATAAATACTTGAATGATTCTTGACTGTAATATTTTAAAGATCTGGAAAATTGATAAATTTTGTCAAATTACTATTTAATTTGAATTATTTGATAATTTTACACTGCAAGTATAGACCTTTCTGAGTTGTAATTTCCATGTGCGAATTATCAAAGTGAAATTGTTTTCGGGCGAAACTCAGAATATTCAATCCGGGCGAATGAAAAAATTTCGGATGCATTTTTTTTGGTGAAACCCACGATAAGGGTGATTATGTTTTTCAAATGTTCTACTCCACTTCGTTCACATACAAGAATGAATTGCAAGGAATTGCTTGAAAAATAAATGCGGTCAGTTTTGAAAAATGGAAAGTATTTCGTTTAGAAAATGAAATGAGTTTCTCTCAATTCACGAAAACAATTAATGATTTTTATATAAAAAATTTTTCTTACAAACAAATTTTTTTCAAGCTTTGAAAATAAATGGGTCATATTTTTTTATAACGGTTCTTTTCCCCAGATTGAAAAAAAATTTTAACGTTATTTTGTCGATTCCACAATCGCAGCCGTTGAGAGAATTTTTAGTTAACTGTTTGCAGGGTGACGTAAAAAGTAAATTTTAAAAATAATTGTAAACTAATGGCGGCCAATTCCTGCCAAATTCCTGTAAGAACGACAACGGCGACCTGGTGACTGACGTTCAGAATATACTTAGTTTATGGAGGGAGCACTTCTCCACACTACTAAGTGGTAGTGGCAGAGACCACAATGGAGAGACGATGATCCCGAAACCCCAATCAATAACGACAGAATTCATGTTCCGTTACCCGACTGCGACGAATTCCGTATAGCAATAGCACAGCTAAAGAACAACAAAGCGCCGGAGCTGATGGGCTGTCAGCTGAGTTATTCAAAGACGGTGGAGAAGAGTTGGTAAAGCACATGCAACAGCTTATCTACAAACTATGGTCGGAAGAATGTATGCCTACTGATTGGAATCTAATTGAACTTTGCCCAATCCACAAGAAGGGTGATACCGAAATTCGCCCCAACTATCGCGGAATCAGCCTTCTTAACATCGCTTATAAGGTTCTGTCGAGCGTATTGTGGGAGAGACTAAAGCCCACCGTTAATGAAATGATTGAACCTTATCAGTGTGGCTTCAGACCTGGTAAATCTACTATCGACCAGATAGTCACAGTGCGCCAGATCTTGGAAAAGACCCAAGAAAGAAGAATCGACCCGCACCACCTTTTTGTCGACTTCAAAGCCGCTTTCGACAGCATGAAAAGACGTTGCCTTCATGCCGCAAAACTTATACGGCTACGTAAAATGACGTTGAGCAACACCACCTGCTCCGTCAGGATTGGGAAGGACCTCTTTGAGCCGTTTGATACCTAACGAGGTTTCAGACAGGGTGACTCTTTGTCGTGCGACTTTTTTAACCTGATGCTCGTGAAGATAATTCGAGCCGCAGAACTTAATCGGCCAGGCACCATCTTTTCAAAGAGTGTGTAACTGCTGGCGATGTTAGTTCTGCCTTTTCCGAACTAGATAGAGAGGTGAACGAGGGCAAGACGAAGTATCTCCTGTAACCAAATAGACAGACGACTGGGATCAAACATCACTGTTGAAAGTTATAACTTTGAAAAAGTAGAGGATTTCTTTTACTTAGGAACCAGCATACACAACAATAATAATATCAGTCTCAAAATCGAAAAGATGATCACTCTTGTCAACAAGTGCTACTTCGGACTGAGTAGGCAACTGAGCAGTAAAGTCCTCTCTCGACCGACAAAAATCATGCTCTGTAAGTCTCTCATTATGCCCGTCCTAATGTATGGCTCGACGGACAAAAACCTTACTCTATTCGATAGAAGGGTTCTCCGAAGGATTTATGGATTTATGGAATATCGCAGGCGATGGAACTATGAGCTGTACGAGCTTTAAAACGACATAGACATAGTGCAGCGGATTAAAAATCAGCGGATCCGTGGCCTAGGCCACCTCGTTCGAAAGGATGAACTCCAGCTAGCCAGAGTTAGGGAAAGCTGGCGTGCTTTATTGATTTCGGTCAAAGTCGCTTAGGCAGTTAATGCGCCAATTAAGTAAGTGAGAAGACGTCGCGAAGCGAAGCAAAAGACGTATTTTCAGCATATCCAATTGCTGGTAATAATGCTAAAATCTATATATTTAATTAATTAATACATGTTGCAAAAACATTTCTTACACTTGCATTATATTACCATATATTATTTATTTCAAATAAACTATAAATTAAAATTATTTTTCAATTAAAACATCGTTAATTATCTAACAAACACCATTACAAGCCATATTTTTAATTTAATAAATAGTAGAAAACATTTATCAAAATTTTGAACTTTTAAAAAATATTTTGGGGTAGGCAGATATGTAGGTCATTCAATTTTACTACAACAAATGGTAAGTTTCTTGTAGTAAAATTTTACTACAACAAATGGTAAGTTTCTAGTGGCCGCTGTGGTCGAGTTGGTAGCGGTGCGTGCTATAACTTGATATGCCCGTGAGTTCGAGGTTCGAATCTCAGTCAGGGCAAACAAAATCTTAATAATAGAAAAAGTTTTTTCTACTATCGGTCACCCCTCGGCAGGCAATGGCAAACCTCCGAGGGTATTTCTGCCATGAAAAAGCTTCTCATTAAATACATCTGCCGTTCGGAGTCGGCTCAAACCTGTAGGTCCCTACATTTGTGGTATAATATAAAGACGCACCCCACAAATGGTAGGAGAAGCTCGGCCAAACACTGAGCTATATAGTGTAAGCGCCAAATTTATATTATATATTATATAAATGGTAAGTTTCTATTGGCTACGAATTACCACTGATTTTTGAAATTTTTTTAAATGACACTCTTTCCCAATTCCTTTCATATAAAAAATAATCGCTTTTCGTTGTATGGAGGAAACTGCCAGTAAAAAATTGTCGAAAAGCAGTGATAACTTGCAGACACGTCCACCTTCTCACAATAAATTTGAATGAACCACAAAATTTCATACTCAAAAAAATTCTAAAACTTTTTTTAAAAAGATCGAAATTTTAATTAAATGTAATGAATAGTTTAAAAATGGGTGTTTATGGTTTTTTTTTAGAAAATAACCTATATTTTATCTACTTTAAAAATTATTTTAATTAACTAGAAGAAAAATAAAGTGCCCAAATCTGTCAATATGTGGTTGTGCTATAATTTGTGAACAAAGTATATACAATATATGCATAGATATGTATATGTACGTACATATATAATCATAGTGCTAGCACAAACGAGCACACTTAAGGTGTAACTTAGGTCCGTGTTTTCGTCGACAAATTTTTTAAGTAGTAAATCCGTCTGTTAAAATTCATCTGCCAGTTGAGTTAATTTGTTGTACTAAAAATCAATAAAATTTTGTGTTTTCTTTTTTTTTTAGTTACAATCATATACCGTGTACTGTATTGCACTCGCCTTGTAGTACGTAAAGCCACAATTACTTACATACGAGTACATATATCCAACTCCAAAGTCTTAGTGGGTGTTTGTATTATTGACTTAAGCACTCTCAAAGTAAACTTCGGTAGATAAGTAAACTTTGGCTTAAAAATACCATTTGTAAACTTTTCCCTCACAACACTTGATCAAAGACTGCAAAATATAAGTCTCATCCAATTTACTTAATTTTAATCCTTTCCGAATCGAATCAAGCGACAGGCTGTGGTTACTGTGGAATCACACATTTTTCATACATATACGGTTGTTTGTAGAGACACTGCGGCCGCACTGTGCGGTTTCTGAATGTTAGACCTGCAACCAAATAACTCCGCTAATTCACCGCAAATAATAATAATGAACTTCAACATTTTGTTTGCCCGCCCTCTGCCACCGCAAAAAATCAACACAATGCTTTGTTACACTTATACCCTCTTGCTATATTTCCACACTTACTCCTGGCTTCGGCAAATCTGGCGAAAAGTCAACAATTGCTAGCGTCAACAAAACCTTTTAAATTATTATTTGTTCTATGTTTTGTTGTTTCATTTGACTTATCATCCCCCAACCATACAGCTTGCCAAGCATTTCACCCTTCCATGTTACAAACAAGGTTACCTCGATACACATGTTTGTTAAGGTACGTATACCTCTATACACATATTTATAACGTTTTGATTTCCTGTCTTTTGCTGTGGCACCCACAATATTTCCTGATTGCAAGCAGCTCAATTTTTACGCTGACTTTAACCACTTGCGCTTGCTTCTTCTAAAAATAAATATGAACATACATAGACATATGTACATACATACATATGTATGGATATTCATCGTTGCATCCGTCGTAAACTTCGTCGCTGTAGAGATATATGTTATGTATGTATTAATGTACATAGTCTTTTTACAAAAGCATTGATTTAAAATTAAAAAGTAAAAAGTTGTGATAGTTGGTGAAGCCATATACTATTCTTAGAAAAAATGGATTTTAAAGAAAAAAGTCTAGAATTCAAGACACATTCATTGTTAGAAATATGATATTTACATAATTAAGGTTACCAAAATTTTAAGTAAATTTTTAGACTATAGAGCATCGTTCAGTTACATTAAGGAACGAAGTGTTCTTATATTTTGAGACTATAGAACATCGTACAGTTTCAATATATTTTACAGACATTATTTTTTATAGGCATTAAAATTTCTAAAAGAGTTGCATGAAATTTTGGAAAATATTTTTAAAATCAATCAGGCAACATTTATTAAATTCATGAATTTATTTACTTACGTTGCAATAAAAATAGTAAAAAACTAATAAATTATATTAATATAATATTAATGAAATTTGGATAGAGAAATATTAAATTATTATATGATAGTTTAAATGCACATTTTATGACTGAAGACGAAAAAATATGAGCAATATAAATTTCATATTCGCTAGGAAAAGTTTGTTTCCGATGTATAGACTTATATATTCTGTAATTTCGGGGTATAAATAAAGTTTAGAAAGTTTTTCGAAGATTGCCTACCTTCTTAATGATATGATGATGATATACATAATTAAAAATTTAAATATATGGATGGATTCGGCGACTGATCAGAAAACCTGATGGTGTTTTTTTGTCTTGTTCTGTGTGTTTCAAAAATGATTTCTTAACACAGCAGGACCTTATAGATACAATAATTCAAATTACAATTATCCGAAAACAATTATTATTTATTTCTTTCGGAAGAGAAGCTTACGCGAAAATTCTCTTTATCTGTTTAGGGAATTTTTAATCATAATCGTAACTAATATAAATGAGAAATATATATTTTTGTTATCAATAACTATTATTGCTGGGATTGTCAGATTTTTTCCCCAAAAGCATACATTAAAAAACAAATCACGTTAACTTTTACATAGCAAGCTTGCTCGTTGCTTGTTGGAACTTATGGCTTATTGCTCAGCGAAACAGTTTATTAGGCAAAGCTTCACGAGAAAATTCATATATCAGGTCAAAGAAAACATTTTGCACACCTTTTTTAAAAAAATGAATTTGCTGAAAAATCATGTTTGCACAATTTAAAAAAAAATTTAAAAACATATATGATAGGAAAGGAGACACCCTTTTAAAATTGATCAGTTTATTCTTTGTTATACGTTCTATCATAATTGTTTTTAAAAAAAATTTAATATTGTGCAAACATGATTTTTCAGCAAATTGATATTTTTTTATCAACAAAGGTTTGCAAAATTTTTTTCTTAAAAAAAAAAAATTTTTGTATCAGTCCAATCACTAATTCCGAACGTAAATGCTATCAGCGATTCCGACGTGTTTGTAGTTAGTACTGCCAATCTTTACGCGAAATTTAGCTGTTTTTTTTTACTTTTTTGACAGCAGTTCCCAATAATTATTTATATCCAAGAAAATGAAATTGGTTCCATTGCGGTAGCTGTTTTATTAATATATAGTAGAAGCCCAAAAAAGACGTTTCCAACCCGTATATTCTTATCACCGTTTCCTTTTATTATGGAATGTGTGCATGTGGTTGCTTGCTCCTTCTAATGCTTCGGACTCAGTTTTGTTTAGAGACAGCTTCCGTTTTACATAACCTATGTATATACAGTACGTCAAGTAATTGTTTGCAAAATGAAAATTGCAATAAATAACACCAGGAAGCGAATATGTTTATATTTTTTTATTTAATTTTTCATTTTATGGTGTAAAGTGAAATGAAGGGAGAAGTGGTTATGAAAAATAAATTTAATTAATTTAATAAAAAGAAGTCTGATGAGGAAATGTGATGACTTCCGAAATAGTACTATAATTTCTACCATTAAAAAACTGTTTTGTTGTTTTTTCACAAAAATCTTCCATAAACTGTCCTTGAGCTTAATAAAAATTGTAAAATTAAAATTTACTAGGCCAACAGAAAAATAAACAACAATTTACCTGCGTATTATATTTTTATTTTGGAAGGCTGTGAGCGGTTTTCTCCAAAAATTTGTGTGGTGCACCTTAATGAATTATTGACGGTGATGCTAGTGATATCAAGGACAATATGTTCACCAAATTATGTGACGATACCTTAAATCGTTAATGAGATACCTACAGACTTTTTTTTATAAGTGGAAGTGGTAACGCCCATTTTTCAAAATTTCATAAAAATCAAGTTACTTAATTAACTATCTCTCTAAATATCACATTTTAATTAATAAGTTCAAATATGTAGATAAAGAAAAAAAGAAATTTTTGCATCTTTTTAAATTTCTGTCATATGGGAGGCAGGCGAGATTATGGTCCGATTTCAAAAATAAATAAAACCTTGGAGCGGTTTCAGATGAACACGGTGAAAGGTTTCATCAGGATATAAAGGTATTGGAAGAAAGATTCAAAGGGAAATCCTAAAGTGTAATACTTGCTGAATACGTATGGGGCTTGTACAGAAACCTTGACTCGTCGGAACATTCACGTCAAGCTAAATAAAGGGAAAGCATATTTAGTTTAATCTTTAATCCATTATCATACTACTGCTGAAGCAAAAAAATAAATATGTACATACTATAATAAACCACTATTAAAACAAAATTATAATTTTTTTATAGAAGTTGGCGTGTAATTTTGCCAATTAATCGTAAAGAGCTTTATTTACAACAATGGTGTCTTTGGTGACCCCCACTGAAATTTTCCGCCAAACATTTTCGTAGAATATTTTAATCCTTAAATGTCCTTTTTTAAAGGATATTTTTTGATTTTCTCAAAAAAGGGTCAAATTGACCCATAAAGAGACCAGTTAGAGGGTTAGGTTAGGTTAGGTTAGGTTAGGTGGCAGCCCGAAAAGGGGCTCACTTAGACTTTAATTTATAGTCCATTGTGATACCACTATGCAGTTCTCCCCTGAACTGAAGGACCCGCTGGTAAGCGTTAAGAGAAACGTCGCGTGTTCTTTACGAAGGAGCGTAGACTTTCGATGGATACATCGGAGAGCCCCTCGGGAGTATCGAAAAAGTGTGAGCCAAGGTGTCTGCATCTAAGCCTAGCGAAAGCGGGGCAGCTAAGAAGGTAATGTTGAGATGACTCCACCTCATCATCCTCCATACAGCACCCACAACTTGGATCAGAAATGATGCCCAGCCTGACAGCGTGGGTCCCCATCGGGCAGTGCCCTGTCAGAACACCGATCAGGGCCGAGAGTAATGGTCTTGAAGAGCTTAATAATTCCCCAGACCGTCTGCGGTCCACAACCGGCCAAAAGGACCTTGCAACTTTGCACGTCGGGGTTTCCGCCCAGCGTTTGCTGAGCCGACTGAAGGCCCATTTTTCCAGAAGCAGACCGCATGTGGACATGGGAACTCCAATGCCCTTCCTTCCTGGAGTGATTTCTTCTGAAGTGCCCTGACGAGCCAGCTCGTCCGCGCGACAGTTTCCCGCAATGTCGCTGTGACCTGGTACCCAAATCAGTCGAATGCGGAAGGTTTCCGAGGCGGCCGATAAGGAGGCCAGGCACTCTCCGACCAGTTTCGACCGGAGAGTCAGCGATCCCAGGGCCCTGATTGCAGCTTGACTGTCCGAGTAGATGCTTACCACCTTCTGTGTGTTAGTAGTGCCGCGACGCAAGTGGTCTGCTGCTTCCTTGATGGCAGCTATTTCAGCTTGAAAAACGCTGCAGAAATGCGGTAGTCTGAACTTACTATGGAGCGACAGTTCCTCGCAGAATACACCTCCTCCTACTCTTCCCTCCAGCTTCGATCCATCCGAGAACATGTTCACTGCGCCTTTGCACCAGAGGTCGTCTCCCTCCCACTCCTCTCTTGATGGGATGTGGGTCGTGAAGGATCCTCTTGGGGCGAGCTTCGGTACGCATTGATCGACGTCCCCTGGGATGAATTCGAAGTGTTTAAGGATCCCTGAGTGCCCGTACTCCGGGGTGAGGGAGAACCCGGCGCTTCGCAGTCTGATGGCAGAGCGGGCGGCGGCAACTCTGCCTGCCAAGTCTACAGGAATGATGCCAAGCATCACATTTAGAGCAAGCGTGGGAGTGGTGCGAAGTGCTCCGCTGATACCAATCAAGGCGCTTCTCTGCACTCGTTCCAGATTCTTTGCTAGAGTAGATTTATCCAGGGAGCTCCACCAGATAAAGACACCATAGAGCATAATGGGTTTAATTGTCGTTTCGTACAGCCAGAGGACAACTTTGGGAGAGAGGCCCCATCTCTTCCCGATGGCATTCCTGCAGCAGTATAAGGCGACCGACGCTTTCTTCACCCTGTCCTCGATGTTCGGCCCCCAGTTAAGCTTTCTGTCCAGAATAACCCCCAAGTACCTGACTCTGTCAGAAAGCACAAGAGGAGTGCCTGCGATCGAGGGTAACTGGGCCTCTGGCACTCTATATTTCCTGGTGAACAAGACCAGCTCTGTCTTGTTAGGGTTTATAGCTAGCCCACAGCCAGCAGACCAATTTATAACCAAATTTAGATGACCTTGCATGAGATCGTAAAGCGAGTTCAGGAACTTCCCCCTGACTATGAGTGCCACATCATCCGCATAGGCGACCACCCGGCAACCCCTCCCCTCTAGTTTCTCTAGAACCTCGTTTAAGACAATGTTCCAGAGGAAGGGCGCGAGAACCCCCCCTTGTGGGGTGCCCCTGCTCACCTTTTGCTGAGCCGATGCGCTTCCCCACTCCGCCACGACAGTTCTGTCGCATAGGATATTTGAGATGAACCTGGTCAAGTTGGTTTCAACTCCAAGCCGGCCAAGGGCCAATATAACCGCATTTGGAAGAACATTGTTGAATGCCCCCTCTATGTCGATGAAGACACCCACTGCGTATTCTTTGTGTTCGAAAGACTCTTCGATGTTTTTAACCACGGTATGCAGAGCAGATTCTACGGATCTGCCCTTCGTGTAGGCATGCTGAGAGAGACTAAGTCTCTCGCGTGGAATTTTATTTCTAATATATAGGTCGATCAGCCTCTCTAAGGTCTTCAGAAGGAAGGACGAGAGGCTGATTGGTCTGAAGTCCCTTGGCGACACGTGGGAGCTTTTCCCCGCCTTTGGGATGAATGTGACCCTCACCTGTCTCCAGGCCTTCGGGACATACCCCCTGTCCACGCAGTTCGCGTATATGGGGGTGAGCCACCGACAGGAAACATCTTTCGCCCTCTGCAATTGCGCGGGTATTATACCGTCCGGTCCCGGCGACTTGAAGGGTTTGAAAGAGTTAAGAGCCCAGAGCAGGCGACGCCCCTCCAGTAGTTCACTGGAGGACACCAAGCCACAGCCGAGACACACGCCAGGGCCCACGCTCGGCTCAGGGTCTTCGGGGAAATGAGCACCCAAAAGCAGCTTGAGGGATTCCTCACTACTTGTCGCCCATTCTCCCGAATCAGCCCTCAGGTATCCCAAGGGAACAGGATTGTTCGAGATAATGCGTCTGAAGCGCGAAGATTCATGGCAGCCTTCCACGGTTTCGCAGAAGTTTCTCCATGACATACGCTTGGACTTCCTAATTTCATATTTATATATTGAGAGACCCTCCTTATAGAGTTCCCAGTCCCGTGGAAGATTGCTCTTCCTAGCCTTATTGAAGAGGCGTCTGCTCGACGTCCTTAGTTCGGACAACTCTAACGTCCACCAGCCCGGCTTTGCCCTTCATGCATTTCTGCTGAGCGGGCACGAGCTTTTGATTGCACTATTGCATGCCGAGGTGAACTTCTCCACCATGCAGTCGATGGAATATTCCGAGAGAACCGAGGCCTCATCCGGGGCTTCCGGGGAGAGCTTTTCCTGCAGTTTCCTACAGTAAATATCCCACCGTGTTTTTCTGAGGTTCCTAAATGGTTTGCTAATTGAGCGATCTTCGTCTAAAATAAACTGAATATACCTATGGTCTGAGTAGGAGGGAGTCTCCAGCACTCTCCAGTCAGATATGCTGGGTATAAGGAGAGAAGAAACCAGGGTAACATCTAGCACCTCACGCCTGGCCGCAGTTAAGAAGGTGGGTTCATTTCCTCTATTGCATATAGCTAAGTTTTCGCTAACAATAAAATCAAAAAGTGACTCACCTCTTGTGTTTATATCCGAGCTTCCCCAGCATGTGTGCCACGAGTTTGCATCAGATCCAATGATGACCGCGACGTTCCGCCGGTTGGCTTCGGCTATGGCTTCCCGTAGCAGAGTCGGAGGTGGTTCCACCGCATCGTCATGCGCCATATATGCCGAGATAAGCCAGAGCTTACCCGCGCCGCCTTCCAGGCTTACGGTAACAATGTCTTCATTGCTGAAATTGGGCAAAATAAATGCTTTTAGTTCTCTTCTGATGAGCATGCAAGATCTAGGTTTACCTGCTTGCGTCTGCGCCACCAGCTTATAGTTTGGCGTCCTGATACCAGAAATTCCGTTACTGCTCAGCCACGGCTCCTGTATCAGGACTATATCGGCTCCACCTTTTTCAAGGTGGATGATGAGATTTGCGGACGCCGCTTTAGAGTGTTGGAGGTTTATCTGTAGGATCTTCATCCAAGATTTCCTCCATCCACGCCAGTTCGGCGTCCTCGTCCACCGCGGTGAGAAGGTTTTCTTCCTCCGCTCTGTCGAAGAAACGGCCAATGTTTATAACAGAACCCGCCGTAGAGGGAACGTCACTAGCACTTTCCGCCTCCGAAGCCACTGATTCGACGTCCATATTCATGGTGTCGACTGTCGATGGTTCCTCAGCCCTGTGCACTTCTGGAGGTGCGGGGTTATCCCCCCCGGCATCGGATTGGTAGACCCTAAGGACTACCTTTTCGAAGCCGTAGTTTATAACCCCCTGGCACTCGGAGAGGGGGACGAGCGACTCCGCATTCAGCAGTATGACCGCCTGCCTGTTCGGGTCTTCGGACCGCTCTACCTTGACCACCCTCCAGTTGTGTGTCGGTAAGTGCGGGTTGCAGTACCGGAGAAGCTCCTCCATTTCCTCCGGTGTGGAAGGACCTGCGGGTAGCCAGACCCGGGCGCGCGGACGAGAAGGTAGATCCCTCTCGTTCACAGCTTCCAGTTTGGCGCCCTTCCAGACCTCCCCCACCAGAGCAACCGCAGCCTTGTAGACTTTCGCTGACCTTTCATCAGCGCATATTATCCTCTTGTGGATACCATGGTGCCACCCGGCACTTTCACACTTTGGAGGAGGGCCAGGGTTTTCCCTGACCGCCCTCATAAACACCGCGGTTATGGCCGCAGCAACCCACCTCCACTTTTCTTTTGGGATGGCTCCATCCTTCTTGCTCTTGTCAATCACCCCAAGGGTGACCGACCCCGCCCGTTTAGCGATTTCGCTGAAGGAAAAAGGTGGGCCACCCGTCTTGGATCTTTTGACCGCCGGGTTTTCACCTTCCAGAGACCTTTGTCTCTTCAGTGGCTGGATTGAAGAGGGTATGTTAGCGGTGCTAGTCGCCGCCTTCTCCCCCTCGGCCTTCATCTCGCTTAGGACCCCGCGAGCCCACTCGAGGGTCTTTGCGTGCCTCTCAGGCAGCTGGCCAGTCTCCTGCCCGCCGTATCGGCCGATAATTTTGGCTGCTAATCGTCGGTCGGATTGCGCTCTTCGCCCAGCAGACCTCTGCCTGTCCGACCGCTTAGGCGCAGGTTTCTGCGCACTAACGGGGTTATTGGACGCCCCTTTGCTAGTGCTAGCAAAGGCTTGTTCCGTATTCGGCTGAGCCGTGGACGGTTTCGCCCTTGGCCCCCCCGCCCCTTTCCTACCGTTTGCTGTAGCCGCGGTCGTTTTCGACTCGGCTGCCCTACTGGTCGATGACGAATTCGCCGTCAACCTACCCCCCAGCTTGGACCTAGAGTCAGCAGGGTTCGGTCTCGACCCTCCACCCCCCACATCAGGAGCCCTCGTGCTGGGCGTGCTAACCCCACTGGAAATGGGACAAGCTGCTTGGGACGGTTTCGTCACCCCAGCCAGAGATGCTGCCTGTTCAGATGAGCCAGCTTTGGTGTTCAATTTTGACTCACCTCCGCCGCTCGAAATGGAAATTGATGTTGTTGTTGTTGTTGTTGTTTTGGTATTCATTTTGATGGGTCCCCACTCAGAGCCGCTATCCTACCCCCGATGTGTAGTCGCCTTTGAAATGGTCCCATGGTTATCCCCGGGGGGGCCATAGCGAGGGTTGACGCATGCCCTTATGGGGTCATGCGTTCAGAGCCGACCAGCGTAAAGTGGGAGCGTAGCTCAACCAACACCTACACCACCAACTTAACGGTGACGGGGAGAGGAACGTACTCTGAGGCCTGCCAGGGTTTTAACGGGACGGGGACAGTCGCGACATTAGCCCACCAGCCATTTCTGCTGAGTGTCACCTCAGCATACTCAGGTGGCAGAATGCCGCAACCACCAGCCCAAGATCGTCAGATCCGAAACGTTGCGATCAGAATCATTGTCCAAAGAGAGATCCAGGGGTCGTTACCGTTCAGGTGAGGCCGTGAAGGCCACAGGTCATTTAGCGTTACCCAGGATGCACCACGAGGAGGCGACCTGCCTTAGGGTTAAGATCTTCCACAAAAATAATCCTCATACAATTCCACAATGCAACTCTAACCATAAGAATTCTCTCAGACATTAACTTACAACATTTTTTTCATATAGTATAATGCTCCCTTCGACCAAAAAATGAAAACTTTGACCCACTGTAAAAAAATCTCAGACGTGCTGGACCATAAGTTTGTTCTACAAAAATTATCTACTCAACATACCCTTTCAGAATTATAGGGTCGCTATTCTGTTCCAAAAATGCTGTTGGACAGTGTTATTATTGTTTCTAAAGATAAGTATAATCAAGAACCTTTGCGACAAAATCAGTTATCGGAGGACGATCTATTCGAAAGGACTGGAAATATTTGTTGCCAAACTATACACTCAATGTGGTACTTCAAGTGAATGGAATAAAAAAAATGGTTGTTGCGCTGATCGGAAATTCACTACTAAGCGTTCAGAAGGTGAAATCGCAATTGTTTCTAATCTGTACCGCTTTCTGAACGCAGCCAATATGAATCGGTTACGTTTTATGAACGAGGAAAAATAGCTAATCAATGTTAGAGAAAATATAACTTGACAATTAAAACAAATAAAGTAAACTCCTACTCAAAAAATAACCGCGATGGCAATTATCACCTTCTGCGATAAAAAAAAAAATTTTGAGCTTGCAATAATAATTTAAACCTCACCCATTTTTGCTAAAAATATTTTAATCATTTTAACGTTGCCCAGACTTATCCCTCAACTGTATTTATGTGTATACGTGCCACAAGCATTAAATATACATACATATATACGTATGTCTACATGGTTTCGTTGTTGTTGTGCGGGGGTGTTCTACGCACCCAAAGGTGTAAATCATGATCGTGTCAATCAATTGCGCCCAAAGATCCACCCAAACGATTCTTGTGATGCGTTGAAGGAAAGTATTGCTTGCAGGCAACCAAATTAAGTGCGGAAAGTGATATGAAGTGAATAATACAAACCTAATCCAAGCAGAAAAGTGAATTCGTTCATTGAAAAATAAATACAAATAACAAAATCGTAATAAATTTTAAGCTTGAATGAGGTGCAGGGAATTTATTCAATTGGTAGAGGGAAATGAGTCAGGCAGTGAAAATGTGGCGTACGCTCATAGCCAGAATACGCGCCGTTAGTACATGCCATGCGCTGGCGGAAACAACAACATCCTGGGACTACAATAAAAACATACGAGTATAAGCCCTTACATAGACTTTGATGGTATAAAATCAACAAAACTGCGTTCGTACAGTGCTCTGACTGCTTCTTAGGCTATGCACATACTCGAGCAGCGAGCAAACCGATAATAGAGATATCAGCATTAACAAACATGTAGAGCTATGAATTCAAGCAAAAACAAGATTATCGAGAAATTCAGGAAGCAAAAGTTATTTAAAATAATAATATGTGTAGTATATGTTAACAAGCAACTGATGGAGACTCGATTCAAGGTGATTTACTTCACATATAAATATAAAATTTAGTGTATTTAGCGGCGAAAATTTTACACAAAAACAAACGAACGCTCTGAGGATTTATAGTAAAAATAATTAATTTAATTTCTTTATAATGTTATGCCAAGACGAGCAACTTATGCATTTTTCCAGCATGAACGTATGTATATAGAAATTGAAAATGTAAACCAAATAACCGTTTTGACACTTTCACCGTCCAAGGTGAAGATAGAACAATGCAATCAGCTAATATAAAAATATCACCCTCTATGAATTCGCCTTTTCATAAATGTTTTAAATTGAAAATGTAAGTAAAGACTCATTTGGAGAAAAAATTTCTTTAGAGAAATAATACAAATCTCAAAGTACACGTCTTTTTCTCGGGAACCCTGAACCTTATTTTATTTTATTTTGGTGTTTTGTTTTGTGCAATAACTGTTTGTTTGATTTATGAATTTTGCAAGCAGCTCTTTGCTCTTTGGGACTTATTGTTTTTCGCGTTTATCTTTGCTTTTCTCGCCGCTTGAGCATGTACGTAGCCTTACCAAACACAGCAAAGCAACATTTGAATTATCACAACAATTTCAGCTCTTTATTTTAACCATGATCACCTCTGCAAAGAACTTTGTGCTGCCATATAATGTGAATTTAAGACTACTATTATCAAAAGCAGATCAAATAATAAATTCCATATCAATGAAGAAAACTTTACATCTTTCAACCACAAAAAAATACCATTTTTGTCTTAAATATACCAATATGGCAACACGTTTACACAGCTAGACTGCCGACGGTATATCAACCTACATACGGTGCCGTCGTAAAGGAAGCTCTGACATTTCTTGAAGCTGAAATCTGTTATGAATGAACGAGTAAATGAAACAAGCATTGTCGAAACCGGTTTATACGAACGCTCTGAGGATTTATAGTAAAAATAATTAATTTAATTTCTTTATAATGTTATGCCAAGACGAGCAACTTATGCATTTTTCCAGCATGAACGTATGTATATAGAAATTGAAAATGCAAACCAAATAACCGTTTTGACACTTTCACCGTCCAAGGTGAAGATAGAACAATGCAATCAGCTAATATAAAAATATCACCCTCTATGAATTCGCCTTTTCATAAATGTTTTAAATTGAAAATGTAAGTAAAGACTCATTTGGAGAAAAAATTTCTTTAGAGAAATAATACAAATCTCAAAGTACACGTCTTTTTCTCGGGAACCCTGAACCTTATTTTATTTTATTTTGGTGTTTTGTTTTGTGCAATAACTGTTTGTTTGATTTATGAATTTTGCAAGCAGCTCTTTGCTCTTTGGGACTTATTGTTTTTCGCGTTTATCTTTGCTTTTCTCGCCGCTTGAGCATGTACGTAGCCTTACCAAACACAGCAAAGCAACATTTGAATTATCACAACAATTTCAGCTCTTTATTTTAACCATGATCACCTCTGCAAAGAACTTTGTGCTGCCATATAATGTGAATTTAAGACTACTATTATCAAAAGCAGATCAAATAATAAATTCCATATCAATGAAGAAAACTTTACATCTTTCAACCACAAAAAAATACCATTTTTGTCTTAAATATACCAATATGGCAACACGTTTACACAGCTAGACTGCCGACGGTATATCAACCTACATACGGTGCCGTCGTAAAGGAAGCTCTGACATTTCTTGAAGCTGAAATCTGTTATGAATGAACGAGTAAATGAAACAAGCATTGTCGAAACCGGTTTATACGAACGCTCTGAGGATTTATAGTAAAAATAATTAATTTAATTTCTTTATAATGTTATGCCAAGACGAGCAACTTATGCATTTTTCCAGCATGAACGTATGTATATAGAAATTGAAAATGTAAACCAAATAACCGTTTTGACACTTTCACCGTCCAAGGTGAAGATAGAACAATGCAATCAGCTAATATAAAAATATCACCCTCTATGAATTCGCCTTTTCATAAATGTTTTAAATTGAAAATGTAAGTAAAGACTCATTTGGAGAAAAAATTTCTTTAGAGAAATAATACAAATCTCAAAGTACACGTCTTTTTCTCGGGAACCCTGAACCTTATTTTATTTTATTTTGGTGTTTTGTTTTGTGCAATAACTGTTTGTTTGATTTATGAATTTTGCAAGCAGCTCTTTGCTCTTTGGGACTTATTGTTTTTCGCGTTTATCTTTGCTTTTCTCGCCGCTTGAGCATGTACGTAGCCTTACCAAACACAGCAAAGCAACATTTGAATTATCACAACAATTTCAGCTCTTTATTTTAACCATGATCACCTCTGCAAAGAACTTTGTGCTGCCATATAATGTGAATTTAAGACTACTATTATCAAAAGCAGATCAAATAATAAATTCCATATCAATGAAGAAAACTTTACATCTTTCAACCACAAAAAAATACCATTTTTGTCTTAAATATACCAATATGGCAACACGTTTACACAGCTAGACTGCCGACGGTATATCAACCTACATACGGTGCCGTCGTAAAGGAAGCTCTGACATTTCTTGAAGTTGAAATCTGTTATGAATGAACGAGTAAATGAAACAAGCATTGTCGAAACCGGTTTATACTGGCTGGATCTGTTGAATAAGCTTTTAATGTATTTTTTTTTTGCAGCTGCAGGAGTTTGCGCACTCGTTGAAATCGTAACAGTGCAAGCCCATCAAGCTGTGAGGCGCGTGCGTCTTTCATGCTTTAATTCTCGTTGTTTCGCTTAATAAGAAAAAAAAAGATTTTTTTTCTTAATGAAACCACGCATTATCGCTAAAATTGCGCAATGTTTTCCTTTGACTGTTTTAAAGGTTTTACTGATGCTGAAAATTGTAATTGCCCATATTGTCTCCCGGCATACATATGTATGTATGTATGTTCATATGCATGCATGTAAGTATGGTATGTGCATATATGAATTTATATACATATCTGTACATACATACATATCTATAGTATATGTAGACATACTCTATTTGAATGAAAAATCGAGTTTTTTTTTTCAATTTTTAATATTAACTGAGTATGTTGTCGAAAAACTCACAAGATATAACAGAACGCTGGGAATTGAAAATATTTTCTTTTTACAAAAGTGGTGCAACATCAAAGATGTAGTGTCTCGGCGTAAGTTAATTTTTATCGCTTTATAGCTCGCAAAATATTAGTTGTATCAAAAACATTATTAAGTACTTTTTATAGGCAATTACATTTTTTTACAGTTTAGGACATCCTCTGCATCATATACAAAATTATCGCTAAAGTAGTTTGATATAGAGTAATTTGGGGTATTGTGAAATGGGTGGGTAACGGTTAAAAACGTTTACTCTAAGGCTGTGCATGCCATTGAAAGCTTAGTTGGCTTCAGTGGGCAAAAACAAACGCAAATATTTTAGTACTTGCTTCTAAAAATTAATGGTTCAAAGTTTTAACAGATTTTAAACATATAGCAATTATTTGCTTCTCGCTAGCGCTGGACAATTGCCTTGAATTGAAGATGAAGAACTGTTTCCTCCTCTTCATAATTTTGGCAGCTTCTACAACATCTGTGAAAGGGTACTCTGAGACGCATCGCGTGATTGCCTATGAGGCAGTGCCCTGTAAGGGCACCAATGACCTGGGATATCTCATCCCGGTTTAAGGTGTACAGGCTACGCGACCGTTTACGGTGCCTTCTGGGCCAAGTCTGCCTAGAGATCCTTAAGGTCGTAGTTTGTGCCCAGCTGTCATTTGCTCGAGCAGAAGCATATTCTTTTAAAGGCTGCCTGCAAGTACCAAAGGGCATACGAATGCGTTCTTTACCACGAATAATCTGCTTGGCTGTCCCTTCCCTCGCAGGTTTAATTAATGTTAGTTTTTTATATTTGTAAATTATTGAGATATAGTCATCGATGAACCACGCCGATTTTTAACCGAAACATGGAAGTGGAACGGGTAAGGTATTTGAAAAAAATGGTGGCAAAGTTTTGGGAACTGACTCGTGCTGATGACCGCTTGCTTGCATTTCAAATTGCGATGCAAAACAATGTTGAAACCCCATTTTCAGCAGTGAAAGAATAAGCAGGAAGAGATTGGTTGCGTGCCTTCCTAAAAAGCGCTTAAAACTGAAAAGGGCTTACGCAGTGCCACCGCTAACTTCAGTCGATTGAATAAAAAGTTTGAATGAGGAAAATGTTATTAAAATCAATTGTAGAAAGAGTATGAGAACTATAAATTATCTCCAACTCGAATTTGGAACGTTGGTGAGATAGGTAGAACTATCCATGGTTCATGAGGGAACAAGGATGGAAAGACGGCCGACTCGATATCGTAGAACTTTTGCAACGGCATCTTTGGAGGAGACCATCAAAAATGGAGAAAAGCGTACAAAGAGTCAAACTTGAAAGAGGCACAAAAACCGAGAAAAAAGAGGAAGGTAAAACGAGTAACTTTCATCAAGCGAGGCTTCTACCCAATTCAGATAAAGATTGTTGGGTCAAAACTCCACCCAGCAATAATACTGTGAGCTCGTTTTACAACATATAACCTAAACGCTAAGCGATATTCGTCTGCGAGCCTTGTGAATATTTTTGAAACTATGTATAAACTCATATTGGCTGTTTAATTTTTGTACCCATTTTTATTTATTTCGCTTGCGTTATTTTTTGTGTATTATATTAAAACAATGAACTTTTTCTTGTGTTTAGTAAATTAAATATCTAGCAATTTTCAAAAAATATCTTATTAATATAAATATTTATAAGACATTATTCTTAAATAATAAGTTATGGGCAATGTTGAATGGTATATCACATTACCCCTGAATTTTGACAAAATAGATTACCTGCTGAACTACTTTTTATAATTGAATCTTATTAAAGAATATGCTGCACAATATATCAATTCATTAAATTGCATGGACTTATTTTATTTTTTCTTAAAGAATTTGCAGAACTTGTCACAAAACCCCAATTTACTCTAGTGTGGAATTCCTCATTTGGAATAACCTAGCGATTTTTAACAAATACTTTTTCAGTGATTACTAAGTATATCTTTTAAACAGCGCAAAAATTTACTTTATTTTACCTAAAAAATCTGTTTCACATACTTTATATTTCTTCTTCTTTTTTGGCGTTACATCCATTTGTCAGTTTGGGCAGATAGCAAAAAGCTTCGCCAATTACCTCTCTCCTTCGCTAGGTTACCAATTATTCACACCAAGTGAAGACAGGTTCTTCCAATGTATTCGTGGGCGCCCTTGCCTCCGTTGTCCCCCATGGGTGCCAATTCAATGGATTTTTCCACTGGAGCATCGTAATCTATACGAACGACATGGTCAAGCCATCGCAATCATTGAATTTTTATGCACTTGACTATGTCCATATACAGCTCATACAGTTCATCATTCCATCTTCTTCGATACTCGTCGTTAACGCGAACAGGACCATACATCTTGCGTAGAACATTTCTCTCGAAATCCCCCAAAGCCCTGTCATCGCTGCTGAGGATCGTCGAGAAAGGAATCTGCTCTTCATTTGCCTACCGAGTCCAAACTAGCTCCTGTTGGCAAGTGTTATCTTCGCTTTATTTCGCGGCTGACATTATTAGTGGCGTTAATGCTGGATCCAAGGTATACAAAATCCCTAATTACTTCAAAGTTGTAACTGTAAACAGTGACGTGGATTCCAATACGCACGGATTTTTTTTTTGTTGCTACAAGGTACCTTATTTTGTCCTCGTTTACTGCAAGACCAACCTCTTTGCCTCCTTCTCTAGACTGGAAAATGGTGCACTGGCATCCCTGTAGTTAAGGCCAATAATGTCAATATCATCCGCAGACGCCAGTATTGTCGTACTTTTGTTATAAATAGTGCCAATGTGATTCAGATTGGCAGCTATAGTTATGGATTCCAGCATCAGATTGAAGAAGTTGCACGAAAGTGAGTCGCCTTGTCTAAAACCTCGTTTGGTCTAGAACGGCTCGGATAGGTCCTTCCCAATTAGTTTAGCAGGGATTACGAATTTGGACATGGTGCAGCTTCTATTCGTGCTGTCAAAGCGGCTTTTAAAACGACAAAGAGATGATGCGTGTCGATTTGCTTATCTAGGGTCTTTTACAGAATTTGACGTGCTGTGATATTTTGAAGGCTTATCCCACGGTAATTGACGCAGTTAGCGGGATCACCCTTCCTATGGATTGGAAAAAGTACACTGAGATTCCAATCCTCTGACATGTACTCATCGGACCAATTTATGCTTAACAACTGGTACATGCTTCCTACCAGCTCTTCGCCGCCGGCTTTGAACAGCTCAACCGGTATACCGTCTGCTCCTGGCGCTTTGTTATTCTTCAGCCGCTTTAGTGCTGTTCTCACCTCATCTTAGTCGAGTGGAGGGATTTGTTGTTCATCCCTAAACATTGTTTAGAGTTCGTTTTCAGTAGCGTTGAAAAGTGGCCCCTACATACCTCAAGTGTGCTCTGAACGTCCGTCGCCATATTTTATATTTATGTGAGTTAAATTGTAACAACAACGCATGTGCTGTATCAGACCTTTATGCAAATGCTAAATACATTATTCCTCTTCTTACTGATTAACACTTTTTTATATCAAACATATCAGGAAAATCCAAACGACAATACTTGTCTAAAATAACTCCACTTGCAAACCAGATTGATGCTGGTGTAAGTAATTGGCGTAACCTAGCGAAGGAGAGAGAGAACTTGCGAAATTTCTTGGTCGCGAGTTTATTCAATAACGATTTTGTGTCGTACAATAAATACAAGAGTCAAATTTTTAGACCAGTTGGCATACTGAAATATCAAAATAGTATCTGGTTTCAAAATAAAGTCTATAAATTGTGGGCAGTTGATTAAAAGGTCACAAAAAGGAAAATAGAGGCATGTTGAAAGGAAAGTTGAAGACTTTAACTCATACCAAATTACAGAATAACAATTTGTTTTTAAATGGCTCATCTAAAATTTGTCTTAGACTCATAATACATTTACATTGAGTCCAAATGCGCATTTGGAATGAGTCATTGCAAACCCGTTTACATTGTCTTATTTTCATTTCCTCTGACAGTTCATTTGAAACATGTATTTTGTACGAGGGCAGTTTGAAAAGTCAGTACGTTTTTGCATTTTCCCGCGCAGAAACTATTAGTATCTATTAGAAGACTTTTGTCAAATTATAATCAAGCTGAGTAATTTGGTTTATGTTTGATAGACATTGAAAGCAAATAATTTCTTGACTTTCAACAAAAAATGGAAAAATGTGAATTTCGTGAGCTGATTAAGCATTATTTTTTCGTAAAAAACCATCACGGAAACCAAGGATAGGCTTGATAAATACTATGGGGAAACTGCACCATCAATTTCAATGGTTAAGAAGTGTTTTACTGAGTTCCGTGGATGTGATATCAGCATAAGTGACGCCCAAAAGTTGGCCTTCCACCAGAGATCGTCGACAAAATCCATGGAATGATATTGAATGACCGAAAAATTAAAGTGCATGGGGTGGCTGATGCTGTAGGGATTTCAACTACATCACATCTTACACCATTGCTTACACTCGACCATAATGGCAAAAATCCATGAATTGGGCTTCGAAATGCAACCTCATCCAGCATATTCTCCAGATTTAGCCACATGCGACTATTTTCTATTTCTAAATCTGAAAAAGTAGCTGAATGGTAAAACGTCACTGACTTATCAAACCGCCCTCTTATCAATTGTAATGATAAGCCAAATCGTTTATCAGGGATGTTATTTTTTCATGCGTTCGAGAAAATATTTCTTTCATGATTTTGTTAAAATGCGTTAAAATTTGTATGGAGAAATGCGTGATTTGCCTTCGCATACCAGATTTTATGCCCAAATGACGCATTTGGGATCAATGTAAATGTATTATAAAATTTAATTTTTTTTGTATATCTTGTGCATAGTTATGAACATGGTTTCAGTTAGAAAATGTACTATATAGATCATGCTCTAAAAATGGCAATTCCGAGATTATTTTGGTTCCAGAAGTCCCGCGATTACCTAGTATTAATGACGACTTCCTATATCCTCTATAAGAAACATTTTATTGAACCTAAACTTTTAAATTTCCAGAAATTCGTTTTAATCCGTTCATATCCAATAGTATAAATTTATTTGGAATTAAAAGAGTATAATTAATAATTACAAATCAATCAACCCTCCAGTCGAACGGAGTAAGCTTTTATTCCTTACACAATTTATACGAATCAAGCTGAAAAAGCATTTACCCTGCTTAATAAGCTGCGAGTATAACCATATCTGTGAAGGTTATAATAAAAGTAGAGCAAAATATTGCCAAATTTTGACAGTTTATCATTGGTATATTTTAAATTAAAGCATTGTTGATTCTCCAACGAAAATACAATGACACAAAGTTTCAAACTTAGTAAAAATCTAAATAAAATCAATTCAATCAATCACATTTTCTGTATCGACGATCTCCAGCAATTTATCCTTTAAAAACAAAACTTTTAGCATGGAAATAATAATGTGAATGTTTGAAATGGATACAAATTTCTTAAGTGAAAAATTTTATCAAAGACAAACAGGCTTTGAAAAGGTTCGTTAAAACGTTACGTGAAATAAATTCCACGATGCAAAAGTGCTCCCTTTCAAAAACTTATAGAACTTTGGCGTCTAGTTAACAAAAATAGAAGTCCGAGATAGAACGTATGTATGTATGTATGCATGTATGAGCGTGAACTTATCAAAACTGAGATTTTGGATTGAAAGAACAGATTTTGAGGGTCAATTCAAAATACTGAGCATGGAAGTTATTTCTGTTTGCTTAGACCTACGACATGTGTGAACAAAAAAAAATAATTTTTTTGAGATACTGTTATCTTTTCAAACCTCTTGTAAATACACTATATTCACAAGTTATAGTACAAAAACATATTGACACATTTCGGAAATTTATAAATCCTCCAATTTTTTAAAATAATTTTTCCAATTAAAACATTTATCAAATTTCATCAAAATTTCTATCTCATTAAAAAATAATTTTAGAACTTCTCTGAGTATGCAGTTTTGTAGCTCATTTTATTTTAGCATAAAAAGATAGTTTGGCAGTTTTGCGTTGTATGGAGGAAACTGATAATAAAAAGTTGTCAAAAATCAGTGTTAACTTGTAAACACTTGAAACTTGTAATTTCGGATATTGAGAAAAATTCAAAAAACTTAAAAAAAAAATATTGTTGAAGAAGAAAGTTATGAATGTTCCTTGAACCTAGCTCCTCCTGGACAAGAATCCTGGATTCTTTATATTTTTCCAACTTTTTAGGAAAATCCTAAAAATAAATAAACGAAAACATATTCATATCTATGTATGTCAAATGGCATGTGGTTTTGTAATTCACGATTTTTAGTTAATTACTACTCAGCAACGGTCAATTTGCGTTATATCGATAATGGCGACGAGCAATAATTGGGAGTACTCACAAATACGTTTTACATGGTAACAATTTACCAGATAGCAAATTTTAAAACTTGCTAAATTTTTTGTTTTCTGTTGAATGTTGCACCTGAAATAAAGATTAAAATATCTACTTAAAAGTGAAAAGCTAACTCTATTAATACAATGTAAAGAGATGTTCATATTTTTTGAAGTGGCAATGTGTTAAAGTTAAAGTCATTACATTTTGAAGGGAACTGTGAGAACCCTGGCTACTGCTTGGAGTGGCAGATGTACTTTTCAGTCTTCGATTTTGATGTTGGGTTTTAGGATTTGACCGTGGAAAGCGCCAGGGCGTTTTTAACTAGACATCGCAGCGCGGCTGTGGCAGCCAATTCACTGTTCCAGTCTAAATTCCAAGTGATAATGAAAGGTACGCCGAATGTGTTGGTGGTTGTTTGTTTGTGGTGAGGGTGCTGTCGGCCATAATAACGGTGATGTGGTTGAAACGGTTGCACTCATGTATTTGGTGGTTAGTTGCTGATAGTGACTTTATGACCGAGTTAAGGTTGACACTGTGCCTGTTGTGCTTTTTGGCCAAAAACAACCATTTTAGTGGAATTTCTCGGTTCGTTAGGTGGCAAATTGATATCAACCCTCGTTACTGTCACTGCCGTTCGGTGGCTGATATCAAGCAATAAGAAAAAAAATTACACTTATCAGCGAATGAATGAATTTTCACCGCCACAGGAGTGCGATCTAAACCGACGGAATAGTGCCTTTTTACTGGCATTTGCCGGTTAATTATGGTGCTCATATCATCTTGGCGAATAACTGCCTGACTCTGAGAATTTTCAACGCATGTCGCCGCCTATGAGGTACATTGCGAACATCGTGAAGCGCATGTCAGTACGATATGTGTGCATAATTAATGAGTTTTTTATGGTTTATTGAACCGAAAAACCAACAACAACTAAATTACTCTCGAGCTAGGCAGCTGATAACCATTCTTTGGCAGCGTAAAAATATGACGATACCTTGGAAATAAGAAGTGGTGGCAAATGGGTATATGTATGTAATATATCGTCGTATATGTGTGCCACATGCTTGCCACTTGAAAGTTGCCACAACTACGACGAACAGGTATTTATGTAAAAAAAAACTGAAAATTTTACGCCGCAGTCGTTTTTATTCAAACTATTAAGGCAAATTTTTTGATGACTTCTGTTACGCGGCTGAGAATGGGAATTTGTTAGTGCTTTAAACCGTTTTTCACTACATTTCACTGTACAACTGACTGATGGTCGAGCAAAAGTGCGGTGTTGCGCTTGGCTAATTTCACCTTAAAATGCTTGAAAAATAAATTTATGTTTACTATTATTGTTATTGCTTTTTTACTCCGCATATGTATGTGTATATATTTATGTACGTTGGTATAAAGTTACCCTGTAGTCTAATGTACTGGTTAAAAACTTCTTCACTGCATACTTGTGCATCGCAAGCCCCACTAGTTTGCCAACTGTAATTTTTCCATACAAGCAAGTGGCATTTTTACATGGGCATTTGCTAAAAGATGGAAATGTCAGATTTGGATGAGAAATGTACCAGTCTCATACTAGTTGAAAATAGACAAAAAAAATGCTAGTCCAATTTTGTCCCAAACAGTTCAGTCTCCTAATTGTTTATGTATACAAGTCAATATTTTTAAATAAAATAAAGCATGTCAAAATCGTTTTGTATTTGGTAAAAGTCTAGTCTTTTTTGAACTAACAGGAAATTCTAGTTGTAAACTAGTACTTTTTCTGAATATCTTGATGTTTCACTGCAGGGGTGTTCATATGTAAGTTCTTTTTTCATTACGAGTTTATAGTCATTTGCGCGCTTTCTGGTCGGTTGTTGTTGATCCACCTGTTCCGCCTAACGCTCACATTTGTAGATGTACGTATGTATATATGTACGTATGTATGTGTGTAATAACTACGTCTGTTACATTGCTATAGTAATCTATATAGTAAGTGCTTGTTGGGATCATCTTGGTTTTGATGTGTGCTTCCAATCTTAGTTTCCGAAATTTTAATTTTGGAAGCAACACATGTTACATACCCACGTACATATATATATATGTGTGTACTAGGGTGTTCGATTATTCGATTTTTTCGTAAAGCCAGATTACGAATTATTCGAAAAATGGCAATGTGAAAAAAACGATGCTTAATTTTTAGATTAAAAAAAAAAACAGAGTAAACCGTTTGTTGTTCCAAGGACGAAAAAACCTACATCAATGTTCATGCATGTAACTAAATGCTATTATTTCTATCAAAGAAATATTTTAAAAATAAAATGTAAATTAATGTCAGGGTTAATTACGCAGTATCAGTCTCTAATAGACAAAAGTCAAAATTTTAGACCAGTTGGCATAAATTGGGCTCAAAATAACGCCTCTAGTTCCAAGATAAAGTCTCTCAATTATGGCCAGGTGTTAAGCAGGTCACAAAAATTAAGACAAACACAAAAAATAAAAACTGGAAAGCGAGGAAGGGCAAAAATCTTCAACTCATACATAGTTCTAAATTTTAAAACTTGAAATTATTAAATTAAATTACTAAATATATAAAATCTTCTAAAATACATTTGCTGCGTGTTTTCTGAAAAATTTCGAATATATACAACGGCTGTAGCATCAAAACTACGAAAAAACGGTTTTGGAAATTAAAAAACCGATTTATTCGATATTCGAAAAATCAAGATTTCACAAAAACTGGTTTGAAAAAACCGAGCCAAGCAACCTAATATGTACGTATCTCAATATGTAGAATCAGAACTTTTAAAGTTAGTCGCAGTGAGTAAATTTCAGGGATGGCAAAGTATTATTTTTTATTAAGGTAGAATATATGTATATGTGGAAGTATGTGGCTAATAACTTAGATTACATAGTTAGCGCCAGTGATTAATTTACTTGTCGGGTGGAATAAATTAATTATACAAATTCGTATACGATGGCGCATGGCTGTATTAAACTCTGTGATCGTATGGAAAAGTAACTTAAGTCGAGTTATGATATACTATGTTCACAAATTATGGCGCAACCAGATATTTACAGATTTCTGCATATATTTTTTCCTCTAACTAATTTAAGTTATTTTTAAAGTAAAATACTGTTTATTCTCTAAGAAAACCCATAAAAGTAATTACAAAATGAACAATTGATTTAACAAAATTTTATAAAAGTTTTGAGCTTCTTAAAAAAAGTTGTTTAAATATTTTTTTGAGTATGCGAGTTTCAAGTAATTACAAAATGAACAGTTGATTTTACAAAAATTTTATAAAAGTTTTGAGCTTCTTAAAAAAAATTGTTTAAATATTTTTATGAGTATGCGAGTTTCAAGTGTCTACAAGTAATCAGAGATTTTTGACAATATTCTTATATACTGCATATGTATAAATAGTATAGACCAAGGTCCTTAAAGATATGAAGTCCGTTAAAAAAAATTACATATGACGGTAAAGTTAATATGTTTTTAGCGGTATAATCGTCGATGCGAATATTTCATTTATTGAGTTATGGGTAATTTATTTTTATTCTAATTATATAATTATTCTCTTACTAAATATTTAAGACTTTAGTTTTTGGCATGCAAACCTTTCATTTCCAGAAAGGAGTTTCAATAAAACAAATTATTTTTGCTTCAGATTGCTCAATTCATCCATGGTGACGTAATAGCAAAACTCTGTTTAAAAAAGCGATTATTTAAAAAAAGGCTTTATATGTATATCACAGACTTCACAATTTTATTTTTAATAATATTATCCAAGTTTTAACAAATATTAGTAACAAAGCTATTAGGTAAAAAACAAAATTATCTTAAAAGAAAGCAAAATATATATTATCATATTTGTAGTACACATATGAACATAGAAAAAATTTCAATATGTTCAAAAATATTACAACGCGTAGTTATATACGTAGACAATATATATTCGACACTAAAATTATAAGCGTTCACTTTCAGAAGGTTACCAAAAGAAAATTAGGACTTTCTGTGTAAAGTTTCTGGTCTTTATTTCAAATACAAAACGTCCCTATATATACCAAATAATTAAATAAGTACATAAATAAAATGCGTTGAAATTAAGATGATTCAAACATTTTTTATGTGCTAGTGATTGTCTCTAAATATTTTATACACACAGTGATATGTCGGTTAGATAATTTCTTAGTTTTTGGACGAAAATTAAATAAGTAGCTGAGAAGCAAAATATTTTGCCATACATTTTAAACATTTTCGGAAAATAGGCATATATTGTTACTTAATGTCATTTTGAGGCGAACAAAAACAGTGGGAGCATTCCTATAATCCCGTAATATGGATATTCGTTAGTCGGTTGATTTTGAAATGTGTCGAAATATATGGTTTTTTGCTTAAGATCATATTTTTGCATCAATATTAGCATTTTTAGTACTAAAGTGCTTAAGTCATTCATGATTGTGGATCACTTGCAAATAGTAGTATCGAAACTATCGCTTGACGAGACCTAAAACTATCGCAAAGGACGGAGGATTGAGGACAAATAATTAACAGCCTGTACCAATAGCCCCTACTAACTCTCCACAAATTTAAATATTTAAAAAATATGTGTGCATGCTAAATTTGGCCCTGCCTGAAAACGAATCAACGAGTGACATTTAAATATTCGAAATAGTAAACATTTTGTCCTTCGACGCGAAGTCAAAAAAAAAAATAAAATAGGCGATTACTATATATAATACAGCTTTGACCTAGAATATATTACCATATTTGGTTTTGGTTAAAGATATTTTAATAAAAATTACGACAAAAAGTTATTTCTTGACTTGACGGTGTGAAAGAAAACGCGGAAGAGCGCAATAACAATAGGTCAAAAATCAATTATAGCTTGTAGCCACTTCAAACATGCACTTTAATACAAAAGAATTAAAAGGGCTAGACAAATTTTTTTTCAAAGAAAAATTCATTAAAATAAAAAAATAAAAAAAATTAAAATTTTAGAATATATAGGTCAATCCATACAAAATTTACACTAGAAATTTTTTTTGGGTCAAAATATGAGGCACGTATTTTTTTACCTTTCATGGAAATGGTATATTAACATTGGTCCGCTATTTGTATGTAAGTACCAGAACGAGAAGAGTTAGACCAATCAAATCAAATACAAGTTTATTCAAATAAAAAAAAATAGTTACATTTGGTGAATACAATAAATGAGATACTATAGAGATTAGAGAAATATTCTCTTTACAACAAAATTATAAATGTTTAATATAAATACATACAGGATTTTGATTACGATAGATATTTACAAGGAAAATTAAAAAAAACCTTTAGGACGTTTTAATCTTATTTACTAATTAATTACAACAAAAACTAAATACTAGTGCTTATTAAGGCAATACATTTTTAATGATAACATTATCGGAATGTGTTGATTTTGAGAATAAATTAAATGTATACTTGGATACATAGCAATCATATAAAATTCAGCAATCATAGAAAATTTAGCCAATTTATGAAGTTTAATTGTGGAATGATGATAAGGCAGATTGTAACACAGGTTAAGCAGTTTATTTTCTGCAATTTGAATTTTGTTGATATGACATTTGGCACAGTCAGACCACTGAGGAGAGGCATAAAGAACGATTGACAGAAGAATAGTCTTGATCAAGATCCTCTTATTTTGAATACGTATAGATAGATCAGATTTACGATTTATTAGAGCATAAATAAGTTTAGTTATAGACATTTAAATGTGGCATTGAAACGTGATCTTGGTATCCAGATGTACGCCAGTGGGAACCAATTCGATTTCACCGTAGCAAAGTTTGAGAGGACCAGAGGGTAGATTAGTTCTTAGCCTTTTCCGCGTGAAAAATATTGCATTAGTTTTAGCTATGTTGATTTTAATTTTCTATTTTTCGAAATATTTGACTAATTTAAGAACAGCATTTACTAGGTTAGTCTCAATCTCAGTAGGGCAGGAGCTGGCAGTAAAAACAGAAGTGTCATCAGCCAAGAGTGAGATATGGCAGTGTTGGGGTGTAGGAATATCATAAGTGAATTAAATAGGGTCAAGAACATAACCTTGGGGAACACCTGCAGGATTAGGACTATTGCAAGAGTTAGTATCATGAATGGATTCGAACATTGTGCGATCAATTAGAAAACTATGGATTATTTTTATAAGATAAAGCGGTAAATTAATTTGAACGAGTTAATAAATCAAGTCATCGTGAACCACACCGTGTCAAATGCAGCCTGAACATCTAGTAAAACCATGCCAACAGACTTATGCTCTGTTAATGATTTCTTTACAAAGTTTTTTATTCTAACCAGTGGATGGCAGCAGTTGTGTCCTGAGCGAAAACCAAATTATATATCTTGCACTGTATGATTGTCTCCAAGATGGGTTATTAACTTGGACTTAATAATTTTTTCAAATATTTTCGAAAAAGCATTGAGTAAACTAATGGGTCGATAACTGTATAAGCTGTTAATAGGTTTACCAGGTTTGAGCAGAGCAATAACTTTTGCAACTTTCCAACAATTTGGAAAGAAGCCAAGTCGAAGACAGCAATTTAAGACATAATTAAGAAACGAGATGGTTTTTCTAGGAAAAAAATTTAGACATGCATTTAAAATTTTGTCAGGACCAAAACTTTTCGAAATTTTAAGAGATTTTATTAAGTCTGCGACGTCATCGTGGGTATTGGTTGCTGCAAAAAGTATACCGATAGGATCAGAGTGACGAGCTGAATCAATTTAGCCATGTCCGTCTGTCTGTGTCTGTTCGTCTGTTTGAATGCAAACTAGTCCCTCAGTTTTTGAGCTATTTTAATGAAACTTGGCAGTCAGATGTGTTTTTACATTTTATTAGAATTTGTCGGGACCGGCCAGATCGGACGACTATAACGTTTGTATATAGGAGCCGATTGTTCAGATATCATAGTTTGCGTCATAACTCCTACATTTAAAAGCGAGTAGTCTGAAATTTTGCAAGAAGGTCCGCTATGCTAAGTTCTATAAGACCAGTGAAGATCTTATTGATCTAAGAGACATAACATACAGCTAACAAACAACTGATTGTTCATATATTTCATTTAGCACGAAAACCCCGCCATTTAAGCAGCTAAAGTCTTGAAATTTTGCACAAAGAATAGTTATAGTGAGAAATAATGTAGTAGTGAAAATCATTAAAAACGGATAAATATAACATATAGCTACCATACAACCGATTGTTCAGATATTGCAATTAGTACGAAAACCCCTCCATTAAAGCGGCTAAAGTCTTGAAATTTTCCACAAATATTAATTATTATTAGGACAATTATGCCAGTCAAAATATTAATATTTAAAAATTATAACATATGGCTCCTATACAATTTGCCCATTCATGAAAGGTATGAAGCCTTCGGCATAGCCGAAGACAGTCTTTCTCATTTGTTTTATTTTCATTTGACACTTACAGCTTGCGAGATATATTTTGCTTCGGCGGAGCAGAATTATATTAGAAAAAAACTTAATCATCGTACCATTTATGATTTTTTCTTGGGTGTCATATTTTTAATAAAAAATTTGGATAGTAAAAAAATAATAACAAATTATAATTTTTTTCAAATTAAGTAATGATTTTTTTCCAAAAATTTCAGAAAGGATAGTTTAAAATTACGTTTGTAATTAAGTTTTGAATTTCTTCGGCATTGCATAAAAGGCAATTTCTGAATTGTTCTTATTATTTTTATAAGGGTTTTAACAATAATGAATATGAATATCTAATTTGTATACATACTTATTTAAAACTGGTAATCGGCGAATCGATTGGTACCAAATTTTCTTAAATTGAATTTAATATTATTTTTATTTTTGTCGGAAATAAGTTATGTCAAAATTTTACCCAATATTATTTGGCTTAAAAAATAAAAGTCAACTTTTAAAAGTACTTTATTTGACTTTTCCCAAAAAGTTAAAAAAAGGTTTACAGA
Organism: Philophylla caesio; assembly: GCA_963971545.1. Classification (NCBI taxonomy): domain Eukaryota; kingdom Metazoa; phylum Arthropoda; class Insecta; order Diptera; family Tephritidae; genus Philophylla; species Philophylla caesio. The sequence continues at coordinate 63,756,864 of OZ020608.1, read as the reverse complement.
ATTATTACAAACGAGGCTCGGTTGACCTGAAAGACATCCCTAATTTCTATCTACAACAAATTTTTGTTCTTGACTATTTCAAAAATACGCAACTATTATTTTAAGTCCCTGGTTATAACACAAATGAACGAACCTGCATGCACGAATTTTAGGCATTCACTCAAGGATTGGGACATATTTTTGTCAAGGTATTTAGGTGATTAATATGCCGCAATTAAAATTAATAATTGCCTTATTCCTCCACCACATTGCATTCCAACACTCTCGGGAGCGCAATATATCATCAACGTACATTACATAGTATTTTCCCCTTATTTGTATTCTTCTAATTCATTCAATAAGTCTGTGGAAGTGTAAACCATGCCCTTAAGCATAACGCACGTCAATAAAACCCTTTGACTGCCTGGCGGATGTTGTATTATAATTGCATATCTACACATTTCATCAGCGCAATCAGAAAAATTTTAATTCTCATTCAAATTAATTTTGCGCCACATTTGCAAGCACTTCAACATTAGTGAGCCCTATCCAAATACACATACACATGCATAAACTTTCATATCTCTGCTCAATAAACCAGCGCCGAAAGCCACCCTAGAAAGCTCTGTCGTTAGTGAAGCAGCACTCGCCTTTCACCCCGAGCACTTAACCCTTTGGAAGCAATGAATTGACAACATACATAGATAAGAAGAGTAAGAGTTGCAAAGCAAGCCCTGCATTTGGCTGTAACGTCGTGATAACTCACATTGCTGTTATTTTGCTTAGTTCTTTTTTCCTGTTATCATTTCATTTTACGCTTCCATTACATACATATATACATTTAATTTAATGCGCCACAAGGAAATGATGCCGACGACGACAACCGTTTGATGATCATATCGTTGGAGGGTATATGTGACCCGTGCTTAACCCTTTCATGAACTGCTCGTTTGCAGTATATTCAAAAATGAGGGTGTAGTAAATGGCTGTGAAGCCTCCGAATTCTTTCTCGTATGAGAGTAAAATGTTGCGTCATTTGATTTAGATATGCCGATAAAGACAACAATAAAAAACAATACTAAAAAAAACTTTAAACCAAGTCAACATTAATCGCCTATGTTTTATTTTGTTTTCGCATCACCACAAACTTTCCCTGTGATTTAGCATGGACGCATGTTCAGCAGACATTTCCCAGTAGTCCAGCGTTTTCATGCTTATAGGTACTATTACCATTAATTCCGTATACATTTATTATCTCCATTTTAAATTAAAACAAGTGAGAAAGGCTGTCCTCGGCTATGCGGAAGGCTTAATACCTTTCATGAATGGACGAATTGTACGTTATAATTATTAGATATTAATATTCGATTTTAATAATAATTAATATTTGGACTAATTGCAATATCTGAACAATCGGTTGTATGGCAGCTATATGTTATATTTATCCGTTTTTAATGATTTTCACTACTACATTATTTCTCACTATAACTATTCTTTGTGCAAAATTTCAAGTATTTAGCTGCTTAAATGGCGGGTTTTTCGTGCTAAATGAAATATCTGAACAATCAGTTGTTTGTTAGCTATATGTTATGTCTCTTAGATCAATAAGATTTTCACTGGTCTTATAGAACTTAGTATAGCGGACCTTCTTGCAAAATTTCAGACTTCTCGCTTTTCAATGTAGGAGCAAAATATGATATCTGAACAATCGGCTCCTATATACGTTATAGTTGTTCGATCTGGCCGGTCTCGACAAATGTCTAATAAAATGTAAAAAGACATCTGACTGCCAAGTTTCATTAAAATAGCTCAAAAATTGAGGGACTAGTTTGCTTTCAAACAGACGGACAGACACACAGACATACGGACATAGCTAAATCGATTCAGCTCGTCACTCTGATCATATCGGTATACATTTTGATGGGTCTAAATCTTCTCGTTCTGGTACAGTTATTGTCCTGCTTAAGTATTAATTAAAAAAAGACAAAGGCTGTATCATTAGTACTTAAATAGAAATTGATTCTCGAATAGCTGCAGGGTTACTTCATACATATGAACATACATCGATTTTGCACATACATTTATACCCAGTAGGAAACAGAAGCGGCTAATAGCCTCTTGACAGCAACTAACTCTGCATCCAGTGGACCTTGTCACTTCCCTGCCGAATATCCTTTACTTTAAAAATGACGTGGACGTCTTATGGAAGTCCGAATTTGGAATGTACATTTTATTCTAAACAGTCTTATCAAATAATTTACTTTTAATGTAAAGCAATCGACCGAAGTAGTTCGAGACCCATCAATCTTCGGTGGCACATAATTTCTCAACTTATTTTATAAATGCGCAATTAGAGCTGTTCATTTGGTGTTATACTAACTGATAACATTAGTTACGTTTACAATGTTAGTGCTAAAAGCAGAAGGATGGATTACTTCGTAGGATACTTACCTATTTTCCTAACTGGGTATGTTCGAGTATATTAGTGTGAAATTATAAATATGTACATATGTACATTCATATAAGCGTGCTCGTACATATATGTACGTATATGTATGTATGTACCTACAGGAATGTTTCTTTTTTGGAATCCTTGATTATCAGCGTTGTGTCGCCATAATTGTGGGTCGTCGTCTACCTCCACCCTCGGCAGTTCGCAATCCTGTCCGTCGGCTCATTTGTTCACTCATCTGTTCGTCTGTCTGGTAGTCTTTGAATATTCATCTACTTTCCATATCCCACGACACCCATTTCAGTTTTTATACCCCTGCCAGGCTTTTAGATGTGTTCAACAAACCATAAACCATTTTGCATAAACACAGGTCATACACGAGTACGTTTGCCTTCGTATTTACATAAACACTCTTACACTCACCACATATTCGCATTTAATTGACTGTTGCCCTATTATTTTGGCTAGATTCTTGCGGTTGTTGTGGCGCCTCGTATTTCCTTTATGAAACTTTAAATACCGTTAATATTTCTACATACATATATACATACATGTATACATACATATGTTACTACCTTCTTTTGCGAATAAATAAAGTTATTAAATTAATTCTTTGTTAATGTGCTTTAGGTTCCGGAGTTATTTGGAAAACCCCCATATATTAAATAGCCATTATAGTTTAAAACTTATTTATTCGTCGTCACTTTTGTGGACTCTATTTTAGTACCAGAGTTTTTAATACAATTTATTTTTTATCAAAGGTAGCACAACCCACAAAAATTGTGCATTACAACTAGCGTCTGCTGGTTTCCAGATCCCACGATCCACTAGACACACAAACGAGATCAACTGATTGCTTAAAATTGTTTGGCTTAAATTTACTTTAATGAATAATATCCTAAGTCGTGGTTCAAGTTATTGAAGATTTTCTGGTGAATGCACACAATTGTCTTGTGGAAGTGTGCTAACGGGCTTACGTATCCATTAGATATTTTGGAATATTACATCAGGGTTCATAACTTTGCATTTACATCAGAAATAATGGAAAATTTCATAAGGAAGGATTGAAGACTGCATTAGTACAGCAATTTGATATTATATTGTTTAATACACTGTAGTTTTTTAGAAAAAGAAAAACATGTTATTTGAAGTCGCAATAATTTTAATTTTTTATTTGAAATACTAGGGGTGGTAAACACAAGTTCTATTAAAAAAGAGTATATTTATTCTTTATTTTACTTACTTACTTAATTGGTTTAATGACCGCCTATGTGATTTTGGTCGAGTTCAGTTTAGCCAGTTTAGTCAGCTATTTCTGTCTTTCGCTAACTGGCGCCAATTTAAAATACTGGGGGTACCAAAGTCATTTACTGTTTAATCTTTCCAACACAAAGGGGGTCTCTCTTACCCACTGCTACCACCAGCGGGTACCACGTCGAATACTTTTAGGGCGACATGACCTAGCCAGCGAAGCCACTGGATCTTAATGCGCTGCACTATGTATATATCCTTGTAAAGCTCGTACAACTCATCGTTCCATCGTCTGCGATGTTCGTCATAGCAAAGGCGTAAAGGCCCATAGACCATTCGAAGAATATTTCTCCAATAGCCCTCTCATCTGATTATGGTTTTTGGTCCTGCCGTGAATGTGCTGACTGGAGATACTTCGTCTTGCCCTCGTTCACCCCAGACCCATTCGCTTCCCTTATCTATCCAGTTCGGAAAAGGCAGAACTAACATCGGCATACGCCAGGAGTTGCATACTCTTTTAAAAGTTAGTGCCTGACCGATTTAGTTCTGCGGCACGAATTATCTTCTCGAGCATCAGGTTTAAGAAATCGCACGACAAAGAGTCACCCTGTCTGAAACCTCGTTTGGTATCACACGGCTCGGAGTGGTCCTTCCCAATCCTGACGGAGCTGGTGGTGTTGCTCAACATCATTATAAGTAGCCGTTTTAGTTTTGCGGGGATACAAAATTCAGACATTGCGGCATATAGGTAACTTCTTCTTGTGTTGTCGAAATCGACAAAGAGATATTTTCCAAGATCTGGCATATTGTGAATATCTGGTCGATGGTAGACTTATTACACTGATAAGGTCCCTTCAATTTGTTGACGACAGGCTTAAGTCTCTCACACAATACGCTCGCCAGAACCTTATACGCGATATTATGAAGGATTGGACAAAGCACACGTAGTTTCCAATCAGTAGGCATGCATTCGTCCGTCCATACTTTGCAGATAAGCTAGTGTATGCGATTTACCAACTCTTCTCCACCGTATTTGAATAACGCAGCTGGCATCCCATCAGCTCCGATTGCAGAGAGCAAAGCCTGACATCAGCTGTCATCCAGCGGCAAGAATGTAATATAAAGCGCAAAATCTAAGGATTAAAAAATGCAACTGAAATTTCAAGTACCGGAAACATGTGTATAGGAAATAATATTGTCTGCCCTTACTTAACTCTCAAAATCGAAAAATTTTTAACAACGGGACCCCGAAAATCACCATCTAGACTTAGTTTTACGATATGGTACTGTTAATTTCCTTTCGGTCAATTTTATAGATTTCTATGCATTTTTATTGATCTATAGATTTTGATTAAAATTGTAAATACCGCTTAAGTTCATTGGCATATTTGCGACAAAATTGATCGGAATCAGAAAGAAAGACACTGCTATACATCGAAAGCGAGTATTTTTTTTTGGTTTTAAAATATTGTTTCTGATTATCTGAACAGAAAAAGAATAAGTTCTGATCCTCACAAAACATTTCGATTCCTACCAAATTTGTCGGATGCGAAATGCAGAACAGGCCCGATTATATTCTATCGTTATCAGATGAACTCTATGATGGCAATCAATACCACAAAATACCAGTAATATATCCTTCAAATTAATAACATCTGTATTTGTATATTTATTAACGGTTAACAGTTCAACTCCAAAGTAGCAACAAAATCAGCTGAGGTAAATGTATGTACGAGTACATATAAGTATTAAAAAGCAAAAGCAGAAAAGCCATCAATGTCAGAAAAACGCCAACAAAAGCGAGTGGAGCTTATCGAAGCTGAGACGTGATGACCGGCTAAAATAGTTGCAGCCATTGGGATACGTACATACGAGTATGCTTAATCCAGAACTGTTGCTACGGCGTATGCGAGGGAGGGACAAATTATGTCGTCGCAATGGAACACATCAACCGGAAGCCTTAGCCAAACGTGAACGTGATCTACTGTATAGGCAGCGGCTGAAGGCGTAAATCAACGCTACGCGCACCGAGAACCGGCAGCAACTCAACTGAGCCAAATAACCAATGGATGAATTTTCGACGCTGTCGAGGGCAGATGGAATGAGTAGGCGACCGCTTACAGTATGAGCCCAACGCGATACGTTGACGATGACGTTGAATATGACAATGCTGAGTGTATGTGGGTTTGAAGGTTTGTTGCGTTGTTGCGTTGTTGCACGCCTGGATAGATGCATGGCTGATACAAGTATGCGTACTCGAACGACGCACGGCGCGGCCAATGTTTTCTTATGACAGTTTTTTTCGGTTGTTACTGAGCTCTGCGATTGCTCGTCGTTACGGCGATTGTCTATCATATGAGCCGTTGAATGAACGTACCGCGCTACGTGCCGCCACAGAAGGAGCGTTGACTTTAGTATCCCTCATACACATTTCGTAAAATATCTTCGTACTTACTTACTAACTTATGTATATATGTATGTACGAGTTAGTATACCAAAGAACTAAATAAAAAACGCAGTAAACAAAAGTACTACTAAACCCAAAGTTCCTTAACCAACAACACAAAGAAAATACGCTCACGTCGGTAAATGCCATCAAAAATATTTTTCAATACAATTCGTCTTCGTCTGTTTTTGTGTGACGCTTTGGCTGTCGCTGTTCCATGCGTTGGCCGCCCACCACACTTCGGTTGGTCACCGCACGCGCATTTTGCGTGCTGACTCCTGCTGTTGCCAAGTTGGTGCAAATATATATGTACGAGTACATAGAAGTGTATATAAACGAACCTATGCATGTATGTATGTACATGTAAGTTTGTACATTTTGGCCGACTTGCTGGTTGATTGGTGGTTGCTGGCTGTCCGCCCCACCAGAATAACTAAGCAACTCAACGCACTAAAAGCGATGTGACAGTAACGTACTTGCGATACTGAGTATTTTTCAGGTCATGTCTTCCACAACTTCTAACAAACATACTCGTACATATGTACCCAATAAACATTTTGGTGAAAGTTAAAAATATAAAACTGAGAACGAAACCTCAACCTACCAAAGTTTTCTTGCGTTTACTTTTTTATTTTTCGTAGCACTACAATCATTTGTCGGTTTGGGTCGTGAACAAAAATATTCCCCAGTTGTCTCTCCTTTGCAAATACATATCAGTTCCTGAAAACTAGTGAACACAGATTATTCTTCACTTGGTCATTGCACTAGGTTTTGGGGCGCCCCCTTCTTCGTTGCGCATACATGGGTGCCGAGTTGAAGGATGTTTTCACCGGAACATCGTCATACATACGAACGATATGTCAAAGCCATCATATGTTACAAATACACTTGAAATATGTTAAAAAGTATGGGAACCATAGTAACACAAGCAATAGATAAACACTGTCTTTCATAAAAGTAATCCTTCGAGAAAGCGCTCGATTTCAAATTCATACCGAAGAAAAACTACTTGGGATAACGAGCGGAATATACCTTGGGAGACGAAGGTCGTTTTTGCGGGTTACTAGTTAAGTTCTAGAATAGAGAATAAACTAACAACAACAAAAAGAAAAATATGTCCATATTCGTTATCGAAGATGAGACTTAAAAGTTACATTCGTTTTCAAATAATGTTGAAATTGTTACTTAAGCCTAATATTTATTGGGTAGTACTGATATGTTTGTGTATTTTATGTAGTTGTGCATGTATATGTGTATAAGTATACCATGAAGGAATTTAAACTAATGTTAAAGTAACTTTAAATTACATTAAAAAAAAAAGAAATGATTTTGCATGGCAATGGCCAAAAAAGTCAGTTTTGGATACCTCTTCATGAGGTAGCAAGTAGCAATAATCTAACTACTTCCAGCGAATAACCCAACATCTTCAATGTTCGGGTCGAAATATAACGACTGACAATTGGTTTACGTCTTCCAGTCTAGCAGAATACTTGTTGGAAAAAAAGACGACACTAGTGGGAACCATACGTAAGAATAAGCGTGTCTTACCCCCCTCATTCTCTCAACCCAAAGATCAGATAATTAAGTCGACAATTTTTGGATTCAGAAAAAAAGCTACGATTTTATCGTACACTCCAAAACGGAATAAGTGTGTTTTGTTGCTCTCTACATTTCATAGAGATGGTAAAATACTGGATGGACCAAAGTGTTTACCAGAAATAGTTGACTTTTACAATAAAACTAAAGGAGGAGTCGATACGACTGACCAGTTATGTGCTACATATAATGTAGCCAGAACTTCTAATCGCTGGCCTTTGGTGGTATTCTATTCAGTCATGAACTTGGCTGCTATAAATGCACGTATAGTTTTGTTGTGCACACAAAATCCACCACTGAAATATAAAAAGCGTTCCCTTTTTATAAAAGATCTTGCATTCAGTCTCATTGCACCACAGATGGAAAAGCGTAGCAAAATTAAGACATTAGCAAATAACCTCAAAATAAGCTGTCAAAAATTTGCCATACAGTTATGTGGTAACATACACGAACAGCAGCACATACCTCCACCAGCCAAAAGACTAAAACACTCCCGCTGCCAAGTATGTGGTAATGCAAAGGACCGTAAAACTAAGACGACATGCCGCAAATGTGAAATTTTTATTTGCAAAAGTCACACCAACCCTCTCTGTACGTACTGCTATGAATCAACTTTGCCAGATACGAACTCAATCTATGATGATATGCTTAGAAGCTGTAATGAGTAACTAAAATTTGTAAGTATTTAGCTCACTTTTGAGTAAAAATTTTACTTTGTGCCGAAAAAAAATATTTTATAACTTTTTCTTATATATATTTTCAGCTTTCCAAATCAGTTAACCAAAAGACCATGGCTTGAAAACTACAAAAGTTACAACTGATTTTGCAGAAATCATTTTTTATTTTTTTATTTTTTTCTCTAATTGCTATGTTCCTAAGCAAACCATTATATAAAAAAAATAAAATTAATTACATATAAAATATTGTTGTTTTTCAGTAGTTGGGTATTCATTCTTAAAAACAAATTGATTATTTTTATAGTTTCATTTGACAGATGAGAAGCGCAGATACAAACTGAGTATGGGTGGATTACACCCAACGATAGTGCTGACGTAAGTGAAATAGACGATAGTTCTCGAGGGTTAAGTGTCGAGATCTAAAACTGTTCAGCTACAGAACAAATGCTCATCAGCTGATCGAATAGTAATATATGTATATGTATGTATGTATCAATTATTAAGAGCATTGAGTATAGTTTTCTTTATGTAAAAAAGTGAGTCTGAAATATCAAATGAACCGGAGTGAGTGTTAAAATCCTGACACAAACTACGGAGTAGCTCATTTAACTCAAAATTACTTTTACATGGCTTCAGAAAGAGAGGCCGGAATGTATGGACTCTGAAATTGGAAATGCCGCAAGAAATGTTTTGGAACGTTTCTTGTGGTATTTATCTGATGAGCTTATATAACTAGCTTTATTTTCCGATAACGTAACATATGCAAACAAACAGAAATCGTTCCAGAAATTAGTGTTGTATCAGGGCCATGAAAAGAAAGAGGGAGTCCCGAAATTATAACTTTACAATCAACTTAAGAATTTAATTTAATGAATTTTTATATTTTCCTGAATAATAATATTTATACTTTGGAAACTAATATAAAATTTTGAAAGGATTTTGCTTTCAACCAATTTTCCTTAAATTTGAAATTTATAGAGCACTAATTATGTGTCAAAAATAATTAAGTGGCGTGAAATTTCAGGGAATATATATATCTTTTTCATATGTATGTGGACTATGCTAATGTATCTACATGTTTACAAACATGGGTAGGTTTACGTGCCTTTGAAAATTATTAATTGCAAGTGGACTTTACAGACCTTTATGGAAATTTATTGTGCTCCATCATATACATGTTTCATAAAAAAAAATTGGAAAACTTTAATATGGCTAATTTGAACTTATCGAGCAAGTTTAGAAGTATAAATGTAATTAGGTGCAACAATTATATTTGCAAATCGCATCGCATTCAAGCTCACATGTACTCGGACAACAATGTTAGTTCCAACACTTTGCACCAGAGGCTCAATATCACAGCTAGGTTAGTAAAAATAAAAATAAAAAACGCTTAACCTGAAATAATAAGTTACGCAAATTTCCGCTACCGTTTCAAATCTTAATTCTTTAATACAAAAAATAACAATAACAGACGCCTCGTCTGACTAGGCCAACCAGCAATCACGGCAGGTGATCGTTGACAAAATTAAACGATCTTCATATTAAAGCGCTGAAAATTTGTCGCCAATTTTACTCTACTGATCGCTGACAAAACGTTATTAATTGGCCCACGATCGCATCTTTTTACCACCAACAAAAAATATGTGCGAAGGTTTACGATGCGGAATATTCAATATTTGTCGCTTTGTTAACGACATACACACTGACTTTGCATCCAAAACAATGGGTTGAAAGTGCGATCTTTGAACAAAAAGATCATTATCGCTTGAACGTAGTATGTAGGAAGAATAAATGGCGCAACAGAAAGTGAAACGCACCTTGCGTATTGAAGTCAGTAAAACCCAACAACAGCTCGAACAAACCCGGCCGGATTACTTGCAATCAGTTGGTTGCCTTTTTTATTGTCTTTCATATTTAACGGCAAGGCTCAGTCATTGTGTCGATAACAGGGTTACGCGCCCAAAGCGTAACAAAATAATTTGTAAAAAGTATAGCCTGCCAAACGAACAGCCAACGGCGATAGCAAACTATGAATATATGCAAGTGCAGGAACGTACATATATATGTACATACATACATGTGTATGTATGTATGTATGTATGTGGCTAAAAGACCATGACATGCTATGAGGATCATTGAAACGGCTCGAGCAGAACAAACCTGCCGCAGGCACATTCAAGAGAATTGTCGGCGCAAGGACCCTCCTTCTATCGTAGATAAGACCTTCATAGTGAGCGTGTAAATTGGCATGGAAATTGTAAATGTAATTTATAGGGACGGTAATTAGTTTATGTTGCAAGCCAACTGGCAGCAAGTGGAACAGTTTATGTGAGGTGTGGTCGTGTGTTGCAACGAAATGGAGAGTGGACATTAAAACGTATGCACTCAGCTTGCAAGGGCATGACAATGTGGAAAACATTTAAAAAGACAATACACTACGTCATATGTGAAAACAGGGGTAGATATATGTAAAGTTCGTTATAGTAAAACTTAATATTGGATATGTATGAAAAAACTATATAGCATATGTATACTCGTATAATACAAACTAAAAAAAACAACAAGTGAAGCAGATTGCACTTAATTAGCAAGACTTCTTCCTCCTTTTATATGATATGTCGTTGAATTTTTATGCGCTAGACTATGTTTGTTGAACTATAAAGAGCTCTCGTCGCCCACGCGAACATGGACGTAGATTTGCGTAGAACAGTTCTCTCGAAAACCTCAAAAGCCTTCTGATCGCTGATGAACATCGTCCATGTTTCGTAGCCATACAGTTTATTAAGAGGGTGGTCATGATGAAGGAAAAAAGGTCTCTAATTTTCAATTACCTTCCGATGTTTTGTTAACAAAGATTAATTTACTTTCTGGTGCCGATGACACCTCGCTGTTTAACTAGGTAAGTGTGAAGTAACGGTGCGGGGAGTTTTCTGCGCCACTGCGACGCATTCATAGATCATAGCTTTTGCGAAACCGAATAGTCTTTGTCTTACAAACGCACAGTTGGCTAAAGGTTCAGTTTTTCAATGCAATTTGAACTCTGTTTGTCATTTAAACTAAGTATACAGTTTTTGAGTCAACTTTAAACGGGGCTGAAACTAAGTTTAAACGGCTAAACTTAGTTTAAGCTGTTTGCTGACTACTTAATTTTGGTTGCAACACATTTAATTAAGCGCAAAGAAACTAAGATTAAATTTAACTGTGTTAAAACCGAGTTTAAACCAGCACTGAAAAACTGGTTTTAAATGCGCTCAGCTTAAGAGTAAGTATTTGGCGCCATTCTCTTCAGCATACATTTAGGCCGCTAGTATTCAAGTATATTGCAGCTTTGTTACGAAAAAAAAAATAGTAACTAAAACTTTATTAAAAAAAAAACACTTTTTTACCCAAATACAAGTGGAGTATGCCGTTTACTTACTAATTTGATTGGTACAGTAACCAGCTAATTTATTTCGGCTGCGCTTAACATAGCAGTTCAGCTTTCCCTATCTCTTGCCAACTGGCGCCAATTGAAAACCACGAATATAGCTAAGTCTTTTACCACCAGCGAAAACCTTCAGGGCTGGAGCTATTTCATCCATTCGAACGACATGGCCTAGTCAGCGGAGCCGCTGGTTCTTAATCCGCTTCACTATGTCTAATTCGTTATAAATCTCGTACAACTCATCGTTCCATCGTATACGGTAATCGCCACCGCAAAGTCGTAAAGGTTCATAAATCATTCAGAGAATCTTTCTCTCGAATTTTCCAAGAGCCCTCTCATCAAATATTGACATTAGCCATGCTTCAAGGATGACTTTCTTATTGGTATTAGAGCTGCTTTTTAGGTATACGAAGTGTTCTATCTTTTCAAAATTCATAACTGTCAACAGTGTGTGCTCATTCGCGAAAGCGCTGATTGCCTATTTGATGACAGGAGCCCGATGAGGTCAATATCGTCTTCGTACGCCAACTATTGCACACCCCTTTAAAAGATGGTGCCTGGCCGGTTATTTTCTGCAGCTCGAATTATTTTCTCCCACATCGGGTTAAAGAAATCGCACGATAAATATATTGAAAATTGTTTCTAATAAGCATCTGATATACATATGTTTATATAAGCAAATGTGAAAGGGTTTATTTTTGTAGAGATTTTTTGATATGCTCGTAATAATGAAGTCATAATCTTTTGTCTACTTTCATTTGCGATAATATCTTGCTTTCGTTCATGTACTTGGTATTTGAAAGCATGCTTTATAAATAATTTTATGCGTTGTAAAAACTATGTAACTAACCTAAACCAAGTGTCTTAAAATGATTTTAAATAATAATTTATATATTAGCCACCAAAAATAACGATATCTATTCAAAATAAATATGTATAAGAATGAAATTCATGCATACATAAACCTACAAAAGCTGTGGTTTGAGTTGATTCGACGTTGTCGATGATAGTTATCTCGATTGCACGGTCAAATAGCGAGTCGGTTGTTTACTTGACTGTGCTTTCGAAACGATGGTGATTCCTCAATACTTTAAACTTCTCGGACCTGCCTATCACTAGTTTATATGGTTTTTGTTTGGGAATGAACTCTATTTAATTGCTGACTTCCGAATACTTGTGGCTGTTGGCTAATTACTTACCTAATGTTTGGTTGTTTGATCCAACATGTGAATAATACAAACGTACGGTCGTTTGTATCTACATACTTATTTTTATATGAATATACCCAATAAACACTTTTATTAAATCTCAATTTGAGATGCATAAGAATTCGGCAATTTTCTAATAACTCAAACGTTAGTTTTCGAAGCCATCTCACACGAGCGTTGATAGCGTTCTCTAACTAAATAATTTATTTAAAATGGTATTTCCTTTTATTTTCAAAGAGCGGAACACAATAGAATCCAATAACTCAGATTCAAATATTTTTGTCGAGTTTTTAGGTTGATATTTTGGAACGGAAAAAAGTGGCAAAATATTGTGTCTTAAATGTTTCTCAACCCGTTTTCCTGTTAAAGAATTTCGGAGAAAAATTTAAGAAAACGTTGAGTTTCTAATTATATCATTATAATATTTTTCCAAGCGTTTGAAATTTTTTTTCCAGTGTTTGCTGGGTAAATATCTTGTATGTCGGTAAATAATATTTACTTTCACGGTAAATGATATTTTAGAAGTATTTTTTTTTCATTTGAAAACCATTTTTTTAATTTTATATTGTTTGCGATTACTATTTGAGTTGTTAAATTTTTTGTGGCATACTCTTTGGTATTCTTTGTATGTTGTTGTTCATATGTCAGCATGTGTATGTACATTTTTTATTTTTGTTACCTTCCTTCTTGTTGTTGTTTGCAATAGGTGTTTTCGTTGTTGGCTCTGTAGCTGTCGTTGCTGTCAACGGTGTTTGGCATTGTTGTTTACAATTGTTGATATTTACCCATCATAAACAACACGAATTCGTTGCTTCTGCGAAAGTGCCATCGCCTTTTAAACTTACCTCACTCCATCTGGTGCTGGTACTGTTGGTCACTCACCATTCAAGCCATTGTATTACTTCAGCGCAGAAGGTCCAAGGCCCGTGTCCCAAAAATGCCTGAGTGTCTGATTTTCGATTTTCATTGGAATTTTAGCAACGTTGTACGTTTACCACTATTATTGTCGTTATTGTTGTTATTGTAAGTTGGTTTTGGCTCGTTGATAAATTTTCAATTTCAGTTATTTGTTGTGCGTGGTTATGTGTTTTTTCTTTTTGTGTGTGTTGAGCAGCTTGGTGCTGGTGCTCTTACTATTGGCACTATGGTGCATTTTAGCAGCGTTTGACTCTGCGGTCCCTCGACTCCTTACCAACTCTCTCTTCTTGACAATGTTGTTAGTTAGTGTTAATGCCATACGGACGGTGGTCATTGTTGACGTTTCAAGTGTTGTTATTGTGTGTATTATTACTGTTGTTTTTACTTTTGTTAAATGTACTTACGAGTATTTGATTTTGTTGCAGGTGTTTGTTTCACTGTTTACGCTGTTAGATGACGGCAAAAGTGGTGATGTTAACGCTGAATTGTTGTGCAATGAAAACATCATCTACAAAAGGTACAATTCGTCATAACAGAGAAAGAGTTTAGCATTATGGTCAAAATTATCAGAGCTAAGAGCTAATTTCAAAGCAAATTTTCTCGTCGAATTGACAATAAGAATTTGTGAAATTATGGCATTTACTCGAATCTATCCCAAGTGTAGTTCTTTTCAGTTATAGAAAACTTTTGTCATCTAAATGCTTTCTTACCTTTATACTTCAAATAAAGCCCAATTACTACTGGCATACATACATACATACATATATGCGAATAATGTAAGGAATTTTTTCCAAACAATTTTTGAACTGTCTATTCAAATGGAAACTTTATCAGATGCATGAAATAAAGTATCGGCTAGTTAATTCATACATACATACATATGTATAGAGGTTTTTATATCCAATAGTGTAAATCAAAAAGTACAATTTTAATTATACTCGTGGTTGTAGGCGTGAGAAAGTCCAATCTCTGTTAAATAAATATAATTTCGTTTATACTTGAAATATTTTTTTTCTTTTCGTTCGTTCGTTTTGTTTTGGTTTTAAGTAATCTGTGCAAGTACATATGTACGTATAAAATAAGCGCAAACTTTTACATATGTATAAGATTGCATACTGTATTAAAATATTCATTGCCATAGCAGTGTCAAAGCAAAAAAAAGTTATTTATAGACAAGAAGAAAAATGTTGGCACAATTTTGGGTTAATTTTTATATATATTCTCAATTTCAAATATAGTTCGATCTATAAAAGAATTTATATAAGTTAAAGTTTCAAACTTTATACAAAGCTCACAAATATTAAACGAAATTCCGAAAATTGTCATCAAAATTTCAAACTTTTTAATCAGAATTGTAAGAACATTTTCGAGTAAGTAGTTTTGTAGCCCATTCAATTTTAGTTTCATATAGAGTAGGGTTCAGGTGGCTAAAAATTATCACAGATTTATTTGAGTTTGTTTTGCCGATGGCGTTGAGCATTGTTGTTGAGAACCGCACTAATAACAATTGGTGTGAAAACATATTTGAAAAATATCACCCATGTCATCAACTAAAATATAACAACTTCAAATTCCAAAAACAAAATAAAAAAGTCTTCTGTACTCCTAGTAATTTTCGGCCGTATGGAATCTTAAAATCACTCTTCAATGATCTCGATATACTGATGTGTGTACACCAGCAAATTCAGCTTACTATCCTTCAGTTGGACACAGAGCAAATGACAGTTAATGAAATGACATTAAATTATCTTGTGACAAAACCCAACTGACTTTAGTACACCTACTTGACCTTTCTAGACATTTTAACCCATTCAATTTTGGCTAACTTTGCATGCAACTAATAAAATACCTTTGTGTCGAAGATTTCACAGCACGTGGGAACAGCCTATGTTGTGTTGGCTCTAAAACTTGTGTTCTAAAGACACTGTTAACTTGTTTATCCCAATGATTAGCGAGGACATTGCTCTACTACTATCAACGGATTTCTCGTCGGAGACCTTCAGAACTGGAGCTTATTCAATCATTCGAACAACATGACCTAGCCAGCGATCTTAATTTGTTTGCACTAAGTCTTCGTCTTTCATTATCTCGATAACCGCCTATGCGATTTTGGCCGAGCTTAGCATAGCACGCCAGTTATTTCTCTCTTTCGCTAACTGGCGCCAGTTGGAAATACCAAGGGTACCCAAGTCCTTTGCCGCTTGATATTTCCAACTCATAGGAGGCCTCCCTTTTCCTCTGCTACCACGCTACCACCGGCGGGTACCGCGTCGAATACTTTCAGAGCTGGAGCGCGTTCATCCATTCGAACGACATAACATAACCAGCGAAGCCGCTGGATCTTAATTCTTTATGTCGTTATAAAGCTCGTACTGTTTCTGGTATTCGCCAATAAATCTTTCCGATAATCTATATATCGAACACTCCTAGAGTCTTCTCATCACATATCTTCATCGTACATGCTTCTGCGCCATACAATTGGACGGTCATAATGAGAGACTTATAGAGCGTGATTTTTGTCCGTCGAGAGAGGACTTTACTGCTCAGTTGCCTACTCAGTCCGAAGTAGCACTTGTTGACAAGAGTGATCCTCCTTTGGATTTCGATTGATGTCAATGCTGGTTCCTAAGTAAACAAAATCCTCTACTTTTTCAAAGTTATAACTGTCAACAGTGATGTTTGATCCCAGTCGTGAATGTGCCGACTGTATATTTGATGACAGGAAATACTTCGTCTTGCCCTCGTTCAGCTCCTGTCCCATTCGCTTCGCTTCTCTATCCAGTTTGGGGAAGGCAGAACTAACTGCGCGGTTGTTAAGACGGATGATGTCAATGTCGTCGGCGTACGCCAACTATTGCACACTCTTATAAAAGATGGTGCCTGACTGATTTAGTTCTGCGGCTCGAATTATCTTCTCCAGCATAAGGTTAAAAAAGACGCACGACAAAAAGTCACCCTTTCTGAAACCTCGTTTGATATCAAACGGCTCGGAGAGGACATTCCCAATCCTGACGGAGCTAGTGGTGTTGCTCAACGTCATTTTACATAGCCGTATAAGTTGTGCGGGGATACCAAATTCATGCATTGCGGCATAAAGGCAACTTCTTTTCTTGCTGTCGAAAGCGGCTTTGAAGTCGACAAAAAGGTGGTGCGGGTCGATTCTTCTTTCTTGGGTCTTTTCCCAGATCTGGCGCACTGTGAATATCTGGTCGATAGTAGATTTACAAGGTCTAAAGCCACACTGATAAGGTGTAACAGTTCATTGACGGTGGGCTTTATCCTCTCACACAATACGCTCGACAGAACCTTTTATGCGATGTTAAGATGGCTGATACCGCAATAGTTAGTCTATGAACAGAAAGTTTCTTACACACTATTTACAAAGTAATTAAAAATTTAGATTTAAAAACCTAGATAGCTAAATTTAGAATATTAGAAAACACATTTTTGGTAATTAAAAAATCAAGTTGGATGGAACTCGAGAGTAAATTGAGTTCAATTAGCGCTAGAACTAGAATTAGCGGGGAGCATTTCGCGATTATTCTGTTTTAAATTTTACACCATAGAAAGGTAAGGAAATACGAAGATTACCTTGAAGGATTTTGAAATTAAATCTTTCCAAAAGAAAGGAGCAGTCAATGTCGCCATTGATGATATTACGAACAAAAGAAAGTGAGAGTACCGACCTTCTTAATTCCAAAGTCTTAAGGTTATTCAAAAACAAGCGAGATTTATAAGAGGGAATTGGCTCAGCAAAACACAATGAACGTAAGGCATATTTAAGAAAAATTTTTTGGACCCGTTCAATCCTAGTTATATACTTTTTTTTACTAGGCCTCCAGATTAAGGTAGCATATTCCAAGTTGGAACGAACAAATATAATAACTTCAGAGTATACGGGTTAGAAAATTTGGAACTATTTCGCCTAACAAACCCTAAAACCGAGTAAGCTTTCGAAATAATATGACAAATATGCCTATTAATAGAAAAGTTACTCGAAAAAATTAAGCCGAGATCTTTAATTTCGTCCAAACTTTGTAAAAAAGAATGAAAAATCATATTAGACGTCGGCAAGATGTTACCAACTCTTGTCAACATTATTTGAATAACTCAGCTAGCAGCCCATTAGCTGCGGGCACTTTGTTGTTCTTTAGCCGTGCTATTGCTATACGGATTTCGTCGCAGTCGAGTAACGGAACATCAATTCTGTCGTCATTGATCTGGGTTTAGGGTTCATCATCTTCTCCAAGGTGGTCTCTGCCACTACCACTAAGTAGTGCGAGAAGTGCTTCCTCCATAAATGTAATGATACTCGTTGTATTTCGATAGGTTTATTCAAATTAATAATTCAATTGTACAAAGTTCTAGCTAGGTTAATTTCTTTAGGTCTTCCGTACGATACCGCGTGTGTCGGTCCGGTGTTCAATTTGTTCTTCTTTCTTCATCAGTTTTGTATTCGGGGTTGCCAGATCATTATATACTATGACATCGCATTTGGAGTAAAAAATTTAGTACATCTCGTAGTCGTTTAGTCTTCTTGGAGCTTTGCGTTCTCTGCGTGACCTTTGATTTGGCGAACCTTCTAGTTGAGTGTTATCGAGGACGAACTCCAGGCTGGGAGTTTTGGCAGAGGCACCTCTATCAACATGTGAATTCTGTGCGAATTCTTCTTGGTTTGAACCAACTTCAGCTAATTGGCTTCCTTATGCGGGCCGTTGATTTGGTTGGTCCGCTTTTTCGACACGATATTCATTTGGCTTGTGAAAATTAGGCTGTGATTATTGTTGTTTTTGTTGAGATGATGCAATTGGGCGGTAATTTTCCATTTGAGGATGCGACTGAGGTTCTTGCAATTGCCGTTTGCTGACGCTTGGCTTCTTTATAAGGATGGTGTTTCGCCTATATAATTTAACCTCTGCGTGTACGCCGAATCATCGTCCGGCTACCTTTTTTTCGATTTACCCTGTAACCCATTTTTCTTTGAGATTTCGTTTTATGTAAACCTCGTCTCCTACTTTGATGTATTGCTCTTTTTGTGTTCCTTTGCCGAAGTATTTTTTGTTATGTATGCGTTGTTGTTTTATTGATTTGTAACGTCTTGTACTGTTTCCTGGTTCTTGTTTATAGCTGGAATGTCGCATATTAGCCATCTGCAGAATAGGCGTTTGGCTGGACTGGACCCGATTTTGTTTGGTGTATTTCTCCAAATTAATAACGATTTGTAGAAGTCCGAATGTTTGATGATTAAATTCCCATTTGTCTGCGAATTTCCTGAACTCTGAGCTGATGAACTTGGTTTTGTTATCTGTAATGTCTTTGCTAGGTATACCATGTCTACTAAAGTTCTTTCGGCATATGTTTATGGTGGTATTGGCTGATAAGTAATCTAGTTCGTCGATTTCGAAAAAGTCTGAATAATGGTACACAGTAATTAGAAAGTAGTTTGTTTTGTTTTTTATCGGTAGTTCGGGTATTAGGGATTTCGGGAATTATTACTGGTTCTCGTTGCTCTTGTCTTTCAGACGCGTTGCATGTTTTGCAGGCTTGGATGATCTGTTTGATCTCGTCGGTAATGCCCATCCAATAAACGGATTCTCTCGCCAGCTTTAATGTTGCTTCGATGACTAGATGTGGTTGGTGAAGTTTGTCCAGTATTACCAGCCTTACCCGTTGTGGTACTATTAGCAGATTGCCTTTGAAACCCAAACCGTTGTTTGTGACTACTTCGTCCATGTTCACTCCGTTCGCCCATTTGGCAACTCTTACCACTTTCGTCAAAAAGCTCTGCTCACAACTTCGAATTTTCTGAAGTTCGTGAGAGAATCGATGATGGTTCTTCTCTTAGCGATCTTCACGGACGATAGACGGTGGTAAGTTGAGTTCCAGAATATATTTAAATAAACCTTTTACTTATACAATTTGTATGTTTTTTATTTCACGCCCTTTGGAAACCAGCCCTCTAAATCTACCCGAGCTCATCATTTGGTCCTTCAACCCGGATTTCCACAGGCGGTAAATTTTAAACAGAAATACACCCAACATACATAAATTGGCGGAAAAACATTAACGCACATACATACATAAACGAACAACATCAATCAAACACAAAAAAAACAGGTAAAATTGTGAATATAAAAAGGTGCAATCAACATATTTGATTTGCATTTACACATATTGTAAAAGCGGTCAAAAATAAAATCTGAGCAAAGTAGAGCCTAAAACATATTTTTAGTGCTTTGCTTTTGCTTATAAAAACAAAAAAAAAGGTAGCAAAGACTATTCTTTGTTAGTGTACTTCGATAAGTACAATACCTTAAATTATATTTCTCATATAATAAAAAATAAGCCGCTCCTTTTCATTTACATTTATACCCACATATGTATGTATGTATGTACATACATATTTGTATATAAAATATACAAACAGATGTACATCCCCACATATAAATCTTTAATTTATTTTATATATGCTCATAAACATATTTTCTCTCGTCTTTGCGCCAAATTAACTTTATATATTTAACTAAACTGCATATTTGCACTCTCCTTTAGAGTGCTGCAGTACATAAACATTTTTACATATATACATATTTATTAGGCTACAAGCGGTAGCTGGTAAATTAAAATAAGAGAAAAGACGAGAGAATTTGTTTTTCCCGCTACCGAAATTACTCTTAACTCGCTGTAAAAAATTTTCAAGAGTTTCTCTCGCGCCCTTTTTTTTTGCATTAAATTTGCGCTCAACATATAATAAATATTTACATACATATTTATATGTCCGTGCATATAAAATAAATTGTCGCTACAATTAGCGAATATTAAATAGCAAAACATATAACATACATATGTATATGCTGTATACGCGAGTGAAAATAAAAGTGTAAATAACAAAAAAAAAAAAAAACAAAGCAGTGGTAAATGCAGCAGAACACTAGTGCATTAGAAAGGCAGCGCAGCAGTAATAGAGAGCAGCAGAACTTTGGCGCAGCAGAGCAGCCGAATAGCAGTGTGGGAGCAGCACAACAACCACAGGCATACGGCATACTCCGACCAAAGGAGAATAGCGGACTTACATACGACAGTGGGCAGGCACCAATCAAAAGGTGCACAAATTAAAATATTTTAAAAATAAAGATTTTTTGTGGTGTTGAAAATTGTGCGTATATATATTGAAATTGTATATATATTCTATTTTATTTGTAAAATTCATTAATACAGCAAATAAAATTATTGTGAAGTGCATTTTGATGTGTTTGCTCTAGCCAATTCTGAAAGTTGCGCTTATGTATATACAAGGAAGTGCATGTACATATGCAAGTGATATATATGTATGTAGTTGGTGCGCTTAACTAAGCATTGGCACAGTGTTGAAGGAAAGTGAATAATTTATAAAAGTTTAATTTTAAAAAATAAATCGAATTTTTAATTTTGCTTTTTTGTGACATTTTTAATATTCAATTCGATGCTTAATAAATAAATTTAGATTATTTTTTTTTTGCAAAAAATTTATATAAATTTAAGCGATAATAATTTAAATATTTATTCAAAATTAAAAGTTGCGAGTGTTTAAAATTTCAAAATAATTTTCCAAATTTAATATTTGACCAATATTGTGCTGCCTCCTCGCAATTTCAGTCAGCATCAAATAAATACTTTATTAAATATTTTTATAAACGTTTTTGGTTATCGATCATATATCGATATAACTATATATGAGTATTTATTTTGGCTTTCTGAATTTAAAATTAATTCATTCTGACTTTCTGGTGCCTTTGCTGTGGTGAAATAATATTTATATTTAAAATTTTTTGTTTTATTTCGCCAATACAAATTATATTGAGCAACATTTTTGTTATATTTTATATTTGCGTTGTGTCAAGTCGATCATTTATCGAACATTTTGACACTTTATTAAATTTTTCTGGAACTTAATTTACATTTTAAATATTTCTGTGGGGATTCCGATCATTTGTTGATCTATTTATTCACGTTTGAATAAACAATCGCTAGTCGATTTTTGCAATATAATTTAATTAATTGATTTAACATTTTTAAATAATTTTTTCGATTTTGCTTTGCCATTTAACAACTTTTCAATTCTTCTGAAATTATAATGGCATTGACAAATAAATTTTATCAAGCAGCAGATGCGCTTTTGGAATTTGAAGCAAACATTTCGCCTACAGTCGCAAATCAAAGCACTTTCTCCCTTGAAATCCAGCAAGAGGAATTAAAGTCGCTTTGGGCTGAAGTAAAGGCTGACTATAAAAATTGTTTGTCTGAGACAAGTTCAGCGGGTAATGAGAGTGCAGTTGAATCCATCAAGCTCAAATATTCTAACTGCTATCAAGCATATGTTTGTTGCGGGGCTATGATGGGTGAACAAATTCATAACCTGACGACGTTCAACCAAAATACAAATTCAACGATAATTCAACCTGAACGGTTGGTTGAACCGCCAGTGCTGCCTAGTCTCCACCTGCCCCCTTGCGATACCGAAATATTTTATGGTGACTATTTAAAATGGCCCTCATTTAGGGACATGTTCACCGCCATTTATCGGAATAACGCGCGATTATCTCCGGTGGAAAAACTTTTCCACCTTAATCAAAAAACCCGAGATGAGGCGAGGGAAATAGTTCAAAAGGCCCCCCTCACTAATGATGGGTTTGCGTTAGCTTGGGCGAACTTAAGTGATAGGTATGAAAATAAAAGAATTTTAATAAACTCGCAACTAAAAATATTATTCAATCTGCCACATATCTCCTCAGAGTCTGGGTCAGCGCTAAAGAAAATGCAGCGTGAAATTAACAGCTGCATTTCAGCGCTACAACTTCAGGGTATAAGCGTTGAACATTGGGATGCAATTTTCACCTATTTGTGTTCAACCAGGCTCCCAGAAAACACGCTTGCTCTATGGGAACAGACTCTGAAAACAAAAACGGAGATTCCAAAGTGGGTGGACTTAGATGCATTTCTAACCAACAGGTTCCAAACCCTTGAGACAGTATCCGATCTCAAGGGGAATTCCAACGTCCACCCCAAACCTAGTATGGTAGTAAACAATAATCGGCCAAATAACTTCAGGCCGTATAATAATATTCAAAATAAGAGAATAAATACCCATCATGTGAAGACAAACAATATAAGATGCAAAGTTTGTTCTTCTCAGGCTCATATACTAAAGACTTGCCAAAAGTTTTTAGAAATGAGCCCGAATGCAAAGCTTTCTGCCGTCAGAAAGTATCATCTCTGCATTAACTGCCTATCAGATGCGCATGAAATAAACGACTGCAAGAGTAGTTTTACATGTGCAAAATGCAGAAAACGGCATCATACCATGCTCCATAGAGATCAAAGTGAGGAACCTTCTACCTCAAGTTCTCAACAGACTTCAACTAAGTCTCATACGGCGTCCATAAAAGCTAATACTTCAAATTGTCCTGTTGACAAAAGTCGAAGTATGCTACTAGGGACTGCTATGGTGACCATTTGTCATCAAAATAAGACACATACTGTCAGAGCCTTGATAGACTCAGGATCTGAAGGCACATTTGTCTCTGAACGCTTACAAAAGCGCCTGAAGTTGCCAAGTAAAGGTATATCTGCACAAGTATCGGGTCTAAACGAAGCCATATCTGGAAAAGTTCAAAAGGTCTGTACCTTTAGTATTGGCTCCCCACGTAATAAAGATTTCCGCATCAAAGGGGATGCCTTAGTTCTTCCAAAGCTGACGGGTTCGCTGCCATCGCGTTCGATCAGTGAAGCAATCTTAAAAACGCTTCCTGATTTACCTTTGGCAGATAATAACTTCTTTAAAAGTCAACCAATTGACTTATTAATCGGTGGGGATCTTTATCCAAAAATCATTCTAAATGGAGTGAGGACAAATATCCTTGGCTCACTGATTGCTCAACGTACGGTGTTTGGATGGATTTTAACCGGACCCGTACCAAGTGGAAGGAACCTTAAACCAACAAATTATCTCACTTATTTCAATGAGGTCTCATTAGATCAACAACTCACGAAATTTTGGGAGTTGGAAGAAGTACCAAAGACCAATCTTCTAACGGTCGAAGAGGAACAGTGCGAACGACTCTACACAGATACCACCTTTCGCAATAATGAGGGAAGGTATGTAGTTTCTCTCCCGTTCAAACTCTTACCTCCAAATGCACATATAGGCGCCTCTCGCCATATCGCTTTGAGACAATTTCTCAGAAGTGAAACGTCTTTGTGCAAAAAACCCCTAATAAAGGAGGAATATAATAAGGTACTTCGAGAATATGCTGATCTGGGTCATATGCATGAAGTTAAATATATTAAAGGTGAAGAGTCTTCGAACTCTTACTACCTTCCACACCATGCTGTGCATAAACCAGACAGCACTACTTCAAAACTGAGAGTGGTTTTCAACGGTTCTTGTCCCACATCTAATGGAGTGAGCCTGAATGATGTTCTTCACACTGGTCCCGCTCTCCAAACCGATTTGACTATTTTGGTTGTTAAGTGGCGATTATTTAAATATGTTTTTAATGCCGATATCGAGAAAATGTACCGGCAAATAATCGTGAACCCGCAGCACACCGCATATCAAAGAATCCTCTTTAGAGATTCTTTGGACGGGGAGATCAAGGACTTTCAGTTGGACAGAGTCACCTTCGGTCTTAATTGTGCCCCTTATCTGGCAATCCGCACCTTGTTGCAACTCGCCAAGGACTCCAACTTAAATTACCCGCTAGCATCGGAAATCCTCAGCTCTAGTACGTATGTAGATGATGTATTAGCTGGTGCACATGATATATCCGAAGCATTAAAATCACGAGATCAGCTTATTGAGGCCTTAAACTCGGCAGGTTTTCCACTCAGAAAGTGGACATCAAACAACAAAGAAATTCTGTCAGGCCTGCCGAGCAACCACCTGCTAGCTTCTGATTTTCTGGAATTACACAACTCCAGCGAAGCTAAGACTTTAGGTATCCGATGGAATGCTAAAACGGATCACTTCTATTTTATGGCAAAATCGTTGGACAAAAAAGATTCGTTCACGAAACGAGAAGTTTTGTCCACGATTGCCAAGCTGTTCGATCCTGCAGGTTGGTTAAGCCCAATAACCATAGTAGCAAAGATGCTAATGCAACAAATCTGGTTGGAACAAACAAATTGGGATGAGAAGTTAAATCCAAAGACTCTCAGTGAATGGCAGACGTTTTTGGATAACTACCCCCATATTAACTTTATAAAAATCCCCAGATGGGTTAGTTATACTCCACACTGTCAAATACAGTTTCATGGATTTTGTGACGCCTCAGAAAAGGCGTACGGGGCTGCTATATATATTCGTGTACAGGACACTAGTTTGAATGTTCAAACTCATTTGCTTCTCGCAAAAACAAAAGTCGCTCCTGTCAAAACTATTTCTATACCCAGACTAGAGCTAAGTGGAGCTGTTCTCCTCGCGAAAATGGCAGATTTTCTCCTGCCGAAAATGGGTATAGAAAGTCAAGGGTTGTACTTCTGGACCGATTCCACAATTGTTCTCGCGTGGCTTAGAAAACCACCTTGTTCGTGGTCTACATTTGTAGCCAACCGAGTTTCTAAAATTTCGGAAAGCACAATGATCGAAAATTGGAATCATGTAAGTTCTGAAGACAACCCAGCAGACCTCGCTAGTCGTGGTCTTTCCCCTCAAGAGTTAGGAGAGAGTCATCTTTGGTGGCATGGTCCCAAATGGCTTAACCTCAGCCAAGAAAACTGGCCAATCTCTCAGCCCAAGGATTTTGAAACCACACTCGAATCTAAAGCTATTCGAGTTCATACAGCGTCAGTTCTTCCATTTGAAGATATATTAGCACGCTTTTCCAACTTTCCAAGGGCCATTCGAGTCATTGCTCGAATCTTCAGGTTCTTTAAGCGGGTTCATCCTGCACACAAAGAAATCTCGAATTCTTCTTCCATCACTCCTGGTGAGGTTAAATTCATCCAATCAAGGCTTATCCAAATCTCCCAAAGAGCGCATTATGCCTCTGAATATTCGGAGTTAGAAAATAACAAGCCTGTGGGAAAAAAGTCTACGATACTATCGTTGACCCCATATATTGACGACAGTGGACTTCTAAGAGTCGGTGGAAGACTGAATAATGCCCCTTCCATGAGCTTTGATGAACGGCACCCAATAATATTGCCGTATAATTGCCATTTCTCTAAACTAATGGTAAACTTCATTCATTTGGTCTCGATTCACGGTGGCAACCAGCTAGTCCTGCGTCTTTTACGCATGCGATATTGGCTGGTAAAAGCAAAAAACCTAATTAGGTCTACTATACACAACTGCAAACCATGTGTTTTGTATAAAAAAACGGGAACAAACGCAGCTAATGGCTGCTCTCCCGGCGTCTAGAACGCAAATTTCGAGACCATTTGAAACAACGGGTGTCGATTTCACAGGCCCATTTGATGTCAAAAACTTTACAGGTCGAGCTTGTTTAATAACAAAGGGCTATGTGTGTGTCTTTGTCTGCTTTTCTACAAAGGCCATACACCTTGAAGCCACGAGTGACCTTTCAACTGCCTCGTTCATGGCAGCTCTGACACGATTTATCTCTCGCCGTGGTTGTCCCAATCATATATATTCAGACAATGGCACAAACTTCGTCGGCGCCTCAAGAGAAATCAAACGAGACGTAAAGGCATTCCTTAAAATTTGGCCTGAAGCCATCTCCAGTAACCATAGTTTTGCAGAAATCAATTGGCATTTCATTCCTGCAGGGGCTCCTCATATGGGAGGTTTATGGGAAGCAGGAGTAAAAAGCTTCAAAGCCCACTTTCGGAAAATCACGGGTGCGATGAAATACACTTTCGAAGAGCTTTCCACTCTATTAGCTAGAATCGAAGCGTGTTTAAATTCTCGCCCCATAAGCCCAATGTCTGAAAACATTAATGACTTTGCACCCCTTACACCAGGACACTTTCTGGTAGGTGCACCTATTCTTGCAAAAGCCGAGCCAGAAATCAATGATAACCCTATATCATTGGTCAACAGATGGCAAAAATTGAAAGCTATGAACCATATGTTCTGCAGAAGATGGAAATCTGAATATTTGTCAGAACTCCAAAGGCGGTATAAGTGGAAGTATCCACAGAAAAACTTAGCTGTTAGCGACTTAGTAATTATTCGCGAAGAAAATATACCTCCAAATGAGTGGAGATTAGGTAGGGTAGTAAAAATTCATCCCGGACCTGATACGAAAGTACGAATAGTCGACGTACAAACCCAACGTGGCATAATCAGTAGACCAGTAGTCAAATTAGTTGTCTTACCAAACGAAACAAATTAGATCTGATTTGAATTAATATTATCTTTCTCATTTAGAAAATGTCCCAATTTGCTTGCGGTCTCTGCAAAGACAGCCATCCACTACGTTTGTGCTCCAAATTCCGCCAAATGACTCCCGAACTCCGGTTGAGAACGGCGCTAATGTATCGCTATTGCAGCAACTGTCTCGCTGCAACCCATACAATAAGCGAATGTGACAGTGTGATCCGGTGCAAACGATGCGGAAAGGCTCACCACACGATGCTGCATAATGACGTAGTCGATGACGTAATAGACGAAGACGTGGTTGAGCTTTCCTGGGCACAACAGATGGATCTAGAGGACGAGTTGTTAGCAGAAATCGAAGCTGACAAGCAGAAAGAAGCACCGCCTACTATGACGACTGATGACGCACTCGCACATCCATTACGACCACCGCTCAATAGGACGCTGCCAACTTCTCGACAACCTCAGCGCATACCACTTGCTCATGATCGAGCCAGACTCGACTCGTCTCGTCGACTTAAGCGAGCTGGTAACTTCAGATCGGACTGGCGGCATGGAAACGACCGACTGAGACTCGATTCGTCTCAGCGGCGTAGCCCGGACCGAACGGGACTCGACTCGTCCCGTCGGCCACCCCAGCCGAAAAGAAGGCGCGGTCAAGGTGCTCGTCGGAGAAGAAATGCGCGAACTATAATTGAGCAGCGAGCAGCAGCCCTTCCTTGGCAGCAAATGTTGGCGCTATCACCAACGGCTTTAGTAAAAATACGTGCTGCGGATCGTTTTTCCGTGGTTCGTGCGGTGCTTAATCCAGCGAGTCCGGCGACCAGCATCTCTGATGAAACCGTGGCAAGACTTCGGCTCCGCACTCAAAAACGTGGCGGCGGTCGAGTGTGCGATATCACGCTACGCAGCAATCTTGGCGCACAGGATGAAATATCAGTCTGCGCGAAGGTGGAACACATCATCCCGACGCCGACTCCACTGCGCTCATTAGCGCAACACACAGTGGGAGTTTTCAAAAATTTGAGGCTAGCCGACCCATCGTTTTATAAGGCATCACCGATCCAAATGGTACTTGGAGCTGACCTTTACGCGAGGTTGATGCAGCCTGGCACGATGCCTCCCCTGGTAGCAGGTCAATTGGTCGCCCAAAATACGCTGCTGGGCTTTGTAATCTCTGGCGTCACCCAGTAACAAACTGCAGCCGATTAGTCTTAAGGAAAATGAATTGTTATTTATGAATTTGAATTTTAATTGTTATATATACATAAGTTGCAAATGAAAATAATATATGAATTGTAAATGGTAATATGCGCTTTTCGCAGTAATACTGCAAGGCGGGCGGAATGTTCACTCCGTTCGCCCATTTGGCAACTCTTACCACTTTCGTCAAAAAGCTCTGCTCACAACTTCGAATTTTCTGAAGTTCGTGAGAGAATCGATGATGGTTCTTCTCTTAGCGATCCTCATAGACGATAGACGGTGGTAAGTTGAGTTCCTGCAAAGATTTTAATAAAACATTTTCTAACACAATTTGTATGCTTTTTATTTTCACGCCCTTTGGAAACCAGCCCTAAAATCTCCCCGAGCTCATCAGTCCATTATATTCCAATATTGTTTGATGCTGTCGTCTGATTTCGACTTGTCTTCGTTCAAACCATCTTTTATCGTTTTTATTAAATTCTGCATGAAATTGTTTAGTTGTTTTTGTACTGATTGGTTTGTTTTTGATGTAACTAACATTATTAAATTGCTGGGATTCCTTGTCGATTTGTAAAATCTCGACGCAGCTTTGAGTATAAGAGTCTTCTGGTGCCCTGGATAGCGTGTCGGCAATGTACATTTCGGTGCCTTTCTTGTATTTGATAACGAAATTGTATTTTTGTATTTCCAGAATCATTTGTTATAATCTTTTCGGAGTTTTCAACAGCGGCTGATTGAATATGATGACTAGCGGGGAATGATCATTTGCGATGGTTATGTTTTTTCTCCCACATTCATATGTACTGGTGGAATCGTCTGCATGCGAATAGAATAGCATCTCATTTTCTCTTTGCGCATAGTTTTTTGGGCTGGTGTTAGCGTTTTTGATGCATATATTATATGGTGGCCGTTATGTAGCAATGCACTGCCTAGCGCAAACGAAAATGCATCGGTCTGATATGTTTCTTATGAACTTGCTCAGATATCTTATAAGTCCCAGAAACCTCAGTGTATCTTTTTTATCTTTGGGTGTTGGCATATTTTTTATTGCTGAAACTTTACTCGTGTCTGGTTTTATGCCATCACTCGAAAGTATGTGTCCGAAAAATTTTATTTCGTTTTGGCAAATCGTAATTTTGTCACGGTTAATTTAGAGGTTTTCCTGCCGAAGAAGTTTTAGTAGTTGCTCCAGGTTTTTGTTGTGATTGCCTGTTGCGACTTCAGTGTTTTTGCCTTTGCCGAACACTAGGATGTCATCGGCGATACAAACGACACCCTTCTGGTTTTGTCGCATTTGAAAAACTTCCATTGCGGGCTTTATACTAAATGGAACATGTTTGAATCTATATTTGCCATACGGTGTCCAGAATGATGTTAGTTTGCTGGTACTTTCGTCCAGTGGCAGATGCCAAAATCCATGCTTAGCGTCCAGTATTGAGAAAATTTTTGCATCTGCTAGTTCTGCTAGAACTTCTTCTACGGTTGGTAATTGGTACTTTACATCTTTGAGGGCTGCGTTCAAATACTTTGGATCGATACATATTCTCAATTTGTTGTGCTTTTTTACCAAGACGAGGTTGCTGGTCCACTCAGTAAAATTTGGATATTTTTTGATGACGGCCATATTTTCCATCTCCTGTAGTGTTGATTTCAGTTGTTCACGCAAGGCCATCGGGATTCTTCTAGGAGGTTCGTTTTGGGAAGTGGTAGTGTTATCGATTTCGAGGGAAATGTTTCCTTTTAATTTACCTAGACCCTGAAAAACGTCTTTGTAGGCTTCGACGATTTTATATGCCTCGGCATCAGATGTATTTTTTTCGATGATTTGCATATCTCAATAAGATTTAATCGTTGGCACGTTTGTAGTGACAGTAGGGGGCAATGACCGCTTTTTATAACGTATAACGATAGTGTGTAATCGGAGTTTTGGTGTTTAATGTTTATATTCGTTTTGCCTATGGGTACGATTTGTGGTCTTCACACTATTTGTAGTTTCGCCTTTGTTTCCGTTATTATAGGTGTTGCTTTTATTTTCTTTAGATTTTGTATGCCGATGATGCATGTTACTCCTGTATCTAGTTGAAATTTTGGAATGTGGTTATTGTTGCTGCTGATGACGTTAAGTTTTATGTAGAGGCCTTTTTCTTTCCGTATTGACTCGAATGTTTGTAATACGAATTCGTCGCCCTCTGATTCGGATGTTTCGTTATTAATGCTTGTTACTTTAACGGACGTTCCATCTTTGCTATATCTCGTTGGTTTCGACAGGCACGCGTTTGCCCAGTGGCCCTTTTTGCCGCAATTTTTACATATGGAATATCTCGCTTTGCATTTTTGCAGATTCTTGTGATATTCCATGCCACAATATTTACACATTTCACAATATTTACACATGCCACAATATTTACACATATTACACAGTAATAGACTATCGAAAGCTCAATGAAGTTACAAACGATGGTAAATATCCGCTTCCAAACATTGATTCAATTTTGAATAAGCTCGGAAGAGCACAGTATTTCACGACTCTAGACTTAGCGAAAGGATACGACCAAATATAAGTAAAGCAAGAGGACCGAGAAAAAAAAGCCTTTGTAACACAACATGGACTTTATGAATTTATAAGGATGCCATTCGGTTTAAAAAACGCACCAGCCACTTTCCAACGGCTGATGAGTGATATCCAAAACATGTGTCGTGTATTTAGACGATATCTTAATTTTCAGCACATCATTAAGTGAACACATCAAGGCAGGAACATTTTTAAAATAGCTGAAAGTAAAAATTCAAAAATTCAAGTAGATAAATGTAATTTTCTAAACAGGGAAACTGAGTTTCTTGGACATATTTTAACAAAAAAAGGGGATTCAAGCCAAACCCCAATAAAATTAAGGTTATTGAAAACTTACAATGGCCTAAAACGGAAAAACAAATTAAAAGTTTTTTAGGAGTAACTGGTTACTATCGAAAATTCGTAAAAGATTACGCTAAGGTAGCCCAACCTCTTACTAAATATCTGAAGAAAGGATTGAAAGTTAACCTTAAAGACCCAACATACATCGAGGCTTTCGAAAAACTCAAAACATTAATAAGTACACATCCAATTTTGCGTTATCCAGATTTTGAGAAGCAATTCACCTTGACAACGGACGCATCAAACTATACGATAGGTGCAGTTTTGTCACAGGAAGAACACTCCGTGTGTTATGCCTCAAGAACTTTGAATAACCACGAAATAAACTATTCTGCACCAGACAAAGAGTTTCTCGCAATAATGTGGAGTGTCAATTACTTTACACCATACGTCTATGGAAGAAAGTTCAAAATTTTAACAGACCACCAACCAATCAAATATTTACATTCCAAATACAGAGGAAAAGATATGTCACCACGACATCAAAGATGGTTGTTAAAATTAATAAATAAAATAATATTAATTTGAAATAGAATACTTAAAAGGTAAAGAAAATAAAGAAGCCGACTTTTTAAGTAGAACAGAAAATAGTGAGGACACTATTTTAGAAAAAATGAAGGGTAAAGATGAGCATATTTTAAATTTTTTAGTTAACAATATAGAGGATGATGAAACAATGGCAACAGTGCATTCAGCCGAAGAAAATTTAAACGATCATTTTTATATTAGGGAAGAGATAGTTAATAAATATAAAACTCAAATTATTTTAACGAATAAAAAAGAATTCAAAACCTTACATGGAAAAAGAATTATTTTTATTTCCGAGCATGACTTTGATAGAATGAGCGAAATATTTCGAAAATATATCGGAAAATGTAAGATAGGGATATTTTCAGAAATATCAGAACGCAAATACAATATAGTGCAGGAAAAGCTTATTGAAATGTTTTCAAATGATAATAAAATAGAATTTATTAAATGTACAATGAGAGCACAAGATATTGAGACAGAAGTTGAAGCAGTGAAGCAAATCTCTTTATATCATGTAAGAGAAAGCGTACACTCAGGTATTCAGGAAACATACAACCAAATAAGAAATAAAATGTATTATCCGAAATTATTGGAACTAATTCAAATTGTAATTAATCAATGTGAAGTATGTCAAGAAATAAAATATGACAGGAGTTCTATCAAACCAAAACTGAAGTTTACGGATATAAATGATATTATACATATCGTAACGTATGTATGTCATGAAAGGTTGTCATTTCTTAACAGTTGTAGACAAATTCTCGAAATTCGGTGCAGCATATCCACTGAACGATAGAAATCATATTACGATTATGAAACAACTAGAAGACCATTTCGCAAAATTAGGGAAACCTAGGAAAATAGTAGCAGACAATGAATTTAAAACCACAAGATTAAAAGCTTTTATGGATTGTGAAAATGTGGAACTTCACTTAACAAAATCTTATAGCCATACAGGCAATGCTGATGTTGAAACATTTCACAATTCTATAGCAGAAAAGTTTAGAATTTTATATAAGTTAAACAAAGGACTATCAGTTAAACAACTCATACAAAAAGCCATTCGAAATTATAACGATCGATTTCATTTAATAATAAAGTGTACCCCAAATGAAGCCCATAATAACAAAATAGATAAAGAAAAAGTAAGAAAAAACTTAGAAACAACAAAACGTAAAAACATAGATAAACTAAATAGTAAAAGAAAAAATTACGAGGAAAGAAGATCTGAAGGATTTATTAAAAATTATAAAGCTGTAAAGACGTCCACCCGTGTAATACTAAAAACCCCTTAAAATTTGCAGGTATTCAGGGTGATGATAATGACTACATTGATATGGACACAACCGACTAAAGGACTGCTGACATTTACAAAATTAACGGATCAGGTAGGATTCATAGACTTTCAAATTCGAAATCAAAATATAGTCAAGGATACAAATATAGTATTACACTTAATTAATGTAGAAGAAATAGAAAGTGTAGTTAACGAATTGACCGACAATATTATTCTAATGAAAACGAACAACAAGGACATTTTACATGCGGAGTTATTAGAAGCTAGAAATAAATTAATGACGTTAAGACTGAGCCCAAAAAGAAAAGCAAGGGGTTTAGTAAACGCAATAGGTAGCGTAGGATAGAAAAGAAATTGAAAAAAAATTTAATGTTATAAATAAGATGATAGATGAAGAATATGAACAGCATATATATTTAGATCAAATGACGAAAATTCAATTGTTAAAAAATAAAATAGAGCAAATACAAGATAATGTAGTTTCAGCAAAATATGGGATTGTGAACCCAAATATTCTAACAAACCATGAAATTACCAAATTAAAATATTTGCAATTAAGAACTGCAATCTTTAATAACACTAATTTGATATTTGGCATTAAAATACCAAGAAATTTCATACATGCTAAGATAAGGAAAATTGTACCAATACCAAATAAAAATCAAAAAGAAATAGAAGCAAAAATAGAAAAAGTTTTCACCTACGAAAACAAAACATTGCAATTTGAAGAAAATAAACATTATAGACAATGAAAATTCAATACCCATTGTTTGATAACAAAAAGTTGTAAACTCGTAACAAATAAAGAATTAGAAATTATAGATTTAGATGAAAAATTACTAATTGTTAAAAATGCTAATAACTTGTTAGTTAATAGCACATGTAATAAAAATGAAATTTATTTAAATGGAAATTATGTAATCAAATTTAATAATTGTTCAATAAAGATTAATGATTATTACTTTGCTAATCCATTTGAAACGGTTGAAGGAAATATTATGAACATGAAATATGAAGATTTTAAAAACTTTACAGAAAAGATCACACTGGATCAGTCAAATAGCCAGACAAAAGGTGAAAAACAAAATTAGTAAGTTCATAATATTTCCCAGAATCGAAATATTGTTGGCCAATAAGTTAGTTACTGCTAAGTAAGCATTTATGTAATAATTGTAAGCAAATAAGTATTAATGCTGAGTTATCAGATATGTATTTGTTTGTAAGCTTTCATTAATTTAAAGTTGAAAATAAAAATTCAGTTTGATTCCAACGCTTACATCGGTGAGTTTTACTCCGCTACCGTGGAAAGTGATTTTTTTTTTTAAACCGCCCCTTACCGGCCCAACTACGAAAATCGTGCGTATCTGGGCTTCGACATTCGTGCATTCCGTCTATCACAACATGGTCGATTTGGTTTCATGTTTTACTATCTGGAGACAGCCACGTAGCCTGATGTATATTCCTATGCTGTAACCTGGTACTACAGACTACCATGCGCCGGCGAAGTCGATCAGTCTCAATCCGTTATCAGACGTTTCGTCGTGGAGACCGAATTTTCCGACTATGGAACCAAAGACGCCCTCCTTGCCCACCTTGGCATTAAAATCGCCTAGCTCGATTTTTATATCTTATTTGGGACAGGATTCGAACGTGCGCTCCAAGAGTTCGTAGTAGCGATTTTTGGTCTCATCGTCCTTCTCTTCCGTCGGGGCATAGGCGCAAATCAGGGAGATGTTGAAAAATCTTGCCTTTATGCGGATTGATGTCTACGTCGTTATAAAACTCGTAAGACTCATCGTTCCAAAGTTGCGGTGTTCGCCATCGCATAACTCTTCATTGTTATTGGATTTAATGGACGATCCTATGAAGTCCCCTACTTTTTCAAAAATGTAACTGTCAATATTGTCGATAATATAGTAAGATAGCCGGTCGCCCGTAGTAATGGAAATTTGGCGTGGTTTTTTCGTTTGAAACTGCTAATATATGCTATTTAAGTTTTAATGTATTTTTTTAAATGAAATATTATATTTGACAACGAAATTAATATAGTAGGTATGTACATACATACATATGTGCATGCATACAATATTAAAACAAGAATATCACCATAAGCGGATGTGAACAACTGTAATAGATCTGCGTATAAGTAGGTAGATGAATACAAAGTTTAGTTCATATGCTTGTAAATATGTATTTATGTTAGTGCGTATGTAAAAAATGGTCATACGACATCTTCGAATTTGTAAAACTCTAGCTAATTGCTTTGACCAACCAATGTGTTTCCAACACTTAATGTTGCATAACCAATATTATTAAGCACCTTGTATCAGAGTGTATGAATGCTGCAACTGACAAATTATATCCGTGTATAAAGTCAGCAAAGCAAACACAAATGCATACATACATATGTATGTATCTATGTACATAAATGCTCGTATGTACGTTTGCAAGAGTTGGTTTGCTCAAACACTTTGCTACTGCTGGTGCAATAACGATTTTCTTCGGAAGCCTGTAAGATTTTGTATGCCTGACAATTCTGCGAAAGTTGAGTGAGGTGTGAGTCTTACTTGTTGTCTTCATTACCAATTGTTCATCTTCGGGAACACATCTTCAGAAATGCATTGCTAGTGGAGACTGCTCTTTGCCAATGGCAAGCGATATATATGACGAGATATGGCTTGCGAGCTATCACAGAAGATGAAATGGTGAGTTTGATAGTTGCATTTTAATACATTTCATATGCCTGCAGCAGACGTCACAGCTTTCATGTCACATCTTGATGAACAGTTCGTGGTATCCACTTGAAAGCAAGCTATAATTTGAACAGGGCTTCCGCATTTTTGAAACCTCTTTGGTAATTCAATTATCCCCAAGATGTGTATATAAGATATTAAAATATTTGTCACAAACTGTTCGTACCGGCGAGATTTTTTACTAAGTTTATATGAAGTTTTGAAATATAGCTGAATATAGTTGCCTCCAGTTCGAGAAGTCAAAGAAGTTTTCTGCGTATCGGAAAAACCGGAATGCGCTTCTATAGATGTCCAACGTACATCCGAACATGGAAGCATGCATACCTACACACAGAAGTGATCGTCTAAGCGAGTAGAAAGTTTCTAAGCGAGATTCTTCAACTTTAAGCTGATTTTAGCACATGCCCCGATGTAAGAGAAGGACGATGTGACCAAAGACCCCTTCTAAGAACTCCTCGGCCGCAACTTCGAACGCTGCCACCGGCACGATACAAAATCGTGCTTGGCGATTTTAATGCCATGGTGACTAAAGAGGGTGTCTTTGGTTCCACAGTCGGAAAAATCTGTTACTACGATGAAACATCCGACAACGTTTCAACCCCCTGTTGGAGAGGAATATGAATGGAAATTTTATATCATTTATATATTTGATGAATTGTTTGTGGAAAAGATTTCTAAAGCTACTAATGTCGTGGAGCGGCTACAATGCAATGATTTAAAAATGGATATTAGAAAGTTTTTATGTAAAAGGTTGCGCCTGGAAAATTAAAGGCAAGTACTTCGACATTTTTCAATTACGTAGTTCAACTTGAATTCAATTTGTTGTGAAATGTCAGAGTTGACAACGTTGAAAAGTGTTACTGAATCGCGATTTGTATACCATACCTGAATTTTTCATTACACATTTGCAAGATCGATTTCTAAGTTTTGATGAATTATCTTATTGTAAATCACTTGAGAAATATAAATACATTTTACATGATTCTGTCCGAGAAATATGGACGAGTGAGGTTCAACTTTGGAGAAAAAGCATCGTTTGTATAAGTATTCGCAAATTCATTTGAAGCTTTCGATATTTGTAACTCCAATGCTTTTCCAAATCGACGGGTCCGGGCGAGTTCTCATGTCGAAAGCCTTATTTAAGAATAGCGCAACTCGCAGTTGCTCGCGCTAATCATCGCATCTTAAAACTCACATGACATTGTATCGCATCTCCCAAACGCCCATTCATAACATCGCAAGTCTACGCGATGATATTAAACTATCGAACTATTGAAGGGTTTCGTGCAAAGTCTCAACTCACTTTCCTTGCTTCATTCTATCTTAACTCAGCGACATGCATTCTAAGTATCGTATCTCCCGCGGCTCGCGACCTTACTATCTCAACTCGAAAGCCTGGAAACATTTCATCTTAACTTATTCGCAGTTAAAACATTTTAACGTAAGTAAATTTTTAGCAGTTTATGAAAAATACACCATAACGTTTATCAAAGCTTTCAGATTCTTCTAAAACAAAATTTTAGACAAAAATATTATTTCGTTGGTCGATAGAGTTACATTTAAAAATAAGAATAATGATAACAAATTACATAATCATGGAAGTGAGTTCTCAACACAGTAGAATTTTAAATACTTGCCATTGAAAGAAAGTTTTAACTTTGCGCCTCCTAAAACTTATTTGTGGTCAACTATGAAAGAAGATCATCCCAAGAGAAGCTAGTTTCTCTCAATATTTATCGCAATCTGGATTTTAATGTTGACTCAGTATTAAAAGAATTATTATCTGTGTCTCGGCGAATTTCATTATTGAAAGTAGAATAATTTAGTTAATTTTTTTTGAGTTGTGCTGAATTATATCGACAAATGAATACATTATGCTTTATACTCTTTATAAAACAAGAAAACCTCCGGCTGGCCCTGACACAGATATATTTCAAAGCAATAAAACCACATTCCACTTCATTTATCCATTGGATTAAGCGAGTCCCAAAACTGCCAGTAAATGAAGTTTGAACAGTTCTGGGAACTGCCTAACAGCGGCAGCAACGACTACTTTGAAGAAAAAGAAAAACTTCAACTCCCAATCAATAATAATAAAAAACAACAAAACTGACTGGTTGTTAGATACGCTATTCAAACACGGCGGCGAGGAAATGATTAAATGCAAAATATAGTTGGACGTATGCGTGCCTGTTCATAGGAATTAAAGTGTACTTTGGGCAATCCACAAGAAGAATGGATTTCCGCCAGCTATTACCGAAAAGTCTTCTTAACATCGCTGATAAGGTTCTTTCGTGCGTATCTTGTGAAGAATGAAATACCGCCGTCAATGAAATGAATTTAACTTTTCTGTGTAGCTTCTGACCTAGTAAAAAACTTTTTATGAAATTAACAGCCATTAGAAATTGGAAGGACCTTTCCGTTTTGTTTGATATCAAACAAGGTGAAGCCTGATAATTAAGAAGTTAACTCGAGCTACAGAATTTAATCAATGAGGCAACATGTTTTATAAGAGGGACGGTGTTAGTTCTGCTTTCGCCAAATAAGATAGGGAAGCGAAGTGAACAGGCTTGGTGGGGAACGAAGTTCTGGCAACACTGATGAAAGCAATTTATGAAATTTTTTGAAAATTATGAGTGCCTTCTTATTAGGAAACGGGTAGCTTTTGAGTCATAACAATTTTTATTTGCATTCGCAGATCGACTGAAGAACCGAAAGTTCTTTTAGAATTATTGTACATGGATAACTATGTTACACACCAAGTATGGACAATGAAGTCACGCTGTCTATCGACATTAATTTGTTGCAATAAAATTTGCAGGTTGCATGAATTAAGCAAGTCCAGCTGCATCAAAAACCCGCTAATATGAATTAGTCGCAACAATTACTAAGCAAATAAAAGTAAGCATTGACATGCACGGCAAAACATAACATATGCTTATATGTACATATGTATAACTGAGAATATCGACTTTTTTGAATATGCAGCTCTATCTAAACAAGTGTTTGTAGATACATACTAACACTACTCTGCGTTCGCAGGTGTGGGGTCCATAACAACTCGATTGTCGATTAATTGACCGACTTACATGGCGAAAATGTCGCCTAACCTGCTAACCGAGCTGCTAAAGCGGCGCGGTGCATTGACTGGACAAACAAACAAGTCGACAACAGACTTGGCTGGCTAACTTAACAGCAAGCAACCTGTCGGGAAGCGTAGTAAGTAGGTCTAACCTATCGAGTGAGCTTAATGGTGGTTTGCCACCGGTGACGTTGGTGACAAGTGAACGCGCCAAAACCGAAGGCTTTATGTGACAAAAATAAATAGGCAAAAATACATATAGTAAATTGTTATGTATGTATGTGGGCATACAATTCAAAGAATATCAAAGAATGTAATACATGCTTATACTAAAAAAAATATGTTTAACATTAAAAAAATATCAATAAAAATGTTGTTTGCCTCCAAGATAACGTTGCCAAAGCGGTGGCACGTTTTCTTGTGAGTCGCACCGTGCTGCAAACAAAGGAAAAAAGACCAGACGAGTTCGCGCACCTGCGTACGCCGCACCTGAGCCACGTCTTTGAACAAGCAACGCACTTTTCTATGATCCACGCACATAATTCTTATGTATGTATGTAAGTATATGAATATATATATGTAGGTGTGTAGGTTTATGCGTAACATGGGGTATAGATCGTGTGGAACTACACTGCAAAGAATACTATAGATCCGATGCTAGATATGCATGAAATTTCCTGCGCTCTCTCATATAGTATATACATATGTATGTACATATGTATGTATGTATGTATGTATGTTACTACACTTGCGTATAGTCTGCGAGGCTATTTCGTTCGTTTCCCATTTACCAATCTATCTCTCCCTTTGTTTATGTATTCGTGGCATTGTTGTATGACAGGAAAAGAAAAAAAAACAATTGTCAAAGGATGCTTCAGAAGTGTTGTTAGATGTCATAAATCGTTATCGTACACGAACATCAGGTGA
This sequence comes from Philophylla caesio, assembly GCA_963971545.1. NCBI lineage: Eukaryota > Metazoa > Arthropoda > Insecta > Diptera > Tephritidae > Philophylla > Philophylla caesio. The sequence continues at coordinate 63,716,885 of OZ020608.1, read as the reverse complement.
ATGTACTCTCCATAATGCTTGTCGATCTTCTATTGTTTTACGAATGTTGTTGCATGTCGCACTTACTTTGGTGGTTAGCTGCTGTTGGCGTTGTCACCTTCATGCCTTCGCACTTAAACAAATGTTCCTGTTGTAATATGTTTCTGCCATAAATTACATGTCAAGGATCGTTTCCTGATCCAGCGAAGTGTGTGCTCGGGCATTATAATAAAGGATATAAAGTTTGTGAAGAGGAAGAACATTTAAAGCGGAAGCAATAAAATAGCTGACGAACGAGAGAAAAACTTTAACAAATCTAAAATAAATTTTCACCACCAGCAGACGACTATGTTCTTATAAGAATATTGTATGCCACCCGGCATATTAACAAGTTTTGACATTTTATTTTTTATCCATTTCGTTTCTAATAGTTTTTCTACTTAAATTGGTATAGTTTATTTTACATCTTTGGTAGGATTGTGAGACATTTCACATGTTTCTTCCATTGGTCTTAAAAATAAAATAACATCTTTGGCTTGGAGTTAACTGCCATTCTTAGTGAATACGATTATTATAATTATATCAACTTCACATTAGCTACATAAAATGCATAAATCTTAATTCTTGATTGTGAATTTTTAATTGGTTTTATATAAAATTAAGTAATATCCATGGGATCGTAGTTATCCTTGCCCCTATTAAATATTCCTTCTGCTCTTCTGACCATGTGGAATAATATATCGTTAACGAAACGTTATTATATACGACTTTTTTCATCTCTTGGTCATTACTATGTGTATTTCATGTATTTTATATTAAAGAATAATTGATGAAAAGGGTAGTACCAGCAAAACGACGTTGAGGGTTTGTTGCTGAATTCAGAGTATGTATTGGCAAAAATTTATGTGAACATCAGAAAATCAACCGGCCAAAGCACAAAAGTGAATGTATCATTCAAAATAAAAAGAAGAAAGTTTCGGCTCAACACGAATACTTCCCACATACATATATATATGTATATATAAATCTCTGTTCTACTGTTTTACTTAATAGGAGGATCGCTCCTTCAAATAAGCCTTGTTTTGAATGTCTATGACAATTTGAAAAGAAGCATCTTGCTAATTATTTATGAAACCACATTTTATTAAATATAAACAAAGCTTTCATCCGCAGATCATAATTAGGAATAACAGTTAATTTGTACATAAACACATAAGTACTTATATGTATGCATGTTCGTTGTGTTATGTCATTTTTCAAGATGTTTCACTTCGATCGTTTAAAAAGTTTCGATTGTTCAGGCTATGGATAATTTTGCGATAATTTGTGATAGTTCCCTCTCGTTCAATGACTTCGTTAACGATGGCAAACTTTCTTTTGTTTCACACATCTTTAATAGAACGGATGTGAGTAATGCCAGACCTGTATCCAATCTTTTTAAAACGTCTTAACTGTTTGAATGTATGGCAAAATATAAGATACATTCGCGGTTAAAGGATGGCTCTGTCACTCAGATTTAAATGTTTTCTCAGAAGACTATTTACCAGCTTTTCAAAAGGACTTCCAAATCGATATTGTATATATAAATTCATCTATTTAAAGCGTTCGAAAAAGAGGCGCATAGGTTTATGGTTGTCCTTGACTATTCACAGTGTTATTCCTTCATGGCATCGTCAGGTGTCACCCAAGACAATATTTTAGCTCCATTCGATATACATATGGTATATATGTACATAGCTGTTTTTGCACGATCATTTTATATTTATTTGGAACTAACAACAGAGGCTTTCTTCTATTATAAAAACTTCATTTAAAACACTAGAGCTTTGAGCTCATTTTGATAAAGTTTTTTTTCCTAAGTTCTAAAAATTGCTTTCCATTGAATATATGAATTGCTTTCATATCACTTTCGCCAACTGTTTTTCACTTTCTTATTTTATGTCTAATTACTTATTAGTTACGGTTTCATCGAAACGCATATATAAACCGATTTTGAATACGTCTAGAAATGCTTCACTGAATTCACACACACTCACTTTGAAATCGGTATTTCATTTCTCATTTCGGTTAGAAGGAGCATATAAAGGCCTAGATTTATCGATGCAAAATTCAAATCAGCTAATAAGCTAACAATATGGTTTCACTGGGCACGCTATAAAGTCGAATGTATAAACAGTAGCTAATAAAGGGTATATGCTATGCTTGCATTTGTCAGTCGCATTATTGCATAGTTTTTACATCTTTTTACATAGAAGTTGCTCTACATGGCTTTTTTGTTGCTTACATCAGTATTTGAAATTATTCGTGGTGTTGTGGACTGCCCCACATTTTTTATACGGATTTATTTTAACACTCCAACTAGAGCGGTGCGTAATTTATTTTATACTAGCTTCTTAAGAGCATTGTGACTTTGCTTCCACAAAACACTCATTCCTTATCCTGCTAATTACTATTATAATATATTTCAAGAGGATATGGTTTATTAATAAACCATACAACTAATTGTATAAAAGAAAATTATTGGTTATGATTGTTATAAAAGAGCTTAAAGGAAAAAAGGAAGAATCTAATCTTATAATCTTGAAAACAAACCTTTTTACACAACCACATTTGAAGGGTAAAAGAGAAGAGGTAGCTTAGACCTACTAATTATGCTTTAAGGTGAATATGATGTCTCTTAGGATACCTATAAATTAAAATTTTAGATATTCAGTAATACTATGCTTGTAAAATATCTGTATTTGGTGAGGCAATTTGTTTCTGTTGACTAATTGTATACTTGAAATTAACAAATGAAAATGTGCCCTTCATTCGTTCGAATTTGCAGAAGTGTGCAAACTGTTTTAAATTGTGCTCCCGGAAAAATTTTCGAATTTTCCTCACAATGTCTAGAACAGTTGCCATAAGCTATTGCAACTGCCTTTTTCATCACCTGACACAACATCATAATACAACTACATAGAAATTGTCGTACATATGTACGTCTATAACGAATATTAAATTAGAAAATATATACAAAATTTATATGAATGTACATACATTAGTACATATTAAAACGTGGCTTGGGATGAGTAAAGCTATTGATAGGCATAAGTGCCCGAATCGAAACCCATTATTAGCGGCACACAAATCAATGGAGAGTTCAATGCCGCATTAGCTAAAGCAACATAAAAAACAAGGGCCACAAAGGAGAACTAAAATCAGTGCATACACACATATACAATTTTCTTTTGATGCGGTAAAAGATTTCAAATTTAAATGTTCCCATAGTATTTATGCTGAGCGGGTAAAAAAAAAAGAAAAAAAATTATAAACAAGAGCTGGTGCAGGCAACAAAAAATTGTTCATAACATTAAGTATCAGTCGCAACTAAAATTTATTGATACAACTGGTCAGCGGACAGCATACCAAGAGCAACAACAAATAGCAAAAACTATTTAGATAATATAGTGAAATCCAAGCAAAACGAACAGAGTGAAAGTAAGTGGAAGATTTGTCGCTCAAAACCCCCTAAACAAAAAATTATCAAAAGCAATTACAAAAACAAAAAAGGTAATAAATTGAACAGAGTAACTTTATAGCACCCATAGTAGAAAAGGTAAAATACAAAAGGTACAGCGAAAACAGTTCCCCGCTAGTTTAGTGTGACCCGCGGAGAAACTTCCATTGGATACTAAGCAATTGCGTGGACACAAATTTCGTTATCACCGCTAGTGAGCTGCAGAGCAACAGAGTATAAACGAATGGCCAGCCGGCCGACTCTGATCCACCGGAAAACAATGGCCGGACAATGGGAAACAACATGTACATACGATTATAAGTGAAGAGAAGAATATCCATTGCGGGGCAATGGAACTCAAAAGCAAAAAATGCCGAAAACTCATAAATTTGACTTTTCACTGGTTTAATCTGTGGAAAGAAATTCCCATTTGACAGCTACCGGTGGCCGAGAATCGAGCTGGAGTACGACTCGAATTGTGGCTAACAAAAACCTACAACAATTATAATAAAGCTAACTAAAAATCAGTTAGCGCAGCGGAGGAAAAGATATCCATACCTTTGAGAAACTAAAGGACACAAAATGAAAACTCAAATAATCCCGTGGCTCCAACTACATATGCAAGTATGGATATGTGTACATTTAAAAAATTTTAAGTAAATATTTATGTATGTGGGTGTGTACATCTGTGTGTGCATTCGGCTGTTAGTATGCATTAGAGCGTATGGACTAACTAACAACAAACCGCAGTGTAGCAAAGTGCAGCTAATATTGAAGTAAAGTACTGATTGTACATCAGAATAAAACCTTAGATCATCTGATTCGCTGCTGCATCAGGTTAATAAATTAGTACGAAATTGAAATTATTATAACTACACATAGCGTCACCAACGTTTTTAAAAGCAACTAAAGCTTACATTTGTACTCAAACATATTATGATTTTAGGAGAAGAAACATCAAAAGCCTTAACCCTGCACTAAACCTTTTACCGTGAAGTATTCTTACTCCGACGCGCCGAGAGCCGATTGCGATACGACTAATTTTCACTACATGTGATTCAAATAATTTTAAGAATAGCAAAGCAAAAAGTGCAGAGATGATTCCACCTTATCATCCTTCAGGCAGCTGTTTATACCAATAAAAATAACATAATCGTAGACCATTTTTTTCTAATACTGGACGCCCCTTTGCTGGCAATGGCAACCCGCACCGGAATTTCTGCCATGCAAAAGCTTCACATAAAATAAATCTGATGTTCGTTCATATAATAGGAACTTTATAATGTAATTAAATTCGACTTTTAAAAAGGTGACAATCCTCTGCACAATATTGCGCTGCAGCTTCTCCTCCCCAAAACAAACCGAATGACTGGTATATTTGAATTCGAGTTTTGGCAAACCTATTTCAAACATATCTTTAAACCTTCCCCTCACCAATACCTGTAATTTAATATTTCATATAACCTTAACCATTAACCTTCTACAAAAATATAAGCGCCAACTTCATCTTGACGACACATACCTTTCAGCACAAATATGTATGTATTTTAATAATTTCTACAACATGTGTATAAATATATTGAATTCAAATTTTCATACAGGTGACAATCTTCTTTAAAATATATGTAGCTATGCACTTTCCTTCGCTGCTATACCGCTTGCCACCCGTATTTTAAAATTTAATATTTTATTTTTTTTCGTCTTTTCAAACAGTGGGCAACCCTGTTTAAGATTTGGATATGAAACCAGAGCTATACCATCTCGGTGTATAAACTTATAACTGAGCAAGTTCGAATGTTTTTTGCATTTGTATACATCACATCTGTTTTCGAGAAAACGCGCCCTAAAGTTTTGAAGCTGTTTTTTATAAATAGAAGAATTTGGATTCGTCTATTCGTCAAGCCAAGTTGTCAAATCCCAAATTTCAAAGAAACCGAAATTGGATCAGACCTCGAAGAAAAATTTGAATACTTCTACTCATCAGGAGAAGGCACCAAGGAAGAGAAAGAATAATCATCCATCACATTCCACTGAACCCAAAAATGGGAAGGAGAGTAATAGAATGGGCCCTGTAATTTCAGAAGAATCGGATAAGGAGAACCTTGAGACTAAAACATGAAAATCTAGACGAGAAAGACCTAAAATTCATGACCTTCTCTACGAATATTATTGAGGTATTTTAATTTTTGCTATTATATTTATACTTCAGGAGATTATATTTTATTAAAACGGTTCTAGGTTCACCATAATATTCAGAAAAGAAGACTCAGTTTTGAAATGTCAAGAAAAAAAGGTTACACTGTCAATGTATTGATTTTTAAATATACAATTAAACATGACATCTTTATACTTTTCATCTTGAATTTAACTCCAGTTAGAAATATTTAAACTAAAGAATTAAAAAAAACTAAAATAAGTTAACAGACGATTTTGTTATTTATCCATTTCTGAAATAACAAGTAAGAGAAGCTAAATTCGGGCGAAATCGATTTCTATATACCCTCGCGATGTATTTTTGTATGAACGATGCCCATAATTACATAAAACCCCGTTTCTATGTTTCAAATTTTCTACGATAATAATAGCGATATCAAGGAAAATATGTCCACCAAATTTTGTGACGATAAATAATACTTCCGTTATATGGGAGGTGGGCGTGGTTATTGACCGATCTTGACCATTTCCAATACCAACCTACCCTGTCCAAAGAGCCATCTATGTACGAAATTTCATTGAGCACCTCAATTTTTACTCAAGTTATTGTAACCACGGACAGACGGACGGGCTAAATCGATTCCCCTTTTCATTATGATTATTTAAGTATATATACTCGTATGTCTATATCTATCTCGATTATGTTTTGCTGTTAGAAACCACCGTTATGCGAACAAAGTTATAATACCCTTGTGTACAAGTACGCGCGGGTATAAAAATCTATCACACTATCGTTTTTAAAAGTTTCCTAATGTTGATTTCTTAAGAGGGTGAATAGGAAAATGTATCATACTATTACTCGACATTCGGTTACATATTGTATTTTATTCTTTGAAATACGTAAAAAAAATAACCCTTTAATGTTTCTGCAAAAAATATATCAATATCAATATTAATTGAAACATTGACGGATGAAGTAATTGGTTATGCTGGGACAACGTTGAGTTATTCGGTTATGCCGGGTTATTGCAGTTATTCGGTTTGAAAATGTTGAGAACTCAGCCACAATATGGAATATAAAAGTACTTTTTTACATTCTTTCGAATGATTAACACCCATGTAAAATTTTGCATTTACTCGATTTTGCAAAAAAGCGACTTTTTCAATTATGTCGGGAAGCCACAGATATATGTAAATTATAGATATTTTATTGGAGGATGGTCCCGTTTGTAGAATTCCATTTCTGACTGAAATTTTTTAGGGAGTGGGCGGATCGTTTATTTTGCATATGGTTAAAGCAGTTCACGACTTCCCGGTGTTTTCACAAAGGTTTCCTCCGGGTAGCTGCCGAAAAACCGTTTAAGTGAGAAGGCGAACCTGGTGAGGTCACAGCTACAGATTCGATTTAAGCGCCCATCAGAGTCCCTCTTGGAGCAAGCGGCTCGATATATAAATATGCCAATTCCAAGTCCCCAAAGTTGGGCGTGGTTATGGTCCGATTTCAAAAATTATTGACGGTAATGCTAATGGTATCAAGGACAATATGTTCACCAAATTTTGTGACGATACCTTACATCGTTAATGAGGTACCTACAGACGTTTTATATAAGTGGGCGTAGTAACGCCCATTTTTCAAAAAAGCGATATTGAAAATTTGTTCACCAAATTTTGTGACGATACTCTATACCGTTATTGAGATACAGACATTTTTTTCTAAGTGGGAGTGGCAACGACTATTTTTTAAAATTACATAAATACCTAAGCTTATAAAACAAAAAATGTGTCGGCTTAGAGATACTACATAAAGATACCCTACCAGAGTGTAAATATTTGTGAAGGTTATTTTATTTTGTCACTACATTTTATGTGTATGTACATAAATGCTATAAATTGTAAACTTACGGGAATTAAAAAGACAAAAACCATCCTTTATGTTGCAACTAAAGAACGTGTTAATATTTCGATGTGCAAATGTAGATATGTTATTCCACCTGGTGGATGGCTCTTAAAATGGGTAAAATATACATATCTATCCGCTCAACTAATAATTATTTATGCAAATTGACAGAGACAATGAAATGACAATTGGCTTTCTAAACTGCGGGATACCTATGTGAACCCTTTGTGATCACCGCTGTATTCACAGTGATCACGCCTTTTATCTTAAGATTAGGTCAATAGGCTGGTGATTAAAAGAAAGCGGTAAAGGTTCCACCAACTGCAACAAAAAGGTGAAGTTGAAGGCGGTTTATTTAATAATTATAATATGTTTCAGAAAGGGTCGGACCAACGAGGAGTGGCGGGGCGACTATGATATTTTCGCCCCCCAAAGTTTACGAATACGTGAAAAAGAAAATGGAACCATTTTAAATGATTTTATACATATGTATTTATCTGTTTGAAAAATTCCTGTTTTCAATCACAATGAAGCATTTTCGTGAAGGAAAATAATGTACTTATGTTCGAAAGGCAAATTTTAAGTACAGTACTTTTTGCCTCAAAAAGTATTTGAGAAAACATGGATCGGAGTCAGTTTTTCTAATATATTATTTACACTCATGAAGGCTATGTTTTCACATGTTTGACATCATATCGAAGAAATTGTTTTAACATGCACATAAATATTCATATATATGTACATAATATATGGTGTATATACTCGTACACCACCTCAACCACCTCCTCGTTAATGTTTTTAACATCACTTTCATAGTAAGGCTCATGTTCTAATCAGGGAGGGTATTCTCCAGCTCTTTTATAATGGCAGTAAAATTAGAAGCTTCAGAATATCATATTTAAGATAATATACATTATTTAGATTAATTAAAATGTGTACACATCTGACAGGATTGTCCTCTGTTGTTTGATTCTTAAAACGAGTTTATCAAAAAAGTAATTAATCAAAGTAGATTTCTTAATTTTTATTTCCTCTACCATAAAATTTAAAGCGATGACACATTTAAATAAGTCAAGAGTAAATTTGAATTACCGGAGCTGTTTTATCAAATAGTGTTACAAATATTGATATGTCGCGCCCTTGAACGGAAGATATTTATGATAAAAAATTTATAAATTTAAATTTCTATTCAATGAATTGTTTTCAACAATCCTAATCCCGGAATATTCGGGTATTAAAAGGCCGGGATCCTGGGTTTGGCATTTCTAATACATATGTAAGTACCCGTGCACATTAAACGAATATGAATAAAACCTGAATGGGTAAATCCAAAATAAAATTCTATATCTTGGGTCTTGTCTGCACTACAATCTTGATCCACGATTTAGATACAATATTCGAAAAAGACATTGTTTGCAGTTAATTTCTGAAACACTTGTCGTTCAAGAAGTGAGCGTAAAATAAATTTGATCGGCTCACTATAGCTTTTTGGACGATGCTTCATTTTACATAAGCCGTTGATAGTTTAAAGTTCAGAATAATATTTAGTTTGAATTAACAAAATAATAAAATTTTCTCAGTTTTTGATCAGACGTTATCATCTAATCATCTGATTGAAATGGAGCCAGAAGAGTTGATGAAAAGAAAGTAGAAGACCTGAGCCTGGCTAAGTCTGTTTAGATGCTGGTTTAGTTAAGCGTTTCGTAGTGGCGCGGGTTCGACTCCTCCGGAAGCCGTGAAGTAATAAGTATGATGAGGAGATGTGGAGATTTTCGAAATAGTACTAAGTTTAACTTCTACAACTTTGGGTGTTATTGTTTTTTCTATAAATTTTCCAATAAAAATTGGCCTTTAGCTCATTTAAAAACAAAGTAGTAGACCATTTGTATAGAAATTAAAATGTCTGCTTATCCACAAAAAATCATCAAACGAATTTCGTTCTTCGAACAGTAACTCGTCATAAGTATATATTTCTTTAAGTCCGCCTCTGCTTGAATACATATGTATATATAAGTGTGTAAATTTGTAAGCATGCTTGCTTATGCAGACGATCTGCAGATCTATTTATCGAGCAATTTCAGGGATATAAGTGATCTTTGTTTTAAAGTTAATAGTGATCTCTCGTCAATTATGCGACGGACGATATACAATGGCCTCAGCTTAAACAAGGAAAAATCATTTGCGTTACCTGTCTCGAAAAAGAAATTTTCTCTGAGTAGCATTCCATCAATAAACATTGGTAATGATCCTGTCAAATTTGTTAATAAAATTACAAACCTAGTATTTGCGGTTAACTCGAACCTGACTGGTACAGACCATATTAACTCGACTGTTGGTAGAGTTTATTGCACATTGCGCAATTTGAGTAGATCTGCGCACTTTACTCCTTTTCATATACGAAAGAAGATCGCAGTACAACTAATTCTGCCAATAATCACTTATTCTGAGTTGGTTTACAATAAATTAGATTCGTGCACGGCCCACAAAATAGACCTTGCCTTTAATTACATTACGCGTTATGTTTACAACCTGCGAAAGTTTGACCACATATGTATCTACTTAGAGATCTCAACTGCTTGGTTGTGATGTCTTTGAGTATCAGATAGCTCGATGTTTTATCTTCCTTTTTCGACTTTTCTCAACAAAAACACCTTCATATCTCTGACAAACTCATATTTTGTAAATCCACTCGTTCGTGTAATCTTATTGTATCAAGTTTTAATTATGTTACCTCATTATGCCACACGTATTTGGAACTCAATCCCTGCTTATTGTACCATGTTTTAATTATGTTACCTTAATTATGCCACACGTATTTGGAACTCAATCCCTGCTTCTAGAAGAAGCAACTTAAACCAAAGCAACTACAAGCATCTTCTTTATAACTATTTCTCTTCCTATAATTCTTAAACTGGTCACCTCACTACTTATAAAACTAAAACTATTCTAAGTCAATTTTAAGCATAAATTAAATCTTCGTGTTTTTTTTTTGTTTTTGTTTTCTTGTCTTAACATGTGGTTATGCATATACATATATCATACTGTTATTTGATTTTAACTTAGTTTAATATATCTTAAATTTGTATCCTTATTATTATTATATTTTGTCTTTATATATATATAACTTTTATCCTTAGTACACTACTTTAATCATCCGTTATTATAACTTCCGTAATTGTTGGTTGTGCTATAAAAGGTGTAAAACCTTATTGTACTAATCGCTAGCTTAATAAATGAAATGAAAAAATGAAAATGAATATGTACAAATATACATGCAAGTCTCTCATACATATATTATGCATATGCCACTTGTGTATTAAAAATCTGAACGCTTTACTCAATGAAAATATACCGCCAATAGGTAAACGAGGTTATGTATATAAAAAAGTCTATATGCGTACATATGTATTCACTTTTATTTTGAATAATTTTCTATATCCACATATTGGTAAATCAAACCAGACACAGTCCTTAAAAGTTTGCATGATTATGTAGGTCAAAATTGTCTATCGACACGCGACAGCCAAACTTAACTTTATAATTTTTTTCATAATAATATCCTAAAATCATCTATTGTTGCCTGCTGTTGCAATGAATGCTTTTCGTGTTTTTTTTTCATTTTAAAAGTGGTTGTTCGGTTTTATTTCAGCATGCAAATATCCGAGACAATCTACATCAAAAGTACCTACATACATATATGTATGTATACTACCCAGTCGGAAATGGGCATTTAACCTAATACGAGATCCCAGGAAAGTCATGTCTTGGATTATTCAGGTGTATGTACATCAGATATACTTGTACACTTAAGCGAATGTGATGCAAAAAAAAATATTTGAATTTGAATGAAAGTTTACGCCCTTCATTTAAAAAGAGATTATAAAATAGTGAGCCTTTGATATAATTCAAATTATCGTAGTAGCAAACATCGTACATAAGAAAGGTAAATACATATAAACCGATTTTCAAAAAGCCCCGCAGCTGGTATGAGCTGAATTTTCGTGGTAGAGTTACAAATCGTTCTCATTAAATGCTAATATTTCAGAATGAACTTCCAGTTTCTTTCCTGCTGTTTGCAGTATATTTAATAAAAATATGTTTGCAAGAGTAAGATTCCAAGGCACATGAAACTGGAAGCAGCTGAAGACCAACAGATTTTTTATCTGAATTCTGAACTATTAAATTTTATATACGATTTAGATAGTTTAGATTTTACAAAATGAAACCCAAACAAACTTTAATCATACCTCGTGAATTTTAAATAAAATAATTGTAATTTTTTTGTTGATTTCCTGCTTTACTTGGTATAAACGTTTTAGTTGACGTTAAATGTAATATACATAAACAAAAAGTGGAAAAAATAGTCAATTCAATAGCATAATTTTAAGGATAAGGGAAAATTTGTATGCAAATTTAACAATATACATATGTACGTAAATCAACATTTTAATTGCACCATAAAATGTTATTTGTAAAATATTAAGAGAAGGTAGTTATAAAATGTTTCCAAAATTTTAGTACTAGTTCCAATTTATAGCAAAATATTGAAAGAATTAAATGCTAAAACAAAAAATATCTCGGCAATCCGTTTTGAAATTTAAGCACCTATTTAGCGCTTATTGTGATACGTCAATTAAGCCAAGCAAACCCCAAGAATCTTTTGAGCTATCCGCTCCAAAAATACGCTGAAGGTAAATCAAGAGTTCACTAACCAAACTCACACACTCAGTAAGAAAAAACAAGGCTTTCTTTATTTATAAAGCTTAATCATGGTTAAGGTCTGCTGTCCGCTTTGCAAATAAAAAATGAAGATTAAAATTTAAGACATTTTTTAGAAAGTTTTTTGTTACGAAAAAGTTTAAATTGGAATATGTAACCGTTGCATTTTTGTCTTTAGAACAGTTTTTAATCAGAATTATAGTTTCTTAGAAAAATCGCGGTTTTTTTTAAATAATATCCTGGAAGTAATTCCCGTTTTTTTAGTTTTAAATTTGGAGGATTAAATAAAATATATTTCGTTTTTTTTTAATAGCATTAATTCAGAAAATTAAAAAAATCTAACGATGTCCCTATTACTATAATCGATAATAATACCGAAGTTTTATCTTTTAATATGGTTAAGATGTTTAATTGAAATTGAATTTCGTTATTTTACAATAATGTTTTATTTATATTTGATTAGAAATACAGTAATTAACTTGAAATATAATAGTCCTTTAACGAAATTATCTGCCAAAAAGGCATAGCGGAGGTTGATACATTGATTGTTGTGTATTTTACTTTTATGGTTTCATTTGTTTTATTCATATATTCATGTTCGATGGTTTACTCGTTAAAAAAACATTCTTGAAAATCATATTTTCACATAACTCATAGTATCAGATATCCTTGCGTTCATAGACATTATGTTATTATTATAAATCCTTTTCAGTTCTGCACCAGTGGAATATGGTTTACGGAGCACTTTAAGGAAACTTCATAAATAAATGTTTTTAAAATAAACTTTGCTTGCGTACAATTCTTTGTACATATCTTCGCATAATTTCTAAAAGTCACACAATACAAAATTCTCTAGTGGGAAAGTACAAGTAAGTATGAATGAATATACGCAGAATATTAAATTATGTGCTTTTGTTTTGTTTTTCTGTTAAATGTGTTAGTATTTTTTCCTTACTTGTGGTAATTTAAGGTTGCTTATGCACTTGATGCCAATTCATTGCAACGCTTATACAATTAAACCCTTTCGGCATTTACGCCGGCGAATTTTAGCGTGTTTATTGTTCAGCGTGGCGAATGACGGATGAATGAACGCAGGAATCGCCATAGCTCCAACGTATTCTTGGCAAACGGCTCCGGATCGTTTGTAGCACCTGCTACAGTGGAAGCGTAATTCACCTTTTTAAGGGTCCGTTTTGGTGTGTGAATTTTTTTTTATTATCAAATTTCAAATAACATACTCGTACATAATTTTTGGTGTTAAGTTGTAAATGCTATAAAGAGCACAATGTGCCATTGAGGGCGTTTGCATAGTAATGCAGAAAAAAATATGAATTGTTCATAAGCTTGATCTCTAAAACAAGCCTACTACTACTCTTTTTACGTTATAGCTCCATTATATTCGAGGTAGCGCTTTTCATAAAAAAAAATTAATAATGAAGCAAAAACTCACCGACATGTTGTCAAATGCCTGTAAAATGAGTAATAACTGATTAATAAATGTAGACCAGTTTAAATGAGAAAATTTTGTTAGGGAAAACTAAAACTAAAAAACTAAACTCAAGGTCACTTCTGCAAGATTGCCGGTCTTGAACCCACGCTAACTCGTAATAATAAGCCAGCAACTTAGTGCGCAGAGCTAAGCTTGCGCGGTATGACCTGTTGCTACTTTTTTTTTTGTTTCCTACTGCATAAAGTTTGATTTTCTTATATAAAATATGTACACATGTATATTGACTAATCTTAATAAAATTAAGATAAAATAATGATAAAAATAATAAGTTTAAAAATAATAATTTGGCGTTAACACTATACGAGTATATATCTTGGCAGAGCTTCTCCAACAATTTACTTTGAAAGGAATGAATTTATTGAAAAATCTTCGTACATACATACATAAATTATTTAATAAAGCGTTGAATTTTATACAAAAATGTATATTTCTCATTTCTAAATATGCGTTTACACCTTTGGTTGAGAATTCCGCAAATCAAATTCAGTGAGTTGCCATTCAAGTTCTGGGTTTCATTTTCAAATTTCGAATTTTCGATTCCAATTCAAAAAATTACATCTCGAGAATTTCCATTTCAAAAACAGAAAAGTTCAATTCAAATTCAGGTTATATTTTAAATTCTATTATTTAAATTCAGAATCACCTTTTTACACAGTTCTGACAGTTGCAAATAAAATTCAGAAACTAAAAATTGCAGTGCAAATTATCCAATTCTTTTTTATTTTTAATTCACAATTTAAATTCAGATGTTTTCATTATAAATTCAGAAATTTTCAATGTCGGTTCAGACAATTTCTTTAAGAAAATTAATTTAAGTACATTTTTGTATTTAATGTGTGCAACAGAAAGAAAAGGTAATTCTGCGAATGCGATAATGGCAGCATATTGTGTCCTTGGTTCAGGTTTGTCTTTGTCTTTAATTTTTACAGGAACAATTTTTTACTCAACAGTAGTCAACATTTTTGGACACCGCTTCTCCTGTTGCCATCGTTATGTAAGCAATAGGTTGCAGTTTGCGTAGTCCTTTACGTGGAATTTACACTAAATTGTTTGTTCCAATCGAATCATTTTATTTGCATTCCTTTGTGTCAAAATATGACGTACTTTTTACTTTTATTTAACACATACAGTTTCCGAGATATATATTTTTGAAAATAGTACTTTTTCCATATACTTCCTTCCTTAACATATCGTACGATTTATGCTTTTTTCTTGGCCTTCATATGAGGATTACAAGAAGTGGAAAAATTATTTTTAAATAAAAAAATTGTATATTAAAAAAATAATATGTTATATATTTTTCAAATTTTTTTTTTTTAATTTTTTTCTAGAAAACTGTTAATACTTAAGTAAAACCTTACGCTTTTAATTAAATTTTAAATAACTGCGAAATCGCTAAAAACGCGCGCGAAAGCCAAAATTTTTTTAAATCAAAATGTTTTTTTTTTGACAATAATTCCCAAGAAAAGTAAGTTACACTGTCATTATTATTAAGGGTGATATCAAAAAAATTATTAATTTCTCTCAGCGAAACCATTTTCGAAGGCAACAATAATAATAATAATTTGGCGCTTACACTAGCTCAAAGTTTGGCCTAGTTTCTACATTTGTGGTGTGCGTCTTTATATTTAACCACAAATGGGGGGACCTACAATTTTGTGCCGATGACGAACAGCAGATGTATTTATGAGAAGCTTTTCCATGGCAGAAATATCCTCGAAAGTTTGCCATTGCCTGCCGAGGGGTGACCGCTGTTAGAAAAAACATTTTCTATGATTTGGATTTGACTTGTCCTGGCTGAGATTCGAACCTCAAACTCAGCGGCATATCGAGTTATAGTACGCACCGCTACCAACTCGGCCACAATAAACACATTAAAATAATTTTTCTGATTACTTATACCGTAATAAATCACTTTCTGAAAAATAATATAAAATAATATGAATTATTTTTAATTAATTTTTGGATAATTTACAAATATTTACTTAATTAAACTTTTATAAATTTTCAAAAATCTACCTGCTATACATTTTATATTTTCAAGGATAGGACACACACAAGCCAAAAAAAATGAGGTGGTCGGAGGGAGCAAAATTTTGATAAACAGTTTTACGTCCGGATTCGCGAGTTTAAACTTTCCGTGTACATATTTGAAATTTCTGATTATAAATTTGTTTGACGAACTTCACGTTGACCATCGACTCGTAAAGATTTGGTATCTTTAAAATACGATACTTTTTTTTTGATATTTATTTTAATAAAATTGTAGTTCATTTCATAACTAAAAACGAATGAATCGAAGTTTCAAGACATGTACAAATTGATAAGGCCAATTATAATCAATTGTTCACAAAAATTTCAAACATATAATCATAGTTTTAGTATAACGAATCTTCAGATTTAATTTCCCCTCTGCATCAAAGTTATCAAAGTTAGGATGATGTCTATGTATATAAAGTTTGAAACTTTAGTTCATTCGGGTTTACATAGTTTAAAGGGTTCATAATGGAAAGCACTGTAAATTTAATGAAATAAATTACAAATTTCTTATGCTAAATATGTGTATGTACTGTAGTTTGTGCATGCATTTACTACCAATAGTTATCAATTTGGCGCAGTGGCAATAGGCAGCTCCTGCTCGCTTCGCGGTGCTGGAGTGGTAATCGTGATACGCCTGCAGCATTACCCGCCCAATGTTTGTTGTTTATCCGTTCGCCTTAGGTTCGAGAACGCCCCATTTCAATTGAGTGTCTAGTATTGATGTACCATCAAACATACAGGTTATCGTGCGCGTAAATTTGCAATGGCAAATGCAGTCGAAAAGGTGTACGGAATTATGAAAAAAGTTGTTAGATTTTTGCTATTTATTTTAGTATAAATAATTCCTAAATATTTATTTAACAGCACAAAAAAACTGTAAACTTAAAAATAAAAAAAAAACCTGGTAGATCTCAACAAAGAAAACATTTAGCCGTTAATATTTAAGAAAAAACTAACGTTGAAACAAAATAAAGTTGTTTTGGGCTGATTCGTCATACGTCATATAAATTGCAAGTTAAATTCCTATTTGCGTAATGCGGTAACCAACCCGAGCCGAGCTTTGGGGTACGGCTAGTAGATAGGAAGCCTTCGTGGAACCACTCTAACATATTCTACATACGCGTTCCCTAAAGTCCGCATATTCCGTTGACCATGCAATTAAAATTTTAGTTACATTTTTAGTGCCATTTAGAGGTATATAATTAACTTCCCATCCCCTCCCCCTAAGAATCGTTTCTGGATTCGCTCCTGATTCATTAGAACAATAGAACAAAGCTAGCATCCCCACTATCCTGTAATGTGATTCGCTGGGCCTTTGCGACGTCTACCACAGTTGCCATTAATTTAGTGCTGAATTCGCGATAAAAGAGAGACTCCACCGCCAGGTACTGCCACTTACCCAGTGATCAAACGTCTCGCTTCCGTTTGAATTATGGCGATATTCCGATGGGAGAGAAGCGAGATGTAAACACAGAACGTTTTTATAGACTCTTTGAACGCTTGGTACTATACACAAAATTTGCTTTGTGACTTCAATGCCATTGCTAAAACAGACGCAATGTTTGGTCACCATAGGAAAACTATTAATAACAAACCGATCCAAGGCCCGATATACGGTAGTGTTTCGCACCAAATTCCAGAGATACTCGGCAGTATCCACTTGGTTAAACGAGAAACCAAATCGACCACGTTGTGATAGATGGAAAGCATGCTTCTGCTGTCTTTCACATGACAGTAAGAAAGAACGAACGAACAGATATGTTACTAATGATACACTACTAAAATATTTTAAAAAGTGTTAAGTGTGTAAAGCTTATCTAGGATTTTAATCAAAAATTTACAACCAAAGCTTGTGAGTTTTAGGAGTTATTGCAAGTTGTTAAGGAACAAAAGGAAAATTTTGGGAAGACTTTTGATGCGACATTTTTTTAGGCCGAGTACAAATATGCCGAACCCTAATGTGCATATGTACATATATACGTACAAGTGTACAATGTTTATTATTTAAGCTCTGCACTACTGGGTTTCTCATAGCGCCACATTTGTTGTTGGTGTAATTGTTGATGCGAATGCCGTTGCCATTTGAAAGTTGTTATAGTTGACGACGAGTTTTTTCTGTTTATAACGTTTACATACATAGTTTTCTATTTTTTTCTGGGTTATTTGCGCTGCTGCAGGCCACTCAAGGACGCCGTCTGGCAGTGGAATTTGTTGTCAAACGCACCGCCGTCCGCGCTGCGATTAACTACAAATATAAAAAGCATTTTGCTGTACTTATTGCGATAAATGCATATGCTCATATGTATATATGTATGTATCTATACGCGTACTATATAGATTTATCTAAATACTTTTCTACAGTTTTTACTAAATGTGCCTTGCATGTATGTATGTATGTATTGAGATACTTGATATTTTTATTATATTGGTAGTAACTTTTTCATTTATTTATTTACAATTTATTTTTCCTGTAATTAAATTCGTGCTATCGACAGTGGTTAGTTTAAATATACATATGTATATATGTATGTATATGTATCTACAAACAAACATACATACAAAAACTTGAACGTCACTGCTGGTCGTCGGTAGGCGACATCGCACTTTGTGACAAGTGTATTTTCCCGTTGCAAGTAATTTGTGTACATAAATTAGTTAAAGCTAGTCACTAACGTCGAACAAATCCATTTTATTTGTTCGCAAACAAATCTGAAGTAAGTGGAGAAATGTGCAAGAACAAATGCGCAAACATATCTTACATTAGTGGCTATAACACAAACCAAACTAAAGTGGAACAAAAATTAAGTAAGACAAGAATAATCAGACTTTTTCTGAAATTCGTACCATTCAAATATTTATAATAAAAAAAACTTAGTATTTTACCTTAAAACTGTAAAAGACGTATGCATATGTATGTAAATACATAATCCTAATATCATAACAGTGAATTTTTAAGTGCAACATCTTCGAAAGTACTTAGCAAAACTAACCGAACTAACTTACCCACTTCTTAACCATTGAAATCTATTGGATTCGGCAATGTTTTTAATCAAAAAATAGTGCATTATTAGAACAGAAATTAACTGTAGCTGAATATGCTGTTTTTGTGTTTCCTACACAAGTATGCACAAAAAATGCTGTATGGATATATCCAACTGATTTCTATGTATTTAGGTGTTCTGAAAACTAAAAAATACTTAAAAAATTATAAATTTAAAAAAATTTGTTTAATCTTTTATATTTTATTTTAAGATGATAACTTGTTTAACATAGAAACCTACATTGTCAGAAAACGTGACTTTTGAGATAGTGTGATTTTTTCTATGCCAGGCAGAATTCTTAAGAGCGTCGTCGTAAGTAGCTGCTAATCGGGGAAAATCTTTACTAATATAATATTATAACGGCAGAACCCATAAAAAAACCAATATACGTCAAATCGAGTTCATTTTTTTTTAAATAAAACATTCTCTAAATTCTGCGCTGCAGATTAGCCGGTAAAACCGGTTTTTCTATTGCAAGGCCTTGCAATTTCTGCAATCCGTGCACCGTGCAAGCGTTTTGGAAGCATATCTAAGGCTTCTACTTTATTTGGTTATCAATGTGGGCATTCAACTTTTACACACTTTAGAAAGGTAATTTCTGCATCCTTAACTTGATTTTGAATTTCAATGAATACTTAATTCAGAAATGCCATAAATGGCTTCTACAAACATCAATGAATAGTTAAAAAATGATTTCAATCGAAAATAATTAAACTGGGAGCACGGCTGATTGTATCAGTATGTAATGTCTTAAAAGAAATAATTCATTTTTCATTGCAAAAATGTTCCGTGAACGTACTTGATGGAAAATATGTATGGTTGTGACTGAGAAAATACTTATAGAAAACTTGATAATGCGTGATTTAAAGCATCATCGCCGTGAACTTTAGTGATCTATTTAAATGTCGAGTTTCAAAAGGTTTTGTGTAACTCTTTAGTATCTAGAGTATTTCACAAAACGTGAGTTGGCGGCGCACACCAATTATCCAATTTGTTTTTTCAATAAGTTTATTATATGCTCAACTAATACTACGGATAGCTGTTTTTAAAAAGTAATTACGGAAATGCCAGACTTTCTGCATTTTTCCATTAAAACGGAAAACATTTTCAATACACTGAAGTAACATACTCGTATATCTGAGTAAAATATTCGATATGAACTGCTTCAGATTTTCCCCCTTTTTGCAGATCTCTCTTTATTTTTATTAAGCATAAGATTTCCATATAATTGCTCCACTTAAAAAGCATTGAATATAACCAAATCTCAATTTTTCACAAATGCCTCAATCAGTTGTTTGCAAAGAAGTTAGCGCCGAAGTTCACGTCATATGATCAATAAAATTAGTTTCATGCAGCTATACAGTTTAGTATCAGTATGCATTTTTTGACGGCTTTAAATGCTTGCTGGGGCATTGCTGGCAATTTGTTTGATTTGGTGTTATTACTCTAGCCACTTGTTTAGCATGTTTCTATATTTTTTAGTTGTAGTGAATGTGTATATGTATGAATCTACTAAACTTCTTGTTTTTGCTATCGTCGCTGATTAGCCGTAATTATGGCGTAATAATATTTACGCGGTTATTCGCTTGAATTATTTTTAATTAAACTTTAATTTGCAATTAGTCACAATCGCTATAATTGAACGCGCTAAAACCGTTTAGCATAAAAAAAATGTGTTGCTATAATTTTTCTAACGATTATTAATTGCGGAAAAGCATTATGATTTACATACTGAAAGTTATATTTAACTCCATTTGCCTTAAATTGACAATAATTTCATTCTATTAGTTCTTTCCTCCTTCCAGTAGGCTTATGGAACCTTCGCGCATATCCTTCAAAACACAATAGCTCAAAACTTAAAATTTTAAAAATATGTAACAAGTATTCCTAATTGAAATTTTAATCAATCACCAAACTATACAGTAATGATGGCTTTAAAATCGATGCAAATAATCGCCCATATGATATTTTGATTTTGATTGTTAACTACACTAAAAATTTTAGTTGTTATTTATTGATAATAACATATGTAGAGCAAATACATTAAAAAAATTAAACTTGAAATTATTTATTCGCAAATATTTTTTTAATAAGTGCACTAAAACTGCGCTTATCCAAGCAATTTCCACATCAAATACTTCCTTCCTGCCTTTTACTCTTTGTTAAAAAAAAACTTTAGAATCCCATAGTAGAAAGAACTCCGTCGTTCTTTGATAAATTTGGCTCAATAAATTTGGAAACACTTTATTATTACCTCTGCCAATGTTGTATTCGACAGAGTAAGTCACTCTTTACTCATCCATAAACTCGATCTCTTCGGTTTTCAACCTAATCTTCTCCGTTGAATATCTTCTTACCTCAAGGACAGAACACAACGAGTACTTAAAAATATTTGCTCGAGCATTATTCATGTATCATCTTGCTCCGATTCTGTGTTTACTTTTTATAAATCGCATACCTTCTTTAATAAAATATTCAAATATTTTATTGTATTCAAATGATGTAAAACTTTTTCGATCGTATCATTCTTTTGAGGAAAAGTCTTTACTACAAACAGATTTAAATACCATGGCTAACTGGTGTGAGGTAAATTACATGCCACTTAAGCTTAAAAAATGTTAAGTAATGTGCTTTTCTCGCAGGGTGGTTCAACCAGCTTCTTATGACATATGTAACTATAACCTCGAACAAGTGTTTAACTTTGTTGACCTTGGAATTACAATGGACCCAAAATTCAATTTCAATCTTCACATCAATAGTCCAGTTAACAAAGCCGGAGGTGTTTTTGCATTTGTATAACGATGGTCAAAATAATTCAATGACCCTTACATTGCAAAGGCTCTTTTCACAACGTTAGTGAGGCCGATACTGGAATATGGATCTGTTGTTGGATTTCGCGCTATCAAGTTTACTCGGACCGGATAGAGTCCAATCAAACACAATTTCTTTTTGCTTTAAGAAATTTTCTTTGGGATTCTCAGTACAACCTGCCTCAACCAACTCACTAATCTTCCTACACTTGCTAGTCGCTCAGAAATGCTAGACATAGTATTTTTGGCCAAGTTACGGGCAGGTTTGATTTCTAGCCCATCCCTTTTTGGCGAAATAAAGCTAAATGTTCCCTCCCATGCAAAAGTAATTTTGAACTAAACGAGCCACTCCGTAGAATACATAGAATAATATGTATATCGGGATCGCCAAAACTGTGGCGAGTAAAATTGTCATAAGACATGTATGCATGTTATTGACCACGACGCTCATTGCGTCGCTTGTATTTGCTTTTATACCACAACCTTGGGGCATTTGTCTAGTTGTTGTAAAGAGGCGCTCTTATCACAAAGTTCGTCGCTACAGCGATTACCGGATCATTTTACCGAGTTGTTATTGAAGATAATAGGGCTAAGCTCACTCTCTGAGAATAAGCTTCTGTCTTCCAGGCCGAGGTGCTTGCAATTCTCATAATCACGGACTACCTAGGAAGAAATAGAATGAGGGGAAGGATACGAGATTTCTACACATTTGACCAAACGGCCAGAATTGGCTCAGACAAGACATATCTCGGTTCGCAACCAGTTATAGCTCTTCCACATTCCGCCATCGGGATGTTAATGAATATAATACTCAGCAATGGTTGCGAGGCTTCGAGCGACTGCAACCGTGCAAAACTTCTATCGCCTTTCATTCTAGACAATCACCTTCAAGAGAACGAGACAATTCAATCCATCACTATTCGAGAAATGGAAATGTCGAAAGCTTTCAAAGCATGTCAGATAAAATTTGAGGCTAAGCTGCATTCACATGAGGTATTTTTCCAAGTTACAAGTTATCTTAATGAGGCAGCACTATTTAGACAAAACATATTTGGTGTGTGTATAGCCCTGCAACTAAGACAGCATTGATACATTTTTTAAATACCAGCAAGTCGACCGCTGTACATGATGGCTCCTTATAGAGTTATCATTATCAGTTTGTTTTTTATTAAAACATTTTAAATTTGTTGTTTTTCTCATATTAAAACGAATTGATCTTGCGAGAACATTTTTTTCACCCTTTTCTTTTTTGTTTCGATAAGAGTCTATTGAAAAATAATTTATTTTTTAGTCACAACTTCTTGAGAAGTGAGTCTAAGCTCACAGTACATTTCAGGAAGTCAGCTCGCAAACCCAACTCAGTGCTGTTTTACTCACACAGCATTTATTGTCATTGACGGAGCTTTTAAGAACATTAGTCCAGAGGCCATAACCCAGGGCTTAATTGGACTTGGTGTAGAAAGCTCCTTGGTTGAATTCATAGAGCAAATGCTCTTGGAAAGAAAGATTACAGCAGAAGTCAGTGCAAGGGAAGGAACAACCAAGCACATTATTCCTGGTAAAGAACGCATTCGTATGCCATTTGGTACTTGCAAGCTGCTTTTTTAAGAATTTGCTTATGCTCGTGCAAATGACAGCTGGACGCAAACAACGGCCTTTATGATCTCTAGACAGACTTGGCACAGATGGGACCTTAAACGGTCGCGTAGTCTTAATACCTTAAAACGGTATATATCCCAGGTAATTGGAGCTCTAACAGGGTACTGCCTCATAGGTAAACACGCGGGGCGTCTTGAAGTACCCTTCTACAGATGCTGTAGAGGCTGCAAAAAATTTGAAAAGAAGGGTACTATGCAATTATCCAGCGCTAGCGAGAATTAGGTGGTGTCACAACGGGAATCTACTTATGGCCTAAGTGTGTCGATGAAATGTCAGTGATAGCCACATATACCTACCTACCTATCTACACACATATACTTTCAACTCGTTCATTTTGTTCACGCGATATTGAATCGCTTGCATTTCCTTAATATGTATAAGTATGTATGGTAAATGCGGCATTATTCCAAGGCGAATTCATAAAGGTGGCAGCAAATGTTTAAGAAAAAAAAGTACATGTATATTTCGGTACAGCGAATGTTAAAACCAACCAACAAACAGATGATTTTGGCATTTGCTGTACCACGGCGATAGAAAAAACCTATCAATCAGCTGCTTACTAAGGCCACCTTACTAAATTCGCCTTGCATTATTCTCTACTATGAAGTTTTTTAAGCGTTTGCGGCCAACTACATATTTAAGTACATTACCATTAATTTTTAACAGCGAAAAGGCAAGACTAGTGCACACCTAAATAAAAAGAAAATGGCTTTGCAAAAAATGCATCTATCGATATTTCGCGCTTATATACATGGAATGGATGGATTTTAAAAACTGCAAATATCAAAACAGAAACTCTTAAAAACAAAAGAAACTTACGATCATTTCAAGGGCATATCGCCGCAGTTCGTATATTGTCATGGTCAATTACTTGTTCGCCAACTAACCATTGGTTGAAGTTCCTGTTTTTCCGTTTCTTCCACCTTTGGCTCTTTTAAGTTGTTGCAAATCTAAAACTTCGCGAATGAAAACAAAAATATAGTCAGGGTAACTGTTGCTTGCGCCACCATTCATTCATTCAATCACCTCAACGCAGCAAAACATTTCGGGGTCGACTGGTTGCTCGCAGACAAGCGGATGGACACGGAGCCAGATCTAGCGACATGCAAGCTATGCCACCACACAAGCCTTCATCGGATATGTGATTTTTTGTTTGTTTGTGATTCCAATTTAAACCTTGATTTAAATTTCAACAATAAGAAAACAATCGGAAACACAAATTTAATTTTACCTGCAACTCCAACTTCGATTCCGGATGTCAGAGCCACCGTATCGACTTTCGTTTTTTGCTTTTTTTTTTTAGATTATGCTGATCTGTGTTTTGATTTTCCGCCTGATCTGTTTCATCAAAGTAAGATTCAACTGCTCTATAGGCCAGTTCTTATTTAAGGTCTTATATACGAGCATGCCGTTGCTGCTGGGCAATTATATATTCTCTAAATTGCTAAGAGTTCAGTTAACCACTCGACAAGAGTCCGCCAACCAAATGAATGGTCACTTTGGTGCACCTTCGCACGGGGGGCATGCGCATGCGATGCGACGTGCAACAAGTTAATTAAGCCACATTTGCATGTCGCACCAACAGCAAACCGGCGGCAGAACAAGAGGTCTAAACGCAAGCCAACAAAGAGTAGCAACGATTCATATATATTTGTCCATTTGTTATTTTATCTTTGCTGCATTTGGGCACAATTTTGTGATAACTGCTTTTTTCAAAAACACATTGTACATATTTGATTCTTAGTGTTGTTTTTTCATTCATTTTCCTTTTTCATCCTAAATTGATTGCGCTTGGCAGGAACTGTTTAGCTACCGAACGTGTTGCAAATGCCTTTTTGGATACGTCCATTGATCACATATTGAGAGATGCGGTAATCCACTGCAACACGCCTTAGCCTCATTTCGCACATTACGCTGACACTTTGGCACCACACCTCTTCAACCGTCTCTCAACCTTCTCATTGAACAAATATTGCCATTCAATGATCCTTCACTTACCTTTGGTCCCATTGTAGTTACTGCTGTCACCATCTGTGCTACTGTTTACATACACCGCGGTGCACCGCTGCGCTGTTCTCAGTTGCTCATGTCGCTTCCTTATAACACAAAATGTATGTACATACATGTAGTATATATTTATGTGCGCATGTATTTGACGCGGTTGCTTTTATGGTGGTTTTAAGAGTTGCTGAGTTATGATTGATTGCAAATAAAAAATCGCAAAATTATGAAAAGATAAAAGTACCCTTAATTCTTCTTTCAGTTCGCCCCAGGAAATACAAAGGTGTTAGTTTCAGTGTTTAGTCTACTAAAGGTTACAACATCCCTTAATTATACACATATGGACATATTTATTTATGCTAGAATAACTTTGAGTTATCAATGTTTTCAAGTGAACATTTGAATGTGCTAAATAGTAATAATAGATTTAAAGACTTTAGGCATATTGAAATTTGAAAAAATAATTTTTGTAGCTCTTTTTTATAAGACTAGCATCATAAGAATAACAAACCGTCCCCCGTCCCCACAATATTAGTTCACAGGTAGAAAAAATACGTTTCTTAATAGAAAAATGAAAGCTCTTGAGCATCAAGTCTTCTCAGTAATTAAAGAGGAAAAGACAAACATTGGAGTAAGGAATCAACCTAAAGCTGCCTGACTTAATTGGTCTTCTTTGACTTTGAACAGCTATAAAATGGTTGGAATCATACATTTATAATAAATAGTATCATCCTTCTCAAATCTCAGCTTTCTCTATTTAATTTTTCATGCGTTGAGGAAATACGTATTGAAATCGTCTGAAGCATACAATTTTATAATTTTCACAAAAATCAAATTTTTTTAATTGCTTATGTACCCAGTTGGAAAAAAGATCACATATGTATAACATTGGCACATAACGATAGTCCTGATGACACTTTATACAAGATTTTCCCAAGGATGTTCCGACTTTCTTCCATATAAAAATTAATTATACTTATTCGTTATATGGAAGAAAGTCGCAACACCTTCGACAAAAAATGTTCAAAAAAATCAACGCCACTTCCTAACCACTTGAAACTTTGGACTATAAAACTGCATACTCATAAAAATTCTATCACTGTTAAGGAAAAGTTTAAAATTCATTGAATTTTTGTAAATTTAAATTAATTTAATTAAAACAAAATCAAGTATCTTAACGGTAAACCACAATCATTGGGAGGGAAATTTAGTCTGGATGTTATTGAGAGGGATATTTTATCATAAACGCCATTATGTAATTTAATTGTACCCAGTTTCAATAATCTATCTCCAGAAGATTATTTTTCGTCAACAACTTACGCGTCTGGAATTCAATTCCGGTTACCAAGAGAAACATATTAAACAAAAGTAGGTAACTATTTCCAAATGTAGTGTAGTTATTTCTCCTAAAGTAAACTTAAACTGACCATTCAAATAACCATATTTATAAATGAATTTTACGTTATCTCTGTGCCCTTGTAATTTCCATAATTTTTTCTTTTTATACCTCATTTAAAATTGTTTTACTTTTTTTAATTATACATATTTACTATAATGTGAATGTGTAATAAAATTGTGCTAATATATTTTCCGTGCATGGATTAATTTATGTATGAATATTTGAATTGTAATTTACTGTTGGTTATACTATAAAAGATTCACACAAATTATTGTATTAATTTTATAATTTTTTAAATAAATAAAACTAAAATGAAATACGTCTTGCACGAAGAGCTAACGAAATTCTTACATAAATATTAAAAAAGTCATTAAAACGGTTTTTAGAAAAGCCACCGACCGGGAAGTATTAATTCTGTTTGACAATCGTAAGGCTATTTGGCATGATATCCGGTGAAGGTTTCTAAAGGGGTGCTTGTGGAGGTATTAGTCAAACATATTTATTAATTTGAAAATGCTTGTATATATGTAAGAATATGCATAAGTCTGCTTATACGAAATTGAGAAGATACCCATTGTATATGTACTTATTATTGTGATTTGGAATTTTTGTCAATAAAATTTGTTGCCAGGCCATATTCTTCATGCATAAGACTGTACGGTAACCAATTATATGTAAATACTTAAATATGTTTAGTTGTATATTTCTGCAAATTTGATTCCAACATTCCGATCAAAGAATATGCAAATGTGCGTATTGTTTTGTATTCGAAGAAGAATTGTGTAATACACGTAGAAGCATAAAACTTTTAACGGATATCTTATCGAATTTATGAAAACAGTGCAATGGAGCATTTTCTGTTGTCGATTTTCGTATCCTTTGGATCTTGAAAGACGTACGTTAACATACGAAGTATACATATATAATTATGTATGTACAATTATATATTCTGCTACCGGCAAAGCATTACCCAATTTTCAAGTTTAAACCCAAATTATGTCGTGTGTCCTTTGTTTTGACTGTTGGTAAAGGTATGAATACCAGTCAAATTATATTTGTCTTAGATTATGGAAGTACACTACTAATGGTTTTAAATGTTAGGCGTTTCCATTAAGTCTACAACTAACTTTTCATGCAGAACATAAAAATTAATTCCTTAATTAGCTAGGCTTTTTCAGAAGCCACATACATAGCAAGAAAACTGCACCAGCATGGAAGACCACAGATACCTCTGTTCAAAGTGCGGACAAGCAGGGCATACAGTCATACCACAATATAACAAATGCTCGACATCTCCCTCGGAAAAAAGCTGCCTGTTGTGGAAAATAGTCTATTTTGCGCGGTCAGTTCAGAAAGTCAGCAATCATTCGATTGGGTCACAGTGGCAGTCATTATACAAGCGGTAAACGGAATTGACGGTAGGAAATCGATTGTGTGCTAAACAAAGATTCAAAGTTCACAGTTGGACACCTGACCCCACGTCTGGGAAACTGTTGAGTACCTGTCAAGTAAAATATCAACATGTTTGCTAGAATGCGCTGGAGGTGGAGATTGACACGGGGTGGGGTATCATGCTATCAATATAGCTTTCAAAAAAAGAGATGAACTGTGCAAGCAGTGCGAGGGCTTCGGGGAGCAAATAAACTTTTTGTGGCTAAAACACTTGATGTGAAAAACGCTTTCGATTCGACTAACTACGCATTTAGAGGCATGCGACTGAGCGAGGAAAGCAGAGGAAGCAATTCGCCGGTGGCGCCCCGCAAGGATCAGTTCTTGTTCCCATACTATGAAATATTATATATGATGGCGATCTCTATCTAAGTCTTTGACATGGCGTGGAAGTAATACGATTTTTTTAGTAAGCGAATGCTGCAGGAAATACATTCAGAGTAAATATGTTCCCAGTATCTACAAAATCCGCAATCACGTACTAACTGATAAAATGTTAGTACCCAAAATAAATCTTAGTTACGCTGGAAACAAGAGATCAGCTACCGTTATCTCAAATCATGCTCAACATGCGACGTAAAAAATAGAAGCAAAAAGTTTTTAGCAGGAGGGGGTAGAAGTTATCATATGTTTGGAGCCCCGGTTTAGTATGATGAGGTATACCACTTACCGTAACTTCGTGGATAAAGACAACCTATCGATTGAGAGCACTTCAAGTATGAAGCTATGTTAAAATTGTGTCAGACGAAGCTGCCTTAGTTAGTTAGACTTAGGAAATAATGCCAACCAAGTGGGAGCAGGAAATCAAGAGAGTGGCAAATTTTATGGAACTTCACTAAAATGGAAAATGAGCGTACAGATTTTTTCCTGAAATAGAGCGCTGGTCAAAGACGACGTGGAGAAGTTGAGTTCAACACGGCGCAGTTCATAAGCGGAGGGGTTGATACTGCTGAATATATTTTCTGATTTCTGTCGTTCGGATTCTGTATAAACCTGTAGGTTATTTTATTTGTATTATAATATGCCTGGAACGATAATACACTTTATTCATTATACATACATAAGAAAAATGGGTTGAATACTATGAAATTTTTTTTCTATTAAAATAATAGAAATTTCTTTAGGTATACAATTACATTTTGCTTATTACACATGATTTCATAAGTTTAGCTAGCACGTGTTACAACCCCGATGTTGGCGTTGAAATTTTTTTTAACCAAATTTTTAATATCTGGTGACACATAAATAACTCAGGTATAAATATCAGCAGAAGAGATCAACTTCAATTATGGAGTTACTAGCTGTTGATATAAAAAGCAGGTATTAAATTGAAACCATGGGAAATTTCAGTTCGTAGAAAATGCAAGAAAATTACAAAAAATGCCACCTGCAGCACAGTTTCAATGCAAGTCGCTACACTATTGAAAGCAACGCATCGTTTTTTACTATCAAATTAATATATTCTAATAACAGTCAAAGGTGCGTATTTACGGTGGGTACAAAATGAAAAGAAATCGAAGTAAATGAAAAAGCAGTGACACTGCCATAGAAATAGCTGTGCTCATTTATGTACACATATATTTATGTGTCTTTTTTGAATTAGAAAGTCTTAAGATCAGAGGTTGCGACAACAAAAAAAAAATGTTGTCGTGGCTTTAGCTACAACAAAGCCAGCAAAGGCAGCCCGAAGAGCGGTTCAGCCGTGTCGTGGTCAGAGCTTAAATTAAGGGCACCTCAATTCCAACGTACAAAATAAAAAAAAATTATATCTGGCCATTGATATAAGGTAAAAGCATAAAACAAATAAATATAGAATGTATGTATGTACATATGTGCATATGTATGTATGTAAATGCATACACACGCGCGTTCGTAAATGCCTCGGGCCTTAATTTGTTCAGCGTGTTTTGCTGGCCGCTTAATAGATATTGTCACCCTGTATATAAAAATGTGTATATATAGACGTAGGTATGTACATATGTAGGTATGAATGTATGTATGTATATGACTAAATAAATGAATGGCTTAAGAAGGCTGTTTTTTTTTTAATTTATGGACATGCTGAGAGCGCCGACCTAGCCTAAGATGGTGACGACAATCTTGAGTCTGAGCCGCAAAAACAAGAGAACATGCACATGTATGTACATATATGTTTTTGTATTTATGCGTACACACATACACACATGACCAATTTAAAGGGTCTAATGAGTAGTAAATAAAATACAGAGTGAATTTTAAATCAGAAAATATATTCAACCAAAAATTTTTTTTAATAATTTCAACCGTGCTGTAAAATTACTTGCTTTGAAAAAAAACCAATTCTTCCAATGGCCTTCGGAAGGGTGTGAAAATCTAACCGTTAAACTGGTGTTAACGGAGTTGATTTTTTCGTAAGATTTTAAAAGGATAATAACACCTAAAATGTCCGCATGTTCTTGTCTTTATGCTGAGAAGCGCCAATCTGACAAAGTATGTATTTTTCTATTTGTTAAAGAGGCGTGAATATTTATGAACAGGATGTAAAAACCCGCCTGCGGTGCAGCGTTTCTTGTACTTGTTTCCTTCTTTGTTCAAACAGTATTCAACAATTGCACTTCTTATTGTTTTTAACTCAGCGCATTGTCAGCAGAACATTAGTATGTTTTATGCCTTTATTTGCGGTGTCGTGTATACATTTCATAATTTCATTTCATTTTTTTTAGTAACACTTCGGTAAAGAGTACTTAAAAAATAAGCTTAATGGTGCATGTAATATATCGGTTGATTGACTGCTAATCCGTCAACGGGTTACTGTTCAGCGAACCTGATAAATACTTCGCTTTGAAAAAGTTCCCTATGTGAAACTCGTTTGCACTTCGCAACGATATTTAAACCCGATGGTCATTTTAAAGATGCGTGTCTCTGAAAATATATATTTTTGAATTGCTCATTAGCCGTATACTTAGAATTTTTTTTTAGGTGAAAAATACCTTTCAAAATACCATTTAATACTCGATGACTTTGCATTTGGGTGATATGAAAGAACATCTTTAGAGCCGTTTTCTCAAGTAGATTTAAAAGTTTATCTGCCATTTAAGTAAATTTTTTGTGAACATTACAGAAAATATATGTGACTTTAATCTGAAAAAAGCTTTCTTGAAGGAAAAAAATGACCCGATAGTATTTTCAATATCGTGGTTGAGGGAGGTATTGGCGATTAAGATAAACATTTTCTGCTTAACATTTTTAAAAAATCACAAATTTCATATATGTGCATATGTAACAGTTTCGAATTTTTCATTTTAGTAAAACAAAGTGGAAGTTTTTAGTGGCTACGAATTAGAACTGATTTTTGACCTTTTTTTTACTAAAGCTCGTTTGCATTTCCTTCTACTTATATAAAAAAATCGCAGTTTTTCGTTGTATAAAGAAAACTGACAGTCAACAATGTTTAAATTGCGTAGATATTTATATAAATTTGTTACGACGTTTTTTGCTTGGCGGAGAAAAGTTAAAAATAATATTGAGAAGAAACATGATTCAATAATAAAAGGTTAGATCAATATTGACAAGGGAGTTTTGACACTCCCTTAATTAATTTAACTGCTATTTAGTAAGAGTATTAAAATTGCACGCTAAAATTTTTTTTAATCACAAAGTGGTTCTGAGTCCGAATTTTAAAATAAAGAATCTTTTTCCCATCATTGCTGGTGCTTATGTGTTTGGAACACGCAATGAGGGTTTCTATGGAACATGGGCACGATTTTATTTCTGCGCCATTAAAATTTTCAAAAATTCAAGTCCAGGCTTTTGATTTTACCCAAAACCTCGCTAGATAGCTAGGTCAAGGTGCTCCCGGACACTTCGTTTACCCAAGTTAACGAAGCCTCATTTGCATTATTTTGCGACAAGTTTAGCTTTCTTACTACAAAGAAGATATTTATTCGGTTTATTCCTTTTATTTATTTCCATCGGTATCATGGTTATTCTTAATATTGTGATGGACCCCTGAAGGGTGAAAGGAACAAATATTTTATTCCGACTAATAGTAAGTGACTTTATGGAGTTAGTGGAGTTGTAAGAAAACCACAATAATTTGAAATTTTAGAAAGAAATCTATTAAAATATATATTAAAAAAATATATTTAAAGAAAAATATATTAATCTTCATAACTCAAGAATTTAGTTCTTACAAATTCCATTTCATTCCTTTCAGAAATAACAAAACTTTCCACTCTGTCACATCGAATTTATTTAAAGAAAAAGCGCGTCATTTATACACATTTACATGAAATATCTACGAGACGGGATCAATCTTGTAATCAGAAAATATGCTGTCATTAAAATGCGGATTTAAACTTACTGTTTACGCGCACATAAGAAATAAAAACTTTATTTCAATAATTTATAAATATACAGAAACATAGTGAAGAGTGAGTATTAAATTTAATAAAATATGATTTTGTTTGAAGCAATTTTCTTGTTTACGAGTACTACACATATTAGAAAGTATTACATATTATTATAAAATGCTATTGACATGACTTAAATAAGAATCAAGTGGGTTCCGGAAAATACTCTTTTGCATAGAGAGATCGTATTGAATTATTGCAAAGTTCTATTTAAGGAAGCGTTTTTACTGTAGAGAGTTTTGCTGAAAGCGACCCTAAACAAATCAACATGCCGCAGAATTCTACTAGGGATATTGAAAAATATTATGCTAAGCAATAAGGGGCAATCTACATTACCAGAAAATAAAAAAAATGGAATATGCTCGGTTGCTAGAATTGATGCTGGAAAATCCAGAAATTAGAGATAGTTACACCATACAAAGTGTCATCAGATTCCAAAGGATTAAAGGAATATCTTAAAGTTTTTCGGTGCATTTTAACTGTTGCTAAATTTTGCTACCTTTCTTAAATGAAAAATATTATTCCCGCACTCCCAAGGAAATTCATTTTGTTTAATAAATCGAAAATAGCGCTATAAAACAAATTATTTGTTAAAATTCGTTTGCTTACTTTGTATCAGCTGATGTCGGAATTTAAAAATTTGGCATTTGAGGTTGGCAGCACTCTTTTCGAGTTCACAGGGAATTAGCGATAGCAAATGTTTTGTTTTCGTAGCAGAATTTATGTATGCTCAAACTATCAACAGTTATATTGCCTTTTTTCCAAGATAGGCTGATATTCAGAATAGTCGAAATCGTTTTTAGTTTATTTTACAATTTTGCATATTCCTATGATACTGTTTATGACCACATACCTATACAACTTAAGACTTATCTATTTAAAGCAACAAAAGCCATAAGGAAATCGTTCACCGACGAAGCACTCCATCTGCATATTTAGAACATACTTTAGGAAAGCATTACCCAAGTTACTTATATGGTACAATTGAATATGACAGTCGTTCTAGCCTAGACAAGAACTTTGTATTTTACTTTAGCTTGTATACGAGTATAAACTATATGAGGGATTTTAAATACATGAACCATTGACAATTGAACTTAAATTTTGCCATCTAGCTTTAGATCCACCAGCGAGCCGAAGGTCCTGGCAGCCAGTGCTCCTTTTCCTCGTGTAAAAATAATTGTATTATTAGTTCATGTTTATAATAAATAACAATTGAATACTAAATCAGATTAATTGGTTCATAATTATTCGCAACACACGAATCAACACATTAAGATAACATTCATCGAAAGAGTCACACTCTTAATTTAGATGTTATCAACATTCGAAAACAAAATTAATTAAGCATGGGTAAATACAAAAAAATTTAATTTTGTTTTATATATTTCTACCAAAAATTGAATCAAATACATTTTACCGGCACCAAAAAACAATAGACAATTTTATTGAGCTCGAGGCCAGTTTATGGAAGATTTTGGTTTGAAAAAAAATAACGACCGTTTTTTAATGGTAGAAGTTATAGTACTATTTCGGAAATCACCTCCTTACCTCATCAGACTTTTATTTATATTTAATTAATAATAATTTTATTCTTCATCACCACTTTCTCAGGCTTTGAACCAAGGAGCTCGGAGTTGCAGAGCCAACACGCTATATGCTGTGCCTCGCTATATGCATTAAACTGGCTTTAATCTTTTTATATAAAAAATAATAAGACCCCGATAAAATTTAGTTATTTTTTTTTACAAATTTGAGTCACTATTAAGTTTGAGCTTCAGCTTACTATGTGCTTAAATTTTTAACAAATAATTGTCGAAGTATGTTTAAAGCTTTAAACATAATCAAATATATGATTTTTTTTTCATTTATAACATTTTCTTTGTTTACATTTTTCACAAACAGCTGACGCCGTCGCCCAGCGGTAGCGGCAAAAATAAATTTTATCGTCGCCAAGTTTCGTTGGACCAACTTCGGCGCCGCTGTGTACAATCTCATTTACTGTAGTGTGTTTTAATTTTGACAGCTTACTTTCGTACGTCAGAATGTGTTTGGCGATTTGATTATATTTATAGCATAAGAAAGATTTGTCTTAAAATCAAATTTTATCAGTGTTGACGGAAAATCGTTCCAATATAACAGGGACCCGGACTTTTATAACTTTTAAAATAAAAGTCTTTAGAAACAAGTTATTTTTGGACTGTTTATTTTATTTGATATAAAATAATCGGTCAGCTCAGACTTTTATTATTCTAGTCCGCTACTTTTTAATATTTTGGGAATATTTGTTTTTATGAATTCCCGATGAGGCCGAATATTTAAAACACAAATTTTTATAAAATTTTTATGAAAATAGCATCGTTAATAAGTGAAGACTTTGATTATAAACACATCCATATTATTGTAACATTGTAGGTTTGAATTTTGTTTATTATTTGGGAAGGACTTTTATTTGGGCTTAAAATATTTTTACATTATAAAAAAAAAATTATAAAAAGGTGGCATCCCCTGTTCAAAAAAGTTGGAAAATTAAAATAAATACAGATTCTAGTTCTGGAGGTCGCCCGATCAAAGGAACATCGATAACTTACTTCTGCAAAAATATTTAGCACCGGACTTTTATTACATCGCAAAATTTTTCGGTCCCTGTAGTATAACTCAATTATACAATCTTTTTGAAAGCTTTCCGCCTATCCATAAAAAGAAAGAACCAAATATTATCAAACAAATACAAACTACGTAAATATCTATACAAATTTTAAAAATATTAAAAAATCGGTTAGTAACATACTCATATGTATATTTCACAAGTAAACTTATATAAAGCGTAAGTATGTAAGTATGTAAATTATTTAACTACAAACATACATATATGTGTAAGGAGAATTCTTTTTATATTCACCCTTATCGTGAGTTTCGCCCGAAAAAAATTCACACGAGATTTGTACTACGCACAAAGTAAAAAGGAAAACGATTTCGGTCGAAAACGATGAGGGTCATTGTAGAATTTATGATCCAATTAATTTAAAATACATATTTTACACCGATCATAATTTAACCTTATAATGTGATTCAAAAACTAACAATGGTCACCTAAGCCTTTTTTTAGAAAAATTCTTCAAAATTAGACTTAAGTATGCCGGAATTCAATAAGCAGTCTCAGTCTATAATATAGACAAAAGTCACAATTTTAGACCAAATGGCTTTGATTAGCCCCAAAATAAAGTCTCTTAATTCTAACCAGGTGATCATGAGCTCAAATAAAATTATGTCAAACACAAAAAATTAAAACGTTTAAGTTAGTAAAGACAATAATATCTAACTCATAGTCTCAAATTTTAACACTTGAGATCATACCAAATAACAGAATACGGGCATTAATTTTCTAATCAATATTCAATCTTAATATTTATTGGCAAAACATAATTGATGTGTAAATGTGCGTATATGTTCTTTCACTTTTCTTTTCATCTAATAACAAATTATTTTTCTACGCAACATCGATAGAATGAAACCATTATGTAATTTGAATGACCCGAATGAATGCAGACTTATATAACACGCACAGGTGTATTAACTCAGATTCTTGACTCAACCCTTACATCCGATAGAAAAATAGATTTAAGATACTTATTGCAACACATAACCGACTGATTTCTGTCAATTGCCCAAATTGTAATGCTTTTTGTGCGCTCATTGAGCTCATCCGTTCGCTATTTGTAGGCAAGCGAATGTATCCGTTCAGGCTGTAGAAAAATAAGTTATTCGCTAGTCTACCATTGAAGCTCCAATCCCATTGTCAACATTTATAAATGTCAATTATTATCATTGTATATTTCGTCATTATTCGCATTCATCGTCAGAAGAGTTCAAGCAGCTGACTGAGTAACCGGAAGGGGAGCGAAAAACTGCAAGCCAACATAATTATCTGCAGAGAAGTAAGCAAAATACGCTCAAAGTGGGTCAGACAGTATTTAAGGTGCACTCCAAGGCGTTGCATCGCCCACTCACTGCTACATAAAATATTCTGAGGCAAGAATTGCCTGACTACTTGCAGCATAAAGACCTACATACGCACATATCTACGTATGCACATTGCAACAAATGTGCAACACAGCACAATTAACTTTAAGTGTTTCACAAAAAGAAAAAAAAATTTACAGCACTCAAATCAAAATCACCTCTGATTATTTAGACAAGGGAGACGTTTGGAAAGGTCGCGCTTAGTACAAGTTTAAAATCATAGAGATCGCTGAAGCTTTTGATTGTTGACTACTGAACAGCAGATTGTCTAGCTGGTGAATTTGCCAAATCGTTTACAATAATTTCACAACAAAAGTAGAGAGCAATTGCAGAATACTTCCGACTAGAACAGAACTCCGCTATGGAACTAGTGATTTAGCTGTGCCGCGGTCTTACGTACAGTAGTTGCGTTTCAGTGCTCCACTGAATGTTTTATGAAAATGCTATTTTGTGGAGCATTTCAATATTATTTTATTTTATTTTTTTAGGAAAGCTTTCAAATAGAAATACTTATGGAATTTTTTCTGGCTGGCTAAGGACTCATTTGAAAGAATGTCCGAAGTTAGGATATACTTGCAAGGTTTTTTATGGAACTTTGTTTGAAAGCAGAATATTTTTAATTCTTCCTCATTTCTAATATAAACAGGTATATTAAAGATGGAAAACACTGCCTATCGGTGGCAGTAAAGTACTTGTCGAAGTAATGAAATTATAGCGCGACCACTTAACCTCACGTTGCACGCGCGAACATTTATGATCAACCGATTGTCTTTAACAGCTACTGTTGCTACTGCTACCAAACAGCAAAACGAACGAAGCGCTACAGCATCGATCGAAACAACGAGTGCAACATCACAGTCGCCAAAAAAAGACTTGACCAGCTACCGATGCACGAAACGAAAAACGATCATCAGTGATAAGCTACAACCACAAGTAGCAAGCATTGTGTTGGCAACTTCGATTCTCTACCTATTGATAATCATAACCGCCACCGCCACCACCAACCACCTCCATTTGGTGCGGGTCACTCACGTAGCTTCATGCACCAAAATAATTTTTATTGAATAATTTTTCATTATTTCAACAACAACCGAGGCACCCTTGTTGTATGCCACAATCACAAAAACAAAATAGTACAAAAAGAGCAGAATCAACAGCAATGCACTACAAACAAGCAGAAAACAATCATGCCCATACAATAAATGGTAAGTCATGACTTCGTTGTTGAGCCGTTAAAAGAAGGCGCTCGCCGTTCAACACGATCAATGCAACGATCAATGAGAGGTTCAACCCAAAGCTTACGAAGCTATCAGAGACTTCGACTTGTGTTGGTAGCTAAAGAAAGCAACAGGATGTATACCATCGAGCTGCGATGCCGGTGACGAAGCACAATACTACTCAGTCTGGGTAGATATACTATCTACATCATCTTCACCTTGCACTGCCACCGTTTATTTTTGTAGCAGTTCTCATTGCTGGCACTTTTGTCTGTAGTTGCATCTTCATGGGCGCTTTGATTATTTTTTTTTTCTAATTCACAAAACGATCAACAGTTAGGCAAACCACTGAGGCATGATGTTCCAGCAGCAATAACAAACCATGTTGCGTTTACAATAAAAAAGGAATTGAAGCTAGTGTCAAAATCTAAAAAAGTGCAGCTTTGGCAAAAACAATCACACTTTGTGCCAAGCCCAAAACATGATTGTATTTCATAGGTCCTTAAACAATTCCAGATACTAAGCCAGTAAAGTAAAGCAAATACTTAAAAACTTGATAACACCAAAAAGATGCAGAATGCACCGAAAATAGATACAAATCATTTTGTTTGTAAAGATCCTTTGATTACCACTTCGTCCAGATCTTTCTAAACCGTACGAATTTGTTTATTCCATTGGAAATAAAAAAATTTAAAAACTAAAAGTAGCAAATTTTTAAATACTTGCTTTTCTAAAATTACGTTAAACTATGACTTCTGATAAAATGGCAATTAATTACAATCTATTTTAGTACCACCATTAAAATGAAAACAAAACAAAATACGTGTTTTGTTTAAAGGGCATGTGAAGAGAACGAATCAATCGACCTCAATTTTTTTTTTCACTATTCTCAATTGCATAAAACTCAGGAAAAAACCGGGCTGGCGACTTTTCTTTTACCTCTGGTGCGCAAGTTTTGACTATATTTTTCCCAATAATTTAGCCAACATTTATGCTTAAAGTGAAATAAAAACAAGTAAGGAAAGCAAAATTCAGGCGAAACCGAATTTTATATAGCCTCACGATGTATTTTTAAATGGGCGGTGCCACGGTCATAAAAACGCAGTTCCTTTGTTTCAAATCGCTGATAGTATTAAAATTTACTTAATGCATATAAGTAAGTCTATACCTCTATCTATTATTTTTGGCTGTTACAAACAACCGTGATGCGAACAAAGTTAATATGCCCTTGTGTACAAGTACTCTCGGGTATATAAGTATATATGTGGAAATTTGGAAACACCAGCGACTCGTGCTGCTACCAAAGGCGGGTAAACCAAATACCTGGGGATTCCTCGGCATACCGGCCAATATGTATGCTTAATACAACGGGGAAACTTCTGGAACGCATAATTACCAATAGAGTTTCAGAAGCCATCGAGGCCAACAGAGGCCTCTCAGAAACACAATTTGGGTTTAGAAAAGCGCGGTCCACAGTCGATGCAGCCAATTTGATAAAACGAATAGCAAAAGAAGCGATTAGCGGTGAGAGATGTAGATGGAGCTCCAAAGAATACTGCTTGATAATTACGCTCGACGTGAAAAACGCATTTAACACCGCAAACTGGCGGAAAATAACAGAGGCTCTCAGTGCGTTCGATATTCCAGCATACCTCAGAAGAATCGTAGGCAGTTACTTGTCAGACCGATTACTACTCTATGACATTGACGAAGGGAGAAAGGAATATAGGATTTCTGGCGGAGTACCACAAGGCTCAGTGCTGGGCCCAATGCTATGGAACATAATGTATGATGGCATATTGAAACTACAGCTACCAAAAGGCGTGAAAATCGTTGGTTTTGCCGATGATATAGCCATTGTGGTCGTAGCCAAACACATAAAAGATATAGAAGAGAGCACAAACAACTCAATCAGTAGGGTTCAAAACTGGCTACTCGATTCAGGCCTCGAGCTTGCACACCAAAAAACCGAGCCAGTCCTAATTAGCAGCAGGAAGATTCGAGAAGTAGCGAAAATAAAAATATGTGGCCATGAAATAGAATGAGCTCCAGATTTTAAATACCTCGGAATCATTTTGGATGCTAGATTAACATTTAAGCCGCATATTGAATATGCAGTCGGGAAGGCGGAAAAAGTCGCAGTAGCGCTTTCGAGACTGATGCTGAACGTCGGAGGTTCACAGCAACAACGAAGACAGTTATATGCCAATGTAGTAAGAAGTGAAGGTGAAGCCTTTAAGAAGACGTCATACGCACGCGAAGCGAAGGCCCTGTACAGGCTCTGTGCGATTAAGGTATGCTGCGCGTTTTGCACTACATCCGAAGAGGCTGCGTTGGTTGTTGCTGGCCTATGTATCATAGATATTCTGGCGACGCAGACGTTGGCGTAAATAAGGCGAATCGCGAAGAAGAAATCAAGATCTGCTGGCAACAATGGCAATGCCGTTGGGACCAGACAGATAAAGGTCGCTGGACACACCGTCTCATACGTTAAGTAAAAAAATGGTTAAGCAGGAAACATGGACAAGTAAACTTCCAGTTAACCCAAATGCTTACGGGGCATGGCTGTTTAAATCCTACTTTTATAGATCCAAGCTCGATGATCATCCGTACTGCACTCTATGCGCAGGCATCCAAGATGCTGAACACTGCTTTTTTGCCTGCACTTTATTTTGAAGAACAAAGAAATTACCTAAACTGACAGGTGGGGAGACTGGCTAAAGAAGAAAACTTGATTGATATAATGCTCGAATCGACCAATCTGGTCCGCCGTCTGCAACATGGTAAATATTATAATATGAAAACTACGTCAGGCGGAACGACTCCGCAGAAATACATAGTTTCTTAACGATCGATGGACTCATCGAATTGGCGGCTCGGAGTCTAGTCCGCTCCGACTGCTTGCAACAAAAAGTTCGGTGACAGTAGCATCTAAGCAGTGTGGCTCTAAATACGGATCTCAACGTACAGCCCAAGGCGGATTGAATCGGCCGGGTAGCCCGGAATCTCGTCCTTTCCGACTACCAAGAAAGGTTAGTGCACAATATACTACTTTCGAGATTTTATATATATATATGTATGCAGTTAAACT
Source organism: Philophylla caesio (assembly GCA_963971545.1). Lineage (NCBI taxonomy): Eukaryota > Metazoa > Arthropoda > Insecta > Diptera > Tephritidae > Philophylla > Philophylla caesio. The sequence goes on along the minus strand of OZ020608.1, from coordinate 63,676,006 downwards.
TTTGGATAAAATTAATGTTTTTCAGTAAGGTTCATACAAAGCAGGAAAAAGCGAACCAAGTGAGTAGGCGTCTCGGAACCCAGTCCATTCCGACCGCTGCAAAACAGTTAAACAAGCAGAAACTATGAAACACCAGAAGAGATGAAGTCAACAGAATAACCGAGCGGCTCGGAACCTCGTCCGTTCCGACCGGCAGGCAAGGTAACTAATGAACGTTAAATTTTATGAAAAACATTATGGACTCGTATAATAGTTGAAATACAAGAAAACATAAAAAACAAGACAAGAGAAAGACAAAATAAAAACTGAGCGGTCCGGAACCCCGTTTGTTCCGACCGACGTGTATGATTGAAGGGCATAAGGTTTATACAATAGTGTCAAATTTTCAAGATAAAAGGCAGGAAGGAAAACGAAACTAGAAATTAGTCCACATAAGTCGATCTGTTCCGAAACCCAGTAGAAGCAATAATAATTAAAAAAATAAATAAAATTGCTTGAGAGCGAAAAGGGGCAATTTAAATCCCCACGAAGATGCAACAAGCAACAGTACAGAGGGTGGTTAAAGTTGATGCAACTTGCTACAAACGTTATCCGGACTTTCACGAACGTTGAGCGTAAGCTCAAACCATCTCCCGACGAAATACTTGACGGTAGTACCGGGGGAATGGTACTCAGACAGTAGGAGGTTTAGTTCGGGTTAAAGTCCCACACTGACAAACCGGTGACGGTTAGGCTTTCGATGCTTCCTCCTCTAAAAAAAATAAAAAAATATATATATGTGGACACATCTTTTTTTTACTGGACATATAGACATTTTGTTGAAAGATACGTCGAAATTAGAAAAGTATAATCTTTTGAAGCGTACTGCTTGGATAAAGCTCTGCTTCCGAGTTGAAGGCAATTTTTAAGTTTTTGTACAGTATTTTACGTTCCTTTATTTGTCATGGAAATTGTAAGTAAGAAATATATTGAAAAATGCATGAAAACCATTCATTAAAATTTTTTTTCATGATTTGAACTTAATAAAAAACTTGGCAGAGGCTTTAATGTATGAGCGAAATTTTAAAAGTCTTCTCTTATCTATATAAATATGTTTTTTTTTTTGGGTTGACGCCCGTGAAGAGGTAACTCTCTTGAGTACTGCTATGCCGCCATAGCACCATGCACGACTTGCAGCCTCTAGGCTACACCTACGATACTCAAACCTCTCCACCACGACCACTCTCCCCGCGCAACTGTCAAAAAAGGTATTACCTCACGGGGCTGGTAAGCATGTTTGCTCCTTGCGTGTTACGTTGGCTACGTCTTGCCATCTCTGCGCGCCTAAGGTCTGTGTGAATACGCGTTACGTGAGCGCATATTTCTTATCATCTTTCATTTGACTGTAGCATGTAGTCAATGAAGTTTCCTCCATTTTAAACTGTACGAGTTTGGGGAGCATAGCGAGGACACTGAAACATAATATGGTTTGCGTCTTCGTCGCTGTCTATACATGTTGGGCAGCGAGGGGAACTATCATGACCAAGTTTGTGCAAGTATTTACGGTACACCCCATGTCCCGAGCGAAACTGTGTTAGGTGAAAATTTGTATCACAATGGTTTCTTTCCTGCCATTTGCCGATGTTTGGTATCAGCTCATATGTCCATCTACCTTTTGGGGAATTATTCCAGCGAGCTTGCCAGGTCTCTTCTGCTGTTACCTCTTTTCGGTTTACTCTTCCGTTACTCTCGGAAAGCCTTTCGTAGATGCGTTTCATTTCCTGAGCGATAATGTATACTGGAATTAGGCCAGCTATAACGTAAGATGCTTCGTCTGAGATTGTGCAGAATCCGCAGACCGCTCGTAGGGCGCTGAGCCGATAGACAGCTGTTATCTTTTTCGCGTAATTTTTCACAAGCATCGCGTCGGCCCAGATTGGTGCCGCATACAGCAATATTGAGCTTATAACCTTGCTGTAGAGGATTCGTTTACTTTGCCTTGGTCCACCTTTATTTGGCATAATGTGCGATAAGCTCGTCTGCACTCTCGATACTTTCTCGGAAACACATTTCAAGTGGGACTTGAAGTTTAGTCTTGAGTCGATCATCACGCCCAAGTATTTGATAGCGGAATTCGACGTAATTATATCTGTCCCCACGCGAATATTCAGAAATTCCACTGCCTTTCTGCTGCTTATTAAGAGTGCCTCGGTCTTGTGGTCGGCCAGCGTTAGGTGCATTGATTGAAGCCAAGTTTTGATCCTTAGTACAGCTTCTGCAGCTGCTGTTTCAATTTGATGCAAATGTTTTGCCACAGTCATTACTGCAATGTCGTCTGCAAACTCCACCACTTTTTTACGTGGAGGCATTTCTAGCCTTAAGACACCGCGTACATGAGATTCCACAGAAGAGGTCCAAGAACTGATCCTTGTGGAACCCCTGCTGTAACCTCATACGTTTCTGGCCCGTTGTCGCTTCTGCACAGTAGTTCGCGATTCGAAAAATAGCTCCTTATAATTTTGATTATATAGCTTGGAGCACCGATTCTTATTAAAGTCTCTATGATGCATCTCCAGCTTGAGGTATTAAACGCGTTTTTGACGTCTAGTGTCAATATGTGCATATATGTATATGTAGGTCTGTATGTACATATATTTATTGCTGCGATTGAGTTATCTAATTGTATTTGTATCACGTGCATAAATGATATGTATATAGTAGTACGTGAATATTTATATGTATATTATAATAATAAGTAGAGATTTGATTAGCACACATTTGCTAACATTCCAGCCGATCGACCAGCTTTTGCGCGTTTCATTATTTTGTACAAAAACTAAAAATAATATCGGTCGTGCACGTTGCTCGTATTCCAGTAGCGCAAATCGCGACGAGAATAATACCGCCAATATCATCATTTGAGCAAACAGCGGCATTATAAAAACGTATGCATGACGTGAAAAAAGAGAAAAAAAAATCTTGTCAAAACAAAGAATAAAACGCAAAGCTACATAAATGATACAAAGTAAATGAAGAATACAATACAACCAGAGCGAGGTATCTTGACCTTGGCGAATGAATGCAAGCGAATGAAAAAAAGCCTGAATTAACTGAAAAACGAACAACAAAAACGGCTCACAAAAATGCGTGCAGTCGATTTTTAGGCGATTTAGCCACAAGCGGTACCGTTTTGCGCAAATGCGTTGCGAATCAAATGTGCGACACAAAGGCCAGCCGCCACCAACGCAACCGCCATCCTATCGCAACCGACACAAGATCAGCTATAACAAGAAAAAATGCCGAGGAGCAACAAACTGCAGCTGCACACTACTTTTACTTTAACTTTCAACCGCTGTAGACCCTACCAAATGCGGGGGCACATCAACGAAATCAAAGAAAAAACACGCTGCAGGCAAAGTAAGCTGGCTGAATGAATTGGCCAGAAAATTTACGCGCGTGTGCTAAACACGAGACTTCCACGAACCACGCAGAAACGTTTTGCTTCGCTCCACTGCACTATGGCAAAAATTACAAATTTACGCGATCAAAAATTAACAATTTCCAAACAAACACAACACTTATTTTAATTATTCTATCAAAGACAGATATTTTTTAAAAACTCAAATATTTTTTATCAAGCCAGTTACGAGAGTAAACAAATAATTCTTGTTTAATAATAATTTGTGTGTGCTGTGCCACAAGTAATTTTGTTCCTATTCGTGTAAACAGAAATGAAATGAATAAATAAAACCGTTGTGCTTTTTGTTATTTGTAATTTTGAAAAGCGTTAAACGCGAAAGATAATGCCACAATAAACGCTTTGACAACCTCTCCTTTTTGCTGTTAAAGAACAGTAAAATTATTAAAATCATTTTTTTTTGGACAAAACTCGTGCGAAATGTGAATTCAAGCGATGGGTCGGAAATAATAGTACGGAATAGAATAGAAACTATATCAGCTGTTTGCATTTCAGTACTTCGTCAATACCTTATATGAATATACATACAAATGAGCAAGTATTTTGTGGAACAACAATGTAGCGAGTAAAACTGGCCCCGTCGGGTCCCGTTCCGCTAAATTTTGCTGATATAAATTCTTTTTTTTTTTTAAATTCACAAATTAAATACGTAAATATCAAAAGCAATCAAAGAAACTTGAAACAATGTCATTATTGCGGCCATCTCTACTTCCTGGTTTTGGCATTTGCCTTTTTTCGCTTCGCCATCTTCACGACATTGCGGAAATGGTAAGGCGCAATCTCGTTCTCTATCATTCTTTTAGTTGAAGTAGTTACATGCGGTGAAGTTGATCAACAGCGTAGAAATATTACTTCTTTCGGTCAGGTTTTTCAAATGGGATCATTAAATTTTTAATTTTTTTAACAAAAATATTAAGTCTTGAGACAGCCTTGTTTGCGTTCGGGACCGCGTTAAAAGTAAAGTGAACTTTTTCTGCGCATTAATTGTTTTGCCGCAAACAAGATTTGAATGTCCCACGATACTGCTAACCAGATTTCATCAAATCGATAAAATGTGCAATTTAATAAATTTTTTTTTTTTATAAATTTAACATGAACGTATGTACGTACATATAATCGCATACGTATATATGTACATCTCATATTTATTTTTATATTATATCCCGAATAATAACAATATAGTTCACGAAATGATTCCCATTCAAATTTAAAAACCACAAATCTGATTTGCATATTTTTAACGTGCCAAGTTAAAAGAAGTAAAATAAAAGATATTCAACATAGATTTCTTACGAAAATATTTTGCTATATATGTAAATTTACATATGTATACGAGTATGTTTCGACAAAATGGAATAACTAGTTAGTTCTCTGTTCTCTCACATGCCACATCTCTTGTTACGGCACCAAAAATAATCTCGCTGGAGATATCTACCGCTGCGGCGAAAGTGTAACGGTGCCTGCTTCAACTCACTATGCCTTTGAGTTCGAAGATGGAATCTCACCCAAGGCAAGTTAAATCTAAACCCTAGAAGAAGTTTTTTTTCTAATAGCGGTCGCCCCTTTGAAGGTATTTCTGCTTCTCAGAAAATACATCGGCATTTTGGTGTCGGCATAAAACTGTAGGTCCCTCCATTTGTGTAACAACATAAATACACACAACACAAATGTCTGGGCAACTTGTCCTAACGCTGAGTAGAAGAGATAGTGTAAGCGCCAAATTAGTAGTAGATATTGACATCGTTGCCCTTAACAACAGGGCCGTCAGTGCAGCATTTTTTAAATTAGAGAAGAAAGCAAAAGAGGTTGGTCATTCAGTGAACGAGGAAATAGCAAAGTATCTTGTGGCAACAAACAAAAAATTCTCACGTATTGGGACCCACGTTACTGTTGGCAGTTACAACTTTGAAGTAGTCAAGGATTTCATATAACTTAGATCCAGCATTAATACCACCGATAATTTCAGCCTCGAAATCAAGCGAAGAATAACACTTGCCAACAGGTGCTACTTTGGACTCGGTAGGCAATTGAAAAGCAGAGCCCTTCCTCGACGAACGAAAATCTCGCTGTACAAGCGCTCACCGCATAGTCAAACGCATTAAACTTCAACGACGGAGATGGCTGGGAAATGAAGTTCGTATGGATAATGATAATCCGGTGAAAAAAATCCTTCGAATCGACACCGATACCACGAATACATTGGAAATACCAAGTGCAGAAGGACCTGTCTTCACTTTGTGTGAATAACGATAAATGGTTGTAGCGCCATAAAAGAAAAAAAGTAGTAGATACCGTTCATTAATGCAACGTTTCAGCTCTAAATTACATACATACATACATATATGTACATAAGTATATCAGTCTCAATACTATTTAAGTTTTTATAACATTCCTTTAGTATAATTTACCACAGCTCATATTTATCGTGATTAAAACAAATAATTAAAAAATATAATAATTATATTTACTGGATGGAAAAGTCCATAATTAAAATAATTATAAATAAATAACTTTTACAATAAAAGGTTTCAAATTTCATTACGGAACCTTAGTTCAAATTTTTTTTTATTTCATAGGGCGCTCTTGCTATTTTGATGTTACGGTGGAAACATACTTTGAATCAAAACTAAGTACATATAATTGGTATTAGGAACTGGCGTAACTTCATACAGGAAATCTTACTTTTATGAGAATTTATTTATCCGAAAAGTTTTATTGCCAGCGCTGATTGAGCATGTCAGAAAAGAAGATCTGAAGAAGAAAAACGAATTTTTTGCCCACATAGAGTGGAAGTTATAGCCATTGTGCACTGTTCCTATAGATCTCGCACGCGTTTGCCTTAATGCCATCTCACATCATCACGGTTGTGATGGGACATGGCAAATGCTTTATGGCTGCGCGGCAATATGCGACAAATGTGACAAGACACACAAAAAAGTATTGTTGCTTTAACATTCCGTGGAATTACGCTGACGTGGCCGTTACTTATTTGTTATTGTTGCTTCTTTCACCGCTAACAATAAAACATAGCCTTAACGCGCGGCATTGTTGTCTCAACCGTTTCTGCGGCAACTTTGACGAACAAATTTTCAGATATGCAGAAATATCAAGGATGGCCATCCACAAGCCACAAGAAATCAATGACGAGAAACTTTACGTATCACTTGGAGATCAACTAAATGCACTACTAGAGAAAACTCGGGCAGCTTTGGCTCTCGGGCACTTTCGGTAAGGAAGACTTTTAAATGTAACACCAATTGAACAACACCTAACTCTTGATTTAAACCACGATGCAATGAACTAGATAGGTACCGCGTATTCCGGGGTACCGCCACTTTGCTTTTGCCAATTCTGATAATTCTCAAGTAAAAGTAAACAAATTTAAATTCGAGAAAACGGACCAAGAATCTATACTCCCAGATATGATGCCAAAGCCAGCACTTCAACGCGGTAAAGCCAAAATAATGATTGGCTTACATTTCCATCAATAGACATATGTAGATTAATTCTACTAAAACGTACCTCGACTGTTGCTGTGGTTGAGGGTGCATTTATAGTTTCGCGGCTTAGTCGACCGGATGTATGTACATACATATGTATGCCAGCCCGTGGAGGAAATAGATGAAATATTGGGGAGAAGTTCAATTATTACCAATAACCAACACCATCGACACCAACTCCATCTTCACCGGGACAAATACTACGAAAAAAATTTGAAATTATGAATTGGCAGGCGCAGAAAAAACTACGGCTGAAGGTTCAATGGATCAATCAGCTTAAGGATTTCCTAAAGGCAAAGTTTGATATAGATAATGAGATGGAATGGAGGCGATTATACACTTCTTAGGAAAACTTGCTAATAAGTAATACTTTTTTATATCAATGGTACATAAATTCGAATTTTTTAATTTTTGTAAATTTAAACTTTTCTATTTAAACTATATTTATATGAAGTTCTTTTTGCATTTTGGACTTAAACTTTATTTATTGTATTTGCTTTGAATAACTTTTTTCTTATAATAGCTTTTGAACATACTTGTGATATTTCTGCAAATGGGATTGAATCTTTTAAATGAATTTTAAAAATATTTAGATATTTATTTTATTAAAAATATATTAGATTTTTTTGTGAGAAATAAAACAATATTGAAATAAATCGATTTAATTTAATGTGAATTTCACATTTGTTAATTTAAAAATATAAAAGAAGATACAAATAATTTACAAACAAATGTATGTTTGTTGTCTTAAATAAATAAAAAAAATGTTGCCTTCTATTAAGGTTAGTTCTTTTGACTACTCAATTTCATCATACAATAGAAGTGGCTTACGACGTTATGCAAATGTTATGTACCACAGTGTTGCCAAATTTCTTTTGAAAAAACTGTAAATTTCTTAAAAAACTATGCCATATTTGTTGCAGAACGTAAGTTGTTAAATGATGTGATGAGAGAGCAACAACAGCACTAAGATCACTGAGAATTACAGAACTTGTGAAACACTTTTCAGCAAAGCTCGCGCCTGGATAAAACAACAACACCTGAAATTAAGCTCCGGCTAGGTTGAGCAGCAACAACACCTGAAACATTGGCTGGTTAAAAAGTACTTCAGCTCTGTCGATTTTCTGAGAAGATACAGAATGATGAAATGAAATAAAAAGTTGAACAGTTTAAAATAAAGTTGCAATCTAAAACAAAGTTTTTAGATTTAAATTAACTTGTATTTCGTTGAATTTTTTTTGCCTTTGGGGTGAACGGCTCTAAAGTATTTTAAAAAGCGATTTCGTAATTTTTTTTTCGGGCCACCCTAGGGGTCGCCAGTTTACATTTTTCTTCACATCTTTGGCATTTATAGTCGGATCTGAAAATATGATACACCAATAGTTTGTCTCGAGAAGAGGATTTCTTTACGGAAGTTAATTTGCTTCAAGTACTCCATTGAGACACTTAACGACCAGAACTCAATTACTAGCACCCTGGCATACCGTCCTAATGCCAGGAAATTAAATATCGCCAAAAATCGTCAATCTTTTGCAAAAGAAGTGTTTCGATTAATCCAGTAGAAATATTTTTAAAGATAAAAACAATATTTACATATTTAAGTAAATGCCGAGTTTAAAATATTAACATTTAAAGCTTGATTTTTGTATCACACATAATTTGTTTGTCTTGAACATAACATTTATTATTTTAACCTCTGTGATATTAAGATCACAAACTTCAATATCATAACATTTATTTTTCTCATTTCTGCAATGATTTTTATGGGTTATGCTAAAAAATTTACTGAATTTAAATTGAAAATTTATATAAAAAAAAAAAATAAACCTGGAAAGTTTGTCGTTTTGAATGCTGTGGCTTTTGATATACACAACACTGTGTGTATCGAAATGTGCGGCAAGAATTTTTCCCGAAGTTTAACAACACTGCGTCACAGACAAATTTTAAATGTAATAAGTTAATTTTTGCAACTATATTTTAGTAGTCCATTAAATTTGCTTCTTTTATAAAGTTTATTTTATATGATCTTTCTAATGTATAATATGAAGTATTTAGAAGTTATTTTTAAATTGGTTCTTTTTACTTATATTATTTAAGAGCATTAATTACCAAAGTAAAAAAAATATATTTGACTTGAAGATCGATCGTCTAAATGCTGGCAGCTATTTGACACACTAACATCTGAAGGGCCCTAATCACTATCAATTCCACCACCTGTTCATTCTTATAGCCTTCATCATTATTGTGATTTCCACCAATATAATACTTATCAATCACTGAACGAAACAGCAGTCATACACTATGTGTAACTGAGGCGGGTGCGTGCTAGTGAGCCGGCAGCCATCAGCAGAAGGGACTGCCGGCAAAAATCTCGCAGATGCCTATTGATTTAAAGAAAGTGCTTAAATACATACATACTTATATTTGTTCTCGAAACGAAATAAAGCGCCACTTCTGAAGCTTAGGCAACAGTAGCTCGCACAAAATTGCTGCTGGCGGATACCACAAAAACTTTAAAAAAAATATTTTTACTACGAAGTGAAGCAACATAAATCATGTCAATAAATGACCGGGAATTTCCCTATTAACAACCACAAACAAACAAATTCTAGCAACATGAAAATCAAACGTTTCCAAAACCATAGCACCCGTTAAACGCCACATGTGTGTAATAAAAATTTCGCTTTAAGGGCCGTTTTCACAATGAATAATTAAATATACTTACCAGCTGCTAGCTAATATTCAAGTTATTATTAAGCGCTTAGATATTTGAAGTATGTATGTATGGCTTTAACCGGCACTTAAAGTTCGGGTAAGCGCTTAACCGGAGATGGTGCCAGCGGCCCTAAGCGTTTAACGCTCAATGCGATGAAACTAAAGTTTCTCTTATGTTGTTATGTGCCTACATACGAGTATTTACAAATATAAATAAATAAGTACATTACATTAGTGTGTGGATGAGTTGTAGTTATGATGGTGTTGATTTCAGTAGCCACGTTTCGGTGGACCATTTCCATTCCCTTAATTTGTGATAAGATCAACAAGTTCAAAGTTTTTCGTTTAATTGACCTCCTCATCGTTCCCAGCAGACGCACAAATATTGTAACATATCATCGAAATTGTAGTCACAACAACAGCAGCCGCACTCTATAATGTATCAGCGTATTTCATTCTACAAGTGCCAAATAATTATTCTCATGCATGCGTATGCATCTACATACATACGTTCGTATGTTATTATATATACATACATTAATTTGAAGCAGGAGCGCCGGAAGCGGGGGGTCAGAAGCGCAACTTACCCGCCCCCCAGATATTTTGATGGCAAGCCAAAACCACATTTATCAACCATTTTTCATTCCAGTGTGCCCCATAAAAACGTTATAAAAACGAAAACCCATTAACAAACTAAGTTGACAATTTAATTTTTATTATATTTATCTTTATATGCAAATATGTACATTCGTACATATATGTATATAAGAAACGTAGGATGTGTATTATTAGCAAAGTTTTTTTCAATAATTTGGCGCTCGCCCTATTCAGCTCAGTGTTTGGCCGATCTTCTCTTACCACTTGTGGTGTGCGTCTTTTATGTTGTACCAAAAATAGAGGAACCTACAGTTTTGTGTAGACTCCGAACGGCAAATGATATTTATGATAAGCTTTTTCATGGCAGAAATACCTTCGGAGGTTTGCCGTTGCCTGCCAAGGGGCGACAGCTGTTAGAAACAACTTTTTCCATAATAAAGATTTTTTCTTGCCTAGGCTGAGATTCGAACTTCAATCTAAACGCCATATCGTGTTATAGCACGCACATCTCGGCCACCTATTATAAGCAAATAGCAGTCAATAAGGTAAACCTCACATCAGGCATTAAACATACTTACTCAATTAAGTGGCTTGATAACCGCCTATACGATTTTGGCCGAGTTGAGCATAGCACGCCAGTTATTTATATTTTTCGTTATCTGGCGCCAGTTGGAAATACCAAGGGTACCCAAGTCTTTTACCGCTCGGTCTTTCCAACGCAGAGGAGGCCTCCCTCTTCCTCTACCACCACCAGTGGGTACCGCGTCGAATACTTTCGGAGCTGGAGAGCTCACACTGCTCATCGTTCCATATTCTATGGAATTAGCAATCGCAATGGCATAGAGGCCCATAAATCTTTTGGTGACGGAGCTAGTGGTGTTGCTCAAGGTCATTTTACATAGCCGTATAAGCTTTGCCATACCAAATTCAGACATTGCGGCATATTCTCGCGTTGTCGAAAGGGGCTTTGAAGTCGACAAAAAGATGGTGCGTGTTGATTCTTCTTTCTTGGGCCTTTTCCAAGATTTGGAGCACTGTGAATACCTGTTCGAAGGTAGATTTACCAGGTCTAAAGCACACTGATAGGGTCCAATCAGTTCATTGACGGTGGGCTTTAGTCTCTCACGTAAGGAGCAGAAGATGTGGTTACATTACTCTGAAATATCGCTACCTTGGTTAGAGCTCTCTGAGCAGGAGTGAGAGTCGAGTAGCGAAGTGCGTGGCTGTTTGTTGTGATTGCAGCTTTCCGAGGTCGGGCTTTCCTTGTATCTACATATTTTCGCACGCTTTTTGGAGTGTTTGTACTGACGGTTTAACACTCGAACCCATGAGGACACAGATGCCTATCTATCCAGGCTGAAATATACGCCATAGAAATAATTATGTGTGGAGTTAAACATCAGCGTAACTACTGGGAGCGAAACATTGCGATACTATCGGACAGCCAAGCGGCAATCAAGGCTATCAACTAGAAAATAGGAAGATGCCCGCAGGAAAGTCAACTCGGACAATCTACCAGACCTGGAGCATGCATGTGCTTATCAAAGAACAACTTGAAAATGATCACAAGAATTCTTACAGGACACTGTAGGCTGAATTATCACCTGACTAAACTAGGAATATATTCACAAGGCCCCGCATTGATGCAAAAAAGGAAAAAATCCCTGGGCAAAGTTCACATCATTGCGATTTTAGAAGATAAAGGTAGAATGCTGGTAAAAGCCTTCGAAACAAAATCATTGCTTACAATAATTTACGAGCTCACAGTAATTTGTAGCTAATGCATTTTCATAGATATTTTTGATCTAATGTTTTTACCTATAACAAGAGCGTATTTATGTTGTATAGGTACATATTAAGTAAATTTAAAGCCCACATCCCATTTTCCGCCGCATCTGCGGACGATCGCGTCAAAGCACATAAGTGCAACATCGACGTAGAAATACGATATACGCTGGAAAAAGTCATAATAAGAGTAGCTGCAATGAGAGGTACAATTGCATTTAATCAATGAATGCAACAATAATGAAATAGTGATTGCCAGTCGGTTAGTCATTCCAGTCATCCGTTGGCACTGTGAAATTTTGTCTTAGTTACTCAATTTAGGGCCAGCGACGTCGGATTATTGCGCATGATAATGGTGAACACGTGCACAGCACACGCATTCCACCAATTGCTAAGCTACAATTTGACCCTATTTTTCGAAACCGTTCACGCAACACGTGCTTGCGTGCTTGCGTTCTCGCATCGTCTTGCTGTTTGGCTTTTGGAATTAAAAAAGAAATTTGGAACCTACATACATACATACATATGTGCATATGTATGCTGCAAGTTAATCATCGACGGCATACGACACAACCGGCCACCGTCCGTCTGCGTTATTATTCAATTATAAGCAACGCAAACAGCTCGGCAAAAAACGATCATGAGCCTTGTCCACTTAATTGTCCCATAAACGACATTACTATAGACGCAAAAGTTTTGCACTAAAAGCACAATCTATCGCACGAAAAACGATGATTGTGGTTATTATGATGTCTTTAATTCTGATCCCCCATTCAAACGATCTTGGTACACAAGCATTCATTCATCTTCACCTCCATCTTCATCACTTTGTCAACCAATGCAATATACGAGTATGTACATATGTGTTACTATATTTTATCTTGACTTTTACTCACTGGGGTTCAACACGGTTAAAATCAACGCACATTAGGGTGCCCCTGAAAACGCAGAGGACAATTATTTGTCCTTTTCGGTGAGTTGGACCACCCTAAGGACCTTGGAAGTGTGGAACCATAGACTAGACAATTTTTACATTACTTGTATTTTATGCCATATGCAGAATAGAGAATAAGAAAGAAGTAAATATTATTCAGATTGATAACGGATGCTTGGCTTTTTTAGTTAGTGTGCATATAAAACTAACTTGTTAAACCTTAATGATAAAATCTATAAGATATTATCTTCTTTTTAATAAAAAATTGCGAAAAATTAACAATTGAATGACTTTTGTATTATGTTAATATTGCTTGGCATCGGATTAATAAACGAGAACGTCTCTGAAGTGGCCATTACGGAGTATGTAAATTGGACAGGTTAGGTATCTGATTCGATAAAAATATGTCTGTTAAAATGAAACCTAAGATGACACATATGTATACTCTCTCCATATGGTTTCGTTCGAATTTATTTAAATGTGTGGCCACATGTAAAAGTTTTGTTAAAGACATAGAATTTTTTTAGTGATTCCGTCAGTCATAGAATTAATTCAGGAGTATTTTAAACGTTTTCAAATTAAAAAAAAAATCAAAATGATTTTCTGGCAAAAAAAATAACAATTAAGCAGGCTAACGATACATAAATAAATATTTTATTATATCACAAAATGTAGTCAGTTTTAATTTAACTGCTGAACCTCTTGAGGTAGCGTAAACAGTCGTTGCTCGCATCTTCTTCTGACCTATTCAAAAAGAAAAAAATGCTATTGCGCCCCAAAGTAGATTTTAACAGATTTCGGGAACTAGTGCAATTTGTCGCTCGGTTGGAATCGAGGGAATCTCCAACTTTGTTTTGATATGATTTTTTTTTTTTTAATTTTGTACCTTTTATAATGGATAAACCCAAATTATTAGAAAATATGATTATCTTTGAATTATTTGTCGTAGACATCAAACTCCATCCCTCTGGTAATTTCTAAGCCTGCTATATCTGATTAGCTACCAAATTTGCGCGGAATTTAAAATGATGCCTTCTAATTTTGGACTAAAGAACAATCTGCTGTCTTTAGATTCTAAAAAAGGCTTTAATACCTTTCAGAAAATGAGGAATTAATAAAAAATTTGCATCTAGGGTTAAATGGTTGGATGAGTAAGGGGTCAATGCTTTGTCCACCTACCTTTTTTTTGAGTTTGCCTTGCCTTGGGCAAGGGAAAGCATGCAAAGTAACTTGCCCTACTAACATTAGCAGTTTTCTAATTAAGCTGTTTTTTTTAAATACGCTGAAGTCAGCTATATTTTAAGATTTTTTTAAATAAATTGTTTGTTTTGATCTTTCAATTTGTTTGACCGTTTGTTTCAAATTATCTTTCTTATGAAGTTGAAGCTTGAACCCGTAGCCACGCATGATGGTGATGAATAATCGCACAAACGGTTAAAAGTTAGTAAATTCTATTCAAATTTTTGAACTTTAAGTTCGAAGTGGTGATAGTAAATATGAACGTATATATCAATCGATCGTTCTAAAATTTTTTGACTGTAATTTAAAACAATTATATGAGTTTTCCACACCCCGTCGAATCCGAATTCTGAAATTCGTATTTTCATTCCACCCTACTGTATCTACATATATGTATTGACTTTTCGCTACATTTCGTTCGTATCTTCGTGACACTGCGTCGTTTTAGGCTGCAACTGCATCATCGTCAATTTCCCATTAACCTAGTTTCGTTTCTTCTACGTCCATAAGTAGTATGACTTTGTTGCGTCCCTCAATTGAGCGAGTTCAAATCGCGCTGCCCTTTAAAGATCACGCTTGCAACCCGAAGCGACGGTAATAGTCAAGTTCGGTGATGCCACGAAACAGAAAAAAGAAAAATTCTTCAAAAACTTACACATTTTTAGCTTTTTCGATTTTTACAACTAAGATAATCCTCATAAATATGTATATCTGTGGACATTTGACAAGTTAACTTATATAAATATTTCACTTAAATAGGATTTACTTTGAAATAATTAATTATATTCTTTCATTAACAATCTAAATACATAATTTAAATAGGTTTCTGCAAAGATGATTTCTAAAGTAAAAAATTTATAAATTGTATTTGTTTGAAAATGAGAAAATAATAATAACTAATAAAAATAATAATAATGAAGTACAAAGCCCAGAAAAATTATTTTTGTCAAATTTTCACAGATGTGTATGTAAGGCCTGCTTTGGCAAACTTAGTATGTTAAATTTACTTATGTTTGGAAAAGAAGTAACATGTTACGAATTAAGCCACTACGGTTGTACTCGAAGCAAATTAAAAAAAAAAACTTATTTTAAATAAAGCAGGGTTGAATTTTTTCTTTTCCTATTTTCCGGTTTTTAAAACAGCAAATAGGTGAAAGTTTACCTAATTACATCAGCGTAATAACGCAACAAATTCGTTCCTAACAGCCTAACATAATATTCACGCACTCCGGCAATGTTCTGTCAAAAATTCCTCATGCTCATACAACTTGTATGGGAGCAACCGAAATTGAACGGCGTGCGCCAAAAGCTAACTCAAATTCCAATTTTCATTTTGCGTGACATTTCGATTTGGAGTTTATCCCGCCGTTGAGGGTGATGCGCATTGTCTTAAATATAACGAATCCGGACTTTTTTGTTTGGATGAGAAAAAAAAGTATCAAAAAGCTTTGAATGAAAACTTTTTGTAAATTTGTACATTGTTTGAAACTTGGGATTATGATTTTTATGATTATTATTGCTTATATAATATAAAAGAGGAAACAAATCAATTGTCAAACTTGTTAATAAGTGCCTGTGTTGAAGCTCTTCATATAAATTAAGATACAATTTAATGTTTAAATAAAAATTAATATGCAACATAAAGTAAAGCAAATCTTAAACCAAATAAATAAATTGAACCAACGCTAAAAACTTCCACCTTGTATTCTTCTCAAACGAATTTGACAGCCATGCAACTCTGTAAAGTAAACGCACGCAAATCAATTTCGGGTGGACGTGGTTAAAAATCTTGAGTGCTTGCGTCCAAAAACGCAAGCCGTGAATATTAGGTTAGCCTGTAAGATTAGTGCTTCAAAATGTTTGTTACCTACTTCAGAAAAATAATGACCAGTATTTTTTTATTCCACTGAAAAGTTGAAATATGATATTTTCTTATGTTCCCCTTATATACTCTTTAAATCGAAATAAATATGCCTTTCTATAGCACGACTTAATTAATTAAAAAAATAATCCCAGATGACTTTACGAACTGTAAAAGAGTATAGAAAGTAAACATTTTTCAAAATCAATTGTTTTCCAAATATAAAGAATGCAAGATGATGAGCTATCTTTTTTCCTTTTGGCAAAATCGGCGAAAGCATTCTTAAGCGTACGATGTCTTATCTCACTCTAATATGTTCAACTATGTATCTATAAAAAGTTTTGTACATGTATTGGAGATTTCGTCATTAGTATATATTTCAAAAATGAAAATCCCCTCGCTTTGGCATCATTGGTCCGGTACGTAGTCGGCATGAATTAGAGTATCTTGAGCTTGGCAGTTAAAATTCAATTTAACCATTATATGCCACTCGTAATTGTAATATGTATTTAGCGAAGCGTCTGAGACTGCTGTGTAAGTGTTGGGCATAGTCTGCGACTGTATACGTAGTTGCGCTTTGACAATCTGTAAAATTGAAAGCAATGAAATTACATAAGATGCAATGTAAAAACGTGCAAAAAGCCATTTGTTTTTGAGCATGATAAACAGGTAAAGAAAGCCCGAAATAATTTCAAAAATAAGGTATAGATCAAACATATGGAGAAGTTTTCAATAGATATTATCATAGTTAAGTTAAAGCCTATTTTAAAGTTAGTAGCAGAATTTTGACATACATATGTACATTTCGATGAGATACATATGTGTCAAAAATGCTGATGCTGAGTTTAGTTTCGACTTTAACTTGACTATTATTATGGCCCATTGTTTTTTTTTCATTCTAGAATTAAAATATCTTAAATGAAGAATTTAAATAAGCCATAGCAAACCAATATTGTGAGACACGGGAGGTCGTGAGATACGCTAATAGCACTGAATTGAGAAGTGCGCCATCTACCAAGGACTGTCAAACTTCTTACTCAGTTCGCATTGTCATTTTTAAATGACTATTGTTGCGTTGGTGCGGATTATTTGTGTCCCTACTGATTACGACTTGAATTTTGTGTTTAAAAGATTTATCTAGCATTTCTCATTTCTGGATTGCTCTCTGGCTAGGATAAGTTGGTATTTGAAATGGTCTAGATCAGTCAATAACCACGCCTGCCTCCTATATAACGGAAGTTTTGAAAAATGCAAAACCTTCTCAATAACAGTGTACCTAAGTATTATTTAAGATTCAATTTTTATCTTTCTATGTATACTATTTTTTTTTTTTTTTTATTAATTCCTGTTTTAGATTACGTTTTGGATTTATAATGTATATTGGTATTTTAAGGTATATCCAATGCTGAAATATAGCCAATGGTTGGTTGTTGTGTTGGATACTTATATAAATAAATAAATAAATAAATAAATAAAGCTATCTTCACTAAGTTTGTTAAACGTGTTCCATATAACGGAAATTTTAAAAAATTCAAAAAAATACTTTTTTCGAATCTATTGGAACAAATTGGGTAAAATTGAATATTTGTAGCGATTGGAAACAAAGAAACTGGGTTTTTATGAAATTTTGATGGGAGGAGCACCGCTTTTATTCAAAAATAAATCGCGAGGGTATATACCATAAAATTCGGTTTCACCTGAATTGAACTTTCCCCACTTTTCTTCAATTAAAACACAGTTTATTATATACATGTATGTACATAGCTCTTTATCTTCAAATACAATATGATGCAAGTTTTAAGATGCTAAAATTTTTTTTTACGGTATGCTTAACTGTTTTTAATATTAAAAAATCATGATAATTTCTTAAATGGGAGAAACTACGGAAGAGTGCCAGTAGTAAAATTTTTAAAATCAACAGTAATTTATACTAAAATAATAAGTACCCATGACAACAGTTATAAGAACCCAAACAAGTCACACCGTCACTAAATCGTAAAATTTTGTAAATTCAAAGCTGTTATTTGGTTTTCTGTACATTCAAAGCTTGATGTATGTATGTACATATGTTAGTGTAAAATATTTCGGATGAATGTTAATTAATAAATCCACTTAGATCAGCTTGTTTAATGTCTCATTACTTTAACAAGTTATTTAAAATTATGTTATTCCAATAGATTACTGTATTGCAACTACGTTTCTACTAATAATTCAGGGTTTAGTGTGTAAAAATATTCTACGAGCTATGGTTGATTTAAACTTTTGTATGTAAGTGGTGAGAAAATTATCCACCAAAACCAACACCCATTCCTCACAGCTCGTGGCGATGTGGATGCCAACTTTTATTTTTAGTGTACAAAATATTGAATTTTTGCAGACGAATTAACCTTGACTTTCACTTTCACATCGCAAACCGTTGCAATGGAGACGAAGGCAGGACATGGCAGCACAATAAGCGAGCTGACGACACGCTTGTTGCTACTGAGGCAATTCGATATTACAGTCTAAGAAAAAATTGTGTAATTTTGCATGCTAAAAGGTAGGTTACTGATTTCCTACCTTATTATTCGCAAAATTACATTCTCGATTATTCAACGATAGCTTTGTTTAAATTTCAGCAAAAAATGTTCAAAAATTTACTTCAAAACGTACGCGGAATTAAATGCCAAATGTGTAACATTTAAACACAAGAGTGTTTAATTTTACACAAAATAAGTTTGAAAAGTGAAAAGTGTTTAAAAATGTGTGCTAAAAGTACGCGGAATTAAATGCCAAATGTGTAGCATTTAAACACAAGAGTGTTTAATTTTATATTTTTGTTGCTATTCAAATGTGTAATCTTTGCACCATGAAATAAAGTAAATCAGTAAATAATTTTTAATTTTCCATAAGCACATATTTTGTTTTATTTATAAAGAACATTGAATTTAGGTAATAGAAATAAGTTATTATAAATTAATTCATTGATTACGTACGTACATACATATGTACACTTATGGTCAAAATAATGTAAAGACGACATGTTGATCAACTTTGGCAAATTTTCTCTTATTTGTATAATGTGCATATATTAATTAATGGATTTGTGATCAAAATGTCTTGTTTACACTATTTTAACCATATGAATACACTTAACGAAAACAGTACCCTTTTAATTATTTTACATTTGTCTGCTTAAAAACACATAAAACAAATTAAGTTTGTTAGAAAATCAAGTTAATTCATTAATTACATATATGAGTACGTATTGTTTGGCCATAGGCGTATGTATATTCGTATGAATACACTTCACAAAAATAAAACCATTCTAGTTATTTAACATTTGTCAACTTAAAAACTAATAAACCAAATTAAGCTTGGGCGAGGGGGAAACAAGTTAATTCATTAAATATATACATACGTGTACGTATTTGCATATACACTGTTATACTTTAAATTTACACACGAAATTATTTAAAATTTGTTAACTTGACAATTAAATTATTGACCTTCTGTGCACTATTTATGTTTTTCTTCGCACCTCGAGTACAGGGCGGATAATACTTATAAAAATTTCTTACAAAAAACTCCATTGTTTGTGATATTTCCGTAGGGAAAATTAAATTAAATACATAGAAATAGTGTATGATCTGTTTTAAAAAGGGCAGAAGTGTTATCGCTCCAGTATTTTGAAATATTATTATTTTTTCAATAAAAAGATATGTTATGTAACTGTCTTCTAGGACATTTTCAGGAAATAAAATAAAAATTGGATTAATGTAATAATTGGCATGTATATTTAAAGATTTAGGATTTATATAAGGCAGTTAAGTTTTATGGACATTTTTTTTTAAGTTATTCAAATTACATGAGGGCAAAATAACTTACTAACAAATGCAATAAACGTAGTGTTAGTTGGAACACTATTCACAACTTCTTGCAGTGTTGTTCCAATCTGAAATACGTAAAAATTTTAGGGAATTAGTTGGCTATTATATATGAACAAAAAGATTATTTATTTTACCTCCAAGATGTGGAATAAATAAAATTCATTTTCATTGAAGTAATTGAAAACACTTCGTATTATTATGTTTTCAGCGCATTCCTCTTTTTCGAACGCTTTCCTAGTTTGCTTGTTTTGCATTGTTTGGAAAAACTTAAATGTTAGGTCCTTGGAGTCGTTAAAGTTTTTTAAAAATAAGTCTTCCTTAATATTAGGCAATTGAAGAAAATGCTGGCTCAAGCATTCCTCATGGAAAATTTATGGCCAGTTCTCTCTTATACTATGTGCAAATACAGATGTCTATTATAAGACTTAATATCACTTAAACTTATATTACAAATCATACACATTAACATACTAACGTTTTTTACAATAATATACCACACAAATTGGTTAATTTAAGCTTATTTGTACTTTTATTTTCCCGATTCCACGGAGCAACATTCAATTTCGCAATAAAATCTTTACAGCGTTGTTAGGACTGACAATTATTTACATCGCGAATATGTGCAGTATATCGAAAGATCTTTAATCGATACTTCAGCCTAACTTTTAAGCAGCCAACGTGAAACATTCAATTACAGATTCCTGAGTTAACGCCTTTAACGCAGTTATTAATTCGTATTATAGTGCGTATCAGAAATATATAATCATAATATGAAATGTGTAAACCATTTTAACTTGGAACGTTCAAGTATTTTATCGATTATATCATTAACTTTGAAATTGAAAAAGCATTCCTTCGCTAACCTCATTTCGATAGTTTTGTTGCGCAAAGAACCGTTATATCTAATTCAACTGCTGTAGTGTGCGTAAATTTACTACGAAAGTGCGTACAATCTACAAAATACACATCTGTTGTTCAATTTCACCCGTAAAATTGTGTAAAGTCGCGAATAAAACCGGTTTTTACACACGAAAATGTGCAAACTAGAAAAATACATACATGTCGTGTAAATTTACGAAAAAATTGTAAAAATCAACAAAAAATATACCCGTTTAATAGTGGCATTTTTAAACAGAGTTTTTAGAGTGTAGCTACATACTCGTACATATGCAAGTTTTGGTGCAGTTGTTGCGCGTGCCGTCGTCACCGTTGTTGTTGCTATTATGTCAAAGGATAATGTCGTCTCTAACGATTTAACTCGCTCGCGCACACACCTCCAGTGGTGCACTTTTCGTATATGTCTGCAATCTCCAATGTTACAAATACACAGATAATATATATTTGCAGCACATTTGTACGTACGCTCCGTTTTTCCAACAGAAACCGACCAGCAGAAGTAACTCCAGCGGTGGGTGACAGGAACAAATGCCGAAGTATTGTGCTACCCAAGCCGGCAGTCCACTTCGGCATACTCGTACAAGCTTTTTGATATTCCGCGCGTTATTCGTCCTTGGCGTGCAAATGCTGCTCTCGCAGCTGGGGCTGTAATTGTTGGTATTTTAGTATTTGTTGATATCAAAGCACAATCACGCTGCTGCTACTATTTGAGTGTTGTCACTTTACGGGGTTGACTGAAATTTTTGAATAATTCATAACGGCGAACAGGACATTCAAAGCACGCAACGCAATCTGAATACCAACTAAGCAGAAAAAGGTGTATACTTCACATATATACTCGTATACATGTATGTATGTATGTAT
Organism: Philophylla caesio; assembly: GCA_963971545.1. Taxonomy (NCBI): domain Eukaryota; kingdom Metazoa; phylum Arthropoda; class Insecta; order Diptera; family Tephritidae; genus Philophylla; species Philophylla caesio. The sequence continues at coordinate 63,654,288 of OZ020608.1, read as the reverse complement.
GTAATTATGTGCACATACTCGAACTATATCTAATGTAAGTAAATACACATGTACCTAATTCGTACATAAACGCAATTTAGCCAATGACTCGATGTACCCTATCTGCCCAGCGAGAACAGCTACGACCACTCCATCTACTAATACATTTTCAGCAAAAGTACAATAGAAAACAGGAAAAAAAAATCTTGTACGTTTGATAAATATTCCTTTCCACTCCTTATCGCTGAGGTTATAAAGTTGTTGAAACGGATTTGAGAAATAAACTTGAGATTTAATAAAATGCCTAACTTCATTCAGCGCCTCATAAGATGCTGTTGAAAATTCACTTTGGATATTTAAAAACGAAATTTCATATCAAATGCATCTCCAGTTGTTATCAAAAAGGTTTAATGTGGCGTGTCATCACAGTCATCATGAAACGATTAATATTTTAATCACTTTTTTAAGAGACAAGTGAAGAACGTGCGAAATCTTTTGTTTAAGTCTAATAATTGTGTAGGATTTTCAGGGTTTCTCACTGGAAAAAGAAGAAGTATATCGTTATAAAAAAGGCTCATCTCATATATTTTAGAAATCGGGTTTTTTTATTTTCTGGTTGGCTGCTCTCAAATATACATTGCTGAAAAAATTGCGTATTCTATGATCAAAAATAACGTATTTATAGACAATTTAAGAGAATTCCTAACTCATAACAAACATTTATTGAAAGCAAAGGCCTTAACTCACTAAAGATCGTTTCATTCTTGTGGGTACGGTCTAACTGACCGAGCATGTGATTTGTTGTTGCCGCTGGTACAATAAAACTAAACTATTGAATGAGAAAGAAAATTCCTCGCATACATTTTTGTTGTGCACTACGAGATATAGAAACAGATTACCCCTTATTTGCTTTGCGCAAACTACCTTCGATACACTGTTCCTCCATAAGAATCCCCAGAACAGAAGCGGAAATATTGGTACGGGAAAATTCCAATTTCCTGTGGAAAAATTCGTCTCAAGGCAAAAGACTGTGGAGTGGAAAAGCAACAAACAAAATCGAGGGAGAATGGATTGAAACGCAATTAGTCTACAAGAACTGTGGAAGTCGCCATGCTGGTCAATTCAGAGCACAAACGATAGTGTCTGGACTCTGGTTTTTTTTTTACGAGGAGTAAGCATCGAAAGCCTATACTCGTCAGTATGGGACTTTAACCAGCTGATGGTTTCCGGTGCAAACACCCCGCCAACTGCAGTCCTCAGTACGTTCATTTGGCGACTAAAACTGGGGGACACAAAACACACGTATATCGAGATGTCAGATATGGCAGTATGGATCGTGTTCGTGTTTTGAAGCTAAGGAATTGAGCTAAGTAGAAATCAACCTCGCCGTGAGTTCTATTAACCCAGGAGTCAGATTTGGAATACAGTGATGGGTCCAACGACCTTTTGTGGTGCTATTCCACCTGTTTTGCCACTCCATGAGGCTACTCTTCCGAGCACGGTCTCGGTCCTGTTGTGTAGCGTGGATACCGTAGCCAGCGTATGCGCCTCTTTTGCCAGTATATCTATGGGTGTCACACTAGCGATTACGAAAGTTGCATCATCAGATACTGTTCCGAATGCATTACAAATTGCGTTACGTTTGAAGCTGCTTTTTTCCTAGCGTAATTCAAATAGGCTTTGAAAGTTAAGCGTTTATCTAGCATCATACCTAAGTATTTTATGGTAGGCTTCGTCGATTATGTACATGTCATTTCAGATTATATGAAGTTTTTTCCTTCTCCTGTAAAGTAGCGAAAGTGCAAGTTACGCTCTTTGCCTTCTATACTAACGATAATAAAGGAACTGACATTTTTTAAGGAATTGTTACGAAGATCGTACCTCCGGAAAATATATATAATATTCATTTTTAAACTTCTCAGGTGAGTTCAACGATCCGAAAAGAAAATAAAATATAGGTAATTTAAAATTTTTCCTGCTAAGGGGCAACCTAATGCACATCAATGCATACGAGTATATACATACATCTGCATAAATTTCTGAATATAAACAGCTTCCTATGTCGAGCCGCTGTGGTCGAGTTGGTAGCGTTGCGTTCTATAACTCGACATGCCGGGGAGTTCAAGGTTCGAATCTCAGTCAGGGCAAGTAAAATCTTAATCATAGCGGTCACTCCTCGGCAGGTAATGGCAAACCTCCGAGGGTATTTCTGCCATGAAAAAGCTTCTTGTTAAATACTTCTGCCGTTCGGAGTCGACACAAAACCTCCCCACACCATAAGTGGTAGAAGAAGCTCGGCCAAACACTGAGCTACATAGTGTAAGCGCCAAAATTATATATATCATATAAATATCGAGCAATTTGTTATGTAGTTATGTATAGGTCTAGCCACGTATGTAAGTGTGTATTAGACCGTCATTAGTGCATATGGGCTTTTTTGTTGTTGTGATTTTGGATGATGGAACCCCCTCATCGGTTTCTTTTCCCAAAAAAATGATTGTGGCCAAATTTCGGGAGAAGTGGTGCCTCAAAGCCCCCAAAGTTTCGAAAAATCAGCATTTTTCAAAAAAGTTGACTTTGGCCTTGAATAACTCATTTGAGGGAAATGAGGAAAATTTTACGCCAAGTAATTTTGCCACAGAAAGTTTTTGATTATCTTCAACCGTTCAATTTATACCCCTAGCAACAACATTTGCGCCTTAAAAAAGCTCATTTTCAAAACGTTTTAATTTTTTTTATTATTTGTATTAGAAAGTTTCTTATGATAACAATGTATTAATAGTTTGTATTTAATAAAGTGTATTTGTAGCAGTGAGGAAACCTGCGGCGATAATCTTGAACTACTTGTAGCATGTATTGTTTTTGTTCTTCATTTTTCGATAATATAGAATTATAATATTGTATCAATTTAACCCCTCTTTCTGCCGTATCATTCACTACTTTTATTCCTTTAATTTTTTCTATTGCCTCATTATAATTGCCATCTACATCACACTCTGATGGTGGCTTTTTTAAAAAGTTAATATTTATATTAAATCTTGTGAAGAAATTTAATGTTTTTTTCGAAACAAACTGTTCGATGCCCTATTCCAGGATTTCAGAAATCGTGATATTAGCCTTTTTATCATTTTGTTAAGATGGTGATTCTCTATTTAATTTCTCTATCATTTTTATCTTTGTCTCAGAGGCTTACGTTTGAATCGAAAAAGGCAAAGGCGGCAGCTTCTGAACCTAAATACCAAAGATGCCTACAAAATTTATTAGTAGCTGTGTTTGAGATTTGTTTATCATATTTTGCATATTCGTGGAGCTTTATTAAAAAATTAAAATTACAAAAAGGTTCCTTAATTGGTAATGGAGCTGTGAACCATGCATCAGCGTAAATTTTGATAAGAAAGATTCAAATTTTCTTCTTCCTCCGTAAGCTTAAACTCCTTTCTTAATAAAAATATTTTCAAACTGTATATGGCCTTTGCCATCCATCTGGCATGATGCATAGCTCCTGGAGCTTTAATTTTTACACCACGACTTGGCGTTTTTCCTAAGAATATTATTATAAGTTCTAGAAATTCCATATAATCGGCACGGGACTGCTTCTCATTTAAAAATTTGTTCAATTTTGATATTATGATTTCTATTTCACTTGCACAGAATATTTTTTTAATTCTTTTGTCACTAATGCCACTGCTAATGTTTTTGATATCAATTTTTGGCCCCGATTTTTGAAATTTCTGGATAATGACAACATTAGGGTTTTCGGACTTTGAAATTTTTAAATCAAACACACTTCTTAAAACTAGTTCATATATATGATGCTGGCATTGTAAATACAAAAGATCTTTTTCCAATAGGCTTTCACAATAGTAGCTGTTCCGTTTATGTGACCGGTGTTTACTGCTGTTGTATCAAAAACTAACGCTTTCACTTTATCTTGCAAACCCCACTCGTAAACAGCTTTACAAATAGCTAATGCTTGGGCTCTTCCAGTGCTTGCGTCTAAAGGCGGAACCTCTATTTGACCATTGGAGATTATTATAGCGAGCCGGTCTACTTTCTCTTTTCCTTCTAATCCTGGAAGTAGTTTTCCATCCTAATGCAAACATACAGTTTCCAAATCCTTATTTTCGATCTTGGCTTTGATTTCATCAGCAATTTTTGTCTAGCAGTACGAACTGAATTTTTATTTAAAATTAAATTGTTTATGCATTGACCAAACGCTTCTGCAGCAGCAACTATAATTTTAACAGCATTTGTCACTTATTTTGCAAGCATCAAGAACAGCCGCAAGTTTTGGAGTGACTAAATTAGTATTTCCCCTGGCTTTCTTTAAAGGTGACTCTTGTGCAATTTCCATGTCAAAAGCACTATCTTCACAATTTGAATTTTCCGGGTCAGACAACGAAATATCGTTTATTGGAACAGTTCTTAATAAATCGTTAACTTCTTGTGTACTTTTATTTCTCCTTTCCAACAATTTTCTTTGCCTATCTTCTGTTTGTTTTTCTGACTGTTCAAGTTCACGATCGATGCCATGCATATATCCCGGTCTTTCCTCTTTTCTTTGTTTCAATAAAAATATCTTATCTTCTTCAATTATTAGAATAGTCAATGGATTTGCATGAGCTATATCAAATAAGTTTTCAATTTTTTTGTTAAATACTGTCTCTTTTTTCTTTTGTTCTTCTGTGTTTCCAGCTGAGTTTTTTTTTCGTATTGCGCCATTCATTATAAAGTTTTTCCAAATTTTCCATGCAGTGCTTCTCTTCTCTATTTGAAATACTTGCTTTTTGCCAAAATATTTGCACTTCTTTTATTGTTAAACGGGCACTTTACCTAAGACTTAGCTTAACAACACAAAAAATAGAATTCTCAAAACTTCTTTTACAGACTTTTACTACCCATCAAGCTATTTGAATAGTTTCCAATTAAATAAATATGCTCACGTAAAATCAAACACTTTTTCTTTTATTTTTCCGATGCTAACACTCTTATTGACGATTTTGCACTGAAAGCTTTAGCAAAGAAATATTGTATCGACCAGGTCCGTATTCGATACGTATCGACAACAATAATAGTATCAATAAGGTATCGATAATCGTTTAGTATCGTTAAGTCACAAAAGTATCGAAATTTTTAGTATATTTACTCTCTCTTTAATCTAAATAATTCCCCACTTTATGGGTCCGAATGCAGACACATTTATATTTGGTTTATTTTACACAGCATTAATTATCTTCCAAATGTTGACTGGGTAATTCACACATAAGAAAAATTTCATTTTATATATGTACTTTTGTATGAAAGTATACAATGCATATGTTTGTATAAAACTTTCTGCTCTACGCACAATATTTGAGGTTGCCACAAATATATTTTTAGTTCTTTGTATAAAAAAAATAATTCTTCATGTATTCGGTCCAATATAAAATTTTAACTATCAATGCAAAATTTTTAAGCACATTTATGTTCAACATTTAAATTGTTTTGTATTAAGTAAATAAATGATTTCAATTTCAATAATTTTGTTTTTAAATAAAATTTCGCCAATGATCTTTCTTTTGTTTGAAGCACAACAGCATTTGGTTCTGGTGCTGAATAAATTTAAATCTAGTTTTAATGCATTAAATCTTCGCGAAAATTTGTTTAATAATTAAGCGAGTTACATATAAAGAATACCGGACAATTTTTCGTCAGGCAATTCAGCGGCTGTGTATAACGCATGCGCAATCGCGTCCCTACCCGATTTATCCCCTCTTCAAAATATTAGCACATACTTTCACCCAACCGGCACATTTATAGTCATGTAAGTTAAATTTTGTGAGCCAATAAAAGGCTTTAACACTTTAAACTAAGATCTTTATTATTCAGAGATCATTCAAAGACTGATCTAACCTGAATAGAAAATAGCATAAATATACATATTTACAGATTTTTAAGAAAATACCGTTAGACTTATTTTAAAATTGAGAGGGAGAGCGAAGCTGGGGACAAGAAATACATAACATGTATACATACATATGTGATATTTGATATTCTAAAGGAGTCGTTCACACCAAAATGCCTTGCCTGAAACAAGGGCGCTTTTCCTGGCATTTAAATACCAGTACATAAATAATACTTTAAATATTGAAAAGTTGTTATTTTTAATTATTTTATGTTAAGTCGGAAGTACGTTATGTACAATTTTTAAGGCGAAACGAATGCTTTGTAATTTCCTTTCATAACTCTACAGAAAACACAATATATATTTTTTTAATGTATACTTTTAATAAAAGTTTGTTGAAGTTTGGCGATATAAATATGGAATAAAATATATGTATACTCTAGTTTCTAACTCCTTTCAGGGATGCCGTTCCAATGTAATGCAGATCTTTTAATTTTTAGAAATTTCTATATATTATTATTAGCAGTTAACTCTTTAACCGGCAGAACCTCCTAAAGACGGAACTGCTATTTACATCATTGGACAGTTATATTAAAATTAAGTTGAAAATTTGCGCACATGATAAAAAACGTGTCTTCTTTTAAGCCCACTGTTACGGAGGATAGTGTGATTGCTTACGTCTCAAAAAACTCTGGCATTGATAGTAGACATCTATCTTGTTTTAAACTTGTTAAGAATGATACACCATTAGATCAACTACGACGTATTAATTTTAAGTTTGGGATTACTCCCACCTTGTATGAAAAAATACTCGACCCAAATGTTTGGCCCGCAGATATTAACGTAAGGCCTTTTCGGTTTTTTCACCGAGATCACAATTTAGAGCAACTCAAATAGATAACTGTATTGCTAAAGATTTTGAATGTACGTTAGTTAATTATTATTTATCTGTGTATTTTCAAAACATTGCTGGTATGCGAACAAAAGCTAAAGAAGTTTTTTTAGCCACAAGCAGTTGCGAGTATGACGTTTACGTTATTGTTGAATCTTGGCTTAATCAAGACTTTTTTGACGCTGAGTATTTTAATCCAATCTTGTTCCATACATACCGTAAGGACAGGGATGGAAATAAAACCGGGTGCTCCAGAGGAGGTGGAGTTCTAATCGCTATAAAACGTGCCATTCGCTCATCAAAGGCTGATCTTACAAGTTTTGAATCTTTACTTGATCAACTTTGCGTATGTATCTATGGAACCTATGTTTGTATGTTTGTATGTGTATCCTATATCCCCCCTGGAAGTTCGGAGTCGTTATACACCGCGCATACAAATAATATTGTTAGTTTGGGTGAAAATAATGAAGAAAATTATTTTTGCATTTTAGGGGATTTCAACCTCAATGAAATTGTATGTAAATACAATGTAAATACCTCTTTTGAAATAAACTTTATAGACAGTCTTTTTAGCTTTAACCTTGTTCAAATTAATTCATTTTTTAATAAAATTGGTAACATTTTAGGTCTAATTCTTGTTAATGAGGATTTAATTTTTTATATAAGTGAATGTAATTTTCCAATTTGTAAATCGGATATGCATCATGTGCCTTTAACTTTTTCTTTAGAATTTTTTGATTCGATTTCTGCCGACACTAACAATTCTAAATCTTTTGATTTCCGTAGTGCAAATCATGATACCCTGAACGCTGAAATCCATAAAATTGATTGGAGCTTAATATTTTGTGCTAAAAGTGTTTCTGAGTGTTTTGAAATTTTTCTACAATGATAAACGCTCTGAAAGTTTGCGGATTTTTTCAAATCCAACTTTGTTTCGGATACTGAGGTATCGGGTATACCTCTTCATACTGACTACCGGGTTGTTGACTTTGGTTCATTGTTTGTAACTGAGTTGGGTATTATAGAAGCCATTTTTTCTCTTCAATCGTCATTAAAAATGGACTTGGATGGGCTCAATACTTTCTTTCTCAAAAAATGCAGTTTCTCTATTTGTGTGCCATTGCTTTATATCTTCAATCTCTCACTCTCTACGGGTGAGTTCATTGATCGCTGGAAACTTACTTCCATCACACCAATCTTTAAGTCAGGCAATAAAAATGATGTACGAAATTACAGGCCAATTTCGAAACTAACTACTTGTTCTAAACTCTTTGAAAAGCTTGTACATAAAAAAATAATTTTTTCTATTAATAATATAATAGACACAAATCAACATGGTTTTATTAGTGGGCGTTCCACAGTTACGAACCTAGCAGTTTTTACCCAGTATTGCATCTCGACGGTTAAGTGTGGATGGCAAGTTGATACGATTTACACAGATTTTTCAAAAGCATTTGACACCGTTTCCCATAATATCCTCTGTAGAAAACTTGAATGCTTAGGCTTCCACTCAATTTTTCTTTCCTGCTTGAAATCTTATCTCTCTAATAGAAAATCGATTGTTCAAATTGAAAATGCCATGTCTTACACGTTTGTAGCCGCTTCAGGTGTTCCACAGGGCAGCATTCTTGATCCTATTTTATTTTCGCTTTTCATTAATGACATTGGAGATTGTTTTTACCATTCCAAGTTTTTATTATATGCAGATGATTTAAAGCTGCTTAGTAAAATAACTTCTTCTTCGGATATATTTCTAATACAACAAGATCTAAACAACCTATCCGCTTGGTGCGTCAGTAATAAATTATCTCTTAATTTAAATAAAGGCTTCCATGTCACTTATTCTAAATCTCCAAATCGTATTACATCGTCATACACTTTATCGAATGCCACTCTTTCCACTGTTGGAGAGTTTTCTGACCTCGGGGTAGTATTTGACACTGGATTTAACTTTGTCCATCACATTAGCTTTATTATTCCTAAGGCTTATGCTAACTTAGCTTTTCTGCAACGTTATGCGAGGGATTTAAAGACCCATACACTAGAAAAACTTTGTATAACTCCTTAGTCCGCTCCAAGCTCGAATATGCCTCTCTAATTTGGAACCCTATTTATGCATCTCACTCTAATAGAAAGAGTACAACGCAATTTCATTCGTTTCGCCTTGAACCTCTTAACTTTGCTGATCCTTTACCTTCCTATAGTGCGCGTTGCATGCTTATAGATTTGAAGTCCTTAGCAAATAGGCGTACCATTCACTCTTTGATGTTTGTTTATGATCTTATTTATGGCTCTATTGACTGCCCGGATATTCTAGGACAGATAAGCTTCAATGTCCCTCAAAGAACTCTACGCTTTAATTATCCGTTTAATGTCAGTGCAGGAAAATTGAATTACCTTAACTTTGCTCTCATTAAACGAGCACTCACTGAACTAAATTTCATATATAGATCACTTGATCTTGATTTTGCCATGCCCAGATGCATTTTCCGCTCTAGAATTGAATCTCACTACAAATAATAAATGTTTATATAGTATGTAAGAACTATTCATAAGCACTTTTCTGTATCTAGTCGGGTCGAGCGAGGTTGAAAGCGACCATGAAGAATCTGATAGTGGTTTTATTGAGATTTGCTTTCATGAGGTATGTAAGTGTTTGAATATGAAACACGGTAAAACATCGCAATGAAGTGGTTTTCCACTGTGAAAAAAACTTACCGGACAGCTTCAATGAATTAAAAACACCACTTCAATGTTCCATGTATTTTTTTTACCGAACACATCGAAAAAATCGCCAACGAAAGTATTAGTGATGGGCGATCTCGTGACTTTTTAGGAGCAGTGTTACTCGTGACTGTGATTTTCCAGTCACTGTGATTTAAATTGTGACTGTGACAGAAAATGTGACAGAAACATGCAAATGAAACAACTTAAAAAATTTTAACGCCACTTCATATTTATGCATGGGTGCATGCATAGATATTTATTTGTATACACAATATAATACAGAAATGCATACATATAAAATTAAAATACTTAAAACTTGCGCACAAAACATATTACGAAAAATACGATGTAGCCAATTCAAATGAGTTAATAAAAATAATAAGAATTATTTGACAGGTACAGGAACGTTTAGCACACATTATTTTTGTGTTAAAAAAGAAAAAATAAAATTAAAGGAACATAAATGCTTCAAGAAGAAAAAATATAATAATATTTTAAACTATAGCATAAAGAACTTAACATTTGAACACAATGAGATTACGAAAAATGAAAGTTACATGTATGGAGTTATAATACTAACAAAAATACCTTAAATTAATTTACAGGTACAGTGTATGTACATATCTATATATCTAAAAATAATAAACATACATATTTTAAAGTGTGCCTAATGCCAATTTTTCAAAGTCGGTGTATTCAAGCGTTATTGCGACTGGTACTTTTTCACTGTCGCAATATCCCATTGCGGTGATGCGACTGCTACTTTGTCACATACTCAGTTCGCGATTGTGACTGTTACTGCTACTTTTTCACAGTCACAATATCCCAATACTGTGGCTGCTACTTTGTCACTGCAGTGTCCAGTGAATATGAGCCCGACATCGAATGTAGTTGTGCGTTTGTCTTAAATGATCCCCGATTTGAAGAATTACATCTTGTATACTTGTCACAATCTGAGGCAAACGAGTCCCAAATTATCTAAAGAAATGTACGAAGTGTGTGCGTTTAGCTTCGATGCTGATGTCGCACCAATATAAGCAACCAGGTACGATAGAAAAAATAGGCAATACACTGTCCCAATGTTATTTAAGAATTTAAGAACCACATGCATTTTTTCGAAATGTTTTGAGTTAGTGCAATTTGAATTTGTGTTTATCGGCAAAACATAAATGTTTTTAACATACATAAGTGTTTTTAGCAATAACAGTCATGTCAATTCACTGTTTATTTCTAAATTGCTTACTTTCTGCTTTGCTAAGAATAACTACACTTAAAAATTTCGTATTTTATTGTTTTAAATACCTTTTAACAGGCAAGTCCGTCTAAAGCCTGGGTTCCTTATTTCAGTCCTAGACGGTATACTTAAGACCTTTTTTCAAATCTAACTTCGAATTTGCAACAAATTTAGTCAGTACAAATTTTTTTATTGAAAATAAAAATTGGCCGGTTAGAGGGTTAAAAATTAAAAATGTGTTCAAGAAACGTTTTACACCCTTACATATTATAATTGGAAACGAAATATTTTAATGTATTTGTTTTTTAGAAGCCGATCTTCCAAATTTTTAATTTTTTAATACATTATGTAAAATTTAAGCAGCTAAAGTCTTGAAATTTTGCAAATAATAGATATTATGAGAACTATTTTAGCAGTGAAAATAATTACGATCGGATATATATAACATATAGCTGCCATACAACCGATAGTTCATATATTGCTTTTTGGGGCAAAACTCCTTCATTTAATCAGCTAAAGACTTGAGATATTCCACAAATATTAATTATTATTGGGACTATTAAAGCAGTCAAAATCATTAATATCGAATAAGTATTACAGATGTTCTTCCATTCATGAAAGTTATAAAGCCTTCGGATTAACCGAAGACAGCTTTTTTTTTAGTTGTTTTAATTACACTTCTGTGAAATAACACGAAATTCAAAATATGCCACATTAAAACTACCTACGTTAGTATAGTTAGCAGTTATTAAAAAGACAAAAAATAAAAGAATAACAAAAAAAAAATACTTTGCCAACTCAAAAAGTCATATTAAAGTTTAACATTGTGATTATACGAGTACTAACTTGACAATGACGATTTAAAAAAAGGGGTCTGTGGTGAACGTCCATTTACTGTAAACTTTCGAGATAACCTAACATTACAGAAAAATACAACGCAATTTGAACATAAAGTAATGTGAGCAAGAGTGCGAGTGCGTTCTCGATTCGACGAAGTACGTACTTATAACTGTCCAGATGTGAATATTTTCATATACGAAATAAAGGTAAGTATGTACATATGTTGTGCTGACAGAGTTTTAAATGTTTGGTACAGTAAAGTATTTTTGATCTTGAAATTTTACTTTGTGGGTTTTAATAAAATATGTTTTGTTGATCTTTCACCCTATCCTACTCGATATTTTAAATTTATGTACATACATATGTATGTAATAAGTATGTAGCATAGTACGTACATATGTGTGTATTTCTTTTCTAGCTGACTTTTATAACTCTACACAAAGCTATTATTTTCATTAAACTGTGAATAAATTGTTTAAAATTTATCCATTCATCATTTTACGTACTTGTTTTCGTATCTGTGTGTACATAAATAATCGGAGTATTCATTTAAAAAGTCGCTCGCAGGCATTAATTAGTCATTGGCATTATAATAAAATGTAGTTGAGTCTCTTGTGACGTAAATTAATTTGAAAACGTGATTACGATTCAAGTATTAAGTACCGAGATAAGTGAAATATTTATAGATAATTACTTATATTATAATGCGCTTTAAAGAATGTGTTATTTATAAGATAGTGCCAATGAAAAACGGGAAGCTGGTGTGAAGCAATGATTAGTTTATGAAACCACGTAAATAAAAGCTAGTGTGCGACCGAAACTTCGGTTTCGTTTATCGAACAGTTTGACCTTTAAATTCGGGTTGTATTTAACTAATGAAGTAAATGAATAGAAATGAAAGGAATTATAAGCTTTTGCATTGTCAATTAGACCAGTTATGACCTTAAATTTATTTTATATTTATTTTTAATAATTTATTGTTATTAAAAAATTTTAATTTAGCTGCTGACATAAAAATATACTTTATTGCTTTGATAGTTTATATGTACATACATATATACTTTGTACATAGCGCACTGAATTAAAGTATACATTTTTTTAAGCGATGCAATTCATAAAACATGTAAATGTTTAGGGCTGGGTTCAGATTCGGCCGAACTTCAAGAAAAATATCATACCAAATACGGTTTGATTTCGACCAACGGTTGGAGTCCGGTTGGACACTAATAAACGCATCAATAGTGCTTATGTAAGATTTTTATACTCAATCACTCTTGTGCCATTGTTCACATCGCGGTTGTTTGTAACTCGCAAAACAAATTGAGATAGATAAAGGCATACACATATACACATATAGGTAGGTAGGTAAAAGTGGCTGCTAGCGATCCCGCCAGCACACCTAGGCCTATTTTAGGCCCATTGTGGTACCACGCGGTTTAAAAAATCCCCCTACTCGAACCAACGTGTGGAAACTAGGAACCTTAATATCTTGCGTAACTCTACTCTGGCCAAATCGCTTAGGTCGTTGAAGAACTATGATTCTAAGAATTTTCTTCTTCATAGTGCGGGACATTCGCATAGACTCACGGTTTCAGGCTCTTCTTTATTCCCGCAGCTTCTGCAGAAGTCATTGCAGGGAACCCCTAGTCTCCCTGCGTGCCTACCTATCAATACATGACCTGTTATTATTTCTAATGCTAGGGACAGGTCTCTTCTGCTCAGCAAGAGAAGACCTTTTAATCGCTTACCGTCCCACTCCGGCCATATGAGCTTGGCACATGCCGCGAATTGTTTTCCCGTGATATCAATCGGAAGGATATTTTATATTATTGAGGCTTGGCCACCACACCAATGCCCCTTACAGCAAGATTGGTCCTACCACGGCTGTGTATATCCAGTGCATGATTTTGGGAGACAAGCCCCATTTTTTCCCGATTTCTCTTTACAGCTGTAGGGGGCCAGCGTTGCCTTCTTATTGCGCTCCTGGACTTTCTGTGTCGACGATTGCTACTTGTATAGAATCACACCTAGATATTTGGCGAAGAACGAGTTCCATATTCAGTTTTTCCTGCATAATGTCGAACAACGTCAGATGGTCCTTACTACCACTGCAAGATCGTCGGCATAAGCTATTACCTTTGATCCTCCCTTTTCCTCCAGTACACACATATATAATTGCATTGATTTATAATTAACAATTTTCGCAATTAATATTTTTTATATTCTATTGTCGATATTTTTTTAATAAAATAGTAAATGCGGAAAGACGTGAGTGCGAAGAGCTTAAGGACCAGGGCTGGTTCTAGCAGGGACGAGTATGGAGCTATGGTAATATATGTACGTTCATAGCACACGTAACGTATAGAAGGAGAACTTTTCAATTCTTCTGCATATAAATTCAATAATAAACTAATACGGCTATGTAGAGTGACTTTGAGTACAACTTTTAACTCCGTCGAAGTCGCGAAGAATCTCTCCGACCCGTTCGAAACCAAATTAGGTTTTAGATAAAGCGACTCTTTTTTATTGCAACTTCTTTAATCTGATACTGGATAGCATAGTAAAAGCTGCCCATCTGAATGGTGGTAGCCCATATACATATACGTACATATAATAAAAGCACGAAGCTGCTGATATAGGCGGATGATATTTACACCGTGAGCCTTACCAGGTGCAACATTTTCCCCTATATAGAAGGAATAAAAAAAGCTTGGTCTAGCAGTGAACAACGATAAAACAAAGTACTTGTTGGAATCAACCAAAAAGTGATCGCAAAATTTGACCCACGACACAGTAGGCTGTTAAAACGTCGAAGCATCCGCCACCAATGGTGTCAGCCTTGAAATTAAGCGAATATTAACATTAGCTAACGTTCGAAAATCGAGTTAATAACGTTCAGTTTTACTTATATTAAACTTTTAGAATTAACAAACCCAATAATGATTTTTAATTTTAATATTTTATAGTTGCTATTATCGAGTAATTTAAACAACAATGGGAAAGTAACGAGGGCAGATATGAACCACCAAACCCTTTACTCGTGTTGGCCCTGATTGAGAAGCTTTTTATTGTATGCCCTGCTAATGAGCTCTTTAAAATCCAGCAAATTATTCATTGCACAAATATTTCCATAAGCGCGAGCCAAAATGAGTTTACAGACTAGACTAAGTATTTATGCATATAAACCATATAAACTGTTTAATGACATTGGCAATTATAAAAGTTGTGAGCGTCTGTTACTGAACGTTAGAGATTTATCAGCTTCGTCTTTTTATGTGGTAAGTTGTTGGGATTTCTAAGGCTACTCGGGGCAAAATATTTTTTTTTGGGGAATTTAATGGAGTTTTTGTTTGTTTCAAAAACTCAAATTAAAATAGATATGTACGTATATGTAGGTATTTTATTGGCTCTTAGAAATTTTTCGTATAAAGATATTCTTTATATACATATACATACCTTTTACGTGGTATTGTTCAACAAGTTCACCTGACCCTCACCGCGACAGCTCCTTCACGTTGTTGCTAGCATTCAACATTCAACATTGTTTCACAAGTCTCTAGTAACGACTTCGGTATTAATTTTTATGTTATCCCTGAATGACACTAGTATAGAGCTATCCGGTTTGTTTTCGCTAGAACCCTTTATTCTAAAGCTTTAGTGATTAGGGAAGACCTACAGTAAATTTTAAGTTGCAGCTCTCACGAGTAGATACTTGCTCCAAATTTAAACAATTAGCAGAGGACTTACATATGTAATCGGATGCCCTACATCCCAGTCTGAAAACAGGTGATATGACTTATTGGCTTATTAGCAGCGACGTGCAGATTTAATATTATGGTATGCCTTTTCTGAGATCCACCATTTCCCACTCCCGATATGCACCTTCAACATTACGGTCTGTATATCCCTTCTCAGGAGCATTTCTCTATTCACCATTGCAAATATTTTCTTGCGATTACTAGGTTAGGTTAGGTAAGGTGGTAGCCGCAAGGATGGGGCTCATTTAGACTAGATTTAAAGTCCATTGTGATTACTAACAATGACAAAGTTATTTGTAAGTTCACGCATATGTGAATATTAATAAAATAATTTAATTGTAAATCAATAAAAAAAAATTAAGTTAACATATGTGGGACTTGAATACACATTTACATATGTTTGTGCATATTTATATGTATATATTCTCTTCTTGTATTAAGTACTATTTCATTCTTAAAAATCTGCTGAAACGGAAATTAGCTTCATTACCAAAACAAATAAACAAACGAGTAAGGTAGTAAAGCATTGGACTCGTTTACGGTCAGTCACTCGTTTACCTATTCCTATACACATATGCATGTAGATCTGTATATCGGTTAATTATTTCGTTTACGAATTGTTTTTGACTGATTGCATATAATTAATTATCCAGTGATTAAGCTTCTGTCAATCAATTCCATTGTTGGCAGACGATCGCGCGACTGCATGGACGGACGTGCTTCTTAAATACTTAAGCTAAGTCAAGAATGCTTTACCAGTAAGATTGCGAAGATTAAAAGTTTTAAAGTGTATTGCACATAAATAACTTATTCAGTCTAAACGGTTTTAAAGAATTTGCTGTCTTCGTATTGTTTTAAAAGTTTTTAGACGTTAATGGTTGAAACGAATACAGTAACGGAATCAATAATATAACTTTACGATGATATGACAGATTATTGTTTCTGTATTTCAATTTTATTACAATTATTTTAGTAAAATTTTTCACATACAAGGTAAAAAATTTTCTATTAGTTTACTCGCTGGAGTAAAAAGGTGGGAAATTTGAGCGGGACGCCTGAAAAGTGTCTTACTTTATGTAATTTGCGACGCTGAGCAACATTTTCCTCATGCATTTTTCTGTGAGCATTAAAAAGTTATAAGCTAAACAAAGATTAATCGAAAACTAAAACACTAGTTTACAAGAAAAATGTACATCGGTAAAAAGTAATTACTGGGCTAATTTGGGATCGCTGAATCCGAAAATGACACTCATTTATTTTTCTAAAAAGCGTTTGCGAAATTTTTGCAAAATGTTTATAAGGCATTTTTTTGCATAAACATATTAATTAGGCAGATTGATTTTACTAACCCTAAGTGTATATCAATTGAAAGGTAATAAGTTCCTCTTTATAGTGATATATCATTTGTGGGCATTAAATTGATATTCTTTGGGTAACATTTGTTAATATCCTAAAAAGAGGAACTTTTTCAAGCTTTTTTGAAAATTCTTTAAATTCATTCTCTTTTTTCTAGTGCTAAACAATTTTATTAATGACCTTATACACCAAGTGTATATCAGAATGAAAAGAACTGTCTGTACGTGCGTCCGTCCGTCCGTTCGTCTGTCCGTCCAGTCCGTGGTTACGATAACTCGAGTAAAAATTGAGATATCTCAACAACGCCCACCTCCCATATCACGGAAGTTTTTGAAAAATGCATAAACTCCGTTATTTCGGTATCCATATTTGAGCGATTTTGAACTAAGAAATGAGGTATTTATGAAATTTTGAAAAATGGGCGTTGCCACGCCCACTTATGGAAAATTTTCTGTATCTCAATAACTGTATTAGTTATCGTCACAAAATTTGGTGGACATATTTTCTTTGACATCGTTATTATTATCGTGTTTTCTTTATCTATTGGAACACGCCCACTTATAAAAAAAGTCTTTAGGTATCTCAATAACGATGTAATGTATTGCCACAAAATTTGGTGAACATATTGTCCTTGATATCACTAGCATCACCGTCAATAATTTTTGAAATCGGACCTTAAACACGCCCAACTTCTATAAACCAGAAATTTTGAAAAATGCAAAAAACTTCGTTTTTCAGTATTTATTGGAACAAATTGAGTAAGGTTTAATACTAGCAGAGATTTGAAACAAAGAAACGCGGTTTTTATGAAATTATGGGCACCGCCCATACAAAAATGCATCGCGAGGGTATATAAAAATCGTTTTCGCTTGAATTTAGCATTTAATACTTGTTTGTAGTAAAACTAGCTACAAAATTTCATAAATAAGAAACTTTTGATTTCCTTTGGAAGAAAATCCTAAACAACAACGGCAAAAAAAATTCTAATTCAGTGATAATATTAAGCTATTTAAAATTTGCTCTGCATTAAATTTACAATGAACGGTCTGAAAAATGCGCACAGGAAGATTTCCAAAAATTCTGAATAACAAGTTTGAAATTTTGTTGACAATTTTCGGAATTTCGTTTAATTTGTACAAAGTTTGAACACTTTATTTATATGGATTCTGTTATGGATCGAAATATATTTTAAATGAAAATTATTAAAAGGAAATAAATAAATATAAGTTGCAAACAATATCATTTTGTATTTTGTTTTTTTTTTTGGTTTAGAATTGTCTGACACGTTTTTATTATTTATGTTCTTATTGTTTTCTTTCCGTTTTTGTTCGATACCTGCAATACCTTTTTTTAAGTAGATAATAGTTCTTGTATTCATTATTTCTCTTATTGTATAATAATTTTGTTTTTGCCAGATGAGTTGATTCAGTTCGATATTTCGTGTTGCAGCTGCATCAGCGCCCTCACAGTTTGTTTACTTATGTCTGACGGCGCTGGGTAGACAGCAGCTTGCACGACTGACTGGTTCCTGCCTAACTTGTTGACCGTTCGGCTGGCCGCACGCCCTCTATCCAACGTTACTCAAATGCTTGACAATGTTTTCCTATTTTAATTGAAATAATTGCAAGTTTAGTTAATTAAATAGCAAATCATAAAATTATATAGCAAATTATATACTCGTAGGTATTAACGAGTACACACATATTTTCGACGTGCCCAATAAAATGATTGTAAATAGACTAAATCTTTTCTACAGTGTTGATGCCAATAATTTTCAAGATTTTCAAGATGTTATATCATTAGTAGATGTAGAGAATATGTTATTGTTAATTAAAATATGTATAAACTTAACAGCAACACAAATGTTGGTATTGCTTACCTAACAGACGTTCCATTGGGATACACTGTTTTCATCATGAAAATATATTCTAAATTGACTTGGTTTTTTGTCATGTATAGCTCTTCTAATAATATAATATAATTTTGGCGTTTACACTATATAGCTCAGTGTTTGGCCGAGCTTCTCCTACCATTTGGGGTGTGCGTCTTTATATTTTACCGCAAAGAAGTTTATTAGCTACAGATATTATGTGTTAGCTTTATTGGGGTTCAAAGTCCAAGTTCGGTCGTCCCCTCGAATTCATATTGAATATATTCGACTATTTCTGCAAAATTCTGCGATTTTATAAATGACAAACTAAAGTAATATGTATGTATAAAAAAGCTGTATAAAAAGGCTTTTTTAAATCTTTCCAACTATGTTATATAACTGGTTAAATATGTATATTCAAAGTTGCTTAGACGAACGTTTCAATTTTTTCCATATAGAATAAATAAATATTAACATCCATTTAAATAAAGATTTTTTATTTGGTAGAGCATATATAACCTTGCAGACGAAATCAATTTCAATAAAGGTAAATTATTAATTATATCCTTAAAATTGCATTAGTAAGTTTCTTTCTTTTGCTTTAACTTTAAATATTTTACTATAACAGTTAAAATTTACTACCACAAAACCGAAAAAATTCGAAAAATATTTGTGTTCATACATGTACGTATGTTTCACACATATTTAGTTCCAACCAAAAAAAAAAACAATTTCGAATAATTTATTAGTTTATTATCTATTTCACTAAGAATCCGCTCGTAAAAATAAAATTTCAAAATGCTTTACAACTTCAAGCGACAAATTGAGCGAACGGTTTTACATTGCTATGTTTTTATTATTACCCTAAAAGCGGAATTACTAGGTTGTTTGATTATTCGACGTTTTTGAAAACTCGGTTTTCGAATTATTTGAAAAATGGCATATTGAAAAAACGATTTCTAATTTTTAAATCAAGAAAAACCGACCGGGTAAACTGGTTCTTGTTTCAAGGAAGAAAAAACTACATGAGCATACATGTAATCAAATGCAATTATTTCTATAAAAGAAATCTTTTGAAAATAAAATGTAGTTTAATGTCCGAGTTTAGTAAGCAGTTTTAGTCTCTAATAGGGACGAAAGTCACAATTTGAGACCAGTTGGCATTCATTAGTTTCAAAATAAAGCCTCTAGTCTCTAAATTGTGTCGTGGTGATAAGCAGGTCACAAAAAATTAAAATAAAAACAAATGAAAAAACCGTGAAAGCGAGCAAACGCAATTATCTCTAGCTCATTTTGATACTTGAGATTATACCAAGTTACTGAATTCGGGCATTAGTATCTTATAGTCAAAAGTCACAATTTTAGACCAAAGTCTTTTAGAAAAAAGTCTCTCAAATATGACCAGATTATAAGCAGGTCACAAATATTAAGATAAACACAAATATTAAGACAAACACAAAAAATAAAAACGTAAAAGCGAGGAAAAACAAAAATCTTCAACTCATACATAATCTCAAATTTTAAAACTTGAGATTATAAAATTAATGAATTTCACATTGAGCAAATTAAGCGAGCTAGAAGAACTTATTGTCAGTAAGGCGTTATAAAATTTATCAGGGTTTTTCGTCCTCTTTGTATTTCGAATATATAAGTATAATGGTCTTATCTAATTGATAAGCAGTTTGACGTGCCCGTTTCAATAAAAATATAATGGAAGTAAAATCAGTCGATTTGAAAAAACCGAAGAAAATTTTTATAAAAAACCCGAGTCAATCACCCTAGTAATTACCATAGACATATATATAACTTTATTTTCGTAAGAACTTAAAACTATTTACTCTTTTTGTCGTCATTAGTTTGTACCTCGTAGAGGACTTTTGGTTCAGCCCGTTGTGAGCTTCTACTTCGTCTCCATTCGATTATTTCAATGTGTACATTCAATATTAAATAAGCTTTTTTTTATATGTATTTCATGTTTCATGTTTCACGAAATTGTTGATTTCTGTATTTTAAAATAATTTATAAATGTTTGTTCATTTTTCTGTTGGCCTAGTAAATGTTAATATTTTATAATTTTATTGAGCTCAAGGCCAGTTTATGGAAGATTTGTTAGTGAAAAAACAACAACAGTTTTTAATGGTTGAAGTTATAGTACTATTTCGGAAATCACCACATTTCCTCATCAGACTTCTTTTTGATTATTAAATTAAATTATTTTTAATTTAATTTTCATAACCACTTCTCTCAGGCTTTGAACCCGGGAGCTCGGAGTTGCAGCGCCAATACGCTACCTATTGTGCTACGCTAGCCGAGTTGGCTGTTGTGTTTATTTCATCTTCCTTAAACAAACCAACTACAAACAAGAGCAACTGATCTGATCTGCCGCTATTTAACTTGTTTGTGTGGTTGTTGTTTGTGTTTTTTTTTTTATTTTGCAAATTCTGTTTTTATTTTACATTATATGCATTTCTAAGGCGTGCTCATCCTTGTCTATAAATGTTTGTTCATTTTTCTGTTGGCCTAGTAAATGTTAATATTTTATAATTTTATTGAGCTCAAGGCCAGTTTTTTCACTAACAAATCTTCCATAAACTGGCTAATCGCATACACGACTTTCCTAATAATAGATTGGCCAAATCTTAAGTAAAGTTAAGTATTGACTAACTGAGCCTTAACCAGCGAAAGAAAAAATATTTCTGTCTACCAAAGTTTGCTTTTGTAGCTAACAGAACAAAATTATAACCTTAAAAAATTCTTTAGTTTCGTTTAATTTAAAGTACATATAAAAGGAAAGTAAGTTTACAAAATATATTAAAAATAAACCGACAATTACAAAAGAGAATACTAATTAGCTCCAAAAATGTAAATGTTAACCAAAACTATTTTTTTTTTGCTGACGTGTTTCATGTACGGTAGAACGGGAAAATATTACGTTAGCATTATTAGATAATGTTTCAAACCAAGCCTCGAATCCTCCCGCTATAGCGCATTGCGAATTTTTTTTATACCGTCGGTAATAATATTTCACCCCATGATGATGAGAACGTTTTGTAACTCTATACAATAGAGCAATATGATAAACGAGCACCATTTACCGTGTCGAAAATTTTGAGTATCGTATCGCTCTTATGTTCACCAAGCCTTTCAATGGAGTCTAATTCGAGGGGAACTAAAAACATACCGATAAATAGCAGTTGCAATGTTTTCTTTTTATTAAAATATTCCGGGTATTTTTTTATCAGAAGCACTCTTTGTACATGAAAGTTTCTATGGCGCTAAGCTATGATTAAAGTTATTGAAAGCCGCATAAGTCAAATTAGCTATCGTCAGCAACGGAGTGTGTGGCAGCAATGATCTGACAAATACGATAAACGGTAGAAGTGAGCTTACTACTTAATAACTAATACATCGACAATTACAAAAATAAAGTTAGAAAAAGAGGTAACATGAAAAGCGACTCATACCAAAAAAATTCAGTTATTTTTGGCACACTTGTTGCTGACTGATTTTGATCACGTTAACACGCTAATGTCACTTCGCAGTCTAAACGATTTTCATATACTTAGCTGCGATTGCCGCTAAGTATTAGACTTTTGCTTCTGCGCGTTCATTGGCTTCAAACGCTTACATATGTATGTATGTATGTATGTATGTGCATAGGTACCAAAAGATTTAAGCTTTCTTAGTACCAAATTCTTGAGGGCGATGGAAATTGATCGTGCTTTCGACGACACAAACGTCGCTGTTTATTGCCCTCTTCAAATACCAAAAACAGATTTCCTATGTAATATTTTTAAGTGGGCAAAGCTGAAATTTATTGCCGTGCAGCTTCAACAGTAAACAGCATAAAAGTCAAACCAATAACGAATCGATCCAAATTTTAGAAAGATACGGTTTAAGGTGATATGTATTATTTATTTAATAAGGGCATTGGTATGTTTGTAAATATGTACAACCCACATGTGGTCGTAGTTTCGTCTTTATTATATTTTGTTTATTGTGTTCTAGAGGCGAAGCACGATCGCGTTTGGTTTAAACAATTACATCCTATACAAATGAAAGCCAACATTTTTAATTGTTATGCTCATACGTATGTATAAGACTCGGTGCTTAAAAACGCTGTATTAAACTTCATATTTTAATAGCCACGCTCTGTTATAGAACATTCCTGTAACATGGCAATGCAAACGTATCATATACCATAATTTTCATTGTGCAATACTTACGTGTATACAATATTTTCGTCCATTATTTGAGTCATCCGAACGATTTTTAGCCATCCTCTTTCAAATTTGGTTTTTATATAAGCCGGTTACGGCCAGTGTATTATTTCTTTTACTAATAAAAAATTGTATTTTATTTATTATTTATTTTAAACAAAAATGCATTTACATGTGCACGTTACAGGTACGCAGTGATGGCAGTTGTGTATCGAAAACCACCTTCGAAGTAAAGCAAATCAATATAAATTAGTTTTCATTATAAAATAGTTACAAGCAAAACAAAAATTGCATTCACATTAAAGAAGTATGATATGCATATGTATTCTTGTATAACGCACATATGTATACATAAATAAAGTAAATTAACTGAGGTCCACGTTAGAATTCATTATCTACGAGTAACTAGTACTGGAATGTTAATTTTAAAAAGGATACAAAAATTGCACATCACTTTTTAATATACGTAATACGTCTTTAGATGGAATCCAATTCAAGAAATTGTCGTTATTGAAATGATCTTTTATTAGTACGACTATTAGAGATTTAAAGATGCTTGCGTATAATTTATTTCGTTTAGAACTTTTTATTAATTGCAGTTGATAGAACGCCTTTCAGTAATGGTTAACTTAACCAAGCTCCAACAAAAGTTCTAATATCTGGGTATATGAGTTCGCCCAATGAGATTTTTATTAAAACTCATGAAATCAAAGCTCTACCGAATTGAATTTTGTTCAATTAAAAAGTCAATCAAAATCAAAAGACGCCATTCACTTTCGAGGTCGTCGACTAAATTTTCGTCATTAATATTGGGAAAAAGTTTAAATAATTTGCTTTATACTGTTGTATAGAAATTAACACATTTATTTACAACTTCATTTTTATCAGTCTCGGATTTATCACATGTATCCATAAATATTTATGGTCAAGGTCCTATATAAATAGGGTATCAAATTCAAATATTAATGGGGTATCCTCATGTGATGCTGAAAAAAAGGTGATTTTTCGGAATATTTTTTTTGATGACGAGGAAATTATATAAATAGTTTAATCGAAAGATATATTTGAGACAACTATAAGCAATATTCCCAAAAAACAGAAAACTCGAAAAAGTTAAAAAAAAGTATAAAAGTGGCGGAGTAATCAGAAGTGCACTGGAGCGTGTCGCTTATAAATTAGTCCAATTGTGTACAAGATAGTGTCCGTAATTCTCAACTGAAACATAAACAATTTGTATCTCGTTAATTTTTATACTACATGTTTCACTCTATATGAACTCCAATAAACCGGTGAAAACCGTAAATAAATATCTTTTTACTCGTTTCGAATCTGGAAATTAAATATTAACTCAAAATTTTTGTATATGTTTTTTGTTTACATTATGAAAAACAATTAAAGTTGCATGAATCTGTGGTTCATATAGAACAGTTTTGATAGGTCAAATAGGTTTCCCGTAATCGAGTACACACGTTGCTAAATGTGATTTTGAAAAAATTTTTTAAAGTTTTGGTACACTGTACACCGAAGTTCGTCACGTACACACATTACTGGCAATATCTCCTAAAATACAAAGATTTCAGGGTTGTTATTTTAAGGGGAGTTAAAAGATAGTTTTGTAACAGATTAAGCTGAAAAACAAAAATCGATTTTCTTTTTCGATTTACATGAGGAGATAAAATTGTTTATGATGCCATAAAATTTTCCTAAAATGAGTAACACTTAGCTTACACGTTAAAGTTTTGAAGCAATTTTAGGGGAAAATGTAATCGTGTGGCCATTGGAAGAAAATCTCTCTAAAATTTTGAACGCTTAAATTCAGAGGATAAGTTCTAAAATCGAAGTAATTTGGTCAAAGAGGAAGTACAGAAGTATTGGCCATTAAAGTGAAGTGAAAAACTGCAATCGTAATGAAAACGGCAACACTCGTTACGGTGTTGTCATCTCCAGTGTCGTTTTTCATACATATCGGTTCAAATTTCTCGAGCTGTATTTAATGAACGTTGTAACTTCCAGCTATCGGAATAAGTATCGTAACATGCTTACATCAGAGAGGTTTTGTGTTATTTCCATATTATTTGTTGAGAAACTTCAGTTAGTGGTATGTAAAACGATGTTAAAAAAGATCTGTTTCGAAGAAGTTTTGATCCCCCGCTTATCAATGTACGATTTGTGCTCCCGAGTCGAAAATCTGCGCTGAGTTGAAAATCTAACACGAGCACCACATAGGGTTTTAATTTGCTCTTGAAGCGTAATTAATTTATTAAATTGACAACTGAGATAGATATTTGGACAAAATTTAGTACAAATTATGTTTGAATGTATAACAAACCGACAACGCCGATTTACAATAACTTTAATAAAGTATTCTCGTTATAATTCATCAATTTATGATATAGCACTCCTGTTATTTCTATCTTTTGCTAACAGGAAATACCAAAGGTACCCAAGTCCCTCACCGCCTGGTCTTTCCAACGCAGAGGAGGCCTCCCTTTTCAACTGCTACCACCGTCGGGTACCGCGTCAAATACTTTCAGAGCTGGAGCGCTTTCATCCATTTGGACGACATGATCACCCTGCGAAGCCGCTGGATCTTAATTCGCTGCACTATATCTATGTAGTTATAAAGCTTGTTTTGCTCATCGTTCCATCTTCTACGGTATTCGCAATCGCAAAGGCGTAAACGCCCATAAATCTTTCGGATAATCTCTCTCTCGAACACCGCAAGAGTACTCTTATCAGATATTTCATCAAGTCCTCTACTTTTTCAAAGTTATAACTGTCAACATTGATGGTAGATCCCAGCAGTCAATGTGTCTATCCAGTTTGGAGAAGGCAGAAATAACTGCGCGGCTGTTAGTGCCGACGTTGTCAATGTTATCGGCGTACGCCAGTAACTGCACACTCCACCAAAAAGGAAAATTTATTATTTGCTCCGACAGCCTGTCTTTTTTAAACGCAGTTAGTAACATAGGCAACCGCTCAACGATCATTGTTAAAGTCCGCAATCTTTGCATTAAATATAGGCAAAAAATTGCTTTGCTTTGGGCACCTGGCCGCGTCGGTATTCCCGGCAAAGTACTTCGAATCAGCGCCAACTTTTCAATACGACACTAACGATCTGAATGACATCAAGAAATTGCTACGACAACACACTGACGCAAACAGACTAATTGAATAGGGCAACTTCAACCACCGATACTTCAACCTCAACTCGACCCGCAACAAAGTTGTGTACCCTAGCAAAATCTCTCGAATCCAAGCCACCATTTTCACACGCTTAAGGATTGGGCATACGGAATTAAGTCATCAACACATTCTCGCCAGAGGGCCACCACCAATATGCCTCTTTTGTGGCAGCATCACCTCTGTCGATCACCTTTTCAACAAATGTGTGGCTTTGGAGAGTATTAGGAACAAACATTTCTTAACTGATCATTATCACAAATTGTTAAGTACACCATCTTAAAAATCTTAAATTTTCTAGTAGAATGTATCTTGCAAAATTAAATATAGTTTTTATTTATAAGTATTGATATTCGGAGCTGATGGTCAGTGTAGCTTGTATTTCTTTACACAATTAGGATTACTATTTGTATATTTCTTCTTATAAATAATAATAATAATACTTACTTCAGCATCAAGTTAAAGAAGTCGCACAACAAAGATTCGCGCTGTCTGAAACCTCCTTTGGTATCAAACGGCTCGGAGTGGTCCTTCCCAATCCTGACGGAGCTGGTGGTGTTGCTTAAGGTCATTTTACATAGCCGTATAAGTTTTGCGGGATACCAAATTCAGATATTGCGGCATATAGTAGGTAATTTATTTGTGTGCTGTCCAAAGCAGCTTTGAAGTCGAAAAAAGATGGTGTGTGTCGATTATTCTTTTTTGGGTCTTTTCCCAGACTTGGCTCACTGTGAATATCTGGTCGATGGTAGATTTACCAGGTCTAATGTCACACTGATAAGGTCCTATCAGTTCATTAACGGCGGGCTTTAGTCTCTCACGCAATACGCTAGACAGAATCTTTTATGCGATGTTAAGATGGCTGATACCGCTATAGTTGGCCCGAATTGCAGTATCACCCTTCTTGTGGATTGGGCAAAGCATACTTATGCATGCATTCGTCCGACCGACCATACTCTACAGATAAGCTGGTGCATGCGCTTTACCAACTCTTCTCCACCGTATTTGAATAACTCATCTAGCAGCTCATCAGCTCCAGGGGCTTTGTTGTTCTTTAGCCGAGATATTAATTTACTAATTTCGCCGTGGTCGGGAAACGGAACATCAATTCCGTCGTCATTGATTGGGGTTTCGGGTTCATCATCTTCTCCAAAGTGGTCTCTGCTACCACCACTAGGTAGCGTGAAGAAATGCTCCCTCCATAAATAACTCGACACTCCTCATTGCACCAGTCGTACGTAAAGAGCAAGAGATGTGGTTCCATTGCTCGGAAATATCGTTGCGTTGATTAGTGCTCTCAGAGAGCTGGAGTGTGAG
The DNA here is from genome assembly GCA_963971545.1 of Philophylla caesio. Classification (NCBI taxonomy): domain Eukaryota; kingdom Metazoa; phylum Arthropoda; class Insecta; order Diptera; family Tephritidae; genus Philophylla; species Philophylla caesio. Next base: position 63,627,028 of record OZ020608.1, on the reverse strand, counting down.
TCGAGTAGCGAAGTGCGTGGATGTCTGTTGTGATTCCAGCTTTCCAACGTTAAGCGTTCCTTGTGTCCATTTGCCCGCTTTTTGTCGCACAGATGATGATATTGGCTCCCTCGGATAGTGCACGTTGCTGGTGTATCTTCTTATGCTGAAACCTGGTGCTGCAGTTATCGAACGTTTCATAGTGGATACTGAATTTTCCAACTTTGGGACCAATATTGCCCACCTTGGCATTAAAATCGCCAAGGGCAGCGTGCGATCGCAGAAGCAATATTTGGTCCCATCGTCCTTCTCTTACGTCGAGGCATGGGCGTAAATCAAGGGCGTTTATGCAGATTGTGGCGAGATGTTCATCCACCGGAGTGAACTACAGTACTTTACGGCGAAGTCTCTCTCACACCACGAATCCGACACCAAGTTTGCGTTCCTTTACATGGCAGCTGTAGTATAAGTCGCAAGAGCATAAAGTTTTCCTCCCTTGTCCCGTCTAACGCATTTCTTGGATGGGGGTGATGTAAGTCTTTACTCTGGCGAGAACATCTACCAGCCGGGCAGAGGCACCTTACCAATTGAGGGTGCGGACATTCCAGGTGCATGCCCTCAAATCATGGTTCTTAAAACGTTTGCCGTGGTCGTCATCTAACAAGGGGTATCCGAGGCTTTGCTAATCTTTTCATTGGAGGTTTGTTTTTACGTGGCGGGTCCCGAGCCCTGCGCCCAACAATATTCTGGCGCATTAGAAATTTTCACATTTACATATGTATATAGCGAGCCGCTTGCTCCCAGCCGGACGCTCGCTCGCAGCCGCATCTATTGGTGAACAGACGCTGCAAACCCTTATGAGCGTTTAAACCGAATATATCGGAGTGGTCTCTCCAGGTTCGCCTTCTCACTTTAGCTCACTCCCAAACGGATATTCGGGAGCTACCCAGAGGACACTTGGGTGAAATCACTGTGGAAGTCATGAGCTACTTGAGCCGCATGCAAAAGAATCGCTCTGGTCACTCCCAGGTGAATGGCAATCAGAAACTTTCCCCACTTTCATGGACTTCAGCGGACGGAACCATCCTCCTAGCGCGTTAGAGATACGAACATTTACTTCATACAAGGCTGACCCATATTTTGGGTTGTATTTTTTAAGTAATTTACATACAGTATTGTTGTAATGCTTGTGCAGTTCTCTGTAATGTTTGTATGTACACATGTTCATTAAGTGGGAGAATTGTTAGGATTTTTTTTTAAAAACATTGAAAAATTTGATTAGTTATGTATGTAATAAGTGTGGAATCGGTAGATAATCTATAAAATGCCCCTTTTAAAGCAAGGACTTTTTTACCAATTTCGTTCGATTCCATATTCATTTCTGAAGTAAATACTCTCTATAAGAAGAGATTTATTTTTTTTATTAAGGAAATTAGCAACGGCCAACATCGTATGGTCATAAATATTTACGAGCGTACTCGTAATTAGTTAATAAAGCCATAAAACTACTGCAATACTAAATATTAAAGAGGTTGTAGAACGGAAGTAAAAATATCAAACTGATGCTCGAACAGCAATCACATATTTATAGATTGAAAGAAATATTGAGAACGAGAGTATACGGTTTACTTTAGTTTCAGATTTGGTTAAGAAAATTCAAGTAAGTAATTTAGTTAAGTGCAATAAATTTCAATAACGTGTAGCAAGTAATCAATACCACGAATTGTATAGAAAGGAAAACTTACATACATGCATACAAATATTCTTATATTGTAAAAACAAAGGTAATAAAAAAAGACTGCGTAAAATTTATTTTGCCTTATGTGCCTTCATACATACAAATGTGCATACATATATTCGACTCGAATAACATTTACTCCGTGTGGTAGTTATGGTTGTTGTTGTTATGCTTGATTGCGTGATACATACATAATTCGTACACATATCAATTGGCTCTCAATGAAATTGCTTTGCTATTGACCGAGCGTTATTGTTTTTTGATTTGTCCAAAATCTCCAACGCAACTTGCTACAAAACGTCAAACACGCTTTCTGAAAATGTTCGCAATTATTTAAGTTAATAGATTAATGTTGATGCGCACAATTCTACACATCGTTTGAGACATCCTCCCTCCTACACCTTTTAAGTCAACAAGTACCTACAAACATACTCGTACATCGGTCGGTGGACGCAGACTTACAAACTTCTGCAACAGAACGCCCCACCAATTCTGTGCAGGTGATTTATACACTGCGCCGCTGCCATTTATTTTCACCGCATCCGCGTCAACTTCGAGCGTCCGGGTACCTCCTACCAACATCGTGGACAGTGCCACAACCAGCCAGCCATTCACTCATTCATTCATTCACTCATTCATTCGTCCAGTCAGCGTTGAGCAGCTGCTCCTGCTCTGATTCGATACCATCTCATGTTGCATTAAATTCAATTCCACACACTTACACTTTTGTGAAAGCTTGCTTCGTTTGTTTTTATTGATTTAACAGCGTAGTGTGGAAATAGTGTTTGTGCTTGCAATTTATGTGGCATGTTGCAACATTTGCTGTAACACATGCCGCGCGAATTGTTGCACGCCGTTTGAGTGTGGCATCGTAGGACCAAATATTCCAGATAAGTTATTTAGGTTTCGTGGCTTAGGTATACGAAGGAAATTTACAAGTGAATATATTGAGTCTTACATTTTTTTTTATTGATTTCCAAACAACAGCGAGTGTTAACAAACATACATACATACTTATTAAATTGAATGAAACTCGGCGGCTGTGTGTGGTTCATTTGCTAATGTTGTCCTGCATCTCATATGGTCGAAGTAATAGCGAATGAACTTGTTAATTTTGGTGTTTCCGCAGTCGTAGGCTGTTAAATTTTATGTCTCGGCGCTTCCCTACAAACTCTATTCAAAACACAAAACGTCGTTGGCACAAAACATAAAATATAAATTCCAGAAAAATATTTTTTAGAATATACGAGTACTATTGAAAAATAAACAACTTAATATTTTAAATAATAATCTATTCAATATTTTATGGAACACATTGATTTGTTGATGCCGTAATAATGAGCACTAATAAGAATCTTAATGGAAAATATTAAAATCATGAACAATCGTACATAACGAAAAATGTACAAGAAGCTCTTTTTAATTTAATAATCCACAATTTATGCATATATGAACGTGTGCATACTAACGTTCATGCGTCCATTACCAATATAATAGAAATATCTGATTTTGATTAGTTTAAATTAATATTCTTCGGTATATAATTTTCGCAACTGCCACTTTAGCACACTAAAAGTGCATTGGCTACAAATTAGTATATTCGAAATTTTTTTTTAATTTTCGGTTAAAACTTAGTAATCAAAATTACTAATTTAAAAATTTTTTAATATGTAATTTTTAGGGAAATGCTGTATAAAGTTTAAGCTTGGGCTTATATGATTTTAGTTAAAGATTATCAGTATTTGATTAGAAAATTAATGAATATTAAAAATAAGAGAAATAGTCAAAACTAGTCAAAATGAAACGTTTCAATTTTTATTAGCCATGAGTTTATAAAAATGTTAATGGTAGAGCTCAAAAAACAATCGTTAACATAACGAAAGCTGGTTCTGCTCCCGCAGAAGCCAATAGGAAAGAAGTCTGGTGAAGAAATGTGGTGATTTCCGAAATAGTACTACAACTTCTGCCGCTTTGAACATTGCTTTTTTCCTTAAAATTTTTTCCCATAAACTAATCGGCTTTAAAGCTCGTAAGTAATTAAAGAAAGTTTTGGTAGTTTTCGTTTTTAAAAACTATCGATGGTTTTTATGCACTATCGATAGTTTTCAAAAGTTTCCACACTATTTAATTGGAATTGACGCTGACGTTTAGTATGAATTTGAACTTTTTGGAGGTGTATAAGCTTAAGTAATTAATGCGGTTGTTTAAGGCAAATTTTATATTAATTTCTATATAAAATGTAGCTTGGCTACTAAATTTAGAAAAGTAATTGGTATGATCTCAAGATATAAGCACAAAAATCAAATGTATACTATCAAATTATCCTCTTTTACTAATACGTCGCAAAATAAAATTTCGAATATACACCTTAAATGTAACAGTTTCGTAGTTTAAAAAATCCAGAATTTTCATACTTGAAAACGTAAATTCTCGGTAGAGAGAAACAGAGATTGCACCTTCCGAGAACCGCTACCCAATCGATGGCGGATAAGTAATGTTTTCCTGCAATAAGCAGCTTACACACGATCGTTCTTGTATGCAAACATGTGGAACGTGTAAAAAAGTATAAGCGTAGCTATGATGGTAAAAAATTTTTGCCCGGCATTCATATTCGACGGTTTTCAAAAATGTTTGACTTTCTTGCTGGCGTGTCATGAAGTTTGCATAAATGTGTGATCATGCGAACAGAAATAAAGACATCTATCATTCTTCATGTAAATTGGTCGTTATTGTTGCAGTGCGAGCTTGAAAATTCATCAGCAATTTAGAAATTCCAATGGGCACATCCATAATGGTTTACTAAGGGCCAGTTTTTCAGTGCAAGTTGAACTCTGTTTGTCGTTTAAACTAAGTTTTAACTCCGTATGCAGTTTTTCAGTCAACTTTAAACGGAGTTTAAACTAAGTTTAAACGGCCGATTGTGCTCGGTTAAACTTAGTTTAACTTATCAGCTGTTTGCAGACTACTTTGTTTTGGTTGCAACAAATTTATTTGAGCGCAAGGAAACTAAGTTTAAATTTAAACTGAGCTTAATTAAACTTAGTTTAAACTGAGTTTAAACCAGCACTGAAAAACTGGCACTAATTATGAGGCACCTTTAATTTTTTGGTAGCGATGAGCTCGTTTAACCCCACTCCAGCAAATTCTCTTTCGACAAGGTATACTGATAATGAAGTAAGGCCTTTATCAGGTATACTCATGGCCTTTAACCAAAACTGAGTAAAGCATTTGACTTGTTGTTGCTTTATATTAACGGAAAGTTTTGAGATGTTATTCATACCCTAAATTGCATGAAGGATTATAAGCACTATGGGGAATCAAATCCCAGCCATAATGGGTCGTCACACGCATTTATCATTCAGTATCACGTTGTTCTCTCAAGGATCTAGATATTCATATATGAGCATCCTTTAGAGGACCAGAAACACCTCTCCACTACAAGTAGTTCACTCTTGTTGCTTATTTGTATGTATGTGTGTACGTGGAAGGCGCCTTCAACAGCGAATCAATTTTTCAACCGATCAGGAAGACTGAGTTCAGTAATCCTATATGCAACCCACAGATTCACCGCTTAGAGAGTCGTCGTATTTCCGCTTTTATGGGTGGTGACACAGTACCACATTCTACTGGAAATCAACAAACGCGGAACAAAAGCAGTCACGTGCAAAGACAATTTTGTGTTGTCAGTATTAGTCCCCTTTTCCCCTACAATAATTGTGCATAGCTTCGGTCGCCGGCATCCTAAATAACAAATTCGAGGTTAATCAGAGAAAAGGTGGAACAGGTTGGCGCTAATCCCGGACAGAGACCTTATTTACATATCAAGACGAGATATTTACCCGACTGACGACAACGTCCAAGGAAACTTATCTCTTGGAAAGCATGCAGCTAATATGGCTCTAACTTGCAAAACCCGGTGCCGCAGCTACGATATAAAAGGCATTTAAGAAACAACAGTCCGTTAACACTGCGAGTGTATAGCTTCGGCATGCAGAAGGGAGGAAAAATAGAAAGATCTCAATGAAATTTCCAGTTAAAAAATGACGAACTTAAGCAAAGCATCAAAATGCCAAAAAGTTCGATGAAAACAAACAGGTGCAATAAAGTAGAAGATAACAGACGTTCATGAATAATCACGCATCAAGGCAGCGTGGTAAATAAATTTTGTGAATGTTCGTTGAATTGTTGATATTGAAATCGTTGTTTTTACTGATGAAATATCTATTATTCTCGTATACATAGAACATATATGTAGTTTTATATTTATTATATCGAGCCAAATCGCCAAAATGACGTAACCGACAAATGGAAAATTTTAGAAAAGAAGGCTGATTCTCTTAAATTTATCGGCAGAAGCAAAGCGCATTTAAATAAATATAGTCGCGTATTGAAGAAAAAACAACGTAAATCTTGTATAAAAAGCTGCTATTAAATGTAAAGCTTAACTGCGGAGAAAATTAGCTAAAAAGCATTTTCTTATTAAAAAAATGTATTTGTTGCTAACGTCGTTTTGGCGGTTATGGCTCGATATATTCGTACATAATTGAAAAAAATAATTCTGAACTATTATATTTTTAATATAATATTTTTATATTTACGACACGCTCATTACTTGAAGTAAATTTAGAGACTTTAGTTTGAGACTAATGAATGCGAACTGATCTAAAAACGAGATTTTTCTTTTTATTAGAAACTAGAAACTGCTTAGTGAGCAATAAGGATTTTTTAAATAGTTAATCATTGACATTTTTATTGAGCTCGACTCCAGTTTTTCCATACAAAATCTTTCATAAACTAGCCTCGAGCTCAAACAAAGTGTCAATGATTAATAAACAAAAATTTGAAAAATTGTACATAGGCGAGAAGTGAAGGGAACATCACATCTATTAAATATACATATATATTATTTTTATTTCAAACACATGTTTGATCATTCAAATAAGTGCTTTTGTATTTTCAAACCGTCCATTGAACAAATTTCTACACCAATTTTAATAAATTGATTAATCTCGCCTTGGTACGCTTAAAGCAAATTTTTACTGTGCAAAAAAAAAAATGTTTGCCTCTGCTACATTCAAGCAAACGAGAAAGTAGATAGTTTTCAGAAAGCTCAAATACATGAAGACAATAACTACTTAAACAGTACATCACAACTTTCTTTTCTTAATATTACTTTTGCATTCATTAATTTTTCTACACCCAACTTTCTCCTAATCTACTCGAATGTCACATGTACAATTTAGTTTAACAAAACTTCTAGTGTCACCTAATAGACAATTCGTTTTAAATACAATAACATAAAAAACACAAAACGTGATTTTGGTAATCTTCAATATACGTACAATTTCTTTGATATTTTCTGCGATTGTGATTACTTATTTTCGATTACCTCGGCCTTTTCTACAAGTGTTTATTTCATTAGTTGAAATCAGTGTTGTTTACTTATTTAAAGAATTTTCCCTTCCTTCGGCGCGTTTGTAAACCCATAGTAATCAATTGAAACCTAACCCTTTCTACCATATTTCACCACATCATAGGTTTATTTACTTGAAATTCGCATATTTAATTGACACTCGCTCCAAAAAGAGCATAAATCAATCATATACAATCAAATGGACATATGTAGTTTCAATTATCTTAGAGGCTATTTGAAGTGGTCATAATGTCAATTGACAATATGGCCAAACACTTTAAACGATTATTATTTGTAATGACTGATTTAGACGAGCAAATTATCTTCTAAAATTCTCTTATTGAAGTTAAAGTATTTACTGCAAAACATACAAATAATGAGTAAAAATAAAGTTTCGAACATTTTGGCTCGGTCTATACATATAGGGTTCATCATGCTTCAGTACAAAACGAAATTTCCCGCGCGTTAGCATCACTGTTTAAAATTGTTATTTTAGGTAAATCTATGTATTTGTAGTAAGATCATCAAAGACACATTTTGTCAGCGCATTCCGCTTGCCCGCCTTCTTCAGTCCGCTCGTGTTTGCAAGGTTTGGATGGCCATTAACGTTTTTTACGGCAAATTTATTGTATTTTTATTGTTTTGACTTTGGCTATAATTTCATCCACGCGACTTAAAAGCAGCTCATTTACTTACTACATATTGCGTTGCTTATTTGACCGTTATTTATTTTTCCTTTCCTCTTTGTTTATTTCTCGATATTTATTTTTGATGTGTAAACACCTTAGTTTTGATTATAAGCAAAACTAGCTTTTCGCGTCAGACGCTGGGGTTACCGAACACAGCTCCATTAGAGATCAGCAATCGCACGCGATATTTCTTGGGCGTCGTTTCGCTTGTGAAGACCGCTTATGTCAAGCGATAACTCGCACCATGTACATATCTTCAAACGAACTTGTCCACTAAAATTGATATTTTTCGTATATAACTTTTTTTTCTTACATTAGCATATGGTTGAGCAAAATTAAATATATACGAACAAATTGGACTTAGATGTGGGCGAAAGATGTTGCAGACATCTTTGGGAAATGTTTGAAAAAAAAACACTACTTACTTCATGGTTGGTGTGCGGAGGCACAAGGGTTTCCCAACGGAACCATTAGAAAATAATGCAAAAGAAAATACGATTGTTTCCTAATTTAATTATTAAAGGTTAGATAACTAAAAGCATGTACCTTTATACGAGAAGGAAAACCAAGTACATATGTGTCTGTTAATTCTCTAATACAGCTTACAGGTTTAAGGCAGTAGCTTTACATGTGTAAAATACATACCGTGTAAAAGGCCTTGGCGATGGTTTCAATAATATTATTTGTGATCTTTTTGGTATCAGCATTTTTTGTACATAAAACATGTGTGCCAAATTAACCCCGCCTCGTAAATGTTTTATGTGTTGATGTATATTTTTCCCGCTTTTATAAAACGACTGTGGCAGAGTGAAAAGTTATCCAACTTTTATCAGGAATACTTACATAAATTATCTTCCCCAGCATTAGGTTAAAAAAATCAGGAATATGTTAAAATAATGTCTAAAACATATTCAAACATATAGTTAACCTGACATGTCCTAGAGATGTACGAGTATAAACCGATTTAGTTGAACAAATATTAGCTTCCGATTAATGCAAGCTTGCAGTACTTATCCCTAAGAACTCTCGTTATAAGTTTGATGAGCGAATAAAAAAAGACCTCGAAATTGTTCATAATATTTATTTGTTTAGCTTTAAGTAACCTGCCGATTGCGCTTTTAAAAAAAAACAGTGATAAAGGTGACAGTAATATGTAATTTTCCCCATAATGCGGCAACGGATGATTTGTAAGTTAGGGCTTTGTTGTTGTGTTTTCAAAAACCATCGTTGACTTTAGGGCTCATAAATGTGTCTGAATGGGCTTAAAAGACATTGTGTGTGAAATAAGTAATTAAATAATTTGTCAGTTTGCTGTCGAATTTATCACACAGAGAAAAGTTTATGATGATATCTTGAAATATACATCCTATATTTGTTTATTTTGAAAAGTTTTAAGTTTTCTATCGGCTTTAAAATTTTATTAATAATTGACAATCAAGGCCAGTTTATGAAATATATATTAGGAAAAAATATCAACAATTATAGTGTAGAAGTTATAGCAGCTGTTTCGGAGATCACCACATCTTCTCATCAGACTTCTTTTTAATTTTATTTTTATTTATTCTTTATCACCGCTCCCCAGCTTTGAACCAAGGAACCTCGGATTACAGAGCAAACACGCTACATACTTTTTTTGTAAAAAAAAAGTGAGTGAGGCTAGACCACACAACAAAAGTCTTTTCACTTTCAAAAATGGAAAGCATCGATTAAGTACACCTGTATTGATTATTATGAAAGAGTTCTGTTTGAACATTAAAACTTTCAAAGCTAAATAAACTAAGCAAGGTTAGTAAATCAAGATCCACTTCGGCATTACTGTAAACGTCTGATGGGAAAAATCTATAATTTTTAAAGCAACTTTGAAGCCAGTTGCTCGATCAATCCCTACAGATTATTCCTTTTAACTTGAATCTTCATAGAACAATTAATTCTTCACTAATTAAAATTATAAGTATTTATTTTAAGAATTGAAATAAAACCGAATGTCTTAAGAATATATTAAAATATGTAAAAGAAAAGTAAACTCTGGCTGGCAGAGATGTTACTTTTTACTTATTAGGGTAGGTCTCTAAATAAAGGTTGTTCTTTTAATTTCTTAACGTTTGCTTTCGTACAGATAAACATGTGAGCGGGTCACATGTGAGCTGTCGCAACCACGTTCACTTTTACAACTTCAGGTTTTGAATCACTTCAGCTCCGAAAAGTGTTATATTGCTTTCAACTTTTTTTTTTACTTTTTATTAATATCTTACTTACTTACTTACTTAATTGGCGCATTAACCGCCTAAGCGATTTTGGCCGAGGTCGACAAAGCACGCCAGCTGTCCCTATCTCGTGCTAACTGGCGCCATTTGGAAATCCCAAGTATAGCCAAGTCTTTTTCCACTTGGTCTTTCCAACGCAGAGGAGGTCTTCCTTTTCCTCTGCTACCACCGGCGGGTACCGCGTCAAAAACCTTCAGGGCTGGAGCTATTTCATCCATTTGAACGACGTGCCCTAGCCAGCGGAGCCGCTGATTCCTAATCCGCTGCACTATATTTACGTCATTGTACAGCTCGTACAGCTCATCGTTCCATCGTACACGGTATTCGCCATCGCAAAGACGCAAAGGTCCATAAATCTTTCGAAGAATCTTTCTCTCGAACACTCCAAGAGCCCTCTCATCTGATGTTGTCATCGTCCATGCTTCTGCGCCATACAATAGGACGGGCATGATGAGAGACTTATAGAGTATGGTTTTGGTCCGTCGAGAGAGGACTTTACTATGCAATTGCCTACTCAGTCCGAAGTAGCACTTGTTGGCAAGAGAGATTCTCCGTTAGATTTCAAGGCTGACACTGTTATTGGTGTTAATGCTGGTTCCTAAGTAAACGAAGTCCTCTACTTTTTCAAAGTTATAGCTGTCAACAGTGATGTTAGATCCCAGTCGTGAATGTGCCGACTGTCTATTTGATGACAGGAGATACTTTGTCTTGCCCTCGTTCCCCTCCAGGCCCATTCGCTTTGCGTCTCTATCCAGTTTGGAGAAGGCAGAAGTAACTGCGCGGTTGTTAAGGCCGATGATGTCAATGTCATCGGCGTACGCCAGCAATTGCACACTCATAAAAGATGGTGCCTGACCGATTTAGTTCTGCGGCTCGAATTATCTTCTCCAGCATCAGGTTAAAGAAATCGCACGACAAAGAGTCACCCTATCTGAAACCTCGTTTGGTATCACACGGCTCGGAGTGGTCTTTCCCAATCCTGACGGAGCTGGTGGTGTTGCTTAAGGTCATTTTACATAGCCGTATAAGTTTTGCCGGGATCCCAAATTCAGACATTGCGACATATAGGAAACTTCTTTTCGTACTATCGAAGGCGGCTTTGAAGTCGACAAAAAGATGGTGTGTGTCGATTCTTCTTTCTCGGGTCTTTTCCAAGATCTGGCGTATTGTGAATATCTGGTCGGTGGTAGATTTACCACATTTGAACCTTTTTCATGGCATAAATACCCTCTATTATTTAGATTTTATATGCCGTGGTTATATTTCGAACCTTATATTTCAGCAGCAAAGCGAGTTAAAGCAAGCACCGCTACACTTTCGGACACAGTAGTCACAAATGTCGGTTAGCTTTATTTTATTTAGCTCTACATCTTCTGTCCACAAATTATAGCACGACCACATATTGACAGAGGGCACCTTATTTTTCTTGTAAATAATTGAAATTATTTTACAAGTAAAATATGATTTATTCTCTAGAAAACCATAAGCAGCTTTTTTTTAATTATTTACAAAATGTACAATGATTTATAAAATCATCATCAAAATTTTGAAACCTTTTAAAAAACGGTTTTAGAATATTTTTGAGAATTCATCGATCTCAATTTGTTACGTTGGTATGGAAAGTGTAATAGATACATTTCTATGTTATATGTAAATATAAACCATAAGTGACTTAATTTTTTTATTTCCTTAGCTCTATAACTGGTATATGCGTAGCCTTTTTTATCTTTTATTTTGTTTAGCTTTTTTAGAAGTAACAATTTTGTTGTTGATTTTACTCAACGATGGGTTTTTTCACATGATTTATTTGAAAACGCAATCATATTGCATGATGAAATCAAGTAAAATATGATTTTTGCAGTTCTCTGGTGTAAGCAAAACATAAACTTGAAAACGCCAAAAAATCCAAATGTAAAGTAGTGAAAATGAGCAAAGCCCTAAGGCGACACACAAATTGCAATGATCGAGGTAAGCCATTAACTGACTGGCTGCATTATCAAACATTTCCTATAAAACCTTGCCATCTGTTTTTACGCAAAGTCGGCAAAGGTAGTAAGGAAAATATACCTGCCGACAATGCATTTAATGCCAATCTGTCAAAAAGAGCAGCTGGCATCAAATTTAAATATAGTAGGTTGCCACAATAACACAGTGCTTAAATATGTATTTTCAAAGATGCTATATTTTCAACAACAAAAAGAACGCATACTAAAACTAAGATACTGAATATTTAATATTAAATTTAAAGTTAAGCTTAAATTAAGAAAAAATATTGAAGATGCGTGGCACTACGCACTTATGATAAAATATTTTATCTTTGTAACCACTTTGGCAATCTCATTCACTTAATCCAAATATTTATACGAGTATGTACATATTTATTAAATTTAAAAAATATATGGAAGGAAAATATCTCTACTTTAAGATTGATATATCTAAATGCAGGGTGTCAAATTGGTAACACCATTTTAAACTGCTGTTAATTTTCTTTTGTTGTTAACTAAGTATTGTTCTGAAATTTTTACATTATCTTTCTTATAATATATAAAATACACCAGTAATTAAAAAAATAACTTGTTAGTTCCCGGCGATGCCGATATAGCATTCGGTCGAGTTTTTATATGTAGTTCATATTAATAATTGTAATTGCGAAGTGTTGATCTTAATGTATAGTTTTGAGATAAGAAGACACTACTTTCAGTTTCGCTTGACTTATTTGGTCATATTCAGGAAGGAAATTAGCAATATGTGGTTATTATAACTGGGTATCTGATGCGGTCTAGAAGTTTCCCCGTCGTATGGCGGTACCCCAAAGGATTTCCTGGCAGTTTTCTTGCTTGTGGAAGGAGGTATCATCGCTCATGCTTCCATATCCGTATTGGGGAACACTCCTTCTCAGAGGCACATATTGAATATGCTTACGAATACTTCTAGGCCCGCCTTCGAGATTACTTTAAGTACTCTGTTTGGGAATGCATAAGAGCCTCTTGATTTTCGATCGTGAAATCCAATTTCGTCATCCAGAACTTCTTGCACTGTGACTTCTGGGAATTTGTCGCCTCTTCTTCGGGAAAGCTCTCGGCTAAAAGCTGACGTTCTTATAATTTGTTCTGTCTTGATGGGACATGATATCTTTATTCACACTGAAGCTTTTAATTTTTTTGTGAGCACTTTACATATGGACCTTGGCCAACATTTGGAAACACTTTTGCTAACTAGTTTTGATTGCTTGTTTGAGTTTTTTGCGCTTAATTCCATAATGTTTTCTCGGTAACCCTGTTACTTTGGCTCCTTGTTAGTTTCTTCTCGGCTTATAATATTGTCTTCGCAGAACTGCTACGTTGTCGTTCCACCAATACACTTAATCATTTCTGCGGCTGGAAGCTCTCCTTATCATTGCGGCGTCGCAAGCATCTGTTACTCCGGCTATTATGTGGTTTGCCATATTCATATCCCCCTCCGATAGTACTACTTTCGACACCATAAGCAGTAATGCTTCTTCATTCAATGTATTTAGCTTCCAGCCTGTCACCGTAGCTACTGCTTTTACTTTGGCTTTGGCTCTTCTCATTTATGGAGAATATATCTGGTGGTCGCTGTGTCTATACCTTTTGTTAACTTCCCAAGAAGCCCGCCAAGAAAGGCTGTTGCTCACTAAGGCCAGATCAGTAATTGACCCCATATCATCCTTGCAGAAAGTGAATATGGTGCCGCTGTTTAAAAACACATCATATAACGATGATAATGCCGTGATTAACGCTCTGCCCTTCGCGTTTGTCTTCCGACTTTCCCATTCTATGGCCCATGAATTGCAACCATCCACAATGATTTCTGTTTTGCGCATCGCTCACTAGGCTGTCCATGATAGCTTCAAAATCTCCACAGCTAAACTAAGTGGTATCTATGTAACAGCTATAGAGAACCTGCCTGGCAATCTATATACAAACAAGGCTTACGTCCCTCTTCAGCCTTTCGATTTGATGTGGCTCTCTAGTGCAGCTCCATACAGCAGATCGAGTTGCAGTATATCCTTATTTTCTTCTCTAACAGTTTGTTCCAGCAACTTCTGGGCTACCTTACAGTGGTTTAGATCCAGCTGCATTACCCTTATATTTTAACTCTTTTTGGAGTCTCTACTTAAGGTAAATAAAAGTGTGTGTATGTTTTATTACTAAAATATAGAAATAATAATAATTATCCCAAAGGTTTTATGCCCTCTATACCTGCTCGACCGACACGAGGGGAGCATCCGCATGACGCACGGATATATGTATAAAATAAAATAAAATATATGTACTCGTATATACTGCGCCGAATCATGAAAACCAGGAGGTTGTTAAGTGCCCAAATATAAAACTGTTCAGCTACAGAACAAGTGTCCATCGGGGGATTAAATAAAAAAACACATGTACATATGTATGTATCATTTATTGTGAGCAAAGTCTTCTTTACGTAAAAAAGTGAGTCTGAAATATCAAAAGAACCGGAGTGAGTGTTAAAATCCTGACATAAACTACGGAGTGGCTTGTTTAGTTCAAACTTACTTTTTCATGGCTTCAGAAAAAGAAATAAAACCTGCCAGTAACTTGACCAAAAATACTATGCCTAGCATTTCTCTGCGACTACCAAGGGTAGGAAGATCAATGAGTTATAAGGGACTAATATATTTTCTTTGTTGTTGTTGTTGAAGTTTCCGACAGGATAGGAATCTATTGAGCTATGAAACGATTTTCCGTCATCCCTTGTCAAGTTTGGTTTTAAGACAAACCGGTTTCGGCGTTGTGCCATCTTCAGTGTCGTTTTTCGTTTTAACTAGTTTTGTATTTGTTCTAGGTATTTATAGTCGTTTTAATGCCAACTGTCTCTAGCTTCGTTAGTTACGACCTTGAGCACCAAGTTTGCTTCAGTCAGTCATAGAGGACTGCAGCTTTTTGCCTGTTCTTCGGTGTTGTGTTTACGTATGTGGGCAAGTAGAAATCTGTTATTCTTTTATGGGGTTTTGTGTTTTATGTCTCTGGTTGTCTGTTCGTTGATGTTGTCAGAGGTTTGACCTGTTTTTTGTTCACCCCCAAATTCTCGACTTAACCTTAAAAAACCGATTTTTCGTGCTTTTGCGCACTTCTTAGCCCATATCTTAGCTAATTAACAATCGATTTTCATTCTAAGAACGGCTTAAGAAAGAAGAAACTCAGACCTTATGAAAGATATATAGACGTCTTAATAAAGCTGAAGAAATTTACTTGTTTTTGCACAACAAACTTAAATTTTGCTACCCTTTTTCTTCTTTTTTTGACTTTGGCAATATTTTCACACACTATTTTATAAAAACACAAAATGAGTTTTGATTGGATTCGAAGGTACCGAGTTCAACGAATGTTTCTTTTAAAAAATCGGCCAAAAAGTGACTGAGTTATTTTACTTTTTATAAGAACGAAATTTCTGCAAAAATTTGTTTCTGTTGTTCCCAAGAAAATTATCACTTAATTTTTGAGTTTTTACTCAATTTTGAAGTCTTTATACATTTCCGTTATACTGATGTGCACGTGTTGTTTATCTTTTGTTGTGTTTGCTGTTTAATTGGATAATAATCGTGGTAAAGTAAAACTAAAATGTGCGACAAGCGTAATAAGTTTTGCTACATTTGTGGCTTATTTACGGATACAAGTCCGTGATTTTAAAAATAATATTGGTGTTGTAAAAATATCTAACAAGATTTTCGAAAGGTTTTATAGTGCGAGTCGCTGGTACGAGCCAGAATTAATTTGTGAATATTGCTGCACAACATTAAAACAATTTAAAGTTCAACAATCAATTACTTTGCCCTTTTCTGTGCCTATGACTTGGCATCATCAGGCATATCATAAACATGACGATTGCTATTTTTGCAAAACAAACGTTTCAGGTCTCAATTTTAAATTGCGGAAAAACGTAAAGTATGCGAATGTTGTTACGGTAACAAAATCAAAATACTTAAATGCCGAAGTGCCGAAGTGCCTACAAAAAGTGAGTCAATTGATGCTGGTGAAACATATTTAGTAGAGGAAGAATTCCTTCCTTGTAAATCAAAATCAACGGAAAGGCATTTGGTTTCAAATTCTGATTTCGCCGATCTCGTGCGTGATTTGCATTTATCGAAACGAGAATCCGAGGTTCACGACTAAAGCAGTGAAATTTAGTGGAAAAATATTTTCAAATAACATAGAGTAGAAAATGCGACCGCACTTTGATATTTAGAGAAAGTTTTAAAACTGATGGCAATGACTGTGATCTAGTACATTGTGAAAATGTACCCAAATTATTTTCGGCTTTAAATTATAATTATAATGCATTGATAGATCGTGTGAAAGTATGTACCCTAAAAAAAAAAAAAACACTTCCACCAAGAAATGGCTACGATCGAAAAACGTTTCGAAGGAAAAAACCAAATAAATATGATGGCAAAATATTGCTGGTCAGTACAACGCGAAACTGACGATGCTGACCTAAGGAAAAAACGGTCAAAAAAGCACTTTTGATCTATATATTTTCATTTAATAATATTTATTAGTAAATTAAGTTCGTTGTAAATTTTTGCAAAAATTTCGTTCTTCTAAAAAGTAAAATAACTCAGTCACTTTTTGCCCGATTTTTTAAAAGAAAAATTCGTTGAACTCGGTATTAAACGTACTCTTTGAATCTAATCAAAACTCATTTTGTGTTTTTATAAAATAGTGTGTGAAAATATCGCCAAAATTAATTTCTTCAGCTTCATAAGTTCTGAGTTTCTTCTTTCTTAAACCGTTCTTAGAATGAAAATCGATTGTTAATTAGCTATGATATGGGCTAAGAAGTGCGCAAAAGCACTAAAAATGGTTTTTTTAAGGTTCAGTCGAGGTTATGTGTAATTTATTATTCCTTCTTCTTCCGTATCCATTTTAAACTTTATATTTTTGTGTTGATTGTTCAAATAGTCTAGTAACAATCCCACATTATATCCCGTTACAAGACAAATAATGTCATCGACGTTTCGGGCGTAGAACTTTACTTACAAATTTGATGTTACCTCATCCATATATCCCTTTTCTAGGTGTTGCATGAACACTTCCATCAGAATAGCCGACGTTGGGTTTCCCATCCCTAGACCATTAGTCCGCCTATATATTTTACCGTTAAACTTAAAATATTTTTGGTCAAGGGTTGTCTTTAAAGCTTTAATCACTTCTGTTTGCGAAATTCTTGCTATTCTATTCTAGTAGAATTTTACTTCGAATGGTCACGGTGTCCGCCATTGGTATTTCGACTTTTTATGTCCTGGAGCCGATTTGTGATCAATAATTGGTCTCATCGGAGTGCTGGTGTATTTCCTTTATTAGCTTTCGTTGTAATTACATTGCTTGTTTTGAGTTTACGTCTCAGTTATTTTATTGTTCTTTTCAGGGACCGTAACTGTTATGAGTCTTTTTAAAAAAATTACCTCCAGATTGTTATTTACTTACTTTTAACCATAAAGCTTAAATAAATAAATTATTTTTTAACCCATACAATTAAATTTAACTTAATGTGTTAAGACATTTATATTTGGACTTTTAGTTTTTTGTCTTAAAATAAAAGTCACATAATAAAGAAGAAACATATTATAAAAGCCCTTCATTTTAATTTTCATTTTAAAATATTTTTCTTTAGAATTTTGGTTGAGTGGAAAAGTCTATCCTGATTTCTATGTTGTGTGCCAAAATGTAACCAACAACAAAAGAGCGTTTTTTTATGTATAAGCGTTTTTATTAGCCCCAGGGGCTGACGGGTTACCAGCTGAGTTATTTAAGTACGGCGGAGAGGAGCTGGTTAAGTGCATGCACGAGCTCATCTCTAGAATATGGTCGGAAGAACGCATGCCTACTGATTGGAACTCAAGTGTGCTCTGCCCAATCCACAAAAAGGGTGATCCTGCAGTCTGTGCCAATTATCGCGGGATTAGCCTTCTTAACATCGCGTATAAGGTTCTGTCAAGTTTATTGTGCGAAAGACTTAAGCCCACCGTCAACGAACTGATTGGACCTTATCAGTGTGGCTTTAGACCTGGTAAATCCACCACCGACCAGATATTCACAATACGCCAGATCTTGGAAAAGACCCGAGAAAGAAGAATCGACACACACCATCTTTTTGTCGACTTCAAAGCCGCCTTCGACAGCACGAAAAGAAGTTGCCTCTATGCCGCAATGTCTGAATTTTGTATCCCCGCAAAACTTAAACAGCTATTTAAAATGACCTTAAGCAACACCACCAGCTCCGTCAGGATTGAGAAGGACCACTCCGAGCCGTGTGATACCAAACGAGGTTTCAGACACGGTGTCTCTCTGTCGTGCGATTTCTTTAACCTGATGCTGGAGAAAATAATTTGAGTGTGCAATTGCTGGCGTACGCCGATGACATTGACATCATCGGCCTTAACAACCGCGCAGTTAGTTCTGCCTTCTCCAAACTGGACAGAGAAGCGAAGCAAATGGGTCTGAAAGTGAACGAGGGCAAGACGAAGTATCTCCTGTCATCAAATAGACAGTCGGCACATTCACGACGGGGATCACAAATCACTGTTGACAAATATAACTTTGAAAAAGTAGAGAACTTCGTTTACTTAGGAACCAGCATTAACACCAATAACAGCGTCAGCCTTCAAATCCAACGGAGAATCTCTCTTGCCAACAAGTGCTACTTCGGACTGAGTAGGCAATTGCACAGTAAAGTCCTCTCTCTATAAGTCTCTCATCATGCCCGTCCTATTGTATGGCGCAGAAGCATGGACGATGACAACATCAGATGAGAGGGCTCTTGGAGTGTTCGAGAGAAAGATTCTTCGAAAGATTTATGGACCTTTGCGTCTTTGCGATGGCGAATACCGTGTACGATGGAACGATGAGCTGTACGAGCTGTACAATGACGTAAATATAGTGCAGCGGATTAAGAATCAGCGGCTCCGCTGGCTAGGGCACGTCGTTCAAATGGATGACATAGCTCCAGCCCTGAAGGTTTTTGACGCGGTACCCGCGGGTGGTAGCAGAGGAAAAGGAAGACCTTCTCTGCGTTGGAAAGACCAAGTGGAAAAAGACTTGGCTATACTTGGGATTTCCAATTGGCGCCAGTTAGCACGAGATAGGGACAGCTGGCGTGCTTTGTTGACCTCGGCCAAAATCGCTTAGGCGGTTAATGCGCCAATTAAGTAGGTAAGTAAGTAAGTTTATTTTTAAGAACATAATTTTTTTCAACTGTCCGCCGCTAAATTTGTTCTCAAACATTTTTAAACTATTATTAATACAAACTTAAGCAAATAATTCCGATTGTTTATGTAATTGAATTATATAAATAAATTGTAAATAATAATAATAATAATATTTTATATTTCCTTCATTTTAATTTTCATTTTAAAATATTTTTCTTTAGAATTTTGGTTAAGTGGAAAAGTCTATCCAGATTTCTATGTTGTGTGCCGAAATGTAACCAACAACAAAAGAGCGTTTTTTTATGTGTAAGCGTTTTTATTAGGATGTGTTTATTTTTAAGAACATAATTTTTTTCAACTGTCCGCCGCTAAATTTGTTCTCAAATATTTTCAAACTATTATTAATACAAACTTAAGCAAATAATTCCGATTGTTTATGTAAATGAATTATATAAATAAATTGTAAATAACAATAATAATAATATTTTATATTTCCAATGATTATTTACTTTCCAACACTTTCAATGAGGTCGGCTATTTTTTAAGCGAGTTTATTTCAAGCCGATTATTTCAACTCAACTCGCTTATTTTTGTTGTTGCTTTCCACGCTATACGATAAGCTACCTAGTATTCTTTTGAAAGTCGCTTACTAAAGATGAGGCCTTATGTATGAAAAATTAAGTAACACTAACAAAAATGAACAAGGCATTCCACTAGCTCGCCAACTATTACACAGTTGTGTTCACAAAAATAATAATGAATTTCAAAATGCTACTTCTTGAAACTTATATTAATTTATTTATTTTTGACCATTTTCATTCAAAATTAAATATAATCTATAATCGAAGTCGTATAAATAAAAGTTTCAGCCTTTATTTAAATTAATTATTGGAAAAAAACTTAAAAAATTGTCAAACTTTTTATGTAGGAAGCTTCTATGCAATTTAATTTTACTACGACAAAGTACAAGTTTCAGATGACTAATTATAAATGAAAATTGCCAAAAATAAATAAATAAATATAAGTTTCAAGAAATAGCATTTTGAAATTCTCTATTATTTTTGTGAACACAACTGTACATATACATATATGTATATGTATGTACATACATATGGATATATAATATATATGTACTCGTATGCAAATAAACGCATTGCATTCACTAGTAATAAAGTTTCTTTAGGCAAAAGAAGTGTGTTATTGTGGAGACATGGGTCGAAAAAATTATAAAATTTGCAGAAAATTTTTTGATATACATACGTATGTATGTATATGTAAGCGTCGTGGACAATACAAATACTTGCAAATATATGCAAAACTGTGTACCGTGGTGACTTTTTGACATATTTTGAAGCGAGATCTTATAAAAAAACATAATGTGGAATATGAAAGAGAACTAAACTTTGAAGATGATGAAGTGCCCGAGAAAAAAATTTAGTTTTCTATGACTGTGTCAAAAACTGAAGTCGAGAAAGCATGTGTTCAACTGGCTTCAGTGAAAAAACTTTTTCGTTTTTTGATTTGGAACCGTTTTAAATATTGACGCAACAAATTGTTCATGGAATAAATATGATCTCTGTGAATTCCATTATGTATGAAAACATTATGTATTTAATTGAATCTCAATACAAAAAAGAATTGGGCCTCAACATTCATTCCATTTTGTCCGTAAAATGTGCAGCAGATTCATTACAATTGGCTGAGAAGGATTTTTTGAATGGTGCTCAATTTGACGAAGTTATTCAACGCGCTCGGAATCTGGCAAAAACTTTGCGTACACCTTTATTCAGACTTGTCTTAATTCATTTGCTAGTTCGGTCAGTAAATAATTATTATAATAAATATTTTAGAAATCTAATTTCTGAATTTGGCCTTTCCGTTATTGAATGGGACGTACCAACTCGCTGGAATTCGACGTATAAAATGTTAAAAAAGTTGATGGCGCATAAATCTTTTTGCAGCAAAAATATAGACGCAACTTTGAATCTCTCTCAAACTGAGTGGGGTAGATTATAAGTTGTTATAAATTTTCTGGAGCCTATACGCAGAAACTGCAGATTGAGCAATTATATATCGCTGATTTTTATAAGCTTTAGTTAGAAATCATATATGCAATCAACAGCAAAGATAACAGCGAAAATTTGTTAAACTACGTTCAAAGTCGTGAAGAAAAGCTTCTAGAAAATCCTACCATTTTGGCAGCTATATTTTTTGATCCCCGTCTAAGATGCGTCATTAATAAGAGATCCCATAAAAATAATGTTCGCTAGAAGTCGTTTGAAGGAAGTAATAACCCGGATTCTGACTATAGAGAGAGAAGTAAGTGTTTTCTAAATTGCACGGTGCTACAGTGTTTTTGCTCTTTTGAAGTGACAAAGTGGAGGTTCTTGGTCTGGTCGAGTGCAATACAAAACAGGTTCGAAAATTTTTAACGAAGCCATTTTTTTACATATTTTCAATTTTAATACGGTTTTAGAAAGCTCAGTGTTTGGCTTCCTCCACCATGTAGTGTTATTTATTCTATAAGCAAATACATTTGTGGCGGAAATAGTATAAACACTTCATTTCGACCAGTTATGACTCCGTTTCTTTTTTAAATATTGAAAATGTATGTACATATGTATATGCTTAAAATTTAAGATTTTGTTGATTTTCGCAAAATGTCGTTCTATGTTTGAAATTTAAATATCTACATGCATATGTATGTAAGTACTATATGACATTTTTGCAGAATGAATTATATATTGGCATCATGGAATTTTAAACCAAAATAAAACTAACAAAATTTCGCTGAAATACCTCGTTTCTACCAAAAAATACTATTTTAAGCACAACCGTTTGAATCCGTTCAGTTTTTGGTTTCTATAGTTTTTGGAAAATTTTGATAATGAAAATAACTTTTTTCTATCTTCTCAGGTTGGCGACCCAACTTCTCCTGACGAATATTTGCAAAGCAGAAGTGCAAATGCTCCAAATATTCCTTTTTCACCGCCTGTGTTTGAGGAAAGTATATTGCAAAGTTTACTTCTTAGACAATACTTAGGTTCCTTAATCTTATTAGAAGACGAGAGCAGTGATGAATACATTCAGGGTGAACTAATGAAAATAGCGTTTTTTGAAATAGACAATTATTCCCCAAAACCAGTTCCTGCTGAAAAAAATATTCGGGCCTGTTCTGCATTTCGATTCCTACAAAAAAAAAATGCCGAATCGATATAGTGGGTGTTCTTGATTTCGATTCCGACAAATTTTATAGGTTTGAAAATTTTAGCCTTTGAGTAGTCCGAATGAAAGTAATTTGCAAATTAAATACAAATGTGTTTGTTATTTATCATCCAAATACTTTATAATTTAAATTTAATAGCATTGAAAAAAATGTTGCATATTTATTTATTTAATCTAAATTTATTTAATTTATTAAATCTGAATTATAAACCGCCGTGCTCTTTATTCCCCTACGGCACATGCACAGTATACATCGAAATAATCCATATTGACATGCAACACAAATGAAATTCGAATTTATGGTTCTTATACTTGAAGTTTTATATTGCTTCGTTATTTAGTAAATATTTAGAAAAATTGCAACAAATATAAGAAAACAATATATAAATATAAAATTACAAAAAAATATATTTAATATTTGCTGTTAAATTAACGTGTTTTGTGTAACTTTTTTATTTGAAAACAAATTAAATGAAATCAATCCAAACGATAAAAATGAAGAAGTGCAATGTACGAAAATAATTGGTTCAATGTATTATGCTTAATTCTTTGGTATTTATATTTAAGGGGAAAAACATGTTCAGACATTGTTCAGTTTAATTAAAATATACATTTTTGTAATAAATATGTACATATGTATTTAACTGACAACTTTTACAGCTGTTTCAACTGATTATGGAACCGAAATGAAAACGAAATCGACTTCGAATGTTTTGATCCGACTCGGAATTGAGAACACCCTTATGAAAACGAGTCGGAATGGCATCGGTTTTATTTTTCATTCCGAATCGAAATGCAGAACAGGCCCGATTATGTATTATTGGGAGAGTAAAAAAATTGTATATCCCGACTTATTTTCTTTAACGAAAATAATACAATGTGTACCCGCTACACAAGAAAGCGTTGAAAGAGCGTTTTCAGCCTTAAAAAAAATTATGTTCTTTAAAAATAAACACACCCTAATAAATACGCTTAAATGTATATAACAAAAGAAAGACAAATAAAAAAAACGTTATTTGGTTGTTGGTTACATTTCGACACACAACATAGCAAGCTGGATAGACTTTTCTACTCTAACAAAATTCTAAAGAAAAATATTTCAAAATGAAAATTCAAATGAAGGACTTTTATAAAACTTTTCTTCTTTTAAATGTCCTTTTGTGACTTTTTACAACGACAATTAAATTTTTTGGCATATAAAAAAATTCCAAATATAACT
This sequence comes from Philophylla caesio, assembly GCA_963971545.1. Lineage (NCBI taxonomy): Eukaryota > Metazoa > Arthropoda > Insecta > Diptera > Tephritidae > Philophylla > Philophylla caesio. The sequence goes on along the minus strand of OZ020608.1, from coordinate 63,603,305 downwards.
GTTTCGAAAACTAAAAAATATCTGTCACAAAAAGACTTCTATTTCTATTCAAAAAATAAAAGTCCCAAAATAACACATTGAGTTAAATTTCATTGTATGGGTTGAAATCAAAACGAATTTAAGAAGAGCTCAAAAAATTAAGCATTTTGATATAAGGAAGTACTAGGTATATATGAGTGCGATGGTGTTCACATAATGATTTTTTGGTTTAAAAATTTTTACATAACAGTTATTTTCGGTCCCTGGTTCTATTTTCATCGTTCTGTCCCTTTTTATGTATTGATTCGATTTATTTATCAATTATTGCATGGCAATACTGGCATGATCTTGATTTTCGATAAATAATAATAATATGGCCATTTCCGCATCTACGATTTTCGGTTCCACTTCTTTCTTTTTATTAGTATTCTTAATGTTGTGTTTGAGACCCTTTTCTAATATTTTTATTGTTCCTTATACTATATTTAAGTACGATATTTATTTTATAATAAGACAAATTGTAATATATTCTATCGAGATGGCTTTTATTTATTTGTAAAAATGTTAAGTTTTTTACATAAATTCGAATTTCCAAATACAAACGCTTTTTTGTCCGGAAAGTTCATATCTCTATTTTTTATTTCCTTTATAGTTAATTGAGCAAAACATTGCGAATTTTGTCGAAGTTTATTTGTCAGAACTTGTATAAAAACAACTTAGGGCTTTTCGACGGGTATATTGAGGTAAATTTATGTATTTTAAATATATAAATATAACTTTTGTAGTTTATAAGAACAAGAGATATTTGCTGACATTATTTACATTTCCGATTTTTATAGTACATATGTATGTTTAAATTTTAGTTAACTCGCAATATTGTCAGAGAGTCCCAAACAGGAAAGACTCAATCTGCGCGGTTAGATTTTGCCTTTGTCTGTGACCTTTGTTTTCGAACATAATTTATGGTCCAATAATTATGCGATTTTGGCGATGGCAGGTCGTTTTTTTTTCAATATGTATAAGCAGCAAATTGTCAAATAACACAAAATTAATTCGCGGCATTGCTTTTAGGCCAACATACAACCGTACAAGCATAGGTACCTACATAGATACATATATTATTTCTGGTCAGTAAATTATTTTGGCAGTTGCTGTTTTACCAAGTATTTGTTGTTGTATATTAATATTATTCCGCAACACTACAGGTTTTTCCAAATTTTTATTAGTTTTTTATCTACGCTTAATTTTAAATTTATTATTTTTGTATTTTTTATTTTCATCCCAGTTGACATTTTTACTTAATTTTTTTTTTATATTCCACGATTTTGTTCCTTGTGTATTTGTAGTTTCTAATTTTCGGTTTGGTTTTTTTTTTATGGTCTGTGTATGTTTATTAGTTTGTTGTTAATGTAATATGTTACTAGCACACTTTTGGAAATGGCAATAATTACCTAGTTTGTGAGCTCGTTTTATTAATATATGTTAAATTAGCATGAGTATATATTAAAGTATGTATATTTGTGTAAACACAGAGCTAGTTGATTTAACGATCATAATGGAAGCTTGATTTTAAATGCTTCGCATTCGGGAATAAAGGGATTGCAGATAACATTAAACACGAATATGTTGAGTTAGAATATATTTATGTACATATACTGCAAAAATGACAAACTTCGGTCAAGATTGTTTAGAAAAAATATAGACTTAATTTATGCATTTCGATCGTTGGTTTTGAAATATCTAGTTATATATGTATAGTAAATAAATGTGGGAAGCTCTTATGTGTCAGCCTTGCAGCAAGTGGCGAGTTGGCAACATTGCCGCATGTGACGAACAGAGAGAGAGAGTCGGTGTTTAACTCTCAAAGAAGCAAACATATTTGAGACGAGCTAAATATTAAATAAATTTAATTCGGTTTTTATTAAATTAATGATAATACTTATTTTAAAATTACTAAGTCTAAGAGCCAGTTTATCAGTGCTGGTTTAAAATCAGTTTAAAATTAAACTTAGTTTCCTTGCGCTTAATTAAATTTGTTGCAACCAAAATGAAGTTGTCAGCAAAGAGCTAATAAGTTAAACTAAATTTAACCGTGCGCGAACTTAGTTTAAACTCTGTTTAAAGTTGACTGAAAAACTTCATACTAAGTTTAAACTTAGTTTAAAGGACAAAAATAGTTCAACTTGCACTGAAAAACTGGCGCTAATATATTTATATATAATTAAATTATAATTAAATATAATTCCATATATGTATGTATATAATAAATATTTTATCGTAATAATGATTACAACCCCTTTTCCTTTGCCGGTATCCAATTTTGCTTTGACGCTTCTCCTATACAAATAAACATTACAAATCGGAGTACTTAACTATTTACTAGAGTTTTGTTTATACCCAAACGTACTTGAACACACGGGTATTATAACTTTGTTCGCATAACGGTTGTTTGTAACAGCAAAAAATAATCGAGATAGTATATATGTACATATATACTAAAATGATCAGAATGAAAAGAGGATTCGATTTAGCCCAGACTGTCTGTCCGTCCTTCCGTGGTTACAATAACCTGAGTAAAAATTAAGATATGACAAGGAAATTTGGGTCATAGATTGCTCTTTGGACAGGGTAGGTTGGTATTGAAAATGGTCAAGATCGGTTAATAACCACGACTATCTCTCATATAACGAAAGTTTTCGAAAAATGCAAAAACTTCGTTTTTTCGGTATCTACTTGTATTACAGCGAATTGAGTGATATTTGGAGCGATTTTGAACTAAGATGTTTGGTGTTTATGAAATTTTGGAAAATGTATATCAATAACAGTGTTAGGTATCGTCACAAAATTTGGTGGACATATTTTTCTTGATATCGTAGACAATTTTTGAAATCGGATCATAACCACGCCCACCTCCCATATAACGGAAGTTTTGGAAAACGCAAACATTTCGATTTTTCTGTATCTATTAGAACATATTAATTAAAATTTGATATTTAGAGAGATAGTTAATTAAGAAACTTGATGTTATATAAAAAAAACGTCTGCAGGTATCTAAATAACGATGTGAGGTATCGTCACAAAATTTGGTGGACATATTGTCCTTCATATCACTATCATCAACGTCAATAATTTTTGAAAACGGACCAAAACTACGCCCAACTTCCATATAACGGATATTTTGAAAAATGCAAAAACTTCGTTTTTCAATATTTATTGGAACAAATGGCGTAAAGTTTAATACTAGCAGCGATTTGAAGCAAAGAAACTGGGTTTTTATGAAATTAAGTGCACCGCCCATGTAAAAATACATCGCGAGGGTATCCAAAAATCAATTTCGCCCGAATTTAGCTTTCCTTACTTGTTATAGTTAATTTTGAAGTAATATCAGAATATTTTTGTATACATTTTTTTGTTTAAATTTCAGAATGTTAGGAAGTTTGTTTGTTAGAAGTGGCTTAAGTATCAATTTAAATTTTTTCTGACTATTATAAATATAATATTAAGCAAATTTCTATTAATAAGTATTTTATTGGGGAAATTTCCGCACCAGGTATGTCCTAAGCCGTCAAGAGTCCTTATTTCTGGCTTACTGCTACTCTTTTTTGTACTGAATAGCAACTCTATATACATACATATATAGCAAATTGTGTTTTTAATTGATATATTTTCCATGCCCATGTAGCTGTGTATAACACACATATGTACATATGTATGTACATACTTATACTCGTATTTTCATAAAATCATCATTACATTCAACAAATGCCTGATTTTTATTAGGTCAAATGTTTTCATACGGGTTGTCATACAGTATCAGCGTTTGGCAGGTTTTGCCGACATGCTGACCACTGCAATATCGATTTAAGTTGATGGCAGTTTTTCATACCTGTGATTTTTTTTATTGAAAGGCAAAAGACTTAAACAACGAACTTGTTTAGTACAACCACCTTTCATTAATTAAAATTTATTGATATGTGCCCTTCGGAAATGTCCAGCAAGATATTTGGGATAACCAATATTAAAATACAGGCTGGTGTAAGGCGGTGAAATCGTTCACTTTGTATGGAAGTTATAATTAGTTATAAAATTCAAATCATACATATAACTAAACAGGAAGCACTAGCTACCAGGGTTTTCAGCTCATGGGAGTTATAATGTATTCTGTCGTATACAAAACTATCGTGCCAGCACAGCTCTCGTTCACAAGTAATGTGTGCACCAGACTACAGGGAAGTGCCACGGCAGTTTTATAAAAAAAAATTCTTTGCTTACCCTTTATTTAAAACGTAATTTAAGAGGATAAATTTCGGAATATGTATGTTGATTTCGAAAATTACCGTTACGTGGAAGCTTGGCATGGTTTAAATTCGACTTAAAAAGTACAGTAATTTTTCATTATTTTATAAATATCATATTTTACGCTCAAATATTACTTCATATGTCAGTTTTTTACCCTGCGATTCATTGAGGGAAGCTACTTAAAATAATATGTTTAAGTGTTTATAAATGAAATCATGAACGACTATTTCAAATTGGCAGTGCCTTGAACTTATTTTGAGCTGTTAACAATATTGGAATATGAGTCACTCCAATTGGTTACTAATATTAACTCTAATCGAACATTAAGTTGGCCAATTAGTTCCGAAGGCACTGTTGTGATCAGAAGTATTAATACTATACCTTTTTTAATGTCTGTTTAAAATAACTGGCGGTTAGGACTTATACAGCTTACTTTTCAACGCTTACTTATTTGGCGGCCACGCCAACCTCTTACGTAAAAAATTTTACAATGTTTATTATTGACAATGTTTATCCTTCGATACCTGCACAGAAATGGACTAGTTGATTGATTTACTTTATTTATGTTTAGAAAGTCAAAGTCACAATCTACTTGAGGACGCTTAACATTAATAGACAGTTTGATATCTCTCTCTTTGATATTATTTGACACACCACTAAAGTAAGTCGTTCATAGCTGTAGTATTTAAAAAAAAGTACAATTTCATTGTGTATGGGCTTAATGTTTCATGTGCTCATATACCGAAGATTATCTTGTGGCTATGTTCCTATACTTATGTAGTTGTATTTGCGATATTTCTGATTGAATTACGTCATATTCGTACTACTTGCTGCAATTTCCGTTCCCGTTCCTACGAATGTATGGATAGATATGACCGCCTTTATATGAACTTTGTTTTAATATGGAAAACACAAAAGGAGAGAACTATTAGTTCTATTTCTGCAAAAACTATTTGTTTTCCTCGAGTTTACTGGATGTGCTGCATGGGGCTCGTGTAAAAAGGCTATGCCGTACATAAAGTCAAATATCCTAAACAAAAATGTTTGACAAATGGTTATAAACATAATAAAATCAGAAGCATTTTCATCATTGTAACAAAGTCACACGATAACGTTGACAATGGTAATCAGCGCGAAAGGCTGCTCTAAAGCACCGCACCCTCCGTTATTGATAAACTTTGAAATAAACAAACAAGTGGCAAGTATGCATAAAAAGCAACTCCATTATCGTTTTTGTACAACAAGTCAGCAGCACGCTTCCAGAAAAACGGACAGAACATACATAGATAAGTCGGGTTGTCAGCATGTCAGTCTGCTTTTAACACGATTGGAGGCTGTTTAGGCCAAATGATGCGCCACATTGCGTGAGCGAATGCCGCTAGGCAAATCAACAGTGATCAGCGAAAAAATAACGCCAGAAATTGAAATCGCATTTGCGCAAGCGCAAATTAAGCGGACCAGACAGCCTTCAATTGCCCAGCACCAACAGTGGCAATGGTAATGACAGGCGAAGTTCAACTCAGCGCCACCGCAAACACCACAAATCATGCATTTAACGCCTTCTTAACGCAGAGCTATAAAAAAGTAACATGAACAAAAAAGGCGTGAATACGCAAGTGGCGCAAATCATGCAGACGCTGGTTAGCCAGGTAGCGTTCATTGCCGGCAACTCTATTACGAATATATTGCAGCATACAACAGAACTTGACCGTTAACAGATAATGGAAGTCAGCTTCGGCATGTGGCGTGCAGTTTTATTACAGACACAAACACACTCGCACACACGAACACTTACATATATACATACATACATATGTAGAATCACACTTACATTTTTATAAAGATGTCAGTCAAGTCGAAATGTCAGTTGTTTGGGTAGCTGGTCATGCGGTCTCAGACACTAAAAACACGTAATCGCCTCAAACGCAATCACTTGGCTAGCTGATCAACAGGATAGCGCTGTGACAAAAACAAATTCATTTAACTACTATTCAAATGAAAATATAAGTAAGACACTCTAAGCGGCCGTTTCTTTCACTGATCATGTCACTGGTCTTGAATAGTTAGTGTGTTGTGTTTGCTGCAACTAGCATTGAATTTGTTCAATACCAAAGTTATGTACTTCCATGGCAGCGCATTGAGAACGTCAGTTAAGTGCAAAATGAGAAAAAAACTTTCCTGGCCCTAATTGATTTAAAACAAGTAAGAAAAGCTAAATTCGGGCGAAACCCATTTTTATATACCCTCGCGATGTATTTTTGTATGGTCGGTGACCATGATTTTATAAAATTCCCGCTTCTTTGTTTCAAATCACTGCTAGTATTAAACTATACAAAATTTCTTCCAATAAATACCGAAAAACGAAGTTTTTTGCATTTTAAAAATTTCAGTTAAATGGAAGTTGTGCGTAGTTATGGTCCGATCTAAAAATTATTGACAGTAATGCTAATGGTATCAAGGACAATATGTTCACCAAATTTTGTGGCGATACCTTACATCGTTATTGATATACCTACAGACGTTTCTTTATAAGTGGGAGTGGTAACGCCCATTTTTCAAAAATTATTTAAATCAAGTTTCTTAGTTAACTATCTCTCTAAATATCAAATTTTAATTAATATGCTTCATTAGATAAAGAAAAAACGACATTTTTGCATTTTTCAAAATTTCCGTTATATGGGAGGTTGGCGTGGTTATGATCCGATTTCAAAAATTGTCTACGATAATAATAGCGATATCAAGAAAAATATGTCCACCAAATTTTGTGACGATACCTTACACTGTTATTGAGATACAGAAAATGTTTCATAAGTGCGCGTGGCAACGCCTATTTTTCAAAGTTTCATAAGTGCTTAATTTTTAGTTCAAAATCGATCCATATACAAAATTTCACTCAATTTGCTTTAACGGATACCGAAAAAACGGAGTTTTTGCATTTTTCATAAACTTCCGTTATATGGGAGGTGCGCTTGGTTATTAACCGATATTGACCATTTTCAATACCAACCTACCCTGTCTAAAGAGCAATCTATGTACCAAATTTCATTGATATATCGCAATTTTTACTCAAGTTATTGTAACCACGGACAGACGGACGGACGTACGGACACACAGTCAGGGCTAAATCGATTTCTCTTTTCATTCTGATCATTTAAGTATATATATGTCTATATCTATCTCGATTATTTTATGCTGTTACAAACAACCGTTTCGCAAACAAAGTTATAATACCCTTGTGTACAAGTACGCTCGGGTATAAAAACAGACACCAGCTCAATGATTTAAATGCATTTAACAATGTATTAATATTAGGCTCGGATGTACATATCTACGACGTTTCCTTTCAATTCAAATACTTTTCTTTAAAATAAATAACGCTATTTTCTGTTTGGTCATAACCATGATACAATTATACAGAGCTACAAAAAATAACTTTGGAAATACACCCAGAAAATAACTTTTTATAGATACATATGGTCGAGTTCAATATCAGAAACGTGTTCTTATATTTCCCGAAACCTCCAAATTTTTTTGTTTAAAAAACATTTTTTCGCACATGTTGCAATTATCTATTGAAAACTGGATTTTAAAAGTTAATAAAGAGTATTAAGTGAGGTACATATGTAAGTCTATTATAAATATGAGTTCGTTGGGAGTTTTCATGGGTCAAACCATAAACACCACTTTTTTCGTTGCTTTAAAGTTTGACCATCGCTGTATGATAGAAATTGAATTTTATAACGAATAAAACGGTGTCTAATACCACTTACAGGCGAGCATTGTTAGCTAGATAAGTAGCCTTGATCTGCATGAACTCGCGCATAATCCTCTTCTAAATGCACCTAAGCACTCGTAGACATGCACGAAAATTATGTGCATATTGTGATTTCAATATGGCAATGCTGCCACTTTTGACTGTAAGTTTCTATTGTGAACGAGCAAAATTACTACAGCTTTGTCAAAACGGGTTTGTTTAAAAAAAAAACGAGCCGCGAAAATTAACAAATTAAACCCAATTATGAATTAAAATGTGATTTTTAGTTTTCTTGTGGGTTGGAGAATAGGAATTAATGCAGTCCGAAAAAGTTTCGCAAACTGCTTGGCAAAAATACACAACAATTTTACCAACAGTAGTGCGTCCTACTCCGAATAGACTTGCAACAGTTCTGTTTTCCGCAGCAGATCTCAAAGCGAACAATGAGATAGCCACTCTTTTATGAAGTGGAATACATAGCTTCATATTGCTTTCCACCTTTTCAATGCCCACAACTTTTTCACAAATTCTCCCAAATGCAGTTCTACTGACACGGCAGTTTTTTTTAAACGATTCTCGTTCCCAGAAGTATCCATAGCGATCCTTCATGGAATAACAAACATGTGTTTAAATTATTTATATCGTTCACAGCTAATAAAATATACCCACAAATTACCACACCTGCATTTCTCTAACGTCGGGAAGTATAACTATACAAGCCTGAGGCATCCTACTAAGAATTATGTTTGCCAATGCATTGGTTATATTGATATTATTTAGTAACTTCAAGATAATAATTTTAAGCTTTTTTAAATGCTTAATAATTTTCTGCCAATAAAAAAGTTGCCAATCGTATATTTTCCTTTCTTTCCATTTTCAGCTCAATTTCGTTAGTCAAAACAGCTGATATCGAAATGCAGATAAGTGTCGTCTGTCAGGCATAAAATATTATGCAGATATATGTGCCCGTTTATCTGCATACGAACGCCCGTCTGTCAGTAGTTTAATATAATGAAATCGGCCCAAAAATGTCGAAATTAGGAAACAAAACCAAATAGTTCCGATCATGATCAAACCTGAAAGATTTGTCACCAAAAAATTACTTAAACATAAGTGTCAAGTAGCACAACAACAAAAGCGAAGCTTATTTTAATTTGCTTCCTAAGTCAGATATATTAATTCACAAATATTGTAAAATTTTGTATTTAACTTAAAATTTTTTTGGGAATATTTATTCTCATGAATTCCGAATGAGGCCGAATAATTAAATAAAAAAATTTTTAATTGTCAATTTAATATTGAGTATAAGTAAACTATTTTATTGGTTATGTTTGCTATATAAATTACAAAATTGCTTAATAATGTGATGATTATAGATAACATACTTCAACTGTATTATATTTTCTTTTATAAAATCTGTATCATCCTTAATAAGTGGCAACCCTGATTTTAAACACTTTCATATTATTGTAGCATTATAGGCTTGAGTTTTGTTTATTATGTATTTGGGAATAACTTTTATTTAGGCACACAAAAAATGATTACGTTATAAAAAAAAATATAAAAGGCTGGCCTTCCTCGTTTCAGTTTGAAAGCTATTTCAGTCCTCTTTTATTTGATACAAAATTTGTTTAGTCCTGGTCCCTGATCTACGTATTTATACTTAAATACATACAAACATAAGTGCATACTACTTCAAATACTATATGCACATTATCATGCAGTTCTGGTTGATTTCATTGATAATGTGGGGCTTCACTCCAACTTAGGCGTTATTTCTCTATACTGAGTACCTTTTTCCATATACATATGTACTTATGTACTTACATATCTTTTTTTTTATTATGTAAACCGACAATAGCAAAATTAAAAAAAAACCTTTAGAATCAAGGTATATATGTTGGTTAAATTTTGTTACACCTTAGTGATCTTCTTACACTATAAGAAATTTCTTATGTTTCCTGCGTATTTTGTATTGAATCATTTTAGTTTGTTTGCCGATAACTTGAAATAAATGCAAATGGAAATTTCACCTCTGAAACATAAAGAAAATATTAAAAAGATAGCTCGCTGGTAACTGACAATCATGACATGCGATGCGATCTGTGAAATATAAATGTCATGTATTACAAATCTTGTAAAAACAGTGCACGTGCCTATCAGCAGACTTGAGAACCGCCATATAAAAATTAATCCAAAGCAGGCCAGAAACCCCCTTTTGAAAACGACCACGCCAAAAATTTCAAGGACTACAGTTTGAGAAAAAACGCCAGGAATTGCCGCACGAACATCTCACTTTAATTCCAATCAAGGCAAGATTCTTCGACGTCTTGGTGACTTGCACCCTCACTCCACGGAATGACAGGCCGATTCCGACACCGATTGTCGAGACGGTCGCTATGCAGACTGAAGGTGCCTGGATTCTTGCCGGTGACGCGAATGCGCACCACTTCGCTTGGGGCAGCAGCTATACCAATGAGAGAGGTGAGTCACTCTTCGACTTTATATTGAAAGTAACCTACCTGTAAGTAATAAAGGTAGTTAACCCTCCTTTGTAACAATTAACAGAAGGGAGGTTTTGGATGTCACCCTCGTGTCGGAGAAAGCAAAGGCTGTGGTCAGAAACTGGAAAGTGCTTGATGAACACTCGGAACATCGGTATATGTCTTTCTCCTTGGATGGGGTTTCGCCTAGAACTGAACCCTTGAAAAATTCAAAGAATGCCGACTGGTGTAAATATAGAAGGCAACTAGATAAGCGGCTCTCTGGGAAACGAGTAAGAGGATCATGTAGCACAGGGGAGCTAGAACATATGGTAAATCAGTTTACCATGGCGTGTGGGAAGGCTCTGGATCAGGCCTGCCCAAATAAGAAGCCAAGAAGCGGACGGGGACGGCGGAGGACACTCTTAGACTTCTCCTGAATACACACTTTCCGAACGCCGCAGATGTGCTTCCAAACAGGTCGACTGCAGAGAGAGTAGAATCGGTTGATGCAGACTTCCTTACAATAGAGAAAGTAACCTGGGCAATAGAGTCTTTCAAACCCTACAAGGCCCCGGGCACAGATGAAATCTCACCGGTGCAGCTACAACAATCATTGGAGCTAAGTGCAACTTTACTGTATGCAAAACCTCAACCACATTCCGAAAATGTGGAAGGAGTCAAGGGTAGTTTTTATTCCCAAAGCAGGTAGAATATCCCATGTCAACCCGAAAGACTTTAGGCCTATAAGTCTCTGTTCCTTTCAGTTGAACGTATTAGAGCGAACAATTGATTGCCACATTAGAGATTCAATAGCGCACAAACTCGTGACTTCTCAGCATGCTTACATGAAAGGGAAGTCTACTGAAACGGCACTTCATCAAGTTGTGTCGTACATAGAAAGCTCCTTACAGGTCAAGGAGAACACACTGATATCATTTCTTGAGATTGAGGGTGCCTTCAATAATATAGAACCATCAGCGATTACGGGTGCTCTGGCGAAGCTGGGCGTAGATAAACATTTAGTAGCCTTCATACAAAAACTGTTGGCTGGCAGGGTTGTGAGGGCCCAGTTGGCGGAAGCCCTGGAGGAGGAGGGAGGATCGAAAGTAATTGCTTATGCCGACGATCTTGCGGTAGTAAGGGGCAAATTTCCTCAGACGTTGTGCGACATCATGCCGGAAAAACTTAAAAAAGTAGATGGCTGGACCAAAGAAAAAGGTTTGGGTGTGAACCCGGACAAAACCGAACTCGTTCTTTTTACAAGGAAGTATAAGATCCAACCTCTTAAGTTCCTGTACTGGGGAATAGAACGCTGAGGCTAGGGGACTACGCCAAATATCTAGGTGTGGTACTAGACAAGAAGCTATCGTGGACACAGAACGTCCAGGAGCGCAGTAAGAAGGCAACGGTGGCTCTCTACAGCTGTAATCGGCTAAAGAGATTTTTGCCATGGTGAAAAAGTTTATTAAGAATACTTTTTTGAATTAATCTAATATACTAATATTTTGACAGTTTAGTTTTTGCGATAGGAATATTATTTTACAAGTAATTGAAGTAAAACTGAAAAAAATAATGAATGTTTTTGGTTTAAACGTGGCTGGGACGTAAAATATTTGTATTACGATAAACATGCGTCGTAAGTTTTTTGAAGAGCCTTCACGATGCCCATATTAAAAGGGGCGTAGATCGTATTGTCAGTAAAAGAGCTCTTATAACACTTTGAGTTTACGTCCGTCAGGCGAACATTATAATGATTTTCATGGAGCTGATTTTAAGCATTATCAAACTATAATTTCTTATTTAAATAATTACTAATCGAAATTCAATGGGGTCCAGTGGTGCTTTTGGGTATGCGGTTACAGTTGCGCGGCTGTACTCAATCCCTACTCTTACGTCCACGTTCGTGCACCCTGAGCAAAGTGAGCAACCCATGTGCGAGATACGGTAACCAACCCGTGTAGAGCGATGGGTCACGGCTAATAGAGAGGGAGCTTTAGTGGAGCCACTCCGACATATTCGGTCCACTAAAGTCCGCAGCGTCTGTTCACCAGGAGGTGCGGCTGCAGCGGGCGTCTGTCTTGGAGCAAGCGGCTCGCTATATAATCGAATTTCAACCCCCAGCAATGGGTTGTGCGCAGGGCTTGGAACCCGCCATGTAAAAAAACAACTTCCAATGAAAAGTAAAGCAAAGCCTCGGACAGTACACCCTTTTTAGATGACGACCACGGTAAACGATTTAAGGACCATGATTTGAGGGCATGCACCTGGAATGTCCGAACCCTTAATTGGGAAGGTGCCTCTGCCCGGCTGGTAGATGACCTCGGCAGAGCGAAGGCTGACATCACCGCCATCCAAGAAATGCGATGGACGGGGCAAGGGAGGATAACGGTAGGCCCTTGCGACGTACTTAAAGTACGGTAGTTCACTCCGGTGGATGAACATCTCGCCACAATTTGCATAAAAGCGAGATTCTTCAACATCTCCCTGTTTTGGGCCCATGCCCTGCCTGAAGAGAAGGACGATGGGACCAATGATTGCTTCTACGAACTCCTGGAGCGCATGTTCGAACGATGCCCCCAACACGATATCAAAATCGTGCTTGGCGATTTCAATGCCAAGGTGGGCAAGGAGGGCATCTTGGGTTCTACAGTCGGAAAATTCAGTCTCCACAAGGAAACGTCCGATAACGGAATGAGACTCATCGACTTCGCCGGGGCCCGAAACATGGTAGTCTGTAGTACCAGGTTCCAGCATAAAAAGATTCACCAAGCTACGTGGCTGTCTCCAGATGGTAAGACACGAAACCAAATCGACCACGTTGTGATAGACGGAAGGCATGCTTCCAGTGTCCTAAATGTGCGCACGATCCGAGGAGCCTACATCGACTCGGATCATTTTCTTGTGGCAGCTAAGATCCGCACGCGCCTCTGTGCAGCAAAAAGCGCACGCAAACGGACACAAGGAAAGCTCGACGTCGGAAAGTTGCAATCACAACAGACAGCCACGCACTTCGCTACTCGACTCGCACTCCTGCTATCTGAGAGCTCTAATCAACACAGCGATATTTCAGAGCAATGGAACCACATCTCTTGCTTTTTACGTACCGCCGCTGAACAATCTATTGGTTTTCAGCGAGCCCGGAAAAACGCGAGCCTTGCGGGAGAGATATCGTGAGTTGAAGGCTAACAGAAGGTTTTAAGACCGGGGCGAATACCTGTAAGAACGACAACGGCGACCTGGTGACTGACGTTCAGAATATACTTAGTTTATGGAGGGAGCACTTCTCCACACTACTAAGTGGTAGTGACAGAGACCACCTTGGAGAAGATGATGGTCCCGAAACCAGAATCAATGAGGACGGAATTCATGTTCCGTTACCCGACTGCGATGAAATCCGTATAGCAATAGCACGGCGAAAGAACAACAAAGCGCCCGGAGTTGACGGGCTGCCAGCTGAGTTATTCAAATACGGTGGAGAAGAGTTGGTAAAACGAATGCACCAACTTATCTGTAGAGTATGGTCGGACGAATGCATGCCTACTGATTGGAATCTAAGTGTACTTTGCCCAATCCATAAGAAGGGTGATACTACAATTCGCGCCAACTATCGTGGTATCAGCCTTCTTAACATCGCATATAAGGTTCTGTCGAGCGTATTGTGTGAGAGACTAAAGCCCACCGTCAATGAACTGATTGGACCTTATCAGTGTGGCTTTAGACCTGGTAAATCTACTATCGACCAGATATTCACAGTGCGCCAGATCTTGGAAAAGACCTAAGAAAAAAGAATCGACACGCACCACCTTTTTGTCAACTTCAAAGCCGCTTTCGACAGCACAAAAAGAAGTTGCCTTTATGCCGCAATGTCTGAATTTGGTATCCCCGCAAAACTTATACGGCTATGTAAAATGACGTTGAGCAACACCACCAGCTCCGTCAGGATTGGAAAGGACCTCTCCGAGCCGTTTCATACCAAACGAGGTTTCAGACAGGGTGACTCTTTGTCGTGTGCCTTTTTTAACCTGATGCTGGAGAAGATAATTCGAGCCGCAGAACTAAATCGGTCAGGCACTATCTTTTATAAGAGTGTGCAGCTGCTGGCGTACGCCGATGACATTGACATCATCGACCTTAACAACCGCGCAGTTAGTTCTGCCTTCTCCAAACTGGATAGAGAAGCAAAGCGAATGGGTCTGGAGGTAAACGAGGGCAAGACGTAGTATCTCCTGTCATCAAATAAACAGTCGGCACATTCACGACTGGGATCAAACATCACTGTTGACAGTTATAACTTTGAAAAAGTAAAAGACTTCGTTTACTTAGGAACCAGCATTAACATCAATAGAAATGTCAGCCTCGAAATCCAAAGGAGGATCACTCTTGCCACCAAGTGCTACTTCGGACTGGGAAGGCAATTGCACAGTAAATTCTTCTCTCGACGGACCAAAACCATACTCTGTAAGTCTCTTATCATGCCCGTCCTATTGTATGGCGCAGAAGCATGGACGATGAAGATGAGAAGGCTCTGGGAGTGTTCGAGAGAAAGATTATTCGAAAGATTAATGGGCCTGTACGTCTTTGCGATGGCGAATACCGTAGAAGATGAAACGATGAGCTGTACGAGCTTTATAACGACATAGATATAGTCCAACGAATTAAGATCAAGCGGCTTTGCTGGCTGGGTCATGTCGTTCGAATGGATGAAAGCGCTCCAGCTCTGAAAGTATTCGACGCGGTACCCGCTGGTGGGAGCAGAGGAAAAGGGAGGCCTCCTCTGCGTTGGAAAGACCAGGCGGTAAGGGACTTGGGTACGCTTGGTATTTCCAACTGGCGCCAGTTGGCGAAAGAGAGAAATAACTGGCGTGCTGTGCTAAGCTCGGCCAAAATCGCATAGGCGGTTATCGAGCCAATGAAAGAAAGAAGATTCGAAATTCTTATTATTATAAAGCACCATACAATATTTGGCAGATGAAATGCTTTCAACTCTCTATTGGCTGTACTAGTGGTGCTTACAGTGCCAATTTAGTGAATAAGTAAACTTAAGGCTCAAGCAAATAAATAAATAAATTTAAAAATGGCTGATGTAATATGGGCGCCGAGTTATTTAAAAATTTATCGGATCTGCTGTAAACTCGTTACTTTTTGATTACCGAATATGCAATTGTTAGAAACTTAATGATACAATTCTATTCAATATGGCTGTGTAGTGTGTAAAAGAAATTCCGATCAACTAAATAACAGGTTTGCTATACAGAACCCCCATTATTTAACTGAAAATTAGTTATCAGTTAGTTAATTAGTTATTGTTGGTTTTGACAATTTTTATACTGCAGAAGCGACAGTAAACAAAATAAAAAAAATCATTGGTAAATTGTATCAATTTAAAACTCAAAATAATTTATAATTTTTTTGATTGTTTTTGAGACTTATAACTGTCTATCATTGTCATCTCTATGTCGCTTTCTAATCACAAAAAAGTTAACAATGCAACGATACCCTTTTTTGTGAGGATGTTACAGCTAATAATTTCACTACTTGAAATTATGAATATCTTTACGGGTGGTTACTTAATTGCGCAAAAATACAAATGCAATAATTTTTAATTGCAAGAATTGCTTGTTTTTTCATTTTTTTTTAATAATTGAAAACTGGTTTATTAAGCATTTTTTTTAAATGCGTGTAATTTGCATCAAATACGATACCAATAACGAATATAAGGTATTTATGTATGTTTTTTAAAGAGTGATTAAATAAAAATATTTCCGCAGTTTAAATTGTGCTTAAAAACTAACTTACTTTGTGCTAAGTGCGTTTAAACTGTTTAATGCCAGGCTGAAAACTGGCCCTTAACATTATTCTGAATTACCAATTTTCGATCTATAAATTTATAAAAAATCATTTTCCTTATAGCTCATTTATCTTTGAAAATTTTCTCAATGGGCTAAAATTCTCTCGTATTAACATGAATTTCTGCGGTATTAATGTAAAAGAAGTTTCGGTAATACATCAATTTATACTCGTAATTTTGCGAGCACCGACAGACATATACTATTTATATCAATCCAGATTTTGTCGTAACCGATACTTGAATATAGTAATAGTGACTTTTTCCACAAGTGCGCTCAGGTTTATATGTACATACATACAAATGTATATGCGTATGAAATTAGAAATTCGAATTTGGTTTCAGTGAATATTTTTTTTTTAAACTGTTACTTTTATTTATTATTAAATCTGCTTAACATAGGAGCCTAACAATAAGTTTGCAAATCTTAGTCTAATCACATAATTTACATCCCATAGTTGGGTATTTTATTAACTGGCCCTAAGAAATAATACGACTGGGCTCGAAAGTCATTCCTTCGTAATCTTGAGATTTCTTGCTAATTGATATGGGTGCGCTAAAAGCTTCGATGCATATTTCGCCTTCCTCTGCTCTATTTCAGTTCGTACTTTCGGGATTCTCATGTCGAGGTGGATATTCTGCTTTCGGATATACCACTATGCTCCGGTTATTGTTCGCAGGATTTTAGATTGCGCACGATGAAGAATTTCGATGTTGCTGCTGCTCCCGTTGCCCCATAACTCACATCCTTGAGTCCAAATGCGGTTAAGAACCATGTTGTATATAGTCACTTTATACTCCAGACTCAGAGGTGAGCGAGAGTTAAAGGGCCGTTTGTTAGAATATCCGAGGTGTATAAGACGTACATCGGTGGCCACTGTGGTCGAGTTGGTAGCGGTGCGTGCTATAACTTGATATGCCGGTGAGTTCGAGGTTCGAATCTCAGTCAGGGCAAGCAAAACCTTAATAATAAAAAAAGTTTTTTCTAATAGCCGTCATCCCTCGGCAGGCAATGGCAACCCTCCGAGGGTATTTCTGCCATGAAAAAGCTTCTCATTAAATACATCTGCCGTTCGGAGTCGGCACAAAACTGTAGGTCCCTCCATTTGTGGTATAATATAAAGACGCACACCACTTATGGTAGGAGAAGCTCGGCCAAACACTGAGCTATGTATATAGTGTACGCACCAAATTTATATATATATAAGACGTACATCATCGGGCGAGAACACTGCCTTGTGGTACTTCAGCTTTTATAAAATTCCCTCTTTTCAAACGATGTTCGGATTTCAGATGTAATGCGATTTACTTGTTCGATCGTACCATGTTTTTCCCTGAATCCAAATTGGTGGGATGCTATTATGCTGTGGGCTTGAAGATGTGTGTATATGCGCAGCATAAAAAGCCTTTCAAATAATTACAACATGCACGGAAGCAGGCTGATAGGTCTACAGGAGGATGGTTGTGTTTTGTTTTTTCCGGGCTTTGGTATCATTACAATAGTTGAGTGATTCCATTAAATAACATACAGATGCAAAGTACAGCACAATTTGGTAGCTCAATAATAAAAATTTTTTGAGTAATTAAGTCGTGCCCAGGGGCCTTTTTTGGTTCCAATTGTTCCTTAATTACTTTTGAAATTTCTTCAGGTGCAAATTTCAGTGGCTCAGATTCCGACACTTTGGGTACGGGTGGTAGTGTAAACCCATTGTTTGCTGGGTTTGGTCTGAAAACATTTTGTAGATGAACAGCAAAGATATTTGCTTCTTCCGCGTCACTCCGAGCGCATTAGCCTTTGTTGTCCCGTACTGGCTTTTCAGTCTCCATCGGCGCATTTAAATTTGAATGTGCTTTCCACAGCGGGTACTTTGTGCTAGTTGGAGAAAGCTTTTGAATATACCGGTACTCTGCGTGCTGTTCCTCGCTCTTGAGGGCTCCAGTTAGCGCATGTGTAGCCGCCTTCGTCGCTTTTTTAATAGAAGCATTTCAATTTTCCTATGGGTCGGATAATGTTTTTTTTTCCCATATAACCTTGCTTTGGTGTGGAAATGCTAGCGGCAGCTCTGATTGTAGATTCAAAAGCTGCTACAGAGTTTTCAATGTCGTCAGGTGTATCTAAATTTGGGTGGATATATTTTTTATACTTCAACTAGTTCGTAGCATCTGTCCTGAGCATGTAGAGTGACTATTTTTCGTGCAGCTGACGCCACAAAGTGAATGGTACAGGTGAGTGGTCTGAAGAGAGGTCTGCACTTGATTCTGTAGTAATAAGACTACGAGGAATTTTTCTTGTTACCGCGAAGTCCATCAAATCTGGCAGCTTTTGCGGATTTGAAGGCCAATATGTGGGCTTTCCAGGAGAAGCGTAATAAAGTTTGTTTCTTTTACATATAAGCGCGTTATATAATTGCTTGCCTTTAGGGTTGAACAAGCGTGAACCCCAGTAGGGTGCTTCGCATTATAATCGCCTGCAGCAATGAATATCTCCTTGCTTTGTTTGTAGGCATATTGATGTTGCTTGCAGATAATTCTTGGCAATTCCAATCGAGGGATGGTGTTTAATGCGATTTCGGACTAAAATACCAGTTCCGCCATGCGCCTTTCCATCAATAAAAAGTATATCCTGAAATATTGAAATTATATTTATTAGTTAGGTGTGTTTCAGCAAGGAGCCTAACGTCAATTTCCTTGACAGCTCTAGTTTGTGGAGAGGAATGCCGTTTGCATTCCAGAGGGCTCTTTTAATTGAGGTCATTATTTTTTTTGTTTAGTAGCAAGAAGTTTGAGCAGGGTGTTTTGATACGCATGAGATCTTACATTGTGTTTTGCACGAAAGTTATGAAATTCATCATGCTTTGTTGCATCGATGCTATCATGGCTTCGATATTGGATTGTCTACCGTATTGAGGTGCAGTTATTGTATGTGCAGGATTTACTAGGCCTGACTTTACGGCACTTGCAAATGAGACACCATTGACGGTGTTTGATAAAGTCATTGGCGGCGTGGTTTTTTTGGCAAAGGAAACGCTAGGATTTGTCTGGGAGGGTACAAAGGCATTCAATACGTTATCAGTGCGTTCAGAGGCCACACGTTGGTTGATCCGGTTTTTCAACTTCTTATAGACTGGACGACCCCTATAGTTTGCTGTGTGGTTTCCACCGCAGTTACCACACTTTTTTGCATTTGGGTCTTCTTTGTTTGACGTGCAGGTGGCAGAGTCATTTAGCTCTCCACAAGCTACGCACACTGAGGGAAGAGTGCAGTAAGACCTGGTGTGACCATACTCCTGGCAGTTAGTGCATTGTACAGGGCCATTTCTCTTAAGTGGTTCTTCCACAGTTATCTTACGATGCAACAGGCATTGAAGTTTATGAATTGGATGCACAGCGCTTTTCCCCAGTGGTTTGTTTTCAGGCTCAAGCTCAACTTTAAACATGAGCTGCGGAATTTTGTTTATATTAAAAATATTTAGTACAACTTTTGGGTTAAAGCCCTGTTCTTTTAGCGCTTGTAAAACTTCCACAGCTTCAACACTTGACTCGATACCTTTAATTACAATTTGTAAGCCTTTTGCATTTTTTGCACTAGTATGTATAGAACTTTGTGTGTCTGTCATTCAAGTGTTTGGAACCTGTGTGAAAATTCTGTTTAGAGTATATTTGCACTTTAATTTCACGAATATTTCCGTTAGATAGTAGGATAATATGAAAGTGAATGTGTTCACAAAAACCTTTAAGCGAACGTTAGTGAGCAGAGAGAGCCTGTGAGCATGCGCGCGTGCACCGATTATAATTATCCACCATATCAGCACAGCCCAGCCCCGGTTAACACAAGAAAGCATTTTTAATTTTCTGCATCTTTCGCAATAAAAAAATAAATAAAGAGTTCGAAAACCGCTACCGCAATCTGATCCAAAGCATCTTTTTACTCTGCATCGCTGCCGCCGGCATTTTCGTCCCAGATTATTGCCGGTTTGTATTGCGAGATTAATGGCATTTTGTTTACTCTGGCCTCAACATTTTTTTATTTGCTTATGCTACCAACTTCAATGTTGACTAAGTTGTTGTCTTTCTGTTGGATCGTACGCATTCGATTTTCAATTTGCGCCAAACGCTACTCTATATTCCACCCCCTCTCTCCCTGAATGACATTTGGCTTCTTGCCAAGAAGCCCGCATTTTTTATTGCTTCGATTTGCACTTAACTGCGTCGTATGGCAGGCAGCCGCTTAGTCGAGTTACTTTTCGTTTTTGTTTGTGCGGCTGCAAAGTGCATATAACAATAAAAAAAAATCTTTCAAATGCTCACTACAAGCAAGTTAATGCATCGAAGCAACGTTGCAGCCGCACATTCCATGATCAGTTGTCATGCGCTTCAAGGCTCCCTCGATTTTCTGGCCCCCGCTGTCTGCTGATATACGAGTATGTACATACGTTATGTTGCATGTGTTTATTTGTCTACGTATACAAGTACTCGTATGTATGTATGTTTGTATGTAAATACGTAACTAACTAGAAACGTAAAGCTCATTCCTCAAAGTGACCTTGTCATGCTTGCCAAATGTCAACTAGGTATATGTACATACATATGTACATATATGTACAAGCATATGCATATGTACATATGCATGAACTGTCAACACAGTCAACTGATTGGTAGATGCTGTCAACTATGTAGATACATAGTATGTAGTATATACATATAGTACATAAATATGCATTGGTTTTCAATAAACAAAGATTTCGGAAAATCTGATTTTTTCCCATAAGTTAATAAAATTGCATTTTTTCTTTCTTATAATTTTTCATTTTCAGAACTATCTGGAACATTCGATAAAAATCAAAATATTATCGCGTAGTTTATATATAACACTAACTTACATAGTTAAATTTTCTTAGTTAAAAAAAATTAATTCGGCTTAATCAGTTTAATTTCAGAGTCAAGAGAAGTTTTCTCTCTTTTATTTTAGATACAGTTTATTACTTACTTACTTAATTGGCGCAACAACCGCCTAAGCGATTTTGGCCGAGGTCAACAAAGCACGCCAGCTGTCCCTATCTTTTGCTAACTGGCGCCAATTGGAAATCCCAAGTATAGCCAAGTCTTTTTCCACTTGGTCTTTCCAACGCAGAGGAGGTCTTCCTTTTCCTCTGCTACCACCCGCGGGTACCGCGTCAAAAACCTTCAGGGCTGGAGCTATTTCATCCATACGTACGACGTGGCCTAGCCAGCGGAGCCGCTGGTTCTTATTCCGCTGCACTATATCTACGTCATTGTACAGCTCGTACAGCTCATCGTTCCATCGCACACGGTATTCGCCGTCGCAAAGACGCAAAGGTCCATAAATCTTTCGAAGAATCTTTCTCTCGAACACTCCAAGAGCTCTCTCATCTGATGTTGTCATCGTCCATGCTTCTGCGCCATACAATAGGACGGGCATGATGAGAGACTTATAGAGTATGGTTTTTGTCCGTCGAGAGAGGACTTTACTGTGCAATTGCCTACTCAGTCCGAAGTAGCACTTGTTGGCAAGAGAGATTCTGCGTTGGATTTCAAGGCTGACCCTGTTATTGGTGTTAATGCTGGTACCTAAGTAAACGAAGTCCTCTACTTTTTCGAAGTTATAACTGTCAACAGTGATGTTTGATCCCAGTCGTGAATGTGCCGACTGTCTATTTGATGACAGGAGATACTTCGTCTTGCCCTCGTTCACCTCCAGACCCATTCGCTTCGCTTCTCTATCCAGTTTGGAGAAGGCAGAACTAACTGCGCGGTTGTTAAGACCGATGATGTCAATGTCATCGGCGTACGCCAGCAATTGCACACTCTTATAAAAGATGGTGCCTGACCGATTAAGTTCTGCGGCTCGAATTATCTTCTCCAGCATCAGGTTAAAGAAATCGCACGACAAAGAGTCACCCTGTCTGAAACCTCGTTTGGTATCACACGGCTCGGAGAGGTCCTTCCCGATTCTGACGGAGCTGGTGCTGTTGCTCAACGTCATTTTACATAGCCGTATAAGTTTTGCCGGGATACCAAATTCAGACATTGCGGCATATAGGAAACTTCTTGTCGTGCTGTCGAAGGCGGCTTTGAAGTCGACAAAAAGATGGTGTGTGTCGATTCTTCTTTCTCGGGTCTTTTCCAAGATCTGGCGTATTGTGAATATCTGGTCGGTGGTAGATTTGCCAGGTCTAAAGCCACACTGATAAGGTCCAATCAGTTCATTGACGGTGGGCTTAAGTCTTTTACACAATACACTCGACAGAACCTTATATGCGATGTTAAGAAGACTAATCCCGCGATAGTTGGCGCAAACTGCAGGATCACCCTTTTTGTGGATTGGGCAGAGCACACTTAAGTTCCAATCAGTAGGCATGCGTTCTTCCGACCATATTCTAGAGATGAGCTCGTGCATGCACTTAACCAGCTCCTCTCCGCCGTACTTAAATAACTCAGCTGGTAACCCATCGGCCCCGGGGGCTTTGTTGTTCTTCAGCCGTGCTATCGCTTTCCGAATTTCGTCACAGTCGGGTGATGGTACATCGCGTCCATCATCATTGATTGGGGATTCGGGTTCAACATCTCCAGGGTTGCAGTTGCTTCCATTAAGCAGTGTGGAGAAGTGCTCCCTCCATAATTTAAGTATGCTGTGGACATCAGTCACCAGGTCGCCGTTTTCATTCTTACAGGAATTCGCCCCGGTCTTAAAACCTTCTGTAAGCCGTCGAACTTTTTGAAAAAATTTTCGGGCGTTTTTCCTGTCGGCCAGCATCTCAAGCTCTTCGCACTCACGCATTTCGGCCTCTCTCTTTTTCTCACGAAAAATGCGTCTTGCTTCCTTCTTCAGCTCACGATAACGCTCCCGCACAAACTCGCCCCGGTCTTAAAACCTTCTGTAAGCCGTCGAACTTTTTGAAAAAAATTTCGGGCGTTTTTCCTGTCGGCCAGCATCTCAAGCTCTTCGCAGTCACGCATTTCGGCCTCTCTCTTTTTCTCACGAAAAATGCGTCTTGCTTCCTTCTTCAGCTCACGATAACGCTCCCGCACAGCTCGCGTTGCGCCCGATCGCAGTGTGGCCCTGTAGGCAGCGTCCTTACGTTCCGTAGCGGCGCGACATTCCTCGTCATACCAGTTGTTCTTCCGGGCTCGCTGAAATCCGATCGATTCTTCAGCGGCGGTATGTAGACAGCGAGAAATATGGTTCCACTGCTCGGAAATATCGTTCTGTTGATTATTGCTCTCAGAGAGCAGGAGTGCAAGTCGAGTGGCGAAGTGGGTAGCTGTCTGTTGCGATTGCAGCTTTCCGACGTCGAGCTTTCCTTGTGTCCATTTGCGCGCGCTTTATGCTGCACAGAGGCGCGTGCGGATCTTAGCTGCCACAAGAAAATGATCCGAGTCCATGTTGGCTCCTCGGTTCGTGCGCACATTTAGGACACTGGAAGCATGCCTTCCGTCTATCACAACGTGGTCGATTTGGTTTCGTGTTTTACCATCTGGAGACAGCCACGTAGCCTGGTGAATCTTCTTATGCTGGAACCTGGTACTACAGACTACCATGTTTCGGGCCCCGGCGAAGTCGATCAGTCTCAATCCGTTATTGGACGTTTCGTCGTGGAGACTGAATTTTCCGACTGTGGAACCAAAGATGCCCTCCTTGCCCACCTTGGCATTGAAGTCGCCAAGCACGATTTTTATATCGTGGTGGGGCACCGCTCATACGTGCGGCCAAGGAGATCGTAGAAGCGATCTTTAGTCCCATCGTCCTTCTCTTCCGTCGGGGCGTGGGCGCAAATTTGGGAGATGTTGAAGAATCTCGCCTTGATGCGGATTGTGGCGAGACGCTCGTCCACCGGAGTGAACGACAGTACTTTACGGCGCAGTCTCTCTCCCACCACAAATCCGACACCAAATTTGCGCTCCTTTACATGGCAGCTGTAGTAGATGTCGCAAGGGCCTATCACTTGTTTCCCTTGCCCCGTCCATCGCATCTCTTGGATGGCGGTGATGTCAGCCTTTGCTCTGCTGAGGACATCAACCAGCCGGGCAGAGGCACCTTCCCAATTAAGGGTTCGGACATTCCAGGTGCATGCCCTCAAATCATTGTCCTTTAAACGTTTGCTGTGGTCGTCATCAAAAAAGGGGGGTCTCATCCGAGGCTTTGTTATTCTATTCATTGGAAGTTGTTTTTTACGTGGCGGGTTCCAAGCCCTGCGCACAACCCATTGCTGGGGGTGAAAATTTTAAGTTCGTTTATATAGCGAGCCGCTTGCTCCAAGACAGACGCCCGCTTGCAGCCGCACCTCCTGGTGGACAGACGCTGCGGACTTTAGTGGACCCTTAAACCGAATATGTCGGAGTGGCTCCACTAAAGCTCCCTCTCTATTAGCCGTGACCCATGGCTCCACACGGGTTGGTTACCGTATCTCGCACGTGGGTTGCTCACGTTGCCCAGGGTGCACGAACGTGGACGTTAGAGTAGGGATTGAGTACAGCCGTGCAACTGTAACCGCAAGTTTATTACTTAATACTGTCAAATATGTTCATAGTTGTTTACTTGAAATTATTTACTTGTTGCGGTTGGTGCTTTAAAAAGGCTAAAGAAAGGTAAATGAAATTAGTACTACAGAGCGATCCCGTACGATGTCGGGAGGGTACTCAGGTATGATCAGGAATCAGTGTTATGTGCATATGCTTTCTGGATAGTTCTGCTATATGGAAAGTATTATTGATCGTGGTACCTTGCTGGATATTAGGCTGGTTGGGGCCCTTAAATGGTCCAATCGTTTACGGCGCCTTCTCGGAATCGCGCCGCACCCAGCAAATGCAAAATCAATCTAAAAGGGTCAGAATCCACTTTCCATATTTTGCGGAAGTCGCGAAGGAGAGCATCGAACTGGGCGTGGTGGACGAGAACCAGGGCGATGAACCAAGCATTGCAGTGAGTGTGCTTCATGCGAAACCGGGGCCACCACCATCTTGCAAAGATACGGGGTGATTTCAGGGAAACCTAAAGGTCTTGGCTAGTGACGACCTTAGATCTGCCAGTTTGGGTGAAGTCTACCTGACTGCGGGGCTCCTTGATATAGACTTTAAGGACATTCCGTCCTGGCCTAGGGCGAGGGTATAGCTGCCGGCAAAACCCGTATATCCGGAGAAAATTCTGGAAAGTGTTTAGCTATTTAACGCAACTACCTAAAAGCAACTAAAGGTGCTGGAGCCTGGAGGTCTGTGATTGAACTATCGAGAAACCTTCAAAATGCCCATTGGTCTAGATATAGAAATGAATTAGAAAAGCGACTCTCTGGCAAATCACTAAGAGTACCAGTTTACCGTGACTTGTAAGAAGTCTTTACAAGAAGAAACCACCATGGTGGAATACAGAAATCGACAAGGTTCGTAACCTTTGTCGAAATACTTTCAACCTTACTAGAAGCACCCCAAGAGTTTTACAAAAAATTGGTAAGACACTCGAAGAAGTCTTCATGGACGGATTTCTGTGGCTCTCTGGAATCCGTGTCATAGGGATCAGAAGGGTTCTTGCAATTGCAACTATAAAACAAAGAAAGCCTGCCGCAAATATCCATGCGAGATGGCTGAGCAGTTTGTCTTTCACCTCGGGCGGGCTTGCAAGACAGGGAACATTCATTTCACTTTCGTCACGTTAGAAGGGCTTATGAATGCCGTTCGCTACCTGCTAAGGGATTCATCTCTTAAAGAAGCAGGAGATCGTTGGAAAAATTATAACACCTGCATCATGTCTAAACTAATGTGGCCGGAGTGGAACGCCAAACGGTCGCAGGGTCTGCTCTTGCTGAGCAGTGCAAACCTTTCCTTGCTTTTAGAGCTTATAACAGATCACATACTTATAGGAACGCATGCAGAGAGACTGGGAGCCCCTTACAACGACTTCTGCAGAAGTTGCAGAAATGAACAAGAGCCTGAAACTATGGAAGATAAGAAGAACATTTTTAGGATATAAGTTTTTCAATGACCTAAGTGACCTGGCCGTGGCCGCTGTGGTCGAGTTGGTAGCGGTGCGTGCTATAACTCGATATGCCTCTGAGTTCGAGGTTCGAATCTCAGTCGGGGCAAACAAAATCTTAATCACAGAAAAAGTGGTTTCCTAATAGTGGTCACCCCTCGGCAGGCAATGGCAAACCTCCGAGGGTATTTCTGCCATTAAAAAGCTTCTCATAAAATACATCTGCCGTTCGGAGTCGGCACAAAATTGTAGGTCCCTCCATTTGTGGTAGAATATAAAGACGCACACCACAAATGGTAGGAGAAGCTCGGCCAAACACTGAGCTATAAAGTGGTAGCGTCAAATTATTATTGTTATTATTAAGTGACCTGGCCAGTTTAGACGCACGCAAGCTATTGAAATCTATGTATATTAGGCCGGGACGATTTGTGGGGAGGCAAAAAAATCGCCCATTGCTCTGTGAAAATCATATTCTAGGGATCTAAATAAGAAAATTTGTATGATGAAGGTATCACTGTGACACAATTGCAGATCGTAAAATTGCTTGTGTGCGTTTTTAAGCCACCACAAGACACAGCAGGTAGAATTGAAATTACCATTTCATTCTTATTACCTCGTCTCGTAGACCATATATAACGCAACAGTTTTTGTGAATGCATTAAGTCGTTGTGAAGAACTCAAAATGTGAAGTGCTAATTTCAGATAAAAAAAATAATAAGTGAAGTGACCATTCCAAGTCAAAAAGTTTACAATGAATCCACCATCCTCTACACCGCAAGATGGAGCAACTACATCAACAACTATCGAAAACCCAATGAGTCATATACCCAAGCATGATGTTACTGTTTTTGGTGTGTCTACTGATTTAACTGATCTTAATTTACCAACCCATCTGGATATCTTGAGATATTATTTTTACTTAAGCGAACGTGCTAAAACAGAACAAAAAAAGTTTTCACATAAATCATTCACTATTCAAGTACAAGATAAGTTGATTGGAATTTGGGAAAAACTTGGTATGGAAATAATGCTGAAAAAAAGTGTATTTAATAAATTGAATAAATTGCTTGACAAGTATCAAGAGCAAATCAAGAGAAGAAACAACATCCAACAATTTACAGAGTATGTAAAATCTCTGGAAACAATTTTTTACATTGGAACATGTAAATGCGATTTAAAGGCAGCTCCATGTGCACGCGGCTGGGTTCCCGAACGCCTCAAAGAGTTCATGCACGATCAACATAATCAGAGAAGACTAACAATGGATGCATTTGTGATGGAAACTGAAGAGCAGGATGCAACGTCTATGTCATCAATGCCAACATACCAATATCCCGATGATTCAACATACGCACCGCCACCGGTTCAAGAAGATATGGCTAGAAGCACAAGATCACAATACACAGAGAGATACGATTGTTTTAACTTTGCCTTGGTATGTGACAGATTTGGTGTGCCTGACAGAGTAGCATCAGCATTGGGAACCGCTCTTTTGCAAGATTTTAAAATTAAAGATAAGCATGGGAAACCTCTCACCATGGATAAATCGAAAGAGAAAAAGAGAAATGCAGACAAGAAGTGCTTCGCAAACGGTTAGATGATACCAATTTGTTAGCGTTTTCATTCGATGGTAGAAAAGATGATACTTTAACGATAGATAAAATTGATGAGAAGTATCATAATAGGATGGTAAAAGAACCTCCTCTTGTTATTTTGAGAAAACCCAATTCTGAATTTATTGGTTACGTAAGACTGGAACATGAAACCGCTGAATACAAAACCACCAAATTAAATGGTTTTTTCGACGATAAAAATATATCACTGGATGCATTAACTGGAATATGCACTGACGGTGAGCCAACAAACACTGGCCCACACGGTGGAATTATACGACGATTCGAATTGCTGTTAAAAAGACCATTGCAATGGTTCGTTTGCCTTCTACACTTCAACGAACTTCCGATAAATCAACCAGCACTGGACCAAGATCGGCAACCGGAAAACTGAGCCGTCAAATCGAAACTTGTGAAACTCTTCCGGTAAGTTATTGCTATCACTCATTTATTATAATTGTCAACCATTTTTAATTATTTTATTATTAGATATTTTCAGGTGGGGGACGGCTTCCAGAAAATTGAGTTGCAAAATATGCCCCCTGCTCCAGAAAAAATTGAATTTTCCACCGTTTCGAAGTACTTATACGACATGGCCCATGCAATTTCTAGCGGCGCGCCGATTTCTAGAACCTCGTTTACGGAAAATTGTCAATCAAGTAATTAAAGATAATTCATATTATGCGCATTCGGAAAATATCTTGTTATCAATGTTGTTTGATGATAGCAAAGAAAAGCGCGACTGTGCTATCAAGAAAATTCTACGCTATCGAACCGATGTTGACGAGCCAACGGAACTTAGAGTTTATAAAAAACCAGATATAAACTTTCATTGCATAAGTTGTACGGAAATGATCAATTTAAATGATATAAATATCGTATTTGAACCACCATTCACACGAAGCTTTCCTTACGATACATTGAAAAATTCCATCACACATATGTACAAGGAACGGAACGACATGTTCAATTGCTAGCTAGCGTTTCCAAACGGGTTATACCGGAAAATGTAGAGGCTGTTATGGCGATGACATTAGAGAGCCGTGCGAAATTGCGCAGACTTGAAAGTAAAAAAGACTTCAAACAATAATTTTTTTTAGTTTCTTTTCTATAACTCACTTAAATTAATTTTTTCATTTACATATGTTCTGACTAAATAAATTTCTTAAGAGAAAAAATAGATATTATTATAAATAAATAATAAATATTATTATAAATAAATAAATAAAGATAAAGAAAAAACATAGCCATTTAACTGATTTTTTCATGTAAAGGCCAAAAATGGTGATTTTTTGAAATGTTTGTATGGGGAACCCCCCAGGGGGGTTCCATGGGTTGTGCCACTGGCATGGGTGGATCGGCCCTCCAAAGTTAATGGGGGTCGGTCATACATTTGGACTCGGTTGGAGCACTCTAAATGGGTCAAAGTGGGATTTTTCAAAATTTGCCCCTACCCAAAAGTTCGACCCAAATTAGGGGACATCAGCATTCGTTTTAGAGGTATGGTTCCTTCGGCAAAGTTTCTTATTTTGATCCCTAGAATACGATTTTCACAGAGCAATGAGCGATTTTTAAATCGACCCGCCCTAATGTATATGTAATTTAAATAATGCCATAATAGATATACTTAATTTATCTACTTGAATTTTATCCAATCGCGTTCAAAAAGGGTCGTGATACTTATTCTATTACGGTCGCAACCTTTTATAAAATTACTCCAATTAAAGCATCAACAAGATGCCGCTGTGGTCGAGTTGGTAGCGGTGCGTGCTATAACTCGATATGCCGGTGAGTTCGAGGTTCGAATCTCAGTCAGGGCAAACAAAATCTTAATCATAGAAAAAGTTTTTTCTAATAGCGGTCACCCCTCGGCAGGCAATGGCAAACCTCCGAGGGTGTTTCTGTCATGAAAAAGCTTCTCATTAAATACATCTGCCGTTTGGAGTCGGCACAAAACTGTAAGTCCCTCCATTTGTGGTATAATATAAAGACGCACACCACAAATAGTAGGAGAAGCTCGGCCAAACACTGAGCCTATATAGTGTACGCGCCAAAATTATATATTATATATATAAGATGCCGAACCGCGATCAAATGCTGTTCAGTTAATCCGAAGTTTCGAGATTCAGAGCCACGCTGCATTTACACATAGTATGTATGTATATGTCGCTGAACGTATCTCTTTTATGAGAAACACAATAGTTGGAGAGCACTTTTTTCACTTCAATAGGATTGTTGAGTCTTATAATTTCTTTGCTTAATCATTCACCTTTGCTTGAGCTTCCAAAACTGTACGTAGGGAAGTCAGCGTGTTCTCTCCGTAAATTAGCGAAAATAAAAATGCGAATAAAAATGCGATACCGATATTTTTCACTCAATATTTATATCAAGACGTTTTCTAGAATCGCATAGACAAATTTTAGTGAACATTCTTGTTTGCAAATTTTCACACTTTTTATGAAGAGTTTCGCTGTGTGAAGGTACGAAAAGCATGTTCGTCATTCACGTTTGACAGTTTTTAACATATACATATGCACAACTACTACTTCAAGTAGTAAATTCCGAAGTCACTAGTATTACGATGATTAGAGCCATTTTACAAATTGGTCAAATTTCTTTTATTTGTATGAACTTATATTAAAAAAAAATTTTTCGGTTTCTGCTTTATTATAAAAGCAAATACGAAGAAAATATAAGAGGTGTCAAAAGCAAAGTGTAATACTTCGCTTGATTTCGAGGAAGTCCTTGACTACTTGAATCAAAGTTGTAACTGCCAACAGTGACGTGGGTCCTAATACGCGAGGATAATATTTGAAACGTATGAAAGCCGAATGAGCAACATATTTAAAGCCCATGTAATTTTAAGACTTATTGTAAATCTAACATTTTTCGGAAGCAAGAAAGCTGTTTGTTAAAATTTTTAATTTAATATCAATTGAAAAATTTAAAAGAAATTAAAAATACATTAATTTTGTGCCACCCAGACGTGAAATTTCACGAAAGTCGTGAGCTGTTTAACCCGTATGCAAAATAATTGCTCCGGTCCCTGCCCACTTGCGTGGGCTAAATTGCTAAATAAATGGGTAAGAAAACTAAAAAAATAAATTTATCAAGTCCATTTTCCTAGCGTGCAATTTATTTATTACTGAAAGCTATGGTACTACCCAATGCAAAAATTTTGTATTTTCACAACAGTCACAAGAGCATTAAAGATATATGCATACGTACTTATGTAAGTATTTATATAATACGAGTATTTATAAAACTGGTTAAAAGCAAGTTTTCAGCTGTGACACACAAGCATTTGGCATAGAAAATTATGACACCATGAGAGACGCACAAAAATATTGTCTCTGCCACCACCTACACTTCGCTGCATTAGTGCATTTTAGATGCCGCTTCTGTCTGTCAATGAACAAGCTTGTTTGTTGTCAACACTCGGCTTGAGTAATTTCAGCAACATAAGACGAAATGCTTTTACCAACAGTCATCTCAACCCAACAGCAAGACGGCGCACAGTGGTGCCGGCACCAGACATTTTTTGGAAAAAATAGTCGTAGAGCTTTAATTAGTCGTATGCAATATTTATGGTTTTAAATCAAGAAAAAAAAATGGTCGTGAACGGTTTCTTTTAAAGCATGACTCCCATACAAACCTAATATCAAAAACGCTTAAAAATTCCATGAAAATGGTTAAAACGATAAAAAAGTGTATGCATTTCATAAATATATTATATTAGATTATTCAATAATTAATCAATAAATAAAGTTTACAAACTTAAAATTAAAAAATATAATACAATGTCACAAATAATCGATTTCTATGAGGAAGTAAGAACTTAACTATAATCTAATAATTACTCCGAAGAAAGTCAGATAAATAGTTCCTTGGCATCGTCTTGATTATAATTATCAACTTACTCCACGTAACGGTAAATTTTGAGAACCGCAGTTTACCTCAGCTGAAAGTTACATAAATATATGCTTGTATTATTGATGCCAAGACATCAAGTTGTATACTTAGTTATATTTCAATTTAACGCGCATTAACGCAAAAAAGTTTTAAACCTTTGAAAATGACAGACAACGTTTAAAATCTAGATATTATTTCTAAACACCGGTCAACAAAAAAATATTATTTTGCGCATGGGTTTTATTTTATATATGGGAACGGACGATAACAAATCGAAAATATTTGCTTTTTAAGTAATTTTAGCGACTTGACCATTTTTTGATTTTCGCGCCCATATAATGTCGGTCTTCGCGCGCTGTTGCCGTCGAAAGAGAGGGAAAATGCTATATTAAATAGGAAGCAATTGTCGATCGTAAAACTGTATTAATAGCCATTGCATACTAAATTGGATCTTATTAAACAATTTGTAGATATCTAAAGATGCACATGTTACATTCTCATTTAGATAAATTTAAAGATAATATGGGAACTTATTCGGAAGAACAAGGAGAACACTCACATCAAGATATAATGGAATTTGAGAAACGTTAACAAGGCCAGTATACAGAAAAAGTAAAACTGTTCATATTTAAACAATGAATTCTTAATGGACCATCGGTATATTTTAATAAATTATTTATATGTAAAATTTTTGTGGATTTTTATTGAGTTGAATTTTTTCACTTTTTATACATAAAAGCAAATTCAGAACTATTTTTTATTCTTATTCTTATTTTGAGGTATAAAAGCAACAAAAATAAGGTATGTATAACCCGTGGGCATAAATGCCATAATAGCCCGGTGTAATTTTTGATTACGCTAATTTTTATCGGAAATTTTTTCGAAAAGTTACTATCTATCAAATACATAAACATTTTTTTGTATAGATATTTTGGGCCAATTTTAACCACGACTGTTATTGAGCTCGTTACTAGGTTTGTAAGTGGAAGATGTTTACATAAGAGCAAACAACAGTTAAGTGGTAAAAATTATTTCGTAGAAATGGAAGGAACAAAACAAAAAACAGAAACATTAGGCATCAAAAATATATAGATATGCACAATAAACTTTAAGTCGACTAGGGTGATTGACTCGGTTTTATCACACATTTTTGTACGGTTTATTTGAAATCTTGATTTTTCGAATATCGAATAAATCGGTTGTTTTAATCTCCAAAACCAAAAAAAAAAGATATAGCCTTTGAGAAATAATAGAAAGACGGCAGCATATCGACAAATTTTATTTCCATTATACTATTATTGAAACGGCACCGACGAAGTGCTTATCAATTAGATAAGAACATTATATGTGTATGTACATACATATATGTATATATTCGATATCCAAATAATTTGTTGAAAAAACGCAACAAAGTTATTTTAGAATTTTTACTATATTTATGTAGACAAATGTCATGAGAGACGGAAAACCCTTGAAAAATTTTATAACGACTTAAGTAATGAGTATTTTCAGTATCAAGTTTTATAAAAACTAAGGAAAACAAGTAAGAAAGGCTAAATTCGGGCGAAACCGATTTTTATATACCCTCGCAATTTATTTTTGTATGGTCGGTGCCCATAATTTCATGAAAACGCCGTTTTCTTTGTTTCAAATCGCTGCTAGTATTAAACTTCACTCAATTTCTTCCAATAAATACTGAAAACGAAATTCTTTTTCATTTTTCAAAATTTCCGTTATATGGAAGTTAGGCGTGGTTATAGTCCGATTTCAAAAATTTTTGACGGTGATGCTAAGGATATCAAGGACAACATGTTCCCCAAATTTTGTGACAATTCCTTCCATCGTTGTTGAGATACTAACAGACGCTTTTTTATAAGTGGGCGTGGTAACGCCCATTTTTCAAAATTTCATAAAAATCAAGTTTCTTTATTAACTATCTCTCTAAATAATAAATTAATATGTTCAGATAAAGAAAAAACAAAATTTTTGCATTTTCCAAAACTTCCGTTATATGGGAGGTGGGCGTGGTTATGATCCGATTTCAAAAATTTTCTACGATAATAATAGCGATATCAAGGAAAATATGCCCACCAAATTTTGTGACGATACCTTACACTGTTATTGAGATACGGAAACTTTTTAATAAGAGGGCGTGGCAACGCCCATTTTTCAAAATTTCATAAGTGCCTAATTTCTGAGTTCAAAATTGCTCCAAATACCAAATTTCACTCAATTTGCTGTAATAGATACTGAGAAAATGGAGTTTTTGCATTTTTCAAAAACTTCCGTTATATGGGAGGTGGGCGTGGTTATTGACCGATCTTGACCATTTTCAATACCAACCTACCCTGTCCAAAGGGCAATCTATATACCAAATTTCATTGAGATATCTCAATTTTTACTCAAGTTATTGTAACCACGGACGGACGGACGGACGGGCGGACAGACAGTCAGGGCTAAATCGATTCCTCTTTTCATACTGATCATTTTAGTATATATATGTCTATATCTATCTCGATTATTTCTTGCTGTTACAAACAACCGTTATGCGAGTAAGCTCGGGTATAAAAATAGATTGAGTCCAAAGCATTTAAGCCGGTATTCAGTAATTTGGTACAACCTCAAGTTTTGAAATTTGAGACTATGCATGAGTTAAAGATGATTGCCTTTCCTCGCTTTTACGTTTTTTTTCACACCTGGTCAAAATTTAAAGATTTTCTTTTTTGTTGTTGTTGAAGTTTTCCGTTCTCAACGAAACAACCTTGAAGATGGCACAGCCCCTTAGCCGGTTTGTCTTAAAACCAAACTTGACAAGTGATGACGGAAAATCGTTCCAAAATTCAATAAATTTAAAGACTTTATTTTGAGACCAGAGGCTGTATTTTAAATTCTGGCATTAACTGCATTTTATTTTGAAAATATTTCTTTCATAGACGTAATTGCATTAAGTTACATGTACATTGATGTAGCTTTTTCTTTCTTGGAACAAGAACCGGTTTACTCGGTATTTTTATTTAAAAATTAGGAACCGGTTTTTTCAAATTGTCATTTTTTTAATAAATCGGAAACCGGTTTTATAAAAAAGTCTATTTTATATATATATATATTTATTTTTTAATTAAACCCAGTATCAGGATTCAGAGTAAATATAAATATTATTTATTCTTCATTTTTTTATCCTCCATACAAGACTGTGGTAAGTAAATTGATTATTTAAAAATTGGAAGAGCACAATAGCAAAATGTCAATATAAAAGAACAGAGACAATGAGCAGTGTTGTCACAGATTAATAATAGAGAAAATAAAATAAAATTATAAGATATGATGACAGCTAGGTGCATGTGCTCCAAAAACCCGTTTTGCACGCTAGATATTAAAAATAAAATATACAAATTCTTAAGAGTTTTGTAGTTTTTAAGGTCAAAATTGATACCAAAGCTTCTTTAAACTTTCCTATACAGTCAAAATTTTCAAAAATGAAAAAAGAAGATTACTTGAAATAGTAGGCAAGATTGAAAAAAGTAATAAATTTATACTCATTACTAGGTAACCACAAGTTTCTTTATTCAAACCATCTCAACATATTAAAGTGCAATATCCTGGGGTAAATTGTCAACAAAAATTAACCAAAACTTTTTTAAATCTTCCGCTATGTTTCAATGGTCACCTCTACCATTTGTAAGACCCAAAGAGCTTCTCGGATAAGATAAAAGAACTCATCTTAATAACTTTTCACCCAAACTGGCATTTACATATCAACGTTTATGCAGGAACTATTGAATGCAAATTAATTTTTCCCTTTGCGCACCTACAGTCCATGGAACATTTATATCGCGTATTAATTTTTGTTTAAATTTTTATAATTTTTTTAATTAAAATTCACTTCATTCTCTTACAAAACCACTGTAAGTCCAATTTTCAAATTTTATACAAAATTAATGGTAGCACTAGTATACAAATATTATATTAAAGAGTTGCTCCACGGAAAAAGTAGTTGACAAATTTGCAGCCGAAGGAGTAAATGTGGCAAAAAGTACAATTAATTTATTTATTTGTGTAAAATGAGTCAACAAAAACCAAGTGTCTTACAGACTAATGCGGAAATTTCACAAAAAAAGTGTTACTAAGCAGAGAAAATTTAAGTTTAAGATTGATAATGAAAGACTGCTAAATCTATCCCGTAGGACTTATAGATTGAATTGAATTCTATGAAAGCTCTATTGACAGATGAATTTATGGATTATTAATCAAATTCTAAATTAAGTTTTAAAGTGTTTAGTGCTTGGCAAGTAGTTTCTCGTTGCCGTTTTTAAATAAAATTATAATAAATATTAAATAAGTTATTTCCAAATGCAAAGTAGCAAACTTTTTGCACAATAATCTGAATAATTTGCAAGAGTAATTGTAGAACTTTGTCCAGTATTGAAAGTGTTTCAAATTCGGTTCTTGGATGTGCCTATGTATGTATATTAATGAATGCCAAATGCACTAAAGCGATCCTTAACGTTTTTTTTTTGTTATTTACGTAAAGTTCAATTAAAACTATGCAACACTATTAATATAAATGCAACTTTTACTTGCTTACGGGTATATATAGACCCGCAGGTCAAAATAGGATAGCTAAGATTGCAGTGGCACGGAACAACAAGAACTATAGTGTGCTGCGGCGCGTGTTGATGGATTTGTTTCACAAGAGTGTTTCCGTGTCGGTAGATAACGCCATAAGTGCAAGGAAATCACGCACATGTTTACTTGAAAATACTGTATGGTTATATGTATTAGTAGAAGAAGCATAGTACGATTACGTTACTAAGTAGCAGTTTTGATGATAACCACGACGTGAAATAACATACACGTTTTATCGGGTATCGTCAATGACAAAATAAGCGCAGTAAAGGCAAAGCAAATAGGAAACACCCAGTTTCTATTTCATATTTGAAAGTATAAGTTCTCAAAATTATACACAGCGCAACAGCATGCATATGAGTTAACATACGTATCTAAAAGGACAAATAGTTCAGCATATTTAAGAATTTTTTACCAAAAAATGCCTAATTAAATATTTTTTAAATCTAGGTAAAATCACCTCTGATTTTATTATTTGGTTCATTTCTATGACTTTTGTGACGTTTGAAAAAAGTCCTTTTTAATGCAAAATTAACCGAACTTTCAAAACACCAAATTTTCCAAGAAAAATTTTAGTAATTAGTTGTTATTATTACTTAAAACACACATTTTATATTCACATGTATGTACATATGTAAATATTATAAAATATTAAATTATGAATAAAATGTAAAAACTGTGATATGTTTAATTGTTTTTTGTCGTCGTTTACAGTTGAAATTCAAAGAAATTACGTATATAATAAAAATTAATTGGTACGCCTGTTACTTCTGAGTCATTGAGTAATTATGCGGGATTTAAAATTAAATACTAAAAATCGTAAAAACTAATGTTCGTCACAATGTGAAATATACTCGTTTGCTAAAAAATTTAACACATTCGTCGGACACGTGTACATATTAGTTTCGTAAAAAAATTTCAAATTTTCAATCGTTTATGCAAGGTTGAATAAAAAACACTCCAATACACCAACGCAAATTCTTTGAGAGATATGCGGTTTTAAAAATTCAGTGAATATATGAGTTTTCCAAAAACTCCTAGCTTTCTCTATCAGTATGGATTTGAAATTTGAAATTCTCTAGCGCCTTGCAGGATAAAATGTATTCTGTAAGTTTCATTTTATTGTGTAGTGTTGATTTTCGTGATGGAGTTACAAACACCCAACTTCCTAACATCAAAACTTTCACATTTATTATATTAGTAGAGATTTAAAATTTTCCCGCCATAAAAATACAAGTAATATATATATTCGAAAATGATTGATATTCACGATCACTATCTCTTTATTCTTCCGTATACTCGTATTTTAAATTTATTGATCGTACGAAGGCAATTTATGGCCTATCAAATCAAAATTTTGAAGAGACAGAGGAGGGAAGCAAAAAGCCATGTTATACATAAATATATCACATCTTTAATGTATATTGAATATGTTAAATTTATCACATTACTAATATATAATGTAAATATAAGATTGTCGGTATTCATTGATCATCACTATAAGCATATACAAAAGGTAGTGTGAAGAGAAATTAAATTCAAAACGGAATTGTGTCAAGAGATAACAACTAAACGTAGTGTCAGGATTGAAGCAGTTTTAACGTTATTGTGATGTGTTGAAGCAAATGTATTTCATATAGAATTTTTTTACAAAAATGAAGTTATTCGATGGCTCTTAGAAACATCGCTGCCTAACTCGACTGAATAAAATAAATGTTGACATCAATATGATATATATTTTCTAGATTCATACAAAGACTGTCCAACAAAATGCTGAAATCAGCGTGAAATCACAAACTAAAAACTACAGTAAGAAGCATCGATACAAGTAGCTGGCGTCATTTAAAAGAAAATATATTGATAAATAAAGGGTGTTTTTAAACGTGCGGTTTTCAATGATGCAATACTTTTTTCGGAGTTGGTCTTTTTTACAGCTGTTACTTCATTTATACTCAGTTTGGTTTGCCATTTCATAATAAACAGACTTACTTGGGAACAGTGCTGCCAGATCTGCCGCGTTGAAAATCCGTAATTTCTCGCGTAGAAGGGTGGGAATTAGGGGGGAAAAATGATAAATCCCTATCATCTGAAACGCGGTTTCCATGTTTCCCACACTTTTTTAATGAATTTAAAATGTGTTATTACGTCAAATGAAGTTTATTAAATTTTTCAAGACTTGAAAGAATGGAATTATTTCATTATCTAGATTGGATCGAGTATCTCCGTCATGCTCACACCCGTACGTAATTTCAATCAACAAGATATGAAAATAGTGTAAACGTGAAAATCTTATTACTAAAAACTCCTATTAAGAGTGCACACTTGTTTTAATATATATATTTATAATGTAGTTTGGATTGTTAATGCTTTAAAAATTACTTCTATATGCAGGAAATTTAAATTTTCTGCAAAAAGGAAACCTCTAAATTTATACAAAAACCTGATTTTCTCGAACTTATATAAGCATATATTACAAAAAATTGTTAAAAACAGCATAAGAAAATCTCCAGAGCATAGACATTACTAATTGAATTCCAAAATTTGATATTCACACATTTGTCCATCGAAGAGTCATTTACTTGCTAATATATACATCAAAGAGTTACATATATACCTATAAAATGTCGATAGTCGATAAAAATTGAATATAAAGATAGTTCTCTCAAAATATTTTATTTTTATAATATTTTTTTAAGGAAAAAAGGTGAAAAACGAACGAATGCGAAAATCCGTATAAAATCCGTATTTTACGGAAAACGGACAAGTCCGTATATCTAGAAGCACTGCTTCGGAACAAAGTTTGCAAATCGTGCAAATTTATTACCAAAACAAGTAAGAAAAGCTAAATTCGGGCGAAACCGATTTTTATATAACCTCGCGATGTATTTTTGTATGTGCGGTGCCCATAATTTCATAAAAACTCCGTTTCTTTGTTTCAAATCACAGCTAGTATTAAACTTTACTCAATTTCTTCCAATAAATACTGAAAAACTAAGTTTTTACATTTTTCAGAATTTCCGTTACGACGATACCTTACATTGTTATTGAGATAGAAATTTCTTTAAAATCTAATTTCTTAATTAACTATATCTCTAAATATCAACTTTAAATTAATATGTTCCAATAGATAAAGAAAAAACGAAATTTTAGAATTTTTCAAAAATTTTTAACGATGATAACAGCGATACTGAGGAAAATTTGTTCACTAAACTTTGAGACGATACCTTACACCGTTATTGAGATAAAGACATTTTTTTCTAAGTGGGCGTGGCAACGCCCATTTTTCAATATTACATAAATACCTAATTTCTAAGTTTAAAATTGCTCAAAATACCGAATTTCATTCACTTTGTTTGAATAGATACCGAAAAAACGAAGTTTTTGCATTTTTCAAAATCTTCCTTTATATGAGAGGTGGGCGTGGATATGATCTGATTTCAAAAATACGGAAACTTATTCATAAGTGGGCGTGGCAACATCCATTTTTCAAAATTTTTAAAATACTTAATTCCTTAGTTCAAAATCTTTCCAAATACCAAATTTCACTCAATTTGCTGTAATACATACCGAAAAAACGGAGTTTTTGCATTACTCAAAGACTGCCGTTATATGGAAGGTGGGCGTGGTTATTGACCGATCTTGAACATTTTCAATACCAACCTACCCTGTCCAAAGAGCGTGCTACAACTTGATATGCCGGTGAGTTCGAACCTCAGTCAGGGCAAGCAAAATCTTAATAATAGAAAACGTTTTTTTCTAATAGCGGTCACCCCTCGGCAGACAATGGCAAACCTCCGAGGGTATTTCTGCCATGAAAAAGTTTCTCATTAAATCCATTTGTCGTTCGGAGTCGGCACAAAACTGTAGGTCCCTCCATTTGTGGTAGAATATAATAGAATAGAATATAAAAGACGCACACCACAAATGGAGGGAGAAGCTCGGCCAAACACTGAGCTATATACTGTACGCGCCAAAGTTATATTATATTATATTGTAACCACGGACGGAAAGACAGTCAGGGCTAAATCGATTACCCTTTTCATTCTGATCATTTGAGTATATATATGTCTATATCTATCTCGATTATTTTTTTCTGTTACAAACAACCGTTATGCGAACAAAGTTAATATACCCTTGTGTACAAGTACGCTCTGGTATAATAATGGTTCGGTCCGCTCGACGCATCGCGCACTGCGTCCAATATTCGGTCGACATAATCGCCCAGCTGAGTCGGCAAAACACTACTGCTGCTGTGAAGCTGAGTATCGAAGAAGACCCGAATGAGTTCATCCGCCATCGTTCGCAACAATTGGAGCTGTGCCCATCCACTTTATGGAAAATTTTGCGGAATGATCTTGGTTTGCGGGGTTACAAAATCCAATTCGTACAAAAATTGAGGCCGAACGACCTGATTTTCAAAAAAAATTTTTGTCAGCGATGAAGCCAGCCGCGGCGGTCACTTGCCCGAAATCATTTTTAAAACATAATGGCAAACCCTTATCATTATAATAAAACTAAATTCTTGGCCATAGCATTAAATTATATGCGTTTTATTTTTTCTTAACCTTCATGTGCCCGGCTTACTACATTTGTAGTAAATTGTGAAAAAAAATGAGATAAAAAAAGTTTTCCGAAACAACAATGCCCGAATTTTTTAGTAGCTTCCTGATTATCAAATCAAAGTCAATTAAGGGTATAATATCACTCGAACTATTATTTGCCTGACCTCTAGACCCTACTTGAAAAAACATCATCTTGCGGCCGGCTTACTACATTTGTAGTAACCATATAAAATGTATGCAAAATAGTATTTTATAGTTGACTTCAGCTTGTCGCAACACGATTTTTTATAACTGTCGCTTCGCTTAGCTTAC
This sequence comes from Philophylla caesio, assembly GCA_963971545.1. Lineage (NCBI taxonomy): Eukaryota > Metazoa > Arthropoda > Insecta > Diptera > Tephritidae > Philophylla > Philophylla caesio. The sequence continues at coordinate 63,561,932 of OZ020608.1, read as the reverse complement.
CGAAGTACGTTTGTGTGTGTGTATGTGTATGTGTACACGCATGGAAAATTTGAACTCGATTTCGCAATAAATTAGAACAATCGTAGTATATTTGGCATGTTTGATTAGGTGTGTTTTAGCATTCAAGAAAATCAGTCTTGTATTCATTGTGCTGGATGCAACAAGTGTAAGGAAGCAATACATTTACAAATAGACATACATCAGTTGTGGAAACACAAGTGTAGACATGTCAAAGCGTGTTCAAATTCAGGAACGGCGAGTTGTTAAGCGGTAAGTTTAGATACATATATATTTCCTTTGCCAAGAATGCTAAAAGGAACAGTTAACTATCAGTCTAAGGTACGAAGAACTTCAGGATCATGTGCAAAACATATTGCACGAGCTTGATGAGGAGGAAGAGCATTTCGACTTGGAGGATGATTGCAATGCCGGCAATGATGAGAGTTCCAACCCGAACGATATTGGCGCTGGTGGTTTGATTGGTATCAATACTGAAGAATCCGACGCTGAAAGTGAATTAATTATTGAAGAGGACGACATTCGCAATGATGAGCAAGAAGAGGGTGCAACATTCGAAGCAGATTTCGAGGATGATTTTGATTCAGGCGAACCGCCCATTACCCAACAACATGATGCGTTGATCGCTAAAGATCAAACTGCATGGCTTAAGAACTTTCCTAGCCAAGCTGTTCGCGTAAGTAGCCATAATGTACTTCGGAGCACTGTTGTGGGTCCAACTCGGGCTACCCAGGGTCTAATTGAGTCTGACGTCTTTGAGTTGACATTCACTCCATCAATGCTTCAACAAATTCTAGTAGATACGAATGAAAAAGCACGAAAAGCCTATGAGACTTGGAACGAGAAAAACTGCACTGGAGATAAAAGAATCTGGGAGAAATTAACCTTAATTGAACTAAGAGCATTTATAGGTCTTGTGTTACTAGCAGGTGTAAATAAATCAAATGACGAAGATGTGGATGTGCATGGAGCCAAGAAAGCATTTGCTTTTATCGAGCAGTAATGCTCAAGTCACGCTTCAAAGAAATTGTTCGATTCATTAGATTTGACAGCGAGCGTACAAGAGCAGTTAGGCTAGAAGCCGATAAGGCTGCTCCAATATCTAAATTGTGGACACAAATGAACGCAAATCTGCGCAAATATTACCAACCATCTGGAGAAATTACTGTGGATGAACAATTATTTGCTTATCGCGGTCGAACTAGGTTTACAGTACATACCCTCTAAGCCTGCCAAGTATGGGATAAAGGTTTGGTTTGCATGCGATGCTAAGTCTTTCTATCCACTCAAAAGTGAAATATATACTGGAAAAAACTCAAATGCTGGTCGAGCAAATAACGTAGGTGAAGGTGTTGTGCAAAGGTTAGTATGCCATTGGGAGAACACCGTGACAATTTTATGTACATCGCTAAACTTAGGCAAATATTTAATGTCCAAAGGTCTTGCTATTCTTGGTACTGTTCGTCAAAATAAAACGTTTGTATCATATGAAATGAAGGCTGACCGCAATCGTGCTGAAGAATCTTCCATTTTCGGGTTTCTCGATGGAAAGTTGTCTTTGGTATCTTATCTTCCAAAAAGAGGCAGAGCAGTTATAATATTTGCCAGCACACCTTTGACAAATTCAATTGTAGCTGAAAAGAAAAACAAGCCGCAATACATCCTTGATTACAATGCAAACAAAGGAGGCGTCGACGCAATGGATAAAACGCTTTCTGCATATTGCACATGCTGACATAAGTGCACTTGCATCATTCATCATTTACTCGGAAAACAATCCATATAACCGTCGCACAGACGCGCGACGAAAGTTCTTGCGGAGCTTGTCTAAGCAGCTTTTTATGCCAGCAATTGAACAGCGCTCTCAAGTTCCCCGGGTGCTGGGATTCTATCAAACACGTAAAGCTATCGAAATGGTACTGGATCGATCCCTTTCTGCTACATCTAATGTTGATTCATCTATTTTACCTGATATTTCCAACGACAAACAACCAAAATATCCTGTACCTTGTCAATACTGTGAAATAGGAAGTCGTAACAACACACGAAAAATCTGTAGTTGGTGCAAAAAAGCAGTGTGCAATGCACATGCCGAAACATATATTTTGGGAAAATGCTGTTCAACTCCTGAAAATTAAAATATTTTTTGTATTAAAATTATCACCTGAATTCAATATTTTTAAATAAAAAGGTTATTACACACGTACAAGTAAAAAAAAACACCATACAAGTCTTTTTTTCTTAACATTACATTGGTTTTGCATGTAGTTACGTAGTTACTACAAATGTAGTAAGCCGACCGGGTACGTAAGTTTTGTATCCCGGGCACATGAAGGTTAAAAACCACATGTCTAAAAAACACCATTTATATTAGGCCGGGCCAATTTTGCAACCCATATAGCGCTGTCGAAATAACGATTCTTCTTATTATTTATAATAAAAAATTCTTCTACGACATTGGTCTGAAATGAATTTGGATGTTCCGGAATTTTATATTTATGGGACCAGGTAGAGTTTTAGAAAAACTTAAATGTACAAAAATCGTCAAAAAAATTATCTGGCCATTATACATATCAATTTCAATCAAAATTTTATGCTAAATTAAAATAGGAAATTAGAATGGAAAATGGATGAATCATTTTTGAGATATAGCCGTACTTCGGTTTTTGAAATCTGGAGAAAGGTGCACCCATGTATTTACGTTTTTCTTCAGTTATACTCCAAAATGGTTTTATCTGAACGATCGGTTGTAGGGGAGCTACATGTTATAGTCATCCGATATTGATGAATTTCAATGACAACATTTTATTTGTGATAAGTGCACTTCATATACAATTTCTTATATTTAGCTGCATAAATTGAAGAACTATTCTTCAAAATTCCTTTATCTCATCAATTATGAGAGATTTATGTACATACTCGTATGTTAAAGTCGTATAGTCATATATCAATAATAACATATCAGTAGTTTTTTAATCAGGGACCGCAAATAGCTGTTATGTTTGAAAAAATGGACATGAAGGTGTGTTCAGAAATATATAATGTAGTATATCAAAATGATCGTCTTCTAGAGATCTATCCATTCGTGTAATGATGATGATACAAAATAACAATTGTTTTGGAACAATAAATAAAACTTACAAGGTGAGTTGTATTTTGCAAGAGAAAAATAAAACACATTTCATAAATGTTTGTTCTTGAGGAAAAATATATGTAACTCAAAAAGTAAGCATTATTATATTAGCAAATATAAAACTTATGAAATAATTCCTAATTATGATGAAAAATACAAAAATCAAAAAAAAAAGGATTAAAAAATTTCTTTTTCGATATCGCGTATAACTGTTACGGTCCTTGGTCCTAATTTTTTAGGGGTAATATTATTGTGGTTTTGAAAACAGTGCTCTCTATAAAAATAATAACGATTTGTCATATAAATAAGAGAAAGTAACCAAGTCTCAGTGGAGCATAACAACAAAGGGGGTAAAATAACTAAGAATTTGCTTACACCCTTAATTTTTGGGTTTTTATACAGCGAAAATGGTGTAAAACTATATCTACAAAAATATTAACAGAGGTTTTTGAGTGTAGTCAATCTACTTATCTTTATAGAAAACATGTTTGAGAAAACAGAAGTATTAAGAATTCAAAAAAAAATATTTGGAATGTACATAATATAACATATATATACAGGAATGTTCTGAAAATCGTACGATTTAAATTCGGTACAATTTGTTTAGTAATTTCGAAGATGCTGCATTTAAAATATCAGTGTTATGTTATTAGAATGATATCTGTTACAAATTTATGCATCTTTTTTATTTTTAAGGAAAAACACTTAGTCTCTTTATAAGAAATAATCAAACATATTTAGCAAATCGTACCGAATTGAAATCGTACGATTTTCAGAACTTGCCTGATAGTACCTATATATTGGCAGTATCGACAATTGCAGTCAGCAAACATTTCAGGACATATACAAAATTAATAGAAAACCGAAGTAATCAGATGTAAAAATGTCACCTTAGTTCAAGGCGAATTCATTGAAGGTGGTATACTCCACATATATGTTAGTTAAAATGTTAAATGTTTTGCGGTGAAAATGTCAGAGAAACTTAGAAAAACAAAAATAAACAATTGGTCGGAATTCCAAGTTTGGCACAAAAAGCAAACCTTCTAAGGATTTATAAAAAAAACTTTCAATTGAATGTCTTTATAATATTATGCAAACGCATGGAATTTTCTTATCACGAACGTAAATAGAAATGGAAAATGTAAACAAAATGGTAATTTTGGCACTTTCACCGCGCAAGGCGAAGGTAGAACAAGCAACCAGCTGATTGGGAATATACCACCTTTTATGAATTCGCCTCGCGTGAATTCAAAGAAAAAATTTCAGTGGCGCAGTTAAAAATTAGTTCTCAAACTTAAAATTTTTTTTATCGTATCAGAATTTTTCGTTTATTTATTTTTTGTTTTAAATTATAGTTCATTTGACAAAAACCATATGCTTTTAAATTATATGCTATGTGCAAAAATTAGAAATATTCATTAAAACAGTTAACAAAAAAACTCCAAATGAACTACATTGTAAAAATATCACTACCATTTTAAGTTAAGCCATCATAATTTTTTTTTCTTTAGTTGAATATTCAATGAATAAATTTTGACTCAGTGAAAATGAAAATTTATGACTATGCATATGAATTAAATATTCACCTAAAAAAAATTAAATTATTTTCAATTAACCATGAAATAAAATTTTAATACTTCATCAGCACACTTTTGTTTGTATAAGTAACAAAAATGGTATAAGCCCCCAGAGTAAAAGAATCCTTTTAAAATTTATTTTTAGGTGCTCCTGCAGATATGTCAAACTTGATTGTATGTGTGTTTAGTCTAGGATGAGTCCGGGAATTGTCGCAAAGTAACATGCGACTAATACAACTTCTGATATCTTTACTTATATGAAATGAATTGTTCCCGTTTGTTCGAGCATGTCCTATGAAGAGAATAATTGTCTCCTTTTATAATTGAATAGGTATAAATGTGACCCAGTATATTTATAGAAGCAAAAATAAAAAGCATAGCTTCGAGTGAGTATCGAACCGGCCACTCGAGGGTTGTTAAGCGAACGCTCTCTTTACATGGCAACGACGCGCATGGAAATCTCTTGCCTAAGTGCGTACATATCGTACATACATATATCAATGCATCGGTTATCATACCCGAAAGAGATGAGTATTGGATTATTCTGCAATTATACCCTTTGAGACTTTTTGCGACTAATTAATGCCCAATTGCACCTGATAGAGACTAATCTCGGAATACTATCTTTAGAGATTTTTTCTTTTTGATTTGTATTTATTTTGATATTTATCCTAGCACAACAGTTAAACAAATTATTTGATAGTGCTAGTCTCGATCCATAAGTAAAAAAAAACGTAAGAATAAAATTAGTTTTAAATTGTAGTGGAAATTTACATAGATAAATTGATAAATTACAAAGGAAACAACGAAATTTTTAAAAAAGGTTACAGATAAGTTTGAAAATTTGAAGTAAGTAATGGTTAGGCTTAAAGTTATACATTAATTTACGTTTAGACGTTGTTATAAAAACTGGGTAATTGGCGTTCAGATACGAGAAAACGATATTTAGTGTGTACTAGAGTACGTACCTCGAATAATGAAGAAGGTCAGTAATGTTCGAACTTTCAACAGAATTTCGAAAGAGGTGCTTAGCGACTTTTCAGAATAACTCTTGTTTACACACAGCGTCACAATTAGCAAAAATCTCACAACCGTAAAGGAGCGTAGGTATTAAGTACGAGTAGTCTTATATTTAAGGGAGTAAAGTACTGGGACAACCAGAGTGTACGGACAACCAGAGTGTACCTACTGCGATTAAAATATGATCATAAATACCATGTCAGCGTATTGTTAAAAAGCATGCCAAGATTGCTAGCCGTGCTTACATATTTTATAACCGAATTGTCCAACTTGATTTCATCCAGCATACTCGTTGTAAAGAACTTTCTATGAATTTCGACACAATTGGATTTAGGCATAGATCGATCATAGAGGTCCACTCAAATACTCGAGTCAAGTCAGAATTCAAGTTTTTAATACAAATATCAGTACGATTGACAGGACAAAAAACATATAATTAGACATCATCAGCATAACATGGACATTACAATATTTTAAAACATTAGGTAAGTCATTGACATACAGAACAAATAACAAAGGGCCAATAATAGAACCTTGTGGCCAATAATAGAACGGGATGGAAATCAGACTTTCTGTCACCGGTACTAACTGCCTGAGTTCTATCGCTAAGATAGAATCTTATCAAAGCAGTAGCATGGTCGGAAAAAAAATAAGTTCTGCTACTTGCAGTATAATAACTTGTGGTCAACTGAGTCAAATGCCTTGAAATGGTATTTAAACGATCACTGTAGTTATATCGACAAGTATTAGTTGTGGTAATAGACAGTCCAACAAAATTTGTATTTAACTCGTTAGCATCCGTTAGAACAGGTGTACTTTCTTTAGATTTTCTTATCCCATATCCTTAATGGTACTCCAATTTTGCTTTGAGTTTAACCCGAAACTAAACTTTTTTTTATAGAACAAGACTTTGGCCGTCCTTATAGGCAGTAGCTCGAGCTGCTTAAAAATCTGCAAAATATTTCGGGAGTATTGAACCTCTTCTACCGCGAGTAAGCTTGGTTATGCGTGTTGAAAAGGTGTTGAATACTACTACTACGTTTAGCGGTTTTGTCTGAGTGGCAAAGAGCCAGTTGATATTATCTTGTAGAAACTTTATTTGGTCATCGACGAATGTCAAATTTCGTATTAGATCCAACTCGACTGATGTTACAGCAGGTGTAAGTAAATTGTAATCGATGTTTCGGAAATAACGATAGGTAAAAGAAATTGGTGTTCCCGACGTTTTGAAGTCATAAATCAGAAAAATTAAGTCGTGGTTCGAAAATCTAGATGCGGGAAGTTGATTGTAGAGGAGGGATTTCTGTCGGTGATTCACAAAAAATATATGAAATAGAGTACTGTTAGGTAGTTATATGTTAGTTGGTAATATGCGTAGGTAAAGACGTGTTAGTGAGGAAAAGTCCTAGAGACTCCATGCATAGTTTAAGACTATTATCTTCAAGTAAGTTGCTATTGAAATCCCCTGCAATTATAATCTATATAAAATATAAAATAAAAAGGAGCCTAAAATGTGTGTTCGTTGGTTAGTAGTGTTTGAAGAGATGTGCCGACCGATCTTTTTGAAATTTATACATGAGATGCCCTTACCTATTGTCGTTGTCGTAACGAAGGTTTGGAGAAAATCGACGCAAAAATGAATGTGGTGTGCGTTTTCGAGATATTTCTAAAATCCGTATTTACAGACCAATTTGATTGAAATTCAAAACATTTATAAGGCTCCTAAACATAAATACTTTATGTGAAAATAGATTCGATAGGTGGCGCTGGAGTCGAGATATTTCTAAAATCCGTATTTACAGACCGATTTGATTGAAATTCAAAACATTTATAAGGCTCCTAAACATAAATACTTTGTGTGAAAATAGACTCGATAGGTGGTGCTGGAGTCGACATATTTCTAAAATCCGTATTTACAAACCGATTTGATTGAAATTCAAAACATTTATTAGGCTTCTAAACATAAATACTGTGTGTGAAAATAGACTCGATAGGTGGTGCTGGAGTCGACATATTTCTAAAATCCGTATTTTCAAACCGATTTGATTGAAATTCAAAACATTTATTAGGCTCCTGAACATAAATCGTTTTTGTGAAAATAGACTCGATAGGTGGCGCTGGAATGGAGATATCTCTAAAATCCGTTTTTACAGACCAATTTGATTGAAATCCAAAACATTTATTAGGCTCCTAAACATAAATACTTTGTGTGAAAATAATGTCGATAGGTGGCGCTGGAGTCGAGATATTTCTAAAATCCGTATTTACAGACCGATTTGCTTAAAATTCGAAACATTTATTAGGCTCCTAAACATAAATACTTTGTGTGAAAATAGACTTGATAGGTGGCGCTGGAGTCGAGATATTTCTTAAATCCGTATTTACCGACCGATTAGATTAAAATTCGAAACATTTATTAGGCTCCTGAACATAAATCGTTTTTGTGAAAATAGAATCGATATGTGGCGCTGGAATGGAGATATCTCTAAAATCCGTATTTACAGACCAATTTGATTGAAATTCAAAACATTTATTAGGCTCCTAAACATAAATACTTTGTGTGAAAATAATGTCGATAGGTGGCGCTGGAGTCGAGATACATATTTCTAAAATCCGTATTTACAATATGGGTGTCCAATGGAAGGTATTTGAGAAATCTTTGACTAAGAAATATTTTTAAATAGGGCATTTTTCCAGACAAAAATCCTTTCAAGGCGCAGCGAAGCACGCCGGGTATTTGCTAGTATTACTATAATTTTCGAGGTGAGGCTCAAGGAATTCCGAAAAATCCGAAAAGTTATATAACGTTTGGGTCAATAAACACAGCCGACTAGAAGCTTGCTATTATCTGAAAACACATCTACGAGCATATGTATATTCGACGCCACCAGTGCCATAGGCACAACGTAATTTATTGTTCTGTTATATTTTTACAAAATAATAAAACTATAGCAGAAATTCATTATAGTGTGTAAGTATGTATATGTATACACATAAAATTATCGTGGTTTAGATTAAATAATAATTGGTCCCATTTTAGTAGTTAAAAGAAAACCCAGGACTAATAAAAAAGTTTTAAATTTAGATAGCAATATTTTAAATTTGAATTTTCACGAATTTTTAAACTTATTGACTTAACTAACTGGTTCAAGCTCGTTAAAATAAGTAGTTTAGCTCGTCGATTGTTGTATTCAGGACAAGTTTTTTATGCGGTTCATATTACATATGTTTTTTATTCAATTGCACACAACTGTGACTAAAAGTTATCGGTGTTTTCTAAATGTATTTCATCTCTTATTAGGTTTTTACCTTCAATATACCAAATTTAACAATTTCGTTATGCAATGTAGTTAATAAAAAATAAAAGATATTATAAAGCAAATAAAAGTTGAACAAATTTAAATATATATATTTTTTGTATATAATTTTACAGCCTCACGAATAGTGTTGCCGTTCTGCATTGATACTGACATCAGTATAAGTTTTATAAAGTTCACGGCGAAAGCGTTTGCTAAGTAATAAGTTGTTTTTATTATTTTTTACGCATACTGATCTTAATAATTTGGTGTATTTGTATTTGCTAATTATTGGTGTTACAATTCAGGGGCAGCCGAATTTTGTGCTTATTAAAATCCACACAAAATATGCTTTATACTCTTTTAGAAGGAAAGAGGAGTTTTGCTAATAGTTTGTGGCGGCTGCAGTTTCTTTAATGGAAAATCAATTACTTTTGATTAAAAAAAAAAGACAAACTACAAGTAACATATATTGCAACACCACCACCATGACTACAGGAGACACAGAAAACATTATTTTCGAAAACTTTAAAGAGATATATAAATTCGAAGACGCCCTGCGGCTTGCTTGCTGAGGATGCGCAACATTGTAAATAAACAGTCCTTGGGGCCCTCTAACTTATAGTCTAAGGTCCTTATTACAAAAAATTTTTAAGTTTGCACTGCATTTCGATTTTAAAAATGTATGTGTTGAAGGTAACCAGCTAGTCTTAATTAAATAATATATAGAAAGAGAGCGGACTATATTTAAGAAGGAATAACGCGTATTAGTTCTGGCATTCTGGCGGAACATCTTGGGATTGTTTACGAAAGGAATTATCTAAACTGGGGCTAATGTGCTCAAGGCTTTTAAAAGTCCCTTTGTATGTATCACATCGGGGTTATCATTGATCTCGCGCTTGATGTAGATCAAGCTTCTCCTGGTAAAAACGAATTCAATTTTTTCCGTTTTTTGAGATGAAGAGCTTGCTTTAAGATTTCATGGATGGTCAGCGACTCGTTAATGTAGATGGGGGCATCGCAGTCCATTCCCACATGAATGAGTCGCAGTTCGCTTTTATTTAAGCGCCTGAAATTCGCAGGAGCTTTGAATAGCAAGTTCTGCTCGCACAATTCAAAGATACTAATACATGTAAGACCTGCGAATGCGCACAACGTAGATTTGTATTAAAGCTATCTCCCTTAGATTGCTGAATTCCTAAACATTGCGCAGATAGGTTACTGCCAATATATAAGTTACTGCCAACATATAAGTATTATATATGGATAAAAAACTATGAGAAGTATTTTTAAAAAGTAAAAGACACTCATCATCAAAGTACCCATATTGGCCTATGACTATGACATGGGGTTTGGGGAAAAGTATTTTCATTAACATTTTAAAGACCTACGTGGAGCCCACAGACTTTGGAGACTGAAACTTTGAATCGGTCTTATGAAGATAGATTTCCACTACATTGAATTATGAGAATGTTATGTCATGATATGCACTCGTAGTCTTTGCTGTGGCCTTTTAAATCATGTGATACGCCCCGCACCGGTAGCTTCTGAAGGGGCTAGCAAACACCGCTACAGGCTTGGCTACAGCGGCGGCAAATGCAGATATGTATGTATGTATTTATGTATGCTAATATGATACCCTTAAAACCGAAAACTGTAGAAAAAAAAAGAATATTTGATTAAGAAACCTTCGCAGGCGTCCAAAACACAAACACAGAACTGTCCAGAATAAAAAAAATCGCTTTTTGCGAAATATAAACTTATCCATCATTTAATTGTTGGCAGTTTTGAGTACTTGCTTACGTTCAAACATACATATGGGTGTAATTATGTATATAATTTTTTTTTGTTATATTGCAATGAGCTTAACTTCCTGACTCTAAAAAGTACAAAACTTTTGGAGCGCTGGTAGGGGGCGTTGCAATGACTTATCCAAGCCCAGAATGTAACTGCCAGAACAGGCAAATTATTTAGATTACGCAAAACATTCAACGTTTTCTATCAAAACGCATGCTACGTGTTCTAGCAAAATATCAGATACACCCGCGCTCCAACCGATCCAATACCAACAATACCACCTCCATTGTAATTTCAAATTGCTGACCCATTCGTCAGCCATTTTGATTATGCTTTTGGTGCGCGAGTCGCATTATTTGACTGCTTTTCTTGCTATTATTTTTGGTTACTATTAGCAATGTGTGTACGTGTATTATGTAGCTGTTATTTTTGTTGCTGCCTATAGCTTGAACTGAAGTCGACTGAATTCACTTGACTATGGTTGATGTTGTTGGTCTTTTTAGTTTTCGCAACATTTCAATGATTCTCAGTGGGTCCCTTTTGTTGTTTGTCGTGTCAGTCCCACGGGTAATTATTGACACGGTTGTATGCACTTCGCGGCGCTGCTCTGCTCTAGAAAGCAGCCAACAAACACACACACACGCAATAAAGAAACTGTCAGAAAAAGTCATATTAGACATTGCACGCACATTCCCACCATTGAGGCAGTTTGAGTACCTGGGCGGGAAATAATGGCTATCAAGATAAAGCTGTATACATACCTACATACGTACATATATATTTATATCTATTTGTTTATTTATATATTTATGTATATATGGAATACTATACTCTGTTCGGAAATTATAGCACAAACATACATTTGGACAATTTATTTATCCTTCATTTATTTAAAACTATTTTTAGTTTTATAAATTGTATAAACTATTTTTGTAGATAACGTTTATAAAAACTTCATCAAAATTTCGAGCTTACAGCTACTTATGTAGCTAATTTAATTTTACGCTCCTTCTCAATAATCGCGGTTTTGCGTTGTATGGAGGAAACTGCCGGTAAAAAAATCGTGAAAATCAGTTATAACTTGTAGATAGTTGTAACTTGCACTTCTGAAATGCAATTAAATGAGTCATTGTGCTCTTTGTAAAAAGTTTAAAAATGTTTGTTTATGACTTTTCTAGAAAGTTAAATTTTTAACAGAAAATAGGAAACTTGACTGATTCGTTTTGGCTGTTTGACTTTTTCATATTCGTTTAAATAACTTTTTTTTCAATATAATAGCAATAATAGCCGGTTAAGACCATTTGTGAGGAAAGTAAGCGCAGAATAGTAGCCAACAACTTGCAATTTTAACGGGAGGTGGAAAACTCGGAACTAAGAAGTGTACATTTATATAAAAATATCAATGTAAAAATTTTTCTTGCAAATCCCGATTTACTAGGATTCCACGTCAAAATCCAAACACGTAGCTAGAGGCACGCCCCAAAGAAGCGTTCTCTCCCCTTTAATGTGGAATCTAACAGTGAATAACTTACTATTGAATCTTAAGAGTACTGGTTGCCAAGTCATCGCATACGCGGACGACATAGCGATCAAAACAACTGGTAAATATCCACAAGTTATAAGTGACCTGCTGCAAAATGCTCTTAACATTGTTACCACCTGGTCTGTTGAGTGTAGACTCAACCACAACCCTACGAAGACCGAGGTGGTGCTCTTCACGAGAAAATACAAAATTCCTACCTTCAAACTACCAAATATAAATGGGGTAATATTAACTCTTGCAACCGAGTTCAAATACCTAGGAGTCATTCTAGATAAAAAACTTGACTGGAGCAGAATATTGAAAACCGCTCTAGGAAGGACATAAATGCCCTCTATGCGTGTAAGACCGCTGTAGAGAGCAAGACTCTACCCAGAGCAAAGTTAGAGCGGGTAAGAGGACAGCCTCGATGCTTATCACAGGAGCACTGCCCTCTACATCCACCAAATCTCTGGAAATAATGTTAAATCTTCCACCAGGGGACCTGGCCAGCTGTAGTGCAGTCAGGCAAAATGCGATCCAGCCGTGGAGAGATAGAATATCCGGACACGCAAATGTCCTCGAAACTCTGCTGGATAACCTTAGGAAATTAGACTACATCACCCCTCTTCTATGTTTTGGATATAAGATTTCCACAAGAATCCCAGAGAGGAACAAGTGGATAGGAGCCGTTAATCTGAACCCAGAGTCGACGGCTGTATACACAGATGGTTCCAAACTAAATAAGCGAGTAGGAAGCGGAATTCATTCAGATGGATTCAATCTGAACCTCAGCCTTCGGTTAGCGGACCACTGTAATGTTTTTCAGGCGTAACAGAGGCAGCTCTTAGCATTATAACTCACGCTCCTTTAGAACGAGGCGTAACAATATACTCAGACAGCCAGGATGCTATTAAATATTTTTATTCTTGGGGTACAACCTTCAAGGTAGCCAGAAGGGCTCTCAACTGGCTAGCAGAAATGTGCTCCGTGCATGTTGTATGGGTCCCTGGCCACAAAGACATTCCTGGCAACTGCCTTGCTGACGAGCTTGCAAGGAAAGGGTCGGAATTACCTCGGCCCTAGATGTGGGCATACCTCTAACAAACACAGGCTTAGATCTGAGCTTATGGAGAAGGTAAATTTTAGGTGGGCCTCCACCTGTCACCACCTGTCACATCACCAGACAAATCTGATCAGTGGTCGATATGAAGCGCTCTAAAACTCTGTGGCAGGAGTGTTAACCGGGCACTGTCTCATGACATTAAACGTACAGGATGGCTCAATTTCTAAGGAAGGGAATACAAATGGCTAAGTGGTGTCACAACGGGCAATATCAGCCTAAGTGTGCCACCGTGCTCATGCATGGTGGCAGCCACTCTAACCTAACCTAACGTAACCTTAGGCCAAACCAAACGGTGCTTAAACGTAAATGTGAAAATATTAAATAGAACCTTTCCTTTTAGGTTTTGGATCCGTATTCCTGTCCAAGTGTAGCACCGTATTGGAACCCTTTTATTTAGTGTGTTAACGCCTCAGTGCAGTACCCTTATAATTTTTTATAAAAATATCCAAAAAAAAAACAAGTTTACAAATTTTGATTCACGTAATTTGAATCGAATAAATAATATTTTTTTTATAAAAATATATTTTTTTTTAGCTATACACAAAAATATAATATATTATGAACTATAATTTTTTTAATCTACAAAAACTTTTATATCCCAAAACTAAAAACTTTAATTTTATCAAATTTATTTCAATTTAAAATAATCAGGCTTGCTTTTATTTCGATTTCAAAAAAATGTGGGGGTAATCGGAATTAATAGCATTGCCCGAGTGCAATACCCTTATACGAGTACGCACACGCACCGTATTTGTGGTATTTTGTATGTAAGTGTAATAATCGTTGGGATCCATTCTTGCAGAAATGCACATACATACGTCGTTGGACCGACTGAGTGCAAATTAATAGCGGAATAAATATCGCTCCATGTCCAATAGACGTTTTTGTCGACATATCTAAGTTTCCGCACCTGTTATTCCGTGAAAATATGCTCCACAATAGTACGGAGCCTCTCAAATTCAGCGCGTTTGTTTTAAAGGGTTTCCACCGAGGCGCCTCTCGTAAATCTTTTCTAGAGTACCAAGTTATTTTAGTGTGAAATTTTCTTTATATTCTCTATGTTAACTTTTTGGATGGTTTTTCGATCGGAAATTATTTATAAAAGCTCAAATAACATTAAATTGACCTTAATGCGCAGTATTTACCGGTGTAAAACTTATGCATAAAATCATAAAATGTCCCAATTTCTCCAAAATATATTTTGTTATTATGTAGTTTACATTCTACCACCAATGACCTACTTTTCTACCACATTTCCGCAAAAGGGGATAACATTTTGCCCCATTTCTATTTCCTTCGTAATTGCAACCTTTTGTAAGATATAACCAAATTTGGCTGTCAATATTTACCCAACCTTTTATAATTGAATCATGTTTATACATCGTTTTACAGTTTAACCCTAACACAAAAGACAAGGCACAATTTTTAAAAAATGTATGAGCTCTGTATATTTCGATTCTGCCTTTAAAAGCTAATAATACATTTACATTGAGCCCAAATGCGCATTTCGGATGAGTCATTTCAAAAACGTTTATATTGTATTATTCGCATTTCCTTTAACAGTTCATTTGAAACTTCTATTTTGTACAAGGGTGGTTTGATAAGTCTTTAACTTTTTAAATTTTACCGCGCAGAAACTATTAGTATATATTAGTAAACAACTTTCAAATTTCGAGCAAACTGAATAATTTAGTATATACTTGATAGGCATTGAAAGCAGATAACCACTTGACTTTTAACAAAAATGCAAATAAGTGAATTTTGGGCGCTGATTAAGCACTATTTTTTGCGGAAAAAACCATCACCGAAACCAAGGAAAGTCTAGATAAATACTATGGGGACACTGCACCATCAGTTACAATGGTTAAGAAGTGGTTTACTGAGTTCCAAATGAAGAGGTCATCGCCGAAACAAACGTCTATTTTGACAGTCTTGAGAAAGGCATTAATTTGGTATAAATAAAAAAATTCGAAAATTGCTGGACTAAAGGTCTAGAGTTAAAAGAAGATTACGTTGAGAAATAGAACCCTTTCTGAACATAAAATATTTTTTATTCAAAAGTCACTGACTTATCACACCGCCCTCTTATTAATTACGTTGACATTTAATTGTCAGTGGCAAAAATAAGCCAAATCGTTTATCAGGGATGTTTTTTTTTTGAAGCGTTCGAGAAAATATTTCACGTTAGAACACATTTCTCATCATTTTGTTAAAATGCGTTGAAATGAGTCATTTCGGCAATGCCAATTTGTATCGAAAAATACATGATTTGGCTTCGCATTTGAGATTTTATACCCAAATGACGCATTTGGGTACAATGTAAATGTATTATAAGGTTTCAAAAATAATTTATCAACTACCTTGAATTGTTCTGAGAACATTCTTATCTCAACGAAATACCAAATCTGACAATATTAAATATTAGACAGACTTCAAGAAAGAAGAAAATGTTGTCATGATTTCGCAATTAAAATTGATCTCGTATTAATCATGAACATCCAAGCTCAAATTTATCTGATAATGAAAATACGAGTATATTATGTGATATAGAATTGCATAAATTATTATTATATACATACGTATGCACAAACAAACTCATATCCAATATAAATATAAAATATAAAATACTTTCTGAAGCTTAAAAAAACATAGTGTCAATTTAAATTTGCGATCGAAGGTTTGTAATAAAATCGTATAATGTTTAAATTTTTAATATACATGTTATACATATGAGCTAGGGAATTTTTTTTGCGACTATTGTACTCCCACCTCGAAATTTTCTACGAAATACTTCAAAAAAAAATTTCATTAAAAAATTGTGCACTTATATTTCCTGTATAAAATACACGTAAACGTAAATTTTTTTTTCGGCAGGTTTTTATGCTATTTCAACGATTATTATTATTTCATTAGTTATTCCGATCAGTTTGTTATTTTTTGTGTATATTTCCATTAGTAGGTTGGTCTGATCTAATGTTGTAGGTACAAGTAAAAATTATTATTAAATTATTATTATTATTTAGAAACTGGTATGAATACCAGTACTTAAACGTTTTTCTTTAGCACTGGCTACCGAGGCCATCTGCTCTAGGTTGATTGTCAATTTTTCGTTTTTTCCCCTTATGTTTATATTGAAATTTCTATTGTTTTGATGAAATTGGCAATATTTGCAATGTTTGACTGACTGGGGGTTGGATTAGGAGTGTTGGCTTTTTTGTAAATATGTAAAGAAATGTCACATGAGAGGATTGCCAAAGTCCAAGCCGGACTATGATTTCGGGGTTGTGTGGTTTTTCTTTCAAGTTGAAGTTGCGCCGAAGTTTTATTATTTTGAACAGAGGGAGTAACGTTGAATTTTCGTTTGGATGGAAGAAGTTTTTGTATGTCTTCTCTAATTAGGAAAGTGTTTGGGAATAAAAGTTTTGGAATAAATTTGGAATTGAGTTGGAGAAGCATAAAATTCCGTTGAGTTTAATCAATTTTTAAAATATCCAAGTTTGCGGGTATTTTGTAAGGGAAATCTTCCGACGGCGTAGGCGAGTACTTAATATTAATTTAAAGCTCTCAAATTTTCAGGGAATTTTTGTTTGAGCATTTCGAAGAAAGTCTCGACGTGAGGCATCCATACACCCATACATATGTAAATTTACGTGTTTGTATTATGATATAAAACGTACGATCTTAATAACATTTCCCCAATCTAGCATTGTCATATAAATTGTTTATAATAACTGTGGATATGTGCGTAAGTATATTTGTACATACATATATTATTTATACACATATGTATACATTTATATAAGTACATAAATAATTGAACTTTTGTGCGCAACACATCTGCATATTTAAATTGTTGACATACGCGATCGTGAAATCGCCACTGCTGCCTTCGAGGGCTTGTAATATTTCTGGTATTGCAGATCAGATCAATAATCTCGTAAATTGTGATTTAACGCTGAGGTAAACAAGTATGCACGAAAACATTAGTGAGTTCTTAAGAACAAATATAAGCGTAAACGTTATGTTAATATTCATATATACACACATACATACATACATTAATACTTGTTTGTTATACATACATATACTCGTATATGGTGAATGACATTGAAAATTTGAAAGAGAACGCGTGTAGACAAGTATTAAATTTTACAGCATGATTTTAAGTAAAACGGTGTTTTCTTTTAATGACATTGTAAATTTGAACCGGAGAAGCCACCAAAATACGGGAACAATTAATTTGGCTGATGCAATGGATGGAGTATGTTACATTATCCAGATAATGATAAAGGGGCGAAGGTGTAATAATATTGACAGTATGTATTTCTAACTGCTTTTCTTCATCTCTGAATATACATATGTATGTGTGTATCTATTCATAAACATATGAAATATGATCTTATTACATGTCCACACAAGCATCCATAAATATTTTGAGATGTGCATTAATAAATCACTTTTTATGCAGTTTTTAAAATTCTTTGCATAATTTTAAATTAAATTGTAAATTAAAAAACTGCATAAAAAGCGATTTATTAACAGTGACTGAATATTTGGAATATTGGTTTATTATTTTTCTATTTCCCAATAAAGCATAAATTGGGCACATCATTACGTATTTATTGGAAAATTTAAAAACCAATTTTTGTAGAAATATCATTTCTTTCGATTTTTTACCCTTTCAATCCTCGAAGAAACTTAACATAGTCAAGGTTATGCGGTGTTTTGAATTTCTTATTGACGTTAGTGTCTTCTAATCATACTACAAATCTGAAAGGCACAGATAAAGATGGCATACATAGGATTCTCGCGATTTTTATATAAATAATTTTTTTAAATAATGTTTAGAGAAGCTTCACAATAATTTAAGTTACAGAATGTTCACTATCATGTGCAAGAAAAGAGTACAAATTTATAAAATTGTCCATCCGATGTAGATATATTTATATTTGAATTTCTTTCAAATCTCATATTTAAGAAATCTAGCCACATATGGGGCGGATCCTGAAAGGTGGCCTTAGTATTTTAGTTTTATTTATAATGAATTAAGGACTCAACATTAAACGCTTTGTTATTGTAATGAACTTATTGTATTTAGAATAAATCGTCGTGGTTCGATTTCTTTTACTTGATTATGACTTTATTAACGAATTGTTTTTCTTCCTGTTTGAAGTGGGAAAAATTTATTTATATAAATACACTTTGTTTGCTTTTGTTAATAATGGAATTTAATATATCTTTTTTTAAACCCATTTTTACTTGCATATACCTATTTG
This sequence comes from Philophylla caesio, assembly GCA_963971545.1. NCBI lineage: Eukaryota > Metazoa > Arthropoda > Insecta > Diptera > Tephritidae > Philophylla > Philophylla caesio. The sequence goes on along the minus strand of OZ020608.1, from coordinate 63,543,170 downwards.
AAAATTGCTATAGGCGCTTTCCGTGAGACAAATTGAGTTTGTTGTGGCAGCTACCTGTAACTTATAGTCATGTGAACATTTTCGTATTTTTTAAATTTCGTTCAACTGTAATTTATTTGGGTGTGCAGTATCTCCATAAAACTGTATGTATATTTGACATGTGTATGTGAAGAATTCGTTCAATAATGTACTATTTATGCTTCGGGAGGAACAAAAGTAAGCATAATGTATACTAAAAATCATTTGAACTATATAGCATAAGCGCCAAGGTATGAATATTATTATTAAAGCATGCCTTCTCGAATACATTTTTAATAAAAGGTGTCTCCCCTCTTTTTTTTGCTCAGATAGTTCCTTATGTAAGAATTTTAATGTGAGCTGAAATGAACAAAATAAAGAATATTTCATAAATTAGAATTTAAAAATTAAGTTTATTTAATTCTTACTGGCTTCTAGAATATTATATAGGTGGATTTTTTGCTTATGGTTAACAAAGCTGTGATGAGCGGTATTGTGATTTTTCAATATCCGTAAAAAGAGTGAATAACATTTTTAAATCTAAGTGACTTTTAAAGCTTATACATATTCTGGCATATTTACAAATGCGGCACACAGAGCGAAAGCCGATTCATATATTAACAAATATTTGTAGTTTATTATTATTAATATTTATAAAATAAAATAAAAACTAAAATTTTAGTGTGCGTAATTGAAAATATCAATGCTACATAGTGAATTACCGAGAATAGTAAAAGCACTACTATTGTCTAGCTTTAACTAAAAACGCCATGTGATATGAATATATACCCCCTTCAAAATAGCCAGTACTGTGCCCCAAACTAAACATAAATTTAATTATTATTTATTAACTTCCACAAAACTACTTTGACTGTTTATTTTAAAAAAATATTGCAACAAAAAAATAATAAGCGGTGTTTATATGCATTTCCAATGTATTCCGGCGGCAAATTATAGCACACACACCTTTCAAGGTTAAACTCCTCCGTGGGGCACAACACATGGTTGCTTACGAAAATTTAATTAATCAGAATAAAAACTGCTTTTAAAACCAAATCAGGTAATTGTTTGGCATTTTTTGTTTAAGGAAATTTTAATGGTTGATGAGAGAAAGTTTCAAAAGGTGCATATAAAGCGCCTTTGCAGGAACTTAGCGAAAATTGAACTCATTGGACATTTTTTGGATGACAGTTTTTTCCGTATTTAAATTTCGTAAATATATTCGCATGTGCTAAGGAACAGTTTAAGAATTTTTGAGAACCATTTCCGTAAAATGTGAAGAACAATAAGTCGAAGTCGCTACACGGCAATATAATATGACATACATTATACATTTTTTGCCTAACGGCTATGATATCGCACCTTTTAACTTATTTCTTAAAAGTATATAATTCTTGCGCCCATATATTTTTTTCTAAATAAGTTTTGAATACCATCCGTCTCTTCGCTCCATTTGGCTTGGTAAGAATACATAATATTAAGTGAATAGTATATAAATATCGATTCTATGATAAAAATTAATCCACGGAAAGTAGTCAAATATTATAAGTATTTACCACCAGTAAATAAACTTAAAAAAAATTTTTAATTTAAAAATTCATTTATTTCGCACTTACAGTTTTTACAATATACGCTTTTTAATTACACGTATTCCCATTAAATAATTTTTGTTCTTTGTCTTACAACGTTTTAAAACTACTTAGTGTGGCTTTGTTCGAATAACTTTAACTACAGTGTTTTTTTTTTCTTTATATATATGTACGACTGCATGTTTCCTATTATGTTTACTTGTTGACATTTTTGTTATCATATCAAATTTCTTGTTTCATATTGCTACTTAAATATGTTGATAACTAGGTCTGTATGTACATACATACATCTGTAAATATCTCTAATATTGTTCTCTTTTTAATTATATGACCTATCCCTATTTTTTGAATTGGTTTTCTTCAAATCTTATTTATGTCTTTATTAAATTTTTTTTTTTGAACTAAAAATAATTTTAATTTGTATTTTACTTATATTTAATGACTTAATTATATACACAGAAAGCGCAACGTCTGCATTGTTTTCTAAAATGCCGTTTACATCTTAAATGTTAATGGATTGATGGTTTGACTTAGTACATACATATGTACGTAGGTACATTTCAATATAATTGTGTATGGAATATTTATTATTTATTCTGGTAGAAAATTGTTACATATGTATATTTTCGTTTTTTTATATATTTTTTCAGTATTTGCTCTTAGTCAAGTCACCTGTTGTTGTGATTGGCAAATTGTTGATTATCTGGACTTGTAGACCAAAAGTTTAAAGAGCTATAACCCAGTGCTGCAAAAAAAGGAGTGGAAATATCTGGGAAGTAATGCTACGAGTAGATTTTATCGAGTGAAACCAAAACCAATACATAAAATTTGCCAAAAACCTCCAAAATCATATTTTACCGTTAAACACTCTGTACCTAAGTTATTTTTTATCGATTTTCTATTTTTTACCAGTCTTAAAAGTAAAACTTTAAGACAAAACATAAAATACAATTATTTTTTCACATTTTTACCTTTTTTTTTAAGTTTGGCGGCGTTTTCATGCAAGATTTCGTAAGAATACCATACTAGTCTTGATTTTAATCAGACGTTTAATAACGAGGAAAACAAATGTTTATTATCAAAACTCGATTGGAAATTGGCGTAGATATGCAACTTTTCATGAAAGCAGCATTTTCTTAGCTACATATGTAGCAATCAACAAAAGTGTTTCTTCCGAATATTTTTAAACTCTTAATTTTTTTTTTTTTTTTTTTAAATCGAGTATAGAACAAACATGTATAAAACAATTTTCTATTTATGAAATGTGAAATAACTACTTCAACCGATTTTTGATATTAAACACTTGAGAGTAAAAACACCAACAAAGGTGAAAAAGGAAAAACTATTGGTTTACTTATAAAATTAAACAGATCTCTTATCTTTTTTTACTATATAAATACATTAACTGAAATACCTACAACTTTCTATGACCGGTAAAAATTACCGAAAATTATCGGTTGATAATTAAATAAGGAACATGCTTATCAGTTCATAAGCCCATAACCGTTTTTTAACAGTAAATCAAGATTTGAGGATGTTTGACAAATTTCACGTATCGTTTCTTTGTTTACTCGACAAGATCGCAAGAAAAAATAACCACCTCCCGGGTATTTTTAAGTGCCGCTTCATGTAATTAATACAAAGGAAAGCCAAAATTTAATGCAACTTTTATTATGTTAACTATATAATTATTATAGCTTAATTTAAATAAAATAATTATATTACATAATATTTAACTGGAAATATAATTTTATGCAAACAATATTTAGATTAATTTCAGCGCCGTGATAGACCGTTATTAAGCGTAATAGGGAAGCCTAAAAGACCTAAAAGAAAAAAAAATTCTCTGGTATTTTTGAGTGTCGCACCGTGTAATTAATGCAAAGGAAAGCCAAAATATGCATAAGTAATTATTATAACTGTCGCCTTCCGAATGGGTGTATATATCCCAGTACTTGGATAAATATGACACGGCAGAAATCAAATTTGAGCAACCGAGTTTGAAATCCAATTAAATGATATTTTTAGAGGTATATAATTTTAAATTGGAATAAAATACTAGTATTACACAATTTTTAATTGAAATCGATTTCATTGGAAATGCCAATAGTACATTGTTGTAATTTCAGTGCCTCGATTGACGCTTGTCTAGCTAAAAAGAGGGTCCAAATTTCGGTCACATTTTAAGGAAATGGGAAACCTAATCATATCTGCAATAGTTTGCACTATATCTTCTTGTTCACAAACAAAATTGTTCCACGAAATCCCTGAGAAAATTATAATTTTGAGAAATAACGAGTTTACGAAATGTTTTTATTTTCAATAAGTGGTTTTTTGAGGTGCTGTGTGACATGTGACACCGTGGTCTTAGAAAACATAGTCTTCGGCAATCGCGATTATATGCCGTCCTCACGCTTATTTCTATTCTCTTTTCATGCCTTTAAAGACATTGCCTATTTTTACATACATGTATAATTAATATTATGTTTCAGTAAGTTAAAATGTTATTTAAAATTATGGACTCAAGTAATATTTTTATTAATGACATATTTTTCTTCTACAAAAAAAAAAAGCCAGAGATCTATAGTAACTGATGCTAATGACAAGGAGCAATGAGCGTAGGTAGAAATAAGACTAGTCGTACGATTGAATACAAACGATCAACCTCCGAAAGCATTCGGTGCGATACTCGTTGGTAATAACGGAAGCAGAAAATGCTCTCGTGAGCTTTGGAAAGAGTACTTATTCCTGTGATTAATTTCTTTCTTCAAATTGACGTAAGACGATATCACGGTCAAAGCCCTTTTAGAGATTATAGCGACAAAAATTTATTTTTTATTTGCCAGTAGATGTATATGCCGATTGAAACACGCTTGTTATTAAGTCGACATGGCAATTTTTTTTATATGAATCTCAGGATTGAGACATATTTCATTTGGATACGAGATCGTTTACTTTACGCATGCTTTTATACTGGGAGCTATTATAATCTTGTGGATTAACGCTTTTTTAATATAATAAAATAGGGCACAGTATTTTATATTTCGGACAAAATTTTGTATGAATGGCGAGTGTGAGTAACCGATCTTTTCGCATACTTCACATTTTTGTATGCGTTAAAATAAGGTAATTTTAATCCTTACTTCGTTTCCCTCACACGAATTGACTTATTTACTCGTACTTACATATGTGCATTATTTAAATATTATTTGCTATTGAATTCTTGCTAGTTTTCACGGCAATTACACATTTTTGTACCGAAACACAACACCTTCTGACTATGGGACTTGTATTCAAGTGTTATTTATGTATGTACATACGAGTACATATTCATTTCTTTTTTTAAATGTCCCAGTTATGTTATGCACTTCCATCGCCTTTCTTATCTCCCTCCAAAAGCAAAAAGAATAAAAGTTTTTGGGTTTTGAAAATTTGTTTAAAAGAAATTTTATTTTAAGATCTCCTATATGTATATTTATTTACATACGGCTTGTTTGAACTTAAAAAAATTTAATTTTAGATTAGATCTAATTTACAATTAACAGTATTGACTTCCCACTTATAATAGACATTTTTGAACAGATCAACTGAGTAAAAATCTATAAAATAACATGACTAAATAGTATTTAAGATTTTGTTATTAACGCACAATAAATTTGTTGTGAAAAAATAAGCACGAAGGAATATTTCATTTCATCTATCACAAATAAATTTGTTTTGCTCTTGTCTCTATCTTAATTTGCAAAATTAAATTTTCTTTATAAACAAACGATTATTTCTAAATTGAATTTTAATGATTTTTAATTAAGCACTGGATTTAAAATTTTTTTTAAAATTAAAGTAATATACGTATGTAGTCTATGTTCCATTGAATTTTTGATTGAAAATATAGATTTTTATTCGACATATGTACATACATTTGTATATAAGTGAAAAGGAAGGCATTTTTGATCTCGTTATTTCTTTTAGCTTGCATTATTTTTTTTATTTTGGACTGTAGTGATTTCAAGCAATGCGTTTCTTGAGTTCGTTTCATACATATGTACATACATACATATACTGGCGAAAAGGTAGCTAAAAATTTTAAAAAGCACCGCAGCTTGCATTTGGTGTCTCCATTTTTGTAATGACTAAAGCATTGAATATTTGATAAGGTTTACCTTCAACCTAGCTATGAATAACAGAATATCATGATCAAACGCTGAGACTTCCACAAAACGGGTGGCCACCATCGATAGAGCTTTATGACAGCCTTGCTTTTCACTGAGTTATTTGGTATTTGTTTTTATGATTTTGCAGTATGATTTTAAGTTTTTGCTATTCGATTCTTGTTCTCACTGTTGCACTTGTTTTTGAGAAATTTGCATTTAACGTTTATATTTATTAAACTAAAACTATTGCATTTATTAATTACATTTAATTTACATGATTACAATTTTCATGTGATGTTGCACATTTGTTTATTTTAAACGTAAGACTCTATTTTTTTTTCTTAAAATCATCACTTAGTTTCTTGTTTGATTTTAACTGCATCAATGTTTGCAAGTTTTAGAAACTTTTATTTTTTTTTGCTTTATATTTAGTATGTATAAGATTTTGATTCGATTGTATACAGTGTGAGCTTTCAAACATCAGTTGTGGAAAATTATTTATACGAAAGATTACTAAATATTACGTATTTAATGTCCGTTATTGTTAATTTACTTCATTTACTTAATTAATTTTAAGTTAACACAGATTAATGCACTGGTATAGCTCTGGCAAATGGCATACAACCGTCCGCTTACTTTACAAGTTTATTTAACTAGCACACTCTCCTCCTCTGCAGTTAGTCCTATGACTCGGTGTCGTTGGTTAATCGGTCCCTGCGTAGTACATATGTATTTATGTACCCATGTATGTATTTCACTAAATAATTAAAACTTTAGTTACCCTAGTCGCCGCAGCTTTAAAGCGCATCGCCTAGCATTTGGGTGTTTATCATCTTGCACTTCTCTCTTAGGACGACTCATACCCAAACCAAGCCGCAGACGCTGCTGCTGCGGCGGACGTATGCTATTCGCCGCCTCCGCCGAAGGAGTTAAAATGCCTTACACCTGGTGCCGCGGCACCGAATTGCAGACTCCATTCGAATAGGCGACGCGCATGCAGCTGCTGTTGTTGTTGTTGATGATGGTGCTGTTGCTGATGATGATGATGATGTTGGTGCAACGAGTGCGGATTTAAATTAAGATGGTGCATGCCGGCTGCGCTACCTACACCCAACACCGAGGACGCCGAAGAAGGCGATGAAGATGGCGCTTGCAGTGTACCGCTGCCACTGCCGGCGCCGGGCGATGTTTGCGGCTGTTGCAGATGTTGATGATGGGCGGCGGGATGTTGTAACGCAGGATGTTGCTGATCGCTGGTGTGAAATAGGTGCGGATGGTGCGCCGGATTAAGATGCGGATGTTGGTGCGGGTGATGGTGTTGATAGCGCATCGGATCAATGTACATAGCGGCGGCTGCAGCGGCCGCTATAGATGACGCTTGTTGTTGCTGCTGTTGTTTCACTTGAGCCAAGTGATCACTATCGTTGTTGTTATTATTATTCGTATTGTTGTTATTATTATTGTTGGCAGCCATGCCCGCACTGATGGGCGATTGTGGCGACAGCACATTGGTCGTCATTGTCGCCGAGGAGCCCGCTGACGACGACGGCGTATTGGGCGCATGTTGGTTGTGTGGCTGGTGCTGTTGCTGTTGATGTTGTTGTTGCTGCTGATGCAGCGATGCAGGAGTGGACGCAGCTGCAGCTGAATTCGACTCCTGGATTTCTGATTGCTAGTGAGCCGCTAACTGATGCCCCGCCGCAGACTGCATGTTTTGTGGACTAAGCATTGGCGGGCTATGGCTGTGGCTGTGAGTACCCATTGGGCTTCCGTGCATATCGTGATGTGAGTGATATCCACCGTGCGGATGCATATGGCCCGGAGGCATTCCGTCCATCATATCGCCACCCATTGTATTTGGAGGGGTCATGCGCTTCTCTTTTTGCCGTCGATTGCAAAACCACACTCGCACAACCTCCTTTTCTAGTTGCAGTGAATCCGCGAGTGACGTTATCTCTTGGGCGGACGGTTTTGGCTGTTTATGAAAGTGCTGCTCGAGGGCACCTTTCACACTCACCTCGATGCTAGTTCGTTTCTTTCGTTTACGACCCTGCGCCGCAATCTTGTCGATGCTGGTTGGTGAGCCCGTTGTCGAATCAGCCTCTTCTAGCCACTTCTGTAGAAGCGGCTTCAATTTGCACATGTTCTTGAAACTTAACTGTAGAGCCTCAAAACGACAAATCGTCGTCTGCGAGAAGACGTTGCCGTACAGGGTGCCAAGCGCCAGTCCGACGTCCGCTTGTGTAAAGCCGAGTTTTATGCGGCGCTGTTTGAACTGCTTCGCAAATGCCTCCAAATCATCTGAAGTAGGTGTGTCTTCTTCGCCACCCGATACGTCACGATCGCCTTGCAGATGATGTGAATGTATATGTAGTTGTGGCGATTCGCCGCGCAATGCATGATGCAACGGTGCTACGCCTTGGTGATGCGCTGGATGTGCAGGATGATGCAACATACCGTTCATTGCATGGTGATATTGCAGCGGCGAACCGCCCGTCGGGGCATAGTGGGCTGCAGCATGAACCGGTGCGTGCCAGGTATGAGGTGAAGCCATTCCTTGCTGAACACGTGATTGTTGCGACAAGTGGGACATTTCCTGCTTAACCGCATCCGCGGGATGATGATGTGTGTGATGTGTCATTGACGCCCATGGATCTGAAGGATGCAACGCAGTCCATGGATTAGATGTGATTGAACTAAGTCCTGTCGAAGGAACTCCTAAACTTCCTGCACCACCAGCTCCCGCCCCGGGCGCTCCTCCTACAACTGCATTCGGACTGGGAGAGGAAGGAAGTTGATGGTGAGCAGCAGCGGCGGCGGCATGATGATGGTGGTGTTGCATGTACTTCATTTCACCCGCGTCGGCAGCAGATCGGGGCGATGAAGTGTGATAGCCACCGCCGCCCAACGCCATATCTAGATCACCGCTAGATGGTGTCATGTAAGAGGTGGCGGCCATCCCCACCGCTCTAGGGCTGTTCAAGCCCTCCACGCTGGCGGGGTAGGGCTCCAAGTTGGGGCTCAGTTTAACGACCTTAAAAACCGATCTATCAAAAGGAAGACCAGTGTCCCTATGCTCATTCCACTCGAACCGTGAGGCAACCGTCTTGAAGTCTTTACTTTCAACGTATACAGACGAGAATTCGATGACGATTATTTATTTAGAGCAGCTCTTGTGGCTGCTCGACGTAGTATGGAGTAAAAAATCGATTAAAGAACTTAGATGTACGTTAGTTGAGTGCTTTGTCAAGAGACGCTGAGCAAAGATTCGAGCTGCAATGCAACAAGTTGTGCCTTGTTAAAATATTGTTATACCGTCGGCTACTGCACTTTACTCGACGGGAAGGCAAACTCTTGTTTACAAAAACTTAGCTAGATTGTAAACGGTCTTTAATTTGGATGAAAGTAGATGCACTGATCCAGTAAAATGATTTCGATGCTTTACTTTTTTATAGGGAATATATTTTTTAAAGAAACGAATATTTCATTTTTGGCTTTGAGTTATTTATAGCACACACTTTTTTTTTAATTTTTCCACCTGTAACATATGTATGTACATGTACATGTATTGCAATTCTATTTTGTTTTTAACTTCAGGCAAATAGGATGGCAGGAAATTCTATCGGCCTCAAACAATTGAACACTGGCAAGTTTTTGTCACTCAGATAACGTGTTCCGAACTTAATAATTAACGCGACCGCGGCGCCAAAACGCTTAGAAAATTTAAATATTTTCGCCTAATCTTATAAAATCAAAACACGTGCACACTTCTTGCTTGGTAAGCCCACTAACTGGCTATGGTCCGCACAGCAATCACTTTTTATTATTCTATAATGCGCTTCAAGTACGCAGAGACTGAAAACTTTTACGTGTAAACTCATAGAGCTATCGAAGTCAACTAACGTCATGCATCGTCGGCCGAAGGTATCGGAGAGCAGCGTGCGGCAGCGCTAAGCAGTACACGTAAACACTCACACACAACACACACACACACAACTCACACACATTACACAGGAAATACTTGAAGTAACACGAACATAACAACCACAACCACGCTGCGGCCAGGCATCGCCGGCTCAGCCTCAGCAAAGGCAACAATGAAGGCGACGGCAGTCAGCAAACCACCAGCGAAGCAAGTAGTGGCTGGTGCTCCGGCCAGCAAGTAAGCGGGTAATCGAACGAAGCGCAGTCACGACGCACGAGCGAGTGAGTGCACAAAATAAAACAGTAACAATGGTAGTATTATTATAGGTTACGGTGGTTGTAGAGGTGAGATCAACTATGTACATCACCATTATTAATACTCTTTGTAGCAGCTCTCTCCTTTTTCAGTCATTTAAGGTGCGAATGAGAGCGCAATACTTTGGGCATTTAAAAACTTTGAAGAAAGAATAGCACAAATATAGAGTAGTGTTGGTTTAAGGGCGCTGGATATTATGGAATGGTAGGCAGGAAAATGGCAACAAATATATTACCTTTTCACAAGTAAGAGATTTATGCAGAGTTCAACTATATTGCGGCATTTCTGCTTTATGATACGCTGCAGTGGAAGTGAAAAGAAATGATACCCCATTTTCCGTTCGAGAAGCATTGTTATTGGAGAGATCATACTAAATCTACACCTACTACTTTGCAGCCTTCGTTGTGATAAGCGTCCGTGAACATTTGAGAGCATTCGCCACTTGAAGTGGAACGAAGAGAAACCACAGTGGCATCGCAAAAGCAATCGAGTAATGGAAGAGTATTTGGGCCTCGCGCTCATTCACCATTTTCACCGCCTCGTAAGACTGCGATGGTACACGCTTGTGCGATAGCACCAACCAAATTACAAAATTCGCTTACACACATATACCACTTGAAATTCCAATGGAACGCCTACCAGCAACTACTGATAACCTTTCCCATTGTCCAGTGCACTTATCACACTGACTTTGTCAGACAAGTGAGAGAGCGCAGTAGCGTTGTTCCTCTTTTGTCAGCCTTGCAGGTATCGCTCTGCCGGAAAACTCCGCTTTAAATGTCTTGCACAATTGTGCCTTTTGGAACCGTCGATTTCGACTTTCATATTGCTACTGTTGCTGCAATGCATAATTCCAGAAATTCCATGCACGACAATTTATGCAAACGACATTTCCGGTCTGAAAAATTCGAGCCAACACATTCAAGTGAATGCCGCTCGAACAGTCAGTCCTTTTATTTACTCCGTGTGTTCGGTTTCGGCCAGGCACGCGTTGGTTTCAACTACAAGAAGGCTCTAACGCGCTTTTATCATAAAATTTATATAGGTACATATGTACATACATATGTACATATGTACATATGAATTACGTACATCTTACCAGCGTTATGCTTGCCTTCGACAAAGCTTACAGCTGCAACGAAGGAATTCTAGTTTATTAAGCAGCAGTGATTTACTTGCAACGTTAAGTGGGTGCGCAATGTTAGTCCTTGCTGCTTCTTGAACTTACTAACTTTTACTTTCAATTGGGATTATAGCCAGCGGCTTTCGGTGTATTTTCATTGGTTCCGAAGGCAATTGTGGCAATGCTGGCTACAACCATTAGGATGCCCTAAAACTCTACGCATAATAAAAAAAAAGGAAAAGTACATTTATATATTGTTGCCGCCATCAGCTATTGAAGGGATGGCTTCACACACGCCTTACAAATACGTATCGACCACTCTTTGACATTCTGCAAATGACTAACTCAAATACTTACTATCGATATTTGCTGCTAGTTTTAGAGTGTAGGTAGGTCATCTTTGCGAGTGAATTACAGTAAAAAGTTGCTTACGGCTTACTCCAATTTCGCCATTTTAACTGGTGAGAGGGCTGCTACTAACGGTGAAGTTTGTGCAGTATTCTAATTATGAAAACAAATTTAATTATGTGTTTACATACATATATCTACTATAAGTTGCTAAGTACGTACCCACAAATTTGTATGTGCGTACATTTTTTTTTTTTTTTTTTTTTTTTCAGGGGCGTTGTGGTAGCGCACTACCCTCAAGTGGCCCTTTGCAACCAGGATGAACCTGTTTTCGTCGAAATTCCGCTCCCCACGGGACTGCCATCAAGCATTACATCATGGGGGGAAAGGCGGTTAGTCGCCGCTGCTACGCTTTTGTCGGTTGAGAGTTCTCAACCTCTTAATTTCTTCTGCTATTGCCTCACAAGCTTTCTTCCATTTTTCGCTACTGCTAAAGGAGGCCGTCGGAACGGACGGGGTTCCAAGCAGCAACTTCTCTGGGTAATCTGGGGGCTGTCGGAATAAACAAGATTCCGAGCAGCCTGGTAGTGAGGGATGTCGGAACGGACGGGGTTCCGAGCATCATACGCTGTTTTCTTGAGCTGTCGGAATGGACGAGATTCCGAGCTTAATGGTTCGAACGCCGCTGTCTCTTCAGACCTGTTTGAAGATCCAGGGCACCAGTTTGACGACTACTTGGGTGTAGTTTTCTCCCAAAAATATGTACATATGTATGTATGTACATACAATAAAAAATGTTTTTTTTTAAATTACAAGTCTTTCACGTAGTGGGCCAACACAGTGAGAGCTATTTTGGTTTGCATATTTTTACCTTCTTTCAGCGCTACTAACTTACTTCCAAATATATTCTCTTACTGATGCTGTCCTTTTGACCATTTTTTCAAAATCTCGTAAATTTAAAAATTCTTTAATATCAATAGCGGAAAAATTCGTCTAACTGTTGCATGCAAATGATAACCTAAAATGGGCGAAAGCCAGGCATGCGCGGACAATAAAATTAGAGTATAATGAATATATTGGACTTTTGGGTAGGAAGTCAGTAAATCGCCGCATTTGAACTTGTGCTTAGCTGACGTATACCATTTACTCTACTATGAATGAACATGCTTATGCCCATGATACATATATATGTACATAGGTATGTTCACATTCCAAGCGCACATTTTAGTCCAACGCTGTTTAAAAAATCTTTAAACTCTTATACCGCGAATCGAAAATAATTTGAAAGCCGATTACAAAACAACCGTTTTTTTTGCGCCACTAGCGATCACCTAATTACATTTCGTGTTATAATTCAGACTTATAAAGTCGGTTCTAAAAGTCATGACAAACCGTGTTTACGAAAGGTCAAAATAGAATGCACATTAACTTTTTCTACACATATTCTGAAAACGGCCGCAATCCTAACCTACAGTATATACAGAGATAAAATATATAAATAATGAAAGGTCTTGATGTCTACATTTGCGCAAAACTATCAAATTGAAAATCGGTTATTAGTTCCTGAGATATTTGTGTGAAAAGATATCTACATTTTCATATTGTTTTTTATATTTTTGTACTTTTTTTCATCATTGTTTGTACTTGCTTAAAAATTATGTAAAATTAAAAAATAAAAAAAAAATTGACTTAGATGAAAGGATATGGGATACGTTGAAATCATTTGACACCTCCGAGTTATCAAAGGATATTTAAATAATTTCTTAGCACGCTAACTGTGAATACCAATGCTATTAAAGGATCTCAACAAAAGTGGGCGCTAAATACATGTAAACGGCGTACAAAAAATTATTTATTCAAAGGTAGATATATTTTCGTTTTCATGAGTGTATATAAACAATTGTATGTACATATGTATGTATAGTATGTTGGTATGATTGAGCGATTATGTTAATTAACAGTCAGACAGAGAGAAATCCTGTTTTTCATCGCCGAATTGCTGGTAAATGACTTTATGCTAAATGCGCACGCGTCACAATCTAAAAAAAAATATGATAACGCAAATAAGCGAGCTAGAGGGCGCGCCAATGAAGAGATATACATATAAGACAAGGACTTGTTGCATAATTATGCCCGCAACTTAAAAAAGGCCAAGGCGAGACGTTGCAGCTTGTTAAAAATTTATGAATGAAAACTGCAGAGAAGACCGCAGTGTAGTGATGCTGAACTCATGCGGCTTTAAACCCAATCGCATGGCGTTTTTTTTGCACAGCACTAAAGGCGGCATTAATGGTACTTACACATGTACATACATAGGTAATATATATATATATATATATATATATATATATATATATTCCGCAATAGTGGCAGCGTTGAGTTGATCAAGATGATAATGAGCCAGATTAGCATTTCGCAGCTTGTTGCGAACCGCATTAGCCGCACCAACAACAGCGCCGAATTATTAGCATACTTTTTTGTGCCAGTTTTCGGTGGCACATTTGCGTGTTGTTTTTGCTGGTTGTTGCAGTGTAGTTGGTGGTGGTCATTTCATACATATGTATGAATGTAGGTTTTCATTGAGGACATCGATGAAAGAAATTATCATTTTGAAATGAATATTTTAGAGATGAATATTATTATTTTTTTTTATCGTGGATCCACTTGTTTAACTGTACACACATACATAACTAATTCGTTTTGTATTATTTACAATGTATTTATCATAATGTCTGTTTTCGATGGGCTTTAGATTTTTAGATTTTTTGTCGCAAAAAAAGTCTGCTTTCATCAAAGAAAACCTTAGACTATTTTACAAATAAGATATTTCGCTCAATGGAGGCAAAGTAATGCGCGCAAATTTAAATCTTAGAACTGTATGAATCTAAATGTAGATTGTTTATATAGTAGGCTCTACTTCCACATATTTTCTACTTAGCTGAAATGTATAACCTCTTGTTCTATTGCAACCATTATGTAGTCCGACAATCCATGTAATAATGTTATGGGGATTAATGTTGTGCCGATAAATGATCTTCGAAAAACGACACTCGGATGATACTACCCACTAAAATATGCTACCCATAAGCCACGCTTGAGCAATATTACCAACCCGCCCTCGTAAACATTCGACAAACGCATTATCTCGGTTAAAGCGACACCTAAACATTAAGTATTAGTAATTGAGTAACTGCAATAAAGAAAACAAAAATGTGACTCAGTAAACGCAAACTTATATTAATAATTTTTTTTGGTGATTATTTATTAAACTTACAGCTTATTATTTATTACTTATTTACAGCTGCTCAGAAAATCTCAATTCGTTGATGGAAATATACGAACAATAACTGTTCAACATCAATGTTTCTAAATTGAACTAATCTAGTGTTGGGACAATGGATTCCGCGGCTATGCCTGGAAATTGGTTTTCATGGGTTATCGAGCGTTTGTTTTTCCTTCAACGGTCTCTCTGATCCATCTGCTTGTATGTGGTATTAAAATATTTTGTTTCACGACGACGAACTATCAAACTTTTGCGTGCATTCATGATGAACTCTAAATATGAATGTAGATATCTTAGAAGATGATTGCGCGAATATAACTTCCAAAGCCAGAAGTAAAAAGAGACTATAACATTTGTCTTAAACTTTACGCAAAACAATTCGCTTTCCGTAGAAAACACCTGTTCAAAATCTGATCCGAAAAGCAAGTCTAAACGAAAGAAAAATATGTTTATTTCCATTTTTGTATGATTATAAATGAATTAAATTCTTATGGCTTGATTTGTCTTACTGCTAAAAATATGATTTATTCCAACAACTTCAATTCAAACAACTGCCTGAATAATTTTGAGCTTACACCCGACAGCTCAATGTTTGGATGAGCAAATAATTGCTCAAATACATATGTACATACTTTATCTGCAATTAACTGGTTGTCTTATTCATGCGTTATTTTTTATAAGGTAATATTTCTGTGTGTTAGAATTAATATTGCAATCACAAGGCAAATTGTGGATAACCACAGTAATCCAACTAAACTAGAAATGGAACATTTAAAAACTAACTCAAAATTTTTTTCATTGTACTACTTATGAATGCTTATTGCCCAATCAATCAAAAGACATTTGTAAAAGTTAAATGAAAACATATTTTACACTTTAATTTCGTAGTTTCATATGATTTATGAAAAAATGTGCTAATTTCACTAACTAATACCCCGTCGGATTTATTTGCCCTGAAATTTTCGATAAATCAAACAGCAAGGGCACTGAAAAATGTCATTACAAACAAAATGGTGAATTCAAACAAATTTAATATAGTATTTAAACTATTACCAGTAGTTGAACAGTAGTTTTTTTTTTGAAATCTAAACAAGTTAATACATAGATAGTAGTTGAGACATCGAAATCCATTAGTTAACGCAATCGAATATATCGCTTTCTGATTATTCTCACTTAATTTAAAGATCAAAAAAAGGAATTTTAGGTATATGTTTTTGTTGTCAAATGAAAAAAAAAATTTAATCGCATGAGTTGAACTGATAACCTGGATTTTAAAGTGCTTGCAAAGATTAATTCACAAACTTCAAAATAAAAATAAAGATAATTTAAGGAAAGTGCGAAATACATGAGATTTTTTTTTTAAGAAGCAGTTGAGAAATACAAGTACATATACATAAATACATAGGTATGTGCCCACTGGTTCTCTTTTCATAACCAAATTGTACCTAGTGTAAAAATTAAGATAGTCTGTATCAATTGTAAATCAAATAAAATACTAAAAATTCTTTGTGGCCAACTTGTTCTAATTACGTCGCATTTTTTTGAAATTTTAAATATGCACATATGTATATACTCGTATAAAGCCAACGACGCAACTAGTATGCAACTGGATACAGCAACAATATGAACCCGTTTGAAAACAATAAATGTGAGGTATGTATGTACATATGTCAATATGTAGTAAACTGGAAGATTACTCGTGAAATGCTACTTTTCGTTTCGGTATTCAATACTTATGATACGCCGACAGCAACCAGTTGCCCTGACACATGCTACTTCGAAGCGCTTTGCCGTTTTTTCTGCGCTACCAATGCATTAATACACCCTTCTTTATTTTGAACTTGCCAGCTGTTTGGAAGAAAATGCAAAATGCTTTGTGCAAAAATGATAAAATAAGCGAAAACCCAAACATTTGCGCGCCAAAAAAATCCAACCAACCATATAAGACAATTCGACAGACAGACACATATAGAACGCATCGCTTTTGTTGGTTACCCCTTTTCCTTGACGCGGAGCCAAGTGACAGCACATCAGCAGGCCTTTTTACGCAGGCCGCCCAACCGTCGCTGTGACAGCACCTAAAGGCAAATTAGGCGTTAAAGCAGAGCAACGACACACCCTTAAGGTAATAAGGTGAGCGTTAAGAAACTGAAGATGCGCTCTGTGTGTGATTCTGCATTTAAAAAAAATTTAAATTTGCAAAAACGCCCGTTACTTTCACCTTCACCCTACGAGCGGCAGAAATATGTATGTATGTCTGTATATGTATAATCCTTTCACTTTCCTACTGCGTGGTTTCCTTTTTCCACGTACCCAACATAAGCGAAGGCAGCCCGTTAACCATTACAATATGCAA
Organism: Philophylla caesio; assembly: GCA_963971545.1. Lineage (NCBI taxonomy): Eukaryota > Metazoa > Arthropoda > Insecta > Diptera > Tephritidae > Philophylla > Philophylla caesio. Next base: position 63,526,062 of record OZ020608.1, on the reverse strand, counting down.
ATTAGTTTGCGAAGTTTCCTTTTTTGTTGCTTTGAAAAATGGCGCGCCGCAAAAAATCGAAATGAGAGTCGTCATTTTCACTCCATGCCCAGGCATCAGAACTTGATCGTTCTGCAAGAATGTAAAATTTGGCAACTGATTATAAACAACGGGCGCAAATGCATTCATGCACAATATCGCATGCCATCAATATCTAACTAATAGGTTTAAAGCAATGAGGTTAACCTACTGTGTGCAAGGATCAATCGATCGACTGTCGAAGGTATCACAAATTATGCAAATTAAATTTTTTGCGGCTATTTATCTGGTTGCATTATTTATTACGTACATATATAAATACATATGTATGTATATGCATATATTCAGATACTCTTGCGCAGATGGCATTCAATTGGTCCTAAGTGCATTTGACGTACGCGTAGAAATCGTTAATCAATAACTGCTAAGCGTGTAAAAGTAAGTTACCAGGTGTGTTGTCGTCTGAATATCATATAAGTTGAGATATTTATCATACCTACTTACATATGCATAAATTTAAATACTTTAAAGAACTAAAAACGAAAATAGCAAGCAAATATATAGCAGAGTGTGTTGGCGTGCATGCGATTACGCGATATGCCGCGGTGTGCGCAGGTTCAAAGCTCAGCCGGAGCATCTAAAATCAAAGTAACGGTTTTTACCATAAAAATCTTCTCATAAAATATATCTGCCTATCGGAGTCGTATCGACCATTTTGCACTAAATAGAACTTTAGCACTGATTTCAATCGCGTAAACATTATTTTGCGACCTTGGTTGGTTTAACTCCGGTCTCAGTGGTCATTTTTTTGTGCAGGACACTTTTTCATGCTTTAAAAAAGGCTATGGGGGTTAACTCCGACTTCGCAGTCTATAGGAGTTTTGCGTTGAACTTCTTCTTCAACTTCTTTTATAACTCTACAAACGTTTGTTGGCTCATCATCCGTACGAACGACATCGCCAAGCGAAGAACATTGCTCTCGTAAGCTCCAAAAGCCTTCTCATCGCTGATCAACATATCGTCCATGTTTCTGCGCCATTAATGGTAAAAGAAGGGGCATGATGGGGGAATAGGTGAGTATTTCGTTCGTCGAGGAAGGGCTCTGCTTTTCAATTGCCTACCGAGCTCAAAGTAGCACCTGTTGGCTAGTGTTATTCTTCGCTTGATTTCAAGGCTGACATTGTTGGTGGTGCTTATGCTGGATCCAAGGTATACAAATTCCTCGTCTTAATACGCGAGAATTTTTTATTGGTTGTCACAAGGTACTCTATTTTGTCCTCGTTCACTGCAAGACCAACCTCTTTTGCTCTGTTGTTAAGACCAACGATGTCAATATCATCCGCGTACGCCAGCAGCATCGTGTTATCGTTGTTATCATCGTGTGTGGCCTTAGGCCCGGTAACTCCACCATTGGAAAGATATTCACAGCACGTCAAATCCTGAAAAAGACCCTGGATACGCCAATTGACACACACTATCTTCTTGTCGACTTTAAGCCGCTTTTGACAGAACGAATAGAAAACTGCCTGTATGACGCTATGGCTAAATTTGCTCCGTTTAGCCGTTGGAGTTTAAACGAGGATTTAGACAACGCGACCCACACTCGTGCAACTTCTTCAATCTGATGCTAGAAAATGTTATAAGAGCTGACAATCTGAGCAACAACTACGCACAACAATACACTTTGGAAATTGTCGTAAAACGACGGTAAAAATGTAGGTTCACGAACCCACGGTAAAATTTCATGTAGACTGCCTTTGAGAGTAGCGGTTCCTCTCGCATACTGAAAATTGCGGTGCATCTACAGTAAAAACTATTGTCCAATAATTTGCTAATTTTTCGTTATCTACTGTAAAATCTATAACATTTAGGGCGTATGAAAAGACACAATGTGGTCTAATATAATGCAAAAGCAGCCCCTTAGGCTAAGCAAAGAGTGACATACACGCACGTATTCTATACTTGAGGCACATATACACACACACGTAAACACATGTATAAAAGAGTAAAGCTTAGAATTCAAGCGAATGGCTTATAAAAACAATTTTTGAGTACCACCAGCCCGAAAGTTACTCGCAATGACACAAATGACTGTTTGGCACTTTTCCCCACAATTTTTAAAATTTGTACATATTTATGTATGTACATATGTCTAGTATACTTTTTCCAAAATTTAAAAATCAGGCAATAATCGAACTAGTAAATTAGATTTTAGTAAAGCCATGTTGAGTTCAATCACTTCTGGAATCCATACTACGGATGGCATTATTTTTATTGAACATACTATTATAAACTGTATAAACTATGTATAGTAAGAAAACTTATCCACGCCTGATTTCACTAAAACAGAAATATACATACATATAACTTGTTGAAATAGTATTCCTAACATTACACCAAAAAAGGGTAGTTCAACTTTGAAATTTTTTTACTTAAAATGTGGTTATTCACGCTTATACTTTTCGTAAATTGCAGCACTGGCACTTCAAAAATTTATTGGTTTGCAAATTTAAAAAAATTGTAAATGAATTTTCCGCATTGAAAAATAGTAGCACTGAAGAAAAGTATAGGGCCATAATCATAGACAAGTTAAAGTCGACACTAAAGTTAGCATCAGCTTTTTTGACAGATATATCATCGAAAAGTATGTCAAAAATCTGCTTTAGATTCGACTTAAACTTGATTATGGCCCATACATTTTAATTTACTTTTGGCAGATCGTTTAAAATACATTAATTGAATGAATATTGAGTAAACTGTCAATAAATAAATTTCAAAAATCTGGTACAATTTGAAGGTACTTGCAACTTGCAGTTTCTCATAAAATTCAATAAGTCAAAAAACTACATACTCAAGTTAATTTAAATAATATTAAAAAGTTCGAAATTTTGATAAAATATTGTTAAATCATTGTACAATTTGTAAATAGTTTAAAAAATGGGTGCTTATGGTTTTTCTTAGAGAATTAACCATATATATCTTCCAAAACCCTTTAAATTATTTAGAAGAAAAATAAAGTGGAAAATTTGTTGAGATTTTTAATATTAAATTTATAAATTATGGGTACAAAATATTCGAAAAAATTATGAAATTACACTTGCATACAAATGTATATAATATATAATCAGCAGCAGGGTTTGTGGCCATTTTGGGATAATTCAACTCAATTTTTTTTAAAGTAAGTAAGTATAATAACGACGCTTTAGTTGGCTCTCCAATATTTTTGCTAAATTTATTTGATAGCAGAAAAAACAGTTGTGAAATTTTCATTTTTTGCAGGACATATTGTATCGGAGAAAATGAAAAGAAACTATAGCCGACTATAAATATATAAACTTTCACGGTACATCAATTTCGCTTCCAACCAACACATCGACTTGGGCAAACAAATGTTTGTACGACTGAGACTAGGCCACACCATTTTCACACACGAACATCTCTTGCAACATGCCGCTCAACCCATCTGTAAGTTCTGCAACGCTAACAGCCTCACCGTTCAAAACATACTACTCAACGGTCCAGGACTTTGAATCCAATCCGCTAAACTCTATTTAAATTATTTGAAACAAAATGGAGAGTACAGTGGAATTTCTTCCTACAAAATTTTGATATGAAAACTGTAAACAAATTTTCAATTTACCAAATAAAAACTATATCAAAATGAATCATGCAAAAAATACTCAAGCATTCTTGTACTGTAATATCATCGCTTAAATTCTTTTTTTTATTATTTTGGCGCTTACACTATATAGCTCAGCGTTTGTCCGTGCTTCTCCTGCCAATTGTAATGTGTAATGTGCGTCCGATCGGCAGATGTATTTTGTGAGAAGCTTTTTCATGGCAGAAATAACCTCGCAGGCTTGCCATTGCCTGCCGAGGGGTGACCGCTATAAGAAAAAAAACTTTTCTATAATTTAGATTTGGCTTGCCCTAGCTGAGATTCGAACCTCGAACCCAGCGGCATATCGAGTAAAAGCACGCACCTCTACCCACTCGACCACAGCGGCCACATCGTTTAAATAATTTCACGAAATATATATTTAAGGGAACACAGGCAAGAATGCATCATTAACTAGTGTTTTGTAATGGCCAGACTCCATCATGCCCGAACTTAAAACTTCATTTAAGTTGCGATATATGAAGAATAAAGATTAATAAAATATACTCGTAAATAATAAGAGTGGATGGAGAGTGGATGCTTAAAGTCGTGTAGAGAGAAAAGCTTCCATTATTTTGTTATGGCAATTTTAGGAACAGTGGTCCTTGTCCATAACGGTATCTCTGCCTACGGTAAAGTAGAATGCAACAAGAACAAAAGTCAATGCATAAGCAACAGAAACACGAACGGCAACAAAACTCTGCAGCTCTGACGCTATAAGTTTCAGAAACAAAGTTCGGTGCTTATAATAGTTTCTGTTTCTGGTGATATTCGCGCTCACTACTTTTTTGTGATTTGTTTTTGCTCCAATTTTTATTTAATTCATTCAAAAATTTGTATAATAATTAAAATTAATGGAATTGCTAAAAACAAGAACCACATAAGCTGCTCTTGTTTGTAGTTGATTGGTTTAAGGGTGATGGAAAAAACAAACAGCATGTTGCGTGTTGGCTCTGCAACCCGAGGTTCCTTGGTTCAATCCTGGGAAGCAATGATGAAAAATAAATAAAATTAAATTTAAAAGAAGTCTGATGAGGAGATGGGGTGATCTCCGAAATAGCGGCTCTACATTTTGCTGCTTTCTCTTGAATTTGTAATCATACCTCCACACCTTTTTCTTATATATCGTGTCCATTATTTATCAAATATATAAGACTAATATTTAACCCCCGATTTTAATTATATATCGTGTCCATTATTTATCAAATATATAAGACTAATATTTAACCCCCGATGATCGGGAGTGATTGACTAGTTTAGTAAAGCTAAGCGCCGCTTTAATGTCAAATTTAAAATGTGTGACTTTTGCAAGATTTAAAAAAATTAAATGATTCTCATTTTGTTGCATTTTGCGCACATAACTCACAGCAGAACATCCCATTTAACCAAGGGTTTCGAGAGTTTTAGAGCGGTTTGATCGTCCTAAATGTTGTATCCGAACTTGATGTGTACTCACTGCAAATATAAATTTATTTACCTTTGCCAATCAAGTGGCAGCGATGTACGCGGCATATATTTACATGTCATTCATGGTACGGCATGAGTTTTGTTAAATATTTAAATTTACTCATGTACCAGTAAAGTATACCAATACTTTTAGAACAACAAATATGTATGTACACATAATCACACCGATAAATATATATTTACATACAAACTTACTTATATAGATTGATTTAATTATTTTAAACTTTTAATACTTTTATTCTTGAATAAAAGTTAATTTGTATTCCATATTCTTAATTTAATATCATATTAGCAAACGCTGCAATATACACACATACATAGAGAGTCAAAAAACTATTTGTGTTATATTGTTTAAACGAACCGCATTTTTTGTATGCTCAAAACTATCAACACTGTCGCGTTTACAGCGCTGTAGAGGTGTACGAATGCAAAAGCACCGAAAAGTGAAAACAATGAAATGCAAGAAAAAACCGTCAGCTAGGGAGTTCAGTTGCCGAGTTCGAACTTGAAAGGGGTGCATATCATTAGTCCTTAACACTGTGACATACAAGTCAGCGCTGCTCATTTCATTTGCCTTTGCACATAAAATGTCGGTAATTGTGCACGTTCGTATATTGTATATGCATATAGGGCGGATATATGTACATCTGTATGTATGTATTAAAGTATAAAAATAAACTAAACTAACCCCGTCCCCAATGTAGACTCATTTTCGACTTTCTCGATTTGTATTTGTATTTTAGTTATTTTTCTTTTTTTCTAACCTATTTTTCCACTCCCTGAAGGCACTTCATGGTATATAAGGTCGCAATTTTGCCATGACATCAAAGGCCATTTAACCTATTCGATGAGTTTTTGCTCCTTACGTTTCTAAATTTATTTTCATTTTTATTTGCTTGTTTACCTTCAAATTTATTTACTTGGTTCAACTACAAACTATTAGTCGAAAATTAAAGAAAAACAAAACAAAAATTACGTACAAAGGTAAGTCACGCACAAATCGACTCGGAAGTAACAGCGAAAGTAAAACCGCAAAGCGAATAAAAAAAAAGGATTCAATCTTTTGCTGCCGCCGAAGTAAACCCTACTCTGCTGCACCTACAACTTACATACAAATTTACAAACGTACGCATATGTACATCACAGCACAGGAAGCACTAAAATGTGCATTAATAGAAATTCAACTTCAAACCATCGTTCAAGCAATAATTCCTACAATACAGAATCGTTTTATTATTGCAACATTTTTTATTTTATTTTATCGAATCGAACAGATTTTATTTGTATAGTAATAAAAAGGATACCAAACGGAAGCGGATGTACATATGTATACATATTTATACATAACAACTCCATGCGTTTGTAGACAAAACCATCTCATCTATTCTCTTATCTATCCTTCAACATAAAACTGTCCATGCTCGAATATATATACATAGGTATGTACATATACTTACATGTACATATTTATGGATAAAAATTTCGTCCAGCTGAATTTGTGGTGAATTTCGCTTGATTTTAGTAAAGACGCAAACCCATGCGAGAAGCAGTGTGGCTGTTTTATATATTATGAAGTGTGATGTTTTGGGAGCCCTTAAAATTTAGTTTTCATAAAAAAATAAAAAATTCAATTTCAACTGAAAAAATAAATGTTTTGTTCGTTGAATTCGGACATGAAAAACAAACGTATTCGCAATATTTGTTGCTATGAAATCACAAAATGGTTTTAAACGAGTTTATAATAAATGTGAATTACAAACCTAATTTCACTTGTTTGTATAAGAACATAGCTATGAAACGAAAACACGAAAAATTCAAGTTATTGTTTCTACAGAGTGAAGAAATTCACTTGGATGTACATAAATATATATAGAGTAAGATTTTTGGAGAGACGTTTTTTATATTGGGTTTTTAAAGGGCCGCGCACACGGATATGAAAAGAAGTGAATCGTATTCATGAAATTTTATTCTTAAATGAAATTTTAATCCAGAACCCCCCGTGAGCTGAGTGCTGCACACGGCCCTGAGTTTGAAGGTTATTTTTATAATTTTGTGTTTTATGGTCGCAAAGGGGGATAGTAATAAAAAACTACTATTGTGGTAGTTCGGCAGCACTGGCGATAAGAACAAATGGTGAGTTACAATCACAATTAGAGCTTGCAATAGAGGAAGAGCGAATATAAAACAGCGAAAGGATAAGAATAAATATACATATATAGACCACCTCTGCTCAACGCAAATACTGAGAGATGTAAGTATGTATGTTTGCATGTTTTTATGTTAAAGAGAAGAATAGCGTTTATCACAGCGTTGTACGAAAGTACTCGTACCTAGCTACCAAGTGGTACGTACATAACTATCAAGCGGAACGTGCGGCAATAACATTGCTGAGTTTCATTTCAATTCCAATTTTATGTACTCGTATTTTGTGCTTTTTTTATGTGTGTACAATATACATATGTACATAGTACCTATGTGTATATGAACGTCTTATGTAAAAAAGAATACCGGAAAAGAATATTAGAGCGAGTTGCAAGCACTCGATCGGCGACATAGCTATACGTAACATCCCGAAGTGCGTCAATAACGAAGATTGAAAATCTAATAAATGATTACCCGTTTTTGGTTAAATTATTACTTAAGTTCCTAAAAAAATATTCTTCGCGTTATTGGGACAACTCAATCCGCAAATATAAAAATAGTCTTAATCAGTTTTTGCGTTATAAGCGTGTGTTCAATATTAAAATATATAATTTGCATCAACTTGCTTTTGTTGTACATTTATTGAATTTCAAAAATATTGACAGCTGGGACGAGATACTACTAAGTAAAAATATCCCTTGAATATTTTACTAGTACTATGTTCATTGATGCCTAAACAATCCCTCTTTCTACAGTTATTACATAAAAACACAAAGGCGAAAACTAATTGGTTTGTACTTGTAGGTTAGAGTGATGAAAACATCTTTTTCTGTGATGGGTGGTACATTCAATAAACTCTTCTTTAACGAACGAAAGTTTCAGTCAACCAACAACGAAAACCCAATTAATCCCGATTAATAAAATCAAGCAAACCGTATACCATTTGACAGTTTCATTAGAGCAGAAGTCTTTCACATGCTATTACCTTGAAAGCAAAATAGACAATGAGACAAAGCTTTAATAAAAGTTTCCAAACTATTACCTACAGATTTATGTCATTGATTTCTAAATGTCTAATGCTTTCTTTAAACAATCGTCGTTGGTGCAAATCAATAAAAAGTTTGCATCGTCTCAATGGCGGCAAATTAATAATCTTAATTAAAACCTTCCATTGCTTACACATTTTTTTGTAGTATTTCTTCCAAATATTGGGTTCCTCCTACAGCTTGTTTTTCAACTTCAATGTGATGTATCGTAGCTTTGATTTTGTAAAGGTAGACAAACAGGCTCGTGCGATCCGCGCAGTCACTTGAGTTCTCCAACCTCATCAAACAGTCACACGCAACGCTACACTTTTTTTTAGTTCGCGTTAATGGCTCAAACTAATGTGAAAAAATTTAAAATTTAATTAAACAGGTCCCAAATCAGAGATATTTTTTATTATCTGCCGTTTTTTGTTTTCTATTTTACGATTTTTCTATATCATGGCTTTGCAGTCTACCGCGTCTTTTCTCATCTGCGCAACCGTCTTGAAATTTATTGTAAAGTTATTATTGTTCGCTGCTCTCATCTCATCATCCCAGCAATCGTAATTATGTACTGCTTGCTGCCTGCTGTGGCCAAGGTTGGACAAGGCTCTAAGCTGGTGTCAGACAGTGCCACAGCCAAATGGTATCGGCGTTGACAAAGCTCTAAATGACTTTACCTAATTCTCTAAGCTAAAGCTATAGTATTTGACTTTTTTTATAACTTTGTAGTTTCTTTTCGGTTGATTTGAGTCATAAAATATACTAATATGATAACAGTTGACAACGCTAACCAAATTGAACAGTGGTACGTTTTGAGTTAAAAAAGTGTATAAAAAATACACAGCAATTGTAATGGTTTGCTGAGCGTACCTGTATTTAGTTGGAAAAACTTAAAAAGTCACTGGAGCTGCAAAGAAAGAAAGAAAATAGCTGATAAAAATGTTCGCAAGTATGAGCTTAGGGGAATCAATTGAAATAAAGTAGCTTCTACATTGTTCAATTCGTTTCAAGCGGTTTAATTGCATATAACCGTTCATATATTTTTCTCTTATTTATTGTTCTCAGGAAGTATAAACCAATGTTAAAATTACAAATTGCAATTTGAAGAACGTGAATATTTATGGATTTACGGCCGTGCTGGTTAAGACCATCCGTCAGATAAGTAAGCGCAGAATAGTAAGCTGAATTGTAGCTAAACACCATTAATTTTAACCAGAGATGGTGCAAATGTTTCCGTTGGTCTTATTCTTGGCGGAATAATAATTTCTTCAAGATTTGTGTTCAACTGATTTGGAAAATTAAATATTGAAGTAATACAATAAGCAAATAAAGTTTTATGTTAATTTTACCCAAGTTGGTTAGTGTGAGAGTTTCCGTCGATTTTTTAGAATTTTTTTTTGACAAGGGTGTTGCAAATCCTTGCCACGTGAACCTTTCACAATCTATCTATATATATAAAACAGGATGTGTGTAATGCGAAGTTTAGGTGTCCGTTTCAATCTTAACATTAAATACGTGTACAGCAGAGTTCAAAAAGTATTTCATATACTACCAGTAAATTTTGGACTGGTCGAAGTTCGCCAGGTCTTCTAGTATTCTACTAAAATTCAATTGGCTATAAAACTACATAATCAAAAAAAATGCAACACTTCTTAGAAAAAAGTTGAATGTTTTTTTAGTTTCCTAAGAAGTGCTTAACTTGGATTTATATAGTTTATGTTAGACAACGAATTAATTTTAAATTGAAAATTCTTAAAACTAAATAAATGAATATAAGTGGCAAACTATGTAATTTTAAATTTGGTTGCAAATATAGGGCAGAGCTTGCAATTTGTTTTTATAAAATAATAAAATGTATAACAATTTGGAGCTTACACTACACAGTCCTAGTCGAATTGCGTCCTATAAAATTAAAAAGAAATTTCATTTTTAAATTGTGAAATAAATAAACCAAGCAAAATTCTTTTTTTGTCAAAATTTAAAGATTTGGCATAGTAAAAAGTCTTCCGCTATTTCCATGTAAGAAATTTTCGTTTTTCGAGTCAGAGCTAAAGTAAGATTATCATTTAAATGGAATAGAAAAATCTTAGAGATCTTAAAGTTTGTTTAGTTTTTCTGCGAAACACAGCTTCCACACACTTTCAAATATAAGAGCGTAAAGACTGCTCTTGCTTTTATTTGCGTAAGAGTTAAAACAGTTAGAAACATGAAATCCCAAGCATACAACACCTATATTTTTCAATTCAAGATGTTAATTTAAATACATAACTACAAAATTTTCTTATAAGTGATTAAAGGTTTGTTTGGTACAAATCCAATTATTTCACAACAAAAATATATGGCTGCGTCTGACGGAAAATTGACAAGTTTAATTTTTGCAGTACCTTTTTTAATAGTTTTATTTCCTAAACTTGTAACTGTTATAAAAGCTATAACAGAATATGCCACTAAGTTTTTCATACCAAAATTAGATACTGGGGCAACTTATTAATGAGCTATAAAATATATAATGACTATTTATACAATATGTATATGGGCTTATAAATTTAGTTTTAAGATTCATTTAAATATTTAAATGGAGAAGTGTTTACACATAATTAAAGAAAAATAATTTATCACGCTTCTTCAACAGAGTAAAAATCACACATAGATCAAGGTAAAGAAGTGTTTTAATTTATTTTAAAAAATTTGACTCAATAATAAAATTTGCTTAAACAAATAATATATGTAGGGGAGAGTAGGTTAAAACGGGTTACCTTGACTATTTCCCGCATACAAATTTTTGAAAGCAACAAAAACATTTGTCTATTAGTTATCGAAGAACTGTTATGTGTTTGGAAAAGAAATATATATATTTACATTGAAAGAAAGTGATGATTTTCGAGGTATCGAAAAATGTTCGCGTAAAACCGGATACCCCCAAGTATAAAGCAAAAAATCATTTTATTCGCAAAGTTTACAATGTCTTGAACAGTATTTACTACTTTTTCTTTTTTGGGATATTCTTATAATTTACCAAAATTTGCCTGATTCCACAAATTCTGCGATTCTTTCGATTTTAAAACGAAAACTCATGATTTTTGAAAAAACCCCATATTAGTAGTTTTACAAATGACATATGTATGTAAAGTTTATATCAATATGCTATCAATGATCTGGCGTTAATCCACGTAGATAGTATGAAAATAACGTACAATTGAGTAAAACCACAAATAAGATGGAGATATCGGGTACCCCGTTTTACCCTACGCGTGGGTACCCCGTTTTACCCGACTAGATCAATTTTCACTAAATAATAAATAATTAATTATGAACTTAACCTAACTGAGCGATCATGACCTCAAGTTACGTTTAATAGAATATATATTCCCACGTAATACTTACTTTTTTTCGTTTCATGAAAGTCGTAGAATCCTACGACAAAGGTTGATGCCGAAATGTCAACCTTCTGAGACTAAACAGCCGTTAAGTGCTCTGTACTTAGTCTAATTGCTCAATTTATTTATTTATTTTATTGATTTATTATTACGGCTTTTTAGACCTAAATTTTACAACTATACAATCACTTAATTAATTTCTTCTAAATTTGTACACCATAAAACAGCAAACTGTAAACAAACAAAAGTTATAAGTAATTACAATTTTAAAGTAATATTAAAAATATATTATTACTGCACAGTTTCATGATACCAACACAGGCAACAAGTACATCTAGTATTAAGTAGATGGCAGCACGTTTTCCCCCAAAACAGGGTAGTACCCCGTTTTACCCTACTCTCCCCTATAACTTGTATTAGTAAAGTATTGTTTTCACAAACATGCTCACGAATGAATATTATTAAATAACAAAATATATTATTAATATAAAGGTTTTATACAAAGATCTGTACGTCTGCAAAGTTTATATATTTTTACCAGTAGTGAGTTTGGTTTTTTCCTTATAACATGTGTTTTGATTTTATCTAAAATATTTTAAAAGTATGGAAACAGAACTTTTCATTCAAACATCGCAAAATCTTAATTCCAAAAAGTTAGTTGGTGTTTTCAGGTCTATCGACAGTGATTTGCAAACCAATATCTCGTTTGAAAACTAAATCAAATCGAATTTCTAATATTTTGAACTGCTAGGAACTGTTATGTATTTTACACACTTAAAAGTAAAAACTTTTTAAGAGAACAAAGATATTAAACATTATACAGTACCCAAATTATAGCTTATAAGCAAACGGTGAAGTAAAAAACTTGATTTAGTGAAAACAAAAAAAATCAAAACTGAAAAACCATAAAAATTCGAAGACAATAAAATATAGATAATATAAAACATTTAAAGTTATTGTTGTTAGCTAACATTGTACCGATGGGATGGCTTGTTAGCTCGTTAGTTGATTATATGAAACCACAACCTACAAACATACAGACATACGCACTTAAATATACAATCCGGACCGCCAAGTTAAAACCAAACAACAAACATAAAAAAAGAATTTAAGAAAATTAAACTCAAAACTTAAGCGGCGCCTCGCAAATGTCACCGCACACTCGTTCAATTTTATCAGTGTAAGCACCTTCAGCGCCATAGTCAAACTTGACCACCTGTTGGCATAAATACAAGCAAGCAACAAATATGTATGTATGAATGTATGTACAGGGTGGCGCAAGAATCGTGCTACAAAAGCTAAACGTAATCACTTTTTTTCTGTGGAAGTAATCGGCTTCCTTTTTTTATTTGGCAGGTTATTACCGGCTTGTGATAAAAAGAGGATTTGGATAGTGCAACGGTACCATGCTTTGCAGTCCGTCAAACTTATCTGCGCAACTTATAGTTAGCAGAGGGTCATTACAATGGATAATTCATGATGTTTTAAACCTGTTTGCCTATTCGCCTGGAATTTTGCAAAAAAAATGGTTGAAATGCCCGAAGAGGACACTAACTTCATAAATTGCCTGTTTATGTCTGATGAGGCCCATTTTGATCTAAAAGGCAATAAAGTGAATCAAATCCAGAAATAATCCATGAGACGGAACTTCACCCAGAACGAGTCACTGTATGGTGCATCGGTGCATTGTCGGGCCATACTTCTTTGAAGAAAATGGTGTAACAGAAACTGTCAATGGGCACCGTTATTTAAAGATAATGAAGGAGTTTATTTACCCATAACTACGCCGAAGATGTATCCCTTTCAATAGCGTTTGGCTCCAGCGAGATGGAGCAACTCCACACATAGTCAGGCCGGTTATTGCGGGGCTCCAACGAAAATTTCAAAACAAATTAATACGCCGAAACTCCTCTTTCCGCTGGCCCGTAAGGTCACCTGACCTTAATACAACAGACTTTTTTTAATGGGGTTATGTCAAGCAAGAGGTGTACAATACAAAACCAAGAAATTTGACTGAATTTAAAGTGTCCATTAAATCGATAATTGAGGCAATTCCGACTTTATCCCTTCAGGCCGCAATGAATAATTTTCTAATAAGGTGTCGCATATACGTGGCTGAGCATGGTGTTCATTTACGGTGTGTCATCTTTAGAAAATAATTAATTAGATAAAATAAAATAAAATTTTATATATAGTAATAATTTTTTTTTTGCATTTTTTAAATTTCCGTTACATGGAAGTTGGACGTGGTTATGGTCCGATTTCAAAAATTATTGACAGTGATGCTAGTGATATCAAAGACAATATGTTCACCAAATTTAGTGGCGATACCTTTCATCGTTATTGAGATACCTACAGACGTTTCTTTATAAGTGGGCGTGGTAACGCCCATTTTTCAAAATTTCATAAAAATCAAGTTTCTTAATTAAATATCTCTCTAAATATCAAATTTTAATTACTATGTTCCAATAGAAATGCATTTTAAACATTTCCGTTCTGTGGGAGGTGGGCGTGGTTATGGTCGGATTTTAAAAGTTTTTAACGATGATAACAGCGATATTGAGGAAAATATGTCCACCAAATTTTGTGATGATACCTAATACTGTTATTAAGATACAGAGATTGATTCCTAAGTGGGCGTGGCAGCGCCCATTTTTCAAAACTACGTAAATACCTAATTTCTTAGTTCAAACTCGATCCAAATACCAAATTTCACTCAATTTACTTTTATGGATACCGAAAAAACGGAGTTTATGCATTTTTCAAAAACTTCCGTTATATGGGAGGTGGGCGTGGTTATTGACCGATCTTGACCATTTTCAATACCTGCCCTGTCCAAAGAAAAATATATGCACCAAATTTCATTGAGATATCTCAATTTTTACTCCAGTTATTGTAACCAAGGACAGACGGACGGACAGACAGTCAGGGCTAAATCGATTTCTCTTTTCATTCTGATCATTTTAGTATATATATGTCTATATCTATCTCGATTATTTTATGCTGTTACAAACAACAGTTATGCGAACAAAGTTATAATACGCTTGTGTACAAGTACGCAAGTTTTAAGTTCTTATTGTGGCACAATTGGTGCACCATCCTGTATGTATGATCATGTGTATGTATGTATGTATGTATGTATGTATGTATATCCGGGCGCTATATTTGATGCTTATCGGTGGAGCGAGCGCATACACTACAACTTTCGATGCGTAAATTGATGGTTTGGAATGGCTGCGAATGACAAACTTCATTTTTTCTTGGCTTTCTCAAATTTCATTTCGTTACATACAGGTGCATGTATGTAAATATGTACATACATATGTATGCACATATTTTTTTTTATTTTGCTTTTTTAATCTAAAATTCAAAATACGAATTCGGACACAATGAACGTACTAAATAATCAATGGAAACAGTTATGTTGAAAAGTTTATTGTCTGAGATAAATATACGATATTCTATTCACGTTTCAATGGACACGACAAATCTGCCGATTTCATTTATTGCGTCTTTTTTAGTCAAAAATACTTGTGGTCATTTAAAAGTAAATTCAAAATAAAATGCCCTTCAAGGCCGCACCTTTCTATCTTACACAAACTCTAATACATATATGTATGTACACATGAACATCTGTATGTACATACACGTATTTTTTATGTCTTCGATTACATTGCATTGAGTGCCTTTGGCTGTGCGGACACTGCGCCTGGTCACGATGTGCATACGAAATTCTGTCGAAGCATAATTTATGACCAAAACCATTCAAACTAATAGATTGTCCAACCTAATTGAATTTCATTGATTTTTCATAATATTTGCAAAAAGTCACCTATTAAACACAAATTTATATTGCTTATAATTATATTAATAATTATTTATAAATATAATTCTAACACTAAGTGTGAGAGAGTACGCAATCAGCTTGTCTAGAGGATAGGATAACCCCGCTATATGACTTCAGAAGAAGCTTTGAGCAGCTTTGCAAACCATCCGCAAGACATAAACTCCATGGTGGAAAGAAGATTTTAAAATTTCTGAATCACTTATTTTAATCAGAGCTCGGGGTCTTAATGCTCTGCCGGTATACGTATTTCAAACATTGTTTTGGTGATTTTTAGTGATAGGTTTTTTTTTAAAATTTTTAAGATTTAAGAAGCTGCATTATTTTCATTATTTTTCAAAGTGAAAAACCAAATGTTGATACAATCACAAGTTATAGACTGCACTTTTAACATTGCACCGATGTTAAAGAATTCAAAAATGTATAGAAAGAACCGGCAAGTTTTTTAACCGTAGTGCTTTACGTACTGAACTTTATCAAAGACTAACTTAAAATATGATATTTAAATACTGAAGGATTTGTTAAATTTAATGAAATCCAAACATTTACAACGAACTGTTATTGATTTGATCTCGCTTAAAATGTTTATTATAAAGAAGTTGAAATAAATTTAATGTAGAATTATAAATTGGTACACAAAATGTAATATGATAACTATACAATCTGAATGGATCAAGCTTTTGTAATTTTACTTTTTTCTAAAACGTATAAAATATTGAAAGAAATAAATGCTTTCAAAGAAATTCTAGGAATAAATACATACGAGTGGCCGCTGTGGTCGAGTGCGGGCACACCACAAATAATATATTTTTTGGTTGCTTTCGCTTTTAAATATTCATAACAAAAATAATTATTGTTCGGAATTTCTTGTACAAAACTCACGGCTTAAAAACACTCACAATAAATTTGCTATTCAACAAAAAATAATAAAATTAGCAAAATATCAGAGAAAAATGTTGCGGAAAACTATAGATATTCAAAATATATATGTACGTCCGAAGCATGAAGCTGCTTATGCCAAAAAAATCCTTCATTGAGACCTGCGCTAATCTATATGATATGAGAGTTTTCAGACGGAAATTTTCCCCTGAGGTGTAAACCAGATTGCTGCAAATTTTGTTTTGTGACCAAACTTGAGATTTCAATACTGATTGTTTTTATGCTTCGATTTAAAATGTTTGAAATTCTTAACTAAACCCATAGATTTAATCGGCGCTGCAGAAAGAATTGTGTGTGTTTTGTAATGGTTGATATAAAAGTTGATTACATTGATTACATTACAAATTGGTAGTGGAGAATCTTATTTTATATATAACACAGTTATATCTCATATTTTTTAAATAATAAATATTCTCTTTTATTATCATGAATATTTTATTTGAATGTATGTAAATTCCTATGCATTAACGAATTGTTCAGTTCACTTTATGGTCTGAAGTGATAACGAGCTTTAAGGCAACTTTCCATGAAAGCGCTATATAATTCAGATATTCTAAAATAATGCTTAATATTCCCATTAATAGCGATTTTAGATTTTTTGCGGGGATCTTAAATTTTTTTTGAAATATTTAATAAAAATTAATATTAATAATTCGTTTATCTTTAATCTTCTCCAAAGCTTCTTAACAACAATAATGTTTAAACACTTCAAGTTCTTATAAAAAACAAAAAACATTGACTCTATGGAATCCCGGTATCTCGGTTTTGCAGTAAAAAATGTCGAAATTGCGTCAATATAATTATTCCGAATAATGGCATTCCTAATCCGGAGGAAGGCTGCATTCCTGAAAGGCCTAAATTAAGTTGAATAAAAAATACTTCCTATCCTATAATTAAAAATCGATATACATATAATGATTTATTTTTACTCATAAACGCGGTTAAAAGCGCCGCAGCAACAAAATAAGTTGAAACTAAAATAAATATGGATTTGGAATTGAGATTTCTAGCAATTGTCTGGTGGCTTACAGTCATGGCTTCGATATAAATGCATACGAAACGCCTACAATGCTATGCTTTCTTTCATTGCTAGAATATCTAAAAATACCCAACAAACATAATAATCGTTGCTTAACGTGTTTGATTTTGATGAATTCAATTACTTTTACTCTATTTCTGATTTTCTTGATACATAATTTATTTAGCGCACTTTTTGCGAATTAGGTGTGTTTTTCATTTGCACTTGAACATTTATTCCTAATTAACATTCCATGTTTATTAGGTATTGGTAATCATTAAAATGCTTGATTCAAAGAAGTATATATATTTTATATAAAGTGCTTTCAATTAAGTTTGTAATTACAAATTATAAAAGCATTGAGTCTGGAACTCTTGCTTCGAAAATGCAGCACTTATTTATTGGTATTAAGCTGCCATATTTTTTTATTCATTCATGAAAAATTTTATTTTTTCGATGCCACATTCGAAAAGTTTAAATTTGGAAAACATATGTCTGGTTGATGAGTCGTAGTACAAGTCATCGGTAGGCAGAAATCTTCTCGTCGCTCAAATTTTCATACACTTACAATAACTTCAAGTTGACATTTGTTCTAACTGATTTTGATCTGTAATCTAGAAACCAGCCGGTACATTTGTAAAACGATGGTCAAAAGAATTGAATGACCCAATGCTCTCAATAATTAATACTTACATACATATATATTACTATTCGATCAGCT
The DNA here is from genome assembly GCA_963971545.1 of Philophylla caesio. Lineage (NCBI taxonomy): Eukaryota > Metazoa > Arthropoda > Insecta > Diptera > Tephritidae > Philophylla > Philophylla caesio. Next base: position 63,507,850 of record OZ020608.1, on the reverse strand, counting down.
GATGAGCATTAGTTCTGTAGCTGAACAGTTAATAAAAATGTGCATACAAGTTTTTTCTACATTTTTGCATGTTGGGTACAAGCATATATTTTTAAAATAAAAAATATGTTATATTGAAGTTTTATAGACTCCCTTCGGCAGTGGGTGGGCGCTTTGTAAGACTGAGGTCATGAACAAGTGTCAAGCGTACGCAAGCCTGGAATGGCTTCGTACAGTGGGCGTATAAGAATAAATGTATTGCAGCATGGTATTCGCATACATAGTTCAACGTGCTTCAAGTTAGTATATTTGCTATGGGCATATTTTCCATGTACTCTGTGCTTGTTTTTATATTTTTTATGTTTTTCATATTAAAAATAGGCGTAGTAGTCGATAAATTAATGGTACATAGTACGGTTGCTTCACAAAATTACACTTATAGAAATCGATTTCAATGCGCAAGAAGTCTTTTTTTAATAAATGTTTGTAAAATATTTTTAGTTGTAGGAATTGAAATACTGAGCCGTAATAAAAGACTTAAGAAACAAACTTGCTGTAAATTCTCTTGTTAATAAGTTTGAAAGTTCTCAGAACGTTTGAACTCTAAAAACGAATTTTAAGAATTCCAAAGCATAAAAATGCATTTATTAACTAGCATAGAGACATATCAGCGTTTGATTTCATGGGCGGGCTTCGTTGAGGGTTGCCAAATCGTTTTGTCACGTAAATGAAATGCTATTAAAACGTTATGGTTTCGAGCACAAAACACAGAGACAGGCAACATTTGAAATACCAACAGCAAAACAATACAAATAAGAAGCTTTTAAAAACAAATCGACTTTTTTTTTATTCACCTGCTTGTCGAGTTGCGTGATTTTTACGTAAAATTCTTCAGTAGCTCTTCAGTGGCTTACTTATTGCCAGGTATTTTCAATTCTTTCATATACTCGAAGTATTTTATTTTCCTCGGTTTTTACTACTTGCAAGCATGTGTCTTCATTGAAATTGTTGTTCCTTTTATATATTTCTTCTTCAATGGCCACCAGTTATTTTACGCTCTACGCTGCAGTTCGTGAGCAGTATTTCTAATTGTACAACGAGTCAATACTATTCGCTAGCAATTTCAGCTATATCCATCGTCGCAGCCATCACCTCAACGCCATTCAAAAACTAACGGGGGCGGTGGGTTGTGCGGTATTGGGGTTCAACAAGCCCTCGCCCCCAAATCAAACCGTGAAACAGCTAAAAATTAAACCAAACAAATACTCGTATACAATTATGTTAATAATTATCACAAATTTGTCGAAATGTTACCGAAATATTACGGCGGCACAAAATAAAAAATGTGCACTTATCTTTTATGTGATTTAGTGATGATGGTCAACGTGGCCGAGTGTAAGGCGATGCGCGGTGTAACTCGGTATGCCGCTGAGGTACCAGGTGGTAATATCAGTAAAAATTCATTGAAAAAGTTGTTTCTTATATCGCTCTTCTCTAGGCAAGAAATATTATAACTTCGAGTGTTTTTGTGCCTTGAAAAACTTCTCATGAAAATCATATGTCGTTCGGGATATATTCACAAAATCTGAAATTTGTGTGCAAATCATCCAAACCTCAATGGTTTATCAACATTGATAGTTCGTATAACTAGTTTTCCTAATACTTTTATTTATACAAAGGTAAAACTGAATCTTTAATACTCTAAGGGACATCGCATGATCACCCTTACCACTAAACAGATGTCAGCGGTTAACGCAAAAGCATAAATATACTGATGCGTTATCTGTATCGGAAGATTCCTAAAATCTTTGAATTGACACAACTACGTAAATTTTCTCCTTTCATATTAGTCATTATCCATATATTATAAAGCCAAATATATAAATAGCTTACTTGTTGCTTGTTGTCATATCATTGTTTCTATGTTTGATAAACTTAAACTTGTACTAGATCTTTTTAAAGTGAAAAATTACTGTCATACAGTATAATTTGTTTCAATTCATATTAGCAAATAAAAGAGCAATGTGGAGTAATTTGGAAAAAAAATATAAAGATCCAAAATCTATCAGCTGATAAAGAGACGGACTACTCGCGTTGGAAGATTTCGATAACATGGTACGTCCAGTGCACAACAATTCAACAATAAAAACGGCATGTAATACCTGAACCAGAGAGAAAATGGAATAAAGGCCTTTGCCACTGTCTACAAAAAATCTTTCAGCCATTCCCAAGCTGCAGGAGTTTTAAAGCGACGATACTTGCTCAAAGTTCGATGCAAATTCACTACTTTACAACACTCGACGGCAAATCAAATTTTCTCAAATTGTGCACATAATCGAAGAGGCGTTGAAACAAATGAAATTCTACTTAGCAATATTTTGAAGGCTTAATTTTCAAACTAAAGTTCATGTTTCTTTGGCAATAGAAAAGCATGGTTGTGTCATATTTTATTATTATTGTTGTTGGGGAGATAGCACTGCGACCTTGAGGTCTATTGTGCCCCCTACTTAGATTAAAGAATTACCTTTAGTCCAACCTCCGAGATAAATCTTAGTATTGAACCGAAGTCTCTGGAAGTTATCCCATCGTCCGTAATCAGATATTCGCTTAGACATTTTTGGCGTTTATTCGTTAATGCTGGGCACTTCTCGAGGACGTGTTTAGAAGTTTCTGTATCATACCTTAATGATCGATATTTCTGATCTGCATTAAATCATGATAACTGCGATCCCTTTCGAGACACAAACACAGCCAATTATTTAGATATAACACTCGATGTCAAGGTGAAGTAGTGTGTTCTTTCTACTTCACCTTGACAAATAAATATCTGAAAACTAAGATCATGTATGAAAACTTGAAGAACCTTATTGGCAGAAGTTAATTTAAAATCAAATGATTTTAAAGTATGGACGTTTGATTTCCAATTAAAAATAATTAGAAACATTGCAAAACGTGCCCTAATAAGTAAGAAATGAAGAACTGTTCAAGCGGTGTTCAAAAAATAAGATGCTATTTTAAATCTCCTGGGCTATGTACATACATCCAAGTTTCAAAATTTTTCATTCACTCGAGAAAGTATCATTTCGCAAAGCTTAAGAGACACACGAAACGACATATATTTGCAACGATTAAGCATATAATGACTGAATCGTTGGAAGAACACAAGCGTAGGCATAGGTGTTTTATATCTGACGGGGATGAACATAGATTAATGAATAAAAAGTTAAAAAAACGAACAATGTCTAATGCTAAAAAACTCGTCAAAACTGAAGCTTATATCATATAATTACACTAAAAGGCTAAGAAGAACAAAGCCAGGAGAATTAGTGGCAAATATTCGTAAATAAGATTTTTATTACAAAAGTATTGTTTCTAAGCAATGTCGTTGAAATCGACGTTCGAATCTCAGTCAAGGCTTCTCATAAAATATATCTGCCGTTCGGAGTCGGCTAAATAGTGTATGCGAAATCCGAAAATTTTATTTCAAACAAAAAATTAATATTTCTGAAACATACCTCTTAAAAACATAATTTTCTAAACTTACGAAGTTATTTAAAGACCCAATAAATACGCTTGTTAGAGTAAGTTAACAAATAAATAATAAAAAGGAAAATTTGCATCTATGCACATAATAATGTATGAAGATATCGTTCCCGTCACTGGATATATAATTATTCGTATCATTAATGGTGTTTGTTTGCTGCTACTGTTAAATAACACCGTGATTATTTTTTTGGCGCTAAACGCATTAAAGTAAATTTAAAAAAATCTGAAACAGGCACCGGAGAGAAAACGCATCTCTTTATTGGTTTACAATTGAATGTGTGCTAAAGACGAGCCAATACAAAAAACTACAAAAGAAATAATATGTAATTATATATTTACCCCCAAAAATTTCTTGCTAATAATAAATACTTTTAGCCACATTAAATAACAAAAACACTCGAGCAAGATTTCAAAAATGGAACGCACTTAGAGGCGGAATATAAAGAAAATGAAATGCGCTGCATTGAAACGCAACGGAACTGCGACAGTGAGCAATTGAAATCAAAACGCTTAACAATTCTGAGCACGTCTTGCAGTTTATTAAAATAACTTTAGAGCATTGCGCGTCCATCCGCCTGTCTGTCCACCCAGCACAATGTTTATACGCGAGCATGTGCCAATGTGTGTCTGTCCGCATCGCACTTGTCCGTTTGCCATTGGGTTTATGGCGGTGCGTCCTCCATTCAGTATTTATGTAAGCTGGCACATAAGCACCAGCACTTGCTCTAGCGGCGACAAACTCATTTGCGCATTGCTCACCGCTTTAGTGTTTTTACGGCGGTACGTTGTTGTTTTTCCATTGTTCATTTTTAATATTTAATGTTCTCCACAAAAATTAGTTTAATCACAAAAATGGCCAATAGCTGCGGCCTGTTCAATGGCAAAACAGACTGCAAAGCTGTACCCCCACACCACCCGAATAGCAACAGCCGCGACCCTGAATAGGTCCACTAACATTGTATGTTTGCAGGTTGTTGCTATTATTATTATTATTGTTTTATTTGTTGGTGTTGTCCACTGCTGCTGCTGCTACCTGTTTTGCGCATTCCACAGTCCGAAACGCGTCATTTTTATAGGCCTTACGACACTGCCTTCTCCTTCTCCTTTCCCTTCGCACTTGTCGCCGTCACCGTTAAGTTTTGTCTGCAAACGTGCATGCCTTCGTCCGCATCACATATCCGTGTGCACAACAACAGCTCTCGTCCGTCCCGCTGAGTAGACTTAACCAAGAGACTTCAATTAAAACCTTTAAACAATATCACGTACCATGAATAGCTTTTAAAAAGTTGCTACCCGATTGGTCGATGTTTGGTGTACTGCTGCGTCTGCCAAAGAAAAATATACATATACTCGTACTAATACATATGTACATACATACATGCCAGCACATGCGCACAAAGTAATCAATACGTTGCGCGCGCATGAGTACGAGCGATTTGTATGATATCAACACCAGCGAACTAAAATGGGGTGCTTGATTTAAGAGGCTAGTGATGTTGATTCCGTCACTGCTTAGAGGGTTGGCTTTGGATCGCAATCAATGATAATATGCTAAGAAACTCCTGAGAATGCTGTCATAATTTGATTTTATTACATAACATTTTCCTATAGTGACACTTTCACAAAATGTACATCGAAGGTGTCTAAAATAATTGTTGGATATTTCACAACACTAAGATAGAAATAAAATTATCAAAATGTAATATTAAAATAATAATATGAATTTCATTTTCTTAAATTAATATTTGGAACTCCATTCCAGCTGGTATGAAGAATATTATGAACCAGGGGCTGGATTCTGTAACGGTAAGTTTCAAATGTACACTGAAAACGGCGTGCACTGGCATTTTGCGATTCAGCAAGTGTAAAAATGAGTTTTAACTATAACAAGTAAGAAAAGCTAAAAAGGGCGGTGCCCATCATTTCATAAGAACCCCGTTTCTTTGTTTCAAATCGCTGCTAGTATTAAACTTTAGTCAATTTCTTCCAATAAATACTAAAAAACGAAGTCTTTTGCATTTTTGAAAATTTCCGTTATATGGAAGTTGGGCGTGGTTATTGTCCGATTTCAAAAATTATTGACGATGATGCTAGTGATATCAAAGACAATATGTTCATCAAATTTTGTGGCGATACCTTACATCGTTTTTGAGATACCTACAGACGTTTCTTTATAAGTGGGCGTGGTAACGCCCATTTTTCAAAATTTCATAAAAATCAAGTTTCTTAATTAAATATCTCTCTAAATATCAAATTTTAATTACTATGTTCCAATAGAAATGCATTTTAAACATTTCCGTTCTGTGGGAGGTGGGCGTCGTTATGGTCCGATTTCAAAAGTTTTTAACGATGATAACAGCGATATTGAGGAAAATATGTCCACCAAATTTTGTGATGATACCTAATACTGTTATTAAGATACAGAGATTGATTCCTAAGTGGGCGTGGCAGCGCCCATTTTTCAAAACTACGTAAATACCTAATTTCTTATTCCAAAATTGCTCCAAATATCGAATTTCACTCAATTCGTTTTAATAGATACCGAAAAAATCAAGTTTTTGCATTTTCCAAATCTTTCGTTATATGGGAGGTGGGCGTGGTTATGATCCTTTTTCAAAAATTTTCTGCGGTAATAATAGCGATATCAAGGCAAATATGTACACCAAATACGATAACAAATACTGTTATTGAGATACAGAAAATTTGTCATAATGGGCGTGACAGCGCTCATTTTTCAAAATTTCATAAGTACCTAATTTCTTAGTTCAAAATCGCTCCAAATACCAAATTTTAATTTGCTGTAATAGATACCGAAAAAACGGAGTATATGCATTTTTCAAAAACTTCCATTATATGGGAGGTGGGAGTGGTGATTGACCGATCTTGTCTATTTTCAATACCAACCTACCCTGTCCTAAGGGTAATCTATGTACCAAATTTAATTGAGATATCTCAATTTTTACTCAAATTATCGTCTGCACGGGCGGACGGACGGACGGACAGACAGACATCGCTAAATCGACTTCTCTTTTCATTCTGAACATTTTGGTGTATATATGTCTATATCTATCTTGGTTATAATACCCTTGTGTACAAGTACGCTCGGGTATAAAAATGGTGTGCACTTTGGGTCAAACAAACTCACAGCATTTTACTAGGTCAGTTTTTGATTTTGAGTCCATTTACGTGGACGACTAATTTATCTCAATTTTCAATTCTGAATTTAGCCACGTATAATTTCTTTCTTGAAGATATCTAGCCTTCTGTGACATTTGTTCCACTTTTGAGCTAATTTTACGCAAAAAAAAAGGTAATGTTGGTTTATTTTGTTTTTCTACTTCATCTGAAATTGTACTGTCTTTATTTTTGCCAACAACGTGGTTCCTAACGGCATCAAATTTTATTTTTGTGCATTCTTTTCGCCACATTTCAAACAAATCTACTTTTTTTATACCGAGGTTACCTTTTATACCGAGGTTACCTAAAGAAAAGAGGTATTACACGTAAATCGCACGAAATCGCAATTTGAAATAAATTGCAAATGACACATTATCTATTATTTAAAATACTTTTAAAATTTGAAAGAGGTCTAATGGGTTCAAAATGTAATAGAGCTTACATAAAGTCAAATTTAGAGATAAATTGTACCGATTTAAGGTTATGCAGGCTAATAAGTTATTTACAAGTATAGCGACATATGTATGTACATATACAAAAAAGCCTTTTAATTAAAATTATTTCTACTTACTTGTATCTTTATTTTCCATTTTACACAAATCAATAATTGTTAACACAATTCGAGAAAAACGAACTTGAAATTTACCAAATACTACTGAACTTGCAAGCACATTTGTGTAACAAATTGCATTGGTTGACTTCGACGCACAGCTGTGTAATGGTACTTTATATTTAGCATAAACAAAATTCAGGTGGCTTTTTTTTTAAGTAATTCCAATTCAAAAAAAAACAAGAAAAAATTAAAACGGCACGTTCATTCTTATCACTTTTGCACAGCAAAAGCTGCCATTTGACCTATGTATAGTGAAATGAAATGGAACAAAAAGTAAAAAAAAAGCATCCACAGAACAAACAAGTTATTGATTAAATTTTATGGAGAATAATATTAAATTCGCCAATGATAGGTTTGATATATTTATTTGCATATATGTAACCAAAATTTCTACGTGAAATTTGAATTTTACTGTTAAAGATTTTAAGCAGTTGAAAGCCAAGAATTGGGAGGAATTGTCAAAAGCTCTTAACGGAGTAGGGGGCAGTTAAAAATGCTTCAAAGTAAATATCATATCGGTCGTATAAAAAGTATAGAAATATTATTACATATATGTATTTATTATTATTAAATATATTAAATATATTTATTTTCAAAAAGCCACGTAAAGAATAGAAAAGTCCTAAAAAAGCCGAACTTGGCAGAAGTGGCGTAAACGGTTTGGTGAGGAAAATTGAACCTTCCGATTTTTAAAGGAGGATATGCCGGTACTGAATAGTGGGCAAGAAAATTTTGTGGAGTTGTTGACCGTAACCGAGGTGGCTCATACAGAAAATTTCATCCCAATCTCTTATTTTAACGCACCGAAGAAGAACAATTGGCAGAGCTCGAAATAACAACGGAAGCGATGCCAATGATAAGCGAAGTTGGAGAACGTGACCAAGACATGGATACGCGGCCTTCATCAAAATCCAACAGGAAGAAAGCAACAAAAAGAAAAAGGGGCAGGATTTGGAGAAAAGTTATTGATAGCAAAAAAAATAATAATGGAGGAGAATTTAGCGTTAAAAAAGAGAAGCAAAACCTAAAGCAAAAAGCCAAAAAAATTCTTCACCTTTCCCTCCGCCGGAATCGCAATATAATATAATATCCAATCATTTTGTCTATTATATTCATCAACTTCGCTCTAATAATTGAAGTTCTTCAATAGTAGTTACATTAGATTTGGGCAGCCGTGTTGGGTCAGTTTTCTTTTTCAAGATTTAAAAAATAAGGAACAAATTTAGAAACTCGAATCGACTTATTGCCACTATCAGCAACATTGCCTGTTTTTTTTTGTATTATGGTAACTCTATAGGTTGTGCCACCAACCTTAAATGCCAATCATAAATTTTTATTTGTCCTATTTGTGTTAAAAAGCAATTGAAATATCGGAAATTAAATTATAGGATTGTCATTGCATGGAATTATAGCTGCATGATTGTACTTAAACAAAAATATGCATTTTCATTTATAAGGTGTATATACATACAAGTAGTACAATATGTAATATTAAACGGTGGACAAATGCTTATACTTGCTGCGTCTATGACCACGATGGCGGCGTTTGTTTAATTAGCTTTTTTTTCAACTACGCATTGGCATGCTTGCACAAATGTGCATAAATATGTATTTAAGAATATATATAATTGAGAGGCGCTGGCATTGAATGATTGCTACTGAAAGTGTTTATTTAATGAACATTTTAAGTTAAAATTATTGTATTATTGTCTAAGCACTGCGAAATATTTTTCGATTGCTCACTTTTGTTACGGTTCGTTATTTTATTCGCATGTTTTTGCATTTCATAGTGGGCTTTGGATGCATAGAGTGGCAAACAATTAAATAAAATATATAATATAAACTATATTGTGAGTATACATTTGAATGGAAACATGTAATGAACAACAGCAACAATAATAACAACCGTAACATTAGATATGGCGTTACAAGCACGCGCGCGGGAATAATAGACAGCCATTGTTACCTGCGAAATATTCATTGAATTATTATTTACTTATAGTTGTTGCTATATTTGTTGGAATTTAATGGCCATTGCGCATGCGATCCACAGAACCGCAAAACCATTGAACGGGGAAAACACAGAGGAAGTGTAAGAAAATTTAATAAAAATGAAAAACTTGTATATATTTTACATTAAACAAAACAAAAAAAATTAACAAATAAACAAAGTTTATTCGTTGCCCTTATAATTTACCGACATGGCGTAGATACCAGATGCATTGAGTTTTGTCTACTTACCACGCGGGTGGATGGCGTCACTGCACTGCTCGTTTAATTAAGTAACTTCAAACTAATTCACAGCTCTGAGATATCCCCCCTGCGTTACAATGAATTATTTACGGCTATGTTACTGTTGAGAAAATTACTTTTAGTACAATTATAACTTATTATTTTAACTCATAAATTCATTATTTTTAATTGTGCCAACAATCAACTCGTGCAGGAAAATTATATATGTCAGAGTGTGAATTGAAATATTGAAAAAAAAAATAATAATAGCGCAAAACACTAACAACTGATAATGAAAATGCTGCGGAAATTTGCAACCGATTTCATATACTCGATACATGCACACGACATACATATGTTGTGCTCTTATACTCTACATGCACGAGTATGCAATAAAACAACTAGATAGCAATCATTGCGAGTTTTTTTGTGCATGGCTTTTGTTTAGTGGAAAGTTTCGGGCTTTCTTTTCTATTCATACCAATTGCTTTTTGGCACCTTTTGCTTTTATTTATCTCCATTTAACATTGTCGGCTCAATTTCTTTCCCGCACGAAATCTACACATCTGTTCATGCATTGAAAAAGCCTCAGAAATAGCCGCAGGACTTTCAAACAATTCACAAATTTACAAGTTTAAATTATCAAAACGAGTATCTTTGTTCTGCCAAAAATTTAGTACTTTCACAAAAATGACGTTGATTGTCGAGTGATGAATGAGTTTGCATACAATTATGTTTGTATATATTTATGTACATAAGTACATATGAGTATGGGTATATAAGTATTTACAAATTTATTGATGGACATGAGTGCACTGCTTGTTTGATATACGTCAATTTTAAATAAACAACTTTTTGCATAAATTTAAATTTTACACATGGGTAGATATATTCGTATGAAGGAATATATATAAAACTATATGTTCGTTACAATATAAAGATCCATTGCTTTTGCTAAAACTTTCGGCTTTATATTTTCGCATTTTCGACGGATATCCTTCGAAAGGAGTTTTTTCCCTAGAACCTTTAATGCCATTTTACGTAAACTTCAGTTGAAATGTAAAATATTTTGAAAATTTTGGTCATTAATGAGACATGGTTGTTTGTTAAATTGTATTTGTTCCAATATTTCCAATTTATCCTAAAATGTTTTTTTTTTTTCAAAATTGTATTCAATTAAAGTTTACTGAAGTGCATTTTTGTATTAAAAATTCGAAATATTTGTAAAAATAGTTTTCAACTATTAGTGAAAAGTTATTATGAGCATTATGTTAGTCTTAACTACGTTAAAATTTTAGATAAGAAAATTAAAGATTAAAGTCTTTATAACAATAAAAATAAAAATAAAATGTTTTTTGGTTATAACCTTTTTAATAATCCAATCAAACAAAATTTTACCTACAAAATAATCAAGTTTTTTTAATAAGCAATATGTTTTTGGTTGAGAATAAAGAAAATTACTTTGCTTAGCGTTGTTATTATTTTTTAACTCTCTGTGCTTATTATAGCTAACAAAAATTAAAGTTCAACTTCCAACTAAATATTTATAAAAAATATTTTTCAAAGTTTTAAATCGACATAGAAACCATAAGACATTAACATAGTTAACATACGTTTATATAAACACATACGAGCACATAATAAAAGTCTTTGATCCTTAGCTTTTCTCGTAAAAGTGATTCCCATTCAAAAATTCGTCAGCTTACCTATAAGATTTTTAACTTTTTGGAAATTGTTAATTTTTATTTTGCCTCGTTAGACGAGGGATAAAAACACGTACCAAAAATTCGTGAAATCTTTTTTTGGTATAGTATATTGAAAGTAAAGAAAAAGTTTATAACTTGTTTTATGTTTGCTAAACCCTTGGCGTCATCAGCAGTTGCAATAATAGTTTTCTCGATCAATAAACAGGTAAAAAGATTTTCCTTAGAAACGTCGCTTTCAAAAAAAAAAAAATATTACGAGTTAGTGTACATAGCTGTACAATCATTTAACATTATTTAAATTTCTTACGAACAAATATAAAGGTGGGCTTGTTTGAATTTTTGCCATCATATCATCTTTGTTAGTTCCAAACCGAAACACATACAAGAAAATGAAGTCTTATTCAAATTTACATCAAAATTCATAAATAAATAACTTGTATCTTCGTCAAAGTACTTTGCGATGCTGCATATTACATCGTTTGGATTAGGAACTTGGATTCTGATTTTTTTATTTACTTTATAAAAAATCGAAAAATTCCTTCCTTGTCTCTTTGAAATTTCTTTTCACTTTGTTTATTAGGGATGTCAATTTTGGGCATTTTATTGATCCCGGGATTTTCGAGATCTGAAAACAAAATCCCGGGACAATTCCGGGATACCGAATTTCACTAAGTTTTGATTGGTCATTTTTAATTTGTCAAAAAATGTAAATAAAAGCCCTAAAGGTGTTATCCTCCAACCTGCTGTGGAAAAGCACTGCTGCGCCTCAACACTTAATGGTTGGATTGTCGACAAAAAGTTAAATGCTATCTGTACGACAGGGCCTTTATCGCCTCATTACAAAAACTATCAATTCATTTATATGCCTCTCGATTATTGGACAATTGCGATTTGATCGTTTAAACTTGATACAGTTTATCTTTGAGACTTTCTGCCTTATCCACTCTAATCACCTCGTCGTTAGTTCTATTAACATTGCTTTCATAGTAGGGCTCATTTTCTACTCGAAGAAAAAATGTAAATTAAAAATTAAAAAACAAGAAATTAACTTTTTTCTGCAATTCCGGAATTTGAGTATTTACTGATCCCGGGAATTCGGGATCGCCGGGATCCCGTACATATAAATGCCTTTGGTCCACGAGCAATTTTTTTAATTTCACTTCACATATGTTATATTACATTCGGACATTTCGTATATTTTAAATCGCTTTTAACTTAGAAAAAAATATTTTACAATATTTTTTTTTATTAATTTTGAAAAAGGCACGAACAATTCACTTAATTTTCACAGCAGCCTTTCTTCCGTCTTCCACAAATGTCTTTCTAGTACGATCATGTGTGGCTTTTTTTCACTATTTAAATATTTTCTTTGTACTGAATGAAGATCGGATTGATAACGTTACCACTACTTTCTATAAGTTGTCTTGACTTGTTTTCTTAAATATATACTTCACATTTTAAATAACTAAATTAAATTTGTCAAGATAATAATTTTCAGATAATAAATATGTTCACAGAAATGTTACGTCATTATACAAAAATTTCAGATAATTTTATAAAATTGACGATGTGGAAACGTTCCATGTAGAACTTTGCTTGCAAATAACGTAATTATTTGACTTTAACAGTTTAATTTGCAAAGAGTTTTCTTTCTAGAAAAATCTTGCACACAAAACAGTTATATTTAAAACGTTACATTTTATTTTCTCAGTCTTATGGAAAAGTGCACATTCAAGACGAAAGAGTGCAACGGCAACCAAAACTAATCGAACAGAGTCTACATAAGGATTCCTTAATTTATAAAATTGTTTCAAAGTTAATGTGCTTGACGAATTCGTTAGCCTGTGTGGAGAGAGTATTTTCAGAAAGTGAATTTAAACAAGACTGAGAGAGAAATTTAAAACAGAAAACTTTAAACTGATTTCAATGTAACTTAGAAATTAATGATCGCTTAATACAAATTTAAAGATTTTGGATTTTTAAGCTTAAGGCTTTGTGATAATTGAAATGTAAATTGCAATTTTGATTTTAATATTTTATCTATCTATGTTCGGTCAACTCGTCAATAGTACTTGAGGATATCGACATATAAAAATAATAAAATTGGAATTTACGTATCGATCTTAAATGTATACAATTATATCAGTTGTAAGATTAAAATATGTGCAAATTTAATCTCTTCGTTAAATACATGTAAGCTGAAATTATTTGTTTTAAATAAAATAATTGTGTTGAATTTATATATAATGACATATTAAGTAATTCATACTCGAATCAAAACTAGCGAAATAACGAATTCTCATTACGTATTACATTCCATTGAAAAGTTCAAAAATATATAGCCATTTACGCAGCATTGTTATTAGCAGCAGCTTGCTTTGTAAGGTTTCATTTCCTCCATATTCTCATTCACACATTTTTTTGAACACTTTTTACAACCACTCCAACGTCGCGATGCCTGGCAACTGTTAAAACTGCAGCGGCACGCTTACAGATATCATTCATAACGAAATGAAGAACAGTAATTATCGTTGCAACTGCCGCTTCAGTGACACCAATAAACATCAAAGGATTTTATTATTGGAACATTATTTCGTTTTTATGTAGGTCTCACACTAAATTACTTAAATTATTGCCTTTTTATCGACTGATTTCGTACACTGTTTAACTGGTATCTATACCCGTAAATATAGAAGTGTGAGTGCATATCCTACACTAAATCGAGTTGGTAAAGCCTTAAGATAAGTTATCACAATTTGCAAATTTCCGGTAGAGTTTTGCACTTGCTCTCATGCAAAAAGGATATATCAGTATAGTAAAGACACTATCAGCTCTAGTCGCTTGTGTTACGCACCGCTTAGAGGAAGGCCACTAAGCGAAGTACGTATGTAACTTGTGTCTGTTTTACAATAGGAATCCCATTTGAAACTGAAGATTATTAAAAAAATAGTATCTTCATTCATGCTTCCATACGCTGCATGTGATCGGTAACTCCTTGTAAGTAGCCACTTCTGACTACTATTAAACCCAATTTTACGAGCATGCCGGCATACACGTTTTCATCAAATTTGTTTGTGTACTGGTTGGAGTGTTGCGTTGCCTTATTATTATTCAAAACTCAACACTTCCTTTTGGTGCTTATCGACATCAAAAATCTCAAAATAAAATCAACTCAGTTTTATTTCCCAACCGATGCAAGTATGTTTTCTACTTGCACTGTTAAGGACGTGACTTTCTCAACAACTTTGTAGATTTCGGTGTGTGTTTTTGCTTATATGTATATAAGAGAATAAGTTCTAATATTAATGACAAAGCTATTCTATCATGGGAAGTGATTCTGTAAATGCTCACAAAATATAATAAAATAAGGTTGTAACTTAAATTTAATTCAAACAGTTCTTGTAATTTGGTTAATTTGCAACATTTAGAAAATATACCAGTTTCTTACAAATTATTATGATAAAACTAATACAAAATTTACATTACTTATGGAGTTTTTTTTAACTCGAAATAATGTTGCGCCGTTTGTTTTTATCAGCTCTCTCAACGCGTTGCGTGCACATTTCCCCCTTTATTGGACTTTGAATCATCAAAGTTGCACCATTTCTACTAATATAGCTATTTTTCAAGAAGTTAGATAGCCTAATGCAAAATTTATAATGACAGAAGGCAATTAATTAAATAATAATTGAAACCGAGTTTTTGGTATACCGAAATCAAGGGCAGTGGAACTCAAGATTATATTTTATTATTTCAAAGTTCTACAAATAGGAGTATTTAAGGCACACGAGTATAATATTCTTACTTGTTCTAGTGAAAAAATATCGTGGTTCCGAGGGCTTGTTATAGGGATGTTATATTAATGAACCGTCAATTGCACCACCACCAATGATTTCAAGTTGATAAGCAAACTTAAGGAGCAATCGGATCAATGAAATGAAAAGAGCGAAGGACAAACCTTAGTTCGGTTTTTTGTTTTTTTTTTTCAATTCGGCAGGCAAAATAATGAATGAACTGAACAGAATAGGCGGATGAAAGCAAGTATAGAAAGTGAATTTGAAATAGTGCAGATTAAAAGGTTCTGAAATCGAAATTCAGAGACTAAAATCAAACCAAGTGAGGACATTTAACCCACTGTGCTAAGTCGGGACCCACCGATGTAATATGAGTTGGGAATAAGTGAACGAAATTAGTGAAAGAAACGTGAAAACACTTTTTTATATTTAAACTACTGAATACAATATAAATTGCTTAAAGCAGGGATGAACACTTTCAAGTCGTCAGCATATACAGTGTGACCAGTAT
The DNA here is from genome assembly GCA_963971545.1 of Philophylla caesio. Lineage (NCBI taxonomy): Eukaryota > Metazoa > Arthropoda > Insecta > Diptera > Tephritidae > Philophylla > Philophylla caesio. Next base: position 63,492,292 of record OZ020608.1, on the reverse strand, counting down.
ACAAAAACAAAGCAGTTTTAAGTAATCAAAATTATATTTAAAAAAGCTAAAGCGGCTTACAGTTATAATAATGAAGTTTAAGTATTTTATTTATAAAGAAGTTACTCTTTTGTTTGGCATTTGTTTATCACAACACTCTTTCAAATCGATGTATTTGTAATCCCTAAGTTTCATCAACATATAACCTCAAATGGGAAACTCCAAGGAATTGCAGTCAGTTGAACTCGGTGGCCATTCATACTTGAGAATTAAATCACCTAAATGTTCTCCACACCAACCTTCTACAATTTTTGCGGTGTGTGCCAGTGCTCCATCCTGCTGGAAAGAGTAATATTCATTTTGGAACATTTTGTCAGCATTTTCACCCCTTTGCCAATGAGAATCAGCGGCAAGACACATTTTTTAGATATAGCACCCCGAACCATAACAGATAAGAAATTTTTGTATCTTTGGACATGTTCGTGCCGTTAGGGATATCATGGTTAAATACCGACCACAATCTATTATTTCTCAGTTATGAGGAGCATCTAGCATAAAGAGTTTCTCATTAGAAAAAATACTATCACGACCAGCGTCCAAGAAAGCAGTAGTTTTGATCCTTCTATTAACTTCTTTATTGTATTGGTAGTAAGTTCGTGGGTTTCCTTCATTTTAAATGGTTTCTTATTCATATCTTTATGTAAAATTGTTCGTAATTATCTAATGCACAATAAGCCTACACCAATGGCAAGTCTACGGAGACCGCCCTCCACTCATTAGTTTCAAAGCTTGAAAAATCTTTAGAAGCAATGAAACTTGCTCCGAGGCTCTAAATGTGATTATATACCTGCTTTCTTTTGGCGAAATCAATCAACGAGGAACCGTTATCACAGCCCTAAGGCTCAGAGAAGCAGGTTTTTTGACTCAGAAATCCAAGGGAAGATGGCACCCATACAAATGCCACAAATACAGCCTATTGTACACCATATTTTACCTTCATAAAGAACTACAAAGTCATCGGACCAACCCGACAGGACTTGACATCATGTACATAAGGCCATCAACATATACACTGATAGCGTCAACCTCAACAGGAAAGTTGGAGAAGAAGTCTTCTTCCCAGAGCTAAAACTAGAAACATCATTCCGACTCACAGATCACTGTAACGTCTACCACGCGGAAGTGCTGGCCATCCAGGAGGCTACTCTGTACCTAATCAAAAATCCCAAAGATAAAAACCTAGTCTTCATTTTCTCCGACAGCCAAGCTGACTTGAAAGCTCTTGACTTAAGCATAGGCAATACAAAGTCTCTCACTGAACGCCGCAGATATCTAAACGAGTTGGCTCCGCATTTTAGAATTCAACTCATATGGCAAGAAAAGGTACGACCACCTCGGGCTTCTTTTAAACTGGAAATCAAGTACAACACCTCAAAGGTTGCAAACGAATGCTGTGTGAGAAGGAGCAATATCTAGGCTTACTTGGCCATCCCACGACAAAAGGCGCTCATCGACCCTTTTGGGGTTAAAAAGAAATGAGGTCTCCAATCAAAAATGAACCCTTACAGTTCGCTGTCTAATTGGTATGCATGCCAAAAGATTAGGAGTGAATGCTCCGGAGTACTGTCGCATCTGCGTCTGTGTTGAAGAAGAAGAAAATGTGGAACACCTGCTATGCCACTGTCCAGCCCTAAGTAGAAGAAGACTTCGAATGCTTGGCAGACCAACGCTACAAAACTTCGCTGTTTGAAACCGAGTCGGAGGGGAATTGAGAAAATCGCATAGATCTGCCCAATGGGCCGCTCTGGACCTAAGTGCAAGGAAGGGGCTATTTTCCCAGCCATTCCAACCTAACCTAAGCTACTCACGTGACATATTGATATTTTTGACCACACTTCGTGCTGGTCGCGTTTATAGCCGCAACAGTTGTAACTGTTCGTTTACGGTCCCTTTATGAAATTATAAAAAATTACAGCAAACATTTATTCCACAGCAATAGTGCGTAGGGGCCTTCTCTGCCAACTGGGAAACTGTATCGCCGCCAACAATAAATGTATGTAAGTAAAATTTTATTATTTTATTTACCCTTCTATCTTTTTGGGTTTATGCAATTTACATTCGCTGATGCTTTGCTATTATTATAAGAACATACTTATATTCTTGTGTAGATGCACTTTTTAACATAGTCACTGCTTTTATTTAAGAATTAAAAATTCTTTTTAAATTTTTAATAAAGTCGAAGGGAAAGATTTTGTTAAAATGATTACACCATCAAGAGAAACCATGCTAGGGTGAGTTCCGAGCAGTTATTAGCACTTAAACGCTGCACGCTAATATAATGCTATACTTGCTACATTAAACAACGTTAGTTCTGCAATTTTATTATTTTTAAATAAAATTGTATTCGTACTTACTTACTTAATTGGCTCAGTAACGCCTTAGCGATTTTTGCCGCGGCCAACATAGTACACCAGTTTTCCCATCTTTTTCTAACTGACGCCAATTGGAAACTCCTAGGATAGCCAAGTGTTTTACCACTTGGTCTTTCCAACGCAGTGCGCTCCTTCCTTTTCCTATGCCCCTCCAAGTGGTTGTATATGCAATGCTGCAATGCACTTCATATTTTCACGCGCATTTCTAAGATATCTGCGGAATGATATCAACTCATCACTACACCGCAATCCAATCCCTGCAACTGCTTACTGCAGTTTTTTTAATCCTTTTATCTCTAAAAAGGTGTCTTTTGCATGTGCCGAATGCGGAATTTTTGAAAAGCAAAATCAAAACCAGTGCGTAAACATTGCCAAGTTCGCTACTTAAGTCTTTCGTTGATTGAATTCATAGCGAACTTTTTTTTTTTTAATTATCACTCCTTCTCCCAGAAATTAAACAATAAGTGCGATAGTCACCTTAATAAAATGGTTCGAGATGATTTCTAAAAAATGATTACAATAGAAATCCGTGTGGCTAACGTGATGTAGGTTAAATGTTCAGCTGTTATAATTGTCCCATATCGCGGATTATCCTTTCTCTACAACGAACAGCTTTCAAAATAACCGCAAATTAAAAAAAAAAAAAATTGATACCAATGGAAACCAAATATGCACAGCGGCCAATTATATGTATACTAGGGATAGCAGATACCCGATTTCTTAGTTGATGACTACCTATATGTAAATGACTAATAGATAATCAAAACTTAATAGCAATTAATATTTTGCACAAAAAAATGCTTGAATTCCTTTGATTTGCTGAAATGAAATATTTCTAAAGGTACAAGTAGTTGCACTTGAAAATTTAAAAAAACAGTTTGTGAAAGATGTTGGGTTTGTTTACGTGTTCAAATACTGCTTTGTTTTAAATGCAAAGATTTCAACAATTAAGCTTCGGATTGTCATTAAAATAAGTGTATGGTAAATAGTACCAATTAAATGATGCGTTAATTATGCTACAACAAATGAAAAATTAAAGTTCAGACAAGATAAAATTTGGTTGATGGACAATGCCGTGTTTATCGATCCTTGAGCAATTCTGAAAGCAAATTTTCGCGAAAGCAATAAAATATCCGATCATTTGGGCAAAGAAACTCAAGCTGAGTATTTAAAACACAACAAAGATCGGTTTGCATATCAACTTAAGGAAGATACGGAACGAAGTTTTGAGACAAATAATGGCAAATCGAACTTGCAGGAAACTATTCATTCAAATAAATGGTTATATAAACACTTTAAAATATTAAAAATTAAGAAAATGAATCCTTATTATACAGCAAAAAAAAAGTATAAAGAAAGTAGAAAGTAGTACAGATTCAGAACATGTATAAGGCAACAATTACAAGATAGTCAGAATCTTAGAAACAAATAATCAAAATGAGAAAGAGAAACGAAGGATTTTGTTATGAAACAGTTACAGTTACAGTTACAATGAAAGTGGATATATAAAATACAAAAACAAAAATACAATTTTAACCATTAGGTTTTGAAAAATATCGTCCATGCTTTGGAATCCGAGAATAATTAAACTGAATCCGATTTCGAAAATATTTGTAAAAAATTATATTTGATAATTCGGATGAATTGAGTTCAACTATATTGAAAATTATTAATTCTTCTTTTCCAAAAGCTTGGCATGAGTCAGTAACAAGAAGTAACGAAGTAGCTTTTGTTGGCAAGAGATATTCTCCGTTTCATTTCAAGGCTGACTGGTGTTAATGCTGGTTCCTAGGCACACAAAGTTATCTACTTTTTAAATTTATTACTGTCAACAGTGATGTGAGTGCCCAGCCGTGAATGTGCTGACTGTTAATTTGATGATTGGAGTTACAATGTCTTGCCCTTGTTCACCTGCAGACCCATTCGCTTTGCTTCTCTATCCAGTTTGAAGAAGGCAAGCACCTCACCGATTTATTTCTGCGACTCGAATTATCTTCTCCAGCTTCAGGTTAAAGAAGTCGCATGACAAAGAGAGGTCGTTTGGTATCAAATCCAATCCTGACAGAGCTGGCGGTGTTGCTCAACATCATTTTGCATAGCCGTATAAGTTTTGCGGCTTTGAAGTCGGAAAAAAGATGGTGTGTGTCGATTCTTCTTTCGCGGGTATTTTCTAAGATCTGTGAATATCTCTTCGATTTTTCATTGACGTTGGACTTCAGTCTTTCATACAATACGCTCGACTTGGCGCAAACTGCAGGATCACCCTTCTTGTGGATTTGGCCGAGCACATTTAAATTCCTGTCAGCAGGCATGCGTTCTTCCCGACCATATTCTAGAAATGAGCTCGTGCATGGACTTAACCAGCTCTTTTCCGTCGTTCTTGAATAACTCAGCTGGTAACCCATCAGACCCGGGGGCTTTGTTGTTCTTCAGCCGTGCTATCACCTTCCGAATTTCATCACGGTCTGGTGACGGCACATCGAGTCAACCATCACTATTTGGGGATTCGGGTTCATCTTTTTCAATTTAAGTATGCTGTGGACAACAGTCACCAGGTCGCCATTGTTATTCCTGCAGAAATTCGCACCTCGGATCGTGCGCTCATCTAGGACACTGGAAGCATGCCTTCCGTCTATCAAAACATGATCGATTTGGTTACGTGTGTGACCATCTGGAGACAGCGACGTAGCTTGACGTATCTTCTTATGCTGGAACCTGGTGCTATAGATTAACATGTTCTTTTTGACCAACTTATCTTTAAAATCGACAAGCACAATTTTTATATCGTGGCATGAGAACATCGATAGTATATTGATGGTTTGTTTTGAAAACATTAAAAACTTCCACGGTCGCTAACTTCGATGTTTCTTTAACACAAGTGCTTTAATCTTATACTGTGATTTTAAAATATGACTCGGGAACTTTAAAACAATTTTATAAAAATGATGATCATTTTGTAGAACTGTTGCAAAATCTCTTCAAACTATTTTTCGAAAAAGAAATTTGCGATTAAAACATCGCAAAGTGTTTTTGGCTGAATTTCAAAAAGTTCACCGCCTTCGTGTACAATTAAAATAAGATGTTGTATATCTTATTTTAATTGTACACAAAGGCGGTGAACTTTTTGATATATATATTAAAATGCAAGCAAATTAATCGAGTTGAAAATAAAAAATATACAATATCAACTTCAGCGATATTCGGTCTGCTGTAGGTACAATCTTTCATTAAATCTGCATTTAGGCAACATAAAATAACGCGTTGCCGAAACAATAAGAAATAAGGTGATTGATAACCTTAATGTTCTCCTAAAAATTGTTGAAAGCGTAGTTTTTGGTCGGAAATAATGGAAGCACAATGAATGTAAAGTGAATTGTGTATTAAAGAATGTAGATTTCTTAAATTCCGGTGAGTTCACAGAAACCCCAAAATATACATAAATGTTTATAAATAAAATAGTAAATATTCAATGATTACTTGTTATTTAAATTAGCACTCCACATTTGATATTTTAAAATCACATCTTCCTGAATATGTCATCTTATGCGAACGTTAATTTCTCTACTCCGGTCCTTTTTGACATAACAATCTGTCAAACCGAAACTAAAACATGTAGCGGAATGCAAATTTTGTAATCTTCTAACTTTTCACTTTGAACTAATTTCAGGCCAAAGGTAAAGTATATAAAAATTTGAAGCAACCTGCGTGTTAACATAGCCGTAATTCCGCTTCGTCCTCACCCTTCCCATGCTCCACACCATAATCGCATAACTAGGTACGGCGCTGGAAAAAATTGCTTACGGCAAAAAAAATTTAAAATTTACGGCACATCGTAAGCCAACACATTGGATACACACCCATGTCTGCCATGAAACGGCAAACGAAACTATCGAAAACAAAGCAATCGGTAAAAACCAGCCATCAAGCAATCGCAGCGTGGGCACCGTTGATGAACTATTCGTTCGATCGAAAATTCACTAACACAACAAATACGAGTATGAAACTTTTTGTTAGTATTGTGTTTGCTACTTCCTTGTTGTTTTTGGGATAGTTGTTTGTTGGCGTTAAATTGTACCCATACAATTTTATTTATCGCTTCAATTATTTTATTTATATAATTGTTGCCGTGAATGTCGCAGAATTATACCAAAAAGCCAATGAAAATGGGAGTAGTAAACAAAAAGCTCAAAACATTTGTTGACTGGCTGATTCGCGGGCTGATTGACGCATTGCATTGTGCTATTTCAGGCGAATTTGTAGTCAAAATGTGTAAACAGTTTTTTATTTAATGTGCTTGCATGGTGTGCTACTGTTTCGATGAAAACAAGATGCGACGGGTTGATGTGACAACGCACCGGGCGTTACATACACTGCAACTCGTGAACTGCTTACCTAAAAAGTACATAAAAATAAAATCTAAGCAAATAAACAAATGAAAAAGAAATATTGGTCGAAGTTATGAACGAGAAATTATGACATTGCTAAATAGAATTTGATTTTAGACGTAAACTATCGTAATCGAAGAAAATCAACATTCTTATTACTACGAGTAAGACAGCAGCGAGTAGCTGAAAAAAAAAGAATTTCTGAGGTAAATTGGTCATACCGTTTTTTTTTACGTGGATATAGTAAGACATAAAATTGTTCTTATTTTTCTTTTCAAATTATAGATCTATAAGAAATGAAGAAAGTTTTGTAAATGCATCAGTGTAACCTCGCTTTACTTTGCGCCCACGTTACATTTTGCACCATTAATTTTTCTGCAGCGATTTAAAAATTACTTAAGCGAACTTGAACTAAATACCTGCATAAAACTACAAAGGCTCCAATATAGCACTACACCATATGCCAAAACGATACTAATATTCTATGCAACAGCCACAACGCTTGACACTCAACGAGGTGTGGCTATCATAGTGATTGTCTGTTTGTCTGCCACACAACGATTAACATACAACCTGATCCCAGCAAACTCAATTCAAAGTGTTTTAAAAATTTATATTTCTGTATTCTTCTGAAATTATTTACAAATTGAAAATAAGGTTTTAATTTTAAATTCGGAAATAAATTTAGAAGTCTCGAAAACTATACGAGTTCAATGCAAACAAAACTTGCTTATTTAAGTAATTTGGATACCAATTTTGAACGGGAAAATTTAAGAAAGAAAATATAACTCAAAGCGGTTGGAGTTACATATAATTGCTACTTAACAAGACCTCTTGTTCAAGAGATATTAACACAGAACTACGTAGGGAGTGAAATAAAAATAAAAATCATATGGCGTTCGAGTTCGTCCCCGACTTTTATATCTCTTTCCTCTTGAAATGAGCCACATAACGTAACCTTGATATAATACCCTTAATATTCCGGCATGCACAAATTTACTCACGGTGATGTCTATAGAAGTTCATGCATCCCATAACATATGCATGCCAGGGTAAACCAAATAGGAATGAGAATTCCTTTTGTTCGTTCAATTGTTTCGACTTCTCATCGCTTTAATTTAAGGTAAGATCTTCTAAGTGCATATCGTGTGTCACCAATGAACAACATTTTTTATATTGACGTTTCGTTATTCCCCTTACACAATTTCGGAAGTGTTTTGATATGATATTGTACATTTTGTGAAATGTTTTAAAATCTACCCAAGGCAGATTTAATAGGTAACCTCTTCTTGTCAAACTTTGTTTACATTTGATAAATACAAACAAATTGAAAAAAATTATTTTCCATTTCAATGAATATTTTCTAAAATTGTGTTGCGTATTTTGTGCCCAACTAATACATAGTTGGTGAATTGCGTTCTCTGCAAAGATCAGCGTGTAAAAGACGGAGTTCCTTTCTGAAAAGTGCCACAAGAGCGACGCCGAAGGATTGAATGGAATAGAGCTTGTGGCATAACGTTCACTGAAACAATTTGGTGCTGATAGATTATTTCGCGAACTGTGATTTGATTGCTGGCGCAAAATCGTACACCTGATGCCCAACTCTGTTCCAACGCTCTAACATTAAGTTGTGAAATAAAAAAAATATAAATTTGGGTGATTCACAAGGTGTCATAAACAGTCATATTGTCATAATATCATAAACTTTATGATGGTTTAAAAAAATTTGTTGTTGCTTGCTTCATGAATTGAGTAGTAATGAAATACAACTTTGCACGGTATGTTTTTATTATGTCGTATTTTTTAAATTGTTATTTGTTTTGGCTTTCATTTCAAATTTTACTTTTTGGATTTTTATTCTGCGGCTTTGGAATTCCCTAGTGAATACGAGCCTTTTACCAGTCTAACGCTCCACGAAATCATTGCCACGACAAGCATGCTTTATTTTCATAACGCAAAAATCACTTATTCTGAATTCTCTTTAATCAAAGTAATTTAAATTGCTAAATTAAAAACTTAAATATCTATAATATCTATAATAGGGTAGACATTCGTTTAAGAAGATGAACTTAAATGACGAAATATTAAAATATTGTTGTCAAAAGGAAGAAAAAAGTTTATTTTGATATTATGTTTAATTATAGTTACCAGCTACTCAAATGTCAAATTTATTATTATTAACATATAATATATTAATAATAAATATTACCAAATTTTTTTCAACAGAGAAGCATTAAGAAAGAGTTACAAAATAAAAAGTTCAAACTAATAAAGAGTTGTGTACTAAAATCCAGGTATCATACGTATTTCGACAAAAAGTATCAATGTTTTAAGGAAATAAAATACACATATACTTACATTACGCTTTTATCATATCTCTAAAACCATTCAGCTTCATGAAATCGTATGTGAAATAATAAAGTAAAGTAATTGATACTAAACTCAAATTTCAAACTTCAAAAGCAAGAAATGTTTAATAAAAATGAAGTATATTTTTAATGCAAAAACATATGTATGTATATGTATGTATGCCTTGTAAAAGAATCTGCCTAGAGTATTTTTAACATTACTTATGAAATTTTTTTTCTCCATAAACTAATCACCTTGAAGCTAATATGGCCAAACAATAACAAATGAAGTTTTATAAGTTTTGTGTGAACTCTGTTCTTTTTTGAAATCTCACATCTTCAAATAAAAATTGTTTAACTCATATAAAAAAAAATAGGTCGCTGTGGTTTAGTGTATAGCGGTGCATGCTATTACTCGCTAAGGCGTTGAGTTCGGTCTTCGAATATCAGCCAGGGCAAGTAAAATCTTAATCATAGAAAAAAAACCTTCTCATAAAATATATCCGCTGTTTGGAGTCGGTAGTTCGCTCCATTGAGCGACATAATGTAAGCGCCAAACGTTGCAAACCTTTGTATATATGTATATACAAAAATACGTGTTAACACTTAAGAATGTGCATGCATACAAGCATTCGACTAAATATTCAAATGCCAAACGTAAATGCTTGCTTGGATGCCAGCACCAACAGCGATCAGAAATGAGGAACAGTGTCTTTGCTAAATGTCTACGCGCCTGAATTGCAATGAAATATTCGGCAGAATCATACAGCAATTTCACGCCTGCTGCAAGCAGGCAAATTAGCCAAGAATCAACGCCAGTAGAGCTGTCATTATGGAAAAATGTCCCTAAAAGGGCTTGTCGCTATCGAGCCACTCCATTCCAGATTGACAGTCAGCCACAATCGGTTCTATATTTCTTACCTCGCTTACCTTTCGGAAAGTATTTAGCACCCTGTACACTATCTGCTATTCATATGTTTTTGTAACTGGATTTTAATTTAGCAGCAATTTGTGAGTTAATACCCCTTTAGTGTGTGTAGTAGGTGTGGTTATTGAGCTTTTTTCTTACGAAAGTGCTTGAAATAAACGTCAAAGCATACATATTTCGTAATTCAAATCCAATGCAGAAGGGACTAAGTTAGTGGTTTTTCATAGTCGTTGTTAAACTTAGTCATTCGTATATTTCTAATAAGAAATAAATTCTAAACAAGAGCTTGGAGTAATGCAAAGATGCAAGTTGTGTATTTTAAATGTCTATAATCTAAGATCTTTTCTTAACTTCAAAAATTTGAGAAACCAAAACAAAATAGCATTTCCAACAAAAACTGGCCTTTAGCTCATTTAAAAATAAATAATGAAATAAAACAGGTCAAAAACAACAAACATTAACAATAAGATTGAGCCTGCCTAACAAACAAATTTAAATATACAAAATTTGTACAAACAACAACTAAACAGTCAAGTTGAAATATCGGTTGAACAGCCGCACTTGATTGTAGTAAGTTGTAATGGAAAAAGGAGAAAATGGCAACAGCTCACACAGCGTAAGCTTAGCTCAGCCTGTTGAGACGCTGTCTTAAGTGCAGCGTGGTGGCGTGGGTTCGAAGAAAGAAGTCTGATGAGGAAATGTGGTGATTTCCGAAATAATTCTGTCGCTTTGAGTATTGTTGTTTTTTCCTGATAATTTTTCCCAATAACCGATCGGCCTTAAGCTAATAAATATAATAGTTATATGGCCAAACCATAACATAAAATGTATTTTTTTCCAGAATACGAATATGTAACTGCTATAAGATTCTCACATATTATCTAGCTTCGCCTATTTATCTTTTCATTGTTTTATTTTAAAAATCATTCTTATTAAAACATAGTTATAAACTTTGTACATTAATTAAAATAAATCAAAAAGCTACAACACAATTTCAAATATTTTTATCAGAATTTGTTTTGGTTATTTTAAGAATGCAGTTTTATACTCAATTTAACTGCTTCAAACAGCGATAAATTGAGAATTTGGTTGTGGAGACTGTGGCGTTTTTTGCAGACAATTGTAGCAAATAGAAATTCAGCGTTCTTTAATAGACTTTTAAACTAAAATTTAAATATAATTTTGTAAGCTCAAAAAATTCAAAGAATTCTGTTAAAAAATATATAATAAATAAATTAAATTTTGCATGCAGTTTAAAACCATGATTTAAATCTTTTCTTTTCACATTCATATGGCCATTCTATATATTTAAAAACGAGCCCAGTCATAATATAATAAACAGTCAAAACTCGTCCATATGTGGAAATAGTATAGCGACATATATAAATAGTAAAAGCGACATATATAAATACATACATAAAAGAATAAAACATTATCTTTTAAATACTAAATCGTTTTCTTGTTTTCGCTGGTACTATATATTTTTAATTAATTTTTATTCATACTGATTCATAATTATTCACTATGGAACTAGGTTGACATCATCTTGAAACCATCCTAAAGAGAACCAGTTAATAATACGTTATAAGGTTCCTATGACATAATCATTCTAAACGAGACAGTTGAAAGCATTGCGTTGGGATAGATCGAAAACCAATGAGAGAGTTCGGCGATAGCTTTGATTTACGCGCAATTTACTGCAGAGTTCATTCTCGATAAAACATTTGTTCATATTTACATATGTTTACCTACTATGAATGCCAGTTGCAAGAGACATAATTATCTAGGTTATGGGCAGACATCATGACTCGGGTTAAAATCGATTGTATTTTCCAATTTCCTACTAACAAAGGCTAACTGCTATTAGACGACTTTGTTTAAAGATAAAACTGAGCAGTTAAGGTGGTGCAATCAGTCCAATCTATGACTGTGAAACTTTAAACCCTTATTTTTCACATTTTGTTGCTGATAGCAAATCACTAGTGCTGGCATGACAGCAGTTGCTTGTTGCAAGTCAAACTATAGCAAGATGCGGCTGCACACCCATACATTTATGTATCCAATACCAACAACGCAACAGACAATCTGGTTACCAGTTCAATGAATGAATCAAAAACGAGCTGCGGAAAGGAAAAAAGCGGTGCCAGCGAAATGTCCTAAGTGAACGAAGTAGTTAGTACATTGGAGTTCTTTTGTGCCTAATCAAATCATGTGTAAAAATCTTAAGTGCAAACAATTGTCGGTGAATTGGTCGCAACAATGCCAAGCAAGTAGTCGCTGGTGTGGTAACTATGTAGTTGTGCACCAGGCGATGTTTCACCGCTGTGACGCATGTGGCCACCAATGTTGTGTACTGCTACCTACTAGGACTTTTTTTTATTGATGATCGTTTTACATTGAATTTGTGGGGCAATCAAGTGTTATTTGACGTCCAAGTTTATAAACACATACACATGCAGGTATGTATGTTTGAGTACTTGTTTTCGAACTCAAACATAAGTGGTCAGCATAGTTTTCGACAATCATTTTGGAAGATGAGAGTTCAATGCTTAATGGGGCTCAACATTTTCTTAGCGAATATAATTTTTCGACAGGATTTTATTTCGTTTATGCAATGCGTGCACACTCACATACATACGTTTGTATATTTACCAGATAAGTTTTGTTTATACGAGTATACTCGTAATAAGTCTTTTTATTATTTTATAATATTTTTTTTACACGCTAAGCCTATTTTTAATATGTAATTTATAATATATATATCATGTGATATGGCGTTATAAAATCTCCTATTGTGTAAGTTTCTTCGGTTACTTAATTTGTCCTTATTTCCGGAGGCTTTTAAAAATTCAAAATAAGTAATACCTTGTTCTTACTTTGATGTCCTACAATTTGATCATTTTCTTTGAAATCAAATTCTTTGTAGAAAATAATTGTGCAAATATATATATTTGATACACATATTTATAACTGATAGCTAGTGAAACTTAACAATTAGAATAATCTTTGCTGACCCTTGAAGAAGTCTTTATAACTATTTGATACTAAAACAAGTAAAAAATGCTGTCTTCGGCTATGCCTATACTTTTTATGAATGAAAGATTTGTATGGGAGCCATATGTTTTATTTATTCGATATAAATGATTTTGATTGCTATAATAGTCCCAATAATAATAAATATTTGTGCGAAATTTCAAGTCTTTAGATTATTATGGCCCAAAATGTAATATCTGAACTAACGGTTGTGTGGGAGCTATATGTATGTCATATTTCTCATAATTATTTTCCCTGCTTGAATAGTTCTAATAATAATTATTAATTGTACAAATTTCAAGACTTTAGATGCTTAAATAGAGGGGTTTTTGTGCTTAATGCAATATCTGAACAATCGGTTGTATGGGAGCTATGTTTATGTTATATTTCTTTGATCTTTATGATTTTCATCGGTAAAATATTCCTAATAATAACTATTATTTATGCTTGACCAAAAAATCGAAATAAATACGGAACAACAGACATAAACTGAACAGAACGAAAATTGACACTGAGAATGGCACAACGCCAAAACCAGTTTGTCTCCAAACCAAACTTGACAAGGGACGACGGAAAATCGTTCCAACAAATATCAACATTCCACCCTGTCGGACAAGAAAAAGAAGAAAACAATACTACAATATCATTACATGGATTTTATCGACGATTTCTGGTGTAATGACCACTTTTGGGCGACATGAACGTTCGGCGTCACTTGTACAAACACGATAACAACGGAACTCAGTGAACCAATTATTAACCATTGAAATTGATGGTGCAGTATCCCCATAGTTTTTGTCAGCTTTTTCTTGGTTTCGGTGATGGTTTTTAAGCACACGAAATCCATTTTTTTTTCTTTTTTGTTAAAAGTCAAAATGTTATCTGCTTTAAATGACTGTCAAGCATAATCAAAACTTGACAGTAGCCTATTAATAGATGACAGCTGAGGGCAGCACTGATACATTTAAACATATCAAACAACCCTCGTATTTACTTTGTTCAGGAGCAGGCAACCGGCATTGAGGTACACCACTCCCAACCCCAGAAACTGGAATTTAAGCTCACAGTGAATCTATATTGTTCCCAATTTGCTGTATCTGCTTTTTACATATATGGCAACATATTAACCTGCTTACAAACACACTCAAATTTATTAAGCTTCAAAGCTCAACAAATCCAAAATATAGTAAAATTTGAGCTACTCTAATGCTGTGAAGATAACAAAAACTATGGTCTCATGAGCGTGAAAAATTGAGTGTATATGTGACAATATGGCCGCTGTGCTATAACTCGATATGACGGTGAGTTCGAGGTTCGAATCTGAGTCAGGGCAAGCAAAATCTTAAGCATAAAAAAAGTTTTTTTCTAATAGCGGTTACCCCTCGGCGGGCAATGGCAAACCTCTGAGCGTATTTCTGCCGTTCGGAGTCGGCACGAAACTGTTTGTGGTATAATATAAAGACGCACACCACAAATGGTAGGAAAAGCTCGGCCAAGCACTGAGCTAAGCGCACTAGTGTAAGCGCCAAAATTATATTATATTATATGTGACAATATTATTATTTTAGTTCGCGAGAGCGACCCAAATACTATAACTGGATATACGTGGCCTATAACGTTCGTTGCGCTCAACAGCCTTCCAACGGAGTACAAACAATATTTGCGTCCGAAAAAATCCACTTTCTTGAAATTAGTTTAATTACAATCCATCAGATTTGAGTTATGGCTTCCCCTACGTTATTTAATACTATGCCAAGTTAAAATTTCTTCCTTTAAATCCGCTTCTTTGTGTTATATACATATGTAGGTATACTTATATGTGTTTATGTAAAAAGTTTCGTCCTTTGTTCATCGCGCACCAATTCATCAACTTAATCGAAGTCCATAAATCATTTATTCCGGAGCATTCTTATTCAAGAAGGTGATTGAATCAAAAAATACTTGGAAATGCCTACAAATCTTACCTGAGTACATTCGCTTATTATTTGTAAGAAGAACCTTAGGGAGTTAAAATAAAATTAAAGAAAAGCTTATTGAATTGCCTCTAGGCCATTACCAAGGGAAACGCAATCATCAAAATGGTTGAAAAAAGGTAACAAATGAGTACATCAATCGAGCATCAAATAAAAATTTCTAAAAAAAAAGTTTAGATATTAATAGTATAAAAATTACTTCGATAAAAATGTGATAGCGTTTGGCGGCCGCGTTAAGACATGCCGTTATTTTATACGCGATCCGACCGACCATCGTGTTGCACGCATGCGCACATGCCACAAAACTTTAACCATAACTTGGAATTTGGTTTTTGACCCAGTAATTAGCGAAAATTGAGAGTGAAACTTTGGGAAAAGCATACTACAACAACACATACATACATAGTATTAAGGGCCGCCGGCAAACAGACACAGACGGAGCAATGAGCGCCATAACGCTCACTTAAGTGCCCACAAGCGAAGATTTTGTTGCACGCACAACCACACATTCCAAAGGAACTGACAAATTAATTGGTATTGGTTGTGGTGTTGTTGATCTCCACTTGCGGCCAAGATAGCTGACTAGCCTACTAGCATGCGAATGTGAGGTTGTCACAAGCCTCGGAAATCGTGAATATTGAAGAGTATAAAAGAATGTACGAGTATGTGGCAGCAGCAATTCGGACCAGTCAGTACAAATGATCGAAGCACGCGACAAACATTATTTGCGTTATCATTTTTTCTCTCCCTTCCTTCTTCATTGAAAAGCATCTTCACTTAAAAAAAAAAAGGTTTTTTAATTTCGTATTATTGTCCACGAGCGTTTTTTGATTATAATCTATAATCATTGTTATTTGTTTGAAATTCTATTTTAATTTGACGTCATTGTATACTCTAAAAAAAAGTTTTTATAGTTTTGTTCGTTAAATATCTTATAATTAATAATTGTCCCAGGTTATAAGAAAATAAATAAATGTACAGTTATGCGAATGACGAGATGAAATCCCTTTATACTTTCTCACATTTTCACTTTTCTTGCAAACTATTTACATAATGTTAAAAATATCTTGCATTGAGGCATTAGTAAGTACCAACTCGTATCACTATAGTATTCCACAAGACGAATTAATCCAAGGTGGTGCCATACCTACAAAAACAAAATTATACGTCAATTTTGTTTTGCTTTTAAAGTTTGTCAAAATCAGTGAAGGCCAATTGAAGAAAAATAAAAAAGGAAAACGGGTGATAAGTTGGTTTACCGTGTTGAAATTTTTGCAAAAACTAACTTTTATATATGTAAGTTGAAACACAAATACACAAAATTAATTTTAAAAAAATTTTAAACATATTTTATATGAAATGTGAGTTACCAAAATGTAAACAAATATGAATGAATTCGACTTGGTATTCGATTTTCAATAAAGATTTAATAATCCCTTGAATCAATTTAACATTTTTTAACCAATTCCAGTTGTCCTTTTAGTAGTCATTTTGATCAAATAGATATTTATTAGAATTAAATTATTCGCTTAGTAGACCAGAAAAACAAAACCCAAAAATTTAATTTGTATATATTCTTAATATTTATCTTTTTTTATCTTCTTTATATAACCGCCATTTATTTCATTCCATTTCTTCCACTTCTCAAAACATTCTTTAAAATCAAGCTTTTCAAGCTTATCAAGTTCAGCATTAACCGCAGCAATTATCTCCTTTTCCCTCAAATTTCTTTTAATTTTTGAAAATAACCAGGCATCCCAAGGTGTTAATTCCAGGGACTCTTTTCCAAGCGAATAGCAGCTTTGATTTTTGATCGGGTGAATTAAACTGGCATCATTACTTTCGTTGTTAATTTTTGTTTCTCAGATTTTACGTGTGGAAATGCTCCTTTTGGATCGTACTTATAGAACCAAGATTCATCACCAGGATCGACTTTACTAAAGTTGCTAGACTGCTCATTTTCAAATTTATTTAAGAAAAATTTTGTAAAATGTAATCGGGCCTCTTTTTGGGTCTCATTTAAAATCGTTTCATATGTACTTTAGTATTCATTGAATATTTGTTGTGGCTTTAGCTTACTCCGTAAACGAAAAAGAATCACATAGCGAATTTCTGTTTGCGTTGGTGGCGGAATTCCAACTGATCTTACGTCCGATATTTTGCTTTTTCTAGTCTATATTTCAACCGATTGTTCTGAAATTTAGAAAGAAGTCTCGTAAAATAATTGCCAAGTATTTTTTGAAGCTTATAAATGAGTTATTGCCAGTATAAATATGCCAAAACCGTTTTGTATTTGTTATAAAATCTTAATAGGAATATACAATTTTTTCTTTCTTTTTTTATTGGCCTATGAGCCGTTTCTTTAAAAAAGTTATAGGAATACCGCTGGCGGCCAACTTTGCCAAAAGCGATAACTTAATTGCAAACTCCTAATTTTTTTTTAGAATGCCTTGCCGTTTACATTTTTATTTTGGGCCTAGATAACAAACAAGCGAAGTCGGTCAATAGCCACGCCCACGTCCCGTATAACGGTATTTTGAAAATGAGTGAATTTCTATTATTTACAGAGATTTTTCACATAAAAACTAGAAAACTTAAAAAACCCCGGTAAAATTTTCAACCAATAAAAAACGTTGTACCGCATTTTGTTCGCAATTCAAAGTTATTGGTTTGAAAATCTTACAACAACATTAACAGTTTAAGATGAAAAACCACTTCAAAATTAAATGAAAATCAAATAATATGTAAAAATTTTGATTTTTACGTTTTTTGACCCTAAATGCATCTCTTAAGGGACTTGGGATTTTGAGTATGTATGTTTAGCAATAAACATTTAACGTTACATATATATATAATAATATATATAATTTTGGCGCGTACACTATATAGCTCAGTGTTTGGCAGAGCTTCTCCTACCATTTGTGGTGTGCGTCTTTATATTATACCACAAATGGAGGGACCTACAAGTTTTGTGCCCACTCCGAACGGCAGTTGTATTTAATGAGAAGCTTTTTCATGGCAGAAATACCCTCGGAGGTTTGCCATTGCCTGCCGAGGGGTGGCCGCTATTAGAAAAAACTTTTTCTATTATAAAGATTTTGCTTGCCCTGACTGAGATTCGAACCTCGAACTCACCGGCATATCAAGTTATAGCACGCACCGCTATCAACTCGACCACAGCGGCTACAACGTTACATAACTGTGGAAATTTGACATAACAACTTACTTCGACTTATCACTTTTTTTGTAGCAATCTCTACATGGAATTGTTCTTATTATATTATCAAAAATATTATAACGTAAATTTACAAAATTTCAATTTATCGGTAAAAGATCACAATTATGCGTCCAAAGTAAACCTGCTAAAATCAAATAAATTGTTTTGTCAAAAGTCCACAGATACATAGATGTGTATGCATACCCTGTAGTCAAATGTACTCGTTGTAAACTACTTCACAACTAGTATGCATAGCAAGCTAAACTAGTCAGCCAACTGTCTTTTTTCCATACAAGCAACTGCTATTTTTAACATGGGGATATCTTACGAGATGGCATTTGTCAGTTTTGAAACAGAAATGTACCAGCTCATGCTAGTACAATACAGACAAAACAATACTGGTGCAATTATGGACCAAACATACGAGTCACCTACTAGTCTAAAACAGACACAAGTATACCAGCCCATTTCTGGACCAAAACCACTAGTTTTAGATTAAAAAGGGGAGTTAAATAAAAGAAATTCATGAATTAAGTTTAATGTAAAATATTACACATTTTGATTTAGCAATTTTAGAATTGCTAATAATAAGTTTTACATGTTCTTTTTAAGTATTAATAGAAGGGAAAAATAAATATATTCAAACTTGGTAACATTCGAAAGAATAAATAAAACCATTTTTCATTAAATGTTATTTAATGTAAAATAACTTTAGCTAATTATTGCATAAACTTATATGAAATTACAAGTTTTCAATATTTGTATTCGTTTTGTATTTGATAAAAGTCGGGGCTTTTTCGGACTAGTTCGGTTTCAATCAGGAAATTTTGGTTCTAAACTGACTAGTTTTGTGTTTTACTGCAGGGTATTTACATAAAAACGCCGTTGATGCCACATACTCGTACTACATAACTATGTATGTATGTAGGTAAAATGAACAGTGAAAAATATGCTGATTCTAGCTTCTGGTCTTTGCAATCCTCAGCTACCAGCGCCTCACCATTAAGGATGCCACCTACTTACAAGCGCGCGAATTGAAGGTGATGTATGTATGGACACATGGGCAACAATAGCTTTCGTGAGCTGCATTTCTTGTTTTCCTATGCCGACCATTTTCTTTTTTTTTCGTTCGACAGATTTATTTTTATTCTGCGGATAATATCTACTTAGTAGTGATGAAACCAATGAGGCTCTCGATTCTACTCTAATGTGTTTACTAAACAAATATAGTTTTACACATGTGGATAGTATATCGAGCCGGACGATTGAGAGAAGTGAGGTCAGAGCTGAGTTGAAAGTAGAAAGAAAAGCAGAAGTTTTAAATTAGCATACAATTATGCAAAATCATGCAAAGGTATGAACTAGACTATGCTGCATGGAGCACACTGATCAGAATGTCGCTTCCTTTTAAAATTATAACCAAACGTACTATGTATGCTGTGATGTCAGGTAAGGAAATGATAACTCCATTTTTGACAATTTCACGTTTTATTTAACCAATTATGTCACTAAACTATATATTTTGATGTGGTTCTATAATATTTCTCTCGCGATAGCAACTCTCAACCATTTAGTTCTAATTCGTAGTAGCACCGAACTTTGCTTTTGAACAACTTTAAATGTACATAATTATAAAAAAAAGGAGTTATCATGTTTTTACACAACCCTACAGATTTCTTCATACAAAGTATACATACATATATTCTCCTTAAGTCCACAGCGCTGTGGGCATGACTCCAGCACAAATTTATACACACTGATGTATTTTTGTTGTAGATCCGTTTTAAATTTGTTTGTCATCACGATTTTTGCTTGAATTAAATGGCAACTAGGATAGTGTGGCGCATGCGCGGAGCATAGACATTTTAGATTTTTTATCACAAGTATTTAGGTGACACATTGCAATATAAATGTGTATAATATATAAAAATACATATATTATTTTTATCTTAAAATAGTTTATTCCAATTGCACAGAGTTTGCTGGTATATTGTATTTGGATTTTTCGTGTAACACGCGAATCATCAATATAGTTTTTTAGTTACTTTTCAATGTAGCGTCTTACGAGTTTATTATAAATGTTACAGGTTCTTTTATTACCGAAAATTGTATACAATTCTAGTAACCGCAATTCCGGTTATAATTATAACAATGTTAATTATCTAGGTATCCCGAATGGTTTTTGTCTTTTCGAAAATTTAGTGATACCGTTTTATGGTAGGTGGCGCAATTATTTCGATTCGATTTCAAAAGTTTTCAAATATCGGTTATTGAGATACAAACATTTACCCCCATTTGTCGAACTTAGTAAAAATCCAGTTAATCTGACTAAACTTGCTCTAAATAACAATTTTGAGCTGTTTTGCTCTTATACATATAATTTCCAAAGAATTTTATATGGAGGAAAAACTCGACTAAGACAAGGTATGATCAGCGGTAAGCCGGTTATAATGACGAGGATGGTCAAAGCCGGCGACAAGAAGAGTATTTGCCAGAAGATTGGAGTCTCCGTGTAGTCTGCGCAATTCAAAAGAAGGATAGACAAATTATCGCAAGATACGCCTGTGTACTTATTACATGCTATTTATATTCTAATGGCGGTTCTGTGAGAAAGGCATTATCACTGTGGCTCCAGGTATTCACAGCACAACAAATCTTGGAACGTCCTTAGATAAGCAAATCGACATGCACCATCTTTTCGTCGGCTTTATTGCCGCTCAAGATAGCATGAACGAAGAAGCTAGCTGTACGATGGGATGTACTTATTTCGAATTCCCTAAAAACGAATACGGATATGAAGAGTGTTTTGAGCGCAACTTTTTACACCATCTAAATTCGGTTGGATCTCTGCGAGCCATTTCGAGGTGATGCCCAAAATCGAAATTATTTAAAAAAAAAAAGCTGTAAGAATCGTAGTGGTGACATACACAATAAATCACGATGCTGTTCGCGTATAAAGATGACCGCCGAAGTATCTGCCGCAACGTTACATTACTTAAATTTCCATTGAAATTTGTTTATAATGATTAGAAAAAAATAAGATGTATAGTGATCGGAATATAAAACTCACATAAATATACGTATTTTATAAGTGGGCGTGGTGACGCCAATTTTAAAAAATTTTATAAAAATCAAGTTTCTTCGATTTCAAAAATTTTTAACGATGATAACAGCGATATTGAGGAAAATTTGTTCACCAAATTTTGTGGCGATACCTTACACTGTTATTGAGATACAGAAATTTCTTTCTAAGTGGGCTTGGCAACGCCCATTTTTCAAATATTCACAAATGCTTAATTTCTTAGCTCTAAATACCGAATTTCACTCAATTTGTTTAAGTAGATACAGAAAAAATGAAGTTTTTGCATTTTCCAAAACTTCCGGTGGGCGTGGTTGTGATCCGATTTCAAAAACTCATCTTAGAGAGGGAAATATGTCCACCAACTTTTGTGACGATACCTTACACCGTTATTGAGATACAGAAAATTTGTCATAAATCGGCGTGGCAACGCCCATTTTTTGAAAATTTCATAAATACTTAATTCCTTATTTCAAAATCGCTCCAAATTTCAATCAATTTGCCTTAATGGAACCCGAAAAAACGGAGTTTTTGCATTTTTCAAAAACTTATATGGGAGGTGGGCGTGGTTATTAACCGATCTTGATTATTTTCAATACCAGCCTACCCTGTCCAAATTTTAATGAGATATCTCAATTTTTACTCAAGTTATTGTTGTTGAGATATCAGGATCCAAGTTTTATTTCAATGTAATTTTATTTCAAGAAAAGTTAATTTCATTTCATTTCATTTATTATTGGTAAACATTAGTACACTAAGATAAAAAGATCTTTTCTAGTACAACAAGATAAAATAACCTGTACATTTTTAGAACTTAGTATTATAGAATTTTCACTTAAAGATTAACATTAAGTAAACTTAACGAATTAAACTAGTAACTACAGAAATAATCAAAAACTAATTACACAGAGATTTGAAACAAATAATAGTAAAGATAGATAGATGGTCAGTCTGTCCTATTGTAGGACACTAAAATAATTAAAGATGGATTTCTTAAAGTTGCTCTTGCTTAGTTTGTTTCTTACATTAGCAGGAATAGAATTTCAAAAACGGACAGGTAGTTAGGAGATTTTTGGGGGATAATCCTATATAAAAAGATTTGTTACTTTAGTCACAATCTTCAGTGGACTGTTGTCAATATGAATCGGAGGTAGGAAATTTGTATTTTTGAATTTTTTGTTTATAAAAGGCAATATCAATGACTTACTACAGTTTAGATGTAAACCATTAGCAGTCGCCCAACCAGAGGTATTAGATAGCTCTGTGTTAACGTCACAACACAGTCGCTCCACCTGCGATAGAGGTGCGGACAAGTAAAGCTGAATGTCATCAGCATATGCATGAAGATTTGCAAACAAGAAACACGTCGTTAAGAAATAAGCTGAATAAAAGCGGACCAAGTATAGATCCTGCGAAACCCCAGCGGGTACTAACTTCAATTCCGAAACCTCAGACCCAATTCGTACCGGTTGAAGTCGACCTGATAGGTAACTAGTCATTAGCTGCAGAGCACTTTTGCTGAAACCAAAGTAATGTTTCAGTTTTTTGCATAATAGTACATGATTAACAGAATCAAAAGCTTTTGAGAAGTCTAGTAGACAGAGCAAAGTCAAATGGTTCTTATCAAAGGGTTGTCGAATATCGTCCAGTATTTTTAAGACAGCAGTATTACAACTATGGTGTTTTCGAAAACCGGATTGGAAACTGAGAGAAGATTATAAGCCTGTATATGTATTGTAATCTGCTCAGCCATAATTTTCTCAAAGACTTTGGAAAGGGCAGACAAGATACTAATTGGACGGAAATCATTCAGACAACACGCGGAATTCTTTTTTGCGACAGGCAAGACACTAGCAATTTTTCATTGAAGAGGAAAACAAGAAGTTGCAATACAATGGTTTATGATGTGGGTAAGTGTTCCTATGATAAGGGGTAGCACAACCTTTATGAATTTAATAGGAAGTCCATCTTTACCCACAGCATTTGAACTTATATCGAGAACACACCTCCCTACATCAAATTCATTAACAGCAGAAAACTCAAACAGTGCACTATCGACACACAAATTATAACATGGAACAAATGGGAGAACGACTTCACTTGAACGACAAGTACCAAGAAAGGCATCGTTAATGGTGTTAGGAGGTAACGTACATCTTACATCTTGTTTACTACGTACTTTTAAACCTTTGATGTTCTGCCACAAAACATCCGGTGGCAGATTAGGATCAAGTTTAGTTTCAAAATATGCCCGCTTTGCATGCCTTGTAACTTTAGTAGCTTTATTTCTGGCACTTTAAATGCCTCCCAGTTTGATAAGGTCCGATTTTTCTTCTATCTACTATGCAATTTATTCCTCAGCTTAATAGCGAACTGGACTTTTTTGTTATACCACGGACAGGTCGAACATTTCTCAGGAACAACACGAACAGGTACATGTTTGTCAAATGCGGGTTTTAGCTTACTAACAAGGAAGTCAAGTTTTTTATCTACAGTATCAAAGAACCAGCATGTCTTCCAATCAGTACTGCCTAGGTCCGAAAGTAGTGCATCTACATTAAGATTTCGGAAGTCTCTATACCGGAAAGTCCGAACATCACAATTACGCTCGATATTAATATCCAAACAGCAGAAAATTAAATCATGGTCAGATAAAAAAGTTAATTGGTCAAATTTTAAAACGCTTGCCAAGTCGGAGACAATGAAATAGTCAAGTAGGCTTGGATTGCAATTCATAGCATATTTTGTTGGTATCGTATTTCATTTCGGTTTATCTTACACGATCATAGAGCGACTACTTCACATTTTTTTTTCTCTTGTCGCAGCATAAATATATTTCATATGTACTAGAATACTTATTTAGATGCATATTGAGTAGCCTCAGCTACAGCTAACTGGCTCTCATTGCTTAATATACTCGTATTTATGTAAAGGTGTACAATATGAATGTATACATTACAACAATTGTAACCACGGCCAGACGGACGGACGGACAGTCAGGCAGGGCTAAATCGATTCCACTTTTCATTCTGATCATTTTAGTATATATATTCGATTATTTTATGCTGTTACAAACCGTTATGCGAACAAAGTTAAAATACCCTTGTGTACAAGTACGCTCGCATATAAAAGTAGAGTCCATCGAATTTATAATTTTGGTAATAAAATGTACTGAGACCTCCAAAATCGAGCTTTCGACCCTAAATCTAGATTGTGAGAGAGTATTTGAGATTTGAATATATATATTGCAATTACTCAACCAGGCTCACAATACTAACTATCCAATATTCCAAGTTTATTTTCACTGTGGCGGAGTTTAATTTGCGTTGTATAGACAAACGAATAAATCGATTTTGGTTATGCGATATATAATTTTCAGAATCATATACGCAGACTAACATTTGGAAACTTAATATTTTGAAATTTTCGCTTATTGCGATAGCCTTTCCTAAAAAACCTTCGACGCAAATTTTATGTACTCCATGTAGCTTCACTCATTTATGTTATCTGTGTTTTTTTTTTCTAGAGGCGGCACAAAGCACAAAACATTTGGCTATGATAGATACACAAATAAATGTCCCTAAACGTAAAATCAATTCATGATGATTGTGCTGGATGTAGGAAATTTTCGCCATTAGCTAGGGTGTTCGTAAGTCGAAATTAATCACGCGACTATTTCTATTGATAACCATTCTCCTTTTTTTGAGTCTAAAAATCGATGTTGTACAACTTTTATAAATGCAACTCTTCCTATGATATTTAATGATTGTTATTGCATTTGTAGTGAAGAAAAAAACAGAAAAGTGAATCAACTACATAGTAAAAGCCTTATATCTTGACATCTATTAATCAATAAACAACGCTAAACCTTTGCGCTTGGGAAGTCACAGATGTTCACATATGTGTGAAAGAAGAATGTACTCCCTCGTTTCGGATTTGCTTAAAGATACAAAAAAAGGAATCGAAGTTCTAAGAAATCTCGAAAAATAATGCATTCTTCTCGGAAAATTATTCTGATATAGAATACGAGTATACATATGTATGTACGATTATATGCAGCAACTACAATTATTCCAGATCGTACACTGTACATTTAATTTTTCACTTCGAATGCAGATTATCAGTGAATCCTTTGATTCGGTTAATTTCCATTTATTATTTACATCTATTAAAATTACATTTCTGATATTAACAATTTTATGTATCGATCAGCATCTATTATATGTATTGCCAAACAATAGAGATCAAAACTAAAACAATTGAAAGAAGCACACATTCAAACAAAAAAGCGCAATGCATGTACTTATGTGCATACATATGTTTGTACGTATACTTATACCCAGTGGTGCTAAAACCTTGGGCTAGCGATCAGAATGGTAGTCTGCCATTTACAAAAATGATAAAAACTTGACCAATTTGGTTGGTACTACAACAACCACTTCAACCAAATAAAGAACAGCTCGAAGAAATGTTTTATGTACGAGTATATTCCAAGAAATTCACTTATTTCTGAGGGCTTTTGGAGTGCCAGGCATCATCTATCGGAATTTAAAACAATTTCATACAGCGTCTTTTTAAGTGAATTTGAAAAGAATAGATTATAGTCAATCCGTGAGCCGTTCACACGTTTTTCTTTAAATGTGTAAAAAGAGGTGGAAAACTATTCTATGCATGTAAACTATTATTATTGTGTAATTTGCGGGAAGAGGAGATTTTAGTAACCAGCTCAACAAAATGTGTGCTTGAGTGAGGGAAGCTGTTGTTTGATGAGGAGCTTTCAAAATCCTTCTCCTAGAAGGGCACTGCACCAAAAAGTTTACTTCATATTTCTTAGTCATAACTCGTTACATGTTTATAAAAACGGTATTAAAATTAAAAATTAAAATAAAGTATTTTTATTCCATTAAAAAGGGGTTTAAAAAAACCTAAAAAATATAATAAATATAAGATATGTTTCATTATGACTACAAAAAGAATCATAGAAACGTTCAAATATGAGTTCGAACAATCACTAAAATTAACTGAAAATTAATCATGAAACACACCGATTTCATATGAACAAAAACTCGCTCATTTAGTGCTCCAAAAAGAGCTCATTAATGAAGGAAAAACTCTGATGAAAGAAGGTATTTTGCTCATAAAAGAGTATATTTGATTACCCAGGATGTGTCTTTTGAAATAGCGGCTCTTTCTGTATTTAACGTATGTATGAAAGTGAATTAAAGCCGTTATGTATTTGGAACCACTTTTGGATGGGAAAAGAGCCCAGATATAAGCGCATTTTAAAAGCAATCAAGTCCGACTGGGTACACACATACATATGTATGTATATATGTATGTACTTTTATATGTACTACAATTCGATTACAAATACATCAGCATACTTACATTTTTAAAGCATTGAAAGTGTCGCCATTAACATTTTGATTTTCGTTTCGTGGCACTAAATGTATTCGCATTCGTCAAATAATAGTGGCAACAACACTTAAATTCACCGGAAAATATCAACAACATCGATACGATCGAAAAGCATTTATACAAGGAACGTATCAAACGTATTTGGAACACAGATTCAATGCCTCAACGCTAGCAACATTAGCACTGAATTTATTTTCATAAATTACCCAAGGGACAATTTCAATGACGGCGTCACCGTTGTCAAGGGTGTGATGTCGTAACTGAGCGGAGTACATACAATAAAAAATAATAAATACTTCTAAAGAGGAAACGACAAGAAGAAAGCCGCAACAACGATGACCAATGCCAGACATACAATAATAATTTCATTTAACTATATATCTACGTACATGCATATACAATAATATTTACATATTGCTACATACAACCCCACGCGGTCTATTTTTAGACAAAGTACGGCTTGAAAATAGTTCTGTTTCAAAAAATAAAATAAAATAGCCATCCTGGATTTATTTAACCCTCCGTTAGGCGCGTGGATTATATAAATACTTAATGCACACATCTTTTAGCAGTGATCAATTAAAACTTGAATTAAGGATGTCACGCTTCGGTAGCTGTCGATAATATAATAAAGCACTTACTTAAAGGCCTCTTACGTGGCATGTATTTTACACATGTGAAGTAAATTTTTAATATCGGTAAGCTGTATTAGAGAATTCACGAAATATTACCTTTTAAAGGTGGTAACTTTACATGTGTAAAATACATACCGTGTAAGGATTATTAGTATAAAATTAAGAGGCTGGCTATAACTGTAATCCACACGCCTTATTGCATAGCATTTTTTCCGAGTGCACAATTTGGAAGTTTATCTGTTGGAACATTTAATGCCTTCTTTATAGAGCCAATTGAAAGGATTATGGGTTTATACATTTCAGTGTTTTCATAAATTAACATTTACTTTGTGTTTTGTATTTGGTTGTTTACGCATACCTAAGAATATAAATTTGTTTTATACGCAACTTTATTTTGTTTTACATAGATATTGAAATGTCTGACCCAAAAAAGATACGTTAGAAATATAGCACAGATCCTGGTGTTTGGATGAAAGGGTTCGATAAGCTTACTAGTGAAGAAAAAAGTGCCATGGATGATCTAATTTTATTGAAATGATTGCTTGGGAGTTAATAAAACCCAAAATAAACACCGATCAACCATTACCAATGAATATACGAGTTTCTTAACGGCACCACCACCCGTCATGACAGCAAAATGCATTCGGCGATGCTACATATGCTCAAGGCGTCGCAATAAGTCCACAAGACTTGTCTTAATGTTCAGGTTTTATTAGGTAAACATTTATTAATAAACGGCTCAAACAATACGTATTACCTGTTTAAATTTTTAAGTTAAACATAATTTTCATTTTAAATTTAGTAGGATCCATAACCGAAGCCACATAAATA
Source organism: Philophylla caesio (assembly GCA_963971545.1). Lineage (NCBI taxonomy): Eukaryota > Metazoa > Arthropoda > Insecta > Diptera > Tephritidae > Philophylla > Philophylla caesio. Next base: position 63,464,034 of record OZ020608.1, on the reverse strand, counting down.
AAAGTTTCAATAACATATCTTCAAATTATCATCGCAACTAAAATTTTAGGACTTGTGGGAAAATTCTGCGTATATAGTTTTCTTGTCAAATAAATTTCACAAGGTGTAAACTTTAGTTGGCTAAAAAGTACCGATGATAGTCAAGTTAAAGTCGACACTAAAGTTAGCATTAGCTTTTTTAACAAATATCTCATCAAAAAGTATATCAAAAAGCTGGCCAATATATTAAAAAAAATTCAAACACAAATTTTTTGTAACCTTTGTATTGCTAATGAATTTATTTTATTTTTCGTTCTCTTTATTTTTTATATTTCAAATTTAAATTTTTTAGAGTGATCCTTAAGCTAAGCGCACACTACAAAGTCGTTTTAAGAAAAAATCTGAGATGCTACATATGTACACTCTGTTCACAAATTATAGCACAAACATACATTGACACATTTGAACAATTTATTTAACCTCCAATTATTCAATATTTGTTTTGAATCAAAACATCATTAGTTCTCAAACGAACCGCATTAAAATCAACTTTTTAAATTTTATAAAAAATGTAGAAAGCATCATCAAAATTTCATCAAAACTTCGAACTTTTGAAAATAAATTTTTAGAATTTTTTGGGATGTTCTACCATCTGCTCATTTGATTTTAGTAAAACGAAGCTCAAGTTTCTATTACCTACGAGTTGAATATAAAAAACTATCGTGTTTTTGCGTTGTATGGAGAAAACTACGAGAAAAAAGAATTGTCAAAACTCTGTGATAAATTGAAGGCAAAAAAAAATCTAAACCCCTTTTTTAACAAGTTCGAAATTTTTATGAAATATTGTTAAATCATTGTGCATTTGCAAATAGTTTAAAAAATTGGTGTTTATGGGTTTTCTTAGAGAATTGTCGTCAATATGTGGTTGTGCTATAATAAATGAGAAGAGTATATATCTTATTTAGATCTTATTTAGATATAGTTCATAAGGATTTGGTATAACTTCCTTCCTTAAATATCAGTTTATGAGCTGGAATTTTTGCACACTAGCTAAGCTATTCACTGAAGGGTATGTGCGAACATACATCAGTGCAAACATCATCAAATGTATGTAAGCAAGGCAATAGTAACAATAATCTCACAAAAAAATAAATAAGTTCCATAAATCCATAAATAGTATCTTAACGCCTATTATGAAAACCGCCTCTCACACGCGCCGATTGCATATTTCAAACAATGCATAAGTTTGTCATATCCATTTGGTCATCATGACTAGCCGGATGTGTAGACCATTTAGCGCGAGGAATGAGCGGCAAGCAAACAACCAGCGAAAGTGATAGTACATATTTGCTTGACTAGAAAACACATTAAGCATACAGCAAATGCTGCGATATGGAGTGCCGAACTGAGGGAAGAATTGCGTCACGTTGAACGGAAATGATTTTTTAGGAGTGTCCTTTTCAATACATCCTACGTTTGGCCGCGCGAAGAACCAAACACGTGATGTTGCCCTAACGTTGTGACAGCGAGACAAAAAGGGGCGACAAAAGAGTTTTTATATATTTATACTCGTATACATAAACATAGCACATTTACAACGATTTTTGCAAATCCCTGCTGTTTTAAAGTGAACGTTAATATGTAATATGGATTTTCTATGGATTCGGATCATTCGATGAAAACGTTTATACGTAAAAGTACTCCATGAAGTTCCTTTTTTTAGAAAAACATTGTATATAATACTTCCGGTGGTAAGCAGTTCGGCCAGTGAATCAATTCTTTAAAAATATCTCTTATAAATAGAAACTTTCGGTAATGTGTGCATACATACAGAAAGTGATTGCCGAAAATAAAGCCATCAAAAGCGTTTTTTGCATAAGTAAAATTAAGTTGTTTGCAAAATCATTGGGAGCGTGCTCAGCACATGCCAATCGTTATGCTTCGCTGGGAAAACCGCCATAAATCATGTTGTAAAAATTACAAAATTTACTGACATCATTAGTTGTTTAACTTATATCATACATATTTATATACATGCGTTTTTGTAAAAATAATTAGTAATGACAATTACTTTGTATTTCAAAAAGAACATATTTAAAAAATTACGAAATCTTGGTTTTTTTCACAATTTATAGGTACCAAATTGGTCCAAATTGTTTTTTAGACCAATTTTGGACAATGAAGTCGAAATTTCAGAAAAATTTGAAAAGAAGGGCGGCGCCACGGACACTTATGCCTATGTTTGTATCTCTATCAACTTCCTCCAACTAGAATGAAGAACAAACAAAAAACTAGGACCCAGGATCATGATTTGAGGGCATGCACCTGGAAGAAGAGAAATGTTATTGTGCGAATAAGACGCGTTTCTGTTGTGCTCCCGATTTTTCACATTTTTATAAAGTCACCATAAAGAAAAATTGCCGCCTGCATCATATCTGTGTGCGCGAGTGTGTCAACGTTGTTTCTAAATATAACAAAATTCAATTGCTTCTTTACCATGTCCACAACACGGAAAAATCCATCTCGCAAACCAGCATCGCCAAAAACACCTTTAATTACTCCATCTGCAGTCATAAACATGGAAGGTAAAATTGATGACCAGAGAGCTTCCATAGTTGCAGAGCTGACAGCTGTTATTAAGAGCTCAGAGGAAAGAGTAATGCAGAAGTTCAGTGAGTTGGCCGGTGACATTGCAAATCTAAAGCATTCACTAACCGCTATGGAGAAGAGAGTAACTGCAGTTGAGAACTCTTGCGCCGACATTCTAACTTTACGCGGTGAAGTTGCTGCGGTTCGTGCACAGCTTACTGAAGTTCAAAGCAGTGCAGGTTTCGAAGAGTTGTTAAAGCGCATGTTCCAGCTTATCTGCAAAATATGGCCAGACGAATGCATGTTAGTGTGTTCTGTCCAACCCACTAGAAGCGTAAAGGACTTCGTTTACTCAGGAACCGTCTTATTGTATGGCGCAGAACCATGGAAGGCACTTGGAATGTTCGCGAGAAAGGTTCTTTGAAAGAATTAGAGACCATTATGCCTTTGCGTAATAACACGGTGCGTTTTTCGTTATAAAGTACTAGATCTAGCAGGTCTAAAAAATTATTTTGTCCTTTTAAGAACTTTTTATAAAAACCCCAAAATCCCATTTTTTTATAGGTTAAATTATATACTTCCTCATAACTTTATTTATGTTCAACAAATTTAAAAGTTCTATATATATGGTTTCTATGGTTTCTAACCACGACGTATCTATTGATTGTGAATTTTTCCTCTTCCTCCTCTACTTAAGTATTTAAAAAAAATAGTTTTCTATGGGGTATCATAAAGTTATACCTCAAATAAAGTGATCAAAAGTTTTGGACTCCGAACGGCAGATGTATTTTATGGCAGAAATACCCTCGGTGGTTTGCCATTGTCTGCTTAGGGGTGGCCGGTATTAGACACAATTTTCTATGATGCAGATTTTACTTGCCTTTGCTGAGATTCGAACTCAGCGGCATATCGAGTTAGAGCGCACACTCCTACCCACTCGACCACAGCGGACATTTGTGGTATAATATAAAAAAGCACACCACAAATTGTAAGAGAAGATCGGCCAATCACTCAGCTATTTAGTGAAACCGCCAAAGTATAATTATTTTTTATTATCATAAAGTAATAGCCAATATTTTATATAGCCTTTCTACTTGCTGGGGAAAAAAGAATAATACATACAAGGTGGTTAAAGGAGGTTAGTGAAGGATTTAAATGTAGGTATAAAATGTAGAACATTTTTAAAAGGAGCGACATTTGCTTATCTATCATAGCTGTAATCTTTTAAGCTTTTGTACTTGTATTGGGCAAAAAAATCAATTAATCAAATTTTCGATATTTTAAATATATAAATTGATATTTACGTCGATATTTTTAATCTCGATGTATTGATATTCGATATTTATTTCCGAAAATCAAATTTGTATCCAATTCGAAATTTTTTAAGTTCTCTAAAAGCTCAATTCGATTTGATTCGACCGTAACTGTGCGTAATATCCTTTTGTAGTTTGTGAAGCAAATCTAGTTTTGAGTGAATTTTCATCAGAGGGTCTTTTTGAAATTTCCTTAAAATATTTAACTAAAATTAAATTAATTATTCATGTTTCCTCTGTATCTCCGAAACGCTTGCTTCTGCTATTAGAAGAAGGTTAACAGGGGAGCACATCAAAGAAAGTGTACCTCTGATGTTTATATCCGACGTATACTGGTTTGATGAAATTTTTAAAATAAAACCATTGTATAAAACATTTTGATTCTAACAATAATTTAACTTAGCTTTACTCCCTTGTAGTTACTTTAATATGTATGTTTTTTCTTAATATGTAAAACTAATAAAACTGCCAAATAAGCATAGTTTTTTCACTATAGAATATTTTAACAATACTTTAAGTAATTGCGCCTTGAGCTAAAAAAATCGATATATCGAATTTTTTTACTATGAATATATCAATATTATTCGATATTGTTTAAAAATATCGATACGATATATATCGATATATTTTTTCATTTCGCCATCTCTATTTTGTACCTGAAATAGCTACCGTTGATATTTTAGAATTTTTGTTGTCAAGGGTGTTCCGACTTTATTCCATGTAAAAATATACATATATTGTTTATTGGTTAAATGGAAGCAAATGCGATCAACATTCATAGTCAATTGAAGCTTTCACATTGTAAAAACCAAATCGAATGGGCTTTAAAACTGCATACTTAACAAAATTTCAACTCTTCTGAGGAAAAAGTTCAAAATTTAATTGAAAACTTGAAAACAAAGTTTTAAGCTTGGATTTATATGGTTTAGTCTAGAGGTTGAACTGAATTTAAATTGAAAACTTAAAAACAAAAAAATGAATATAAGTGGAAAACTAAGTCATTTTTAATTTGGCTGGAAATCAATTGACCACCACTGTATATGTTGAACTCCGAGTTTATGACTAATGTTTCGCTTCAAGTCTCAAAACGGCCGATAAACATGAGTTCATAGCTCAATGTGAACGTAAAATTAATCGCAGATTTAAAATATTTGTCAGTTATAGACCGCGTAGGAAATGTTGATTACAATTTGCTTTTTAAGTGTATGTATATATTTTTTTTAATTGCAAAATTGGTTTTCCAACAGTGTGGGAGATGCTCATTTTAACTTAAAGAACTGCAGGCTTATACGAAATGATCGGATTGGTAAAAAAGGTGGTGGTGTAGCCATTTTCTGCAAAAGCCATATTAATATGAAACTTGTATGTGAGTCAAACAATGAAGGAATCGAGTTTTTATTTGTTGAACTATCCGATCGCTTACAAAAAGTGCTTGTTTCTTGTGTATATAATCCCAATAAGTCTGTCTCACTCCTTTATTTGAAAATTTTTTTAAATTGATTGTTGACTATGAAAAAATTGTTATTTGTGGGGATTTTAACATAGATATAATTGCTCATGATTCATTATGTTCCTCGTTTTTAGACAACGTTGCAAGACTTGGTATATCTGTTGTCAACACTTCGGTGCCTACTAGGTATTGCAATAATTGTAGCCCTAGTCTTCTTGTCTCTGATCGTTCTTGTGTGTTAAATTTTGACCAAATTTCTTGTGTCTCTGACCATGGTTTAATTTTTTGTACACTTGACCTTCATTTCAATAACAAAATAATTGACAAAATATATACTTATAGGGACTTTGGTTCCTAAGGCTCTTGCCTTAGAACTTGGCAACATGAATTGGTGTGACTGTTGGTTTTATGAATCCGTGAATAAAAAACTTGATTTTCTATGCAACACGATGCAATCCATTCTGATTGACCACTACGCTATGAGAAAGTTTCCTCATGCCCGGGGTTTAACACTAAAGTCCAAGTGGTCATAAAATTGCGAATAAAAGCATATCGCAACTGGAAAAGAAATCCAACTAGCAAAAACTGGAATGCTTTTCGTACTGCAAGGAACAAAGCCACTGCAATAATTAGAGCTCAAAAACAGCGATTCTTTGCTGCCAAGCTTGATCCAGCTCTTCCGTCTGCTACCTTGTGGCGTAATATTAAAAATCTTGTTTTAATCTCTATGAAAAACCAGAATGTATGTTAAATGCTGATAGTTTAAACGACGTATTTCTTCGTAGTTCTACTTCAACCGGGTTCTTACCAAAACTCGTTCCACTTCCCGCGGCTTCGTACTCTGACATTCCGTTCGAATTCTGAACGGTATTGGAAGATGACGTGTATAGATGTGTAATGAAAATTAAATCAAATGCAGTTGGCGAAGACGGTTTGCCCATAAAATTTATAAAACTTGTTTTGCCATACATCATAAGCCCATTGACTCACATTATTAACCATTGTATTACAACGTCTTCTTTCCCAACCTCATGGAAAGTGGCATCTGTGTGTCCAATCGCAAAAAACAAAAACGCACGCTCATCTACTGATTTTCGTCCGATTAGTGTCCCGTCCGCTTTGTCGAAAGTGTTAGAGTCTTTAATGTCTGAACAAATATCTTTGCACATATCCGCTAAAAACTTGTTATCGCCCCTTCAATCTGGTTTTAGGCCAAAACATGGATGGTTAAAATTATGGACGATTTGCGAATATCTTTTGACAAAGATGATATATCCCTGCTGTGCTTACTTGACTTCTCTAAAGCATTTGACTCAGTTGATCATTCATTGCTTTGCTCAAAGCTCGATTACTACTTTGGATTTGGTAAAAATGCCCTGTCCTTTATGCAAAGTTACTTAACAGGTAGAACCCAACGTGAAGGGATCGGCTCGGTAGTCTCACAGACAAAACCTGTGATTTGTGGTGTTCCCCAAGGGTCGATTTTAGGCCCTCTGCGTTTTAGTGTATTTATAAATATGCTGATGACCTTCAGATTTATTTATCTGGTTCAATTACGACAGTGTCAAATGTCAGCTCTAATTTGCTCTATCTCTCGATGGGCTGCCGATAATGTTCTAGGTCTTAACCGCCAAAAATCGTATGTTCTGCCTGTGTGCAAGAAAAAGCTAAATTTTAACAGCATTCCTTATACATATTTACCTTAACAACAATTCTTTAAAGTTTGTTGAAAAAATACCTAATTTAGGTATTTTGTATTAAATAGTAGTCTTAGCTGCACTGATCATACTAACTCAGTCTCAAGCAAAATATTCGGTACACTAAGGAGTTTAAGGCAATCGGCATCATTTACTCCTAAATCGATACGACAAAAACTTGCTCTGCAATTAATTTTGCCTATGATTACATATTCTGAGGTGGTTTATAGCAAGCTTGCCTGCAGGTCGTCTCATGAAATCGATATCGTATTCAATCATGTCACGCGTTATGTCTTTGGAGTACGAAAATTTGATCATATTTCAGCTTGGAGGCTTAAATTATTGGGATGCGAGTTTAATGAATATTTAAAAGCTAGAAATTGCGTCTTTCTCTTCAGACTGTTATGCACCAAGACTCCGCAATACTTATATGAAAAATTAATTTTTCCTAAGTCAGAACGGTCTTATGATTTAATTGTACCTTGTTTTAGTTATAAGAACTCAACCAGACTGTTTTTTGTCAATACCATAAGGGTATGGAACTCCATTCCTTCGGCAACTAGAAGCAAAATTAACAAAAGTAACTACAAACAATCTTTATATAAACACTTTTCTAAAATTGGTTGACCGATCTACATATCTATACTTAAGAAAACTCTAGTACCCTACGAAACTATGTATCTAATAAAATAAGATATTTTTAAATTGTATTGATATTGATTTATCAAATGTTCCTTATTTTTAAGTATATGTTTATTTAATTTTCATTTCTATGTATTTAAATTTTTTTATTTAATTTTTTTTATTTTTTATTGTTTATAATGTCTCATTGTAATACCTTCTTGATGTTGTGCTACAAAAGATGTATATAAATCTTATTGCACTAATACATTAAACCTTAATAAATCAAATCAAAATCAAATCAAATCAAAAAAGCATGTTATTTTTAATAATATGTTACTTTAATAATATGTAGTATTTGGGAGAGCTTCTCCCACCATTTGTATAGAGGTCTTTCTGTTATACATGCGACTGAATATAAGTGGAGGAGCCTACAGTTTTGTGCCGAATCCAAACGGCAGATGCTATCCACAAATTTAAACAGCGGTCTTAAAAAAGATAAAATGTTTTTTAAGTTCAGTATGAAAGAGTTAAGAAAGTTCTGATCTTAAAATATTGCTCTAAATGTTAAAACTTTATTTATACTTGTGTTTGACTTGGGGCCTCCTATCTTTAATTCTGCCTACACCCATATACCAAAGCATTTGTGTTTATATATTTCATATTACGCTCTCTCAATTAGCACAATCTTTCGGACTACTACAATTTAACATATGTATGTATGTATTTTTGCTCGGAGTCATATTTCCAACGAGTATCAGTTGATTGACGTTCCTCATATCCATCGAGAATTATAATTGTTTCTTTACTTAAATGGTAAAATATGCTGTAAATTCATTCGTTTCATTGCAAAAACTCCATTTATTTAATCAATGAGACGGTGTTGCCTGCCATCCCAAGACGCCATTTTCAGTTTCTCTAACATGTATTATCACACCTAAGGCTTTTACATAACGTCTGCTATGAGTATTCTTTACTCCATATTTTACTACAACTGCAGTAGCCAGTCAAGTTAAACTTGTTGTTTCTTTCGGCTGTCGTGACATTAAGTCTTATACGCCTGTATTACTACTTGTATTTTTATGGCTATGCCAAACGTCAGTCAATGTGTCCTCTCCTGATCATGCAACATCGTGACTTATTTGTCGTTGGTTTACTAAATAAGACACTGTAATAACGATTTCCATTGGATGGTTAAGAAAGCGCATTGAGTATATAACATATATGTATGTATGTACCTATACAGATGTACTTTTTTAACATGGCTTAGTTTTTTGCTTACAAAACGCATACATATTTATTCAGTGAATGCTCTAATCATGACAATTTTTAAAAAATAAAACAGATGCAATAAATAATAAGTTGACTTTTTCCTCACGCAATTAATTTTTCGGTGGTCAATGCCTTTAAATATAACTTCAGCAATCCATGCCAAATCACAATAGATAATATTTTTTATACTTATTTACTTTGCGCACATGTATATTTTTGATTATCAGTCATACTCATATACTTTCTTGGCAAAAACACATTGCGGAATAAATTACATCATCGACTCCGACTGGGTCACGCGGAGCTATTTTTATACAAATGGATAATGTAAGGATCGCCAACAGTTCTTAAGTATTTTATGTCGGTCAATTACACTTTTTCGCCCAGCTGAGCTTATGATTGAAAGACTGTAAGTTACAACAGTTTTCCCAATTCATCGGCCAAGATTTATTCTTTGAAGTTTAAATAAAATGGAAATTTCGAGAGCAAAGCATATGGCACACAAATGAAATTATTCATTTGTTTTTGTTTGAGACTAAACGTGAGAGTAAAATGCTGGCAAACTTCAAAAATGTTATCTGCGGTTCTACCTCATTAATTTTTGTATCATGGTTGTGCTTAGGCCGCTCTTTCCCTACATGTTTCACTCCGTAGCTAAAAGAGAATCAGAATTAGCGAAAGCGGAAAAAGTAGTGGCGAGTTTACAGTCCGACTTGCCTCCAATTAATTTAAAAAATTGCTTGGTATGAGTATATGCTTGCGAGTTTTGAGTTTTCTTTACAGGATGGCTAACTTATTAATAAACTCTATACATCGAAGGTAGTTATTGAAAAGCGTCGCTGTCAATGTTTAGTTGTTTAAAAAACTGTTTCATGTTACGTATACCAAGCTTGAGATGTAGCGGTGGCAATATAATTTTTCCGGTGGTATCAGTGGTATCCCGAGTGCATATTTTGCTCCGATAAGTAACAAGTTTTCTTCCATTTACGTAAAACTAGATTTTCTTCATCCGTTTAGTATTGCTCAGGTACAAAGAATACGAAAAGAAATAAGGCTCGACCAAGCATTTTGCCGTATAATGAAACATTACAGTCTGCAAAAGTAATCTAAACTCTTTATTTCTTTATAACAGTTACGAAAATTATTAGCAACTTTTATGTTACCCCGAAATGATGATTGTAAAATATGATAACAATCGTTCCATAAATATTTTCTTTTTTTGTGTTAAATTTACAACATTGCAAAAAGCACGGTTAAGTAGGCGTCACTGAAAATCGTACAGCAGCTTGTTTGTTTAAATTTGGGTAATCTTCAAAAATTTCGCTTCATAAAAATTGGTGCAGTGATCTGATTTGTACTTGTTCATAGCATTTCCATAATATTATTTATATGTTTATGTTCTCATTGTGTGATTTTTCGAACTTTTCGCAAAAATTAAGCAAACATCCATCGAAGTGCGTCAAATTGCAATCAACCAGTATAAATAAAGCAAATATTATGGCGAAATCACGAAAATTGTGAATCGGAGTCTAAGTACAGTCCAATACATCAAGCGAGTTGCGAATAAAACTAAAGTTTTCACAAATAAAAACTTAACTGCAAGTGATGAGCGATGGATATTGAGAAAAGTGAAAGAATATCCAGCGCCTAAAATCGTTTCAGAAATTAAAATTTGCTTAAATAAGGAAGTGAGTGATTCAACGATAAGAAGAGTTATTGGAAAAAATAATTATCATGGAAGGGTAGCGCGCAATAGAAAACGACGGCAAGAATTCGCAAGGTTAAAAAACCCGCAGAGTACTGGAATGATGGAATTTTCACTGATGAATCAAAATTTAATATATTTACTTATGATGGTAAGGTAAATATTTGGGGAAAACCCAATACAGAAATGGTGGACATCGGTGTGGTCCGCGAGTGTACTTGAGTATCTCACGTTCGCACCGATGTAATTTTGCGTTGAAAAGAATGTTGGGTATTAATAATATGTCAAATAATCTTTATTTTATTAGTTAAATAATAATACAATTGCAATTGTAGATAACCTTGATTCAATATAATAACTGCTGATATGAAGTTTGGTGGTTGGCTCGGATAAGTCTCGTACTCTCGTCTCGCTATTTGGAAAACAAGTAAGTAAACCGTTCTTTTTTATAAGTTACGTTAGCCAGTAGAGCGGAAATTTTAACAGGTGTCGCTTATGTTAAACATTAGGGTGGTCGGAAAAATTACGACAATCCTAAACATGCCGTCCTCCTTGCGGTACGCAATATCTTACTAGTTTATCTAGCCACCATACTCCACTGTTTGTAAATTATATCTTAAAACTGTAAGAAATTAAAAAATAAAATAGACGTGGTTAAAATATCACTTGCACTTTAATTAATTCAATTAATCAAGATTTTAAAATTATAAATAAAAAGAAAGAAATGTTATTTTAATGACACTTAGCAGGCGCCAGAAAGCACCCAGCCAAAAATTGTATTTTAGGCCAAGAGAGGACCCATCACTCCTGATGTGATAGCGCCCAAAAATATTTTCGGGAAGACATCGGCTGCAAAAGCTAAGTTAACTAGCGCAGATATGTGGGACCTTGGGTCTGCCAGTCGCAAGTTGACGTACGACGTCTGTATAGCAGCGTCAATGGTTGCGGTCGGGGTTTTCCTTTTGTAATTTGGGACGATCAACGCGTAGGTGGTTTCAGTTGCCGTCTGTCCATGTTTCCCACGCAATTTGAAGAAGCATCCCCGCTGTCCATTTATCCTCGTCACGTTGATCCCGAGCTCGCGGACGAGATCCTCAGCTATTGTTGACGAGCGAGCCCACGAATCTATTAGAGCTCGTATCAAATGAAGTCGCCCACCTGACTCTATCTTCACAACGGCAGTCGGCGCCAGTGGTGTTACCAATTGCGCAGTCATTGCAAATGACTGGCCAGAACAAAAGCCGGTCGGGAGGTGGAATTCACGAGATTCCACTCTGCCGTTCCTCTTCGCTTGCTGACTGCGTTCATGGTTCCGTTGACGGCGTCGCTGGTTGTTGGTTGGTTGGAAAGTCTCGATTTCCAATCCAACTTGCTGACGCTTCTCATGCTGTAGGGGTGGTCGGAACACTCGTTGTGCCGATCTTTGCGGAATGTCTGGATGGAAAGCATCTGTCTCCATTCCAGGTGAAATTCCCGTACTGAAAGCGTGGGGTTCCGCTGTCGGTATTTCCGCTTCCTCTAGCCCTGGGCGGAATGCTATGGATTCCGCTCCGCCCTCGGATGCCTCTATGGACATTACATCACTCTCTTCGTCTTCAGTAGGTAGTATTCGGCAGGGTTGCTCGTTGCCACTTGAATTATGTATAACGGTCATCTAGACTGGTCATAAGGTGTCTAGTAATAGTTACCCAGCTTGCCAGTAATGATCCGCCAGCACACTAACAAGAGTCAGCGAACTCGCTAAAAATAACTCGTCAGAAATTACCAGCAATAATTCGCCATCACTCTAGCGAGAACTCGCACGCTCGCCAGTATGCTGGAAGAGAACCAGCTAGCATGCTAGTATTCAATTTCGATTGCGTATTCAATTTCGTGGTGTCTTATATCAAAATTTATATCAAAATTCATGTTCAGAGAGAAATAAATTTGTGTGAAATTTTGGTGAAGTTTAAACATGTTGTAATTGTAAAATTTAATTTCAGCGAAACTTGATATTTTTGCTAGTTTGCAATCTAAAAAATACTTTAAATAAGTGGAAACGACACAAAAGTAAAAAGTAGCTAAGTTTACAGTGCCAATATTCTGATCGAACAAACGCACAAGTTTCGAGCAAGTGTACACCAGTTGGGTTAGGCTTAGTGCGCACACGGCCTAAGTTGATAGCACAATAATCGAAGGAAAGTCATCGAAATAAATGTTTATTAATCGACATGAGTTTTATGAATGGATGACCTCCGCCATTCATCATACAATTGCGTGGGCACAATTATTTTACGTGTTTCTAGCTAAATCTGATAGTGGGAGAAATTGAATCTGTATCGTCCATGCAGTAGGATTGGTTTGGTCGTTATAAATTTTTCTTCTTCGTGTGAACGTTGATTGTTACGTTGTAATAAAGCAAGTTTATCACTTAATTTGCTTTTCTAAACAAATAAATTGCTTCAGTATTTGCGCAAAAAAGTAACAACTTCTGATAAGGTTAATCTTACGGAATATTACTGAGCTCAGAGAAATGGCAGGACCACTTCCCTTATTTTCGTAGGAGCCGGCATACCAAAAGTTGCAGCAATTTTACAATGCTCATGGGAAAGATATCAACATCAAGGAATTCTTCGCTCGGGATACGAATCGTTTTTTTTTTAATATAGCCTGCGCCTACGGAAGGGCATGTGGTAACTATATCCGCAAATGGGTAAGTGAACGCTATTTTCACTATTGGAATTGTGGATATACATACATATGTTTATTGACAAGACAATAGAATGTGCCTTTACATCATGATTCAATTACCAAAGGCTCGGTAACTGAGCAGCTAGCTCCCTCACTTATTTTCAAACGGCTCCCTTAGCATTAAAACAGTGTTGCTTCTTAAAAGTAAAAATAGTAGTAACCTCAAAACTTTTTAAAACCAAAACTAACAGGCAACACCTTTTGTATCTTATGTGCGCGTAAACTATAAGTTCTGATTCAAGATTAACCCCGTCTCGTAAATATTATGTGTAAATGTGTATAAATGACGCGTTTTTCCATTTAATGCTTTTCACACACATAAATTCGATGTGACAGAGTAGAAAGTTTTGTAATTTTTATTCAAATGCCAAAAACAAGAATTTGTAAGAACTAAATTGTTGAGTTATGAAGTTTTATTTATTTTTCTTGTAATATATGTATGTAAAGATTCTCTTTCTAAAATTTCAAATTATTTTGGTTTTCTTGCAACTCCATAAAGTCACTTACTATATATCGGAATTTTTTGGTCCTTTCACCGTCCTGGCGTTCATCATAATATTAAGAAAAATCCTTATATTAAACAAGTTAAGAAGTGGCTAAGTTCGATCGAACTTTATATACCCGGCGCACGCTTTCAGCTAATTTTTTAAATTAATTAGGTATTATCTAACATGTGTGCCAAGTTTAGACGAAATCGATAAAGTAGTTCCAGACATATACATACATACATATGATCTCATATAGTCGGATTTCTGGCTGCAATACAACACCACATACTAAACTCAAGATATTTCCCTTCAACATTTATTGAAATGCCCGATTTTTAGTGTTTTCGAAAATTACTGTTATATGACAGGTGGGCGTGGTTATGGTCAGATTTTGATAAATATCGCTTAAATAGGCATAGTGTAATACGTGTACCAAATTTGAACAAAATCGGGTGGGTGGTTCCAGAGATATAAATATAAGTGGGCGGTGCCACGCCCCCGTAGAAAATTTTGATACAGTCGGATTTCCTGCTTGAATACAACAATACATACCAATAGCAATTTTTGCATTTTCGACAATTGCCGTTATATGGGAAGTGGGCGTGGTTACTGTCAGATTTTGCCCATTTTCAATACCAACCTGCTCTGGGTCAAAGGCAATCTAGCTATTAAGTTTCATTGAGATATCTCAAGTTATCATCTGCACGGACGGGCAGACAGACATCGCTAAATCGACTTATATATGTATATGTATATATCTATCTTGATTCCGTTATGCTGTTACAAGCAACCGTTATGTGAACAAAGTTATAATACCCTTGTACACAAGTGCGCGGGTGTAAAAAGAACGAAACATCTACCAATAAGTACATACAAACTTATATTTTCAAGAGTAGCTATTGTATTTCTTAATTTAAATGAAATGGCCTTGATATTTCTTTTTAATAAATCAAGAACATTTTAATACTTTTTATTCCTTTTTAGAAAGGGAAACAAATTCTTTCCCATTTTCCATACTTCTTAAAACAACCCTTTATAAGGGAGTGTCAAAATTCGAATTTTATTATTTACCTAACCCTCTATAATTAAATCATGCCTTTACATAAGTTTATAAGAGATGTGTCTGTATCTACACATACACATACGAGTACCAATTGTTGGCATATAGATGTACATTTATATCCTGGTGATATGGCATCACTATGCATAGTAAAGTGTGTAACTTTCGCCTTCTTTATATAAAATTTCTCTCTCAGCTTTTTCACCTCTTGCGGGTTACACGTGCTTTTGTCAAGCCATGTAAGCGATAAAATACTAAAATAAAAGACTAGATTTACAACCAAGAAGACCGGCTTATTTTTTAGTGAATTATCTTAACATGGTAGCAGAGCAAGGTTTAGAGGTTGACTGAGGAATATCTAAGAGGTCAAGCGTTGCAGAAAACATATCAAAAAAATTAATTAAAATGGCGACTATTAAAAGTAGCGATATCGTGATACCAATATTCGACGGAGCGGATTACAGCAATTGGAAGTTGCACATTTTAAAGTTTCTACAATTTAAGCAATGTAGAGAGGTAGCTACGATAGAGAAAATAGATTCAGATAAAACTGAGGAGTGGGAAATAAAGGACGTACAAGCAACGAACTACATTTACAGCGCTAATTCAAATACGCAATTAGAGTACATAAGCGAACTTGAGTCGACTTATCAAATAATGGCAAAACTTTACAAAATATACCTCAAGAAGTCTACAGCTTTGCAAATTGTTTGTCGAAACAATCTAGAATGTGTGAAATTGGAAAACTACTCTGATATCAACCAATTTTTTGATGACTTCGAAAAGTTAGTAAACGAGCTAAAGCAAGCTGGTGCAGTCATAAGTGAGCAGGAAAAATTGAATTACATGCTGAAAGCACTTCCACGTAAGTGTAGTCATATTGGGGATATTGTCGACGTATTACCTGAAAGTGAGAGAACGGTAGATTATCTAAAAAGCAAAGTAAAGCTAAAGAAGCAGCAAATGAAAAATCACACGTTTTTAAGACAGATTGTGGTTCATGTTCATCCCCAGCAAGTAAACAAAATGTTATAATTGCGTTAAGCCCCTTCATCTGATGCGGGACTGTTGGCTGGACATCGTGGATGGGGACGCGGATTTAGTCACCAGAAAAAGGATTACAAAAACAACGAAATTTTCAAAAAGGAAGTGGGAATCGTTAAAGTCAGATGAGTAGTGAACACCAGGGTAACAGCTTTCATATTACTATCGCGAATAATATCGAGAAGAGATACGAAAATGACAAAGCAAATAGTGGTGAATTAATATGGTTGCTCGATAGTGGATGTACAGATCACATCATTAACAGTGATGAATATTATGATATATGCGAAAAATAGTAGCGATGGCAACGAAAGAGGAAAGAGGAAAGACTATACACAATGAAAAGTTACGTGACAAAAGAACAACAAAAGGCTAATGTGGTCACGAATAAGGAGTTAACCATGAAAGAAAAATTAAATCGAACTCTTGGACATGTAAATTTTAAAAAGCTGCAAGTAATGTGTAAAAACGAACTGCTAGAAGGATTGCCTAAAGAAATTGAGACTGAGTATATGAAATGTGCTACCTGTATTGAAAACAAAATGTGTAACTTGCCATTCAATAACAATAGACAAAGAGCCGGAGACATGCTTGATATTGTACATACAGATTTAAACGGGCCACATAGAACTGCAGGTGATAATGGTGAGAAATATTTGTTGAGCTTTATAGACGACTATAGCAAGTTAGCGAAAGTATACTGCATTCAAGCAAAAGATCAAGTCTACGAATGCATGATGCAGTACGTGAATGAAATTCAGAATCAGACGGGTACGACTATAGAGAAGTTGCGCTGCGATAACGGAAAGGAGTACATGAATAGTAAAGTATATCAGTTTTTGAGAGAAAAGGGTATTAAGTTGAAGGCATGTCCAGCATACGTACACGAGCTAAGCGGAACTGCGGAGAGATATAATCGCTCGATAATGGATATTGCACGATGTCTGCTGGCGGAGGCTAATGTAGACCAAAAATACTGGCCAGAAATAATTAAAGCTGCTGCGTTTTTGAAAAACCGAAAAATGAAAAACACAATAGAAAGAAAGAAGCGAAGAGAAAATCGAAATGGGATAAAAAGGCCGAATTAAGAACTTTACTTGGATACACAGAGGTCGAATTTGACGATGAACCTGAAGAGAACGAAACTTTAACTGGTGCACAGCGGTCGGAAGCCCTGAAGACATACGAAATAGGCGGCTATTTGAGTGACGATACGAGCGACTCCAAAAATAGTGATGGCGCCACAAACAAGATGACCACAAAAACACGAATAAAAGCTCCGGTAAGGTTCGATGAAGAGTTCGGCTATTATTGCATAGGGGCGAATTTCTGTGATGCAACAACTCCAATCAACTACCAGGAGGCAGTAACAAGCGACAAAGCTGCAGAATGGAGAGATGCAATGAATCGAGAAATGAGCAGCTTAGTGGAAAATAATACGTGGAAACTTGTCAACAAACCTCGTGACAAAAAGGTATTGGATGTGAAGTGCGTCTACAAGAAGAAGACTAACAGTGAGTATAAGGCTAGAGTAGTAGTAAGGAGGTTTCAGCAAACAGATAGTGTCGAAGATACTTATGCCGCGGGGTCTAAAATGCAAACATTGAAGTTGTTAGTTTACTGTTGTCAAAATAGTGTAGAAATTCATCAAATGGATGTCGAAACAGTATTCTTAAATGGAAAGGTGTTATTAGAAATATATGTAAAACAACCCATCGGTTTTGAAGATAGTCCATAGAGGGTATATAAATTAAAAAAGTCTCTGTATAACGAATTCGTTACTACTATCGGTTTTCGAAGGTGTAAATATGATTATTGTCTTTATGTTAAAAACGGAAGTACCTTAAACTATATATACTATTGTTTGTAGATGACATATTAATTTGTTGTGAGGATATATGAGAAATAATAAATATTAAAAAGGACTAAGAAACAAATTTAAGATGAAAGATATGGGGAAAGTTAAAACGTATATTGGAATTGATATGGAATATGAATATGGAAATTGTAATACTATGGTTTTGAGCCAGGAAATGTATATAGAATCTTTAGCTAAACGATATAATATTCATAATGGAAAACTGTACAAAACACCAACGGAAATGAATTTAGAGTTAGAGAAATCTGAGCTGACTGAATATGTAAAATGCAGAAACTTAATTGGGGCATTACTGTAAGTTCTGGCACAAGACCAGACATTGCCTACAGTGTAAATTTTTTGAGTAGATATCAAAATTGCTGCAATGAAACACATTTTAAGTATGCTTTGCGAGTGCTTAAATATTTGTATTTAACCAAAAGTCTTAAATTCAAATATTATAAATATGTTAATGCTAATATAATGGATTGTTTCTTGACGCAGACTTTGCAGGAGATACTGTAGATAGAAAATCTACCTCAGGTTATTATATTATTGGATTATTTGGAAATCTAAGAAACAAAAAAGGGTAACAAAATCATCTACTTTTGCTGAATACATTCCTATGTCAGATGCTGTAACATAAATAATTTATCTGCTTTATATAACTAACGATGTATTTATAAAAATTTGTAAGCCGATCAAAGTATTTGAAGGTAATTCAGGAGCAGTAGCTATAGCATAGTATGGAAATTTCACAAAAAACTCTAAACACATTGAAATTCACTATCATTGCGTACATGAAAACGTTAAGAATGAAACAATTGAAATTGTTAAAATTGACTCTGAAAACAATGTTGCAGACATTTTCACATAAGCGTTAGGAAGTGTTAATTTTGAAAATTTTAAAAACATGTTATTAGAATAAGAGTACAATAAGTATTGAATATAAATGTAAGTAGGCGTGTTGACATATATACATATGTACATTTATATCCTGGTGATATGGCATCACTATGCAAAGTAAAGTATGTAACTTTCGCCTTCTTTATATAAAATTTCTCTCTCTGCTTTTTCACCTCTTGCGGGTTACACGTGCTTTTGTTAAGACATGTAAGCGATAAAATACTAAAATAAAAGACTAGATTTTCAACCAAGAAGACCGGCTTATCTTTTATTGAATTATCTTAACACCAATATATATTAAAAAGTGAGTAAATATAAGAGAAATGTACTGTCTTTGATTCCATTTGAAAACAAACGTCCATTTCTGAAATGGTTAAAGGACCATGGACACCGTTGCGAGGTTTGTTTGATTCGTTAGCTCACGCTCGCACCGGTGTGGATTTATTGGATTTGGGGTAATATATAATATTTATTCAGTAGGTGAGTTTTCTTCGCGGGGGGCAGTAATACCAGTTTGATAATCGGTCCTGGCTGTCGGAGCCAGGGTGCAGGTTGACTACCATTCGTTAAGTGCCAAGTTGTTTTCCTTGAGGTTCGATTTAGGGTGTTTCCATTTTATCCGCTTTTGTAGCTCGGTAAGGTACTTAGTTTTCCATCTCTTGCAGAAGTTTTGATTCAAGGCCTTCAACTTCCGCCATCGTTCCGTTGTCAGAATAAATATTTTTTGGACATCCTATTCTAGCCACAAATCGTGTGAGTGCTGCTAGAAAGGATGACGTAGTTAAATCGCTTGCTGCTTCCAAATGAATGGCTTTAGTAGCGAAACAGACAAACAGACAGAGGTACCCTTTAGAAACAAGACACCCACGTCCACGGTAGCTCTTTATGTCAAACGGTCCGGCAAAATCAACTCCCGTGTTGGTAAAAGCATGAGAAAATGTTGTTCGCTCCTGGGGTAGTATACCCATAAGTTGGTTCTGCGAGCGTTTCTTATGTACAGTGCAAATCTTGCAATTATCTATTATAGACTTTATCATCGTTTTTACTCTTGGAATCCAGTACTGGGTTCGGATGAGGCGCAACATGAGTTGGTCCTCACCATGTAAAGAAATCGCATGAACAGATTGAACAGTTAGACGTGATAGTCTACAGTTGTAGGGAAGTATAACCGGGTGACGTTCATTGTAGGTCAGATCAAGGGATGCAGCCAGAGGACCACCTGCGCCCTCATCATCAAAGAATGGATTCAGAGGAAGTACTTCACTTTTGGAGTCGACAGATCTTCGTGATTTCAATTCCGTTATTTCAGCCCCGTAATAATGCCTATGAGTCATTTTTATCAGTCTTGTGGTCGTTGCTTTAATTTCATCTGGTGAAATTAAGCAGGACAGTGGCTGATAAGAAGCTTTCGTTTTCGGGTGAGTTCCCTGAAAGAATCTCAAAATATATGAGACTACTCTCAAAGCTGTTGGTAAGCTAGAAAATCTATTAAGAATAGTGTCTATGTCGTTTGTTAATGTCATTGCATGAACGTTCACTCGTTTTTCTTCAATGTCCGTGTTTAAGTCAGTGGGTTGCGGTGGCCATTTTCCTTCATCTTCTTGTAACCAAAAAGGTCCCTGCCACCACAAAGAATTGTTCAGTAGTTCCTGCGCTTCTACACCTCTACTCGCTAAATCCGCGGGATTTGTTGCTGAATCCACGTGTGACCAATTCATATTTTCTACCTTGTCGATTATTTTTGTAATTCGTTGGGCAACCAAGGTTGACCACGAACAAGGGGGTTTGCGTATCTAAGCCAAAACAATTGTAGAATCGGTCCATAGTCGGGTTTTCAAATTTTACCGATTCGATTATTTCTGCCAGCAATACCGCCCCGCAAAGTTCTAAACGAGGAAGAGAAATTGTCTTTACTGGAGCTACTCTAGTTTTGCAAGTAGCAGATTAACATAAGTATTTTCACCCATTACTACCAGTAGATACACAGGGGCTACATAAGCCTTCTCTGATGCATCACAAAATCCAATCGGGGTATCCGAATGCTATCAATCTCCTTGTAATTTGTCGTGAAGTTTTTCCATCGATCTAATATCGATGAGGATACAGTCTCATCCCAATCAATACCCTCTAGCCAAATTGTTAGCATCAATATCTTGTCAATGACGATTATCGGTGCCAGCAACCCCAGTGGATCAAACTGTTTGGCAATAGCTGATAAGGTACCTCTTTTAGTAATACTCTTCTGATCCTCAATGGGCCTGGCTATAAAATAGAATTGGTCAGAAAGAGCATTCCATCCTATGCCACTGCTTGTGTCCTCGAATAATAGAAATTCTTCGTGTAAAAGATGCGATTTTTGAACACCCTCCAGGATTTTATTGCAATTTGATGTCCATTTCCTTAAAGGGAATCCAGCTGACTGCAGCACTGTCAGTATTTCGTCTCTAGCTTTTATTGCATTTTCGATGGTGTGCTCTCCAGCCAGGACATCACCCACATACATGTAATGGCGCAAAATATCGGCAGCTATTGGATAAGGGCTTTCAGAGTCATTAGCTGGTTGAAGTAATGTCCTTATAGCAAGATAAGGAGCACAGTTCACGCCAAAGGTAACCGTATTAAGTTCGTAAAAACTCACGGAATCGCTCGGAGAAAAGCGGAACACCATTCTCTGAGATTTGGTCTGACTTGGTTCTAATAGAATTTGCATATACATCTTCTCAATATCGTAATGAAGACATTTGAAAAATCTGCAACGTAGTATTAAAATGATAAGGTCAGACTGAAGCACTGGTCCTGGTAGAAGAATATCGTTCAGACTAATACCATTAGCTGTTGGAGATGAGGCATTAAAAATCACCCGCAGCTTTGTTGTAGTACTTTTTTCTTTGGTAACTGCGTAGTGAGGTAAGTAGTAACTGTCGACTATTTATTAAATCCTTTTCATATGCCCCATGGTTTCGTAATCCGCTGTAACTCTATTATATTCCCTTTGCAGGTCGGACTTTTTGGCCAGACGGTTTGCAATTCTTAGAAGGGACACGGTATACCTCCCATCCTCGTTGCGCATTGTGGTCCGCTTGGGCTTCCTCCGCGGTTGCAATTTTTACTTTTAAAGCGTATTTCAGCTCCCAAAAGGAGCTGAGTTGTTTGTCTAGTGCAACTTCACTATAGAACGATACACGATTGTTCGTTGGATTGACTGTATTCGCATTTACAGTCAATATCCAACCGAATACTGTCTCTTGAGCAAGAAGGGTACTTAGAACATTCTTCTTTATTCCATTTAAAATGACTTGCGGATAGATATCTCCACCTATCTCCACCTAAAACCAAGTCAACTGTTTCGTTGACAAAGAACCACTTGTCTGCCAAAAACAAATATGGAAAAGCTTGTTGTGTTAGCGCACACACGTGGCACGTACACAAACTACCAGTAAGATTTTGCATCACTAACACAACAGCATCTATAGAAACCAGTGGGTCAACTAGTGACCGCAATTGAATCTATCATGCTTCGGTAACCTGTGCAGAAACTGTATTATTATTGCCCGAAACCTGAGCATTTATTTTCTTTGTTGGCAGATTGATTCTGCGTCTGAGCCTCTCGGTAATAAAGGAACACTCAGAGCCCGAATCAATCAATGCCCTTGCTGAAAAGTTGGAACCATTATAATGGATATTATATATAATATAATAAGACACCTTTATGATGAGGCTGAACGTTTTTAGTTGATTTGCTTTTATTCTTTGCAGATAGATTACGCGAATGAGCCTGCCTTGACGTGGACGCTACATTGTCCGCAGGATCCACTATATCTCCCCCACTCGTTGCTCTTAGAGCAGAAGTCGGAGCATGAAGGAGCGTATGGTGTCGAGAATGGCAAATGGCACAATTGTAAGAACTCGTGCATTTCGACACCGAATGTCCAAAGGATAGGCAGTTGAAGTAACTATTGTTGCTTTTAACGAAAGAAAGTCTATCTGCATTAGGCAACTTTTGGAATTTAGGGCAACTCAGAACTTATGTTCGTTGCTTTGACACATTTTGCAGATATATTTGGCGACACTAGTTTGAAAAACGCCAAGTTTTCTTTGCGGTGGTTCAGAGGAATGCTTATGGCTCGAGGCTATAGCATAGGTACGTTATTATTGGTTCCCAGTTTGAAATGTTTATTTGGTGACATTCTAAAAAGGATATGCAGTTGTTCATATCTCTCTGGAGCCTTTTAATAGAGCTGCTGCATTCAGCTTCTACCGAACTCAGATTGAAGAGAATCTTCAGTTGAGTATTAACTGGGATCCTCTTATTTTCGTATCTATCACAGAGATTTTTCCACGCTATATTGAAACCATCATTTGTTAATTCACACTTCTTAACAATGTCTTTGGTTTTGCCTTGCGTTTTTTGATTCAGATAATAAAGCTTCTGAATCAGTGTGAGCGATAAGAAAAAATACCTACAATAATTTTTTCGCGTCTTTTTAAGACGTTTAAGGGATCTGGAGAAACTTTCCAATATGGAATATTCAAGTGCAGTTATCTTGAAATTCGACGAAGAGCTTCTTTGTTAAAAAAATACAAAAAATAGTCAAACCTTTAAGCGCTATTGAAATATTCGCAGAAAAAGAACTCCCGGTAAAATCCTTGCCTATATTTTTTAACTCAATTCTAAATCTCCAAAAGACGTTTTCAGAAAAAGTTTTACAATTTTCCTGCTATTCAATTTCGAAAATAGCATCGGTGGACTTAAGATTATTTACACATATTGAAAATTTTAAATTCAAAATATGTTAATGTCATAAAAACGTAGGTTAGGTTAGGTGGCAGAGCATAGAGGTTCACTTAGTTTTATGTTTATAGTCCATTGTGGTGGCACTATAAAAGTTTCCTTCCCTGAACAGAAAACGATAACCACCGGTATATATGTATATGTATTGGGAAAAGCACCCCGGAGAGTCTCTCGGGCGTATCAAAGAACCCGAGACTTGGGAAAGCAGGGCAGCTGGGAAGGAGCAGACCACATCTGGAAAGGGGAATCCCAATACCCTTTCTCCCGGGAGCAACATTCCAGAGTAAGGGAGAAAGAATACCTCCTTGTGGGGTGCCCCTGCTCACCATTTTCTGAGCCGATGCTTCTTCGATGACTTTAACTGTGGTTTGCAGAGCAGACTCTACAAATCTTATATATAGGGCAATCAGCCTCTCCAGGGTCTTCAAGGTTCGGTCTCGACCCTCCTACCCACATATCATGGGCCTTGTGCCGGAGCCCGTTTCAACTCACCTGCAGAAGATACTGCCACCTGCTCAGATAAGCCGGCTTTGGTGTTCGATTACGACTCACATCTGCCGCCCGAAGAAAAAGTTGTTTGATTTGACTTAACATTTTCCATACTAAAAAGGTCCCGACTTAGAGCCGCTTTCCCAACCCCGATGTGTAGCCGCCTTTGAAAATGGTGCCATGGTTATAACCGCGGGGGCCATGGCGAGGGTTAACGCATGCCCTTATGGGGTCATGCGTTCAGAGCCGACCAGCACAAAGTAGGAGCATAGTTCAACCAAAACCAATACCACCAACTTAACGGTGACGGTGAGCGGAAACTTAATCTCAGGCATGCCAAGGTTAAAACGGGACGGGGCAACCACGACATTAGCCCACCAGCCATTTCTTCTGAGTGTCACCTCAGCATACTCAGGTGACAGAATGCCTCAACCACCAGCCCGAGATCATCATATCCAAAAACATTTAAATAAAGCGTGGTTCAAAAGAAAATCCCGGGGCCGTTATCGTTCAGGTGTGGCCGTGGAGGTCGCAGGTCATTTAGCGTTACCCAGGATGCACCACGAGTAGACGACCTACCTTACAACCCATAAAAACGTATCTGATAAAAAATGTAAACAAAAAGTTATATGTAAAAAGATTCTATTTGAAAATAACATTTTTGGAGTAAGTAATAATGAATAATCAGTGCATAATTTTAAAGAGGTTTTATTGTAAAGTAATATAGCGAAAGTTTCTTTTACAGCTTACATTCATATATTTTTAACCAAAATTATGCTAATCGCTTAATTATGCTAAAATATATAAAGGTAATGAATATTGATTTAAAATCTTGTAGCATTGGTATAAATACCGTAAAATAAAATCTCCAATGCATTGCTTTAATATTACCACCGTCTCCACAAATGTTAAAGTGGAAAATTATTTCACTCCCTGTGCATTTTCGAATAGTTTAGCGGCGAAAAATAAGATATGCAAACAATCTGTGAAAAAATTATATTATTTTGATTTATAGTAAAAAAAAAAATAAAGCAAAACATTAAATATCGCTTTTAGGACCAATATATCTTATGCACATGGTTTAAGGAGAAATAATAATATATTTAAGAATTTATAATACATGTTAAGAGGAACCTTGAATATTTCTCCTATATAAACTTAAGCATTACATTGTTTTATATGCTTCTTAATATACTTTCACTCAATACTAAAATTTTTACTTTATCTGCATTTTTAAAGCCATTTGGGTATCTCAAAGTGCAGAAAAATAATAGTTTATTTTTTTATTAAATTATGAAAATGAACAATATGCAATAAAACTAGTAATGATTTTCTCGGTCTTTTTGTCGGAATTCCGAATTTTGTATATACTTGGATTAAGGAACTAAGATATTTTAAGATCAAAAGTTTTTTATTCTTTTATTCTAATCCCAAATTGTATAAAAAAAAATAATAGAGCTGCTGCATTCAGCTTCTACCGAACTCAGATTGAAGAGAATCTTCAGTTGAGTATTAACTGGGATCCTCTTATTTTCGTATCTATCACAGAGATTTTTCCACGCTATATTGAAACCATCATTTGTTAATTCACACTTCTTAACAATGTCTTTGGTTTTGCCTTGCGTTTTTTGATTCAGATAATAAAGCTTCTGAATCAGTGTGAGCGATAAGAAAAAATACCTACAATAATTTTTTCGCGTCTTTTTAAGACGTTTAAGGGATCTGGAGAAACTTTCCAATATGGAATATTCAAGTGCAGTTATCTTGAAATTCGACGAAGAGCTTCTTTGTTAAAAAAATACAAAAAATAGTCAAACCTTTAAGCGCTATTGAAATATTCGCAGAAAAAGAACTCCCGGTAAAATCCTTGCCTATATTTTTTAACTCAATTCTAAATCTCCAAAAGACGTTTTCAGAAAAAGTTTTACAATTTTCCTGCTATTCAATTTCGAAAATAGCATCGGTGGACTTAAGATTATTTACACATATTGAAAATTTTAAATTCAAAATATGTTAATGTCATAAAAACGTAGGTTAGGTTAGGTGGCAGAGCATAGAGGTTCACTTAGTTTTATGTTTATAGTCCATTGTGGTGGCACTATAAAAGTTTCCTTCCCTGAACAGAAAACGATAACCACCGGTATATATGTATATGTATTGGGAAAAGCACCCCGGAGAGTCTCTCGGGCGTATCAAAGAACCCGAGACTTGGGAAAGCAGGGCAGCTGGGAAGGAGCAGACCACATCTGGAAAGGGGAATCCCAATACCCTTTCTCCCGGGAGCAACATTCCAGAGTAAGGGAGAAAGAATACCTCCTTGTGGGGTGCCCCTGCTCACCATTTTCTGAGCCGATGCTTCTTCGATGACTTTAACTGTGGTTTGCAGAGCAGACTCTACAAATCTTATATATAGGGCAATCAGCCTCTCCAGGGTCTTCAAGGTTCGGTCTCGACCCTCCTACCCACATATCATGGGCCTTGTGCCGGAGCCCGTTTCAACTCACCTGCAGAAGATACTGCCACCTGCTCAGATAAGCCGGCTTTGGTGTTCGATTACGACTCACATCTGCCGCCCGAAGAAAAAGTTGTTTGATTTGACTTAACATTTTCCATACTAAAAAGGTCCCGACTTAGAGCCGCTTTCCCAACCCCGATGTGTAGCCGCCTTTGAAAATGGTGCCATGGTTATACCCGCGGGGGCCATGGCGAGGGTTAACGCATGCCCTTATGGGGTCATGCGTTCAGAGCCGACCAGCACAAAGTAGGAGCATAGTTCAACCAAAACCAATACCACCAACTTAACGGTGACGGTGAGCGGAAACTTAATCTCAGGCATGCCAAGGTTAAAACGGGACGGGGCAACCACGACATTAGCCCACCAGCCATTTCTTCTGAGTGTCACCTCAGCATACTCAGGTGACAGAATGCCTCAACCACCAGCCCGAGATCATCATATCCAAAAACATTTAAATAAAGCGTGGTTCAAAAGAAAATCCCGGGGCCGTTATCGTTCAGGTGTGGCCGTGGAGGTCGCAGGTCATTTAGCGTTACCCAGGATGCACCACGAGTAGACGACCTACCTTACATCCCATAAAAACGTATCTGATAAAAAATGTAAACAAAAAGTTATATGTAAAAAGATTCTATTTGAAAATAACATTTTTGGAGTAAGTAATAATGAATAATCAGTGCATAATTTTAAAGAGGTTTTATTGTAAAGTAATATAGCGAAAGTTTCTTTTACAGCTTACATTCATATATTTTTAACCAAAATTATGCTAATCGCTTAATTATGCTAAAATATATAAAGGTAATGAATATTGATTTAAAATCTTGTAGCATTGGTATAAATACCGTAAAATAAAATCTCCAATGCATTGCTTTAATATTACCACCGTCTCCACAAATGTTAAAGTGGAAAATTATTTCACTCCCTGTGCATTTTCGAATAGTTTAGCGGCGAAAAATAAGATATGCAAACAA
Source organism: Philophylla caesio (assembly GCA_963971545.1). Taxonomy (NCBI): domain Eukaryota; kingdom Metazoa; phylum Arthropoda; class Insecta; order Diptera; family Tephritidae; genus Philophylla; species Philophylla caesio. The sequence continues at coordinate 63,436,558 of OZ020608.1, read as the reverse complement.
TCTGTGAAAAAATTATATTATTTTGATTTATAGTAAAAAAAAAATAAAGCAAAACATTAAATATCGCTTTTAGGACCAATATATCTTATGCACATGGTTTAAGGAGAAATAATAATATATTTAAGAATTTATAATACATGTTAAGAGGAACCTTGAATATTTCTCCTATATAAACTTAAGCATTACATTGTTTTATATGCTTCTTAATATACTTTCACTCAATACTAAAATTTTTACTTTATCTGCATTTTTAAAGCCATTTGGGTATCTCAAAGTGCAGAAAAATAATAGTTTATTTTTTTATTAAATTATGAAAATGAACAATATACAATAAAACTAGTAATGATTTTCTCGGTCTTTTTGTCGGAATTCCGAATTTTGTATATACTTGGATTAAGGAACTAAGATATTTTAAGATCAAAAGTTTTTTATTCTTTTATTCTAATCCCAAATTGTATAAAATAAAATAGAGAGCACAACCCTTTTGCTTGGAAGTATGTTTTTATTAAAAAACCTTTTTTACTTAAAAAAAAAAAAATGTGAATTACATTCAAAATTAATGTTGAATGGAACTTTACTAAGCAGGCTATTAAGAATTGTAATTATTTATTTTGGGCGTTCGACAAAATCAGATTGATCAAATTTTAAATTGATCATTTATATACCGAGGATGGATATTTGTAGGACAAAAGTTTATATGAATGAAATTTTCGCGATTTCCTTTGACATACAAATTTTTGTGTGCGCGTTCCTTTGAAAAAAACAATTGTTTTCAACGCAAACAGTGGAAAACGCACCATACTATAACGGATCTTCAGGAAGCATTGCTGCTGGTCACTAAACTCTGGAAAGACTCACGTGGTATGCCTTCGGAACACACCCAACTGTTTTCAGAAAGCGGCATGCCCAAGCTCTGTTCCAATCATTGTAAAACTCTACAAGTAAGACATCACGTCCCATCCCTCTCTAATTTGCGCCCTGTTTCTTTCTCGCGCTAAGCAAAATATTCATTTTATGTTTTTGGAATGAAAATTAACCAAATATAAACAAATTAAATTGCTTATTGCTTACTAAAAGTGTGTTTCCCTATATGGTTTTTATGTATTTCCATGCCAACCCTGCTTTGAAATCTATCGACTTGTCTATTCGAAAACGCTTTTGACGTTTTTCTTGAAAACGTGCAGCATTCTAAGAAGCTTGCTTGCCACTGCACCTGTTCAGTATTTGTTGGATAGTCGTACATACATATTAATGTTCATACATATATGATATGTACCCTGCCAGCCTCGGGGTTTCGCTAACTTAAAAAGTGGTTAAAAATCTGGTGAAGTTCGTTAAGGCGCTGTGCAGAAATTTACTACTTGCACGCATTAAGCTCCGCTATAAAGAAAAAACTATTGCTGCACTACTTTATTTCCCCTTCTGTGGCAAAACAATATGGTAGATACACATTATTTTCAATAATTCATAAAACTATTTAAAATAAATTACTATAATTATTAAATAAAAATAAAGCAAACCATAAAATGAAAGTTCATCTAGATACATACTTAAATCGTTTAAGTGCATAAGTAAAGAAACTTCATATAAAATGAAAGTTCATTCAAATTGTTTACGAATGTAACATATGTACCATGATGGAATAATGAAAGGTGTTGTACGTTGTGACAGCGCCAGTTTGAACGCCCTTAGCAATGTTGTATTTTGGAAGTATTAGAGAAACGGGAATAAAAGAAGGTCGTTCTTAGAAAAAAGTACAACTGAGTGAAAATATTTACATAAAATTTAACCACAATGATTGGAATATTATGAATTTTAAATGAAAACTGACAAAAAAAAATTAATAACATAATTTGTCTTTAAATTGCTGGTAAAACCTACGCACAATACGAATTTTTAGTGTTTTTGGATGCCAAAATTATAAAAGACAAACTTCTTCGATAATGATTATTCATTAGTAATTAATGTAAAATGTTCAAATATGACGCAAATGCATTCAAACCGTACCAACAACAATACAAAGTTTGTCCAGCGATTAACTTTTTTTCGGAAAAGTTTTTCCATATTAATATAGTTTATTTCCAATCATTGGATCATGAAGAAACTGTAGGTAATTCTCAATGGTTATGAGCATAAAACACTGAATATGGAATTTTTAGGAAAGAAATAATATTTGATAACAAAAAAAGCATAAATATACAGGTCCATGGAGTTCCTTTAGTCTTTATGGTATAATTATTTTAATACAACATCTATAGGTTAAATTGAATATAAAATTAGCTTGTTCCAAAGACAAGCGAAAAAAACGAAAAATTGACGTTGACGAGACGATCGAGTCGGCTTTTGAAAAATGGGAGTTCTTCTATGACGATGATTTTATGGAGAACTATTTTTGATACCCTATCAAAAAACGGACATTTTTTTCTTGCCAATAAAATATTGTATTGGAAATGCCTGTCTTCCGAAATGAACCTCGGAGCTTTATTCCACTTAATAATTTAACAAATAATGTTTCATTATACAAATACTTGACAATTTTTACAAAAACTTATTCAAATTCTCGCTTTTAGAAAACCAATTATCAACAAATGAGAAAAAATATCCAAAATGTCAAAAAAAAAATCGATAATACATATTATACTACGTTCCACATGAAAAATTTAATTTTCTGCTACAGTTCAAAATTTTTGTTTACAAAACGTAACCAAATTCTGCAAAGGAACAACACAGTTTCCAAGGGCGTTCAAGATGTCTGGTTTTGAGCGAGAAGTTGCCAACATACAACACCTTTCATTACTGCATCATGCATATGTACATGCATTTATAAGCAGAGAACTTTGAATTAAAATTATAAATCAAGATCTGAAATGCCGGCATAGGCTTCTTCGATTAGAAGTTGCCGCATATGTATCTATCTTTCTCCTTCCAACACATACAATTGTTATTAGAGTAACGGCAGCACTGATATAACTTATGACAATTTTTCGACAGTTTAATAACAAATTTTTAGGGCAAACTGATTAGACGTGGCTGGTAGGGTTATATTAATATTATTTTTATATGAACATTTGCCCAACATTGCCCCTAACCAGTTATAAATGTTCATGCATGATTGGGAAATTTTTTGAAAGGATTATATGTAAGGATTATATGTGTCTCTCTCGATGAACCAGTTCGGTTTTCGAAAATCGTAAAGCCGTAATAAAGATGAAAATTTGGCTTAAATCAACGTACTTAACGCTGGCCGATCACAAGACGGGCTTTTGATAACCAGCAAAAAGGCCGTGAGGTTTCTGATTATTCGTGTGGGGACAGAGATTATCACGACCAATCACGCTTTCAAAAAATTGGGGGTGATGATTGACTCAAAACTAAATTTCAAGCCCCATCTAGAGAAACGTTGCCAATAGGCATCTCGCATAATGTCAAATATAGGTGGACTAAGGCGCAGTAAATAGTAGGGTTATCTTACGGTATTCCGCACTAATCTGTGTCGGCACCCTGCTTGCGGAAAACTACGGAAAAAGGTAACCACTGTTTCTCGGTTGAGCGCCGTCGGCGCTTTCAGCACTATTTCAAAAATAAAATAATAAAAATTGCAGCTAACAAATTGAACGAATAATGGGATAAAAAAAATGACAAGCAACCAACTTAAAGTTCAAGGTTGCATTTAATGGCATTTATGCAAATATATCCATATTACTTAATTTGACACATATTATGAAAAACTAATAAATGAGTTGCGAAAAAACTTATTTTACAAAAATTTTAAATATACATACATACATATATACTACATATGTATGTATGTACATACAATAACTTACATTAATAAAATGTCTCTACAGAAAATTATCTAATAATTTTTCAGTCAGGGCTTATAAGGATTCAAGCTTCTTTCATTGTGGCAACATCGTATATATTAGCGACCTATCGGTCGAAAAAGGCCTTGGATGAGTAAAAATTACAAAATGGAGTGACGCGAAAGACACGAACCTTTTTTCTTGACGACATGTTGCAAATGAAAAAGTATACTTCCAAAATGCCCAGAGAACAAAACTTTATCTCGCTTGCTAGAGCAAGAAACAGAAAGCAGGGGAGAGTTGGAAGTTGCCGTTCGTAAGCGCTAAAAACCTTTGTAAGTTCTAATATACAAAGAAAAACATTTATTTTTCATATGCTATAATTTAGAATAATGTACGGTTACAGTTGCCCGACTCTAACGTCCCGTTCGTTCACCCTGGTCAGCGTGAGCAACCCATGTGCGAGATGCGGTAACCAACACGTGTGGAGCCTTGGGTTACGGCTTATACAGAGGAAGCTTCAGTGGAGCCACTCGAACGTTTTCGGTTTAAGGTCCGCAGCTTCTGTTCACCAGGAGGTGCGGCTGCAAGCGGGCATCTGTCTTGAAGCAAGCTGCTCGCTATATAAATGAACACAAACCTTTTTACCCCGAGCAATGGGTTATGCGTTGGGCTTGGGACCCGCCATGTAAAACTCAAGTCCAATGAAAATATCAAAACAGCCTCGGATAATTACCTCCACACACGTTGACGACCCCCGCAAATGAAAAAAGGACTACTATTTACGGATATACACCTGGATTGTCCGGACCCTCTATAGGAAGGTGCCTCTATTCAACTGCTGGATGTTCTACAAAAATATAAGGCTGACATCACTGCAGTTCAGGAGATGCGATGGACGGGGCATGGATGCAATAAGTATGCATCATGCGACGTGTACTACAGCTGCCATGCGACGGCGCACAAGCTTGGTGTAGGATTTGTGGTTGGGAGGAGACTCCGAGAACTTGTCTCCAGGTTCACCCCAATCTGTGAACGAATCCGCATCAAAGCTAAATTTACCAATGTAAGCTTGATTTGTGCGCACGTCCCGACGGTGGAGAAGGATAATGGGACCAAGCATAAGTTCTATGAGCACCTAGAGGAGCATATAAGCGCTGCCCCCGACACGATGTAAAATTGTGATTAGAGACTTTAAGGCTAAGGTGAACAAAGAAGGCATTTTCGATCCAACAGTCGGAAATATGGTAGAAAGTAGCACCAGATTCCAACATCAAAGCAACAGTCGAGCGATACTGGGAGAAGAGGAATGAAGAGAGACGTCTTGTTATGACGAAGAAACGAGAGGAAAGGCGTGAGTGCGAAGAGCTTGAGATGCTAGCAAGTAGGAATGCAGCCCGAAAATTCTATCAGAAAATAAGTCAGCAGACAAGTGGTTTCAAGACCGGAGCTGGTTCCTGCAAAGTCGAGTATGGAAATATGGTGACGAATGTACAGAGCAAACTTGAGGTATGGAGGGACCACTTCTCAACGCTACTTAACGCGAACTCTGATGGCCCGTTTGAAGAAGAGGAGCCCAGAACAATCTTTAGGGATGAACAAGAAATCCCTCCACTAGACCAGTGACACTATTTATAAAAAAAAAAGTACGATGCTGCTGGCGTATGACGATAATATTGACATCGTTGGCCTTAACAACAGCGTTAACGACGAGTACCGAAGAAGATGGAATGATGAACTGTATGAGCTGTATAATGATATGGACATAATCAAGCCCATAAAAATTAAACTACTGTAATGGCTTGACTAAGTCGTTCGTAGGGATGATGATGCTTCGGTGGAAAAATCCTTCGGATCGGCACGGGATGGGTGGACAACGGAGGCAAGGGCGCGCACGAACAGCCTGGATAGACCAAGTGCAAATTTAAATATCTCAAGAAATAAAAATATGAAATAAGACTGGAGAGTTAATTATTTTTGAACTTTTTAATGTCTAATGCATCTTGCTCTTTACCTCGGATGTCAGTACACATTTCTACTACTATTTTTAGAAAAATTACTTATATATCATGCAACTTTGTCAGTACTTAGTAGTTTTAAATACAACCCTGCTATGAAAATTAACTCTGATGATCTCTGCTGTGAGTTATTTCCGGAAAAACTGCTGATTGTTATCTTACTTATAGAACTATACGATGGTTCCAATTGAATATTAAATGTTTTCAAAATCACGTTAACGCATAATTACTTTAAATTAGAAATAAGAAATATATTAAAGTATTACGATGATCGCCCTTTGACTTTAAATTTTTAAACAGTCGAACAGGCACAAACAAGAGTTCCTGATGATGATCTCAAATTGAGGTCGAAATATCGACAGTTAAATACACAACTAAACAAACATCGAAGTTTATTTAATTTGGGGGCCTCGAGCTTGAAAAATAAAAATTTTTTAGAAATATATTAAATATAAAAAAAGATTGTTTTGTAAACATTTTTTTTTTTTTTGAGTTTATTTTGTAAACAAAGTTTGACTTGTTATGGACCACATATGTTTATTGTGCCATGAAATGGGCCCATATTTTAAATTCTATACAAAATTTATAATTCTTTAATACAAAATTTCTTTAAAATGTCGAAGTAATTTAAAAGAAATTTTAGAGGTTTTTTCAGTACGTAGTTTGTAAATTATAGTAAAGTGCATGTTTCAAAGTGCAAGAGATAACCGCTGATATTTAGATTTTTTTCCACATTAGTTTCCTATAATGCTTGACCAAATTCATTTTTATATGGAAAATAAACGCAACACTTTCGACAATAAAAATCGCGATCAATTTGAGCGGCTTGAAACTTTAATTTTCAAATTTTACTTAAAAAAGGTTGGAAACTTTGTAAATGCATTTCTTATTAAGTTAAAAATTTTGGTTTATATGACTTTTGTTAGAGTATACACTGAATTTGAATAGGAAACTTAGAAATTTAATAAGTGGTTGAAGCGAGTCAAAATATCACATATATATCTACTCGTATTATTTTTGCCGGTGATGCATTTTATTTGGTCCTTGAAGCCATGTAGAGTTTTTGTTTAAATCGCCTAACTTTTTCCCACTACAGATGCTCAGTTTTTAAGCTTCCGAAAATGCGCGGTGAGAGCATTAATTTTAAGCATTTGCTAATCTCGTGTTATACGAATTGCTTCATCAAACTATACGAGACTAGGTGCAAACATTGTATTTGAACATACATATGCAGCATAATATTCAGAGTTAAAGAAATGGTAAAAAAATCGGGCACACTTTCCGTTTGAAGATTATTGCTAAAAAAACCCAAAATAACTTATTAAAGTGAACAATAAAAAAATTTACTTAAATTTGCTTTTACAATTTGAAACAGTTTCAGTATTAAAGATTAATTTCCTCATTCCCTCATTTGTTACTCTAATATTTACAGTTAGCGATTTGAGTTGAAAGAAATTATAGTAATTTGTACAAAACAATTAATTATTTGTACTTTATTTCTAAAGCAAAAACAACTCGCCAACTGCAGCTAAGGAAATAGTTAAATCCACAATAAGCAACGTTAACAGATACATAAAAAATGATAGCAGTATACATATATGCAGAAGATAAGTCCGAGTGTGAAGGAATTATATGTATGTATGTATATTCTAAACTTAGTTTGACCACTTTACAACACAACCAAATGTCACATTGGAATTGCTAATTTGACAAAGGTAGAGGTTGCGACGTTCATATGACACAAATATACCGAATCGGACTATAAACAGCACTTTACTCCAAAGGGAGTAGATTAGCTCCCTCTTTCGAAAAAAATTATCATCTGCTTCTAGTAAAATGCAGTGAATTAGAGAAGCGAAAAAGTACTACTAAGTCCAAAATAAGAGTGCAGGTCGAAACTTAGCTTTTTTTCAGTTGTGGTTTTAACATATAAAGATGAACACAGGGTTTACCTTCTACAGTTTTCTAAAAAATGTTTGGTGTATATAAAAAAACTCCTCTGAACTAAGTAAATAAAGCTAACAACCATATTCCACCATATTAAAGATTTCTGGCAGAAACTTATATGTTTGCATATATTTGTATTATAAATTACTTTGTTAAACCCGATTAGAACTGGTTCCTGTGCTGTAAGTAAATGGTTTCAGTTTCGTTACTTTTTAAATCAAATCATCGATTTTAAACGGAACATTTTATGTACTGTTATGTGTGTGGAATTTATTTCAAATATTCTGGACGTTTTTAACTCATTTATTTTATTATTAAATAAAGTGGATATCCTGCAACTAAAACACATCTGGCATAAAGACCAGTGATACGGAGAATCTGGCCCATATTCTGACATACACACAATATAATACACAGAAAGAATATATGTGTTTCATAAATTTATATTAGTAGATATTGCACTCATTTTCAGAAAGTTCACATATTATGTAGTTAAAAAATTATTACATTGGTAAAAAATAGTCGGAAAACGTCATGAGCTATGTATCATACATACATATTTACAAATCCATAAACAAAATTTCATTGTTTAGAAATAATCTCGGAGGTTTGCCATTTCCTGCCGACAGGCGAGCGGTCTTAGAAAATCCATAATCACACATAAAACAGGGGTACCCTGGATGGTGCCATCTCTATTCTTTGTATCGTGGTTTTATACTAAATAATAACTGGAAAAATATTGCCACCTGAAAGCCTGAGAGAGAGAACGAATGAGGCGGCAAACGACGGTTCACTCGTATATTGAATTTTGCTACGGTTACTTCCCATTTATAGTGACCGATCTCACTCTCTATGAACCCTCTTTTGAAATCTGACTTCCGAATATTGGCAGGCCGTTTAAGACAAGTGGCAATCCCCCAGATAACCAAATCCGCAAGATTGTAAGTATTCAAGGCTTGTATAGATAATTTTCCATAGGCGCTCAATAAAATTATAAATTATTATAAGCGTGTACATATACAAGTAGATGAAAATGAAATAAGCAAAAGTGCAGCGGTTTAAACACGGATTGCAGGGTAAAAATTAGTTGTTCAATGGCAATACTTTAGTGTTTTTTAATCATATCCTTGGTTGCACAAATTATAATAACAAATTTAAATATAATTCCTATTGGTAATGTTTTGTCACTGCGTGTTATTGAGCTCGCGGTTGAAAAGGGAGCTGTTTCAGAGATCTCCACGACTCCACATCAAACTTCTCTATTTTTCTTCATCACCTATTCACAGGTATGCACCAAGGAACTTTTGAAAATTAAAAAAAAAAACTGTAAATTTAGGTCAGAAGATTAAATGTGTACGTCCGTATCAACGTACATATGTATGTATATGTATCAATTATAAAATGTTGGGTAAATAATGACAGCCAACTTTGGTTCTATTTCTAAGTAGAAATTGGGCAAAATGTTATACCGTTTTGCGAAAACATGGTTGAAAAGTACAGCAAGTTGGTCATCGGTACACTTTATGATGTTATGCAAAAATTTTTAAACCGAAAAAGACTGTGGCGCATATTAACGTCAATTTAATGTTATTTTGTGCTTTTAAAAATAATTTCTGATTTCAAAATCAACAAAAAAGTTAACCTTGTAAATATTAAGAAAATATCACTCGAAAGCATGTTTAAAATTACCTTTGTAATCTGCAAAAATTGTCGAGAGGTAAAAATGCTTAAAAAACTCGCTGAAGTTGAGAGGCTCCAAACTAATTTGGAGTCTATTTTTACGGAAGTTCAGGTGCGAAAACTTAGATATCGCGACAAAAACGTCCAAACGTCCGTATAAAAGGCATTCAACACTATTTGAGATTATGATATTTTCCAGAGGAAATCCTAAAATGTCTGTAAATGCAATATACAGAAAAAAAATATTTTTTATACAACTTTAGAAATGTAAGGTGTCTTGACGTAAGTTATTATTTATCACTTCATAGCTCCCAAAATTTTAGTTCTATCAAAAAAATTATTAAGTACTTTTTTATAGACAAAGAAAAGAATAAACTGATAAATTTTTAAAGCGTGTCTCCTTATAGGACTTGTGATACTAATTTTCTCGTGAAGCGACATCTAATAAAACCAAGTGTTTTGCATGTATTTAGCAAAAGTCGACAAAAAGTCCTGAAATTTTTATATTTTTTGTTCAGAGCTAAAAAATATGGAAAATATTTTTATAAAAAAAAATTATTTATTCAAAAAAAATTACGTGAATCAAAATTTTTAAACTTATTTTTTTTTTATATATTTTTATAAAAAAAATTTAAGAGTACTGCACTCAGACAGGAACACTGGCAAGCGGGTGCCAATATTCGGGCAGGAATCACAAGCACCTAATGATATTAGCAGACGACGATCAAAAAGAATTTGAAGAAATCGACAAGATGCAGAAAAAACATTAATTTGTTTTAAGAATGCGTAGGAGGGGATGCACCAAATTTTGTAGATAAAAACTCAAAGTACCGCCATTTTATAGTCGCTAGATAAGTCAACATTTTCTTATGTTCGAACCTTAACGAAAAATTTTTACAATTTTATTATTATAACCCAACGGAAACCCACTTTCCCGCCCAACCGGCACGAGGGGCTCAATCCGCATAACGTACGGATGTTTTTTAAATATACAAATCTTAGGTGCCGAGTCGTGGCAGAAGAAAGTTTGTTAAGCGTCGAGATCCCAAGCTGCTCAGCTACAGAATAAGAATTCATCAGCCGAATACAAAGTTAGAGAAATGCAAAGTAAGAAAATTGGATCGTTAGCTGTTATTAAGAGAGGATAGAATAGTTCTTTTAATTACAAAAAGTGAGTCCGATACATCAAAGGTGCTGGAATGATTGTTAAAGTCTTGGCATAAACCCCGAAACGGTTCATTCAACTCAAAGTTAGTTCTGCATAGTTTCAAGAAAAGTGGTTTAAAGTTTCTCGTTGCACGGGAGGGTACATTAAAATTAATTTGCTCTAGAAGAAATGGACTTGAGATCCATCCATTGACTAATTTTACCAGAAATATTATACCTAACATTTCTCTGCGACTCGAAAGAGTAGGAAGATTAATAAGTTTTAAACGACTAGTGTAAGGGGGAAGATTGTATGGCGAATCCCATCGAAGATTTCTCAAAGCAAAAAGTAAGAATTGTTTTTGTATTGACTCTAGTTGGTCTGAGTGGACCTGATAACGAGGATTCCAAACTATGGAACCATACTCCAGTATTGGTCTTACTAATGAAGTAAAAAGTGTTTTAGTTATATACGGGTCGCGGAATTCCTTTGACCAACGCTTTACAAAAGCCAGTACACCCCTTGCTTTATTAATTGTGGAACTAATATGAAATTGAGTTTACATTCCATACCAACACCCAGGTCAACAAAACTGTTTACATTTTCTAGGACGTAGTTATTTATTTTGTAGGAGGCCGGCTGAATGGTTCGTCGAGAAAAGCACATGAATTTACATTTGTTAAGGTTAAGCGGCATATAATTAATGCTGCACCAATTGACTATGCTGTCCAAATCTTGCTGTAGCAAGGATCTTTCTTCAGCCGAGGCATAAGTCTTAAAAAGTTTAACATCATCCGCGTACATCAATATTTTAGAATACTTTACTACTGTAGAAATGTCGTTTATGAATAGCAGGAACAGAATCAGTCCGAGGTGGCTGCCCTGAGGAACTCCCGAGGAAACATCGATGATCCCAGAATGAAAATTTTTAAAAACTACCTTTTGCGTCCTACCGGAGAGATAAGAAGACATCCAACAGAGGATACCAGGTTGAAAACCAAGCAGATCTAGTTTACGGATGAGTAAAGAGTGACATACTTTGTCAAATGCTTTACTAAAATCGGTATATATAACATCAGTATCAATGCATTCCCTAAACCCATTTGAAACATGGGTGGTAAATTCAAGTAAATTTGTAATGGTTGATTTGCCCTTACAGAAGCCATGTTGGCAATTTGCTATTATTGAGGAAATCGGATAAGTCATTTGATTGGTAACAATAGCTTCAAACAACTTCGGGATAGAAGAGAGTTTAGCTATACCACGATAGTTTTCAATAGAAGACCTGCTTCCAGATTTATGAAGGGGGATTATGTAAGACTGTTTCCATATTGACGGGAAAACTCCTTGCTGGAGGGACAAATTAAACAAGTTCGATAATGGCAGGTACAGGTGCATTGCACATTTTTTTAGGAAACATGTCGGGATCATATCAGGGCCGTACTTGAATGATTCTTTTAAAGATATTAAATAATGAAAAACATCATCTGATGATATGACTGGAATACTAATAGAGTTATTGGGGCTCAGCTTGTATGGATAGGAAATACAGTTATATTTAAATTGAGTGGTGTAGTTAGATTTAAAGAACTGGGCAAATAGATTGGCAATAATCTCGTTATCACATGACACAGTATTTTGATATTTCATTGCGGAAGGGAATGCATTTACTCTGCGCTTAGAATTAACGAAACCATAGGAAATACAGTTATATTTAAATTGAGTGGTGTAGTTAGATTTAAAGAACTGGGCAAATAGATTGGCAATAATCTCGTTATCACATGACACAGTATTTTGATATTTCATTGCGGAAGGGAATGCATTTACTCTGCGCTTAGAATTAACGAAACCATAGGAAATACAGTTATATTTAAATTGAGTGGTGTAGTTAGATTTAAAGAACTGGGCAAATAGATTGGCAATAATCTCGTTATCACATGACACAGTATTTTGATATTTCATTGCGGAAGGGAATGCATTTACTCTGCGCTTAGAATTAACGAAACCATAGAAAGCTTTCGGGTCATGGATAATGTTCATTTTCATTTAATTCAAGTATTTTTCATAACAGTTTTTATTTAATTCTAGATATTTATGTCGCAAGACTGAATAATTAAGATAATCCACATGACGACCAGTACTTTTATATATTTTAAAAGAACGCGATTTTTTATTTTTTAAAGTTCTCAAGTCTTTAGTGAACCATAAAGGGGCTGATTCATCACGAATACAAGAACCTTTAGGTACATGTTTAAGAAATAAGTTGTATAAAGTATTGTTGAAGTCCAAAACATTACGCTCAATATCGCCATTGTAGTAAGGCCAAGTTATTTTAGATAAGTCACAGTTTAATTTTTTAAAATTAGCTTTTCTAAAATCGAAGCTGTCATTAGAATTAAAAGCTTTCGATCCAGAAACCCGCTCTCCGTCTATGATCTCGTATGGGTATTAACCTGGTTCAGACAAAGTTCAGTCATCCCCTCCAGAAAGGCGTTGTTAATGGAAGGTACGATATGACCATCAATCATATTCCAAGAAATGTTTGGGAGATTAAAATCACCCAGTCGATTATTCGAAACAAAACTTTCTTATAGAGGTATAAAGTTGAAAACTGCAAATTGTAGACAACCGTTTGCGAAATGCTTTCAAAGCATTGCAAGTAGTGAGATCTTTGGTAAAAAGAATAAATATTTTACGTTTATTGGTCGTTTTGCCCTAATTAGATGAAGCCATTGAAGTGAAGTTATTTAAATCTGAACAAATTAAATTCATAATGGGAAAATTCAAAAAAAAAACGAACACAATCATACAGCTTTTATTACAAAATAATTAAACGAATAGGGTAAGGACAGCTTTCACAGTTTGAATTTAGTTTATAAAAAAAAATACATGACCTGGTAATGATTTTTTTTATATAAAAAAAATATTATATCGTACAACATCAACTGGGGGAAATTTAAAAGTCAACAGCCATGGGTTAACAGGTGCAATGAGATCTTCCCAACGGCCGATCGATTGATTTATTGTAGATAGATCTTTTTATCGAAAACTCAGCTGCTAACAGCGCTATTAGAGTACAGGAGTTGATGTTCTAAAAAGGCTACTCACTACGAAATTCCCAAGCTGTGGCTTGGCAGTCTTTAAGGAATGAACATTTTAACAGATAGCCAAACTGTAATTTGGGTGGCCTATGATTCGCTTAAAACTGCACAGCTGTATACACAGGACCCTGACAACAAACCATTCCTGCAGAGTATTTCATTGTATAATGAACTAAAATTAATAAAAAAAATCGACAAATGGCTGTAGGTTGCACGAGATGTGGAATCAAAATGGCAAACTTACTAATTGCTTGTCACCAGGTTGACAATCCATTTAAGCCAACCAACCAACAACATCAAGAAGTATGTACATACACCAAAAAATTTAATTTAGCATATTAAATAAATATAAATATACATCATAGCGATGATATATACCCTCTAAGTCTCCGTTTAGGTCCATTGTTCGGCGCCACACAACTAGTCTCCCGCAACGTAAGAAACCAAACCAAATATACATATACATACTATATATATATGTATGTACGAGTACGTATGCAATATAATCCATCATTTTCCCTATAAATATGTTGTAAAAGTGACACTTTCACTTTTCACATTTTTCCCGTTGCTCGCAATTACGCAGAAATTATTTGTTTACATATGAACCTGTGTGACAATGCACTAACTGATTTTGTTTTCATAACCAATCTTTTTTGTGCAATGGCTTCTAAAGAAATTAGCAGATTTTATGATAATAAACACTTGACAGGACAAACAAAGGTTAACATTCACAAAAAAATCAGAAAAAATTATTTGTATTAACTATCTACCTGGACAGCTATGTCGATAAACACCTAGTGTGCGTGCGTTTTTGTTTATTTTCGGATGCATGTACAAACATACATTAATACATATGTACATACATAAAATGGTATGTACGCATGTATGTACATATATACTTTCATTTGTACGTACTAAGTAAATACCTAACCGATAAGCATCTTAAACGTCTCGGGTGAGCGTGAGCAGACCACAGCTAGCCAACAATTGGCATTTCCAATAAGCGGAGTGAGTTGTCTTTGGCCACAATAACTGGTGTGCAGTAATTGATAATCACACAAAGGACGATGGATGTACTATTCTCAGAACCGTGCAAGAACGTTTCTAAATCCCAAAAAATTTATTGGAAATTAGAGACTGCGATTCAGATGCATTTAAAATAGACTCGAGATTCTCCCTATTTGTTTTTTATGATTTTTGTATCCTAAGCCAAAAGTATTTCATTTAATTTCATTTATGGGCAGGAGATAAATGACAACTAGAAAATATTATTGATAGGGCGGTTCAAGATATATGTATAGTATTTGGTTTTGCAAATTTTTAATTTTTTCTCGAAAGAGTTTTGACGAACAGGATCTTTATCATTTGGAACCCTTTCCTCTATCTTGTGAAAACTTATGTAGAAGCTTTTACATGGCAGAATGCATGAAGAGGTTTGGTTTTGCATGCCGAGGGCGACCGCTATTAGAAAAATTGGTATTTGATTATAGCTTGCCACCGTTAGAATTAAAACATCTCCCTTGTAAAACAACCGCTCTGTGAACATAAAATTGTACTCAAAACAAGTGTACTATAAATTGATACTCGACAAACTTTTCCACTACTACAGCGGTTGGGTAGCAGTAAAAAATATATCGTTAAAATTATTCTATCGGTTTTAAACTTTTTTCTGTTATATAACGCTAAGGATGCAATATTCGAATTTGCTAGGTTTATGGATATAAGTGTATTGGAGAATATTTGCTAATATAGTTTAGTTCATAGCAATGTGTATTCAAACATGTGTCCTAAGTAATGACTGGATGCTTACTTTGTCAAAACGGGAACTTTCGAAATTTATTTACATTTCATTAACCCATAAATAGATGTTGGAGGAATAATACCCAAAAAAAAAAATGTGTAGTAAACAATGAATTTATATACATACGGTCAGTCACCGACGATCCCCTGACGCGTACAGACGCGTTTAGTGCTAATCGCAAGTGCATGTGTTTTACCAAACAAAAACAATTATAAACAATTTAACAAACAAACAAAACAATAGTGTCGTGGTCTGCTTTACACAGCATTCGTATATTATACGATATTGTTGAACCAATCGCAAGCCAGCTGTAGTAGCACACTCAACACAACAAACGGTACATAATACACAATCACATCATCACACCCTCCGGATAGAGGCCACAATAGGTTTTCACTTCTAGAAGACCAACTTGAATCTCTATTCTCACCAGTTTCCTACCCTGCTTTACCTTTAAAACAAACAAAAGCCGAACACGCTAAAAACCTAATTATGACTTCCAACAGCAACCAACTTGCAAAACTAAGCCCATTTGCAAAATACCAAATGATTTTAAGTTATAATTTTAGGAATTTTTTGTTCTTCAGATGTTTACTCAAATTAAGATGTTCTGGTGCAGGAGAAAGGTGTTTCGAAGATGTTGGCTGCTGCCTTCGCCGTTTTCCAGCTTAAAGTCGGCTTCGTTGAAACGTTTCTCGTATACGCTTACCGAAGCGGAAGAATTTGGCTGACTTCGAAATCGTCAATTGCTTTGCATACGCACTAAGCATTGTGTTCATTAACGCCATCCTGCAATGTGTAGACAAAGCATTATGTTCATAAATGTCAGAACCAAGTTATCTATACGCATCGATTGCGCAAAAAACGCATCAGTAATAAAAGTGATACTTAAGCAAAAGAAAAAGATGGAGAACGTTGAAATGTAAGTAAAATTTATTTTTAGTTTTATTTTTATTATAAATTTATCAGAATTTAATGAAAAATGTTATATTTCTCTTTTGCAGTGATAAAAAGTGGACATATGCAAGAAAGATGCTATTGCTAGAAAAGCGGCTGGAAAATGAAAAGACTTTCACCGAAAATCGCAAAAAACGTTCTTAGGGAAATAAAAGAAGTGGAGTAGTGATTTTGTGCTAAATTTAAAAAATATTCAAAAAATTGTTTGTTCATGGCGAAAACACTAATTTATTAAAATTGTGTTCACAAACGTCATTCAATACAAATCAGCTGGTTTCAATGTTATATGACAATGCATACTTATAGAGTTTGAGGAATGCAGTTAAAATGTATCGATACTTTGCAGTAGTACGTTTTCGAAGTCAGCCTTTATTTAGCTAAAATTGGAAATTCGTTGCCGTTTTTGCGTTTACAAATTGCGCACGATGACATTTTTTCGTTATATTTAAAATTTTTTGTTGAAATTTTTTTCAAACTTTGCATGTAAACATTTACATTTTTTTAAACAAATTTCGGGGTTAACAATTTCATTAGGTTTGACATAATAACGCTCCGGAATTCAGAAGCTGTCAGTACTTAGCACACTTTGTTAAATACACTTTGGTTCACAGTAAACATCTGGGAAGGGCACATAGAAGTGGACGGTAATACTAACTCCGGTACACTTAAATGCATCACTGACCAGTGATGTTCCTCGACACGTCGTTTGTAATTGTCGACACAATTGTGTCGTTAATGTGTCGTCAATGTCGTCTATGTCGACAATTGTGTCGCCAATGTCACCTATGTCGACAATTGTGTCGCCAATGTCACCTATGTCGACAATTGTGTCGTCAATCAGAATCAGCTGTTCTTTAAATCGCAGTAAGCTGTCTTAGGGATGGGCACATGAAAAATAAATCGATGTTTTTCTTGTTTTGATGCATCAAATGCTTACATCGATGTTTGTCGATGCATCAATTAAGAACATCGAAGCATCGATTAGAGGTTCCTTTATTGAAAATAATAAGCAAAATAAATCAACATATTTCCCAATATTTTTTGTCGTTTTCTTGCAGAAATAATATTTTACTTAGCAATTTTGGCTTCAGACTATTCTTCTGCTGATACAGTGTTTGTGCTGCCTTGGAGAACAGGCTTTCGGAAGGAACTGAACTTGCAACTATCGTCAAATAAATAAATTTAAAAAGTAACATCAATTTTTAAACTAAGTATAAAATAAAGAAGAGAAAATCTTTTTAATCTTGGAAATTGGATCTGCAAAATTTTTTCCAAATGTATGTAAAGCACATACTGATATATTGTATTTATACATCGATGTATCGAGTACATAGTATGCTATAAATACATCGAGTCTATCGCATGAAACATCGTATTGAAATGCATCGATGTACATATATCTCCCATCCCTAAGCTGTCACCTTTAAGTTTATATTGCGATTTTTATATTCCTAAAAAGTAAATTCTCAAACAAAAGAAATGGTTGGGCGTGCGAAAAATAAAGCTTTCTCAGAATTAAGCTATAAGTTGGTGAAAGTGAATGGCAAACATGCTGCATTTTGCAATGTGTGCAAAAAACATTTATTGAACACAGCAGAAGGTCGACTAAGACAGCACAGGTAATTCGAATTAAACATTTTTCATTTACACCTATTCTTACTTTTTTTTCAATACGTTTTAAAAGAAATGTTTGCAAAATGCTGAAAGAACCACTTAAACCAAACGATGCAAATCCAGAAAATGAGTTAGATCTTTCTGCAATCTACTTCGTAGAAGATAACTCAAACAATGAGGTTCAGCTTTTTGATGCCGATGAAATATTTGATATAGGTGTAAGTTTTAATTGAAACACATTAATTGAAATATATTGCAATATTGACTGATTCTTCCCACAGATGGGAATTAGCTCCAATGCTTTGGAAAATGGTCGATCCACAGTTTCTTCTAATTTCAAAAATAAAGATGCAATATCATGTTCATCAACATCGTTGAATTCAAGCAATATTCAGGAAATGGACATTCCAGCACGCCGACCAGAATTTGTTCCCAGACCAGCCTCTGCCACATCTCTTTACTTCAACAATAATAAACAAACGATAAATAGCAAGGTTGTTCATTTAAGTTCAGGCTCATTGTCTACTACAAGTTCCATCTCAGCATTGTCTTCCAACGACGACCAATCACTTTTCGCATCAAGTAAAAACAGGAAACGACCACTTTCAAAAAAAATTTCCAGCTCTATTACTGCATTTGCTGACAGATTGTCTGAAAAAGAAGTAGCTGAAATTCACCAGTCTCTGGCTGAGTTTTTCTACGGATGTAATATTCCACTATGTGTAGTCGAATCAATATATTTTAAAAACCTTATTAAAAAATTAAGACCAGCGTATGCTGATAAAATTCCCGGCCGGAAAGCGCTATCAACTTCATTTTTGGACAGTTCATATGAAAAGTGCTTAGCTACTGCGAAAGAAACTATGGGTTCCGAAGCTGTTTTATTAATTGATGGATGGAAAAATTCTTCATCTAATTGTAAGACTGTGGTTTCGATGGTACATAACGCAAATGGAGACCAGGGATTTTTAGAAGCGTGACTGGTGAAAGTGAAACTGCTGAAAAACTTGCCGAGATCGTGTCGGAATCTGTTAGTTTGGCTGAAAAAATGTACTCAACACATGTATATGCGGTCGTGTCCGATAATGCAAGCGCAATGAATAAGATGGGACAAATTACGAGTCATTTTGTTTGGAAAAGCAATTGTAGTAGTCATACGGGAAACCTTTTAGCTAAAGATGTTGTAAACAAAGAGCTTAATCTTAAAGTAAAATCGATTCTAAAAGAATTTAAGCATGCAGATTTGGAAAAGCAAATTGTTGAGAAAGGTGGAACCCGAATGAAACTTCCTTGTGACACTCGATGGTGTTCATACCGTGATGCATATAAATGTTTAATTGTAAATTCTCAAATTATGAGGCAAGTTGCAGCTGATTCAAAAGTGAGTGCTAAATCTGTGGGACTACTTTTCGATGAAGAATTTATGATTGAAATTAAAAAATATGTTCAATATCTGGATCCAATTTGCAAATTAATAAATGATTGTCAGTCGCAAAAGTGTTCTGCAGCAGATGCAGTGGACATGTGGCTGAGTCTGGAGTTGCCTGCAGAATATTCAACAAAGCTTAAAAACAGACAAAATATGGCTTTAAACAAATACTCGTTAAGTGCATTTTACTTTCATCCTTTTAAGGATAAAGCAAAATTAAGCAGTGATCATGATGGCATTGTTTTTGAATTCTTGTTCAAAAATTTGGATGGAACTGGAATTGAAGAGTGGGATAATTATCGAAACAAAACAGGGTTTTTCAAAACGCTCTTTGAAAAAGATATTCAAAAGCCTCTTGTTTTTTGGAGCATGGCGGAAATGAAATATCCAAAGCTTGCAAAAAAATTATTACAGATACCGGCGTCTTCTGCTCAACTCGAGCGACTGTTTTCGAGCTGGGCTCATGTTCACTCATTCAAAAGAAACCGTCTAACATTTGAGCGGTCAAAAAAACTACTACATGTATATTACGCCCTGAGAATCAAAGATGTTGCAGAAGAAAATGAAACAGATGAATCAGATTTTTAATTCTCATAATAAATGAATAATGGAAATATCTAAAGCATAAGAATTGTTTAATGTTTTTTTTTTATTTTTTAAATTACAAATATAAATTAAAAAGTTTGGAAATACAAATAAATATAATAACATATTGTGTTTTTTTGCTTTTTTCGGATCATTATACAGTTTAAACAGTGAATTTTCTATTGTCGACGTGTCGTTTATTTGGTGTCGACAATTCTGAATTGACGACACGGCATTAACGCCACGTCGACAATAGTATAGTCGACACCGTGTAGTCTACACGGCACATCACTGTCACTGACAGAACTCATCAAACTGACCGAATAACGAAACGTAAGGAAGCCATGATCGACCAACAGGCAGTTAAGGGCCGTACACATAAGACTTTCGCTTTGCTGTGCTTCAGAGTTTCGCTTTGACAGATAAGTTGAAGACCTGTTGTTATATGAGTGCTGCTAAATACAAGGCGAGAAAAGTAAAGCAAAGCAAAACGAAGCAAAATCATGGCGAACTCTCAACTTTTGTACACTTTGACAACCAACTGTTTACATTTCCATTTTATTTCTGCGTGCATATACACACGATTTAGAGAATTCACTTGTATTTCAAAATATTTGCATATATAATTACTCTTAAAAAGAGAAAAGAAGAGAAATATGAACAAATAGCAAATGAAACACCTCTTGGTTAACCACCCTCATCGTTTTCCTAAAATCCCCTGGATCGGTTTTTATTTATTTTGTCGAAAGATGCTGCAAGAAGACTTGTTACATCTCAGTCTTAATAAAGTTTATTACACTCGCGAATTTCAAACATACATAAGTAGATGTAAAACACATTTCTTATTCTTTTATTAATGAAAATACTCGGAATAAGCACATATCGCAATTCAAAACAAACCATTATCGCAGAAACTGTCAAAGCGTTCTATGTAGCAAACCTTCTACACCTCATGCTTTGTTGTTAAAGTTCGAATTGTCAAGTAAAGCGAGGAAAGTTGTATGTGTACGGCCCTTTAGTTTTTGAAGCTCAGTACGCCACAGTCGTCACTTAACCACAAAAAAGTGAAAAGCCTTTAAGCGATATACTTACATACCTGTGTATAATTTATAATTATAACCAACGCTAACAAGCAAATAGATATAAGTTACATAATTATATTTAAATACTGATCAAATAAACTTTAAAATCCAACAAGGACTTGTGTTTTCTACACATTGGTGCCAGAAGTGAAAACGGGGTCGTGCGTGACTTTTATAAGCAAAAATATTGAATTACATACTCTAAATGTGTGTAAGAAAATAATGTACACTGGTACTTACATACATATGTACATGCATATGGAAGTGATTTTCACATAATTCCGCATTAGCGTTCCGTGCGGAAAGTGAAGAAACGGTTAAAAAGAAACTAATATTATTTTGGTGTTTTGCCTAATTAAAAACAAAAAACAGTTTAGTTCGGACATTTGATGTCATTTGCACATCAATTTTGCAAACAAAAGTCTCAAACTGCAGTAACTTTAGTATGCACTTTGGTTAAGTAAAGCGAGCACAGTGAAACGTCCAGAACATTTTGATAAATTGCATTATTCACAATCATATTGATGAGCGTTAGCTAAAGTTACATGTCTTAACATGTGCGGCTAAGAAGTTGGTGTTAAAACTGTACGTTCGATGGCAATGCTTGAATAGGAAAGCGACATTGTTGTTATACCAAAGAACGTAAATCTATAAGAAGCGACAACACGCTGAAATGAAAAATTTTAGAGATTTCTGAGACCGTATGGTGCCGTCCATCTCCAGGAGTTCACCATATGCTTTGATACGCTGTCCGCACAAAAGAAGCAGAAGAAAATATTTTCGCCGGCTAGTTTGCGATCAAAACAAATGTAAATAAGTATGGAATTTTAAGTGCTGCTTGTTTTTATTAAAAATCCAATTAAAACCTTAAATATTGTGAAAAATGTGCATAATAAATGTATTATATTAATTGTCGTGTCAATATAAATCAGTTATGAGTGAAAATAGTGCGGTATTAAAGCATAAAGTGCCAAAGACTGAGTGTGGCCGAAATTGAAGTGTCAACCAAAATTTTGAATACACGAAAAGTTGTGGAAAATGTTGCAAAAATTATATTAAACTATGATATTATGGTTTGCTCGCGTAGTTCTAAAAGTGTTGTAACAATATCTTAACATATATTGAATATTCGGGAGTGATTTAGTGTTAAAATGATGTTGCATGAGTAGTGGGTTAGTGATAAAATTGTGTTGTAGAGTTCATAAAAGTCGGTGCCTAATAAGTGTAACAAGTAACAAAACTAGTGTACATTTAATATATAAATTGCATTCAGTTGTTCTGAAACCTATGCATTTATTTATTTCTGTATATATGTTTTGTTGTCATCAGTATAATTTAATCGAAATATGGAGGAGCCATATTAAAATAGTGTTAATGATTCAAAGCCTACTATCTAAGTGTATGTATGTATGTATATGTATGCATATAAATGTTTTCCAAAAATTTACCAAATGAATAAATATGCTAACTTTTGCATAAATATTTCAATACGTCTACTTCTGCGCGTTTTCAATAGTGCCGAGCTCAAAAAGTCTTCGCCATACCATGGGGTTCAGAGAAAACTATTTTAATTTGGTAGTATATTTGATGAAAAATAGCAGGATTATAAAAAGGTACTAAAAAGAGCTTTGAGATATAGATCTGCGAAAAAATCACTATAAATTAATGTTTTAAGTAAACAATAAGCTAGATAAGAGGTTAATACGTTTGTATAGTACACTGAGAACTAAAATCTGTATTAACTTTTGTGAGTACGTTTTTTTAAGTAGTAGAATTCCTACTACAGCGGCAAAGCGCAGTGAAATGAGTGCAAAGCTGTGATGATAAAAACTGGTGTGCAAATGCGACAAAATTCGGCGACATATTTACATATATATATGTACGCTTACATATGAACGCAGTGCGCATGGAGGTGAGGACAGGCCGTGATTTAATTAACGCCCTATTTGGGAAATCGTATCAAATTTTAATATTTATTTTCATAAAATTTAACAAAACTGTGTTTAACAATAGATGCATATGAATATTCATATTGGATATGATTTTAGAAATTAAAAATCTTGCCGGGGGTAGCATGTCTGATATATTTTAAGTAAATGTGTTCACAACTTCATTAATGCCGGACTGGGCCAAAAAATTAAGAGTAATCCTCCTTTTTGGTGCGAGCACGGAAGACTCAAATTTCATAAATTTGTTCAAATTCTTGGTCGCGAAAGTCTGAAATTAGCATGTGGATGGCGATTGTGTGCGAAGGGAGAGGAGTTGGGTTTGCATTTATGAATGAGAAGACAACCGCATTTATGAATGGTTGTAGTATTTTAGAGTTTTTGGCGTCGACGTGTATACATATGTATGTATATGTATTTTGCATTTACTAACATAATTTACATATGTACATATTATTCCATCTGTGATATTTACACATACATATTTTATCCCTCAAATTAAAATTCTTACCCAAATATAAAGTAAGCAGAAGATATGAATTCATTTTAAAGCATATTTAAACAAAAGCCTTATTTCATATTAATGCGCATGCGAAATGCCGTCGGCAAAACAGATACGCAATTTTTGGACAATGTCAACGTACATATGTTTGTATGTACATACATAAATATATTCATACGGATCTATAATATTTGCAATTGTACAAATATATTTAACTTCTAAGGCAAGTGTAATGGAAAATTAATAAAATATGAAGATTTTGCAAATTTTCGCTCATTCCAATGCAAAATCTCAAAATTGCCATGAATTTCATTCATTCCATCTTCTTTCTTCCTTCTTAATTTGGTGCAGCGAAAAGCAAATACACAGCGAATTCTGGACCGGCCTGGTGAATTTTGACGAAAGAAGATGTGAAGACGTGTGGTGAACTCCCGGAGATGGACGGCACGGATTCACTCGCCAAATTTCAGCGTGTTGTCGCTTCTTATAGATTTACGTTCTTTGGTTATACATTAGTTTTGTGTGGCAGTGGCCGAATAGCACAAAACGAAGTTGTTGTTGGCAGTGTAATTGCGTGGCGGTGGCCGAAACGCGTAAGCACAGTATATACAGTAGTAAAACTGAGGTGAAGTCCTTCTCAGGGATAAGATTTTTCATGGTGGATAATGAAAATAAACTATAGCAGAGTTGCCTGCAATGATATTTCATAATAAACTTTGAAAGTCACATTAAAATTTTTGCGGAATGTGAAATATTATCACTAACCAGGGAAGATAAACTTTACAATTATAACTTAAAGCCAAAAACGTATAGCGAAAATATGTGACGACTGCTTTTATTGGCATATTTGAATAATTATTCAACGGCTCACCACAATTCTCCTATAACCAACGTTTACAATGAAAAAAGCAACCCTGGGTAGTAAACTTTTCGGTGGTGAGTTTTCTTCTTCATTTCATTCATTCGTTCCGGTTCACTTTGTAAACAAAAGCAGTAATTTTGCAAATAAATATATTAATTTTCTTATAAAAGCATCATAAACACAATCGTGAGAGGCAGATGAGTAAAAGTAGATTTGAAGATTTAAAGTATAGTAAAAGAGACAGAAGCAAAATTTGAATTTGTATCTGATATTCAAGTCAGAAATTTGTTAACTTTATTTTGGTCACAATTCACAAAGGCTTAAAGATTTCTGATTGGTATGATTTGTACATGCAAAGTTGTGTTAAAAGCTTTTATTTGTTTTGGTGAAATTTTAAAGTGGTGAACACATTAATTGTAAGGTTCGCATATACGTACATATACACATACACATAAATTTCCTGCTATTGAATACATTTATAATTTTAAGAATTGTATACAAACAAATGTTACTTAACTTATAATTATTTTTAAAAAGAAAGTTTTAAAATCTTTCTACAAATACTGTACACATTTTTATTAAAATTACAACTAATTATTAACATATACACTGTGATAGATTAGAATGCCATAACTTATTGCCATTGTAATAGATTAAGATTTGAAATTATTTGATGTACTCTATAGCGGACTGTTGCAACCCTGTTGCAACTACATATGTATGTTTGCTTTCGCTTTGCTCTGTTTCGTTGATTCCGTTAGTTTCTTGTTATATAAAATGTCGCAACGGCATTTTTGAGATATATCACGCGAGCAAGCCAGGAGTGATAAATACTAAAAATAAACTTGCGCGAGGAGCGCCTGTTATATTAAATACTCAGGTTTCTTTTGTATCTATTGAAGTAATCTGGAATAAGGAGGGATCAAATCCCGGTGCGTGATAAGCTTTATTTTTATTAACATTGACCGCCAGTTTGCCAATTTGTCACCATCTCTCCTATTCCAAGGAATTTCCGTGCAAAATAAAGAGCCATATAGAAAGAGAACACTTTCCGCCGCTTCGCACTACAAAGAAGAAGCAATCTGTGATGCAGCGTTCGCCAGTCCGTCGGAGTAAGCGCCATCAATCAGACGACTTGATATATGTACCTCAATCGTCAGCCACTTTAGCGAAGATCACCGCCACGTCCGCTAAAGCCGATATAAAGTCTAGCGCTGTACCATCTTGCGCCGGGAGTGTATCGTCCAGCGGGCCACCAATTTGCACTTTGCCGCTTAGTGTCACAGCGTCCAGCGCGCGGTCAGTTAGCGCTCCGCCGTCCGGTGCCATAGCGTTTAGCGCTCCTCTGCCCGGCGCCTCGTCATTCAGTGCGCGGCCGGGTAGCGATCTGCCATCCGTTGCCACATCGTTCAGCGCGCCGCCAGTTAGCGCTCCACCGACCGGCGCCATATCGTCTAGTGCGCGACCCGCAGGCCGGTGCCATAGCTTTCAGCGCGCCGTCAATTAGCGCTTCGCTATCCAGCGCACAACCAGCTAGCGCGCCGCCTTTTGGGATAATAGAATATAGCGCCCCGCCGTCTAGTGCCCAGCCTCTACCGGCCCTTTAAACAGGCAGCCGGCCGCATTTGTTCCGAATAGTTACTACACCATAGCAACTAACATACAGCCCACGCAACGAATAAATTCTGACCCAATAGATTTATCGGCCAATACATCGGGGTCACCTGTCTTGTTAAACAACAATGCATCAACGCGTTCGTCAGCTACAGCATCGGGAATAAACCCATCATCAATCAACACCGTGTCGCCAAGTAAGACTTGCCGCAGTTTTCAGGACACCCAGAGGATTGGCCTGTCTTCTACGCGTCGTACATCGAATCGTCCGCGGTATATAATTACACTAATTTTGAGAATAACCAAAGATTAAATTAATGTTTGAAAAGTGAAGCAAAAGAGACCGTCAAGTCTTTGTTAATACACCCTAATAATATTAACGCAGTAATGGAACAGTTGCGTTTTCGATTTGGTCGACCAGAACAGCTCATACGTAGCCAACTTAAGGTAGTGCGCGATATGACATGTATTTCAGAATCTGCCATACATAAATTAGTTTCGTTTGCAACAATGGTTAAGAACCTTACTGTTTTCCTTCAGTCTATCGGTGAGGAGAAGCATTTAGGGAATCATACGTTATTAGAAGAACTAGTCGTTAAGCTGCCTCTCAGCAAACGTTTAGATTGGGCGAGGTATTCTGTGTCGATTCGTCAACTTTAGTGAGTGGCTGTCCGAAGTTGCAAGCTTGGTACAGATGGTTCAAGACCACGACAGTCGAGAACCAAAACGCCGCGCAGTATTACATGCCGCTGGGGAGCAACGTGTACCCAAATGCATAATATGCCAAGGAGACCACCGCGTAACAGAGTGTTGTCGCCTTCTTGACGCCAACGTGTCGGATCGTTGGAAAACAGTCAAACGCTTACGACTTTGTTTCAGTTGCCTATCGCTGGGGCATGCCACCCGCCATTGCCGCCACCGAAATGTATGTCCAGTAAGTGGGTGTCTAAAATACCACAATCGCTTGCTACACGATGGTAATGTCAGTCGTCAGGCTAGCGCCGCTGCTGATCCAGAGGGATCAAGCTCTAACAATGCCGTCCTCAATTGCTCCGCCAATCCTTCAGGAAATTTATTGTTTCGTGTGGTTCCCGTCACCCTGTATGGACAAGCGTGTAAATACGTACGCGCTTCTAGATAAAGAGTCTTCAATTACGATGATGGACACCTCACTATTGCAAGAACTTGGCCTTAAATGTCAGCAACGTCAGGTTGAGATCCAGTGGTTTGGGGAAAGCAGCGAATGAGCAGGTAGCGGTCGCAAACGTTTTTATTAGTGGTCTAGGTATGAAGAAGCGCCACGCCCTTCGGAATGTTCATGGTATAGCCAATTTAAATTTTCCGATGCAAAGTCTTAGCAAGCAGGATATCTACAACGCCGTCAGATATGGGAAGAACATGCCAGTGCACCCATATGACAACGTAACGCCTAAAATCTTGATCGGCCCAGATCACTGCCACCTTGGGCTGCCAACTAAACCGATATTTGCCAATCGCAATGGGCCGTTCGCCACTATGACTGAACTAGGTGTTTGTATTTTTGGGCCATCGAACAATTTACCGCCAAGGAAGCCATCATGCCTTCATATTAATACACCAGACCGTAAGATGCACGACATTATCAAGGACTACTTCAGTATCGAGACATTCGGGGTGAGAGCTGCGCCGTCGATTGAAAGTGCCGCAGACCAACGGGCGAAAGAGCTCCTCGAATCAACTACGGTCAAGGTGAACGGTCGTTTTCAAACAGGGTTGCTGTGGATGAACGATTTCGAGATTCGACCGAAGTATACCTTGCTGATCGTAAAGAAGAGCATTTTCGAATTGGAGAGATATTCGTCGTTTTTTAAATTAAAAAGAGTTGTCGCCTGGGTCCGCCGTTTTGTCTACTGTGGCTGTGGCAACCATCGGAATCAGCCGGCTTACTTTCGCTGAATAAGTGCTGAACTTAACTTAAAAAGTAGTGGCAACCACCAAAAACAACTGGCTTATATGCGCTGAATAACTGCTGAGAAGAATGGATCTTCGGCATCGACACGTGAAAGACGTAAATTGCGCAACTCAATGACTATATACAACTTAACCAAACTTTGTAAATTTTATACTTTAATAAAGTAAGCGTTTAAGTAAGTTACAATCGCATATTACTTGCACGCTACACTACAATCGTAAATCGCTTTATAATCAGCCAGACGGTTCTACAAAATATGGATTGGACGCGTCCGAACCTGACGATGCCGAATGTCTACTATGCCGCCATGCTCAGCGAGAAGCATTTTCTTACGAATTGAACCAACTGGAGCGTGGACTTGATGTGCCGATTGAAAGTTCACTGCACAAATTGACGCCGTCCTTAGATTCCGAGGGACTCCTTCGAGTCCGTGGCCGCCTGGATGCAGTCAGTTGGCTCCCTTATGATGCGAAACGCCCTATTATTTTGCCACATCAACACGCCGTCACGAAACTCTTGGTTGCACATGAGCATAAGCGAATGATGCACCAAAATACTGAGGCAACGATCTGTATGATCCGTCAGAGATATTGGATTCCCAATGTGAGGAAGGTTATTCATGGAGTTATCGCTAGTTGCAACACGTTCAAAATTAACAAGACAAAACCGGTTACACCGATAATGGGGTTGTTGCCAGAGAATCGCGTTACACCATATGTGAGGCCATTTACATATACTGGATTGGACTACTTCGGCCCTGTAAATGTGACCATCGGCCGAAGAACAGAGAAAAGATGGGTGGCACTATTTACCTGTCTGACAGTACGGGCAATCCATCTTGAGGTGGCTTATGACCTTTCAACGGACGCTTGCATCTAGGCGATACGGAACTTCATGAAAAGAAGAGGGGTGCCAAGAAGGATTAGATCGGATAATGGCAAGAACTTCGTTGGAGCGGTAGGCGAGGTCAGGCGGTTTTCAGACGTTTTCGACTGTGGCACGCTGCAAGGTGAGTTGTTGTCAAAGGGCGTTGAATGGGTTTTTAATTGTCCTAAAAACCCATCTGAAGGTGGTGCTTTGGAACGCATGGTACAGTGCGTAAAGAACGTTCTACGTCACACGATGAAAGAGGTGAGTCCAAAGGAGCACACATTCCATAGTTTGCTGGTGGAAGCTGAAAACGTGGTGAACTCACGTCCACTCACACATTTGCCAGTAACGCCAGAACAAGAAGAGCCTCTCACACCAAACCATTTCCTGCTGGGTTGCGCAAACACGGCACAGACACCGAGATGTGAAGAACCACAGCAGAAGCTTTGCTCCCTACGAAAGCAGTGGCGAGTATCCAGACAGATGCGGGATCGTTTCTGGAAAAGGTGGGTAGAAGAGTATCTACCAACTCTGACCCGGCGTGTAAAGTGGTGCTTGCCAACGAAACAGCTGCAAGAAGGAGACCTCGTTTTAATTTGCGACGCGAAAGTGCCTAGAAGGGACTGGCGGCGCGGACGAGTATCGAGTGTTTACCCTGGAAAGGATGGTCATGTGCGTCGAGAGGATGTCTCAATACGGACGGTGCAGCGTCCAAATTGGCCAAACTGGACGTGGTTGATGGTGAATCGGGTTCGATTCACGGGGGTGGGGGTGTGATAGATTAGTATGCCATAACTTATTGCCATTGTAATAGATTAAGATTTGAAATTATTTGATGTACTCTATAGCGGACTGTTACAACCCTGTTTGCTTTCGCTTTGCTCTGTTTCGTTGATTCCGTTATTTTCTTGTTATATAAATTGTCGCAACGGCATTTTTGAGATATATCACGCGAGCAAGCCAGGAGTAATAAATACTAAAAATAAACTTGCGCGAGGAGCGCCTGTTATATTAAATGCTCAGGTTTCTTTTGTATCTATTGAAGTCATCTGGAATAAGGAGGGATCAAATCCCGGTGCGTGATACATACATATGTATATCTAAAATTCCTATACTGATTTTGTACTTTACTTTTGTTTAATTTACTTTGATTTTTAATCAACTTACATTAATTTTAACAATTTTGTAATTGGTGTATGACGGCTTAAAATGGAGCGAAGTGAAATTTTAAAACTGACTGTTCAGGGATTAAAACAAAAATTAAATGAACTACAACGACTACGACTACGGGACGCAAGACATCTTTACAAGATAGACTTCTTGAACATTTTGGCCATTATGTTGATAGTGACAATGATGGTGACGGCGATGAAAGCTCCGAATATGGCGAAGTGCGTACATCACCATCAAGTGAAATAAGATGCCAAAAATATAGTTGTACACCATTTACTTTGCGAGATATACAATACTCGTTAACGTCATTTTGTGGAACGGGTTCTCCGTCGGTTTAAGAATGGATAGAAGATTTTGTTGAAAACGCTGAGGCAGTTCATTGGAACTCCTTACAAAATGTATTTATGCAAAACGATTGCTAAAGGGGGCAGCTAGGTTTTTTATACGTAGCCAGCGAGGGGTTACCAATTGGGATACGTTAGCACAGGCATTGAGGTCTGAATTTGGTACAGTTGTTGAGGTGCATCGAATGTTATAAAATCGTAAGAAACGTCAGAGCGAAGACTATAGAGAATATCTGTATAGTCTGATGGAATTGGACAAACCGATTAAGCTCAACGACGCAAGTTTAATTGAGTACTTTGTAGAGGGTATACCGGATGCGAAGCAAAATAAAGCCAATATTTATCAAACATAAACAATATCCGAACTTGAAGAACAGATGAGAATGGATGAAAAAGTTCGATTTGGCCGCCAACAAGTGGCTATTTCAAATTCAAATAACCAGTTTTCCAAAATTGTAGCGCCTTCGAGTCAAGTTTGTCAGGAAGAACAAGTTAAGCGGTGTTTCAAATGTGGAACTACTTCACATTTAGCCAAAGACTGTAATCAAAGTAAATTTAAATGTTTCAAATGTGGTCAGCTAGATCATCGTGCGGTTGATTGTAAAATTACGCAGACTCTCGTAAAGACAGAGAACAGCAGAGTAAATACATTGTGGAATTATTCCATTAAGAAATTAAATGATATGGGGAGATGTATTTTCAAAGACTTAGCGTGCAATGGACACTGGTTGCGACCTTTGCTTAATACGGTATGATGGAGAACGAAATAATATATTCCACAGATAACCGCTAAAGTCACTAATGTTGTTCGTAGTTGTGTAAAACGTATTATAAGCGAAAGTAAAAATGGAAAAAAGAGGGATTCCTCACGCCTAGATGGCACACCTTTGGCTACCTATCATGTCGATCATGTTGGCCCGATGGAGCAGACCGCTCAGTCTTATAGTTATATATTTGTAGTTGTCGATGGATTTTCTAAGTTTGTCTGGCTATATCCCACTAGAAATACAGCTGCGGATCAGGTTATAGATAGGTAGACGCGGCAGGCTTCAGTGTTCGGAAATCCGAAACGCATTATTTCCGATCGGGGCTCTGCATTCACATCAAATTCTTTCAAAGAATATTGTGAAAAAGAGGGGGTTGAACATCTTACGATAGCGACGGGCGTTTCTCGTGGGAATGGTCAGGTGGAGCGAGTCCACAAAATCATTATCCCAATGTTGGCAAAGCTTTGCTTTGAAAGTCCAAGTCATTGGTATAAACATATCGAGCGCGTCCAGCAGGCAACAAACAATACACCACCGAGAAGTACTAAGTTTTTTCCTTTTAAATTATTAACTGGCGTTGAAATGCGAGTAAGTAGCGAGCCAATATTAAGTGAGTTGCTGGCAGAAGTATATATGTACATATAAAAGATTTAGAAGATGAGAGAGAAATCATACGTAAAAGTGCACAGGAAAATATTGCAAAAATACAAGAGGAAAATCGTAAATCTTTTAATAAGAACCGTAAGGAAGAAATTAAGCACAGAGTTAATGATTTAGTCGCCATTAAGCGCACACAGTTTGGATCAGGACTTAAAATGAGACCTAAATTTCTAGGTCCGTTCGAGATTACAAAGTTTTTGCCACATGGTAGATATGAAGTTCAAAAGGTAGGACAGCACGAGGGGCCGCCCACACAGTTTCGGTAGCTGAGTACATTAAAATGTGGGAGACCCCATTTCAGCCAGAGCCATCATTCGAGCCGAATGTATGTCAGGAGGGCCGAGTGTGGGAAGGGCACACAGAAGTGGACGGTAATACTAACTCCGGTACACTTAAATGCATCACTGACAGAACTCATCAAACTGACCGAATAACGAAACGTAAGGAAGCCATGATCGACAACCAGGCAGTTAGTTTTTGAAGCTCAGTACGCGACAGTCGTCACTCAACCACAAAAGAGTGAAAAGCCTTTAAGCGATATACTTACATACCTGTGTATAATTTATAATTATAACCAACGCTAACAAGCAAATAGATATAAGTTAGATTATTATATTTAAATACTGATCAAATAAACTTTAAAATCCAACAAGGCCTTGTGTTTTCTATATACATATGTCATAAATGGCATACGTTTGTAGGGACGGAACGATAGCCTTCAATATCAATAATTTTACTTGGATATAGAATCGATAGCAAGTAAAAAAAATGTCTTTAAGGTATAGACATATTTTTGGCATACATATGTACATATGTATGTTGGCTTAAGAATTTCAATGATTAAAAATGCTAGATTTTCCTTTGGAATCTGAACAATATTTCGTTATTGTTTCCAGTTCGCTTTAGGTATTTTAAAAAGTCCAAAAATCGGAATGATTTGTAGCTCTGAATGAAATTTCATGAACTATAAAACTTTGTAGGTAACATAAATATAAATATATAAAAAAAACTTTGATCAAGTCGAAATTTTTCTCCACTTTTTATTTTAGAATGTAAATAGCACTTTCATTGAAACTATTAGAAATTAGATAATTGTAAAACAAACTGATTAACCAAAACTCTCCAAAATACTCCATTACTTAATTTTTGTACATATGAACGTACATATACGAGTATGTAATGTATGTACACTTTTCCATATTATTTAGTCTCCCGATATTAGAGTCCATGTGTCGTGTCTGTATCTAATGACTGGTCGAGACCAGTTTATCGAATATTCCTTTCTGAAAACTAACAGTTTTATTGGGAGGTTATTACATCCTTTCGTTAGGCTTCTTTATTCTCCTTCATCACCTATTCTCAGGTTTGAAGCAACCAAACAATGCATGCCGTGCTTCGCTTGCAAAGTGAAATCTGACGTTATTTTTCACTAAAGCACAGATTTACGGGCTCTAACAATGTATTGTACTTTTAACATTAAATGGAATAAACAGTATTACGAACACTCAGCCGCATACAAAAAATTCACAACTTTTTAGTGTTCATTTTCCCTTAGTTTTGCAGATGCCAAAACCGCTACACTACGCAACTAAATAGAATATCAGCAAATTGCGGCAGTAGCGAAAGTAATAGCAACTATGTATGTACATCTTTTTGATGCCATTGGATTGAAATGCATCGAGAAACCTATTCAAACCGCAAATATTTGAATTCAGTAGTTTTTGGCCTCATGCAAACTCACAGTCGTGCATCATAAGAAAGATTCATCAACTTCCTGCTACACATACTGATCTCCTCTTAGAATAATGGTTGGCCATTGTTAATTTGGCATTGTATGCATAATTAATGCCAACTTTGTGGTGAATTACATTTCGAAACTTCCAATCATTCCTTCGCCACTCAATTCAATTCGAAGTCCAAAATCCTGCTGAATACGTATGTACATACATTTATACATACATACATATGTAAACATCCTCTCCTTGTTTATATGTATGTACATTTGTAAATTCAACTGTATATATCCTGTACTAGAGATTCCCTGCAGGTATATACTAGTATAGGACAGAACAATAAAGTGTTAGTATAATAACACCTCCTCATGGAGGAGATAAAATATACCCTTTTGGACTCTAACCGCACGAGACTTCAGGTACCTATACTCAGGACACTTGGCAGTTGTTAACATTTACGATTATGCACCAAAACCTGTTGGACCAAAAAACCGAAATAATAACGGAACAACAGACATAAACTAAACAGAACGAAAATTGGTACTAAAGATGGCACAACGCCGAAACCGTATTGTCTTCAAATCAAACTTGACAAGGGATGACCGAAAATCGTCCCAACAAATATCAACATTCCACCCTGTCGGACAAGAAAAAGAAGAAAACAATATAATAATACCACTTCATCATCACCAGAAAGATTAGATTTCTTAGTTCATCACACTATTTGACTTCAAATTTTGCAAAAACATAGGATACCCAAATAATTTTTATTTTCGGTTGGGAGCCTCAATTTTATGTAAAATATATTTAATTATAAGGAAAGTCAGCGATTACATCATTGCCTAAAAACAGTTGTTTGTGGCAAGAAGTTGCCTAAAACCTTAGAAATGCTGACACTCATCGCTCTAGAGCCTTTTAATTTTTGAACTTTGTACACTTTTAGAAAGTTTGTTATGCAGCATTTGCATGAAGCGATTTTGTAAGAAATTCAACATTTCCCGATAATTCGATCACATACAAATGTCTACAGGTGACAAAAGTCAAACGAGGAACATAAATTTCTTTATAAAGCCGTTTTAAAATAATTCCAATAAGTAGTTTAAATTTGTTTCTTTTGGTTTTCGGGAAAGTTTCGGGCAATTGCGCGTAAAAACGAAATTGTCTCTCTATGGATAGTAAACAGCCAAAAGGACGGGAACGCAAAAAATACCAAATATTACCCAAAAAAAACTTCAATTAAATATACACATTTATAATTAATAATATACGTACTTGAAATCGCTTTCATACTTAAACAATAAAGTTCAGCTCTATTTTGTATGTTTTGCATTCATTTATTATTAAATTAGTAAGTTTATTAGTAGTGGCCGCTGTGGTCGAGTGGGTGCCTGTTATTACTTGATATGCCGCTGAGTTTGTGGTTCGAATCTATGTCAACATGTAAAATCTCAATCATAGAACAATTTTTTTCCAGTAGCGGTCACCTCTCGGCAGGAAGCGGTTAACCTCCGAGGGTTTTTCTGCCATGAAAAAGCTTCTCATAAAATACATTTCCCGATCGGAGTCGGCACAAAACTGTAGGTCACGCCATTTGTAGTATAATATAAAGACACACACCACAAATGGCAGGAGAACCTCGGCCAAACACTGAGCTATATAGTGTAAGCGTCAAATTATTAATATTATTATTAGTTTATTAGTGTTCATAAATTGATCTTTCACTTGATACTCGTAGCTCATTTGGCAGTTTTCACAAACTCGTCTGGACTATTCTTCCGCGCGACTTTGGGTTAGTGAGCAACACAAATTACTCTCCCAAAGCCGCTCTCAACTGCCTGAGTCCTAACAAAAGAAGCACAAATTAGGAAGTTTCAGGCGCCCGTGCTAACCCGTGGTCAAGGCAAGCCTTTCGTAAATGAGAGAGAGTAAAAATTACTCTCACAAAAGAACTCAGTATAAACTGCAAGATTTGTTTTTCAGGACAACACCGTTTCTTTCATTTTTCTGCATAATAAAAAAAGTTGTATATTTCTACTTTGAACTGTTGTTCGCTGTATACTTTTACTATACTATACATACTCGTAAATACTAAATTTGCAAATAATTAATTTTCACCCAAACAATGGCAGCAGGCAGCCGATCAGCTGAAAACTCAACGAGTTTAAAACTTTCCAGAATGAGCGTTTAAACTTAGTTTAAAGCAGGGCCGTGGGCAGGGCTCAGCCCACGGGGTTGTTCTGGATTGAAATTTCATTGACATCATATGTATTTGACATTTATGTATAAGCAGAGAACTTATATTTGACAGAGAAGATTTTCACGCGAATATCAGTGTGAATTGTCAAAATCCAAGTGAATGTCTTGCAGAATGCCACCACGCCAGGGCTAACAGGGGAAATAGCGAGAGTGGCAAGTTAACAGAGCTGAGTGAGGTCGAAAGAAATTTAACAGCTTGTATTTTCTCATAAATGTAGAAAAATAGACCTATTTTGGGTTGATTTTGACAATTTAATAAAATGCAGAATAATTATAATACGATTGATAAAATGTATATTCATACTTATGTATGTGCATTTGTGAAATTAATGGCTGAAGCCGCCACTTTTTTGTTTTATGAATATGGATTTAATTAATGCACAAATGTGAGCATAATCCACCTGTTGTTTTGCCGACGGCATTACGTATTAGGAAATTCATAAATTTCGTTGGATATTGGAAAAATAAAGTCAAATAATAATAAAATTGGTTTTATGAATTAATTCAGAGTCCTCTTTTGTGTAATTTGTGTGTACGTACTTACATACATATGATATGATTAGATTTGCTATAATGGTGGTGCGCAAACGCAAATGCTAAAATGCCGTCGGCGATTTGCATTTGTTGACAGATAATTTTTACGCTTTTATCTACATAAGTTATACGCAGATTTTTTGAAAATTACTGCAAATCTTGTGTATGCGTACATATGTATGTAGGTATGTATGTACATATGTAGATTCATAAATGCAGGGATATTTATTTAAAACGTTTTCTTCACTCAAACTTTGTTCATAGTTGAGCATTTATTATACATACATACATACATAGTAGGTGAAATTAATAGTCCCATATGTATGCATGTAGCTACACATTTTATGTACGTAAATAGTACCCCAATAAATATATGTATATACATTCAAACATACATTTATATACATATGTATGTATGTACATACCTGTGCATCGATATAAACCCCCATTTAACATAATACAAATCAATATTTTACCCATTATACATATATTCTTATCTATGCATATGTACATATGTATACAAAATGCAGAACTAACTTTGTTCATATGTATGTGCCTATTTATATAAATACTTTAGATAAATATATAAAATCAAATGTACTCGTATTTACAAAATTATATAAATCAACCTTGACCTATGTATGTACTTCACATGCTAAAATATAAATTCAAGGACAAATGACGTCTTTGTACATACAAATATACGCACATACTTATATTTATACATATTTACACATCAACGTGCGCACACTTCTGTCCTCACTTCCCGCAGCAACTGATACATCAACAGTTACACCGGCGCCATAAATCCAAAACCATTTCATTCATAAATTGGGCGTGCGTAAAACTCATTTCATTCATAAATTGCAGCACAACTTAAAATCTGCCAGCGAAGCACATTTTTCGCGATCTTGCAAAAATTTATAAATTTCAACATTTTCGTCTTCAGCTTTGCAAGTACAGGGGCGTTGCCTATTTCTGGCCCAGTCCGGCAAATGTGTTGTTGAAGAATAAATGAAAATATGTATAATAGACATTCCTCAGCTAATACGATATTCTTTTACCAAATTCATGTCTAATTTATGAATATTTAATCATTATGAACCATTATATTGTAAAATACTAATAAAAATATATAAATGCATTCGGTATTATTTCGCAAAATCGGCCTTGCCAAGATAAATACTCAGCACATCTTCATCACCTCAATACGCGCTGTGTACATTTGTATGAGCTCATATATATATGTAAATATGTAGCCAAATTTTGTCGCAT
This sequence comes from Philophylla caesio, assembly GCA_963971545.1. Classification (NCBI taxonomy): domain Eukaryota; kingdom Metazoa; phylum Arthropoda; class Insecta; order Diptera; family Tephritidae; genus Philophylla; species Philophylla caesio. The sequence continues at coordinate 63,398,904 of OZ020608.1, read as the reverse complement.
TTGAACAACAGTGTTGGTCATCACTGAATTTGCAAACCTTTTACTGCAATTTGTAGTCGGAGAAGGAAATCTACTACTTTAAGAAAAGTGTTACAGAAATTCATAATTAATTTTCACTTTTAATTTATTTTAAAAATGTATCACACTATATCCCACCTTAATACGTATTAAGCAGCCATATATTATTGATTTTCTCCCAGTTAAAAGTCTCTGACGATATTTTTTTATTACTCCAATTTTTCCTTGTACCTACTGCGAAAGGAAAAGTATTTGCACTCAACTCTAATTTATGGTGGTGGTTTATTACCTTCGTCTCGCAGCAGAATTGTCGGAAATCCGAGCTGAAGCAAACATTTAGAGCTCAAGGGTGGTTTGCGGGCACGTGAACAAATGTACGTTTGTATTTATTGTATGTATGTGCATAAAAATATGGGTTTGTATTTTTACTTGCAAGTAAGATGAATTTTAGGCTTCTATTTGTTTGATCTCATATTTTAAACATGGGTGATATGTACATATGTATGTATGTATTAAATTTAGTTTCGGAAAACATACACAATTATATTACATGTCATAATAAGTAACTTGTAAAATCAACATATAATATGTATGTATATACATACATAAATACTATGTATTAGGCATATTGTTGGCTTTTTACAGATTTTGTATGAATCAGAATATGATATGAGCCTTTCTATGTATGTATGTATGTACGTACATAAGTACATAAAATAAGTACAAATGTATGTACATATATACTATGTACATACATACATACATACATACATACATACATACATATTTACGTTCATTCATATATGTACATATGCATGTATGTTTGTAGAATATATACTTACACATGTAATATTTATGATTCTAGGTAAATACATAAGAAACCTGTGAAGATTCAAAATTACTGAATTTATACCAACCAAATTTAATGTTAAAAAGTAAATAAATTGCTCATATGGCCAGATTTACATGTGTACAAAGAACTACTTGCTATGCATTGTACCAAATTTGAAAAATATTGCTTCATAAATTATTTTTATAAATTTAAGTGAATGAATTTTACCAAAATTTAAATAAAACTCCAGCTCGACCGATAACATAACAAAAATATATTAAAACTCTCGCTTTTTCAATTCTCGCTCTGGCACTGTTAGTTTTTTCGCTCTATCGCTGTCGAATCGTGGTGAGCATTCATAAGAAATATAGTGGTGAGACTCGATAAGAAATTAAGTACCCCTCAAAATCAGAGGAATGTGTGTCGGAATGGACTGAGATAAGGCTTCTCTGTCAATACACGTTCTCTGGTATAAGTCATTATATTATTTTTATTATTCTCTCTACTTGCAACCGTCAAAACTTGTAAATTTATTTTAGATATTAATTCCTGTAGTGGCCGCTGTGGTCGAGTAGTGGCCGCTGTGGTCGAGTTGGTAGCGGTGCGTGCTATAACTTGATATGCCGGTGAGTTCGAGGTTCGAATCTCAGTCAGGGCAAGCAAAATCTTAATCATAGAAAGTTTTTTCTAATAGCGGTCACCCCTCGGCAGGCAATGGCAAACCTCCGAAGGTATTTCTGCCATGAGAAAGCTTCTCATTAAATACATCTGCCGTTCGGAGTCGGCACAAAACTGTAGGTCCCTCCATTTGTGGTATAATATAAAGACGCACACCAAAAATGGTAGGAGAAGCTCGGCCAAACACTGAGCTATATAGTGTACGCGCCAAAATTATATTATATATATATATGTATATATATATTATATATATATATATATATTATATTATATTAATTCCTGTTGCTGTATTAAATATAGTGAATAAAGTTAATTGTTAAACTCTACCAAAACACTTAAGTGGTGACCCCGTTCAGGGCGACAAAGGAATTTAAGCAAACGAAGTTCAAAAAAGAGCGACTCCAGCGAAGAGGAATTTTACCACGCCAGCGTAATGAACGACGACGTTAAAGACCAACTGCAGACTGTGCAGAACCGCATTGAAATTTTACAAAATTCAATAATTCCAGTGAGTTGGCGTGCAAGTTGGCAACGTATGCATGTTTCCAGCTTCAACAAACAGAATCCGCAGCTATGGTTTGGATCACGACATTTTGCTAGCCGTCGAGGATTTAATAACAGAGCCGCCTGCAGATAATCGCTACAACATTCTCAAAGGCAGGTTACTTGCAAAATATTATAAATCGGCGGAAAGTAAGCTGCGACGGTTGTTGCAAGGGGGTGATACTGCGGGTATAAAGCCATCTGAAATTGTATTGCATATGAAACGTCTTGCACCCGACCCGGGGAGTGCAGCAGTCAAGAACGTGGTTTTTAGGGCAGATTCCAAGTTCTGTTCGACCACTATTAACTGTGTGGAAAGAAGATAATCTCGAGCAACTAGCTCAAATCGCTGATAACTGCACGGTAAACGAATCTTTTCGACAATCGACCTGGTGCAAGCTTATTATCACCAAAGAACGTAAATCTATAAGAAGCGACAACACGGTGAAATTAAACATTTCAGAGATTTCTAAGACCGTATGGTGCCGTCCATCTCCAGGAGTTCACCACATGCTTTGATACGCTGTCCGTACGAAAGAAGTAAAAGAAAATATTTTCGCCGGCATGTTTGCGATCAAAACAAATACAAACAAGAGTGGAATTTTAAGTGCTGCTTGTTTTTATTAAAAATTCAGTTAAAATCCTAAATATTGTGAAAAATGTGAATAATAAATGTGCTATGTTAATTGTGGTGTAAATATAAATCAGTTGTGAGTGAAAATACTGCGGAATAAAAGCGTAAAGCTTCAGAGAATGTGTGTAGCCGAAATCCAAGTGTCTACCAAAATTTTAATACATGCAAAATTGTGGAAAATGTTGCTAAATTAATATTATACTATGAAATTATGGTTGGCACGCGTAGGGCCAAAAGTGTTTTAATAATATATGAACATATATTGAATGTACGGGAGTGGTTTAGTGTTAAAATGATGGTGCAAGAGTAGTGGGTGTGTGTTAAAATTGTTTTGCAGAGTTCATGAACGTCGGTGCCAAATAAGTGTAATAAGTGTAAATAACAAAACGAGTGTACATTTAATATATAAATTGCCATTCAGTTGTTTTAAAAGCTATGCATTTATTTATTTCTGTATATATGCTTTGTTGTCATCAGTATAATCTAATCGAAATATGAAGGAGCCATATTAAAATAGTGTTAATGATTCAAAGCCTAAGTATCTAAGTATATATTTATGAACATAAATGTTTTCAAAAAATTTAGCAAATGAATAAATATGCAAACTTTTGGCATAAATATCTCAATACGTCTACTTCTGCGCGTTTTCAATTGAGCCGAGCTCAAAAAGCCATAGCCTTAACATGGGGTTCAGAGAAACCAATTTTTATTTGGTAGCATATTTGATGAAAAATAGCAGTTGTAGAAAAAGGTACCTAAAAGAACTTTGATACATAAATCTGCAAGAAAATCACTAAAAATTAACGTGATAAGTAAACGCTAAACTAGGTTAGAGGTAAATACGTTTGTATAGTGCACTAAGAACTGAAATTTTTTATTAACTTCTTTTTTTTAAGTAGTAGAATTCCTACTACGGCGGCAAAGCGCAGTGAATTTAGTGCAATAGCAGTGATGATAAGCACTGGTGTGCAAATGCGACAAAATTCGGCGACATATTTACATACATATATGTGCGCATTCATATGAACGCAGTAGCAAGTAGCAAGAGGAAGTGGAAAACGTCAATGCGGAAACAACGAATCTTTAAAGCCCGTCATGTGAAATGAGAAGTGACGGCAAGGACCGAAAAGGACCGAAATGGCGGCGTATCTTCAACGCATCCCTCCCGCGAAGTAATACCTAACGGTGGTTCCGCGGGGAGTGGAGACTGAACAGGCTTATCCTGGTTTCGATGGGCCACTTGAGGGTAGCGAGCTACCACAACGTCCAAAAAAAAAAAAAAAAAAAAAAAAAAAAACATGAACGCAGTGCGCATGGAGGCCGTGATTTAATTAACGCCCTATTTGGGAAATCGTATCGAATTTAAATATAAAATTTAACAAAACTGTGTTTAACAATAGATACATATAAATATTCATATTAGATATGATTTTAGAAATTAAAAATCTTGTCGGGGGTAGCATGATAGATATGTATATTTTAAGTAAATGTGTTCACAACTTCATTAATGCCGGACTGGGCCAAAAAATCAAGAGCGATCCTCCTTTTTGGTGCGAGCACGGAAGACAGAAATTTCATAAATTTGTTAAAATTCTTGGTCGCGAAATACTGAAATTAGCTTGTGGATGGCGATTGTGTGCGAAGGGAGAGGAGTTGGGTTTGCATTTATGAATGGAAAGACAACCGCGTTTATGAATGGTTGTAGTATTTTACAGTTTTTGGCGTCGACGTTTATACATATAGATATGTATGTATTTTACATTTACTAACATTATTTACATACATATGTACATATTATTCCATATGTGATATTTATACATACAAGTTAACACCAGTAATGTTGATAATAATAGCTTAGGCTAGCACAATAATTAGCCATAAACAATAAGTGAAGACGTCAGCCTAACAATAGTCACCGGTCGCAACACTACCAATATTGCCAATAATAGCCAAAATCAGCAAAACGTTAACAACACATTGGAAAGTGACCCAGACGCTGATTCAACCAAAAATCGGGAACAACATCCGGCACACGCCGAGAAATGCAATGCTGACGCAAGTAGAAATAGTTTATATTAATAGTAAAATTAATATTGTAAAGTCAGTCTTAAGATAATTTTGAAGGAATAAAGGTCGAAAGACCAAAAATTATATTTTTTTCGGAGTTTTAATTAACAATCCGATAATTTACATAACATATTTTATACCTCAAATTCAATTTTTTGCCTAATGTAAAATAATCAGAAAATATGAATTAATTGTAAAGCATATTTAAACAAAAACCTTTTTTCATATTAAACAAAAATCTGATGTGCGCATGCGAAATGCCGGCGGCAAAACAGCTATGCCATTTGGTAAACGTGAACATACATTTGAATGTGATTACATGTTCAAACTCTGCCGACTTCTATCGGGTATTTAATTAAATTAATCAGTAAAATATCAAGATTATTTGCATATATTAATTATCGCAATGCGAAATCAAATATTGGTGATGAGTTTCAATGGCCGCATCTTCATTCTTCTTTCTTATTTTCGTGCAGCGAAAAGCAAATCCACAGCGAATTTTCGGCCGCCCTGGTGAATTTTGGCGAAATAAAATGTGAAGACGTGTGGTGAACTCCTGGAGATGGACGGCACGGATTCACTCGCTAAAATTCAGCGTGTTGTCGCTTCTTAATGGCTAAGGCCGACGTCGAAAAAAAAATTGTTTGTACGCTATTCGGATTATTTGAATTTGTTCATATGCCCTATGGGTTAATAAGCGCGACGCAGACATTCCAGTGATTTATGTACAGCATAATTAAATCGACTTTTTTTATATACATATACCTACATAGACGACATTCTCGTCATGTCCAACTCAGTAGACGAACACTAAGAACATCTCCGTAAAAATTGTTCAATTCTTCAGCAACACGGTTTGACTATCAATGCCAACAAGTTTCACTTTGGCAAACACGAGGTGTTATTCCTGGGATACGTCATTAACAGCGATGAACTAATCCCGCCTTCCGAACGCATAGAGAAAATCAAAAATTTTAAGCCACCAAAAAAAATGTGGGAGCTCAGTCGATTCCTTGGGTTTATTAATTATTACCCTCACGCTTCCGAGCTATAATCTCAGCAAAATGAGTACACACGCAGTATGCGAAAAAACGAAAGACGCAAAGTTAACTGGTCCTCCGATACACGTAAGGTATTTGAGGATTGCAAATGCAGTTTAACTAATGCTACGATGCTTCCACACCCGGCTCCTGATGCTAAGCTGGCGTCCGCGTCAGTTATGACATTAAGACTTCATATCGCAGTTTTCCACCGCAATTGTACATGTAGCCGCTAACATCAACACAGTAGCCGATGTTCTTTCGCGAATAAACGCCATATCGATGCCTACCAACATAAACTATGCAACGCATGCTGAAGCGTAAGCAAAGGACAGCGAGTTACCTACTAGGGGTGGGTAACTCAGCAAATTTTCGCGAGTTGCCTCAATGACTCTTGCTCAATTAAGTGAGTCAGCTCAGTGAGGTAGCACAATTGAGTTACGACTCATTTCATAATTGTGTCGCTCTGTGCATCTACGGCAGCACTGTTATCGTGGAGAGGTGCACGTTGAAATTGAAAAATTAAAGTGACAGCACAAGGGATAACGCGCCAAAAGGAAATATTTTCCCGCTAGTTCTTATTTTCTGTCATTCTTTATTCTCACCATAGATAATATGATATGCAACTTCCCTCTTTTGCCTCATATGTAGGTTTTGGGCTGGAATCAAATTCCAATCATGGGCTGGCACGCAAAAAGGCTCTTAGAATTATAACATTTTTATTTGGCTAAAAGAGCTAGTTAGTGTTATTTTTTGGCGAAATATGTGTTGAAATTTTTAACTTGAGAATTAAATTAAATATTCGTATTTTAGGGAATTACATGCAAATATTGAGTTTTATTTTAAAAAGGTGTCCGTAAAACTTTATTTCTAAGTGAACACGCATGTTCATCACATATATTTTTATAATTATTTGTTTTATGCAAGTTTAAAAGCTGTTACATTTTTGCAAAATTTGAATTTCTCGTGTTTTATAATTGTGATCATGTTGATTTCATATATTTATTTCTTATTTTTATTGCGTTTACATTTATACTGTTTACATACATACCTCAAAGGTGGTGAAAAAACCGCAAAATCTCCAAAAATGCAATAAAAAACTCCCAAATGCCATTTCTTACAGAGTGTCTGCGCACAAAACAAAGAGCTTCGTATCAGTTCATCTCTAATTCTCAGTGCTAATACACTCATCGACTCGCCGCTCAGTAAAATGCCTGAAATTTATAACTGTGGTACTGAGTCACAATTTTTTTTGGAAGTGAGTCTGAGCGAGCGGCTCATCGCTAAGAGTCAGCTCAGTAACTCAACTCAGTGCTGAGTTACCCACCTCTATTACCTACACTTCTACAGGGAATACATCACTGTAGCTGCAAGTAATACATCTCGACGACAAAATCATTTACTGCGACGTCTCTACTAGGCATGTGCGTCCGTACATACCTGAAGCAGAGAACGTGTATTTGACAGAGAAGATTTTCACGCGAATATCATTGTGAATTGTCAAAATCCAAGTAAATGTCTTGTCTTATTTCACCGCGCCAGAGCTAACAGGGGAAATAGCGAGAGTGGCAAGTTAACAGAGCTGAGCAAAGTCGAAAGAAATTTAACAGCTTGTATATTCTCATAAATGTAAGAAAAATATACCTATTTTGGGTTGATTTTGACAATTTAATAAAAAGCAGAATAATTATAATACGATTGATAAAATGTATATTCATACTTATGTATGTGCATTTGTAAAATTAATGGCTGAAGCCGCCCCTTTTTTGTTTTATGAATATGGATTTTATTAATGCACAAATGTGAGCATAATCCACCTGTTGTTTTGCCGACGGCATTACGTATTAGGAAATTTATGAATTTCGTTGGATATTGGAAAAATAAAGTCAAATAATAATAAAATTGGTTTTATGAATTAATGAAGAGTCCTCTTTTGTGTAATTTGTGTGTACGTACTTACATACATATGATATGATTATATTTGCTATAATGGTGGTGCGCAAACGCAAATGCTAAAATGCCGTCGGCGATTTGCATTTGTTGACACATAATTTTTACGCTTTTATCTACATAAGTTATTCGCAAATTTTTTGAAAATTACTGCAAATCTTGTGTATGCGTACATATGTACATATGTATGCATGTACATACATATGTATGTATGTAGATTCATAAGTGCATGGATATTAATTTAAAACGTTTTCTTCACTCAAACTTTGTTCATAGTTGAGCATTTATTATACATACATACTAGGTGAAATTAATAGTCCCATATGTATGCATGTAGCTACACATTTTCTGTATGTATGTACGTAAATAGTACCCCAATAAATATATATACATACATACATACATTTATATACATATGTATGTATGTACATACCTGTGCATCGATATAAACCTCCATTTAACATAATACAAATCAATATTTTACCCATTATACATACATATGTATGTATATTCTTATCTATGCATACATATGTATACAAAATGCAGAACTAACTTTGTTCATACATACCTATTTATATAAATACTTTAGATAAATATATTACAAGATCATATAAATCAACCTTGACCTACATCACATGCCAAAATATTAATTCAAGGACAAATGACGTCTTTGCACATACAAATATACGCACATACTTATTTTTATGTATACATATTTACACATCAATGTGCGCACACTTCTGTCCTCACTTCCCGCAGCAACTGCTACATCAACAGTTACACAGGCGCCATAAATCCTAAACCATTTCATTCATAAATTGCGCGTGCGTAAAACTCATTTCATTCATAAATGGCAGCACAACTTAAAATCTGCCAGCGAAGCACATTTTTCGCGATCTTGCAAAAATTTATAAATTTGAACATTTTCGTCTTCAGCTTTGCAAGTACAGGGGCGTTGCCTATTTCTGGCCCAGTCCGGCAAATGTGTTGGTGAAGAATAAATGAAAATATGTATAATAGACATTCCTCAGCTAATACGATATTCTTTTACCAAATTCATGTCTAATTTATGAATATTTAATCATTATGAATGATTATATTGTAAAATACTAATAAAAATATATGAATGCATTTGGTATTATTTCGCAAAATCGGCCTTGCCTAGAGAAATACTCAGCACATCTTCATCACCTCAATACGCGCTGTGTACATTTGTATGAGCTTATATATATATGTAAATATGTAGCCGAATTTTGTCGCATTTGAACAACAGTGTTGGTCATCATTGAATTTGCAAACCTTTTACTGGAATTTGTAGTCGGAGTAGGAAATCTACCACTTTATGAAAAGTGGTTACAGAAATTCATAATTAATTTTCACTTTTAATTTATTTTAAAAATGTATCACACTATATCCCACCTTAATAAGTATTAAGCAGCCATATATTATTGATTTTCTCCCAGTTAAACGTCTCTGACGATATTTTTTTATTACTCGTATTTTTCCTTGTACCTACTGCGAAAGGAAAAGTATTTGCACTCAACTCTAATTTATGGTGGTGGTTTATTACCTTCGTCTCGCAGCAGAATTGTCGGAAATCTGAGCAGAAGCAAGCATTTAGAGCTCAAGGGTGGTTTGCGGGCACGTGAACAAGTGTACGTTTGTATTTATGTGCATAAAAATATGCGTTTGTATTTTTGCTTGCAAGTAAGATGAATTTTAGGCTTCTATTTGTTTGATTAAATATTTTAAACAAGGGTGATATGTATTAAATTTAGTTTCGGAAAGCATACTAAATTATATTACATGTGATAACAAGTAACTAGTGAAATCAACAAATCATATATAAATTCTATTAGGCATATTGTTGGCTTTTTACAGATTTTGTATGAATCAGAATATGATATGCGCCATTCTATATACGTACATATGTATGTACATAAGTACATAAAATAAGAACATATTTACGTTCATTCATATATGTATGTATGTATGTACATATGCATGTACATATGTATGTACATATGTTTGTAGAATATATACCTATGTAATATTTATGATTCTAGGTAAATACATAAGAAACCTGTGAAGATTCAAAATTACTGAATTGAATGTTAAAAAGTAAATAAATTTCCCAAATGGCCAGATTTACATGTGTACAAAGTACTACCTGCTATGCATTGTACCAAATTTGAAAAATATTGCTTCATAAATTATTTTTATAAATTTAAGTGAATGAATTTACCAAAAATTAAATAAATCTCCAGCTCAACCGATAACATAACAAAAATATATTAAAACTCTCGCTTTTTCAATTCTCGCTCTGGCACTGTTAGTTTTTTTCTCTATCGCTGTCGAATCGTGGTGAGCTAAGACAAAATATTTCGTGGTGAGCTACGACAAGAAAATTAGTACCCCTCAAAATCAGAGGAATGTGTGTCGGAATGGACTGAGATAAGGCTTCTCTGTCAAATACACGTTCTCTGCCTGAAGCACTGCGGTAACGAGTATTTGCATCGGTGCACGGTTTATTACATCCCAGTGGTAGAGCTACACTAAATCAACTACGACAGAGGTATGTTTGGCCTTCGATGCGTGAAAACGCGACGCTTTGGGCAAGATCATGTTTGCCAACGAGCCAAAATTTGACCCAATTCTTTCGCTCCAGAGAAAATCGACATACCAGACAATAGATTCGATCATGTCTATCTAGACATTGTTATCATGCCGCAAGTGAATAACTATCGATATTGCCTGACCATGATCTACCGGTTTTCGCGCCGCCCAGAAGCCGTTCCACTTCAAGAGATCTCTGCAAAATCTTTACAACAGTTCTCATGTCCTTGTGAGGACAGATGCTGCTCGTCAAACATTGAAACCACCTTGCACGGGTCCCTACGAAGTTATCGGTCGTCAACCGACAGAGTTTTTACTGTTAAAATAAAAAACAAAGAAGTAGCAATGTCGACGAATAGACTTAAACCAGCCTTCGTTATACGAGATGACACGAATGCTGAACCGGAAAAGACTCCACGAACATACGAAAGGACACATCGTGTACGATTCCTCAATCAATGGTGACTTCGTCACTGAAGGGGGAGTCCTGTGGCAACATAACCAGCTGTCAACATCACATTTTTACATGTATGTATAAGTCATTATATTCCTTTTATCATTATCTCTACTTGCAACCGACAAGACTTGTAAATTTATCTAAGTTATTAATTCCTGTTGCTGTATTAAATATAGTGAATAGACTTAATTGTTAAACTCTACCAAAACACTAAAAAAAGCTTCTTTTGGTGACATCTAGCGGATGTCTGGGATAGTGAAAAAAGGTGCTCCAGCGCCACCTATAGTGGTTGATGAAAGGAGCATGTCTAGAATAGAGAAAGTATAACCAGAGAACGTATAATAATGAGAAAATGCATTTCGTATACGATAAAAATAAATTTGTGAAACGCGCACGCTAGGGAATCCAGAATGTTATTGCACAGAGATTTAGCAGAAGAATTTCGTTAAATTTCTGTAAACTGGAATTTTTCTGCTTAAATTTACATATGTTGCACAAACATGTTTACAAAAATTTGTGGTTTTGTCAGAGCAGAGAACTTGTAAGAAATGAGAAGGCGCAAATGTTACTGTTAAATTATTTTAGTACATTTGACTTCTGAAAGATTTCAGATTAAGGGATTCACCACTTCGACATGAAGATACCACAGTGAAAAAGTAAAGGGCAGATATTTTGAAGTTTCATGGAATTATTATTTATTATGATCCCACTAATATCGATTATTAGTAGTTATGAATTGTTAGTAGTAGTGTATTTATTACATAGTTAATATTAGTTGTTGGTAGTTACTAAAAAATAGTTGCATCATTACTAGTATTTAAAGTTATACACATTAAGTAGTTATGCAGTTAGTATTGTAGGTAATTGCTTATAACAGGTACCCAGTTGTTAGTTCGCAGGTACCTAGTAAAACCATTCACACGCATGCGTGTTATAAATAAATATTGACAATTTCTAATTAAAGGCAATTGATATTTTTTATATCGATTTTTAAGAGTAATGAACCTCATTGGTACTTTTAAGGTATTGAAAAAAATTACTAAGAGATTGAATTAATTTAATTTGTATTTGGCTAGTCACAATGCAAATTCGCGAAAAGTTATATATAAAAAAAATATATATAATGCCCTTTTATTTATTTTCAAATAAATTACTGAAGTTTTTGAGACAGTATTTAAGTTCAACTTTTTAAAATATTGAAATAACATTTTAATTTCATATTTTAATTGATTTCTAGCGTTTGTTCTCCACAAAAAATAATATTTATGTATGTATGTACTTTGTTCTCTGCCATACATATCTGTGTTAACAGTATTTCCCTCTTACAAGCGTCATAAAAATATATCTGCCCGCACTAATAATCGAAGAAATTTACTTATAAATTTAGACTTTGGTATAAAAATATAACCATCTGCTGTTAAGCGCCAATTGCATATAGGGCGCATTTAATAACAATGCAAATTGAACTTTTAATTTAAAAGAAACTCTCACCAGGAATAAAATTGATGCGAAGAAGTGTTGACGCATATAAACAAGAAATACTGTATACAAATTGGCGAAATCCAAATTTTCTCAGCAAACTGCTTAACCGCAATTAAGATCAACCGACAGTAAGAAGATCTGTGGTGTGATGAATAGAGTTGAAGCAATAATCGATCGTTTTTGTTTTGGCACGAGTTCGATGCCAGCAGCCACCGAATTTGCACATTTGGTGGTTGATTTATATTTGTCTTTTTCAATTTTTGTCTTCATGTAAGAGAAGAAGAAGAATGATTATGGATCAAGGGCGGGTAGAAGCGCAAGTGAAACTATTTGCTTGATTCGAGCTGCGCACTTTTGTTCAACTCGCGCAAATTTACTTTTTGCTTGCGACGATAGACAAGACAACTTCAAGGGAAAGGGGTTTATGCGCTTTGTTGTCGATCTTCAACTAGCGAAGAGAATTTCAGACTTCATAATTTTTGTGTGGACAATGCAAGTGTGGGAAGGGAAAGAGGTTTAAGCACTTTGTTGCCTATTTTCATTTTGACATCAGCGGATGGTCAAATTAAAGATTTTATAATTTTTGTCATCGTCGCGAACAAGAAGGTTTGTGGACGGCACATGCGCGTAGCGGGGCAAGTGTGCAAGGTGCGCACGAATTATGAATGAAGCCAATTTATATTAATGAAATAGTTTAATGGGCATGTGCAAATGATGAGATGCATGTGTATGTATTTATGTATATTCATGCATTGTATGTATATATGTATGTAAATTAATAGATGGAGCATGTATGTATGTACATAGATTAATATGTAAAAAATGTTGTATAGATATGCACATATGTATGTATGTTTGTATGTACAAGATGTTGTATTTACTTTTATTTTTTTTTTTTTTTTTTTTACGAGGAGGAAGCATCGAAAGCCTGTACCCCGTCAGTGTGGGACTTTAACCAGCACTAAACCTCCTACTGTCATGTACCGAACCCCCCGGTACCACCGTCAGGTATTCCGTCGGGAGGTGGTTTGAGCACTAAGCTCGATCGTACGTTCTAAGTCTATTGTAAGCTGTCTTGGGCCGCAGCCTCGTCCCCTTTAAGTTATTTAATATAAATAAGGCATCGATGTACTTACTTACATATGCATGCGACGAGTGATTCCATGTAGGTAAACGTATTAATTGAAAGTTACCAACTGGACGATGACCAGGTTTGCGACGTAGCTCTTGACGGTTGGTACGCCCTGGGTTCCAATCCGCCCCAGATTCTTCAATCCTTTGCTACGTCTATGACTGAAAAATACTTGTATATTACTGAATGGAATATAATATTATATTATGTTATTTCTCCCGTTGGGAGCTTTGGCGGTTGGAACGCGCTGGGTTCCAATCCGCGTCGACGCCTGAGTGTGCGTGTTTCGGCAGAAAGACCTTGAGCAGTCGGAAAGGCCGAGATTCCGATCTGCTTGATTATTGGGTCCAGCGGAGGTTGTGGATGCTCTACTTGGCGGTTGGAACGGCCTGGGTTCCAATCCGCTGTGATGCATTAATTCCTGTGCTGCATTTATGTATGAAAAACACTTTTATATTATTAAGTTATTTATTTTTGTTATAATTTTTTTTTTTCCTCGTTGCGTAGTTTGACGGTTGGAACGGCCTAGGTTCCAATCCGCATCCACGCCTGAGTTTGTGTTTCTACGGAAGGCCTTAAGCAGTCGGAAAGGCCGAGATTCCAATCTGCTCGTACACTCGTACCACTTGGCGGTTGCAACGGCCTTGGATCCAATCTGCTGTGATGCATTAGGGCACACAAGACCTCTTACCTCGTCTTATATGATAGTGGAACTTCTGCGTCTTCTTCTTTCCTCACTTCTTAAAACCTTCATCGTTGATGAAATAAAGCCGTTGGCCAAATTCCATTCGTCTTTGCCCATCAGCATGTAATTAACGATCGCTTGTGGTGAAAGGTTTTCTCGAACTGCTGATTGGAGTACGCTCCTCTCGTGAATAAAGCGCGGGCACATTAGGAAAACATGTTCCGCGTTGTCTACTACTCCGATACCACAGAAGTCACAGTAAGGGTCGACAACGTGTTTGAATCTATGTAGATACGACTTAAAGCATCCATGACCGCTTAAAAATTGGGTCGTGTAAAAATCTACTTCGCCGTGGCTTCTTTGAATCCAGCGCTCTATATTCGGTATACATCCGTGTGTCCATCGCCCGTTTGGCGTGCGATCCCATTTATTTTGCCACTCCGCTAGGCTTATGTCTTTGGCTTCCTTGCGAGCGGCTTCATTTGCTACCCTCATCCTTGTGAATATATATGCAGACTCTTTAGCTAGAATGTCTATTGGGTACATACCTGCAATTACCAGAGCTGCTTCATCGGACACAGTTTTGAATGCACTGCATACCCTGAGTGCACACAGGCGATAAGTTGACTTTATGCCCCGGAAGTAAGATGAGTGGCATACCGCCTCGAACCACACCGGAGCTCCGTACATTATTTGACTTCTAACTACTCCTGCCAGCAGCTTTTTGCTTCGCTGCTTTGGTCCTCTCGCGTTGAGCATAATTCTTGATAGAGAAGTCGTTGTGGTTGCTGCCTTGTCTCTAGCGTATTCAAGGTGCATTTTAAACGTCAACCTTCTATCGATTTTGATACCTAGATACTTTATCGCGGGCTTCGTGAATACAGGATAGCCGTTAACTCTGAACGTTATATCTTCCAGCTTTTTCCTGCTTGAGATAAGAACTGACTCTGTCTTCTGTTCTGCTAACGTTAGCCCCTGTTGGTCGAGCCATGTCTTTATTTTCTCCACTGCTGTGGTGGCTGTGTCAGATATCTGTTGAAGGTGTTTGGCAGATATCACCACAGCGATGTCATCGGCAAAGCCGATCACCTTCACACCCTGTGGTAGCCGCAGCCGAAGAATGCCGTCGTACATGATATTCCACAGTAATGGGCCGAGGACTGACCCTTGTGGTACGCCGCCGGTAATATCCATCGTCTTCCTTCCTTGCTCTGTGTCATACCAGAGTATGCGATCGTGGAAATAACTCCTCATTATCCGTCGCAGGTAGAGTGATACTCCTATGCGTTCCAGTGTGTCTAAGATTTTTGCCCAGTTGGCCGAGTTGAAGGCGTTCTTCACGTCAAGTGTTACAATCAAACAGTACTTTTTGGCTCCTCCTAGCCATCGAGACCCACTGATTGCTTGTCTCGCGAGCTGAGTTACTTTGGTAACAGCATGCACAGTAGATCTTCCCTTTCTAAAGCCGTATTGATCATTCGATACACCACCCAGTGCCTCAATCTCTACCTCCAACCTGTTGGAGATAATGCGTTCGAAGAGTTTACCCGTAGAGTCTAGCAGGCAAATCGGTCTGTAACTCGATGGGTTCTCCGTGGGTTTTCCAGGCTTGGGAAGTAGCACGAGCTTTTGTTGTTTCCAAATCGATGGAAAACAACCTTCTGCAAAGCATGCGTTGAAGACTGAGACGAACGACGACATTTTGTGATCGATAGCCACTTTTAGGACTTTGTTTGGCACGCAATCTGGCCCAGGCGCTTTCTTTATGTCCATTCTTTTTGTTGCTTGTATGACTTCTTCTGCAGTTACTTTTTCAAATAAATGTAGATTTACATTATGCACCGGCGAGACCAGCCGTCTCTGTTTAGGGAACAAAGTATCTACTACTGTTTTGAGGAACAGTGGGCAAGTTGGAACTACATCTTTGGTGGCTTTGAGCCTCTTCATTACAATCTTGTATGCGGTTCCCCATGGGTTTTCCGCGGCATCATCGCACAACTCTAGAAAACACTGACGCTTGCTATCTTTGATTGCTTTTTTGAGCAAGTTACGTGCTGCCTTATATATTATTTGACTTTCTATGAAGTTTATTCTTCCTCTTGCGCGATGAAAAGATCTCCTAGCCTGCAAGCAGCTCTTCCTCAGCGCTTCGATGTGATCGTTCCACAACTAAACGGCACTACGATTTTTGCGAGAGGAGCATCTTTTCATTGACGCATCGCAAGCAGCTCGGATGTCTGTCATAAGTTTCTTTGCCATGGCTTCTGCTGGCCCCTGGTATTGTGACACGGGAAACGCTTCGACAAATAAGTCAGCATCGAAGGATGATAGCTTCCAGCCCCGGAAGCTTCCTGGTCGATTACCCCGTTGGAATTTTGCAATATCACATTTTAGATGGCAGATTATTGCGGCGTGATCGCTTTGGGTGTAGCAGTCACTCACTACCCAATCTGCTTGTCTATACAAGCTTCTGCTCACAAAGGTGAGGTCGATAATTGAACCAAATCCATTTCGGTTAAAGGTGTGCTGAGTACCCGTATTTAGCAAAGCTACGTCTAGGCATGCCAAGGCCTCTAAAAGGGCTTTTCCTTTTGGAGACGTTCTAGGGCAACCCCATTCTTGCGCCCAAGCATTAGAGTCGCCAGCTATTACGACATCTCTTTTATCGCTGGCATCCCTACTGATGCTGACCACAATGCTTTCAAACGCTGCAATCGGCATGCTGGGTGGAATGTAGCAGCTGTATATGTAAATATTTTCTACTTTTGCGCACACGAAGCCTGTTTCTGAGGAGACACATTGCATATTTTTTGGTTCGTTGCCGCACATCCATAGTGCAGCCTTACCGTCAGCGGATCGGAGCCATGTGGCGCCGTCCTTTTGTTTGTAGGGCTCACTGATGATTGCAATATCTATCTTGTGATCCCTCACAGTTTGTGCAAGCAGGTCTTGGGCTGACTGGCAATGGTTTAAATTAAGCTGAAGTAATCTCATAGCTTTCTCATTTTTCGGATGGCTTCTTGATATATTGGGCATTTGGTGCCCCCGGTGCTATGGTCAAAGCCTTCCGTTCCTTTCTTGGCGCACAGCAGGCATTTGGGCGTACTTGTGCATCCTTTAGCAGTATGACCTGCTTGTCCACACCTAAAGCAGATGCCTCTGCGGTCCTCGGTACTAGCGCAGTTCTTCGCGATGTGCCCGACATCAAGGCATTTATAGCACCGCATAGGTTGTAGAATTTCTCTTATTCTGCATACCACCCTGCCAATTCGAACCTTCCCCTTTTCGATCAAGGTCTTTGCCGTATCAGTTGGGAGAAGAAGCGTAGCGATTTGCGTGCCTCCGTATGCCCTTCGCAGAGAGCGAACGTTGTTGGTCTTTACATCAAGGCCGCAGCTAAGTGAGTTCAGAGCTGAGCATATCTCTTCGCTGGAGGTAACTTCGTCAATATCGTGAATTGCCACGCGTACTTGCTCAGTTAGGACCTTTACCTCGGCTTTACCTGTTAGTAATTTTCCGACAGCCGCCTGCAATTTGCCGGTGTTTGTGTCGGATGCCTTTCTTAACTGGAAAAGCAGATCGCCGCTCGCCGTTTTCCTAATTTTTTGGACGGCTTCACTGAAGCTTACTAAGCTCTCTTCCGTCTTTACCATCCTTAGTATATCAGCGTATGAGCATTCTCCCGCGCTTTTAACCACAATAGCATCCGGACGGGCGGACTTGCTCTTTTGGCGCTTTTGCTTCACGACCTGTGTTCACTCCTGATCATGGCCCTTTACGCTCAGGTTTTCTGCCGGTTTTTTTGTAACTCTTGCTTTTTCTATATTCGAGTCTACCTTGGGCTGTTCCTTACTATGTATTATTTTTTTTCTTTGTTGGACATTCTCGCTCCGGGGAGAAAGGACACGTACGCGCTTTTCGGATGGTTGACTCGGCTTTTCCGTAGCCACACCGTCATCATTTGAAGCTCTTAGCCTTTTTCCCTGTTTGGGAGGTTCAACTTTGAGCTCCGTTTGAGTTGCTTTTGTGTCTACCGACGTATTACTTGATGGAGTGCCGCTGCTCCTTATCACTTCGCAGAGTTTTCCTATGCTTGCTAAGACGTTTTTCATTTGTTGATTGACGTGTCTTTGCCCGTCCATCATCCGTTTTAGCTCCTCAATTTTTTTAAACATCGCCAACGCTGCTTTTTTGCATTCGAGACCAGCGACGCTATCAGCATCGCCCGCTGCACCCTCACTTTCACACCTTTCGCTATTCGAGTCGCTAGTTTTCTGGACCCGTTGGCTAAGGAAATTTGCGACCGCGCATCCGGCCTCTGCTGGCGGTGCGTTTGCAGGATGCACATCGTCCCCGTCTCGAGCAACGGCTGTCCCTCCTGCAATTTTCCGAGCTTCCTGCGTGGAGGGAGCGAGGCGCTCTGGTGACCTCAGTGTCCTCGAGCTCCTCATAAAAGGAGACTCCGACTCCGAATTTAACGGCATAGTTCCTCATTTTTTTTTTTTTTTCTGCGCGGTCGGAACGCACCCAACCACCGCAAGGCGAGTTGACGTCCTGCGCTAGTCCCCCTCGGTACGACTGTAGATTTTTGTTTTTTTTGTATTAGCTCCCTGTTTAGAGAAGTCTATTCAGGTTAGACAGTTACTTCTTTACTTATTACTTTTAAATTGGTCTATTTTTATTTTCTTTGCTTTTTTTTTAGTTTAATTTATATTTTGATTTATGATGTTTGTTTATATTTTATTTATTATTATTATTATTATTGTTATTTTATTTTATTTTATTTATTATTATTATTATACATATATATATTTACTTTTATTTGATTACATACATATGTATGTATGTATGTACCTACCTACTTACATACATACATATGTATAACTATGCATGTTTTTTTTCCATGGGCGTTGTGGTAGCGCGCTACCCTCAAGTGGCCCTTTGAAACTAGGATAAGCCTGTTTTCCGTCGAATTCCACTCCCCACGGGACTGCCGTCAAGCATAACATCATGGGGGGAAGGGCGGTTAGTCGCCACTGCTACGCCATTTTTGCTTCTGTCTTTGCAACACAAGCTGTATTCCATATATGTATATATATTTTTTTTTTTTTTTTTTTTTGCTCAAAGGGAAAGATAGCCCAGTTTTTTGCGTCTGTAGCTCTTGACGGCTGGAACGGCCTGGGTTCCAATCCGCCCCGAGGCTTTACATTCTTTATTCTTTGACTGTATTTATATCTGAGAAACATTAAACTTTTACATCACTGTAGCTTTTCGTTGCTAAATTTTACGGTTGGAACGTCCTAGGTTCCAATCCGCATTGACGGCTGAATGTGAATGTTTCGGCACGCTCGTGAGCCTAGAAAATCAGCTCTAATTTCGCATACGCAGTCGGAAAGTCCGAGATTCCGATCTGCCCATTTTGTTGAGTCAGGCGAGCAATCTGAGAGCGCCATTTGGCGGTTGGAACGGCCTAGGTTCCACTCCGCTGAGATGCCTAGGACCTTTTTAGTAAGCTAAGTGCAGTCGGAAAGGCCTACATTCCGATCTACCACTTACTACCACTCTAGGATGCCTAGGACCTTTTTAGTAAGCTAACACTTACTACCACTCTTATGGTGCCGTTACTACGTATCCAGTGTCACTGTTGCGTTGGCGCTTCTGCGTCTTTGTCTTTCTTCTCTTCTAAGAATCTTCATCGTTGTTGAAATAATGCCATTGGCTAGGTTCCATTCGTCTTTGCCTCTTAGCATGTAGTTCACAATTGCTTCCGGCGAAAGGATTTCGCAAATTTGTCTTTGCAGTATGGCCCTTTGGTCGTTGAAGCGTGGGCATCTCAAGAATACATGTTCCACACTGTCTGCTACGCCGATCCCGCAGCAGTCACAGTAAGGATCAACCTCGTGCTTGAATCTGTGCAGATACGACTTAAAGCATCCATGACCGCTCAGAAATTGGGTCGTGTAGAAGTCAACTTCGCCGTGGCTTCTTTGAACCCAGCGCTCTAAGTCTGGAATGCATCGGTATGTCCATCGTCCGTTTGTCGCAATGCTCCATTTGTTTTGCCATTCGGCTAGGCTCTTTACTCTAGCTTCCTTGCGGGTGACTTCAGTAGTTATCTCCGTACTTGAGAAGATATGAGCAGACTCCTTAGCTAGTATGTCTAGTGGATACATACCAGCAATTACCAGGGCTGCTTCATCCGATACAGTCTTGAATGCGCTGCATACCCGGAGTGCACACAGACGATACGTTGACTTTATGCCCCGATAATACGATGAGTGACATACCGCATCGAACCACACCGGAGCTCCATACAAGATTTGACTTCTTATTACGCCTGCAAGCAATTTTTTGCTTCGTTGCTTTGGTCCTCTTGCGTAGAGCATTATTCTGGACAAAGAGGTCATTGTAGTGGCCGCCTTGTCTCTGGCGTATTCGAGATGCATTTTGAACGACAACCTTCTATCGATAATGATACCCAGATACCTTATCGCAGGCTTATCAGGATAGCCATTTACTCTGAACGTTATATCCTCCAGCTTTTTTCTGCTTGAGATAAGAACTGCCTCTGTCTTCTGTTCCGCTAGGGCGAGCCCGCGGTTGTCGAGCCATTCTTTAATCTTCTCCACAGAAGCAGTAGCTGTTTCGGATATTTGTTGAAGTTGTTTGGACGTTATCACCACCGCAATATCATCGGCAAAGCCAATCACCTTCACACCCTGCGGTAGCTGCAGGCGTAGAATACCGTCGTACATGATGTTCCACAGTAATGGGCCTAGGACTGAACCTTGTGGTACGCCGCCCGTAATTTCCAACTTCTTTCTTCCTTGCTCCGTGTCGTACCACAGTATGCGATCTTGGAAGTAGCTCCTCATTAGCCGTCGCAAGTAGTATGATACTCCTATGTGCTCTAAGGTGTCCAAAATTTTGGCCCAGTTAGCCGAGTTGAACGCGTTTTTGACATCGAGCGTTAAAATCAAACAATACTGTTTTGTTCCACCAAGCCATCTGGACCCACTGGTTGCTTTTCTCGCTAGCTGAATTACTTCTGTTACAGCCTGCACCGTAGATCTTCCCTTCCTGAAGCCATATTGCTCATTTGAAATGCCACCCAGTGTCTCCATCTCAACGTCCAACCTGTTACAGATAATACGCTCGAACAGTTTACCCGCCGAGTCTAAAAGACAAATGGGTCTGTAGCTCGATGGGTCTTAAGTGGGTTTGCCAGGCTTGGCAAGCAGCACCAGCTTTTCCTGCTTCCAAATCGACGGAAAACGACCTTCAGCAAAACATGCGTTGAAGACTGAGGTGAACGCCGACGTATTTTTGCCGATAGCCACTTTTAAGACTTTGTTTGGTACACAATCGGGGCCAGGCGCTTTTTTTACGTTAATTCTTTTTGCGGCTTGAGTGACTTCATCAGCCGTTACCTTGTCAAATAGGTGCAGATTGACATCGTGTACTGGAGAGACGAGCCGTCTTTGTGAGGGAAACAGAGTATATACTACTGTTTGTAGAAACAGTGGGCACGTTGGAACTGCAGCTTTGGTAGTTTTGAGATTCTTCATTACAACTTTGTATGCCGTTCCTCACACTGACGCTTGCTTTCCTTGATAGCTTTTTTAAACAAGTTTCGTGCGGCCTTATGTATAATTTGGCATTCTAGAAAATGTATCCTTCCTCTTGCGCGTTGAAAGGATCTCCTAGCTTGCAAGCAGTTCTTTCTCAAAGCTTCGATGCGTTCATTCCACCAATAGACGGCATTGGAGTGTTTATAAGAGGAGCCTCTCTTCATCGACGCGTCGCAAGCAGCCCTGATGTCTGTTATTAGCTTCTTCGCCATAATTTCTGCCGACCCCTGGTACTGTGATGTGGGAAACGCTTCCGCAAATAGATCGGCGTCGAAGGATGTTAATTTCCAGCCCCGGAAGTTTCCTGCCCGTTGGGGTTTTTCAGTCCCACGATTTATTTGGCAGATAATTGCGGCGTGGTCGCTTTGGGTGTAACAGTCGCTCACTTCCCATTCCGCTTTTCTAAACATACTCCTGCTAACTAACGTGAGGTCGATAATTGACCCAAATCCATTTCGGTTGAAAGTGTATTGAGTGCCCGTGTTTAACAAGGCAACGTCTAGGCATGCCAGCGCCTCCAAAAGAGCTTTGCCTCTTGGAGACGTTCTAGGGCAGCCCCATTCCTGCGCCCAAGCGTTAAAGTCACCGGCTATTATGACTTCACTTCTATCGCTGGCATCCCTACCAAGGCTCATCACAATGTTTTCAAACGCAGCAATTGGCATGCTGGGTGGGATATAGCAGCTATAAATGCTTACGTTTTCTACCTTTGCGCACACGAAGCCTACCTCTACAGAGACGCATTGCATATGTTTTGGTTCGTTGCCACACATCCATATTGCAGCCTTGCCATCAGCATTTTGAAGCCATGTAGCGTCATCCTTATGTTTGTAAGGCTCGCTAATGATTGCAATATCTATGTTGAGATCTTTCACGGTTTGCGCCAACAAGTCTTGGGCAGACTGGCAATGGTTTAAGTTTAGCTGAAGTAGTCTCATAGCTTTTTCATTTTCCGGATGGCTTCTTTATAAATTGGGCATTTTACGCCACCGGTGTTGTGGTCAATACGGTCCGTGCCTTTCTTAGCGCAAAGCAGGCATTTGGGCGTATTGTTGCAGCCTTTAGCGGTATGCCCTGTTTGTCCGCACCTAAAGCAAATGCCTCTGCGGTCCTCCGCGCTAGCGCAGTTTTTCGCGATGTGGCCAACGTCAAGGCACTTGTAGCATCGCAATGGTTGTAGCATTTCCCTTATTCTACATACTACCCAGCCAATTCGAACTTTTCCCTGCTCGAGCAGAATCTTTGCCGCATCGGTTGGGAGAAGGAGCGAAGCGGTTTGCGTGCCTTCGCAGTGAGCGAATGTCGTTGGCTTTTATATCGAGGTCGCTGCTTAATGAGTTCAGGGCTAGGCATATCTCATCACTCGAGGTAATTTCGTCTATGTCGTGAATTACCACACGTACTTGCTCCGTCAGGGCCTTTACCTCGGCCTTACCGGTCAACAACTTTCCAACGGCAGCTTGCAACTTCACGGTGTTTGTGTCAGATGCCTTACCTAATTGGAAAAGTAAATCGCCGCTCGCCGTTTTCCTTATTTTTCGGACGGCGTCGCTGAAACTTATTAGGCTCTCTTCCGTCTTAACCATCCTCAGGATGTCAGCGTATGAGCAATCTCCAACGCTTTTAACCACGATGGCATCAGGACGAGCAGTCTTCATTTTTTGGCGCTTTTGTTTCACGACTTTCGTCCACTCCGGTTCATGCGCCTCTGGGCGAAGTTTTCCTGTCGGGTTTTTCGTGGTTCTTCCTTTCCCTATGTTCGACTCTTCGTTAGCCTTTTGGTTGACAAGTCAAATTTTTTTTGTTTTTTGTTCCGACTCATTTCGAGGAGAAGGAGCACGTGCGCGCTTTTCCGTGGGTTGACTCGGTCTTTCCACGGTCACGCCCCCATCGTTAGAGTCTCTAAACCTTTTTCCCTGTTTAAAGGGTTCAGCTTTGGACTTCGTCTGTGTTGATTTCGTATCTACAGACGGTTTCCTTGGTGGAGTGCTGACGCTCCATATTTCTTCGCAGAGCTTTGCTATGCTGGATAAGACATTTTTCATTTGCTGGTTTACATGTCTCTGCCCGTCCATCATTCTTCTAAGCTCTTCTATCTTGCTTTTCATTTCAATCGCCGCACCAGCTTCGCACGGCACAAACTCGCTTTCTCTGCTTTCCCTATGCAACTCAATACTTTTCTGGCCCTGGTGACTTAGGGGGTTTGAAGCCGTGCCTCCGATATCCACTACCGATACGTTTGCAGACATCATTTTGTCCTCACCGCGATCAGCGGCTGACTCTCCATTTACCTTCTGTGCTTCCTGCCCTGAGGAAGTGGGGCGCTCCGGAGACCTCATTATTTTTGAGCTCCGCAGAAAAGGAGACTCCGACTCTGAGTTGACCGGCATATTTGCTCGGTTAGGACGCACCCAACCACCGCGAGGTGAGTTGGCGTCCATGCGCTGAGTCCTACTTATTTCCTTATTTATTTTTTTATATATTTATTTATTTTAGGTTGTTTATTTCGTTGATTTTAATTTACTTTAATTAATTTATGGGTATTTTTTTTTATATTGTTTTTATTATTCTATTCAGATTATTATTAAAATTATGTTATTTTAATTTAGTTTAATTATATTTGATTATAATTATATTCAGTTATTTTTGTATTGCCGGATTTATTATGAATTTAGTTTATTATATGTGTTAATTTAGTGTAGGCTTTTTATACTTATTAATTTATTTGGTACCGCGTATTGGGTACCGTATTAGGTACCGAGTATTGAGCGAGCAAAACTGCACGTCACTGGCAGTAGTTTGGCAGTTTCCTACAGTGGGTTCGCAATATCCCTTTTTGTTTATTTGTTCTCATAAACAGTAAACAGTTTTTGTGTAGCTTATATGTACACACGTATACACATCTGTATGTGGAAATATGTGCGTATGTAGATATATGTGTCTACACCCGTTGGTAAAAGAACCCCCTTCGAAAACAATAAATTAAATTGTATACTTAGCTGAAGATTTAAATGTTAATCCGCCAGCGCACACTTGAAGTGATGAGCCCCAACAGCTTTGGTCTATCTGACCACCACTAGTTTTATTATTATATAGCTTTTACTAAGCAATTTTTTTTATAAAAACTTAAGACCGCCGGAAAATGTTGTCACTTCACTTCACTTCACTTCACTACCATAACTATACATGTACATATGTACATATCGAGCCTTTACCGCCATTTTAGCGTAAGCGACAAAAACCAAAGTTTACAGGAGAAGGTTTTTTTTTAAGAGTGAATGTCGCTTACGATAAAATGTAAAGTCGTACATCTCCATAACTATAACGATTAGCGAAACAATATTTAGTCAGATGACGTATTATCAGTTTTAGAACAGTTCTGCATCAAAAAGTTAATTTTGGAAAAAATGTCGCTTACGTTATTTTCGCGGTTAGGGCTCGATATGTTCATATGTATGTATGTACAAATATTAATATGCATATATGTAAGTATATACATATGTATAAGTAGATGAGGTATGTGGAGCATGTAAGTATGTAGATGAATATGTCATAGGAAGTACATATGTAACTACATAAATACGTGCTACATATGTATGTATGTACTTCCCTATGCAAATTGAAGCAAAAACATATTTACATTTATTTGTTCAATTAAAGTATGAATTTAATCAGTAAAATAAAGCAATATTCTGAATATTATATTCACTGGCATAAAATGAAGACGCAAACAGATATGTTCAACGATTTCGCTTTTTGTCTTTTGCCGGCGCAAATAACAGAAAACAATGAAAGAACAGTTGTCCTGTTATGACTTGTTTGTAACTCAAGTACTTGCTTGACCGAAATAAATATACACTTGCAATGGTGTCGACGTGTTAGACAACGGCCGCAAACTTTTGCACTTTTTTGTCCGTGCTCAACTACCAGAAGCATTTGACAACTTGTTACAATTTGCCATTTATTTCTATTTTATTAAATAAATATGTATTTATTATTTTATTTGTAAGACAAGTATTTTGTGTTCGCTAGAGCTCGTACCCTATTAAAGGCAGGAAAGATGATAAATAATGTCATTCTGTGCAAAATTCCATTCATTTATATACTGTGAAAACATAAGAATGAAGATTTATCCGTTTGCATTTCGAAGTTCAATTCCCACATCGAGTATACTCTTTTTCTTTTTATTTAGTTTTTAGGTATTTGGTATTTTTTAAATTTGCATAAACGGTATGTATACACAAATGCATATTTATGTTTTTATGAATTAAATTATTCGCTTATAGCAACACGAAAATGTTTAAGAAAGTGTGCAAATAAACTTGTCCCCGTAAAATAAGTTCAGTTCAGTGAAGTGGTAAGTCCCTTTATTTCTGTGGGGAATTCCTTTATTTCTATGGTGAATCCCTTTATCTTGTATTTTCAATTTAGAACTTGAAAAAATTTTAGTTAACATTTGCGCCTTCTCATTTCTTACAAGTTCTCTGGCGTGGGTGGTCCAACGAACGAGATCCAGATCCGCATCGTGTTTGCTGGAGGATAGCGTTCGGTTCCAACCCGCGTTTTCTTCTCACTTTACCTTACCGTCCACAACCTGGCGAAACCGTTGGAACGAACTTGGTTCCAAGCGGCACCCATTATGTTGTATGCTGTGCAGCCGTAGATCCTGGTGGGCAATTTCTACGGCAGCATCAGTTCAGCAGGTAGAGGGACTCGGATGTAGTTTTGCTGGTCATTCGCAGAGCATGTCTTCAATCGTAGCTGTCGGAACGGACGAGGTTCCGAGCTATATCTAACGGCGCTAAACTTTGTTTGGATGGTCCAGCGAACGAGATCCAGATCCGTCCTGATTGCACGGGAGGAAAGCGTTCGGTTCCAACCCGTGTATTATTCACACTTTGACGATGTAAATTACTTAAAATCTCCCTAGCGATCGTTTCTGTCGGAACGGACGTGGTTCCGAGCAAAATCGAATGATGCAGTACGCTGTGTAAGTGGTAGAAATCTCACCGGTTTTTTCGGGACCACTCCGCGTACTTTAGCTTTTTGTATATGTATGTGTATATGTATACATATCTAAACAACATTTATTACATAGAAATTTATATACGTGTTCTATATACCTCATACATTTATTTACACACATATACATACATATGTACATACAATTCAAAAATATACATAATAATAATATATGTACATATGTATATATGTCATCATTTGCACATGCGCATTAGAGGGCTGCATGAGCAAATTCATTTCTTCTGTTAGCCGGATTGCACGAATGTGAATGCGGTGCTCATTCAACTCAGGCACTCATGCGATCATAAATATGTGTACTTACAGAGAAAAAAGAGACCAATATGGGTACTCTCTGCTTATGATTTAAGGGATGTACAAATTTTTCTCTTCGCTACGCTCATTTATAGTCATCGATAATTCATGCATTCACGGCCTGTCCGGATATTGCACGAATGTGACGAATGTGGCGGACGTCGTGCAGGGAGACGCCACCAAAGGCACATACACACAAATGCAATGATCTCCAAAACGCATATTGATACATTTTTTCAATGCTGCTAGCAGAGAAAACCGAAGAGAAGCGACGTATTAAAGCAAAATATCATAAATGTACACTGAAAAAATAAGCATTTTAGAATCGAACTTTACTTTAAGAGATAAAATTAAGTTATTTCTTTCCTCATCTATAACGCCAAAATAATTTTTATGGCACGATTTATAATGCCGTTCAATGGTATTTTTGTGTATGCGACTGTATACATGTAGGCAAACCATACATTCAGCTTCGCCATAAATATTTTCTGCGCATAAAAAATCGCTGTGTAAAAAACGAGCGCTTGCTCGTTTTTGTCTCATCGCACGTACGTGTGACAAAATTCTGCCACGACCGTGTACATGTGAATTTCAACCACATATGCGTTCGCACCCGGTGCATAGGCGTGGAGAACATTGCACATATGTAAGGCGCAGCTAGCGATGGCTGTTATTACGTGTGTAAGTTAACACCAGCAAACTCACATCCGGCCAAAACTCTGTTCTCACCGATATTGCTGACAGCGCAGCTGGAAGTTTGCGCGTGATAACAACGTAAACTCCTACAACAACTTAACTCCCACTGATATTGCTGACGGCGCGTCTACGTTTCTGCTTATGACAACAACAGTTAACACTAACAAGTGATCGCAGCGGCAGCAGCGAAAGCATTACACTTGTGCAAGCGGTAAATTGCCGAAATGCATTCACAAGTCACGCGTTCGATAACGTGTAGCAGCTGGCAGGGCCTGTTTGAGTTTTCAGGTATTTAGGCGAAGTCGTCGAATTAATGTTTCAGTTGTATTAACTCACCCGACTTAACCGGCTGCCCTTGCTCTCTTTCAAGGGAAATAAAATATTTAAACAACCATAAACTTGTTTTAATAATTGGCGCCCAACGTGGGGCCATACGACATATCCTTATAAAAGACACGCGAATTTATCCTTGTAAAGGACACGCGAGTTTGGCCGTGGGTTCGAACCCACCTTGACTTTGTAACCAAAACTTTGTGAACAAAAATACTACATAAGGTATTATGAAATTTAACCAAAAAAGTTGTGAAGACTTTGTGAACAAAAAATACTACATAAGGTAGTATGAAATTTAACCAAAAAAGTTGTGAAGGCTTTGTGAACTAACTAAAAATACTTCGTAAGAAGTACGAAATTTAACCAAAAATTTGTGAACAAAAATACTACGTAAGGTAGTATGAAATTTAACAAAAATCTAGTAAAATATTATGTGAACAGTAATAAACTTTAAACATTCTGTGAGAACAAGAATCCCTAATTTGCAAAAAGTTTTGCAGTGTAACTAAGAACATTAATTTTAAAAAATTTGAGAGGTATTGCACGCCACGCCGAGGCGTTGCCAGCGAGGGACAAAGTAAACATAAAGGAGAAGGAGCAGTTAAAACCAAATATTCACCAAACTTAATTGAATTCTAAACTAGCCTAAGATGGGAATATTCATGTAAGTAGAGAGTTCAGCAACTAAAAGTGATTGTCAAATTAAGGTGAATTTATTGAAATCAATAAAGATAATACTTATTAAATATTTGGGATTTGAGATTTCCTTTACTCGAACAAGACAATGGATGCCCAGACTCTTCAAGCCCTTCTCAATACCGCAATTCGTACTGCAACAGAACTTTCTAGGCAGGAATTCCAAACCCGCATAGACGAACTTACAAATAGGCTGGCAAGAATTGAGACGCCAACTCAGGTCATTCAATATGAGCCGGTTACAATCCAAGCAAACACACCGTGTGAGGAATCCTTAGATCTGGTGAAAACAATGCCAGAATTCAAGGGTGATCCTATACGTTATGTGTCCTGGAGACAAGCGGCGCATACTGCCTATAAAGTGTTTGAGAGATATGAAGGTAGTTCAAAGCACTATCAGGCGGTGGGCATCATCCGTAATAAAGTGATAGGAGCAGCAGATAGCGTCCTATCGTCCTTCAACACGGTCTTGAATTTCCATGCAGTCATTGCACGGCTAGACTTCGCCTACGCCGATAAAAGACCTATCCATTTAATAGAACAGGAATTATCCACCTTGAGACAGGGTAAATTATCAGTAATAGGGTTCTACGATGATGTGGAAAGAAAGTTAACTCTAATAGTTAATAAAACCATTATGACTCACGGTGGAAATACCACCCTAATAGAATCACTCAATAAGAAGTATCGCGAGGACGCCCTTCGCATTTTTATTTCAGGTCTCAATCGCCCCCTGTGCGATATCCTTTTCTCCTCTAGGCCTAACGATATTCCTTCCGCGTTGGCCTTAGCACAAGAGCTTGAAGCAAACCAAGCAAGGTCTATGTTTGCCCACTCCTTTAATAGACAAGTGATTCAGGGCCCCAACCAGTACCCACAATACCGCATAGTTCCACCTGACCAACAGCGGCAAACTCCAGTACCAATGGATGTAGACCCATCCCTTTCTAGGCTCAGACAAAATAGACCCTAACCACTAATTGGTAATGACGACAGGTACCGCCAGCAGGGAGCCTACCCGAGAGCATATCGTCCGAATATTGGTAATACAGGCGGCACGCTCAGCCGAAACGCTACCCAGCAATTTGGGCAACAGGTAGCAACGTCTCTGAATAGAGAAAAGCCAGAAAAAAGACCACATGGAAGTGAACAGCAGGCAGTACAAAAAATACAACGAGTAAATCACCTTACCCAAGAACAGGAAGAAACTGAAGGAGAATACTGAACCGATGCTCAATATGACAGTTACTACCAGCACGAAGGGTATGAAGATAGAAGCGCAGAGGATTCTCAGGACGTACCAAAGGATGATATTAATTTTTTAGGGCAAAATCCCTCTTGCCCTATGTCGAGAGGACAATCGGGGGAAGAGGTATAAAATTCCTGATTGATACTGGTGCCGCAAAGAGTTATGTCAAACAGCTCAAAGCCCTAAGGGCAATAAAACCTGTAAATCATCCCTTTACGGTAAAATCAATTCACGGCACCACTAAAATTGACAAACATTGCACAATAAATATTTTTAATAAAAATACTAGATTCTTTATACTACCCAGCTTAGAGACATTTGATGGAATTATAGGGTTCGACTTGCTAAGGGAAGTAAACGGTAAAATAGATCTAAAAAGTGGACTTTTATGTTACATCGGTGGGCAGGAAAAGCTTTGTATTATTCTTGCCCAGATGTTAATAAATTAGTAGAAACGGATACGCAAATCCCAAAGGACGAGTTAAATATTCATGCAGTGTTACAATGCCACGCTAGGGTTTTCGCTGATCCCAACGAAGCGCTGCCCTATAATACCGATATCATTGGAACAATAAGGACCACCGACGATCTCCCAGTTTACTCAAGGAGTTATCCGTATCCCATTGCCTCAGCTGAGTTCGTCAACAAAGAAATATCGAACTTGTTGCGTGACGGTATAATAAAGCCATCCCGTTCTCCTTATAATAGCCCGATTTGGGTTGTGGGTAAAAAGGGCATAGATGAAGATGGCAACAAGAAGTCAAGACTCGTAATTGACTTCCGGAAATTAAATAGCAAAACAATAAGTGACAAGTATCCGATTCCTGATACTTCTGTAATTTTAGCTAACATGGGAAACGCCAGGTTTTTTTCCACCATAGATCTGAAGTCTGGCTTTCATCAGATTAAGCTAGCGGAAAGGGATCGAGAGAAAACAGCATTCTCGGTCAACAATGGCAAATTTGAATTTTGCAGGCTTCCCTTTGGCTTAAAAAATGCTCCAAGCATTTTTCAGAGCGCCATTGATGACGTTCTAAGGGAAGAAATAGGTAAAATATGCCATGTCTATATAGATGATGTCATCATTTTTTCTGAAAATGCTGAACAACATCTAAAGGACATTGACAGAGTATTAAACAAACTTTACGCTGCTAATATGCGAGTGTCCGCTGACAAGTCAAAATTTTTCCAAGAGAGTGTTGAGTTTTTAGGTTTTACAGTATCCAGAGAGGGTATTAGAACATGCCCCGATAATGTCAAGGATATTTTGGGCTACGCTACCCCCAAGTCGTTAAGGGCTTTACGATCGTTTCTAGGGTTAGCTGGCTATTATAGACGGTTTGTAAGGGACTATGCTTCGATTGCAAAGCCCTTACAAAATACTTGCATGGAGAAAACGGAAATGTCGGTGCTAACCAATCTCGGAAAGTCGAAGTAGCCTTGGACGAAGAAGCACTTAATGCATTCAATAAAATTAAAAGCATACTTGCTTCGGAAGATGTTCTGCTCCTTTACGCTGACTACAAACAACCCTTTGACTTGACCACGGATGCATCTTCACACGCCATAGGTGCCGTTTTATCACAAAACGGAAGACCTATCACCATGATCTCGAGAACCCTGTCTCCAACAGAAGAAATTTATGCAACTAACGAGAGGGAGCTCTTGGCGATAGTATGGGCTCTACAAAAACTTCGAAACTATTTGTACGGCGTAAAACATCTAAACATCTATACTGATCATCAACCGCTTACCTTTGCTTTGTCCGACAAGAACCCAAACGCCAAATTGAAAAGGTGGCGCGCTTTTGTGGAAGAGTATTCACCACAGTTTCACTACAAACCAGGGAAAGAAAACTTCGTAGCCGATGCACTCTCCCGGCAGCATATAAATGCACTGAATCACGAAGTGCACTCTGAAAGCATGGCCGCTAACAGTGAGGAATCACTTACTCAAACAATACCCACAGTAAAAAACCCCATTAATTGCTTCCAAACTCAGATTATTCTCGAAGAAGGCAACACATTACCAGTTACCTCAACAATAATCTTTAGATCACGAGTAAGGCATCGAATAACCTTTAACAGCCAAGGTGATTTAATGAAATCCATGAAACAATGTGTTAATCCGAACGTTGTTAACGGATTGCTATGTGAACTGCCAACTTTGGCACGAATTCAAAACGAGCTTATCACAGCTTTCCCATCAGTAAAATTCCGTCACACCACAAAACAGATAATCGACGTTTTCAATAGCGAAGATCAACGCGAAATCTCCCAAACCGAACATAATCGAGCTCATAGGTCTCTTCGTGAAAATGAACAACAAGTCCTTGAGAGCTATTACTTTCCCGATTTACGGAAAATCCTAAAAGAAATAATTTCGAACTGCAAAACATGTCATGAGGCTAAATATCAACGACATCCCCCAAATCCTGAAATAGGATCAACTCCTATACCTTCGTATCCAGGGGAAATCCTTCACGTTGATATTTACTCAACGGACAAAACACACTTCCTTACAGCAATAGATAAGTTTTCCAAATTCGCAATAGTTTTCCCAGTAAAATCTAGAGCCATAGTGGATATTAAAGAACCAATTTACGAGCTTCTCAATTTCTACAGGAATACTAGGGTGTTAGTTTGCGACAATGAAAGGTCTTTGAATTCAGAAACCATCAAAGCGATTCTCAAAACCCACTTCGGGGTCACGATCTACACCACACCACCTGCACATAGTACGACTAACGGGCAGGTGGAGAGGTTCCATAGCACCCTTACGGAGATCGCGCGTTGTCAAAAACTTGATACTTGCATTTCCGATACGGTCGAATTAATCCTGCTTGCAACGACTAAATACAACCGCACCATCCATTCCGTAACGAATAAGAGGCCCATAGATGTTATTCATGCAATACCGGACGAATTGATTGACGAAATAAAAGGTAAACTTATACGTACGCAACAAACAGATTTACAGAGACATAACGCAAAGAGACAAACACTGCAATACAAACCAGGGGATACAGTTTTTGTGAAAACTAATAAAAGGATTGGAAACAAATTCACTAAACTTTATATTGAAAAATTAGTCCAAAAAGATCTAGGTACGTTTGTTTTGATCGACGGGCGGAAAGTGCACAAAATCAATTTAAAACACTGAAAATTCTCCTCTTTTTCTTTAGGGTTGCTTTACTCTTAATAAGCCATTGGGCTAACGCGAGGATACTTAACTACACCAGCTCCCACTACATCCCGATTACAGCAGGAAAGGTAGCTATCCACGAGCAATATGGGTTTCTACTCCACAAAACGAACTTGTCAGAATTCGTAACAATAGCTGAGGAGACGGACAGAATACTAGACCAATTTCCACAATCCCACATCAAGCAACTTCTTCAAAACGACGCAAATGAAATATTAAGACTTCTGGACGCGGTCAAAATACACCACCGACATGCCCGAGGCATTAATATTCTGGGGACTGCATTAAAATACATAGCCGGTACACCAGACTTTGACGATTTTCAAGAAGTTGAGACCAGAGCTGAAACCTTAATAGAGGCAAACGAACAACAGATAACCATTAATTCAGCTATGCAGAGACAAATTAATGAATTGACATTGACAGTTAATAATCTCTTAAAAAGGGCAAAACAGACACAAATAGATACGAGAAATCTCTTTTCTTTAACCACTAGTAGAAATAGAGCGGTGATAATGGAACTGGAAACCATTATATCATCAGTAACTCTTGGAAAATAAAATGTTATCAACCCCGTACTGCTTAACGGTATGGAACTAAACAATTTGTTAGCTGCTGAGCACTCTACAAACACTAGTATAAGTGACTTACTTTCTGTTTCTAAAATTAAGATATTCCAAGATATGCAATCCATTTATTTTGTTATTAAATATCCAAAAATAGCTAGGATTTGTAATAATGTAAAGTTGCTGCCCGTTGTCCAACAAGGAAAGATTATTTCTTTAGAGACGAATCTCGTAGCTGAATGCAATAGGGAATTCATTCCGCTCTACAATTGTAAGGAATCCATAATGGCAAGTTTCTGCCGACCGTTGAAGGAGAGCCCCTGTGTTCGACAACTACTCAACCAACACTTCGCAGAATGCAAATCAAAGTCCGCTGATCATGTTGTTTCTATGGAGGAAGTCGATGATGGCGTGGTTGTAATTAACGACCAACCCGCTTTAATACAAGACAGAAATTTGACAAAGCTGACAAAAGGAACTTTCCTCATAACCTTCAACGGTAATATTACGATAAACACCACTACTTACAACAACTGGAATGAGATAGTTCGATCGCATCCTGAAGCTGTGCCAGCGCAACATGTTAACTTCACTGAACATATCGATTTGCTATCACTGCCGTACCTGCAGAGGATTAATGTAAAGAACCTTAAGCACATAGCACACCTGCGGGATCTCATTGCTACCCGCTCTCTACAATCAGGAAGCGCCATACTCCTGATCCTATTAGCCATCGCTGGGAGCATCGCAATCTTTTTGAAGCAACGACGAAAAAATACAATAGTACTGAATAACGTTATAAAAGAAGCCGAGGACGCCTTCGTTTCAAGAGGGGGAGTACTCACATCCGGCCAAAACTCTGTTCTCACCGATATTGCTGACAGCGCAGCTGGAAGTTTGCGCGTGACAACAACGTAAACTCCTACAACAACTTCACTCCCACTGATATTGCTGACGGCGCGTCTACGTTTCTGCGTATGACAACAACAGTTAACACTAACAAGTGATCGCAGCGGCAGCAGCGAAAGCATTACACTTGTGCAAGCGGTAAATTGCCGAAATGCATTCACAAGTCACGCGTTCGGTAACGTGCAGCAGCTGGCAGGGACTGTTTGAGTTTTCAGGTATTTAGGCGAAGTCGTCGAATTAATGTTTCAGTTGTATTAACTCACCCGACTTAACCGGCTGCCCTTGCTCTCTTTCAAGGGAAATAAAATATTTAAACAACCATAAACTTGTTTTAATAATTTGTACGTAACAACGCTTATCATATGCGTTGTAATCCCTTATGCTTACTACTCTGTTATTAAAGCTGATAGATAACTGATTAGAAATTTATTTTAACTGATGTTATTTATTACAATATTATTATTATTTAAGACCTAAATAATATTGATGTGAATAAAATATTAGTGGACATTTGACATCATTAAATTATCCAAATAATCCTCAAAGATAATTTGAAATTTGAATATTTAAATACTTTCTGAGCTGTTTTTTTGACATTATTACTTTTCCACAATTCAATGTACATATGTATGTATGTATGTAGGTATTAATTAATTATAATGGTTTTTTTGGAATAAATTCGAAATGTCTTACGTATGAATATGTTTTATAATACCATTGAAACTAATGTGCACTTCCATTTTCAAAAATCAGAACCTGAAACTTTATAATTTTTTTTTCAAAGGTATACAGAATATGATATAGGATCACACACAGGAAGGGAATATATGTATGCATGTATGTACATGCATACATACATACATATGTATGTGTTCACAAGCGCAGACGCACACTATGCATACGCACAATACACATGTATGTACATATGTATATATGTATGTGTGTACATAAATACGAAAGGGATAATCACCAATTTGAGCAAATGGCCTGGCACTCAGTAAGTAGGCTGCATATAAATACATGTACATTCATACATGTATATTTACGGATGTGAAGAATCTAGCGAATATTTATAAAAGGGTTTTACTACCATACATTATACCCACACATAAATAGACATATGTACGTATATAAATACGTATATATATATGTATGCACCTCAGCGTCAAAAGCAGGTTACAGTTGTATGCAATACTTACAATGTTTTTTAACACAAATCCTTTCCGTTAATTCTTTACAAAATAATATCGTATTCTTTAACTAGAACCATATCAATTAAAGTTTCAAAACTTGTACAGAGTGCAAACATTTTCCAAATATCAAAGTTTTTCATTCAAAATTTCTAACGTTTTAATGAGAAATTGAAAATTTCTAACATTTTAATGAGAGTCTTAAGAAATTCTGTATATAAAAACATTGTGAAAATTTTTTCTAAATATATTTTCTTTCCATTTACATTTGCGCCTAGCTATGAACATATTTTCATACAAATGTGCATTGACTTTATTATAAGTGTATGCATTTATTTTATATTTATTTATTAATTTCAGTAAAATTCAATGTAGATTATGCATGTATGTATGTACGTAAATATGAAGAGACATGCAATTATTGAGTTTTTTCTATTTAATTGCTTATATAATGTAGCCGCTATCATTTGCAAAAATTGGCGCCGTCATAAAATCTTTCAGTCGAATGTGGTCTCATACAGCCGGATGTGGTCTCATACATCCGAATGCGCATGACTAGTTGTACAACGTATTTGGCACTCTTTGTACAACGAATGCCTCTCTTTCTGAATGCGACTGAGCGCAGTATTTTCAGCTATCTGCACACTCATTCAGTCATCGGGCTTGCTGTGAGCAGAATGCGTAGAATGTTGCGCTTACGTGTGAATGTGTTAAAACGGCCAATGAGTACATTCATGCAGACGTCTAATGCGCATCCAACTCATTCATTCTCATAAATTGGCTTCATTCATAACACTGTGTAACACTGACAATGAACTTTGAAAGAGTCCTAGCCTAGGCGTTAGGCCTTATAAAACTAAGAAAATCTGTATACTTGAAATTTGCGAAACACCCCCAAAATCTCATTTTAGGGCCAAAAAACTGTTTTTGAGGTCATTCGCTAGTCAATCATCAATATCTTTGCGAATTTTCATCCGATTCAAAAGTTGTTTATATATTTTGAAAGGTGACAAATCACTATTTTAATGGCGTATAACTCATCAAAATCAAACGAGAACTGACGAAGCTACAAAGAAAAAAAATCGTAACTTAATAAAAAAAAAATTAATTTTGAAACTTTGACTACGATTTTACGATAGTCTTAATTCAGAAAGGTACCTATCAAAGACAATATTATTAAAGTGAATTTAGTACTGCGTCGATTAAGCTATTTCAATCGAAAATCGGTTGGAAATTGACAGAGCTATTTAAATTATTTTAGATGATGACCATATTTAAAAATTCATACATTTTGATTATCTTTCAACTTCAAATTTTTATTGTGACTGAAAATAAAAAAAAATTAATCATTAAAATGCTAAATAACTTTATAGCTAAAAATGTTTGCTTGATCTTCTGCGTTTATAAGACGAGTCATCTGTTTCACGTTTGAGTGACCAGCAGTAATTAGCTATCATCCTAACTTGGTTCTTTCCTGTAAACCGTTTTTCAATGTTGGAGATTTCTTGGTGAAATCTTTCACCTTGTTCGTCGCTGAATTGACCAAGATTGTCCGGGAAAAATTCCAAATGAGAATGCAAAAAGTGAATTTTTATAGACATGTTGCATCCCATTTCGCCATAAGCTTCCAAAAATTCATGGACCACCTCAACGTAATTTGAACTTCTCGTGTTTCCAAGAAAGTTTCGGCACAAAGAAATGAAACTCAGCCATGCTCTTTTCTCTACTGGGTTCAATTTTTTTATGAAGTCATCATCAGTCATAATCTTACGAATCTGCGGTCCAACGAAAACGCCTGTAATTCATGATCAAAATGTAAAAATAAATTAGGATGAATTCTTTTTGAAGAATTCTTGTTGGGAAATTTGTATAAGTACCTTCTTTAATCTTGGCGTCACTCAACTTGGGGAATACAAGTTTCAGGTGTAGAAAAGCCTCGCTGTTTTTTTCGAGTCGTTTAACAAACTGTTTCATGTACCCCAATTTAAAATGCAATGGCGGCAAAATTATATCATCAGGCTTAACATTATTTTTGCCAATTTGAAACTTTCTCGGTGGCCATATGTTACACTTGTAATGATTTTTGACACGACTGTCCCATTCACAAAAGTAACAAGGATATTTAGTGTAGCCACCTTGCATTCCAAGTAGAATTGTCAGGACTTTAAGGTCCGAGACAATCTGCCAGCGAAATTTATTGTATTTAAGCAATCGTAGAATTTTTTCCATCGTTTGATAAGTCTCTTTCATATCAGTAGCGTATGCCACTGGAACTGATGGCAATTCATTTCTGTTGTGCAGCAATACTGCTTTCAGACCTACATACGATGTTAGTCAATTGAAAATGAATTGATAAATTGTATTCAAATTTAGTTCTCTCACACTCATAACGCATTAAATACTTACTTTTGCAAGAACCGTCTAGAAATAATCGCCAATCTTGTGGACAGTGCACGTGATCGAGTGCAGCAAACAATTCATCCACATCAACGCAATAAACTAGTTTGTTATTGGTGTCATCAGCTTTGAAAATGTGTTCGAACGAAGATAGGTCTCTGTCTCGTGCAGACGTTACTTTAAAGTTACTGTCTACTATATTCCACTGCTTTAATCTGGAGGCCAGAATCTCTGTCTGTCTTATAGACAGATCCATATCCCGCACAAGATCACAATAATCGAGATTTGACACGAAATGACGTTCCGTTTCTATTGCTTTGGTTGGAAGGTACGGTTCGTCATTTACCTCATTAGAAGATTTGTGGCTTGAATCAGGAAATGTAGCTGGATTTTTGTCTTTAGTTCGCTGATCTTGTTTTCCTCTTGGAATCGGTTTCGATACAGTCAAGACATTGGCATATTCTATGAGGTGGCAACTTTTATAGTGGTGACCAGTGATTTTTGTTTGGCAAAAGTAGCAATCCTCCGGCTTGTGATATATTTGATAATGCCAAGCCATAGGAGTCACAAACGGCAGACGCTGGTCATCGCATTTACCGGTTTTCCATTGTTTTAATGTTGTACAGCACATCGAACAAATATATTCGGGTTCATACCAAGCACTTTCCACGTATGAGCAACTGAAATAGAGGTTGAACGCTTCAACCACAGCTTTATTTGTTCTTAAACCGAACCGATATTTCTTATCAACAAATAGACCGCAGGCGTAACAAAATTTGTTGAGCCTATCACACATTTTACCACACTTATTACACAATATAATTGCGAAGCGGTCGCAAGGTTGAATTGACGGCGTAAATTTATTAGATGACCACTCAAAATTTTTGGAAATGAATGTGTTTAAAATAATTCCTCATACTTGCTATGTTTCTAGTAAAATAACGCAATGAAATGCGGTCAAAGTAGAAAAATTAAAAAAAAAAAAAACTTTTCGCAAGGTAAATTTATTTAATAGCAGAAAAAATTTAATAGCTTCGTCAATTTTTGTCCGATTTCATTGCATGAGCACTCAAAATTTTTGGACATGAATGTACTTTCAAAATAATTCCTCATACTTGATATATTTTTAGTAAAATACTGCAATAAAATGCGGTCAAAGTAGAAAAATTTGAAGAAAAAACAAATTTTCCAAGTTTACCCGATAAAAACTTACAACACGCTAGCTCAAAAAATAGATCTTTATATCTCAATTTATTTTAAGGTATAATCCTTACCCTTCCAAAACATATTTCATATTGAAAATCGGTAAAGAAATGGCCAAGTAATGAAAAGATTAGCGCGTACACTTCCGAAGAACGGTTTTTTAACGGTAAAGCAAGATTTTGAGGGGGTTACAAATTTTCCAAAAACCGTTTTGAGTTATATTCGACCAGGTGAACAATTTCCAATATGTCACTTTAAAAGTTCATTCAATTTTTTCCATTTTGTAACACTGTGTAATTTGTGCGCACCTTGCACACTTGCCCCGCTACGCGCATGTGCCGTCCACAAACCATTATTGTTCGCGACGATGACAAAAATTATAAAATCTTCAATTTGACCATCCGCTGATGTCAAAATGAAAATTAGCAACAAAGTGCTTAAACTTCTTTCCCTTCCCACACTTGCATTGTCCACACAAATGTTACACACTCCGAAAATCTGTTCGTTAGTTAAAGATTGGAAACAAAGCGCATAAACCCCTTTCCCTACGAACTTGTCTTGTCCATCGTCGCAAGCAAAAAGTAAATATCATGAGTTGAACAAAGGTGCGTGTAATCGTTTCACTTGTGTTTCTTTCCCTTTTTTACTCCTAACTTCTTTTTCTTCCTTTGTATAAAGTCAAAGAGATGCAAGAATAAAAATAATTTTGATGCACACAATTCGGTGGCGGCTGAAATCGAACTCGTGCAAAGACGAAAAATAAACGCCGTTGACTTCTTTTCTTCTACCAACTACACTACGTACTGTATACATTGTCTTAGGGCCAGTTTTTCAGTGCAAGTTAAACTCTGTTTGTCGTTTAAACTTAGTTTAGACTCAGTATGCAGTTTTTTAGTCAACTTTAAACGGAGTTTAAGCTAAGTTAAACGGCCGATCGCGCACGGTTAAACTTAGTTTAACTTATCACCTGTTTGCTGCTTACTTTGTTTTGGTTGCACTACCGACGGCCAAGTGGAGAGATTCCACAGCACCCTTACGGAAATCGCTCGTTGCCAAAAGCTCGAGGGGAGCGTTTCTGATACAACTGAGTTAATCCTTCTTGCAACATCCAAATACAACCGTTCAGTTCATTCCGTAACTAGATGTAATTCACTCTATTCCCTTGCGTCCACTGTTTTGATTGTCGGTCGGAAAGACCACAAAATCAATTCAAAATACTGATAAAACTTTTCCGTTTAATTACAGAACTTTCATCTTGCTATGCCTTTCGGCTGAAGTGAAAATACTTAATTATACTAGCTTCTTCTACATCCCACTCACAACTGGCAAAGTAGCCATACACGAAGAGTACGGATTACTATTGCATAAAACTAACCTGTCCAGTTACGAAGCAATAGTAGACGATACGAACGGACTTTTAGAGCAATTCCCACAAACGCATTAAACGACTCTTATCAAATGACGCGGAACATATGTATAACCCACCTACTGGATGCGGTAAGACTGCTTCACCGACAATTTCGTAGTGTTAATGCATTGGGGACGACATTAAAATACATTGCTTAGACACCAGATTTCGATGATTTCCAAGAAATTAAGACCAAAACAGAATCCTTGATAGAATCACATGAACAATAAATATCAATACATTCAAAAACCATATTCCCATTACATATGAAATCGATAACGGAATCGTATTAATAAATAATCAACAATATACGACAGAAATTTATAGAACTAACTAGAGGCACATTTTTAATAACCTTCGACGAGGAGGTAACCATCAATACCACCACTTAAATCAATTGGAAGAAAATAGGCCGTTCACGCCCAGAAGCTGCTCCTGATCAAAATATAAATTTCACTGATTACATATCCCTACTATCACTTCCTTACCTGCAGAAGATCAGCATAAGAAATCTAAAGTACATATCATATTTGCAAGGACTGATCAATACCCGATCAACGCAATACATAAGCATTGTAATACTCCTTTCGATAGCTGTTATTTAGGGAGTTCACAAGCACTGTCGTATCTCATATTTCGTCGTATCGCTTATAAGAATAAACGAGTTTAAACTTGTGTTATTGTTTCACATGTTAAATTTTCGTATTACAATACAACTCTGAAAGGTATGTTTAGTGTGTTATTTTTTGTGTGTTATTCGATCATCTCTTTCTGTTTATCATCATTTTAGGTTTATTTTCGATTGAAAAATGTTAAATTATTTTATAGAAGCCGACCGCTAAAGTTTATTATAAGGGATTTTTTGCTGATTAATTGCTTGAATACCACATACAATAGTAAAGGAAATAACACAGTGCGTTCACAAGCTCCTCTGTTATTTAAATAACGCACTAAAGAAATACGAACAATAATACGCTTGTGAACTCCCTAATAATAAATATTGCGTTCATATCTATAAAACATCGGAACAGCAAAATGAAGTTGAGTAAGGTCATAAGAGAAGCCGATAGGTATAATCTTGTATAGGCGATCCTTCCACTCAGTTGTGTTTTTTCACACTCGGTGTAAATTATTTGTTATTGCAAAAAAAATATTTTCGCGTAATGTTTCAATAATAGGCATTGACATTGTTTCCTATAAGAACTATTCCCGTCTTGTGGTCGTTTATAGATTGCCCAGGCGGCTTTTAACACGCCCGCTATCTTCAGAAATGTAGTCGCCATGTCTCCATAACTTTAATAAGGTAAGAGAAAAATATTAAAACTCCTTTTTGTCATTATACAGGTTCTACCAGAAGCTTATAACCCACTGCAACTTAACGGCAGTCCTCTGTCTGATTCACACAGGGTTCCTGAGTAAAGTCGATTTCTACGTGGTATCTAGATAGACAACTCACAAGAACTGCCGAAACTGCTTTAGACCTCTGGAGGTTTATCTTCCTCTTTTCTTCTTCTTCTTTCATTGGCTCGATAACCGCCTATGCGATTTTGGCCGAGCTTAGCATAGCACGCCAGTTATTTCTCTCTTTCGCTAACTGGCGCCAGTTGGAAATACCAAGGGTACCCAAGCCCTTACCGCCTAGTCTTTCCAACTCAGATGAGGCCTCCCTTTTCCTCTGCTACCACATTAGGACGGGCATAATGAGAGACTTATAGAGCGTGGTTTTTGTCCGTCGAGAGAGGACTTTACTGCTCAGTTGCCTACTCAGTCCGAAGTAGCACTTGTTGGCAAGAGTGATCCTCCTTTGGATTTCGAGGCTGACATTATTTTTGATGTTAATGCTGATTCCTAAGTAAACGATCAGCGTACGCCAGTAGCTGCACACTCTTATAAAAGATGGTGCATGACCGATTTCGTTCTGCGGCTGGAATTATCTTCTCCAGCATCAGGTTAAAAAAGTCACACGACAAAGAGTCACCCTGTCTGAAACCTCGTTTGGTATGAAACGGCTCGGGGAGGTCCTTCCCAATCCTGACGGAGCTGGTGGTGTGGCTCAACGTCATTTTACATAGCCGTATAAGTTTTGCGGGGATACCAAATTCATACATTGCAGCATAAAGGCAACTTTTTTTTGTGCTGCCGAAAGCGGCTTTGAAGTCGACAAAAAGGTGGTGCGTGTCGTTTCTTCTTTTTTGGGTCTTTTCCAAGATCTGGTGCACTGTGCATATCTTATCGGTAGTAGATTTACCAGGTCTGAAGCCACACTGATAAGGTCCAATCAGTTCATCGACGGTGGGCTTTAGTCTCTCACACAATACGATCGACAGAACCTTATATGCGATGTTAAGAAGGCTGATACCGCGATAGTTAGCGCGAATTGCAGTATCACACTTCTTGCGGATTGGGCAAAGTATACTTAGATTCCAATCAGCAGGCATGCATTCGTCCGACCATACTCTGCAGATAAGCTGGTGCATGCGCTTTACCAACTCTTCTCCACCGTATTTTAATAACTCAGCTGGCAGCCCATCAGCTCCGGGCGCTTTGTTGATGGGCTTAGCCGTGCTATTGCTATACGGATTTCGTCGCAGTCGGGTAACGGAACATGAATTCCGTCGTCATTGCTTGGAGTTTCGGGATCATCATCTTCTCCAAGGTGGTCTCTGCCACTATTACTAAGTAGTGTGGAGAAGTGCTCCCTCCATAAACAAAGTTCCTCGAATCGTGCGCACATCTACGACACTGGAAGCATGCTTTCCGTCTATTTGGTCTACTTGGTTTCGTGTTTTACCATCTGGAGACAGCCAAGTAGCCTGATGTATGCTCCTATGCTGGAACCTGGTACTACAGACTAGCATGTTTCGGACCCCGGCGAAGTCGATCAGTCTCAATCCGTTATCAGACGTTTCGTCGTGGAGACTGCATTTTGCGACTGCGGAACCGAAGATGCCGTCCTTTCCCACCTTGGCACTAAAATCGCATAGCACGACTTTTATATCGTGTTTGGGGCAGCGTTCTCCAGGAGTTCGTACGTGAACGACAGTACTTTACGGCGAAGTCTCTCTGGCAGCTGTAGTATACGTCGCAAGGGTCTACCGTTTTCCTCCTTTTCCCCGTCCATCG
This sequence comes from Philophylla caesio, assembly GCA_963971545.1. Lineage (NCBI taxonomy): Eukaryota > Metazoa > Arthropoda > Insecta > Diptera > Tephritidae > Philophylla > Philophylla caesio. The sequence continues at coordinate 63,354,831 of OZ020608.1, read as the reverse complement.
CATTTTTTGGGTGGCGGTGATCTTCGCTCTGCCGAGGACATCTACCAGCCGGGCAGAGGCACCTTCCCAATTAAGGGTTTGGACATTCCAGGTACATGCCCTCAAATCATGGTCCTTAAATCGTTTGACGTGGTCGTCATCTAAAAAGGGGGGGTACTGTCCGAGGCGTTGCATTGCTTTTCATTGGATATTTGTTTTATGTGGCGGGTCCCAAGCTCTGCGCACAACCCATGCTGGGGGTTAAAATTTTTAATTCGTTTATATAGCGAGCCGCTTGCTCCAAGACAGACGCCCGACGTTAGTCACTAATATTAGCTACTCCTCCGAATATATCCTACGCATCGGCGATACAAAGTTGGTCTGCTTTGGGGCGCTGCTCTCCCCGTCGAAGAGTCTACCTGCGGTTCAGAACCCTCAATATCTATGTCCATTGAGCGTCCCCACGACAAATCTTTAGAATCACCTCGTTTGAGAGAAGTCAATTAACTGAAACAGACTTTTAAACATAAAATCAAAAATGAAACTAACTTTATCAAAAAATACTCATTTACAAATTCAGTATATGTAGAATAGAATACATCCATTAAGCGAAATTAGTATACTGCTAGTGAATACAATTTACAGTTTAGTTCGCAATATTACTTTCTAAACAAAATTAACAGATTGACAGACGGCCAACTTTCGTTGAATGCAGTTATTGAATGGCCATTGTTTCAACTGGAGCAATCAAGAAAAGGTTTAAAGCAAATTTAAAAAATCTTAAAAGGTTTTAAGCATAAAAGAAAATATATGGCAGCGCCCCTGCTCCATAGTAACGGTGGTTTATTTATGTGTTGAGAAACTTCGTTTATAGTTATTTAAGCGTAAATATAACTTAACAGCTCCCACCTTTTGTAAACAATGTGAAACGAAAAAAATACATTAATAAATATTGCCTTTCGATCAAACGTGCCAGAATGGAGAAATAAGTCAAATTTATTAATCAAATTAATACCAATATTCGAAATTTTATATTTCTGCGAAAAATATTTCTAAATACATTCTCGGACGCATTTATAATCTTATATACTTATGTATGTATGTACATATTTGATAAAAATATTAGTAGAAAGAGCAATAACCTATTAAAAGATATTCAATTCCAAACGCAATTATACCCACCGCTTTTTATTTGTATGTTCGTTTATACGGGCGTGTCGTGAAAGTGATTTATTTTAAAAACTAAACGAAATAAAAATTCCGCTAGAATGCCAACCATACCAACTCGTCAATTTACGCGAATAAAAGGTGGACCCGATACGGAGGATGGCCGTATTGCCAATATACTGGGACTGGAGCCCATTTTGCCCAAACCGCCTTTACGCTCTGAAGTTAAGGAAATGGAACTGACATGGAGTGCTGGTATGCAATGTTGCCCCGCACCGCCTTGTAAATACTCATTCTGGTGGTCGTCGCCACCAAAGCCAATAGGCAAAAAGATAAGCAAATCACAAAAGTAAGTATGAAACCAAACAATGTAAAATCATATACATATACATACATATGTATGTACGTATGTATGTAGGCATAGCAACTCTTAGTTAAAAAGACGTCAATAGACCAACAAACACTTTTGATTATGATTAAGATTTTACTTGCCGTGGCTGAGATTCGAACCTCGAACCCAGTGCCACATCGAGTTGTAGCACGCAACGCTACCCATTCGACCACAACGGCCACAACCCTTTTTTTCCAATAATTAAAGCAATGCACCTTAAAGTTAATGTAAAGGACTATTATTGAAATCAGAGAATCCATAAGACTTTCGCTTTGCTTTGCTTCAGAGTTCCGCTTTGACAGATAAGTTGAAGTACAGATGTTATATGAGTGCTGCTAAATACAAGGCGAGAAAAGTAAAGCAAAGCAAAATCATGGCGAACTCTCAACTTTTGTACACTTTGACAACCAACTGCTTACATTTCCATGTTATTTCTGCGTGAGTATACACACGATTTCGAAAATTCACTAGTATTTCATAATTTTTGCATGTATAATTACTTTTAAAAAGAGAAAATAAGTAAAATATGAACAAATAGCAAATGAAACACCTCTTTGTTAACCACCCTCATCGTTTTCCTAAACTCCCCTGGATCGGTTTTAATTTATTTTGTCGAAAGATGTTTCAAGAAGACTTATTACTTCTCAGTATTAATAAAGTTTATTACACTCGCGAATTTCAAACATACATAAGTAGCTGTAATACACATTTCTTATCCTTTTATTAAACAAAATACTCGGAATAAGCGCATATCGCAATTCAAAACAAACAATTATCGCAGAAACTGTCAAAGCGTTCTATGTAGCAAACCTTCTACACCTCATGCTTTGTTGTTAAAGTTCGAATTGGCAAGTAAAGCGAGGAAAGTTGTATGTGTACGGCCCTTTATCCTAGTCTATTCCCACTAACATTTTTGAGGGGTACTATTTTTCTTGTCGTTGCTCACCACAATATATTTTGGCTTAGCTCACCACGATTCGACAGCGATAGAGAAAAAAACTAGCAGTGACAGAGCGGGAATTGATAAAACGAGAGTTTTAGCCCCGAGTTCAGTAACCCGTCTCAGTCTCTAATAGAGACAAAAGACACAATTTTAGACTAGTTGGCATTCATTTTATTTAAAATAAAGACTCTTTCCTCAAAATAAAGTCTCAAAATTGTAACCTGGTGATGAGCAGGTCACAAAAAATTTAAAAAATAAAAAAACGTGAAAGCGGGCAAAGGCAATAATCTCTAGCTCATTTATACACTTGAGTTGAGGCTGAGTTACTGAACACGGGTATAAATGTATTTTCGTTATATTATCGGTGGAGCAGAAAATTTATTTAAATTTAAGCAAAATTCTATCACCTCTGTATACTCGTATGTGTGAAAATTATTAATGAAATAATATTTTTCAAATCAGGTGCAATTTAAGGCAATTAGTACTTTGTACTCATGTAAATCTGGGCATTTGGGCAAATTATTTACCTTTGAACCATAAATGTGGATTGATACATATGTATGTACATATGTATATTCACTAACTTAAATATTTGATCTAACAAATAGAAGCCTAAAATTCATCTTATGTGCAAGCAAAAACACAAACGCATATTTTTATGCACATACATATGTACATACAATAAATACAAACGTACACTTATTCACGTACCCGCAAACTACCCTTGAGCTCTAAATGTTTGCTTCTGTTCGGATTTCCGACAATTCTGCTGCGACACGAAGGCAATAAACCACAATGATGTTCGTTTCGCACAAGTTGAGTCTCAGAGATATAAGTACATATGTACATATGTATAACTGGGAGAAAAGCAATAATATCGCACCCTAAACCAAAAACAGTCACAACTCAAAAAATCTCAAATGTTCAGGAGAGGCAAAACTAACAGTCTCTACAATAATGATGATAATTTTATAATCATAATTTTCCAGTAAAAGAAGATAGTAACTACGAAAAAATTTCTGGAGCAGTTGGGGAAGTATTCCGTGAATTAGTTTATGTGGAAAAAGGATTTACAATTTTTTTTTTTAATATCCAAGAGAAGTAAAAAAATTTATGTAAAAATAGTTGCAAATATTTTAAACGTACTTTTCCAGTAAATAAGATAGTTACGATGCAGAAATTTTCGGAGCATGTTGGGAAGTATTCTGGGGATAGGTTTATGAGATAAAAGCGATTTTAAAAAATTTTGAGTTTGTGACGGTTTTTGGTTTAGGGTGCGATATATACATATGTACATAGGTGCCAAATAAATATTAAGTTAAGATATTGGGTAATAAATTTTTTAAGCAACATATGTACATAGGTGCCAAATAAATATTAAGTTAAGATATTGGGTAATAAATTTTTTAAGCAACCTGAAAACAAAAATGTACTACGGCGTAATGTAACTACTTTTCGCACAGTAGTAGATTTTCTAGTCCAACTAAAAATCGTAGTTAATGTGTTGCAATTGCAGTTGTGAGAAACACTGTTGTTAAAATGCGACAAAATTCGTCAACATTTTTACATATACATACATATGTTTTTTTTTTTTTTTTTTTTTTTTTTTTTTTTTTTTCAGAGGAGGAAGCATCGAAAGCCTATACCCCGTCAGTGTGGGACTTTAACCGCACTAAACCTCCTACCGTCAAGTACCAATCCCCCCGGTACCACCGATAAGTATTGCGTCGGGAGGCGGTTTGAGCGCTAAGCTCTACGTCAGTTACTGGTCTGATGCAGTCCGTCAAAAAATTGCATCTACTTGTTACCACCCACTGTACTAGTAATGATTTTATCTATATACGCCATTAAGCTTATTCTCCCCCCAACTTGTATTCATGTGCTTGAGTTTGCAGCAATACGCCGATGGAGCGCGCGTCTAGCCTGCTCGCTTTTTCTCAACTCCTGCATGACTACGGTGTTCCGCGTCTTCGATTGTCGGGGGTCCGCATCTTTCGCAGAAGGGGTTCGTCTCGTACATATGTATATATGTACATACAAATGTGCTCATACAAATGTATACAGTGCAAATGGAGGTGATGAAGATGTGCTGAGCCATTATCATTGTAAGGCCGATTTTGCGAAATTATATCGAATGCATTGATATATGTATATTTATTCGTTTTTTATAAAGAGCTAGTTTGTTATGTTTAAATATTTATATATTATATATGTATATGAGTTTGGTAAACAAATTTCGTATTAGGTGAGAAATACCTAATACATAGGTATGTATTTACCGAGAAACACACATCCAAACATACAAGCTTTCAGTTTTAATATTAGAATTATAATTCTTTATTGCCTACGTAAGAACATATGTACATATGTACATATATATTTATTGCAGATTTAAGAGGTGTGTTTTGCATTTCGATTTTGGATAATTCGGTCGGAGTCGGATTGAATGGCATTGGCGAGCATCTATTGTGGTTTTATAGTATTGTCTCTGATTCCCCGAAAAGAAATAAAGAATAAACTCTGTTCTTCACAGAACTGAAGAAACTAACAACAGATCGAGGATAAGGAATTTATATATTCCGATCAAATTTGTTGAATGCAGAACAGGCATGTACATCTTTTAAGTAAAAATAAAAATAAAACGACATGGTTATAGTGAAAAATGTGAGATTTATTTGCACTTAATTGACAAAACTAGATTTTGTATAATCTTAGGGAAGGTTGGTAAATTAGCAGGGAAACACCAAACGTTCGAGGGAACCTGTAAACAAAGAGGTTCAATTATTAGAATTTCTCCTAAACGTTGCAGTTGCTAGGTATTACATTTAACTTACATGTGTGTGTGTGTGCGTCTGAGGCAGCAAAAAAGTTCGAAGACGGTGACTTTGCAGTTGGGCAGGAAAACACCAAACGTACGAAGGAAGCTGTAAACTAAAATATTTAATTATGAGAATACTTCCTTATAGTTTCAGTTGCTATATTACATTTTACTTACGTGTGTGTGTGCTTCTTGGTGTCGGTTATGTTTACACTCGCAATCGAGTGCAACATATCTGCTGCAGGAGAAAAGCTCAAGTCGATCGGCGATGAAAATATAACATATATGTATGTATGTATATATACACAATTATGTACATATACTCGTATCCCGCTGCGCTCACTGGGGAAAGATATTCTGCTAATAAATGGACTTATCATTGATGCAATCAAATAAAAACAAAACTGGTATTTACTTACATACATATGTAGGTACCACGTCCTCGGCCAGAAAATTTTATTAGCTCACACTACATATCGCTCATTTGCTGCAAGACCGGCATAAGTCAAAAAAATCGATTTTCCAACCTTACACGGAAAACAGGAAATCCTACAATTTCAAAACAAACCAATTCAGTATAATATATTTAACATATCCATAAAGGAAAATCAACACCAAGTATCCATTTATGGGTATTTCCTGAATAAGAACCAACTTTCCTTTGCATAATGACGTTATTGTTGCAAAAATATATTCAGTAGAGTGTCTTAAGTTATAATGTGTCATTATTGTTGAGAAAAAAAACAATAAGTTCGTATTAATTCATTTTATTTTCAGTCTTTTGAACTTAAAATATACATATTATGTACTTATGAATATCATAAAAATAAACATGGAATAATTATAATTTACAGTCTTTTGTACTTAAGAAATTAAGGAACTCTTCAACATCTTTTCATATTAAGTTATAATTCATAAACGAAAAATGTTAATTTTCTACTTCAAGTAATTAAAAAATAATAACTAAATTCCAAAATATATTGGTGACGAAACTCTGACTATGAAATGTTTACAAGTTATCATAAAATGGCTTATAAAAATTTGGAATAAGTTTTTTTCTAATCAACTCATTAATATCGGCTCTCTTATTTTCTGGTATACTTGGTTTAGTATGAAAAGCTTTGTTTAAAGAAATCGCTTTTGCTTGCGTCTTTTTTTAATAACAATCGCTTCCTTGAACTTTTTGTCAGCGTAATTGGTCTTATAAAAAACAGAATTTGGGGATTCTCGTTGAACTCGAATTATTTTTAATAGCGATAATTTCAAATCTGTCATATTTAATGGACCGATGTCATTTGCCAGTTTTTTTAAATCTAAAAAATCCTTAAAGCATAGCTCGTTAACATTAAATGGGTCTCCTTTTTTCTTTGCCGATCGAATTATTGATACAAATCCTTCAGTTGTATAAATGGGACCACTTTTGAGCATACGCTTGGTTTCTCTCTCGATTAAAGAATGATCTGAATCGCCTTCATTTTGTGTATGGCCTTTGATAAGGTACTTGTGGGTGATTGATTTTATACCCAAATAGCGCACGGCGTATAAGTACATGGCAATCAAGAATTTGTTTTTTTGCTGTCCGGCGCAGTTATCCGAATAAAATATTATTGCAGCGTCTTCAGTGGTCGACAAATTTCTAATATATTGTAGAACGCACGTTCCTAATTCATTAACTCCACGGCGTCCATTGGCTTCGTCCCATACAAAGCATTGTCATTTATTCGTTTTGATGTCATATATAGTGAAGTTGAAAACATTTAGTTTTGACTTGTAATAAAATGCGGAGACATCGCCCTTAGGTAATTGCATGACAGCTTGCAAATCATAGACTGCTACAAATACGTTCGTATCTTCTTTGTCTTTTCTTTTTTCATCTCTTGCCAAATTTTTTTCATACAAGTGATTTTCATACATTTCTTTGTTAGTAATTTTCTCCACTTCATCCATGTTGCTGTATGATGTACATTCTTCACACAAATCTTTTTTTGGTACGAAAAATGAGATGTTGAAATCCTCCGTAAAAGTTCTATAGAAATAAATGTAGTTGCAAAACGGTTCATTTTTTTCTTTACACATGTCTATGTAGTCGTTATATATGCTTGTTACGGTTTTGCTTCCTTCAATATAGGTTTTGGATGTGTTTGCTCTTGTGTAATGACTTTCAATTTTTGATATTTTATTTATGAATTCCTTAATTGCAGCTTTTAATTTAGGATCATGTTTTTTCTGTTTCCCGTGTTTACCTCTTTGGTCGGGTTCTAATATTTGGTTAGCGAGTTTTTGATGCTTATCCAATACGGTTATAATTGAACGATCGGTGATATCCAGGGTGTTTTTAAAAAACACTTTGCAAACGCGCACAACCTCATCACCTTTTTTGAAAAAAAACGCATTATTGTTCTGGCGAGGCCCTCTGCTACCCCCAATGCGCACGTAACGGTATCTGGGCTCAATTTTTTGCATACATTTGTCGATATATTGTCTTTGCTTTTCTATGTCACCAAGGGCCCAGTATAAGTTAAACAAATGTTTTCGTTCGTCATCACTAAAATTTTTGTAACATTCAAGCTTACAAGTCCCAGTACATGTAGTTTTCATTCGTCTTGCAGGTTTAACTTTTTTCATCAGCGTATGTGATTCATACTCCATTCCACTATTTCTTTTCTTTTAATTATGTTTCTCTTCCATTTTTCTGGCTGTTTTGCTCTTTTCTTCCCCCTTTTCAATGGACTATTCGGAATTATGGAGGGACTTACCATTTCTGAAGTTGAAGTGCCAGGTTGTGAATCACCGAGTGATGGTGCCGCGTAAGAAATCGATGTGCTATCAACACTTTGCTGTACAACTGTACTAGCGGTGTCACGCGGACAATTTTTCAAAACAGTCGTAGAATTGGATGGATTAAATGTTTCATCGTTGCTATCCTCACTATCACTTTCTTGCTGCGGTGATTTTGGGCAGTATGTTGCATCAGCCACGGAGTCGTCAAAGTCTTCCGAAAAAGAGGATGATTGGGATAAACTCGAAGATGATTTGCTGCTATTGCAGTTTGACATTTTAAAATAACCTTAAACAAAACTTTTATTATTGTGATCGTGCGTTTTATTCATACATAGCTATATTTTTTATCAGCAATAGCATCATATTTTGTGTTAGTAAGAGCTATTTATTGTTACTGTTAATAATTCTATATTCAAGAACGACACATTTTGTTATAATGTAAAATGCTAACTGTTTATTAGTCATTCTTTTATATGTAATAACGTCATATCACGAAATACTTAAGTTGACGATAGTATTTTTATCAACAATAACGTCATATTTTGTAATATACCAAGTTTCAATTAAATCAAACTTTTCAACAAGATAGTCATAACTCAAATTAGCGCTGTGTACTTGAAAAAATCTAGATTAGAAATACCATTACCTTTTCACGAAGAACTCCACAACACAAAATAATGCCTCTGTTTGAGAAAGCCAAACGATCTTAACACCAAAGATAATATGATACGAAACTTCTCTCTTTCGCTTGCTGCGAGAGCCCATGATCTCACATTTTGAGCTGGCAACAAAGCCGAATCATGGGCTACTGAACAGCTGGCACGCAAAAAGGTGGGCTACCAGAGGCAAATACGTGGAAATAGCTATAATTTTTATTTGGATAAAAAAAGCAAGTAAATGTTATTTTTTTATAGAATGTGCTTTGAAATCTCTAAATGAAGAGTTAAGTTTAATATATATGTAAGTTTGAGCAAACTATGAAGGTTTTGATTTACATACAAATATTGTATTTTATTTTAAAAATATATACCAAAACTATTTTTTCAAAGCGAACTAGGTAAATATTGCATTTTAATATACATGAATAAACATGTACATATGTTTATAAGAAAACACGCTATATCTTAAATTTATGTTTAATGCATAAAAGCAGTTTTTTCGAAATATGAATTTCTGCGATATTTTAATTGTTTTCATTGTTTCGATTTTATATATATTATCTTCTGGCATTAAGGTAAATACCATCTTTTATTTACTCTTATTTTTATTGAATTTTCATTCATTCTGTTAGCAAACTTCAACTGTGGTGAAGAAACTGCAAAATCTCCAAAAAATGAAATAAAAATCCCCAGATACTATTTCTACAGAGTGGCTCTTTTGGAAAATGTTATAAAAAATGCGAAACAAAGAGTTTCGTATCATATTATCTTTGCTTAACACGACGGGAGCAGTGGCACAACTGAAATATGTCGCTCTCACGTATAAAAAAGTTGAAACAGATAAAATGAAATAACGGCATATTCTCTTCTCAAGCGGAGCATATAAGATGTATTCATATGAATTTTTCACTCAACATAAAGTATGATATAACGAACAATTCTGCAGCATTAACTCAAAAATCAGGTTTTTTGATTTATGCCGGTCTTGTAGCAAATGAGCGATATGTTCATATGTGTTGTGGTTAATTACCCTGGAAATAAGATATGTTTTAAATTTCAAATGAAAAATTTGTATAATATTATGAAATAACAACGATTTTTTGCAAAACTTACCGAAATTCACGCAGTCACAAAGTCAAATGTCAATAGTGAAAAAAAATTATAAACTAGACAAACGAGTCAGTAATGCCAACGCTTTTTTTAGTATGAAGAAGTTTACAATATACTACTATTCCAAGTGAAAACTGTAGAATGTGCTACATTCTTCATGAGTTACGGAGCCGATTTGTCATGCGGGAAAGAGTGAGCTGCTTTATTACAGGACCTTTTATTATTGAATCATGCATCATATATACCAGGGACCGAAAATAACTATTATTTTTTTTTCCAATGTTATAAAAGTCCGGGGCTAAATATTGTTATAGAAGAAAAATATTAATGCTTCTTTGATCCCAGGACCTCCAGGACAAAAATCCTGGATTTTTTCTAATTTTTTAACTTTTTGTGAAAAAGTCCAATAATAACTGAAAAATCCGGACTTTTATTTTTTTAGTCCGCTAATAATAGTTAAACTTGGCCAGATATTTTTTAAGGCCGAAATAAAAGTCCTTTCCTAATTAGAAACGAACCGCTTATCGAAATTAAACAAATTTGGTATCAAATGAAAGATGATTGAAAGAGCTATGAAAATGAAATATCTAAACAAGGGATGCCACCTTTCTATATATATTTTTTTAAATGTAAAAATATTTTGTATGCTCAAATAAAAGTCCTTTACATATAATAAACAAACGGCTTATCCAAATTCAACAAATCTGGTATCAAATGAAAGAGGATTGAAAGAGCTTTCAAAATGAAACATCTTAACAAGGGATGCCACCTTTCTATCTATTTTTTTTTATAATGTAAAAATATTTTGTATGCCCAAATAAAAGTTTTTTCCCTTTAATAAAAAAACTTCAAATACACAAACCTTAAAAAAATATTAAATCAGTACAATCATAGTCTTCACTTATTAAGAATTACATTTTCATTTTATAAGAAAAAAAAATATCAAATAACTAAAAATTTTCCCATTTTTGTAAATTAGTACATCTGACTTATATTTACGAGCATATCAAAACATGCTTCGATCTTGTTTGGTTAATGCAAGCGTTAACTCGCCCTTCGTGTAAAGTTAGAAAATATTTAACAGCTCCCGACATTGTTGTTGTACTACTCGGCAAATTTTGCTTAAGTATTTTTTTGGTGACCAATCTTTCAGGTGCGATCGTGAGTTGCATTTGTGACCCGAACAGTTCGTATGAAAAAAAGTACTTAAGCTTTTATGAAATATTCTTAAATCAAAATTAATTTTTATTAACAAATATTCGAAATATTTAAAGTGGAGTGAAAGTTTTCAAAAAAAGAAAAAAAAAACAATCAAGTGAAAAATTAATCTAATACATTAGCGCCAGAGTAAGTATTTAAATTACCGATTTATGGATGAAGATATGTAGTACATACTTATGTTGTTTATGTATGCAGCAAATTTATGAAATATGTTGTTTTTAGGTTGATTTTATGAGACCCGTATTTTTTCTTTTGGCTGAAACAAATTTTTTCGTCCATTTTTCGAAATTATCGTTTGTATATAAAAATCGATTTTTCTTGTAGTACCCGGGAACTTTTTTTTGAAATGCGCATAACTTTAGTTAAGATAGTGCTATATTCGCCAATAAAGCAGGTATTATATTATATTATTACAACAAAAACAGAAATATGAATACAAATACGCAATTTCTATGTAATTGTTAGGGCAATTTTTTAAAGTTTTGTACTTAGTTTTGTGATCATGTGGGTTGTATTCAAATTTAATTTTTAGCAAAATGGATATACCTTTATGTAAGATATATGATTTTATGTATGTACAAAGGTAGGCAGTGCCAAATCTATTCGCCAAATATTTTGCATATAGTACACGTTTCTGATATTATACTAGACCATATAAATAATAAGTAATTATGTGGAAGTGTTTCCAACATTACTTTTTAGCACTGACCAAAATAAAAATAAAGTTATTTGTTTAATAAAAAAGTATTTGAATTGAAAGAAAAGATTGATCCTTTGTAATTATTGATACATTTTCTTTGTCGTTATAAAATTAGAAATAAAACAATGGGACGAAAACGTGATTTTTATATACGCGAATATTTTGAAAATGAAGATTGATTCGCAAAATGCAAGGCATGTGGGGAAAGATTTCAGCACAATTTTATAACTAATTTAAAAAGGCATTTGCAAAGAAAGCACGCTGAATTATTTCAGGAATATAATAAACGGATAAAACAGGCAAATGAAGAAATTGATCCCAATGACAAAAAAATTAAATTTACATCCGAAATGTGTCCAAGTGAAGTTGTGAATGCATGCATTGACTTTATAACAAAAGATTCGCTACCTTTGTCATTTTTCGATTCCGATTCATTTAAGACTCTCACTAATCAAATATTTGACGGACTAAAGATGACAAAAATCACGTCCAAAAACATTATGCAGTTTGCTAGTGAAAAGCACAGCAAGCTTATATGTTCAATTAAAAATATGATTAGGGGTAAACTTCTTTGCCTCAAAATCGATACTGCTACTCGAAGTGATCGCGGGGTTCTTTGCATAAATGCCCAAGTGTTTTTGAAAGGAAAAATTGAAATAATAACGCTTTCAATCGAAGAAATAAAGGGAAGGCATACGGCAGTGAACATAAAATTGATAATCCAAAAAGTAATGCGTTCTTATGAAATTAAGAAGGATCAAATTTATGCTGTAACAAGCGATAATGGACGCAATATGGTTAAAGCGGTTGAGCTTCTGTCAGAGACAGTTATTGACGACGATGATGATGAAAGCGAAATTAACATTTCACAGGACTTTTCCAGTGATGATTTAATACCAATTATAGGTGACCACATAATATCTATTAAATGTGCAGCACACACGCTCCAACTCGCTGTCAAAGACTTTTTGGAAGATTACAGTCCGGGAATAGTAATCAACATCCGTGGTGTTGTAAAGCTTTTAAGGACTCCACTTTTACGGTATATATACGAGTAGTACATATTAAACTTACAATCGCCTGGCAACTAATTTTTTATATTGGTTTTATTTATAACTTTTAGCCAAAAGATAAAAGAGTTGAACCTTGTGAAACCACAAATTGATGTTCCAACTCGTTGGAGTTCTACTTATAACATGATGAACAGACTTTGCCAACTTAAAGATTTTTGTGCCCAATATTTAGCAGCATCGAAACAATTGAGCGTTGACGAGTGGCAATTGACAGAGAGCATCGTGGCAGTTTTAGCAATACCTTTTGCCTTAACATTAAAGCTCCAAGAAAGTCAATTGCTCTTGGGCGACTTTTATAAAGGTTGGCTGGAAATGACGCTTCAGTTGAAAAGCAAAGAATGCGTAATTAGCGAAAGGTTTTTGAGTTTCGTTGAGAAGAGGCAAAGTTCGCTTCTTGAAAACGCGACTATGTATGCAGCCCTATTTTTGGACCCCAGGTTGAGGCGTGTTCTTTCTAAAGAGAAAATGCAATCCGCTAAAATTCACCTCAAAGGACTTGTTCGTCGCATGGAGGGCTTAAAAGAGGTTACTTTTTTAAATAATTATATTACCTCACGGGTTTTTGAGTAATTTTTTGTAACTTTTTTTCAATTTAGAATCACGGCTCATCCTCTCAAGATTTTCAACACAGTGAAGATATGACATTCTTGGTTGATGAATCTTCTATGCAAAGTTCGTCATCACTCTTAAAGAATTCTTCATCCGAAGAGGATTCTCCAGAGATCCAGAGTGAAGTCAGAAAAGCCTTTTATGAAATTGAGTCCTATAAAGAAAAGCGAGTAGATGTTGACATGGATATAATCGAATACTGGAACGGTAAAAAATATTGTTTTCCATGGCTTCGAAAACTTGCCTTTGCTATTCATTCGGTGCCTTCCACGCAAGTTAGCGTTGAACGATCGTTTTCCGCCCTGAAGCTGATTCTAACGGATTTGCGTTATAACCTAACCGAACAAAATTTAGAAACTATTTGTCTTTTGAAGCTTAATAGAAATATTATTTCACACACGTGAATATTTTAAATCAATTTGTTATTGGAAATAATTAATATTATCCTCGTATAAAAGCATTTTTTATACTGTGCAAAATAAATTCATAAGCCTTAAGGTTTGTGTATTTGAAGTTTTTTTATTAAAGGGAAAAAACTTTTATTTGGGCATACAAAATATTTTTACATTATAAAAAAAAAATAGATAGAAAGGTGGCATCCCTTGTTAAGATGTTTCATTTTGAAAGCTCTTTCAATCCTCTTTCATTTGATACCAGATTTGTTGAATTTGGATAAGCCGTTTGTTTATTATATGTAAAGGACTTTTATTTGAGCATACAAAATATTTTTACATTTAAAAAAATATATATAGAAAGGTGGCATCCCTTGTTTAGATATTTCATTTTCATAGCTCTTTCAATCATCTTTCATTTGATACCAAATTTGTTTAATTTCGATAAGCGGTTCGTTTCTAATTAGGAAAGGACTTTTATTTCGGCCTTAAAAAATATCTGGCCAAGTTTAACTATTATTAGCGGACTGAAAAAATAAAAGTCCGGGTTGACCGTTTATTTTGTTTCAAATATAATAAAAGTCTAAGAATAACTTTTATCTAAGGACTTTTTTTTTTAAAGTCATAAAAGTCCCGGTCCCTGATATATACATATAATACTTATGTATATATGTATGTATGTATGTACAAGTATGAACAAGTGTAGTCAGCAAACATTACAGTACAGATATATAATATTAGAAAAGGAAACCCGAGTAAACGTTAGTCAAAAATGACACTTGAATTCAAAAGAAAATCCAGTGGCGTAGCCAAAAATTAGTTGTCAAACTCTAAATTGTTTTTATCATTTCAAAAATTTTCGTTTATTTATTTTTTATTTTAAATTATAGATAGTTCATTTGAAAAAAGCATATGATTTTAAATTATATACTATGTGCAAAAATTAGAAATTTTCATCAAAAGTGAACAAACAAATTCCAAATGAACGACATTGCGAATATTGTAAAAATAGCACTTCCGTTTTGAGTTGAGCCAACATAATGTTTTTTCTCTTTAATTGAATAATCAATGATTAAATTTTTACTCACTGAAAATGGAAGTTTATAAATTAGCATATAAATTAAACATTCACATATAAAAAAAATGCTTATCAATGCAAATCAAATCGTATTTGTTTGATTTCCAAGGAGCTACAAAATAAAATTTTAATACTTCATCAGCACACTTTATTTTGTATGAGAAAACTTCGTCAAAAAAGGGTATAAGCCCCCACAGTGAAGCAACCCTCTTCAAATTTATTTTTTGGCGCAACTGCAGATATGTCAAACTCGCTTTTATGTGTTTGTCACATGTATTCACAGATACTAATACATGTAAAACCTGCGCATGCGCACAACGTACATACATTTACAATAAAACTATCTCCCTTTGATTGCTGAATTTGTACACATTGCGCAGATAGGTTACTGCCAATATATGAGTATTATATATGTACATATATGACTTATACGTATATCTGATATAAGCGATCCTCACTGGCGAAAGACGCGGTAAGCTGGGTTCCTGAAAATATTGTAATAAATATGTTTTTAATTATATACCTACCCTGAGCTCATCAATTACATATAGTAAGTACATATGTACATTCATATGTACGATTATGTCTAATAACTTAGGAAACAAACTAAATATTTTTTATAGAAATTAAACATAAATTGTGTGAAAATTACAATTATTCACATTTTTTGCAAAAATAAAAATCACGCGACTGCAAAGTTAATTATATTATTATAATTTAGCAATTAAGTTTAACTACCATTAATGATTTTATTGTTTCCGTTTAAAATTTGTACCGTCTCGCACTTAAAATAAATGTGGAGTTTTATATTTCAAGTTTGAAATTTTCAATATCTGTGTAAGTTTTACGGAGATCGTCTCCTCTAAGATCTAACAATAATAACAAGCACTAAAGCTAAAACAATATACCAGTAACATAATAGCAAATGTAAAATTTTTTTTTGTTACCCAATAACGCTTATTTTGTTTCTTACTGCATTAAGTGTCCCAAACCAAAAGTAACAGAAATTATATAAAAAATAATGTTTCTCACTGAGCAATAGAAAAATAAAACACTTGTTCTGTTTTGTGCCCTTTTTTTCTCTCAAGTAATACGAGTTATTTTGGAACATTTTCTAAGTGAAGAGGGTTATTTTCGAACTCTGGTTTAAAATCATTCCTATGAATGTTCCTGAGTTTCTTATTGTCTAATTCCACAGCAAATTCGAATACACTAAATATGCAGACGGTAAAGAACATAACAGTGTTATTTCTACCTTGTTCAAGGGCAAAAGTCATGAACTGCTTCCTTGTCATGCACCGCTTTTTAACAATTGTCAAATTCACACGCACTTTGCTGTACATTCTTTTATTGATTTCTCTGTTGTTTCTCCTTCTTGCTATTTCGAATATACATACATGCATATGTAAACATTTATTAAGCAATTAATCCTGAGTGGACAAGGCGAAGGTGGGTTGTCATACAGGCAAAAGCTATGTACATCCCTAAGTCCTTCACTTTTTTTTTAATTTCACGTGAAAAGTTAAAAATGGAACTTTCCAAATAAAAACAAAACAACATTTTGTGGTACATTCAATGTTCCGTTCGTTATTTAAAAGATATTAATAAGTTTATTTTCAAATAGTTCCTCACTAGCCCAATGGAAACATTTGTCGCTTGCTTCAGGCATTTATGGGTTTGCATTTGTTATATTTAACTCGAGCAAATATCCGTTTTTGAATTACCACCACCTCATTACACAATGAGCCAGCAAACTTGCTTTATTGACCAAAAGTCTATATTTAAACACTCCAAACGAACAAAGGTTAATGCTAATTGCTTATATATTTATGTCGTTGATTCCGAATTCGCGGATCCAATATGGATGACTAAAATGCAATTATATTTACATTATTTTCACGCATTTTTCTCTGGTAGTCCACCTTTATGCGTGTCTGTTCAGGACCTCATGCTTCGGCTTTTTTGGCTACCGAAAAAGTTAGTTCATGGGGCGAGAGCTTAGTCAGTTGCATTTATGCTAAAGCCACCATTCGTGTTCATTGTTTAATAAAAATATATTAGAAACAGAATAGACCTTTATACTCAAGTCGAATATACGAGTATGCACGATTAAAACAAATCACATTAAACAGGCAGCATCAAGAGAGAAACTGTGTCAATTTTTATTTCTGACCTCTGGAACTTTGCTTACTTTTTAGTTTTTTTTTCGTTCACTCTTCTTTGCTTCCTCCGCTATTTCAGTGACGCGACAAATAGCATCGACTGTGGATCTTCCCTTTCCAAACCCGTACTGGGCTTCCGACAAACATTGATAGGTGTCAATGTGTTTCAATAAGCGATCGCAAATTACACGTTCCAATAATTTGCCTAACGAATCTATCATACAAAGCGGTCTGTAAGAACCTGGATCACCTGGAGGCTTGTTGGGCTTTGGAAGCAACACTAACTTCTGCTTTTTCCACCTCCTCGGGAAAACGCCATTTTGCAGGCATATATTAACGACATGTGAGAAGGCCATAGGGGACTCAGCTACTGCCGCTCTGATGGCAATGTTCGGTATACCATCGGGTCCCGGAGCCTTGCCGTTCTTTAGCCGTTCAGCTGCAGCTAGAATTTCATCCGGTATAACAGGTGGACAAATTGTCATTGTATTGTTTTTCACAGGCCTCATTTGGGGGCTATCTTTGGGAAAAAGCGTTTCGACTATTTGCTTGAGCAGAGTGGGACATGTTGGCATCTGCTTTTGGCTACTTTTAAACTTTTTCATAACAATTTTGTAGGCGCCACCCCAAGGGTACTCGTCAATCTCACTACAAAGATCTTTGAAACAAGATTTTTTGCTTGCATTTTTTAATCGTTTACGCAAGAATTTAAATTCATCTCTCAGAATATCAGAGCTATTTCTTTGGTATCTTATTCTGGCTTTGTTGCATTCAGACCGCAAGTCTGCGATTTCAGCATTCCACCAATAAACAGGGTTGCGGCTATTTTTGCGCACTTTTCTATTCATAGATGCATCACAAGCCCTAGCTAATACTTTATAAAGTTCATCGGATAGACTTTCTGCATTGTCCCGCATTTGTGTTACGCTTTTCATACCATCCAGTACCAACTTAAACATATCGAGATCAAATGAATTAGTGGACCAGGCATTTGCGTTGTTCTTCACATATCCACGAGACCTACTTCTCATGTAATCAACATCGATTATTACAGCCAAGTGATCGCTATGTGTGTAAATATCGCTTAATTGCCAGGAAACGTTTGTCATCATTGATTCACTACAGAAAGCAATATCGATAATGGAACCTCTTCCATTTTTTTCGAAAGTATTTTTGTAGCCTCTATTCAATAGAAGCAAGTCTAATGGTGCAAAGGCTTTAAGAAGAGCGCGTCCTCGCTGATTTGTCCTGCTGCTGCCCCATTCTAGAGCCCACGCGTTAAAATCTCCGGCTATTATTTTGGGAGAGCACAAAATCGCATCTTCAACCAGTCTATCCATCAGAAGTTCAAATTCTTGCTGGCTAAGACTAGGAGGTGCATAACAGCTGTATATATAAGTACCGTCAATTTTGGTCCTTACAAAGAACTCATGGCTGTAAGGCTTTTCGGTAATGCATTTTTGCCCACACACCCATATTGCTGCTTTGCCTTTGTTATCAGGAATCGAAGTTCCCTTCCCAGAGTTCTTATACTGCTCGCTCAGAATGGCAATATCAATTTTTTCTTCGATTATTGTTTGATCCAATAGCTGCTGAGCAGATCCACAGTGATTTAAATTCAGCTGCAGTATCTTCATATTTTTGATTTAGATTTTTGTACGGCGCGTTGGAAGAAGGGGCACAGTTTACTCCCAGCAATATGGTTTTTTTCCACCTGATTGCTAGTTTTACAAAGCATGCATAGTGCCGTATTGCTGCATTGTTTAGCGTTATGACCTTTTTCTCCGCACTTAAAACAGGAACCAGTGCAGTCTTCGTTTGTACAAACCTTTGCCTGATGACCAAACTCCAAACATCTGTAGCATCTTGTCAGAATACTTTTTTCTCGAATGCGACACACCGACCATCCAATCTTAAGTTTTTTGGCTGCACTGATTTTCTGAGCTACGAGCTGAGGTAAGCCAAGCAGCGCTATTTGAGTCCCTGGATATCCTTTCCTGATCGTTTTTATCCAGTTTGGCTCAAAGTTTTGGTTTAAAACTTTTGCCTCTGAGATGGCTACAACTATCTCTTCCTTAGTTGTGATCTCATCGAGATCATGTATCTCTATATAAGTCTAGATAAAGCCGTAATTTCGCCTTCGTTACCTAAGAGACTTTGAACACCTTTTTTGAAAAGTTCTGTTTTTTCTTCATGCACATGGTTGAGCTCGAGAAGTATTTCTCCTTTCTGGGTTTTACGTACTCTTTTGACCAGTTCACCCATTTTACTTAAATCAGCACTGTTTTTCACCGATTTAAGCATATCGCTATATGACATGTCACCTGTCTTCTTAATGACAATGGCATTTGGTTTAACCAGCAAAGTATTCGATTTAGCCTTAATGATCTTCTTAGCTCTTGTTTGTACTATCCATTCACCTTCAGGGTCCTTATTTGAGCTAACCAGAGCTTCCCTATAAGACAGCGGTTTTTGCCCTTTGCCATCTTTTGAGATTACCGCCATACTGGACCGTTTGGGCGGGTTCGTCTCATTTGTAATGGAGTCTTCTATGACTCTTTTTGATGTAACCTTAGTTTTTTTGAAAGGAGGCGAGGTTTGCGTGCATTTACAACTATACGACCTCTCCTTTACTTCACATACGCCTTTTGAAATCCTTAGTTCTTCATAAATTTTAACAATCTCATCAACCAAATCCCGAATCGGTTGATGAATGGAGCGCCTTGGCGGCGCCATCAAGTCGACAAGACTGCTCAATTTATTTCCTAAAAGGAGCAGCACGTTTGATTGCTCATTGCCTTCCTTTGCAAGATTCGGGCCCTGGCTAATGGCCAGCCTCACCCTATCAAGATCCGGCGGAGATGATCGGGCTCGCACTACCGACGGAGTATCGGATATTTAAAAATTTCGCTCCACCATATCTATATTCGTGGACGGTGACCTCTGCATTTTGCCACTTGCCTTATAAGGATCAGGCAAACCCGCGTTTTCCCCCATATTTCTTATTTATTGCCCTCCTAGGTGCGTTGACATCACCAAAAGGAGGCAGCTTTTAAGTACCCGTCTGCGGGAAGAGATAAAAGCTTTCTAACCGGAAGTCTTCAAGCAGAAAGCTTTTAAGCTGAGCTTTTAGAAGCCTTCAAGCTTTTCTATGCTAAAAGCTTTCAGCAGCTTTGGTGTCTGATAAATCTATCAGCTTTATTCCAATGTCAAACTCAGCTGTTTAATTGGCGCCAAAAGTGTACTTGGAGCTCTTGCCAAAGTAAACAACCGATTTGTTTTTGTATTTTTGTTTTTAATATAAAACTCTTTAAAGGAAATAAAACATACCTGCCTGGTGGTTTACCATACAAACCACTTCCTTTGGATATAGGCCAGTCTTTGGTCCTCACTCACACAATTTTCCTTTTTGTACACACTTTTTTCACCACAAACTTGAAGATTTTCACTAGCGCAAAAAATTTCACGTCCGCACTCTAGGTTTGTACATACATGGCATGATTTATTGCCTTCGTGTCGCAGCAGAATTGTCGGAAATCCGAGCAGAAGCAAATATTTAGAGCTCAATTTTGCCCAAATTTAAATACATTTTTAGCTCCACCGATAACATAACAAAATTACATTAAAACTCTCGTTTTATCAATTCCCGCTCTGTCACTATTAGTATTTTTTCTCTATCGCTGTCGAATCGTGGTGAGCTAAGACAAAATATATTGTCGTGAGCTACGACAATAAAAATAGTGAGTCGGAATGGACTGGGATAAGGCTTCTCTGTCAATACACGTTCTCTGAACCTGCCGTCATATATGTATGTCATTTAAAACTTATTCATCTTGCTAGTCGCAGAGAAATGCTAGGCATAGTATTTTTGGTCAAGTTACTGACAAGCTTGATCTCTAGCCCATCTATTCTTGGCGAAATAAAACTAAACGTTCCGTGCTGAACTTCAAGACATTTCCGGAAGGTCGACCCGCAGCCCCTGGCGCAGTGTGCCCATCAAACGCCGACACGGCTGCGAAGCCTGCACCCTTAAAGGCAAAGGTCTCACGACCTGGCTGAACTGGGGATGGGCGGCAAGCAGCCGAAAGAAGAGATAACCAAGGAATCATCGCGATGACAACTACGGGCGATGCCTTTCATTGCTGGTCGGTCGGGCTGCCGACACACGTTGAGATGCGTAGGGCTGCCAAAACGCTCAAAAACTACAAGGGAGTGCCGTTGGAAGCGTTGCCTTAGAGTGCAAGGAAGGCGTTAGAAAGAGCGAAAGCTCTACTACCCAATTACTGAAGCACAGCTGGGGTAGCGGCTAAACATAGAGTACCCCCAACAAAGAGACAGAGGTCAGTGGGTCAGTGGAGGAGCAATAACCGGCTTCTAAAAATAAGTGTGTCCGACCCGCTGGGCCTGACCCTGTTTTGCGGATGTTGCCAGGGACAGGACCCTTATCGGAGTTCTAGACCGCGGCAACGAGCACGGGTCAATCCCAAGGAACCAATGGAAGGGGGTGAAGGCGGCTCTGGCAAACGTCATCATGGATGTTCTGCTAGAGGGCTGGAGCCAATCCTGCGTCCACAGATGCCGGCTGGTTCCAGGGTCACGTTGAGGTTGTGGCATGTGATGATGCAAAGTCGGAGTCGCCTACTTGGAGACGACATAGACATCGCACTTATCCAGGAACCCTGGATTAATAACTCGGAGATCTGCGGTCTAGGTGCGGTGGGCTATAGGCTGCTTGTTGAGCATGGTAAAGGTAAAATACGAACCTGGGTATAAGAGGTAATACGCGGCATACGAGGCTGAGGGTTCCCCTCAGAATCTACTCCGCGAGCTAGCGAACGACCACGCAGAGGGTTTAGTTCTCATCGGGTGCGATGGTAATGCCCATCATGTATAGTGGGGTAGCACCGACGTCAACAGTGAGCCTGTTTTTAATTATCTCTTAACTACTAACTTGGTTATATGCAATAGGGGCACAGAGCCCACTTTTGTTGTTAAAAATCGACAGGAGGTCATAGACCTCACTTTGACAACTCTAGATCAAAAGCAACCTACCACAACCAGTACCGGTAGAGCCCAAAACCATCGGTAAACTGGAAGACATGGAGGACTTTTTTACTGCGAGCTACTCGCAGGCCCTGGCCAGAGCCTGCCCTGCCTCCAAAACGTGGGAAAAGCGCAGGCCACACTAGTGGTCCAGCGACTTATACTCGCTGCGCAAAGATTTCCGGAGGCAGTTTAACAGAGCAAAAAGGCTAAGTCATGAGTTTGAATGGCAGACTTATAAGCAGCTTCTGCGGGCCTATAAAAAAGACCTACGTGAAGCGAAAAGGTCCTCATGGAGGAATTTTTGTACTGGCATTGAAGGCGTCAACGAAACTGCCAGACTAAGAAGAGTCCTGTCGGGCACAACAAACCCGATTGGGTCATTACAGAGACAGGATGGCTCCTGGGCGGCTACAGGAAAAGAAACGGTCGTGCTGCTTCTTGACACGTACTTTCCTAGAAACTCACAATCAAGCGAAGTAGAGTGCCCCCCCTTCGGGTGCAATCGTTAATCTCCCTATATCAAGAGAAAGTATTATTTCAGCGATAAAAAGCTTTAAACCTTATAAAACAGCAGGGCCGGATGGCAGCGCAGCTTTAAACTAAATTACGTACCAACGGCATGGAGATCTGTTTCCGTGGTCTTCGTACCCAAGGCCGGAAAAGTATCACATACGAACCCGAAGGATCTCAGACCAATAAGCCTGTAACCCTCTGTTCTCAAAACTCTAGAGAGACTGATTAGTAACCACCTCTCTTTCACAATCGACAAGGGAAAAGTCAAATAACCGACATGCTTACCTAAAGTGAAGCTCCGCGGACACTGCCCTGCATTCCCTAGTCAGCTATATTGAGAGATCTCTCAGTTACGGGGAATTTCGTCTTGTAGCTTTTATTGACATTGAGGGAGCTTTTTACAACATGAATCCGGAGGCCATAACTCAGGCCTTAAGAGGACTTGAAGTAGAGTACTACATTACAACAGAAGTCGGCGCAAACCGTGTTTCGAGGCATGTGTCTCGCGGAACGACGCAGGGTGGTGTACTTTCACTCCTACTCTGGAATCTAACTGTAAATTCACTCTTGCGAGAGACGGAATGGGGTGCCGCCAGGGTTGTCGCATATGAAGAGGACATCGCCATAGCATACATGGGCAAGTTCCCGCAGACCTTGTGTGACTTGATGCAAGGAACACTCCGCGCTGTAGGGAACTGGTAAAAGTTGGTACTCTTCACTAGGAAATATAAGATACCGGAGTTAATTCCGCCGGAACTAAATGGCATTCGTTTAAACCTAAAGAAGGAAGCCAAGTTTCTTGGCGTCACACTAGACATGAAACTAAGCTGGAGAAATAATATTGTCCTGCGAACGCAGAAGGCTTGGGTGACCCTATACTCTTGCAAAAGGGCCATTGGAAAGAAATGGGGTCTAAATCCAAGCGTATGCCGTTGGATCTATACAGCGGTGGTAAGACCTTGCCTTCAGCAAAACTGCTAACCTCAATCTACTAAGTAAAGTGCAGAGAGCCAGTATGATCTGCATTAGCGGAGCTTTGCGAACAACACCTTGAATGTCTTTCTGGACCTTCTACTCCTCGACTTAGTGGGTCAACAGGTGGCGGCTCTTGTCGCGCTTCGACTAAGAAAGACATATCAATGGGAGTCTAGCCTATGTGGGCACTCAAGCATACTGAATAAGTAAAGCTTTCTTCCGGACTGCACTGATCGCTGCGTCGATACTATAGTCCCATACAGGAACTTCGCGATGTTTATTCCAGGTAGGGAGGAGTGGTTAAAAAATGTCTATAATCCACCTGGAAGTCTAGCGGTTTTTACAGATGGTTCGAAGCTGAATGGCATAGTGGTAGTAGGGGTCTTCTCGCGGGACATATCTCTGAGCTGTTCTTTTAGGCTGCCGGATCACTGTAGCGTTTTTCAAACTGAGGTTTCAGCCATTAGAGAGGCTATGGACAGGTTGCAAACCGTCTTAAAAGGCAAAAACGTTATTATATTTAGTGATAGCCAAGCGGCAATTAGAGCAGTGAGCTCAAGTGCGACAACTTCAAAGATTGTACTGGATTGCCGCCGATCTCTTTAGGAGATGGCTAAGCAGAACAGACTTAACCTCATCTGGGTTCCATGCCACAGGGACATCGAGGGTAACTGTTTAGTGGATGAACTTGCGAGGGAAGGGACAACCAAGCAGATTCTTCCTGGTAAAGAACGCATTGGTATGCCCTTTGGTACTTGCAGGCTGCTCTTAAAAGAATATGGTTATGCTCGTGCAAATGACAGGTGGGCACAGACTACGACTTGTGGGATCTCTAGGCAGACTTTGCCCAGATGGGATCGTAAACGGTCGCGTGGTCTGTACACCTTAAAACGGGATGATATACCTCAGGTCACTGAAGCCCTTACGTGGCACTGCCTCATAGGCAACCACGCGGGGTGTCTCGGAGTACCCTCGGAGAATTAAGTGTTATTGACCCACGATGCTTGGCGAGATTCGTCAAGAGCTCTAAATGGTTCAGCAATGGGGAATGATCGCTTAGCTGGTGGTATTACAACGGGCCTCCAATCATGGCCTAAGTGGGTCGCTGAAGCACCGGTGACAGCCACATATACCTACCTACACATATATATATTACTATTCGATACATACATACATACATATATATAACTATTTGATAAGCTGATGAGCATTTGTTCTGTAGCTGAACAGTTTTAGATCTCGACACTTAGGTTAGTTTAGGTTAAAGTGGCTGCTAGCGATCGCGCCACGCGGATTTAAAAAATCCCCCTACTCGAACCAACATTTGGAATCTGCGAATTTTAATAGCTTGCGAATCTCTACTTTGGCCAGATCGCTAAGGTCTCCGAAGAACTCTGATCCCAAGTGCAGGACATTCACATAGAAGGTGCCTCACAGTTTAAGGCTATTCTTCATTTCTGCAGCTTCTGTAGAAGTCGTTGAAGGGAACATCTAGTCTCTATGCGTGTCTGCCGATCAGTGTATGACCTGTTATGATTCCTAAAACTAAGGACAGGTTTTCTCTGCTCAGCATAAGAAGACCTTGTGATCGCTTGACGTCCCACTCCGGCCACTAGAGCTTGGACTTGATACAGGTGTTTCCGTTTTTCCAACGGTCCCCTGCTTCCTTAAGGGTTGAGTCCCTTAGAAAGAGCTTGCAGGTAGCGAGCGGCATACCTAAACCCTTCCAGCGTGATGAAAGCGGAGTGGATGTCCCCCTTCTTGCAAGCTCATCCGCTGTTTCGTTGCCTGGTATGTTGCTGTGCCCTGGCACCCATACCAAGTGAAAAGCAAACTGCTCCGCCATCTCGTTTAGAGATTTGCGACAGGTTGCGTTTTAGAATTACAGTTGACCGAATCAAGTGCCTTTAGTGCTGCTTGACTGTCGGAAGATATGAAGATATCTTTGAATTCAACCTCTTCTGTTCTTAGGTAGTCTACCGTCTCCTGTATAGCAGCGACGTCTGCCTGAGAGTCACTGCAATGGTCAGGAAGACGGAAAGATTTTTCTAATCCTACTTGAGCCAAAAAAACCCCGCCCCCCCCATCGGGGTCCATCGGACCCCCAGTCTCTTTCAGGAATTAGTATGTTGGACTTCTTTGTGAAGCTTTGAATGGGGGCGCAGTAATCTGTAATCACTACACTTAACAACTTCTGCCTTTCATGACCCCTCGCGTCGGTCGGGCGGGTATGGAGGGATAAAACCGTTGGGGTTATTATTATATTATTATTATTACTAGGCCTGTCAAAAAAAAAAAAAAATTGCTATTAAAGTCACTGTTTTTGCAATTTTTATTTCAATACAACTCTGAAAGGTATGTTAAGTGTGTTATTTGTTTTATTCGATCGGCTCTTTTTATTTTAAATCATTTGAGGTTTATTTTTGTTTCAAAAAATGTTAATTAAAAAAAATAAATGGCTATGAAATGCAGTGTTTTTTGCAATTCCGGGATTTAAATAGACGGATCCCGGGATATTCGGGAGTTGAAAAAGGCCCTTGCCATTATAAATGCGATGGAGAATATACCACTCGAGTAGAAAATGAGCCTGACGAGGTGCTTGAAGTGTATAAGGCAGAAAGTCGCAAATTTTAATAACAATCGAAAGGCATATAATTTATCAGAAGGCTTGGTAAAAGATAGATAGTTTTTGTAATGATAATTTTTGCAATGAGGCGATAGGGCTATGCCCTACTCAGGGCATTTAACAGTTCTCCACTGCAGATATTAAATGCAACAAATTTAGGTCCAGGTTGGAGGATAACACATTTAAGGCATTTATTTCTTTGAGATTGCATTTTGATCAATATAAAAAAAAATTATGCTTAGCTCAAAATGGAATGTGTTGGAGAGCACGAAGCTATTTCTATTCAACCTCTCCCGCCATCTATTGTTAATTTATTTTTGCTTGTCAAAAACTTATGAATTCAAAACATATGAAATAGTTTACAAATGTCATGTATTACTTCCGTTTTTTTAAAAACCCTTCTTGAACAAAGCGTGTATTGAAGAACAGATTATGGGCCCAGCGCTTGGCCATAACTTTAAGTCCCGAATAGATAAAAAACCATTTTGATACGCTTTTTGTAATAAAGACTGTGTTATCAAACTAAATATGGCTGGCAGTTCGGAAGGACTGATCCGCTAAACGCGGATAATTATGACAGCTGGAAATTGCACATGCGGGCGATTCTGATTAAAGCTGACTTCTGGAGTTACGCATCAGAACGAAGAAAGCAGTTCGTTGAAAAGGCCTGTGCTGATATAACACTAGCAATATCTCCATCGGAATTGGGTGTAATTTCCGATTGCGAAAAGGTCCCATAACATGTGAGAAAAATTAGAATATCTTTTTCAATCAAAAGGGCCGGCAAAAAAAGTCACACTTTTGAAACGCATTGCTCTCGCGCACATGAAGCAAGGCGATAACATCCGTGAACATCTAAATGAGTTTGTCTACGCAGTGAATAAGCTGAAAGAATTTAATGTCTCGGTGGGTGATGATTTACTTACCATTTTGCTTTTTTATAGTTTGCCTGATTCCTTCGAGACATTTCGTTGCGCACTGGAGACACGGGATGAACTCCCAAAGCTTGATGTTCTCGAGGGAAAATACTTGAAGAAGAGCAATCGCGAAAAGCAAAGGAAGCAGCTGTGGAACAGAACGTTATAATCGCCTAGCAAAGATCGAAAAATTTCCATTAGCCAACTGGCAATGCATACGGCAACCAAAAACAAAAAACAAATAGAACTTGTTATAAATACGGCGAATTAGGCCACATTTCGCGAAATTGTCTATCAAAACAAAACTATTAAACTTTTAAATTGCATGCACGTCGCGCTGCTGAATAAAATGTCGAAAAATCAATGTTGTTTGAATCCGCTCTTTCGATAAAGAATACTAACGAATATTGGTGTATAGATAGCGGTTGTTCCTCACACATGAGTTCAAATAAAAACAATTTTAGTAACTTTAGAAAAATATGCAAATCGCTCAGTTTGGCGAACAGCGACACGGCGAATATTACGGGCATAGGCAATGTTAAAGCCATTGTCAACGAAGTAGGAAATGAACAACCAATAAAATTCGAATACGTGCTAGACTTAACAACTAATCGTGATAAAGCAATAATAATGGAAAAATGTAAGCCAGTGCTAACGGCAACGCGTATCAGCGATTCAGGTGCAAAAACATCGTGAATTTTACTAACGATTTTTCTCGCTACAGTGAGACGTACTACAAATGTTTAAACAATTTTTAAATTCTGCCGAAACTTTTACGGGAAAGAAGCTTAAATTTCTTCAATCAGACAACGGCTTGGAATACATCAACAGTAAATTTCAAAAATAACTGGACGTTTGTGGAATTAGAAGGAGGCTGTATTTTAGTTGGTTATTCAAATGAAGCTAATGCTTTTGGACTCTGGTCACCCAAAAAGCAAACAAATTTGGTGAGTCGCGATGTTAAGTTTTTAAATGAAATGTTCTACTAGTCTAATAACGAAAAGCAACATACTGTAGAAATGTAATAAGAATTGAAAGGGGTCGGTCACGAAACGGAGTCCAAAGAGATTGCTGAAAATTCTCGCAGCGAAATCGAAATATGGCAGCGGAAGGCCGAAGCTAATGAGAGTTGGCAAAAGGTCACGACCTCGAAAGATGTATCAAAAAGTATAAGGTAAGGAAAACAGAAAAGTCGATGATGGTAAAACAAATTCAAGCTCTGACTTTGAAGTCTGTGAATATGTTAATATGGCAACGTGCGTAGACCTAGTAACATTGGATTAAGCGTTCAGCAGCGACGAGAAGGAGTACTAGCACAAATTTCGAACGATACTTTGGAAATAGTTGAGCAGCCTATCGGGCGAAAAGTTATTAGCAGTAGATTTGTTTTTCGAACGAAAGAGGGCAACAAGAAAAAGACACGTCTCGTAGTAAAAGGGTGCTCGCAACGTCCAGGGGAGGACTTCAACGGTACATATTCACCAGTTTCGCGATTGACTTCAATTCAAACGATATTAGTTTTGGCAGCGGAAATGAATCTTCAGATACATCAAATGGATGTAATCACTGCTTATCTGAATGGTGATCTTGATGAAAGCGTTTATATGCAAATACCAGAGTATCTGAAAGTTATCCTCAACAAGGTAGTCTCGGGAAAACTTTCGGACACAAATGTTTATAAAGCAGGTAAGCTTCGCACTATAGCATAAAAATGGTTGATTAATTTATCTGAAAACAAGAATCCAGTATGTATATACCGAAAATCGCTTTACGGTTTGGGGCAATCCGGTTTTCAATGGTACCAGAAATTAAGCACTAAGTGCGAGCCTTGTCTTTTTATAATGAGAAAATGAGGATGATTTATTGATTGATACAAATGATCAAGTACGTTTACGTAAAATCAAACAATCTCTTGCCGAAAGTTTTGATATGAAGGAGATAGGTCCTGTCAAAACTTGTTTGGGTATAGAATTTCGGCAAGATGTCACTAACCATAATATATTTTTATGTCACGTTGAGTATGCAGAACAAAATTTAAACCGTTTTCAAATGGAAGACTGCAAACCAGTTAAAACTCCGCTAGAATTTAACTGGAAAATTGAAAAACCCACAACATGTAAGGGAGCTGAAATGAAATTATGGTATATTTTATGAAAAACAAACGAAAAATTGTATGCAGTTGCTGACGCCGATTAGGGCGCTAATATGGTTGATAGACGCTTTTATATTGTCTGGAGCGGCAATATCGTGGGACTCACACAAACAAAGAACTGTCCCACTTTCGAGTACTGAGTCGGAGTACATAGCCCTGTGTGAAGCAACAAGATAGGCTCTCTATCTACTTAAAATGCTGATTGAAATCGGTATAAAACAAATATCGGTCATGATTCACAATGTCAGGCAAAGTGCCTAAAAATTAGTGCAGAGCAGCGCTTTTCACCCGTGTACTAAAAATATAGAGGTACGGCACCATTTCATTTATGAAAAACATAAAAACGGCGACATCGCGCTGAACTACATATGTATGTACATACATACATGCCAACTGAGGATATGCCAGCCGATGTTCTCACAAAGAGGTTACCTGCCGAAAAACACTATAGATACATCAGATACCTTGGCATGGCTAACGCAAATTAAATTTGCTGCTACATACGAAATTCTTCGAAGGGAGGTGTTGGAGAGTACGAAGCAATTTATATTCAACCTCATCCGCCATCTATTGTTCATTTATGTATATTTACATGTCAAAAACTTATGAATTCAAAACATATGAAATAGTTTACTTATTATTGCAAATGTAATTTGTTACTTCCGCTTTTTATAAACTCTTCTTAAATAAAGCGTGTATTGAAGAACAGAATGGGTGATGTATTTAATTTTTACTTGATGTATGTCTTTTTTTACTGTTCCGTTTATGTCACTTATTTTGCAAGCATCAAGAACAGCCGCAAGTTTTGGAGTGACTAAATTAGTATTTCCCCTGGCTTTCTTTAAAGGTGGCTCTTGTGCAATTTCCATGTCAGAAGCACTACCTTCACAATTTGAATTTTCCGGGTCAGACAACGAAATATCGTTTATTGGAACAGTTCTTAATAAATCCGTAACTTCTTGTGTACTTTTATTTCTCCTTTCCAACAATTTTCTTTGCCTATCTCCTGTTTGTTTTTCTGACTGTTCAAGTTCACGATCGATGCCATGCATATATCCCGGTCTTCCCTCTTTTCTTTGATTCAATAAAAATATTTTATCTTCTTCAATTTTTTGAATAGTCAATGCATTTGCATGAGCTACATATATCAAATAAGTTTTAAATTTTTTTGTTAAATACTGTCTCTATTTTCTTTTGTTATTCTGTGTTTCTAGCAGAGTTTTTTTTTTCATATTGCGCCATTCATTATAAAGTTTTTCCAATTTTTCAATGCAGTGCTTCTCTTCTCTAGTTGGAATACTTGCTTTTTGCCAAAATATTTGCACTTCTTTTATTGTTAAACGGGCACTTTCCCTAAGACTTAGCTTAACAACACGCGTATTAAAAAATAGAATTCTCAAAACTTCTTTCGCAGACGGTAATTTACTACCCATCAAGCTATTTGAATAGTTTCCAATTAAATAAATACGCTCACGTAAAACCATAGACATTTTCACTTATTTTTCCGATGTTAACACTCTTATTGACGATTTTGCACTGAAAGCTTTAGCAAAGAAATATTGTAATATTTTGCTCCAAAAGAAATATGTAAAAAAAAATTCTAGGAATCCTCGAAAAAAGTAAACTTGCGAAATAATTTCTTGGAAATTAACATCAACAAGGGACACATCAAATCTGTTAGTTGCTGGGAAATAAAATGCGCATATTAGTGATGGGAAAAGTATCGATACTTGTCGACAAGTATCGACAAGATCCGTATTCGATACGTATCGACAACAATAATAGTATCAATAAGGTATCGATAATCGTTTAGTATCGTTAAGTCACAAGAGTATCGAAATTTTTAGTATCGCTCATTAAATCCAATGCTTTGAAACATCAAAGCTACGCCAGTTTCATCAAGTATCGATACTATCACCAAGTATGGATAGTATCGACAAATATCGACAAGCTCTTCCGAAGTATCGTCATTTGTCGACAAGCAAAATTGACGATATTTCCCATCTCTAGCGCATATAAAATTAATTTTGTAATGATATTCATCTTTAGATACAACCAAAAACATATGTAAATATAAAAAAAATGTATGTAGGCCTACTAATAAATTGCTAGACGCAAATGTTGTCGCTAGGAGTATAAATAGAAAGCGGTTGAAGATAATCAAAAACTTTCTATGGCAAAATTACTTGGCGTAAATCTTTCTTCATTTCTCTCAAATGTCATTTTTATGAGTAATTGATTTTAGCTGAGTTATTCAAGGCCAAAATCAACTTTTTTGAAAAAATGCAGATTTTTCGAAACTTTGGGGGCTTTGTGGCACCACTTCCCCCTAACCGAGTTGGATAAAATTTTGCCACAATCATTTTTTTGGGAAAAGGAACCAGTCCGGGGGGTGCCGCAAGCGTATTTCTTCTAAGTGGCAGTCTAATGTACAAACATGTACTTTTTTATGCAAATTGAAGCGAAAACATATTTCCGTTTATTTGTTCACTTAAAATATGAATTTAATCAGTAAAATAAACTAATATTCTGAATATTATATTCATTGGCATAAAATAAAGACTCAAACAGAAATGTTCAACGATTTCGCTTTTTGTCTTTTGCCGGCGCCAATAACAGAAAACAATGAAAGAACAGGTGTCCTGTTATGACTTTTTTGCCGTAGGTATGTACTTGTTTGCCCGAAATTAAATTATACTCATACATATATTGGCAGTGCAGTCAGCAAACATTACAGTACAGATATATAAGATTAGAAAAAAAAAAAAAATGAGTAAACGTAAGTCAAAAAAGGCACTTGAATTCAAAAGAAAATCCAGTGGCGTAGCCAAAAATTAGTTCTCAAACTCTAAATTGTTTTTATCGTTTCAGAATTTTTCGTTTATTTATTTTTTTATTTTCAATTATAGTTGATTTGACA
Source organism: Philophylla caesio (assembly GCA_963971545.1). NCBI lineage: Eukaryota > Metazoa > Arthropoda > Insecta > Diptera > Tephritidae > Philophylla > Philophylla caesio. The sequence goes on along the minus strand of OZ020608.1, from coordinate 63,322,599 downwards.
AAAAGCATATGCTTTTAAATTATATACTATGTGCAAAAATTCATAAAAAAAATTAACAAACCAATTCCAAATGAACGATATTGCGAGTATTTTAAAAATATCACTTCCGTTTTGAGTTGAGCCAACATAATGTTTTTTCTCTTTAGTTGAATATTCAATAATTAACTTTTTACTCACTGAAAATGGAAATTTATAAATATGCATATGAATTAAACATTCACGTATTAAAAATTGCTTATCAATGCAAATCAAATCGTTTTTGTTTGATTTCCAAGGAGCTACAAAATAAAATTTTAATACTTCATCAGCACACTTTATTTTGTATGAGAAAACTTCGTCAAAAAAGGGTATAAGCCCCCACAGTGAAGCAACCCTCTTCAAATTTATTTTTTGGCGCAACTGCAGATATGTCAAACTCGCTTTTATGTGTTTGTCACATGTATTCACAGATACTAATACATGTAAAACCTGCGCATGCGCACAACGTACATACATTTACAATAAAACTATCTCCCTTTGATTGCTGAATTTGTACACATTGCGCAGATAGGTTACTGCCAATATATGAGTATTATATATGTACATATATGACTTATACGTATATCTGATATAAGCGATCTTCACTGGCGAAAGACGCGGTAAGCTGGGTTCCTGAAAATATTGTAATAAATATGTTTTTAATTATATACCTACCCTGAGCTCATCAATTACATATAGTAAGTACATATGTACATTCATATGTACGATTATGTCTAATAACTTAGGAAACAAACTAAATATTTTTTATAGAAATTAAACATAAATTGTGTGAAAATTACAAATATTCACATTTTTTGCAAAAATAAAAATCACGCGACTGCAAAGTTAATTATATTATTATAATTTAGCAATTAAGTTTAACTACCATTAATGATTTTATTGTTTCCGTTTAAAATTTGTACCGTCTCGCACTTAAAATATATGTGGAGTTTTATATTTCAAGTTTGAAATTTTCAATATCTGTGTAAGTTTTACGGAGATCGTCTCCTCTAAGATCTAACAATAACAACAAGCACTAAAGCTAAAACAATATACCAGTAACATAATAGCAAATGTAAAATTTTTTTTTGTTACCCAATAACGCTTATTTTGTTTCTTACTGCATTAAGTGTCCCAAACCAACAGCAACAGAAATTATATAAAAAAAAGATTGTTTCTCACTGAGCAATAGCACTCACCTACAAAAAAATAAAACACTTGTTCTGTTTTGTGCCCTTTTTTTCTCTCAAGTAATAAGAGTTATTTTGGAACATTTTCTAAGTGAAGAGGGTTATTTTCGAACTCTGGTTTAAAATCATTCCTATGAATGTTCCTGAGTTTCTTATTGTCTAATTCCACAGCAAAGTCGAATACACTAAATATGCAGTCGGTAAAGAACATAACAGTGTTATTTCTACCTTGTTCAAGGGCAAAAGTCATGAACTGCTTCCTTGTCATGCACCGCTTTTTAACAATTGTCAAATTCACACGCACTTTGCTGTACATTCTTTTATTGATTTCTCTGTTGTTTCTCCTTCTTGCTATTTCGAATATAAATACATGCATATGTAAACATTTATTAAGCAATTAATCCTGAGTGGACAAGGCGAAGGTGGGTTGTCATACAGGCAAAAGCTATGTACATCCCTAAGTCCTTCACTTTTTTTTTAATTCCACGTGAAAAGTTAAAAATGGAACTTTCCAAATAAAAACAAAACGACATTTTGTGGTACATTCAATGTTCCGTTCGTTATTTAAAAGATATTAATAAGTTTATTTTCAAATAGTTCCTCACTAGCCCAATGGAAAAATTTGTCGCTTGCTTCAGGCATTTATGGGTTTGCATTTGTTATATTTAACTCGAGCAAATATCCGTTTTTGAATTACCACCACCTCATTACACAATGAGCCAGCAAACTTGCTTTATTGACCAAAAGTCTATATTTGAAAACTCCAAACGAACAAAAGTTAATGCTAATTGCTTATATATTTATGTCGTTGATTCCGAATTCGCGGATCCAATATGGATGACTAAAATACAATTATATTTACATTATTTTCACGCATTTTTCTCTGGTAGTCCACCTTTATGCGTGTCTGTTCAGGACCTCATGCTTCGGCTTTTTTGGCTACCGAAAAAGTTAGTTCATGGGGCGAGAGCTTAGTCAGTTGCATTTATGCTAAAGCCACCATTCGTGTTCATTGTTTAATAAAAATATATTAGAAACAGAATAGACCTTTGTACTCAAGTCGAATATACGAGTATGCACGATTAAAGCGAATCACATTAAACAGGCAGCATCAAGAGAGAAACTGTGTCAATTTTTATTTCTGACCTCTGGAACTTTGTTTACTTTTTAGTTTTTTTTTCGTTCACTCTAAAATAATTAATAGTTCTATAAGGTTGAAAACAAAATCAAGTGAAGTATAACTCTTGCCCTACTTTGGGCTCGGTAGGCAATAGAAAAACAGAGCCCTTTCTCAGCGAACAAAAATCTCGTTCTACAAATCGCTCATAATACACGTTATTTTATGTTTCGGAGAAACATGGACGATGACGACCACTGATCAGAGAAGGCTTTAGGGGCTTTCGAGAAAACTACTCGAGCCGTTTTTGGGAAATCAAGGAAAATTCAATTACAAAGTTTTAGTTCGAGATAATTTACCCACAATTCTTGTGAAAAAATAACCATATAAATATTTTTGATCACTCATTTTACTCATCACCTATCAGGGTCACTAACAAAGTATATTTTGGAAATATAGTTTTCTTAATGAAATCATGTCGAAGCTAAATACAATGAAATTGGTTGAATAAGAAAATAGACACCACGTAAATTGTAAAAAAAAAATATATTTTTTTTTAAATACATATGTATGTAAGTATATCAACTCATGCAAAAAAATTTGGCTCCCATCCTTCGCGTTTCACTCTCTGCAAGAGTGTTCCTGAGGCCTTGTTCCCATTTTATTCTTCGAAAAATAGTTAGTGAATGTTTTATTCCTGATTTGTTTTTTCTACAATGTTTCGGAGACTTTTATAACTTTTTTTACATGTTCCCGCAAGTATTTTTCGAATTATGTTCTTTTTCCGAAAGTTCTTAGCGGTTTTATTCTAATACGAAGAAACATACATATGTTGTTTCCGTTGTAAACATTCTCTACAGTTTTGTTCTGGTTTTCGTTCCTGTGTAAACACTCCCGAAAGTGTTTTTGCAATTCTGTTTATATTTTTAACGTTCTATGGACCAAAACAGCGACATATACAATTCAATCATATCTTATCCACGGCAGTTTCTTCAAAAACACTTCGCTTCAAGGAAGTTCATACATATACTATATTATGTCTTTCTGCAAATTATTTTCCAAATAATACTTTAAGAAGTCATCATAGTTTAATATAAATACCTAATGTGTGTATAAGAGTTATTCATTATGAAATTATTCGTGAACATGTAATAATATATGTAAGTACATATGTACATACATATGTATGTACTTACATACGTCTACTTTCCTTCATGTATCGTGTGCATACATATGTATATAGTATATATTTTGCATATACATACATACGTGCCTATACATACTCATGTAGATTTGTGAACCTGCTTAAATTTGTATGTGTGCTTATTTCAAAAATATCCATAACATTTTCGTTAGCCCTATCCTATCCTCAACCCATATTATTTTAATGTTCCTCTCAGCTGTTGACCAACTCAAGAACACGATAAGTGGTTACATGCGGCAGGCGGCCTTTTGATCCTTTCCTCAACCTCTACTTCTTTACCAAGTCGTGCTACTTACAAAGCATTTGACCATCGGCATTTTCCGAACGCTTAGTTTCACTGGTTGACCGAGTCTTGGCACTGCGCGTTAAATGTGTTTTGGTCATTTGGTCGCTGAGTGTCGCGGAGTGCACCAACAGTTAGTAACAAATATATATTAGCAGTAACGGTAATGGTGGAATCGACACGCATGTGTTTCATTTAGTTTTCCACAACGTAGTGGCTGAAATTGTAGTACTAGCTAAAATAGCTGGAGTATCGATTGGCTAGAGCAACTGAATGCCCAAGACTATTTATATAGAAGTTTGTGACATGGTTCGGCTAAAAAATAGTGAATATTTACTGCATTGCTTTTGCAATGGTGATAATGAGAAAATAGAGATAAGTGATTTTAAAAAGTGAAAATATCAAAACTCTTCAAAAATTATGCAATTAGACAACCAACCCAATGCCACAAATCCTGAGCACTTCCCTTCAAATTATTCTATAGCAGAAATTCACCTCACTCCCAACGCTGATACCACTACCAATATTGTCACCACCCCGGACTCGGTTGTAATCAATGAGACCACTTCAATTACTTCAAACCTGGACTTGAAGGACACATCCAACTGTTCAGTGCGCGCAAAAAATTTCTCTTTCGCCAGTACCTATCGACCACCGACACATACCAACGCCTATAATAACCGTTTCAGCAGCTCTCAGCTAATCAATAGGCGTCCATATAAGCCCATTCCGGTCTTTACAGTCCTCAACAACGACGAGCTGTCCAGCCAGTTTGACTGCGGTAAGCCAAACGCAATTGTGCGCCCGGTTCGTCGTTTCGAGCAGCCGGAATTGGCGCGACCTAAACGTCAGCATGCTACCGACGATGAAGAATCGCCGTTGCCCTTACAGCAAGTACAACGTCAAAATAATCATCCCTCTTCCTATACAACCGCAAAGAAAATGACCGAATCGTGTTCGGGAAGGTCAAATGACGAAGAAGTTGAGCAGTTGAGAAATGAATTGAGTCGGAAGCTACGTGGTTTGAATTATGCAACACATCAAGATATACTGACCAAGTCCACGCATTCTTCAAATGTAGGATACTACTTTCCATAAATACATACATATGTATCTAAATGCAAACATATGTATACATATGTATGTACATATATTAATTGAATAATTGAATGTTGAGAAATGTATGTTTATATACTCGTAATGGTTTTTATTTTACAAGTAAGTTAATTTTGACAAATCATGGCAACTTAATTTATTTTTATTTGTTTTCAATTAATACAATTAAAACCTTAGCAAACACCATTTTGTTTCTGTGCATGAGTAACATCATAAATCCAAAATAATAAAAAAAATCGAGTTGCCTATTTTATGTTGTATTAAAAGTGCATAGCTATGTATACCGACTAGGGATATAACATAAAATGTGAGAAGGTCTGACGGATTATAAAAACGGTGCTGTAAAGATGATGAAAAGGAAAAAGTACATGTTAATGTATAGATTGGGAATCTGTATGCGGGCGTTATAGCATCAGCTCAGATTTTGAGCAAAAAGGTTTAAGTAAAAAATCGCAACAGTGATGAAAGAAAAGGTTTAAGCATGAACTTTCCGCTTAAATCTTCTAGTATGCAGTTTGCAGCTAATTAAATTTTAGAGCGACAATGTGCTGTTTCAAGTTGCAAAAAACGACAGCTGACATTTGAAGTGTTGTGCGTTTCTTCCATATAAATTGTAATACAACCGTTAAAATGCAGCAAAAGAAAATGTTCAAAACTCAGCGGTGTTTACACATTATTATACAAAAAAAAATTCTTCATATCTTAAAAAAAAATGTTGTGTAACTACACGTTTATTTAATTTGTTAAACTTGTGTTTATTTAGTTATTAATAGAGTTAACTATAATATAATTGAAAAAAAAGAAATATTTATAAATTTATTAAATTATATGTATATACATATACATATATATGTATATATCAATACTTGTATGAACATTCAAATAACGGACAATTACTTTTCTTAATTTTAAGCCAGGCATTGTGGCTATACTTTAAATTAAAATAAAAGTTTAACCTTATTAATAAAAGTTGCATACAAATCAAATGCATTAGTTTAGTATATGCACAGACAAATGTGCATTAGGGTGCGCCTTATCAAGGTCATCAGCAAATTTTAAAGCGTTAATCCCCCAGATGAGTCGTAAAATTGTGTACCAATTTTTGGTTTTTTTTTGTCCTTAGCGCAACATTAAAATTGATAATATACTTGCTTTATTATAATCACCACTACGATTATGGCCGGGCTGAACATAGCCAGTTAGCTGTTTCTCTTTTTCGCTAATAAGCGCAATTTGGAAACACTAGGTTTATCCGAGTCCTTTACCGCATGACCTCTCCAACTCAGAGGTCTTCCTTTACTTCTACCACCACCGGCAGGTATCGCGCAGCCATCGATAGTCTCAATAGTGTAAGTGATTTTTTTTTTAATTTCCAGTGCATTAAATGGGCAAATGAAAATTATGTATGTACTTGCTTGCACTTTAACTTTTTTTGATTCTTTACTGTTTATTTTACTTAAATTCGACAATTCTCTAATGAACAAAACAAATATTCGGAAGGCAAAATGTTCATATGTTTAAATTATCAGTTTAAATTATCGGCTGTTAACTACATTACTCTTACTTGATTGACGTACGGCCTTAATATTGCTTATAGTTTAATTACCCTTGACGTATGCTTAACTTTATTTACTCAAGCAGTCAAATGAGCTTAAGAAAACACTTAAAAATCATAAAAATCAAGATCTGGTAAGCCTGTTTCTCTCACCGTTCTCAATTTACGTAAGGCAGAATCTTAAAAATCCAAAATCTACAGACTTTTCTTACGGTAAGTTAACTGTTGACTAATCGCGTGCACGGCTTTCCATATACATACATAACAGGTTGGCCAAACCTTAAATTAAGTTAATTTAAGTTAAGTTAAGTGTTGACTAACTGAGCCTCTTAAAACAAAAATCAGCAGTTCTCTAAGTTTATAAATTAACGTTATGGCTAGAGTAATCGTTTGTACATATTTTCCACTTAGCGGGTAGGTCTTAAGTGCCTTAAGTTAAGTATACGTCTAGAGTAATTAGACTATTAACTCGTCTTTAACAAACCGGCTCTTGGACAATTTGTTTATTGCTACAATTACGGCTCTGTTTAAACATCGCTTAATCAAAATCAGTAACATGTGTACATACATACATATGTACATTGTATCTATACATATGTAGTTCGGCTGAAGAACAAACCTATTGTGTTGGTTTCCATTCTCATATCCCTTAATGCTATCATACTCCAGGGTCGCTTATACATAAATACTCCAGAGTCCTTTTAGACCAGCACAACTAGAGTGAAGAAAACTCGGTTAAGGTTTTCTGCGTTTTTGTCGTTTATCTTTTATCGCAGCTATCGATTCGATAGTATCGATGGTCAAATAATGAGGAGAGTGCTAGACAATTTGGTACCAGTAAGCCGGAACACACAACATGACCGAGGCAGTGCAGCCGCTTGATCTTTATCATCGGTCTATCGACTGCATTTTTGTCATCGACCATGCTTAGGTTTGTTATAAGAACAGACACGAAAAGTGTGTGGATTTTTGGGTTTCCCACCAACTTGAGATAACGAGCTGAAATTTTACGTATTTCTGTTAATCTTTAAGGACTCATCTGGGCGCGAATGCTTAAAATTTCGCCTGTGCCTTGATAAAGGCTTTTTCAATGCACAAACATACTGGTAGATATTCAAATATTTGTATGTATACATAACATATGTATGTATATCTCTGTATACACCAACTTTGAAGTAGGAAACATTTCTGAAAGCATTTCTTCTAATATGTATAACGCTTAACGGCGAATTATTATGACGCAATCTTCATTTTCACAAAATTTACCTGCACCCCTAGGCAAGTCAACAAGACAACGTTATCAGTCGTCCACGCTTTGTCACAACTGTACCCACTGGTGTATTTTTGCCGCCACCTAAAAAGCCACCCATACCATGGTTTCTTAAACCACACACTTATGCATATTCCTCACACCCGGTGGTGTTAGAAAACAGCTGTGACGTAGAATCGGTGTCTGGTAAGGAGAAACTTCGAAACAGCTTTGCGCAAACAACAAAATCTTCTGGAAATAAGGTATTCTTAGCAAATTCTAAAGTATATGGAAATCCGGCGGCGACAGCGATTGCAAGCGCTCCAACACCAAATGGCTCGCGAAACGGTCAATTTTTCACATCGCCTCGATACCCTCTAACGGGCGGCGAATACCTTTCGAAACAACAATTTCAGACACAAATTCACCAGCGCCGCGGAAAAAGGTAATAATCGATCCTCAAGCCAGAAATTTGTAATGACTTTTTTGTATGAAAATGATTCATTTTTCTACGGCCATAAACTAATGACAAAAATGTGTCCATTTACGCGATTGAATCATTGAGGCGCCCAAAAAGCGTGATGTAACTAAAACTACTGTTAAACATATGTATGTACATAGGTGGTGACATTTACCATCATGATCACTTGAGTTTTTTTTTTCCTACTTTGTCGTTAGTTTTATATTTTATCACTATATTTTTATTACCAGTGTAGATAAACCAGTATGTCTTGTTTTGCTTTATTCTCTTGACTTGGGCTGGAGAGTACGCACTTTGTAAAATTGAGAGCACCATTGCTGTTGAACATTATTGTCACTTTTGTGAGGAAAAGCAACCACATAGAACTTAGGCACTAAAGTTGTGTCACGACGATAGATTAAGTAAAATATAGAAATTTTTGATACAAATTTTGAAAGACGCAACTAATAAAAACCTTTCATATAAAGAAGGTTACAGCGACATAGTTGCCGATTAGGGACAAAGCCAACTGTATACTGACATGATGTGATTGGTAGACGATATCATGAGCCAAAATTCCTTTTACATGGCTTCAGAAAAAGAGGCAGAAATTTGTCGTGAAACTCGAGAGGGATCGTTTAGTTTTATTTCACCAAGAAGACATGGGCTAGAAATGAAGCCTGTCAGTAACTTGACCAAAAATACTATGATTAGCATTTCTCTACGACTAGCAAGTGTAGGAAGATTAATGAGTTTTAAACGACTTATATATGGCGGCAGGTTTAACTGAGAATCCCAACGAAAATTTCTTAAAGCAAAAAGCAGAAATTGTTTTTGACTCTATCTAGTCGGAATGAACTTGATAGCGCGGGTTCCAAACAACAGATCCATATTCCAGTTTTGGCCTAACGTTGTGAGAAGAGCCTTCGTAACGTAAGGGTCATTGAACTCTTTTGGCCATCGTTTTACAAATGCAAAAACCTTTGGCTTTGTTAACTGTAACATTTATGTGAAGATTGAAATTGAATTTTGGGTCCATTGTAATTCCAAGATCAACAAAGTTAAACACTCGTTCGAGGTTATAGTTACATATGTTATAAGAAGCTGTCACAATTTGTATTAAAAAGGAAATCACATCTTTTGATTTCATATTAAAAATTGTTTGAAATGGCTCCCGATGCAGGGCAAAGTACACTGAAACTCCAATTTTCTGGCATAAATCTTCAGACCAAATTGTGCTGGCTTTGAACAGGTAATCCGGTATAACGTTTGCTTCGGGCACTTTGCTCTACTTAGGCTGCCTTATTGTTCTCACCTCGCCTTAGTCGAGTGGATAGATTTGGCGATTAGCCTTAAAAAATTTTCTGGGCTCCTATTCAAAAGCGTCACCAGAGCTTATATTCAAAAGCGTTGAGAAGTGTTCCCTCCATACCTCAAATGTGCTCTGAATATTTGTTACCAGATTTCTCTGACGCCACGTCCATAATTAAAGAAAATTAAGAAATAAAATTTCGAGTGTCCATCGAAAGTCTTGCCGCTAAGTTCGGGGTTCAAATCTCAGTCAGGGCACGTAAAATCTTAATCATAGAAAAGTTTTTTTTCTAATGACGGTCACCCCTCGACAGGCAATGGCAAACCTGGGGGGTATTTCTGCCATGAAAAAATTTCTCATAAAATACATCTGCCGTTTGGAGTCGGCACAAAACTGTAGGTCCCTCCATTTATGAAAGAATATAAAGACGCACACTACAAATGGTTGGAAAAGCTCGGCCAAACACTGAGCTATATAGTGTAAGCGCCAAATTATTATTATTATTAGTTAATTGGAAGTGTGTCTGAACAAACAATAAAAGTAAGTTGAATTGAAATAAACTGCGAACGTTCATTAAATCAAGTAGCACATTGTTTCCACACAAAATACGCGAATATAGTTTTCTAATGCACTGTGGTTCCGCTTGTATGTAGGCGCGGCCATAAATACTTTTATAGGTCGTAGAGTGCTGAAATTTTCTACAAGGCTCTTAAAATGTATTTTAAAAACATGGTTAAACCCTGAACATGATTTGTTAATAAACACCTCCCACTTGCATCCTCCAAGCACCACCAAAAAACAAATTGAATAAAAAAGCAAACGAGAAAATAACAATTTAATATATTAAAATTTTAACAGCCATTATTTATAAAACAAAATATTATAATGTCTCCTCTAGTAAGCCATATACAGAATCAAGTAATGTTGACTTATCCTTTTTTCCAAGCTTTCTTTGTCCAGTTATAAATTGGTCCGAACGCAAAAGAAGTAAATTAAATACGGCAGTATCAAGGGCATATTCATTAAATTTAAGTACATTAATTTTGTACCCTGAAGCGATAGTTTGAAGTAAAGTGGCACAGCGATGGATTAAATTTTTATTTATTCCGGTAATTTCTGAAGCCAATTCAGATATGAATGTAATATAAGATTAATTTAATGTTAATTGAAAACTGTACACAAACAGGAAAGACGTAAACAAAGACACATCACAATCAGCAGGCGACATAGAGGCTTCGCAGGGCAAATCTGCCCTTGAAAAACTTAAGACAGCGTTAATAAATTAACGATTACAAGTACATCCGCAAATTTCCGCAGCTAATCTTAGCGGACTTATTACCTTAAAAGTTAGACACAACATAAATGCAAAAAAATTACAAAGCAATTATTTGTTATTTATTTAAGAATATATCATAAATACCTTGAACTTCAAAATCCATTTTAAATAAATATAATATGTCACCTTGTACCATTGCCAGATCACTTTGAAGTGCGCAAATAAGAAGACTGGACATTTGAGAGACAAATTGTTTACTTTTTGTGGAAATATTTTCTGTTCGTTTGTTTTGATTTTTGGCCTTTGGCGGAACCACTGCGTAATGTTAGCAAAGATAACTTTACCAAATTTGTACACGAAATTCAGCGGTTTTTTGTTTACTTTTTTGACAGCAGTTGAAAGAAAATGCGTATATTTTCACATGCAAAGTTTACAATAGTTATTTAAATACAAAAAATTATTAAACGAGTTCCATTGTGGAAAATTGTATTAAAAGAGCAAGCGCGAATCCCGAAATAGACGTTTTCAACCCGTAAAGCCTTTTAACTGTTTCCTCTAAATTATTGAATGTGTGTATCTGGTGCTTTCCCTTCTCGTTGCTCTGGGTTCAATTATGCTTAGATATGGCTTCCGTTGTACATAGTTTTTCTGGTCTAACCAAACCTCTAAAATAAAGAGAATAACAGAAACGAAATATCGTTCTACTTTTTATAATAATTCAACAAATTAGCAAACATTTTTGCTTATTTACTTTTTTTCCAGGTGTTCGCTGTTGAAGTTTTATGTAGTATTATAATACATACTAATAATATAATAATATAATTATAATAATAATAATGCGTTTTCCGGGTCTTCTAATTTAGCCTCTATTTTAACCCCTCACTCTCAGAGTCGATCTAACTTTTGCTAACCTGAATTTGTTTCACTGTGTTATAGTTGAATGAACCTTGGCACTTTATACTTGTGTTAAATACAAAACATTCAATTCGAATAAACAACACTTCCTTGTATGTATCTATTCACTAAGATGACTACGAAAGTCGTATCCTTAACTGGATGCCCAAGGCTGCACTGCATCATCCTCACAAAAACTATGATCAGACAAGCCTAAAAAATCATCAATATGCACATTTTCTTTAGGGGTTTTTGGAAAAATTTGCGTAATGTCTTCCCGCTCCTCCATCATATTCACCTCATACCAACTCCGTTTAGAGGATGGTCTTGACCTGTTCAAAAATAGATTTACATTTTTGCACCATAGCCATTAATAAACACTTCTTACATTTTTAATTACTTCAGTGAAAAATATATACTTATTTTTTAGTTCCATTGTATGTTTTTGTTCGCTTTAATTATTATTTTCACTTCCCCCGATAAAGGAAATCGTTCGTAGTTTTTTTTCACGAATAATTGTCAAAATTACGTTTCACTCGGAATCCGTGATAGCAATATCCCGAATTTCGAAATTTCGTAAGAATTTCGTGATCACGTCGGAATTGATAATAGCGACGTGACAACGTCAGGAGCTCCGACGGAATTCATGACAGGCCTGAAAAATTGCCAAATTAACCGATATTTTGTTGAAATTTTAAATTCGCATTATAGTGAACTAAAATTTAATTGGCAATAAAATTGCAATTTCGAAAGTTCTAAAAAACGATAGAGTTCTCCTGAAACTTTGTTGTGTTTTTAATTCAGTACAAGGTTTTCGAAAACCGTTTTCCGTTACATGATTTACAATATAAATAGGCATTCATTTGATATATCTTTTATTTTGATCGGTTGACGAATTCTCTAGACTTTAAATATTTTCACGATCGATCTTTTTTTCTTTTTAAAATAAAAGTTATACAGTGATATCTCAAAACCTACACGAAGGAAATCTAAATGTCATATATTTATTCATTATGAGTTCCTAAGTTAGAAAATAATGTCAGCTGATCTGCTCTCTTTTGTCCAGATCTATTATTGCCCATGTATGTATGTTACGTGTGCAGGTTAAAACTTTTAAATTAAAATCTTCCAGAGGAAAACTTATCCCCTAAAAAGGCATTCATACACGTTTTACTGGTTTGAATTATTACTTTATTTCCAACTGAGAATCAATTTGTAATAAACCTAAATTTATATATTTTTGAGTTATATATTTTGAGTTTTGAGCAAATTGATTTGACTTTATTAAATTATTCAGCCTATCCATTGGCAGTAATTATCAAACCCTCTTAATTCCCAAAACCACCTTTAGGAAAATGCTGGTAATGTAAGGTGGATGGTTTCGGACGCCTACTTTACGCCGACCTCCTATAACCACGGTATTTTATTCAAAATACGACGAGCTCGATATTGGTGTAAGGTATAATAAATACATATATGTATACATACATACTACATACATACATACCTGTATAAGTAGGTACAATTTTAAGATCTGACACTAAAAATATTTTATTGACATTTAACACAAACTATCGATAACAATTTACTTTTTTTCACAGAGATACAACACCGCCGCCATACCGCAACGTAATGTACGACCGACGTGTGATTCGTGGATCCGTATTTGGTACTCAACAGCTTTTGGTAATGCATAGTCGTACTCAATTTCGTGTTTGTACTTGTTGCTTTGAATTTCACTAATGTTTACTTAACACAAACAGATTTAACTTATATTCAAGCACGACAGCAAATTATTGTCAAAACTTTCTCTTATTCGTACATTCATGCATACATATGTATGTATTTATTTACGACTTGTATATATGGCCTACCTAAAAGGCTAAATCTTATTCCAAAATTTGTCTTTAATGAAAGTAAATTGCCGGCGTGCTTGAGTATTAGGCAGAATAGCATGTTATATTCAAACAAATTTCACAGAAAAATCCAGCAGATATGTCAACTACGCAAGTTGTTTTCAAACGTAAACTTAGCTTCGATGAATAATTCTGCGTCAACCTAAGTATAAGAACTGCTTTTATGGGATAACAATATAATAATACATACACAGGCTGAGGCTCGTTCCTGAGATTACAGAGGAGTACTGTGTAATATAACGTACTGGTACACACATTGTCGTAAATATCACATAAGTGTCTATGCAATATATGTATTACGGTGTTTCCAGGGACGTCGCAACGAAAATTTTCTTGGGGGGGCTAACGCACATATGGAAATAGTTGGAATATATATATATGTACATTTCCAATATAATATATATTTCACATCCATTAATGTTCGTTAATTTTCGAAGGTCAGCACCATATAAGAGTGAAAAATAACCAGACCTTGCTAACTATAGCTCTGAACAAAAACTAACCTCTAAATATTGCCAAAGGTTGCTTACCGATGCAACTGTTCAGAGACTTTATTGGAAGATATGTCAGAATATTACTTTATTATTGTCTAGACTCTAAAGTAGGTAGAATAGTAATTACACTAATAATAAAAATGTCAAAAAGTGCAGTTGGCGTTCTTGAATATTTTTATTTATTTATTTTATTTATTGATTGTTTACAGTCTTGCGACTTTAAAATGTACAATTTTCAAAGTTATAATAAATTTTCCATTAAAGCGTAAGTACGAGTACGTGTTAGATATATTTTTACAAATCAAATATAAAATTGCTTAAAAATAATTGCGTAGTTGGGTAGTTTCCAGTCTACCATTATGTGCCACGGGCGGAAAGGCCGTTACTTGGTTTCTAATGGTCGGAAAGCACGAGTTTCTGATCCATATTCCCCTTCTTACTTTTCATACGAACAGTTTGTCATGGTCGGAAAGGCCGTGTTTCCGATCCATGGTCATGTCGCCTTTCTTTGGTGCTAGGACGGATGGAAAGACCAAGTTTCCATTCCGCGCCCTTACCGGATAGCCAATGTTTTGCAATGGTCATAATACAAAGTTATAATATATTTTCCATTAAAGTGTAAGTACATGTTAGATATATTTATACTAATCATATATAAAATTACTTAAAAATAATTGTGTAGTTGGGTAGCTGGAAAGTCCTAGTTTCCAGTCTACCATTACTACTAAAGTTAGTGCAGTTTTTTATGTGCGACGGTAATTCATTAAAACACTTTAACCCTTTATAGAAAATGTTTTTTTTATTCACTTCGGTTCTATAGAAGGGTAGCCTAAAGCTGTTGTTCTCTCTTCGTAGGTATGAGTGGGTGTCGTTAATGTATCGAAGATTGTCACTCAAATAATCCGGAAGTCTGCCTTCTTTTATGTTAAACACAAATTTCATAGCATGATAAAAAACTTGCTGCTTCACACTCAGCCAATGCATATCAGCAATCATATCCCGCGTGGGTGTATCATTAGGCTTATTTAGTATAAAGCGCATAGCTCGGTTTTGCAGTTTTTGCAGTTTATCTACTTGGGTATCGCTAACTATGAAGAATATATAACCTGAAAACAAGCGGCACGTAAGTCCTACACTTTGTTATGACTCGATTCATTTTAACGCAGTAGTGTGGAATTAGATATTAGATGTATGTACATATATTAGAGCTATTTCCGCTGTCAATTTACATTTATAGACTGCGTTTCAGTCTAATGTCGATTCACGACATAACATTATACTCGATATCTGATTGTTATAATATATTATTAATTAGTTATTTATGATATTACTGTCTAAGGACGCTCCTACCAGGGGCGGATACAGAAAATAATTGGGGGTCCCAAAAAAATATTTTTTTAGACAAATCATGTTAAATTAACTGTTACATACATTTAAATTTTTTTTGCTTGTAAGGTTCTGATATTCCGGGGGCGGTTTGGACCCCAATACAGGTTCAGTTAACGTCACTCACATTCGCGGAAATCGTCGATATATGTACAAACAATCGATACCAACCAATTATCGATTTTGAAATGGAATCTTTAGCTTTGTTTACATATCTAAATATCAAGACTTTCCACATTGCAATCGTTTCGTAATTGAAAATGACTCGTGTATAAAAACCGTTGTTGGATCAATTAAATTTAATTGCGGTTGCGGCGTGCCTGGGTGTTTCGACAAGTGGATTACGTGTTTCGCTATTAAATTACGAATTCCGAATCACCCCGTTTACACGACACATTCATGATTCGTTTGGCATTTCAACGTTTGAATCCATTCTCTCGTTTGTTTAATTTTTGTTTAGTTTTGATAGTTGTATGTGTTATGACAGCTAAAATTTCCGATTAAAATAAGAGACCGCATCGATTTTTTCGTGATTCGCATAGTGATTTAGATTTGATCAACTGCAAATGAGGTTATACGCTCAGAAAATTTTTTATGGGGAATCATATTGTTTCGCTTCGTGTTTGGTGTGCCAATTACGAATGAGAGAGCGAACTACGAATTTGGAGAGCGAATTATGTGTCGTGAAAACATAGTATTCATATGTTTGTAGTTCAAAATATCTGCTTCTAACTTCGCCTTTATCTTGACTTAAACTATTTGGTATTGGTTTCTTGTGACGCTTGTGAAATGCGTGAATAATGTAATTTTTGATATTTGTTTCGTAAATGTCAACTTCTCATGGACACTCGTATGTAATTTTTTACTTACAAATTGATAAGTGTCATTAAATATTTCCAAGAATCGTCCATAGCAAAATAGTTACGTTAATGCTACCAATGTGGTAATATTAGGGTTTTAAATCATATTTCATTGCCTCTCTGTCACTTATATGTATTAATATGCAGCATCCAAATTCTAACACCAACACCAAAGGATTCCCTTGCGGTTGAAGCTCCATGCTAAGTTTTCTTCATAAAAATATTTTAAAGTATGAAAGCAAAATTCCAGTCGAAGCTTCTTACTTTACCGATGGGTCCTTCAAAAAGGGGCATCAACTTATGCGGTAGTAGAATAACAATCTAATGGATCATCATATATAAAACTATAATGGCCAAAATATAATGAAAATACTGAGAAAAACGTTGATCATTTTAATAATACTCTGTATGAATTGTTTGAGGACCTTGTACCTAAACTCAAATGTTCTTATTCAGAGCCAACACAATTGTGGTTTACGAGGGAACTGAAATGTTTGAAAAATATAAGGTCTCGTATCTTTAAACTGTATAAAAAACTGGCTTGCATTCGCACTATTTAAAATATTCAATTCTTCACCATAGATATTTTAAGTTGGACAAAAATGTTATAAATCATATATACGCAAAATGAAAAATTATATTAGGTATTTCTGATACCAAATCATTTTATGGTTTTGTAAACTCTAAGCCAAAGCTACAAAAGTTTCCGTCCGCAATGAAATTTGAAAATATCACTTCTAACAATTTAGAACAGATTGCTTATTTATTTGCACTATTTTTTAAGTATAATTATGCCATTAACTCCAATATGAACTTTACCACATATCCGTATCAAGTAAGTTCGAATAACTGAATAAATTTACCTATGTACAATAACCCCAGAGGAGGTATACCTTTATCTGAAAACTTTAAAAAGCTCATCCAAGCCTGGTGCTGACATGATTCCGACATGCATTCTTATAAATTGTGCGGAAAACCTCTACCTACCTTTATCAAAGTTATTTAATTTGTCATTGAAACCGCGAATTTTTCCTTCCGCATGGAAACAATCTTTTATAATCCCTCTTCATAAAAGCGGAAAAGGGGTCAAATGAAAATTATCGTGGCATAGCCAAGATTTCCGCTATTCCAAAATTATTTGAAGCTATCGTCACTAGTTAGTCAACTTTTTTAATGTCTTCATCAATTACTAATTCTCAACTCCTGTGTCAAAGTCGTTCCGTCAAAATAACTCCACTGATGTCATATATACCGATTTCAGTAAAGCCTTCGATAAAGTTTGCCACCCTCTACTTATTCAAAAGCTTGATCTAATTGGTTTTCAACCTTGTATACTTCGTTGGATATCTTCCTACCTGCATTGCAGAACGCAAAGAGTCATTTATAAAAATGGTGCATCGGATGTCATTGACCACGGCCCAATTCTGTTCCTGCTATTTATTAATGATAAATGATAATACTGTATTAAAATTTTCAAAAATTCTAATGTATGCTGATGACATAAAAATTTTTAGATCATACAACTCTGTTAATGAGAGATCCTTGCTGCAGGATGATTTAGACAGCATAGTTTTGTGGTGTAACGTAAATTTCATGCCTTTAAATCTTAAAAAATGTAAATATATGTGCTTCTCTCGGAGAGCGACACTGCCGGCTTCTTTTGATTACAGTATTTGTGGCCATATTCTTGACCAAGTACATAATTTTGTCGATCTGGGTGTCACATTGGATCCCAAACTAAATTTTAACGTACATATTAACATTACAGTCTTACTTTTGTGAAAATATGGTCGAGAGAATTTAGCGAACCTTACATAACGAAAGCTCTTTTTACTACTTTAGTTAGACCGATACTGGAATATGGTTCTATAATATGGAATCCGCATTATCAGGTGCATTCTGACCTTCTTGAATCGATTCAAAAACAATTTTTACTGTTTGCCTTAAGACACTTAAGAATTTTGATTCGTTGGTTTAAACTTGTTTTCTGCTTCACTAGGCATTTTGAAGGCATACTTTTTCATTTGCAATGTGCCGTCAAGTAAGAAAGTTCGCGTCTTTCGCGACACTCACTGTTGTCGTTTTTACTAATTCAAGGCTTTTTTTTATAGAGAGGACGCTAAGAAATACGACGTTGCCGTGAAAGCTGAGCTCAGTTTTATTAAGGGCAATTTAATATCAAATAAATGGCTGGAGTCCCTAAAAAAAGATATCCCAAATAAGTAGTGTCAGAAAGTTTTAACTCATTTTAAGTAAAATCTTGATTTTTTGACTGCGAGTTCACCTACTTAAATTAGTTGAAGTCAGTTGCTACAAGTTAAAATATAGCTGAATGCTATTTTCAAGCAACTTATCAGGACTGATGTTAAGTCTGATCGCTTTCATAATCATATCTTATATCAATCAATATTGCACAGTTGTGGTCCGTAATCCTTTCTTGATATGTATTATTTGAATCAATTTTGATTTTGAAAGCAATAAGATTTAGCAAAGCCCTAACTGATCAGATAATTATATGTACAAACTTATGTGCTATTGCTTTATTTTAATAATGTAAATTATTGTATGCACATACATAAATATGTATAAATATATATTTCAAACTTTTGTAGAATGAAATTTACATTTATTAAATTTTCATAACATGTGTCAAATTAAGTAATAGGAATAAATTTGCACAAATCCCTTTAAAAACAACCGTGAACTTAAAATTGGTTGCATGTCATTTTGTTTTGATCTCACTATTCGTTCAATTTAAAAACCAAAAATTGTATTTCTATAATTGCGCAGAAATCGCGACGGCGTGTAAAACTCCCCCAGTATGATAACCCTATGGTGAAGAAGTCGTTTGCTGTGCCTTGGTCCCACGATATTTTTCTGGACTGCACTCCTGATGCTTCTTTAGCAACGTTCTCCAAATGGGCCTTTAAATTTAGTTGGGAGCCAATCATCACTCCCAAATATTTGATAGCGGGCTTGGTCCCTACGTGATTATTCAGAGACTTCACGGTCTTTTGCTGCTTATCTAAACCCCTTCAGTCTTGTGATCGGCCTGCCTTAAGTGCATTGATTTGAGCCATATTTTGATCATTATTGCGGGATTTTCTAAAACCGAATTGTTCTGATATATACTTATGTATAATCTTTTCAAGAATTTTCCCAAGCATGTATGAACATTCATAACTGGTTAAGGATAGTTTTGTGCAAATATACATATAAAAATAATACTAATATTACATATCATATACATACATATGTATGTGCGTATATGACCAAGTATGTATGTACGATTTTCCAACAAATACTGGACAGCTGCAGTGGCAAGCAAGCTTAAAATACTGGCCGTTGTTTTCAACCAAATAAATAATCATGTATGTACATATGTACAGTATGCGAAATTCGTATTAGTACACCTTCTCATAAAAACAAGCATCAATAATTTGTTCAAATGTATTTAAAAAAAATCCGTTAAAATTTATTTATTTCGCAAAAAAATTTAGAATAGTAAGGTTAAATAACAAAAACTTAGAAAACAATGCATTGCACATAACAAAATAAGCAAATTAACTCCATTTATTAGAGGCAAAATTCATATTAGTACACATATATTTATAGTATTGTTTTCTTCTTTTTCTTGTCCGACAGGGTGAATTGTTGATATTTGTTGGAACGATTTTCCGTCATCCCTTGTCAAGTTTGGTTTAGAGACAAACCGGTTTCGGCGTTGTGCCATCTTCAGTGTAATAATTGTAAATGTTAACAAATGTTAAGTGTCCTGAGTATAGGTACCTAAAGTCTCGCGCGGTTAGAGTCCAAAAGGGTATATTTTATCTCGAATCTGCCTTTGCGGTAAGAACAGGTAGATAGTCAGTAATTTTTGTCCGTTTTAGTATTGCAGGTTTGTTTTGTATGTTGGTGTCTGCCATTTTACCTATGGCTTTGTTTTGTTTTTTGTAAACAAGCCTTCATAGTGAAAATATCGCATCAGATTGCTGTTTATTTGTTCGTTTATTATCCTCCCATGAAAGGTTTTTTGTTTATATATTTCCATGTGTTCAAGAGCATTTAGGCGCCGTCCTTTTTGTTGTACGTGCAGTACCTTAACGGTTTCCTTTATGTTTGCGGGTGAACATTTTGCGTTTACCAAATGGTTTGCAAAATGAGATTCTGGTGTTGCCGTGGGTTTTCGTATCGTTTTGTTGTAGTCTCTTATGTGTTCAAGGAATCTTGCTCTTACTTTGCATCCTGTTTGTCCTATATAGCTATATTGACACTCACAGGTCAGTTTATGCACGCCTTGTTTGTTCAATGGGTCTTTTCATTCGTGCTGCTTTTAAGTATCCTTCCCAGGTTGTTTCCAGTTTTGAACGCCGTGTGGATATTATACCTTCTGAAAAAATTTGCAAGTTTGTATGTCATTTTTCCTGTATAAGTCATTACCGTCCAAGTTTTTTCGTCTAGCTCTCTGTCGCTTCTTTTTGGAACTGCATAAATTTTTCTGAATTTATCCACGAGCTCCTTTTTATATCCGTTGTTTATTGCTATGTTGTATATTGTGTTTAGTTCCTTTCCGTATGCCTCTCGCGATAGAGGTATTCGTTCAAGTCTGTTTGTTAGTTGTCTTAAAGCGGCGTATTTGTGTTCTTCAGAATGATTTGATGTGTTATGTATTATGTTGTCTGTAGCTGTCGGTTTTCTGTAAATTTCGTAGTCAAGTTTTTGGGCAATTTTGTCTATCTTAATCGTCAGATCCAGGTAATTTATTGTTCTCTTCTTTTCCATTTCCATCGTAAACATTATACATCCATGTTGTTTGTTCAGCTATTGTCGTCAGATAATGTCATCCACGTACCTTGCATAGAATACTACGCCTAACTTGGCTTTTAGTTCTTCCATAAATTTTCCCTCCATTTCTTGCATAAATACCTCCATGGGGATGGCCGAGGTTGGATTTCCCATTCCGAGTCCGTTTGTTTGTCGGTATATTTTATTATTAAATTTAAAATAATTTTGTCGCAGTGTAGTTCGTAATGTTTTTGTGATTTGGGTTGTTTTTATATGGTCCTTCGTTTTTTCGGGTAATGTTTTCCGGACCATATCTATTGTTTCTGCTTGTGAGATCGATAATAACAAAAGACCCTAGTCTGCTTTGCTGTGTAATTTTTACGTTTGCCAGTTTATGGATGAGTTCCGTCGTGTTTGCTACGATGTGCGCGTTTCGAGGTTCCAAGTTATTATTTAACAGCATTTTCTACGACGACTGGACTTTTGACAGTATATCAACGACGGTTAAAAAAGATTTATAAAACTAAAGCAAGTATTTGATTTAACAAACAATGTCTAGCATCGAACGTTACACCAAAATTTACAAGAATTAGAATAAAAACAAACACGGAAGCGAGCCGAAAACAAACGGACTCGGAATGGGAAATCCAACCTCGGCCATCCTTATGGAGGTATTTATGCAAGAACTGGAGGGACAGTATACGGAAGAACTGAAAGCCGTTTTAGGCGTAGTATTCTATGCAAGGTACGTGGATCACATTATCTGCGTGAAGACCAAGGACAATGAAGAGCAGATACTGGAATACCTAAACAAACAAAATGGATGTATGTTATGTATTATAACACATCAAATCATTCTCAAGAACACAAATACGCCGCTTTAAGACATCTAACAAACAGACTTGAACGAATATCTCTATCGCGAGAGGCATACGGAAAGGAACTAAACACAATATACAACATAGCAATAAAAAACGGATATAAAAAGGAGCTCGTGGATAAATTCAGAAAAATGTATGCAGTTCAAAAAAGAAGCGACAGAGAGCTAGACGAAAAAACTTGGACAGTAATGACTTATACAGGAAAAATGACATACAAACTTGCAAATTTTTTCAGAAGGTATAATATCCACACGGCGTTCAAAACTGGAAACAACCTGGGAAGGATACTTAAAAGCAGCACGAATGAAAAGACCCATTGAACAAACAAGGCGTGCATAAACTGACCTGTGAGTGTCAATATAGCTATATAGGACAAACAGGATGCAAAGTAAGAGCAAGATTCCTTGAACACATAAGAGACTACAACAAAACGATACGAAAACCCACGGCAACACCAGAATCTCATTTTGCAAACCATTTGGTAAACGCAAAATGTTCACCCGCAAACATAAAGGAAACCGTTAAGGTACTGCACGTACAACAAAAAGGACGGCGCCTAAATGCTCTTGAACACATGGAAATATATAAACAAAAAACCTTTCATGGGAGGATAATAAACGAACAAATAAACAGCAATCTGATGCGATATTTTCACTATTAAGGCTTGTTTACAAAAAAACAAAACAAAGACATAGGTAAAATGACAGATACCAACATACAAAACAAACCTGCAATACCTAAACGGGCTAAAGTTACTGATTATCTAACTGTTCTTACCGCAAAGGCAGATTCGAGATAAAATATACCCTTTTGAACTTTAACCGCGCGAGACTTTAGGTACCTATACTCAGGACACTTAACATTTGTTAACATTTACGATTATGCACCTATACCTGGTTAACCGAAAAAACGAAATAAATACGAAAAAATATTTATAGATTATTTGTGAAGAACAAGCAAAAGTTTTCAATTGTTATTATTTTATGACATATCCTTGTTTCAAATAGCAGATAATCTTTGCTGTTAAATTTTACTCCATTCTAGTTCTAATATCCAACGCTGTGTATTTTGGATCGTTATCCTTATGTGTACAAATACGAATTTTTCCTCTAGTAAATGTAGTTAAATTGCTTATTTTGTTATTTTATTAAGTACAATGCATTATTTTCTACGTTTTAGTTATTAAACCTTCTATTGTTGATTTTCCTGCGAAATAAATTTATTTATTATAAAAGCTACGGAGCTGTTTGGACGTGTTTTTGTCGCTTCTCTCCGTCGCACTAAATAAAATTGTGCCCAAATTGTGATTCAATAAGCAAAAATATACTAAACGATAGAGCGAAAAGACGCTAATTGCAGTGTATATTTGCACATGCAATATTTCTATTGTGTGAGCAAAAAAGAAACCGTAAATGAAAAAACAAATAAGTAATAACATTAACAGTGCCTCAGGTAAAACCACAAGTTAAAGCCGCGCGCAACAACAACAACAGCAAGACGAACGTCGCCTTTCCGCAATACAAAGAAGTAATGCGTACTTCAGCATTGTTTCTGCGGAGACAAAAAAATTATTAGGTGATACGCAAAGAGCTCGCTCGTTATCGCCCGCGATATCGTGCTCTACCCCAACACAATCGTAGAGCGCTCAGTGCGCGTCCCCCCCTACATTTCTCCAACCAAACGACACAATGTCGGTTTTCGCACCAACAAGGTCAGTGACCTCACTCACCACAACGGTGTCGTCAACAACAACAACAACAACAACATCAACAGTGGCACAGCGACCGATACTGTCAGCACAATTTAATGTGACAGAATCAATTCAACCAAGCCCCAAGCCATCGCAAGTGCAAGACAAAACTGCAAACGCCAGCAGTGCTCAGCTAACTGCTAACGCCAGCAAAACATTAATACAGACTGGAATCGACAGGTATGTACAAGTTAAGCGAAATCTAAGCCCACAGAAAACAAAAAATGCGAACATTCCCAAAATAGCTAAGCTAACAACGGAGGGCAATACCCAAGTGGCTTCTGAAAACAGATTTGCCATACTTGGAGCCATAGAAGAGAATGAAAAACAAACCCAAAAGCCTCAAACTGCAAAGCCACCCCCAATTTATATAAGGGAACATAACTGCGCCGAATTAGTAAAAATATCTGACAAAAAGTATTGGCTCTAATACTTTTTTCGTCGTAACTATAAAAAAGGGAAATATAAGCGAGACTAAACGACAAGTCAATAATGAGGAGAACTATCGTAAGGTCTCAAAATTCCTAGACAATGCGTCAACTAACTACTATACATACCAGCTGAAAAGCAGTAAAGGTATTCAAGTAGTTATTAAAGGAATTGAATCAACCGTCTCTGTAGACGAAGTATCTGATGGTCTCAGGGAAAACGGCTTTGATATTAAGTCTGTCGTGAATATACTCAATAGAGACAAAATCCCTCAACCTATGTTCGAAGTCGAACTGACACCGAACAGTACTCCCTTTAATAAAACGCTGTCTATCCTATCTATAAGTTGCAGTATTTGTTACATCGTAAAATTACTGCCGAGGAGCCACACAAACGAAATAGCCCTGTTCAGTGTACAAACTGTCAGGAATATGGACATACAAAAACGTATTGTACTCTGCGTCCAGTCTGCGTTGCATGTGGTGACCTTCACTATTCTGCGGCATGTCTGGCAAACAAATCCGATCCAGCCTTCAGGAAATGTAACAACTGCGGAGGAAACCACACTGCTAACTATAGGGGCTGTCCCGTTTATAAGGAGTTAAAAGACCGTTTGAATCAGCGTAAGGCTCTAATCCCCACTTCTCAGGTACCACTAATGTCGCAGGCATACACGCTCTCTCAACCAAGAACCGCATCCACAACGACGCCAGGAGTTACGTTTGCAAATGCCCTAAAATGGCCTAACATCCCACGAAACCAACCACAAAATGTACCTGAATCAAGCACACAACAAACACCCGTACAAAACTCTAGTCAAAATCCAAGTGGAATTGAGGCAATACTGTCCACACTGGTAAACTTAATGGTATCCATGCAAAATAACATGCAGGAGCTAATGCGCAAACAAAATCGACTAATGGAACTTTTAGTCAACCAAAAATCCACATAAATGGCTACACTAAAAATATGCTTCTGGAATGCTAATGGCATTTCACAGCACAAAGACGAGCTTTCAAAGTTCTTGAAACACACTTAACCAACAAAAATTATTTTTAACTCAAGGGTTACATTTTCTACCCAACAAATCATCCAGATGGCAAGGCCCATGGAGGCACTGGCATTCTAATTAAGCGCCGAATTAAGCATCATCCTCTGAAGGCGTTTGCTACAAACTACCTACAGGCCTCCTCAGTACGTGTTACAACAACTGGCGGCGATCTCAACATATCCTCCATCTACTGCCCTCCTCGCTTCTCAATTTCTGAAAAAGAATTCTTGGCATTTTTTAATACTCTAAGCAATCGTTTCATAGCAGCAGGCGATTTCAATGCCAAACATACCCACTGGGGCTCGCACCTCATTTATCACAAAGGAAGACAATTGTACAACGCAATTATTACACCCTCGAACAAGCTTAGTTTCATTTCACCTGGAAGGCCTACGTACTGGCCCACAGATCCAAGAAAACAACCCGACCTAATCGACTTTGCAGTCACAAGAAAAGTGCCGCGTGATCTTACGCGAATTGAATCTCTAGTAGACTTGTCTTTTGACCACTCTCCAGTCCTTCTTTACATCCTAGATCAGCCGCAGTTCCTGGAACGCCCACACTCTTTAACATCAAGTAAAACAGACTGGCTTAAGTACAAAAAATACATAAGCACTCATATTGATCTCAGCCCAAAAATCGACGGTGAAGCTGACATTGAAACCTCAGTTGATGCGCTGACCTATATAATTCACTCTGCTGCTAAACTATCTACACCGAAATCTACAGTACCATCAGTATCCAGTAACATTCAGCCAAATAGGCACATTGAAGAACTCATACAGGAGAAGCGTCGACTACGGAGAGACTGGCAAACATACAGTTCGCCTGCCACTAGGGAATGCCTCAGTGCAGCTACCAGTAGACTCTCCAAAGCCCTAAAAATTGAGAGAGAACAACTTCAATACAGCTATATCAGACGACTTTCACCCACCAATAGCAAGTTTCCACTCTGGAAGGCATATCCAAGTTTAAGTACAAAAGTACAAGCTGACACGCCGTTAAGAACAAACACTGGAACCTGGGGTAGTAGCGACAAAGAAAAGGCAAATGTTTTTGCCCACCACTTGCAACAGGTTTTCAAGCCCCATCCAGCAACAAATCACTTGGTACTTCCACCTCTGGTAAATGAGACAGCCATTTCGCCTTTTTCCATTCAAACAAATGAAGTCATCAAAGAGCATTTAAAACCGAAGAAAGCTCCAGGTCATGATTTAATCACTCCAAAAATGATAATCGAACTACCGATATGTGCAATAAATTATATTGTTACAATTTACAACTCAATGACCAGATTTGGATATTTTCCTCTACAAAAAAGTCTATCATAACAATGATACCCAAGGCCGGAAAATACAAAACACAGCCCTCGTCATACAGACCCATAAGTCTTCTCCCAATCCTGTCAAAGCTATTTGAAAAGCTTCTTCTTCAGCTTATTACTCCTCATCTGCAAAACAATAACATAATCCCGACGCATCAGTTCGGTTTTCGTGAAAAGCATGGAACCATTGAGCAAGTTAA
Source organism: Philophylla caesio (assembly GCA_963971545.1). Taxonomy (NCBI): domain Eukaryota; kingdom Metazoa; phylum Arthropoda; class Insecta; order Diptera; family Tephritidae; genus Philophylla; species Philophylla caesio. Next base: position 63,295,849 of record OZ020608.1, on the reverse strand, counting down.
CCGCATCACCTCGGAAGTACGTACTGCATTCGAACATCGAGAATACTGTAGTGCTGTATTTCTTGATATTTCTCAAGCCTTCGACAGAGTTTGGCTAGTCGGTCTTATGTACAAAATGTCGACTTTGCTACCACAAAATACCCACAAGCTACTTGAGTCCTATCTCCATAAAAGAGTGTTTACAGTGAGATGTAAGACCAATTTTTCCAACGATCATGTAATTGAAGCCGGTGTTCCCCAAGGAAGTGTTCTTGGGCCAACACTTTATGTTCTGTACACGGCTGATATACCAACAAATAGTCGAACATTTATTTCAACATTTGCTGGCGACACCGCCATCACTAGTCGATCTAAATGCCCAAATCAAGCCACCTTGCAACTAGCAAACCATCTGGTTACTCTAGAAAAATGGCTCGCAAACTGGCGCATTCGAGTCAACGAGCAAAAGTGTAAACATATAACATTTACCTTAAACAAGAAAAGCAGTCCCGCATTGACCTTAAATAACACAATCATTCCTCAAGTAAATGAAGTTACATACCTTGGCGTTCACCTTGACAGGCGCCTGACCTGGCGCAGGCACATCGAAGCTAAAAAAAAAACCCTACCGAAAATTAAAGCCAGTAATCTGGATTGGCTAATAAATGCCCGTTCTCCCCTTTTCCTGGAATACAAAGTTCTGCTATACAACTCAGTCTTAAAACCAATTTGGAAATATGGCTCCGAGCTTTGGGGAAACGCCTGCAGAAGCAACGTTGATTTTATACAGAGAGCGCAATCAAAGATCCTTAGAACCATTACAACATCCAAAGAGATCTAAATATAAATCTTGTAAAAGATGAATTAGAGCAACAGAGAGCAAAATATCAGACCAAGTTATACGCGCACCCAAATCAACTTGCCAGTTCGCTTTTACGACTAAGCAGCCGTACCCGTCTCCAGCGCAACGACCTACCTACCTAATGTGTTTAGGCTAAGATTTGTAAAACTTATTGTTATTCTTTTTAGAAAAGAGAGATCCAATAAATAATAAAAAGTAAAAAAAAAAAATTCACAGATTGTTTTAAGATACATTTTAAAAAGCTATTGATGCTTGTTCTTATGAGAAGGTGTACTAATACGAGTTTTGCATACTGTAGATAAAAGTTCAGAACAAATTTTCACGAAAAACGTCAAAATTATTTTTGAATAAACAAACCGATAGATTTCAAAGCAGGGGTGGCATGGCAATACATGTACGTTTTAATGGAAATCCATGTAGGGAATCAGACTTTTAGTAGGCAATGAGCAATTTACGTTCTTCATATTTTGTTAATTTTCAAATGTATGAATGAACATTAGATAACACGGCAACACCGCACAGGAATTCGGAATTTCTTCGCATAACTCTGGTTATTTATTTCATTCTAATATCGTTTGTACAGAAAGAGACAAGGCGGAAATTAGAGAGGCACGGAACGAGATATCTTACTTGTAGAGTTGTGCAATGGGTTATGAACAATCGTCAAGCGTTCTCATGGAAGTGTTTAAGAAACTTTGTGTTTATTTTTTTTTTTTTAACTGTTACTTTTATTTATTGAATCTGCTCAACTAAGGAGCCTAACAACAAGTTTGCAAATCTTATTCTAATCACATAATTTACATTCCATAGTCGGGATGAGTATTTTTATTAACTGGCCCTAAGAAATATTACGACTGGGCTGGAAAGTCATTCCTACTTAATCTTGAGTTCCTGTTTACATGCAATAGATTTCTTGCTAACTGATTAGGGTGCGCTAAAAGCTTCGATGCATATTTCGCCTTCCGCTGCTCGATTTCAGTTCGTACTTCCGGCATTCTCAAGTCGTGGTGGATATTCTCGTTTCGGATATACCATGGTGCTCCGGTTATTGTTCGAAGGATTTTAGATTGCGCACGATGAAGGATTTCGATGTTGCTGCTGCTCGCGTTGCCCCATAACTCACATCCATAAGTCCAAATGGGTTTTAGAACTGTGTTGTATATAGTCACTTTCCAGGCTCAGGGGTGAGCGAGAGTTAATAAGCCAGTGTAGAGAACTGGTCTTCAACTTAAGATGAGTCCGTTTAGCCTCTATGTGGTTGAGCCAAGTAAGTCGCCTATCCAGGTGAACCCCTAGGTATGTGACATTATTGCTTTGTGGTATTTGAACGTTGTTCAAAGTCAAGGGCGGACAATTTTTGTTATTTAGTGTAAATGTAACTTGCTTAGATTTTTGTTCGTTAACCTTTATACGCCAGTTTGCAAGCCAATTGGTCACAGCTTCCATATGATTACCTAAGAGCAGGGGACACTTGGAGCGGCTGATTATCGCAGTGTCGTCGGCAAAAGTGGACATTGTCAGGCGGCCGTTTGTTGGAATATCCGAGGTGTATAAGACGTAGAGCATCGGGCCGAGAACACTGCCTTGTGGTACTCCAGCTTCTATTAGATGAGCTTCAGTGATGGCAGTGTTAGATCGAACTGTGAACTTTCGATCATACAGATAGGACTTAAGTAGTCTGTGGGTGCTCTGAGGGAGTAACATTTGTATTTTATACATTAGGCCGTCTAGCCATACTCGATCGAATGCCTGGGCCACGTCAAGAAATATTGCAGCACAATATTCCCTCTTTTCAAACGATGTACGGATTTCAGATGTAATGCGATTTACTTGTTCGATCGTACCTTGTTTTTTACTGAAGCCAAATTTGTGGGATGGTATTATGCTGTGGGCTTGAAGATGTGGGTAAATGCGCAGTTTTGGTATGATGCAAAGTACAGCACAATTTGGTAACTCAATAATCATTTTTGGAGTAATCAAGTCGTGCCCAGGGGCCTTATTTGGTTTCAATTGTTCCTTAATTACTATTGAAATTTCTTCAGGTGCAAATTTTAGTGGCTCAGATTCCGACACTTTGGGTACGGGTGGTAGTGTAAACCCATTGGTTGCTGAGTTTGGTCTGAAAACATTTTGTAGATGAGCAGCAAAGGTGTTTGCTTTTTCCGCGTCACTCCGAGCCCAATTACCATTGCTGTCCCGTACTGGCATTTCAGTCTCCATTTTGCCACTTAAGTTTTTATGTGCTTTTCACAGCGGGTACTTTGTGCTAGTCAGAGAAAGCTTTTGAATGTACCGGTACTGTGCGTGCTGTTCCTCGCTCTTGAGGGCTCTCGTTAGCGCATATGTAGCCGCCTTCAGCAGTTGTTTAAAAGCAGGTGACCTATGAGTCTGCCATATCCGTCGCTTTTCTAATAGCATCATTTCAATTTTTCTATTGGTCGGATAATGTTTTTTGTTTCCCATACATATAACCTTGCTTTGGAGTGGAAATGCTAGCGGCAGCTCTGATTGTAGATTCAAAAGTTGCTACGGAGTTTTCAATGTCGTCAGGTGTATCTAAATTTGGGTGGAGTTCTATATGCGCACTGATATATTTTTTATACTTCAACCAGTTTGTGGCCTTTGTGGTGAGCATGTAGAGTGACTCTTTTTCGTGCGGCTGATGCCACAAGGTGAAGAGTACAGGTGAGTGGTCTGAAGAGAGGTCTGCACTTGATTCTGTACTAATAAGACTACGAGGAATATTTCTTGTCACCGCGAAGTAAATCAAATCTGGCAGCTTTTGCGGATCTGAAGGCCAATATGTGGGCTTTCCAGGAGAAGCGTATTCAAGTTTGTTTCTTTTACATATAAGCGCGTTATATAATTGTTTGCCTTTAGGGTTGGACAAGCGTGAACCCCAGTGAGGATTAGGGGTATAACTTTTAACAATTTTTTCAGAAATAAAAATTTACATGGCCATACATGATGAGCAATGGTGAAAAAATATTAACTGCGTTTTTACTTTTTTGTTTTCTTTCAAAAAGTTCCCGCACCAACGCAATTGATTTTTTTTTATTTTGATAAAAAAAAAAATTTGCAAAAAACGCGTTTAAAGTTTTCAAATCCCATAAGCCTCAATGTAAAAATTTGCACTATTTTGTGGATATCTCAGAAACCATGCATGATATTGATATAAAATTTTGATACCATATAAAACACTATAAAATCTACGTTTCGGCGTCATTAACACAAAAAACGTTTTTTTTTTGAGTAGGTATGATTTCTTTATTGGGAGCAATATTCCGATAACAAAACGCACAAATAGAAGAAATATTTCTACATTTTGTGAAAAAAAATAATACACCCATAAATAGAAAAAAAAAGCATCACCGAATATTATCAAATACGTAAAAGAACGCAAAACCACACAACAGAACTTTACGATATGCGTCGACTAACTGTAATATTTTCCCAGTAATTCAATTACTTTTGTATTCATTGTCGTTGCTTCTCTTCCTCACGTAACGTAAATATGCGATAAGCGTCGACTAACTGTAACATTTTACAATTAATTCAATTCGTTTTGTATAAATTGTCTTTATGTTGCTACTCTTTGCCAGTCTTGGTTTAGCCAGCATCGCGAAAGCTATTGAATGTGGACAAATAACTATTTAACATCAAAAACATAATGTCTTTTAAAAAGAGTGAAAAAGATGTTCTTAAAAATTCAAAAGTGTGGACAAATAATTTAGTTGCTTTTAAAAAAAGTACAACGAAAAGACGTGAAACATTGAGAAATGTTTAACCGAATTGTGCAAAATTCCGAAGCAGGCCGCTATAATTGGAAGATACAAAGCATTGGCAAAAATTGAAAAAAGCAAAGTGAAGAGGTGCAAGATTATTGGAAAAGAACTGATTGATTTGTGGTCAAAACTTAATTTTCCAATCATAGCAAAAGTATCCCTTGAACGTAAAATACAAAAACTCATAGAAACATACCAGAAATCGTTAAAAAAACGCAGTGGAACAAACATGGTAATCTCATTCAACAAATTATTTGATGTAACGAATAAAAACGGTATGTGGCTTGGTACTGAAGATAAAGAGCTGTATGCACTCCAAATAAGAACGAACGGAGAAGTTGGGTACACAACTACTAAGGATGTAAAGCTTCACCCATCCATAGCTGGTAAAATGAAAGAAAATACCTCCGTCAAAAATAATAGTATATTAAACTCATCAATATCTTCAGTATCATCAAGCGACGCAAACGATGATTGCTGCGTCCCGAATTATGAAGAATTTGAAGTACCTTCAAGGCTTAAACAAGCGAATTGTTCAACAAAGGCAGCAGTGAAAATAGTAACAACTGCCAATGTGACCACCAAAAATGCTGCTAAAATATGCAAAGAATTGGCGAAATCAGGAGTTAATATAACAACACCAACACAACCAGGAATTTTAAAAGCAGCAAAAAAAGCAGCAGAACGTTTGGAAGAAGATTATAAGACTTCACTCAAGAATAATATTTGGTGTCTTCATTTTGATGGGAAGAAATTCGGTAAAAGAGAAATACAGGCCGTGGTGCTAAAAAATGAGTTCAGAGAAGTAAGATTGGCGGTCTTGGATCTTGATAATGGAAGAAGTTCAACCATATTTGAAGGCATCAAGAAAGTTCTCGATAATTTTCAACTGTGGGGCTCCATCAAAATGATTGTGTGTGATACAACAACCGTCAATACAGGACATAAAAATGGAGTTGTTATCTCACTCCAAAAATACTTTTCAACAAAAGGTTTACATTCACCGCAATATGTGGGCTGTCAACATCATATTTTAGATCTGATTTTAAGACATGTAATGGATGAGTCACTGGATGGAAAATCAATATCACCAAATATTCCGTACGATATATTTTCAGAAATAATCCATAATTTCGATGCTCTAAAACAAAGTTTCGCTCAAGGCAAAGAAAAATTAAAAGTAAGATGCATCAAATGGCGCGATGACATGCAGTATCTGTATGAGCTGGGACAAGCGTTCAAATATTATGAAAAAGATAAAATCTTTCCTTATATAAAATTTAAGACTCTACCACCGCTAAGCAACGCCCGTTGGAACTCAAGGGCTATACTCTGCATTTTGACATTCATACTCATTGCCAAACACCGAACAAAACTGTTGTCTATTTGTCAATTGATATGCGGCGCTTGGTATGACGTATGGTTTTCCGACCACCGTTTTCATGTAAATGACTTCACAAAATTAGAAACATCGGTAAAGCCTTTTAAAGCAGCGCACAAATGTTTTTTAAAACACTGGGTGAAGGAAGACTCATTTATTGCAAACCAACAGCGCTCGAATATATGCGCAGAACGAGCCATCAAATTGATACAAGACATTTATCCGAAATGTAAATCTAAGCGCAGTTTAAATCTTAAGTTTATTGCTTCTAACTCTATATAAAATATATGTGTAATTAAAAAAAAAGAAAATGAATTAACAAAAACTATATTTTTCTTATAATAAATAATATTTGTTGCAAAATAATCAAAAAATACTTTTTTTGAGTTAATGATGCCGAAACGTAGATTTTATAGTGTTTTATATCGTATCAAAATTGTATATCAATATCATGCATGGTTTCTGAGATATCCACAAAATAGTGCAAATTTTTACATTGAGGCTTATGGGATTTGAAAACTTTAAACGCGTTTTTTGCAATTTTTTTTTTTTTTATAATAAAAAAAATTCAATTGCGTTGGTGCGGGAACTTTTTGAAAGAAAACAAAAAAGTAAAAACGCAGTTAATATTTTTTCACCATTGCTCATCATGTACGGCCATGTAAATATTAGGTTGCAAAAAAGTTATACCCCTAATGAGGATGCTTCGCATTATAATCGCCTGCAGCAATGAAGCGCTCTCCCAGCAAACTGAAGAAATCCATAAATTGTTTTTCTGTTATCGTAAAACGTGGGGGGCAATAAACCGCGGACAGTGTAATATCTTCTTGCTTTGTTTGTAGGCATATTGATGTTGCTTGCAGATAATTCTTGGCAATTCCTATCGAGGGATGGTGTTTAATGCGATTTCGGACTAAAATACCAGTTCCGCCATGCGCCTTTCCATCTGGATGATTCGTGCAGTAAAAAGTATATCCCGAAATATTGAAATTATATTTGTTAGTTAGGTGTGTTTCAGCAAGGAGCATAACGTCAATTTCCTTGTCGTTAAGGAATTTTGACAGCTCTAGTTTGTGGCGAGGAATGCCGTTTGCATTCCAGAGGGCTATTTTAGTTGAGGTCATTATTTTTTTTGTTGAGTAGCAAGCAGTTTGAGCAGGGTGTTTTGATTTCGCATGAGATCTTGCATTGTATTTTGCATGTAAGTTATGAAATTCATCATGATTTGTTGCATCGATGCTATCATGGCTTCGATATTGGATTGACTACCGTGTTGGGCGTGGGGCTCTTGTTGGTTGATCCGGTTTTTCAACTCCTTATAGACTGGACAACCCCTATAGTTTGCTGTGTGGTTTCCACCGCAGTTACCACACTTTTTTGCATTTGGGTCTTCTTTGTTTGACGTGCAGGTGGCAGAGTCGTGTAGCTCTCCACAAGCTACGCACACTGAGGGAAGAGTGCAGTAAGACCTGGTGTGACCATACTACTGGCAGTTAGTGCATTGTACAGGGCCATTTCTCTTGTGTGGTTCTTCTACAGTTATCTTACGATGCAACAGGTATTGAAGTTTATAAATTGGATGCAGAGCGTTTTTCCCCAGTGGTTTGTTTTCAGGCTCAAGCTCAACTTTAAACATGGGCTGCGGAATTTTGTTTCTATTAAAAATATTTACTACAACTTTTGGGTTAAAGCCCTGTTCTTTAAGCGCTTGTAAAACTTCCACAGCTTCAACACTTGGCTCGATACCTTTAATTACAATTTGTAAGCCTTTTGCACTTTTAAGCTGGTATGTATAGAACTTTGTGTGTGTGTCATTCAAGTGTTTGGACACTGTGCGAAAATTCTGTTCAGAGTATATTTGCACTTTGATACCTTTAATTACAATTTGTAAGCCTTTTGCACTTTTAAGCTGGTATGTATTTTTTTTTTTTTTTTTTTTTCAGAGGAAGAAGCATCGAAAGCCTATACCCCGTCAGTGTGGGACTTTAACCGCACTAAACCTCCTGGTATGTATAGAACTTTGTGTGTGTGTCATTCAAGTGTTTGGACACTGTGCGAAAATTCTGTTCAGAGTATATTTGCACTTTGATTTCACGAATATTTCCCTTAGATAGTGGGATAATATGAAAGTTGTTATTACCGATAAGCTGACTGAATTTTTTAACAAGAGCGCTTGAATCCTCTTCTCTTATGTATATTGGCGGAGGTTTGGCATTAGTGACTTTTGTAGCACCTTCAGAATTTTGGTTACTCACGTCTTCTATATTTTCACTTAGCAGTGCAAATCAATTCGTACTGACTTGCTGATTTGAGCTTACGCGGGTTATTTTTGGCTTAGTACCCGTTGGTTTTGCGGACTAAGTTTTCGTTTAACTATAATATAGCGATCCATTCCAGTCTGTATCGACTCTTTTTTAGCTGCTTTGTTTTCCAACAGTTCTTTCGCTTTGCATTTGTTGACACTCAAGCTAATTTGTGCTTGATCGGCAATAACAGGCAAAGCCGTTGACACCGCTGTGCAGACGGAAGATACCAGTGTCGTTGTTGTTATTGTAGACGCAATTGCGGTGGTGACAGAGGCCACTGTACTTGTTGTATCTATATTTGGATATATATAATTGCTCACCGAGTTTGATGTAACCGTTGAACATGAAATATGGCACGGCACAGGTGAAGCGCATTCTTCACTCCAAGCAATAGGAATAGTCGTTGGTAAGTTCGGTGAACAAGTCCGCGGTCTTGGATTTTGAGGGGGTTTGAGGGTAGTCAGTGGGTTGGACTTTCCGCTTTCGCTGTCACTCTGCGACCGAATCGAAAAATATGCGTTGTTACGTTGAACTGAAAGCCGGCGCTCATCTTGCTCGCGTTGTCTCTGGGCACGGGTATCAGTTTGACTCATCGCCTTCTTTTTTCATTTGGTTTGTTTATTTTTATTTTTTATGTATTATTTATTCTAATAAGCACAATATTTAATGTCTACGGAGCGAACTAAAAACCCGTCCGCACTCTTTGACTATCAAACTTATATTTATTTACATCTGAATCATGATTCAATCATACAAGGTTGGATAATTAGGCAGTTTTCTCACTCTTGCACGCTGCCTTAAGGTAGCCTGTGATGCTCTCTTTTAATTTAAGAAAAAAAAAATTTATCAAACACGTGGAAATTAGTACTTTTCTTGTGAAATGGCCTGGCAGGCCACACTGGTGCCTTTTTGTAATTTTAAAATTATTTCAGCATGCCCTACATTAAATAATCGAATTGACGGCATTCTAGTACGTTTTCCAGTAACCTTGCCTATCTAGCAGCGAGCGGGAATTGAAACTTTTTTTTTGCATGTATGAAATTGATTGGTCGTTGGTGCGATTCCCAGCCAGGTCAGATCATTTTGTTTGATATTTTTTTCAAAAAAAGCATTTTTTTTAATTTTTTACTGAATATATTTTATCTAAAATAACATACAATTAAAAAAAATAAATGTTTATAAATAATAACAACCATAAAATTATACAGTTAAAATATCGAACAGAAGAACATTTATTAGTATTTTGACTAGTTTTGACTAACGTCTTTTCTTGATTTCTAACAGATGTACATATGTACATATTTCAATAAAAATTCCGTTAATTTTTTGACGAAGGTATTGTGTGGTGTTTTCCATATAAAAAAAATTTTCCGAACAATTAATGTTAAATTTTTAGTGACTTTAATCTTACTATTTTATAATCTACAAAAATGGTAATTATATTTTTAAAAAAGTTTGAAATTGTAATGAAATATGTATACAATCCTGGTTACTGGGCTTTTAATATAATAATAATAATGCTTTTGGCTTCGCCTACCATTTGTGGCGGAGTTTTAATAGATACCTCCTATTTCGGTTGCTAAAATTGATATTGAATTAAAGAAAAATTTATTATCAAAATTTTTCCAAATGTGATAGTTCTATTTTCTGCATGTAAAAACTTAAAAAAGGTTGAAACACCTTGTTTGTGTGTAAAAAATATTTGCTTCTAAATCACACTTGCGTTTTTTGTTTATATAGTTTGTTGTATTAAGGTGCTATGTACATATGTATATACATACATGTGTAGTTGAATATTCGGTTATATTATATTAAATTTAAATATCAAATTTCTGCAAATATGTTTCATTCTATGTACAAACCGTATTTTGCTACTAGTTACCAACTTTTCTACTACCTTTGCGCGAAAAGGGATAAAATATTTTCCCCTTTATCAAACCTTCCTAAATGCAACCTTACAAGGCAGTCGGAAAACTTAAACGACAATAAGTATCCAACCTTTTATAATTGAATCATGCTTCTGAATAAAAATATTGTTTTGTGTATATTCAAAAATGTTTGTGAAAATACATTTGTACTTACATATATTTACAAATACAATAAATGATTTGTAACAGTAATATGGTGTGTGTTGCTTGTGATTGAAGCAAAAATTTGATCTTTTAAAGAAAGCTAATAAATTTACCAAGAATTGCATTCAAATAATGTGTTTAAAAAGATTTAACAGTATGCATTGGATTTTGACCCCTTTCGATGTAAGGAGTGTGTGTATTTGAGATATAATTTTTCAACTAATGTAAAACGTACATTTTCTGTCGAGTTTGTGCTAAAAGTTTATTTTGTTAGGTCGTATATGTTTATTATTAATTTTTTGGAACTTAAAAAAGTGAAAACTACACTTAGGGTACTTTGTATTTTTCAAGTGTTAGCTACACGCCTTAATGATTTTGTGAATTTTTATAATTTGTATACTTTTCTAGAACCATTTAGTGAAAATCCACCCACGAATCGAATATATTCTCAATTGAATAGTTTTCGGCATGAACGGCTTCTTTTCTACAGAGGCAATTAGTTTGATACATTTCAATTTGAATACTTAAGTTATTGCTGTAATACTTGTCTGCATGGTTAAAATGTGTTGAATTTTTAAGCTAAGATGTATTGTGGTAATTTACACTTATTTTTCAAACCTATGATAAACGTTAAAAATTTGATTTAAATTGTTCCTAATTTTTTTTAAATGATTATTGACGATACGTTACAACTAAGCAAAAATTCTGGTGGTCCATAACACCCTACGCTCCCCTACTACCTCGAGAATTGTATTTCAGCACAGATTGATATACGTACATATTTACTCGGTCCCACAAATTTAAACATAGCTTTTCCTTGAAGCTTGATTTTTTAATGGTGCAAATTTGAATTCATCGTCTAAAAGTTCAGCAAGAATTATCCAGTAACGAAATTTCTGAGAAATTTAGAGTGTTCTCTCTTAAAGAGATACATATGCTTGCAAAATTTCTCCGCTAACGCAAAATTTGCGAAAACTTGCAACGTTAACTAACAGCTGATTGAACTCTTGTCCGCATCCAAACATGCAAAACTAAAGTCATTGCGTTAGTGTTTTCTTGGAACATTATACTAAGGAAACTTAACGAAACTGAAATTAACTTGCTTCTTACATGTTTAAAACTTATATTTAATAATTTTCATCTTTAAAGTTCTTAAACAAAAATTTCGTATGAATCCAATTTACAATGAGCTGTTTTTGATCTGCTGTTTTCTTGCTTGCAAATTTGTGCCGGGTAAAATTTGTCCAGCAAGAATTTGCAACTTGCCTCAAAATGAAATGTCATTTTGCTCTCTCAATTTCCCCTTCCTTGCAAGTTTTTTGGACACCGCGATATTTTGTAACAATTCGTAACAATTATCTGCATCGCGAACACTCTCAGAGTGGGGCTGTTTTGTCTGTGCGACATTTTGTCGCTTACCCGTTCACTCAGCGTAATCCTCCAGAAAGAATCTATCGATCTGGCAAAAGCAACAACAATTATAGGAACCCTGCTCCTCACGTTTCAAACTCGAAAGCAGAAAGCTGATGAAAATTTTCGACAGATTTATTCAAATTCAAAGAAACTAGCATTAGAACTTGACGTCAGGGAAGAAAAACCAAGAACATGAGGCCAACGTGAAAACTTGTGAAGAATACTAAAGAGTGTCGGTGTACATTCCTCTGTTGGATACTGTCAGTGAATACTTAAATGAATAGTTTATAATTAAGTTTGCTGCTTCCGCAGAAATCTTATTGAATGTTTGATGAAAAGGTTCAGGGGCCTTCTCACCAATGATAGCTTCGTACAACGTTTGAAACATGGCTCAGGACCACTATGCCACAGGAAAGATAGATCGGTTTAGCATTGTTGCACACACATTATGACATTGAAGTCACTGCTGAAGAAAGTATAGAAAGATTTTCAAAGCTTGGCACGCATCGTTTTGCTTTATAAAATATTTTCTTCATAACGTGTATTGACTTAAGTATTATTTGATGAAATAAAAATTATGAATTTTGTCTCTACAATGTTTTATTTTCCTGTCAGTCATTTTATCACTTCGGTATTAATTTTTCTGCAAATTGATAGAACTTTAAACGGACTATCATTCCAAATAACACTAACTCCAGATTTGAGGTATAAAATTATTAAAAATACCGTTAATTAATTTTTCAAACGAACTGTTTTAGAGGTATTCGTGAAAAGCGTATTATTAAGTTAGTGACAATAATCATTTGTTTAGAAATGGAAAGCCGCATTCTTTCTAATGATATATTGATTAAGCAGATCGGGTCAAAACTTACTGAGTTAACAGGATTGAAAATTTTAAATATGGGTTTCTTTCTTTTTTGAAATCTTCATGCAAATGAGTAAGTTTCATGGTTCCTGATTTCCGTTGGGCAGTTATTGAGGAATAAATCGTATGAACAACGGAATATATTAACCTTCCATATTTGTTATTAGGCAGCGTAAAAAATAAACGTGCAGAAGTATCGGAAAAGTATACGAGTATATGAAATCCATATGAAAATAAAAAAATCGTTGTCGAACCATTTTAGATTTTGTTATAATTGTGTGGGATTATCCCACTGAACAAAATTAACGCGAATTTAATTTATACAATTTCTATTCCGCGAATTCGAATTAAACGATTAAAAATGAAAGTTGATTACCTTATTAGTTTTAGAATTTAGAGCTAATTCCACCCTACCGCTGCGATGGTAAGCGTGATAGCCGCGTTCGCCACCACTATGTATGAGCAATTTACTTCACAACAGTTGGTTCTACGCTACCGAAGTGACTCGGATTTCATCCGACCAAGGACTGTTGTTTCGGCGACCTAACCCCACTTAGGCTGCCGGACACCCCCAATCTTATCTCCCCTTGGGTGCAATACCTTGCAGCAGGATTGCTACTCATACTTCTGGCCAGGGCGGGCGTCGAGCCTAACCCTGGCCCAGAAACCTATTTCTGCTGCATCTGCCAGAGTAGGCTCCATCCGAATTCCACGTCGGTGAGGTGTAATTCGTGCAACGGATGGTGCCATCTTAAGGTCTGCTCAGGCCTTAAGAAAACTAGGGAGTGGTCCACATCCTATGTGGGCCAGTGTTGCTCGCGCACTCAAGCGCCCCAAGCCTCCACGGCATCCCCCCTTGCGCCCCCCGCACCGGTGCCTCAGAGCACCCCTCCTGCCTCTACGGCCCCCCGGAGCTCACAGCAACACCAAACCTCCCCACCACCCCCTCGCTCCACCACACGTGGGGCCAACCAGCCACTACTGGTTGCCCCCACTATCTGCTGTCTATGCCGGGCCAGAGTGCACCGGAATGCCTGCTCAGTCAGGTGTAATGCCTGCCAGGGCTGGTGCCACTTCCGGGCGTGCTCTGGCCTACGCACCACAAGGGACTGGTCCGTGAGCTTTACCGCCTCCTGCTGCCGCAACAACCCCCCGCCAGTGTCGCTCACGACACCGCCCACAACAACCGCTGGGCCTTTACCACCACTGCGGGATGCACAGCCGGGACGGGCCGGCCCTCGGATCCAGTCCCTCACCCCCCTCAACGCGACAACCTTACCGAGACAGACGAGACTCCTACAGTTCAACTGCAACGGACTCTCGAGCAAGATCTCGGAGGTGGTTGCCTTCATGGCTCGGCACGGGCTGTTAATAGCTGCGGTCCAAGAAACGAAGCTACGTCGCAGCTCAACGTTAACGAACTGCGACGGTTACAACGTGCTTCGTAGAGATCGCGAGCGAGATAATGGTGGTGGCCTAGCCTTCATCCTACACAACACCGTGCAGTATCGTCTTATCGATGCAGACATCGACCCAAGGGACAGCACCTTAGAATGTCTAGGGATTGCTGTCCGGTCAGGCGATGTCGAGCTCGAAATATTTAATACATATATACCCCCTGTCTCCTGCTGCCCCGCTGGATATCACCCTGACATAGGTGCGCTCCTCAGTGGTGAAAACCGTTTGGTAGTAGGAGACTTTAATGCGCACCACGATCTTTGGTTCTCAAGCCTATCAAATGATCGTAGGGGAAATATTTTGGCAGAGCAGATAGACGATTCGACATTCTGCACCATGAACGACGAAGCCCCGACCAGGATTTTGGGTAGTTGCAGCAGCTCGCCAGATCTAACAATAGCTAGCGCAGGTCTGATAAATAGCATAACGTGGCGACCTATGCTATCGCTTGCATCAGACCACCTACCCATAGTCATCTCGATTGACAGACCTGCCAACTATGTTGCCTCAGACCGCCACACCTATGTCAACTTCAAAAAAGCTGACTGGGAGCGGTTTGAGGAATTCACTGAAGACGCCTTCAGTGCTCTCTCAACTCCAACCGACGTTCGCGTAGGCGAGCGCTTGTTCCGCAGGGTGGTGAAGTCCGCTGCAGCCCGTTTCATCCCGGCAGGGAGGATCCCTATGATCCGTCCTGACTTCCCGGGTGAGGCGGTGTCTCTAGCGGATGAACGCGACCACCTCCGGCAGGCGGACCCCGGTAATCCCCGTATTAGGCAACTAAACGGGGAGATCCAACGCCTGGTCAACGTTCACAAGCGGAACAAGTGGAGGGAGCACCTGAAGTCCTGTAACCTCGGTGCCGGAGTGGGCAAACTATGGTCGACCGTGAGGTCCCTGTCCAACCCGACGAGGCGTGATGATCGAACAGAAATCTCCTTTGGAGACCACGCCTCGTCGGACCCGAAGCGAGGCGCGAACTATTTTAGTCGACAATTTACGTTGCATCCTTCGGCCGACAGAACCAAACGGTCAGTCACCAGAAGGCTGCGCAAGTCAACACCAAGCGCACCAATTGTCCTCTCTAACACTGAGGTGAAGGAGGCCATCGGGAAGGCGAAAGCCTCCAAATCCATTGGCCCAGACGGATTAAGCATGTTGATGCTGAAAAAATTGGGCACCGCGGGAGTAGCATATCTCACCAAGGTCCTCAATCTGTCGCTATCCACCACGGTCATTCCGGATATCTGGAAGACCAGTAGGGTGATACCACTGCTGAAACCAGGGAAACCGACCGGCCAAGGCGAGTCCTATCGGCCGATCTCTTTCTCCAGTGGTCAAGACACTTGAGGCCCTGCTGCTCCCGCATTTCAACCACCATCTCAGCCCGGCGAAGCATCAACATGGCTTCCGGAAAGTGCATAGCACCACAACGGCACTTAACGCTATAAACACTCAGGTTAATCGTGGTCTCAACGGCAACCGCCCCTGTGAGAGAACCGTCCTCGTGGCTTTGGACCTGTCGAAGGCCTTCGACACAGTCAGCCACTCCATCTTGTTGAAGGACGTGGAGGCCTCACCTCTACCAGCGGCGTTGAAGCGATGGACCGCGAACTACCTGTGTGGTCGTCAAGCGTCGGTGTGCTACCGTGACTCAGTGTCAAAAGCGAGAAGAATCAAGCAGGGGGTACCACAGGGTGGCGTCCTATCCCCCTATTATTTAACTTCTACATCTCGCGACTCCCTTCCCCGCCAGAGGGAGTCACACTGGTCTCGTACGCCGATGACTGCACGATAATGGCTACCGGCAATGGAATTGATGCCCTGTGTTCCAAAGTGAACAGCTACCTCCCTGACCTTGCTCACTACTTTACAGGACGGAATCTGACACTGTCTCCTGCTAAGTCCACGGCGACCCTTTTCACATCTTGGACGAAGGAGGTCGGGCTCACCCTCGACATCCACATCGAGGGGACCCCCATTCCGACGGTTAACCACCCGAAGATCCTGGGAGTCACCCTCGACAGCCTGGTCTCCTTCTCAGCGCATACAACCGCAATCGTCAATAAGGTACAGAGCCGCAACAAAGTCCTCAAGTCGCTCGCCGGCAGCACTTGGGGCAAAGACAAAGAAACGTTGTTGGCAACATACAAGGCGATTGGCCGGCCGGTTCTAAATTATGCCGCGCCAATCTGGTCGCCTGGAACTAGCAGGACTCAGTGGTCAAGACTAGAGACCTGTCAGAACGCCGCACTCAGGACAGTGACGGGATGTCTCCTGATGACGCCTGTGGATCACCTCTACCATGAGGCTAACGTGCTCCCAGTGCAAGAGCACAACATTATGCTCACAAAGCAGTTTCTACTGGGATGCCACCGTCCGGGGCACCCCAATAGAGACCTGCTCGCGCTGGAGCCGGCACCCAGGCACATCAGGGGACATCTCTCACAACTGACGGACGAGGTCCAGACATACGTACACCGACCGCTGGACCCAAGGACGTACCGACAGGCTCTGGACAGCATCCACAGGGAGTCGGTGTCCAAACACATCGACACCCGCCCTGTGAGTGCAGTCCTGGGAGTCCAACCACCACCCATTGCAGCTGAGGAGCTCCAGCTGCCTCGTGAGACCCGCGTTACTCTGGCCCAGCTCAGATCTGGATATTGTAGCAGGTTAAACTCCTACTTATCCAGGATCAACCCCGACACCCCCAACACGTGCCCGGCATGTGAAGAGTCTCCGCACGACACCAATCACCTATTCACATGCCCGGCCAAACCTACTCAACTAACACCCCTCTCCCTATGGTCCGACGCTGTTGAAACAGCTCGTTTCCTGGACCTTTCGTTAGTTGAGCTTGACGATAACGATTGAGGGAGTCCGCCAACCCAGTGGGGTGTAGCTAGCCGCTACAACAACAACAACAACAGCAATTTACTTCCTGTTCTTTTGGTTTTTGTTCTAAAAAAAACCGCTTGTACACGCACTAAATAAGAAAATAACAAAACGTGCGATACAGTCACTTGAAGTTAAAGATGAGAACTGTAGATTCTGTAAGTTTCATATTTTTATCGCAGAGTAAATAAATTTATAATCTAAATCTCTTTTTATAATCTAAATAATGAAATTTTTTGAAAATTTCGTTACTTCAAGCATTTTTTTTATTAAAGGAGTAAGCTCATTGCTGTATTTTGTCTATACAAATTCACACAATTCACGTATTTTTAACATGCTACCATAATTCGATTTTATTACTATACTTTACTAAAACTACCATCTTTCCATATATAATTGCCATATGTACATACATACATACGAATCAAGGTCAGTACAAGGTCTCCTATTAGCAGGGCTTTAAGGAACATAATGAATTTTGTATCAGCTCTGCTTTCTGGCACATTCATATATGTACATATGAAGAAGTACATGTATTTTTATAGTTTTTGTTTACAATATAACCATTATAATTCAATTTAACAAATTGAGCGTTATAATAGCTCACCTTTATACTCCTTTCTTTATTATTTTCTTTAAAGGAAAATTCTGATCCCTTCGATAAAGCAGCTGAACTGCGGCGTCGCCACGCAATTCGTAAGCATAAAATTTGCCGCAATCAGCGTAACATACTTGGTACACCACCACCAGTCAACGGGCGACGACATGAAGTTATTCAAACGGAAAAATATTTAGAAGAGCTACTTCAAAGGCCTCCAGACATCTCAGTAGATACACAAACCGATTTATTCCTGGAAAAACCACCAGAGCCACCTCATATACCAGCCAAAGTTGGCGTCGATGCAGCGACCGAAATTGGCGAAGGTGAACTCTTCCACTTCGATGCTGAGGCACAACCAATTATCGATATACTTGTGGATGCTTGTATCGAGCAAAGCATGTTGGAGGTGGCACACGAGCAGGAGATTGCCGCGATACGCCAGAAGCAGGCAGAGTAACTTTTACCCTATCCGAATTGTTTAAATTACATTATTATTATTTATTACAATTTGGTTTCAGATTTCTTGCTCAACGTGAGGCCGAATTGGCGGAACTACGCCGTCTGGAAGCCGATGAGTTACGTTTACAGGCCGAAAAGGAGCGTCGTCTACAACAAGATGCTATTGCCAAGGAATTGGATGAAGAGATGCAGAAGAGTGTCACTGCCGCCAAATTGTTACAAGGCCACATTGCTAGTTTATTACCCGAAGTTTTGGATAATATTGAACCGGCTACTGATGCTGCAAAGAAAGAGCATCTAATGAAGACCATTGCTCCTTGGTTGACTGTCGAAGTCGCGGAAGAAGTTGGACATATCGTTGATTCGCGTGAGATACTCACAGCCATTATACAGGAGATTATTAAACAGCGCGCCACAGCGTACGCCGGCTACAAGGAGGACTTACCACTGGAAACAGTAATAGAGCATGGTGAAGATATGGTAGAAGAAGTAATGAAAGAAGAAGTCTGCACATGTGAATCCAGTGATATAAGCAGTGAGAAAGCGGAAAAATGTGACGACACATCGAAGAAAATGTAATTTAGAAAATTTGTTTATTTCGATGATTTTAAATTGTTCAATCCCTCTACTTTTTGTACAAACAAAATTGTTTAACTTGATCAATCTATATATTCATAAACGCGTTTTTATCGATCTATTGCATGAGTGGAAACTAGATAATTTTCTTCATTGTTGAACAGCGCTCTGTTTTATGCAGAAGTAGCAATCATTTGAAACACGCCCTGAAGAAAATCGAATTAAACATATGTTTACAACAAAACAAAAAATAAACTTTAAGGATATTCGTCTTAACGCGTAGATACCTCGTAGCTGCGTAAACCACGAAAATAAACAGATTTTTCATACAAAAATAAGAAAGGTTACGAGGTTTACGCGGTTTACGCGGTTACGAGGCATTTACTCGTTTAGACGAATACCCATTTTGTATTTTCAAAAGGATTTTGGAGATGGTAAGGTATTATCTTGCTGTCCGTTTCCGTAGAATATGGTAACTTCTTCCAATAATATTACGGATTTAATCATTCGTCCTTATACATCCCCAAGTTATTTGAAACTGCAATCTGATCGAGAAATTTGCGTATATTTTCGGCAAACAAAATCTGTTTTCTTATTAAATATTAGCTTAAAGGCTGTTTACCTCCATCTTCGTTTAAGCGCTAATCGCAACTAAAAGCACCGATATATGTAAGCGCTGAACAATAAACCGAATAGTAGCTAACCGCCAGTGATTTTAATCATTGAGCAAGCGGTCTTTAATACAATTTTTGATATTATTAATATCAACCAAAAGAGAACATGTTGAAAGAATCTATAAAACTATACAATTTTCCATCTCAAAACGAATATAAAATTACAAAATCCTTCGCTTTTCCGGTAGAAACTTTGTCGAACCATACCATTTTACTTGGCAGCTGTCAAAGGTCAACTTAAGCTACTATACTATACGAACACGGAAATGTACATTTCATTAAGCGAATTCAAACAAAAGCCGTGGCGTTCCCTCACTGTCGCTATTTAGCGACACATTTTACATTTGGCCTTCAGTATAGTTTCGATTACTGCTTAATCGGTAGTGCTGCGATTAAATAACCCATTTTTATATTATTTTGTGCAAAGAGAATATGAGGTTGTATACACACATATCATGATCATGACAGGATTGCAAAATATCTGAACACATATATGTAAGTATGTACATACAATAGTTTTTCTAATCATGATATTTTAGTTACACTAAAGTACATACATAGTACATATATGCACTTTCATGACCACAGGCAATAGATCGATATCACCACTATTGTATTTTAACCCGTATATATGTATGTACATACTTGTAAATATACATGCATACATATGTATATATGTATGTGTATACGTTTGTGAATTCATACAAGCTTATACCCAAATTCAGTAAGCAGTCGCAGTCTCTAATAGAGACAAAAGTCACAATTTTAGACCAGTTGGCATTCATGAGTTTCAAAATAAAGCCTCTAGTCTCAAAATAAAGGCTCTAAATAGTGACCTGGTGATGAGGAGGTCACAAAAAATTTAAATAAAAACAAAAGAAAAAAACGTGTATTAGTCTGCCTTAGTGGTAATCAGATACTATTTTATTTAATAAATATCTATTTACATACATATGACGCCATTGATAAAATTATGCTTGCACGTCATATACCTATGCAGAGCAATAATATTGTTATGTAATTTATGGTAATTACTAGTATTAAGGGTTGGATATATTTACTCCATTTTTTTCAAAATAAATGCAAAAAACCTTAAGTTAACAAGAAGATTGTTATTTCTTAATTGCACTTATTTCTGCTCAATGTAGTGAACAAATACTTATTCTAAAAACTTTCTTAATTAGATCTTTTCGTCGTCGATAAAGTCTTCGACTCTGTCTGGTACGATGGTATAATTGCAAAAAACTCATTCATCTTAATTTCACAGTTCAACCAATAAAAATAATTCTTTATCTGACATACGAGTGATTATGCCAATATGCCTTTTATGCAGGTGACGTCCATTCGAACTGCAGCAGCAGCTGGTTGCACTATAGTCGGAACCATGGTGTTGGCGAGAAGAGGCAGCATCTTGGGGCGTCTGACCTCACAGAAGGCATCACTCTGCACGCCAGAGAGGACGAGGAGGAACCTAGTACCAGCAAAGGGCGGCGTCGAAAAAAAGTACCAGAGCTAGCAGTAGAGGGAGGTTAAACGTTACCAATCAGGCTGCCTGAGAAGATCGGTCGCAAAACTGGGTTAATAAATTGAGCGAGTACAGAGATAGGCTCCGCTCCATGAGACAATTCACAGTCGCGTGCAAAACTATGAAACAATTATATAAGGGTCTTTTTATTAAACGAAGTGTACAGTGGCCGTTGCCTTTTCACTATATTTTGATATTAAAATGCTTAAACAAAAGTATTTTATAATTAAATGTTCCTTATCCACTTTTTGAGAATTGTACAAATACAACATAAGCTAAGTCAACAACACCGTAATATCACAATTTCACATATATGAATGTAACAATTGCTTTATATTCGCTAAATTACCGCTGTTTTCAATCAAAAACAGCTGTTTGTATAAATGCTTAACAATTGCACACTGGTGTGAGCGCGTTTGTTCACGATTTCGCCGCGATGTTGGTATTTTCATTACGTTCAATACTCTAAATCTGTACGCTATGACGTAGAAATATCGCAATCTTCTTAGCATTCTTGAATTGAAATTGCGCCTTGCTCAGGTCCGTTAATTTTTCTTAACGATATTGGCAATCAGCTGTTCGTGACAATGTCACATCGTCAGAGTGTTTTTAAAATTGCAACCAAAGTGAAGTGAATATTTGATGTTGTATTTATTGTGGACGTTTAATTAAAGTTGTTTGCGAAGTATAGCGCCATGTTATTATTTGAACTTATAAAGTAGTTTTGCAATCAATTATTTTTATTATTATTAACAGTTTATTCATAAAATAAAATTTTACAAATAATCTTATAAGCTAGGCACTAACAACGAAGGTTTTCAGCCTTGCCTTATATTACGTTAATTATTGTTGTAGAATTATATGTTATAATATATGTATATGACATTCTAATAATATTTTCACGATTTTTTTTATATTATTATAAGTAACGTTTCTTAATAAGTCTAGTATTGTGCTTCTATCGATACGGTATATGTTTAAGCGAATGCACTCGTCGATGAGGTGAGTAGTTGTAATTGTCGCATTGTTGCACAAAGGGTAGAGGGTGTTGGATATTTAGGTGCATTTCCGTCTGGATTCGTCCGTTTGTAGTGGTGATCGTAGGCCCAGTGCTGTTTTCGTTCGTTTAAGTAGTAATTCTTTATTGCTTTTATTAGATCGTATCTTAGCACTTCGTAATTTTAGTCAACTACCGCAAAAGGTATCTGTTCGTAATCTCGGCGAAATGTTCTAAATATGTTGAATTGGCTGTTGAATTTTTCGGCAAATGTGCTAGTGATTTCAGTATGCAATGGCTATCTAGCAACCAAGGTGGTCTAGTTGTGACGTATGTTAAACGTGGTTTAACCCTTAGATCAAGCTCGCGTGCAGCTAAAGTAATTGTATCCAACGCAGATGGTATACGTCCGATTTTATGTGACCGTGGTAGCATTTGTTCCGCGGGCATTGATATTTTGTGGATTAAATTAGCAGTTTGTATTTTAAACCTTTGCTCAATCGACAATAGTCCTGTCTCTGTGAGTATGTTAGTTATTGTATCGTGCCGCTGCGTTATACACTGTCTGCAACATCCTTATGTTTAGTTTTGTAGTTCGACCGTAAACAGGGAGACCGTAATCGATTTTTGAGCCTATAATTCCTTTTACAACTCTTATTGTAATGTTTGTGTGTGTGTTGCTATGGTAACTTGCTAAGCATTTTATTAAATTTAATCTTCTTACCAACGCTTCTTAACAAATGCTGTGTGTGCATCCCATTTATAATTATGGCTAAAGTAAATACCTAAGATTTTGAGATTGTCTACATAATTGAGTGTGTGAGAGTTTATATGTATATAAATAAATAGGGTTGCAAACGCGTTTATGACATACATGGAGGACCTTGCCGTTTACATTACACCAGACTTGAATGTCCTCCATTAATGTTTCAAACTTAATTTGTAGTTGTGCATTCTCCTTATATTTAGCTATCAAATACAAATCATCTGCATATATACAATGCTTAAAAAATAAATGCCTATTAATTATTTTATTTATACCTTCGAAAGCTATCTGAAAAAGTATAAGGGAAGCGGTGAACCTTGGGGGATTCCATTGCTTAGTGGGAATAAATTGGAATGAGTTGAGCCTATTCGTACCCTTATTTTTCTGTGTGTTAAAAAGTTTTTTACAAAATGCAAAATTTTTGTTCCCACTTTCCACTCAAGAAGCTGGCTTAAAATTGTGTGACACCCGATCTTGTCGAATGCCTTGTCAAAGTCGATAGATATTATAGAGATATGATTCCGAGTGGAGAGAGCACCGGCTATGTAAGAATCTATGAATAGAAGGGCGTCAATCGTGCCTTTGGTGCTTTTAAACGCAACTTGATTTGCATTAATAAGTCGATTTCTTCTCAGAAACCATGCCAACCTACTTGCAACAACTTTCTCTAATATTTTGCTGGTGCATGAGAGCAGGGAAACAGGTCTATACCCGTCTAATTTATCTGTTTGTTTGTCTGGTTTTTTTAGAGGAATGACTACCGCATTTTTCCATTCTTGCGGGATTATGGTGCTATTAAAAATATAGTTATATATTTTTAGTAGGTGTTCCTTACCCACAAGGGGAAGGTTTTTGAGCATTTCGTAATAGTTCTTGTCGAAACCGGGTGTTTTACCTTTGGCAGTTGCTATGACTTACTTACTTACTTAATTGGCGCATTAACCGCCTAAGCGATTTTGGCCGAGGTCAACAAAGCACGCCAGCTGTCTCTATCTCGTGCTAACTGGCGCCAATTGGAAGTCCCAAGTATAGCCAAGTCTTTTTCCACTTGGTCTTTCCAACGCAGAGGAGGTCTTCCTTTTCCTCTGCTACCACTTGCGGGTACCGCGTCAAAAACCTTCAGGGCTGGAGCTATTTCATCCATTCGAACGACGTGACCTAACCAGCGGAGCCGCTGATTCTTAATCCGCTGCACTATATCTACGTCATTGTACAGCTCGTACAGCTCATCGTTCCATCGAACGCGGTATTCGCCGTCGCAAAGACGCAAAGGTCCATAAATCTTTCGAAGAATCTTTCTCTCGAACACTCCAAGAGCCCTCTCATCTGATGTTGTCATCGTCCATGCTTCTGCACCATACAATAGGACGGGCATGATAAGAGACTTATAGAGTATGGTTTTTGTCCGTCGAGAGAGGACTTTACTGTGCAATTGCCTACTCAGTCCGAAGTAGCACTTGTTGGCAAGAGAGATTCTCCGTTGGATTTCAAGGCTGACGCTGTTATTGGTGTTAATGCTGGTTCCTAAGTAAACGAAGTTCTCAACTTTTTCAAAGTTATAACTGTCAACAGTGATTTGTGATCCCAGTCGTGAATGTGCCGACTGTCTATTTGATGACAGGAGATACTTCGTCTTGCCCTCGTTTACCTCCAGACCCATTCGCTTCGCTTCTCTATCCAGTTTGGAGAAGGCAGAACTAACTGCGCGGTTGTTAAGGCCGATGATGTCAATGTCATCGGCGTACGCCAGCAGTTGCACACTCTTATAAAAGATGGTACCTGACCGATTTAGTTCTGCGGCTCGAATTATTTTCTCCAGCATCAGGTTAAAGAAATCGCACGACAGAGAGTCACCTTGTCTGAAACCTCGTTTGGTATCAAACGGCTCGGAGAGGTCCTTCCCAATCCTGACGGAGCTGGTGCTGTTGCTCAACGTCATTTTACATAGCCGTATAAGTTTTGCGGGGATACCAAATTCAGACATTGCGGCATAAAGGCAACTTCTTTTCGTGCTGTCGAAGGCGGCTTTGAAGTCGACAAAAAGATGGTGTGTGTCGATTCTTCTTTCTCGGGTCTTTTCCAAGATCTGGCGTATTGTGAATATCTGGTCGGTGGTGGATTTACCAGGTCTAAAGCCACACTGATAAGGTCCAATCAGTTCGTTGACGGTGGGCTTAAGTATTTCGCACAATACACTTGACAGAACCTTATACGCGATGTTAAGAAGGCTAATCCCGCGATAATTGGCACAGACTGCAGGATCACCCTTTTTGTGGATTGGGCAGAGCACACTTAAGTTCCAATCAGTAGGCATGCGTTCTTCCGACCATATTCTAGAGATGAGCTCGTGCATGCACTTAACCAGCTCCTCTCCGCTGTACTAAAATAACTCAGCTGGTAACCCGTCAGCCCCGGGGGCTTTGTTGTTCTTCAGCCGTGCTATCGCTTTCCGAATTTCGTCATGGTCGGGTGATGGTACATCACGTCCATCATCATTGATTGGGGTTTCGGGTTCAACATCTTCTCCATCGTTGTTGCAGCTGCTTCCATTAAGCAGTGTGAAGAAGTGCTCCCTCCATAATTTAAGTATGCTGTGGACATCAGTCACCAGGTCGCCGTTTTCATTCTTACAGGAATTCGCCCCGGTCGTAAAACCTTCTGTAAGCCGTCGAACTTTTTGAAAGAATTTTCGGGCGCTTTTCCTGTCGGCCAGCATCTCAAGCTCTTCGCACTCACGCATTTCGGCCTCTCTCTTTTTCTCACGAAAAATGCGTCTTGCTTCCTTCTTCAGCTCACGATAACGCTCCCGCACAGCTCGCGTTGCGCCCGATCGCAGTGTGGCCCTGTAGGCAGCGTCTTTACGTTCCGTAGCGGCGCGGCATTCCTCGTCATACCAGTTGTTCTTTCGGGCTCGCTGAAATCCGATGGATTCTTCAGCGGCGGTATGTAGACATCGAGAAATATGGTTCCACTGCTCGGAAATATCGTGCTGTTGATTATTGCTCTCAGAGAGCAGGAGTGCAAGTCGAGTGGCGAAGTGGCGAAGTGGGTGGCTGTAGGACACTGGAAGCATGCCTTCCGTCTATCACAACGTGGTCGATTTGGTTTCGTGTCTTACCATCTGGAGACAGCCACGTAGCTTGGTGAATCTTTTTATGCTGGAACCTGGTACTACAGACTACCATGTTTCGGGCCCCGGCGAAGTCGATCAGTCTCATTCCGTTATCGGACGTTTCGTTGTGGAGGCTGAATTTTCCGACTGTAGAACCAAAGATGCCCTCCTTGCCCACCTTGGCATTGAAATCGCCAAGCACGATTTTTATATCGTGGTGGGGGCACCGCTCATACGTGCGACCAAGGAGATCGTAGAAGCGATCTTTGGTCCCATCGTCCTTCTCTTCCGTCGGGGCGTGGGCGCAAATCAGGGAGATGTTGAAGAATCTCCCCTTGATGCGGATTGTGGCGAGACGTTCGTCCACCGGAGTGAACGACAGTACTTTACGGCGCAGTCTGTCTCCCACCACAAATCCGACACCAAATTTGCGCTCCTTTACATGGCAGCTGTAGTAGATGTCGCAAGGGCCTATCGATTTTTTCCCTTGTCCCGTCCATCGCATCTCTTGGATGGCGGTGATGTCAGCCTTCGCTCTGTTGAGGACATCAACCAGCCGGGCAGAGGCACCTTCCCAATTAAGGGTCCGGACATTCCAGGTGCATGCCCTCAAATCATTGTCCTTTAAACGTTTGCCGTGGTCGTCATCAAAAAAGGGGGGTCTCATCTGAGGCTTTTTTTTCCTTTTCATTGGAAGTTGTTTTTTACGTGGCGGGTTCCAAGCCCTGCGCACAACCCATTGCTGGGGGTGAAAAATTTTAAGTTTGTTTATATAGCGAGCCGCTTGCTCCAAGACAGACACCCGCTTGCAGCCGCACCTCCTGGTGAACAGACGCTGCCGACTTCAGTGGACCCTTAAACCGAATATGTCGGAGTGGCTCCACTAAAGCTCCCTCTCTATTAGCCGTGACCCATGGCTCCACACGGGTTGGTTACCGTATCTCGCACATGGTTTGCTCACGTTGCCCAGGGTGCACGAACGTGGACGTAAGAGTAGGGATTGAGTACAGCCGTGCAACTGTAACCGCATACCCAGAAGCACCACTGTACCCCATTGCACCCCGGCAGTTGCTATTGCCGCGTTAAATTCTATAAGATATATATCAGATTCTATCAGTCTTGCCGATAATGGAGGTTGATAAGCTATCCGTGGAAAACTACGATTTTTTTCTCTAATAAACTCTGAACTGAAGTTGCAATCACGTGAGTATTTTGACCAGGTTTCGGCGAAGTGTTCTGCAATGTCAGCACAATTGAATAACGTTGCCCCATTACCTAGCTCTATGTTTTTAATTGAAAATGGTTTGTGTTTCCCATACAGTTTGTTTATGCTGTTCCATAACAAATTAACTAGGGTGTTTGGATTAATGGTTGAGGTAAAAGCAGCAAAAGATTCTCGTTTAGCGATTTTCGCTTCCCTTTTAAACAGAGCGTTGGCTTTCTTATACATTAATAAATTGTCTTGCGATATATGTATTGTTTTTAAATAAGTGCCATAGTTGCTGTTTATTGGCCCGAAGCTGTGCAATCTTTTTATTTCACCAGTGGACAGTGTTTTTATGTGGGGGGGCGCAACGTAATATTGAGTGATTTTGCGTTGTATAAATATTGGAAAAGCTGTTTAGTGCGATATTATGAAACCGCTCCCAACTCGCTTTATGTGTTTGGAACCGCAACAAGTTTTTGGCTACAGGGGTTCTAGCATGAGATAATTCATTCATGTGGACCCATATTGGAAAGTGGTCACTTCCGTGCGGATCCGTATCGACATTCCAATTGAGAAAAGGTAGAAGGTTCGCGGTCGTGAAGGAGAGATCGACAGAAGTTAAAGTAGACTGTGTTGACAAATGCGTAGGTAAACAGTCGTTGAGGAGGCAAAGGTTTTCTTGTAAGAAAAATGTTTCGATCGTTTTACCTCTTCGATTCGTTCTGGCCGAGCCCCAAAGAATGCTATGTGCATTAAAATCCCCAAGAAGTATGGAGAGGTTAGTGTTATCAATGTGTGGAGTATTTAATATGGCTAGTGATAAAGTTTCAGATGGGGGAAAGTATATTGAGAATACTGTGAATTTCGTGTTGTGGCGGATTTCCACCATTACAGTTTGAATGTGGTGGGGTGGTGTTAAACATTTGTGCTGAATGGTTTTCTTAATACAAAGTGCCACACCACTTTTACAGCGTGAGGGGTTGTATTGATTACTAAAATAAGAGTCATAATTACTTAACAAATCATGTTGTGTTTGATTGGGTTTAAGGTGCGTTTCTTGCAAGGCTATTATATCCGGAGAATGCTGTTTTACCAGGAGGTTAAGCTCGTGTAAGTTATTTAGGTAACCGTTCAAATTCCATTGCAGAATTTTTAGGACCATAATAACTAAGAACTTAAATTATCTTCGCGGCGGTATGCTTTTAGTATGCTGCTGGAAGAGATTGAGCGCATTTCGTTTTCGTCGTCGAACAATGGTAACGGGGTGGAGGTGTGTGCTGAGTAGTGCGGTAGTGGGAGTGTACTATTTGAAGAGAGTGAGAAAATGTCGTTTTTGCCTTCGGTTTAAGAGAGTGTATTTAAGGAAGAGTGCTGTTGAATGTTAGGAGATTTACTTGAATTGAAGTTTAGTGTTTTTGGTGTAACTGAGTTAGGTATTTGAGAATGGGTATTTGTTATTATATATTGAGTTGTTTTATGTGGGACTTGTGGTAATTGATTTTGGTTAGTTTTTGTATTACTACTGTTGGTTTCGTTTATTCTCTTTTGTCTTGTTTTAATAGCTTCTTCTATCGTTTCAGTGGGGGAGGGGTAAACTGAATTATTAGTGTCGTTTGCTGTTTTAATAGCAAAGAGCAATTGTTTGATGTTTTTATTTTTATAATTTCTTGTTTTTTCTTGAATGTAGGACAGTTTTTGTTGGATGAGCGGTGTTGTTGGTTGCAGTTGATGCACTGCACTTTGTCACACGGTGTAGGGTCGTGTACGCTGAGTGAACAAACGTCACACTTTGCTTCAGTTCGGCAGTATTTTTTTGTGTGTCCTAATCTAAAGCAGTTTTTGCATTGAAGTGGAGTTGGGAAATAAGGGTCGACTTTAAAGTTCAAAAAGCCAACTTTTAGTTCTTTTGGTAATTCGAAATGATATGAAGTTAAGAGTTAACAACTTTACCGTCTATGAATTTGGTGATTTTTTTGCAGGCAACGACTTGTTGATCTTTTAAACCTTCCAATATGTCATTTTCGCTTAACTCTTTTAGAGGAGGTGCAAAAATTACACCTTTGATTGTGTTAAGAGTCGGATGTAGTAAAAAATTTATTTCACAGACATTAGAGAGTTGTGTAGCGCGCAAAAACTTGTTTGCTTGAGCTTCGTTGTGTGTCAAAATCAAAAGGTCACCTTCACGAGTGAATGTAATTTTTTTTGGTTGCTCGATGCTAATGCTTTCCATGGCTTTGGAAACCAGGAAAATATTTAGGGTGTTCAAGGGTTTGTCCGCCTTTTTATTTTTCATCCAAATAAATTTTGGGCATCCTGCTTTGTTATTTCTGTCAAATGGAGTAAGTTGTGGAAAGTCTGCTTTGTTTTGCAAATTAAACTTGGTTGAATTGTGTTTCTTTCTTTTTGATGCAGAATTAAATCCATCTGGATCTAATAAAGGGTAATAGTTGCCTTCTGAGAAGGAGGGCATGGTGGTGTAGCACTTACATATGTATAAATACCTTTTAATCGATTCGAAATAACACTTAGAAAAATGTGACGTTTAGCTAACTGCGTCAAATAAATATGGTAGAGAAAAGCACGACTGTTCACTATGAGAGTAAATTGTCAACTGAGTTCTGCAATCAAAATGAAGTGAGGCTTACTAAATTCCCAGACTGGCTACAAAATTAAGGTAGCAGGGTGCAGCTTATTTTATTTTCCGGAGGACCCCGTTTTATAATTATTTCCATTGACCCTTTGCACACAAGATTTGATGTAGTATTCATTCATTGTCACGTTTGCCGGATGGTGTCCATATCCAGTTGATATGACATATTTTTGCATAAGTAATACGGCCGTATATGAACTAAAAAATGTTAAGCATAACACAAACAAAAAATAACAGAAAAGTTAAACAAACCGGACTTGGTCTTTACAAACTTTTAGTTTGGGATCGGAAGCCACACATTGTTATTGTTCAAATATCTTTGAACATGTACATATACATAGATACAGTCCACTAGTTACATAAGAGTTTAATACTTAGAAAACTAAAATTGTATACACACGTACATACATACTTACATACATATGTACATTCAAGTGTACTATAAGTATACTTGCACGCACAAGAAATTTGTTATGAAATTAGACACTTGCTCGTAAAAGAAACATAAGCAAATACATATTGACAAAAACCATTTGTTGTCAGTCACAGCTAATAATTTCATTTCATGATGTTGTTTATTCTAAAATAAACATTCACATTCATACATACAAATTCACATTTACAAAATAGAAATGTACATAGCAATGCATTTGCATTTATCAGCTAAACATAAATACTCACACACATACATATGTACATAATTAGTTAAGCAACGTAATCTTAAGAATTTGTATATAAAGAGCTGTAAATACTTGAATAAACCAGAATTCAAAAGATTCTCAATTTAGAAACATTGTCTATATCTTAATCCTTCCCTTTTATTTTATTCTTTACTTCCCCCCACCAGTGGTAAGGAGTAGAGAACAAAAATTAAAAGTAGTTTTCAGAATAAGGCAGTGCATGTTTACTTATTACCCCCCACCCGAGGTAAAGAATAAGTTAAACCGCTATGAAATATAGTACTTATACTGTACATTTGGTCCATACGAGCCTTGAAGCTCAAGCGAAACCTAAAAGGGGAATTTTAAAGAATAAATAAGCCGGAATAAAAGAAATGATCCGCTATATAAGATTCTTGTGATTCAAAAGGATAAATACCCGCTGTGAGTCGAGGCACAGCAAGGTCAACTTGGCGACCAACCAATAACCTCCAACGATTCTTTTGAAGAAAACAAACACAAGACAAAAAAACGCAATCAACATGGGAATAAATAGGGGAAAGATCCTTGAGAACCAGTTTGACATAGCGGAAAAAGTCCTGCAAATTTGTAACAACTCAGTAGGCAAAACAATAAGGAGGGCAAAAATAGAAGACATAAATAAAAGTCTTTTAAAATATCAAAAGGATTTTGACTCCATCCATGGAAAGCTAATGGCAGATGGAATAGGTGATGAGGACTACTTTAAAACAAATGCGTATGGTGAAACTTCAAGAAAAATTTATGAAATGTTCCATCAAATGAATTTGCACTCAACGATGATATTACGTTTACATTGCCACAGACATCTTTGAAAATGCCAGTCGACGCAAACGAAGAGAACCGAGCTACCTTATTAAATGCCGTAGATCAAAAATTTACTATTTTCAAGAGGAAAATTGACAACCTCAGAACAAAAATTATTGATTTAAATTTCGAGACAAAGGTAAACTCCGACCAAATTAAATATTTGGAAACAGTGTTTAGTAATGTAGAAAATACATATACCAACGACCTTTCCAAGTACTATAGCAATGAAATTGAGGAAGCATACGAACAAATAGCATCAGACTATTTTAAAGAGCTCCCAATTTTTAAAAGATGTTTAAAAAAGAAGAGACAAAAATAGCATTTCGTCCTAATTTGGAATTAGAAAAGCTTAAAATTCCAATTTTCTATGGAGAAATGAAAGAATGGGCTAACTATTTTAACGTGTTCCAAGACATGGTTCACAATAACAAACAAATATATAGTTCGGAAAAAATGCTACGTCTACGTCTTAGCTTGAAAGGTGAAGCTATGCGGCTGATTCAACATCTGCAAATATCAGCAGAAAACTATCAAGCAGCGTGGTGCCTTCTAAAAGATAGGTATGATAACATGCGGATTCTGTTCACGACACAGTGGGACAGAATAATGGATCAACCTATAATAAATAGAAACAATGTCGAAAGTGTAAGACAGTTGCTCGACACCACAAATGAATGTCTAAACGCAATAAAGTCGTTAGGCATAAAAACGGAAGAAGCTGATCCATTTATAGCTCGAGTAATTGTTCGGAAGCTAGATCAAGAAGGGCTCAAACTGTATGAACAAAGTGTTAGAAATACCAGAGAGGTTCAGAAGTGATCTGATGTTTGCGAATTTTTGGATCAGCACTTTCAAACATTGAAAGCAGTAGCGAAAAAAGATAATATGTACATTCAAAAACCGCAAGCCACGGTCTTATAAGGCAAATCATACGTCGCTCAACGCAAAATATTCAGATAAACAGTGTACCTATTGCAAGCTTTCAGGTCACACGACGAGTGATTGCAGAAAATTCAAAGGCATTACTTTAGAAAACAGACGTAAATATGCCAGAGAAAACAAAGTATGCTACAAGTGCCTCAACCATAATTGGCGCGAAAATTGTAATAGCAACACAAAATGCAAAATTTGCAATAAAAACCATCATGAGCTCCTACATTCTGAGACTGAGGAAAAGAAAACATCAATGTCCACAAAAACAACATCGACAGTGGTCATTCTAGCCACAGATCAAGTTAGGTTCAAAGCTGCGAATGGTGGTGATGTGTTATTAAGGGCTCTTATTGATCAAGGATCACAAATAACATCAATATCCGAAGAAGCAGCGCAGATATTAGGTATGCCAAGGACAAAAGTTATGACAAAACTTCATGGACTAGGAGATGTTGTGGTTGGTGAATCGAAATTTAAGGTCAACGTTCAAATAAAGCCACGATTTCTGAGTAATCGAAAAAGTAGAGGCCATAGTTCTATCAACTCTTACAACTGCACAACCCCATCAATCCTTCAAGTTCAATTTTAAGAAATGGGAAAACTACACTCTTGCTGACCCATTATTTAATAAAGCAGACAGGATTGACATGGTTATTGGTGGAGATGTCTTCAGTAGAATTATTGAAAATGGAGTAACAAAATTCGACGGAGTTCTTGGGCAAGCTACAAAGTTTGGTTGGATTCTCTCTGGGATAATAAAGCAGAAGAAATTCAGCAAAATAATATCTGCAACGACCAACTTAGAACGATTTTGGGAGCTAGAGGAAATACCTGAAGATGAAAATCTTGAAGATGATGCATGTTTGAAAACGTTTAAAGAAACTGTGAAGCAAGATTCGGATGGGCGATTTATTGTAGAAATTCCTTTCAAAGAAGACGAAGAGCTGGGGGAATCTCGCAAACAAGCTATAGCGCGTCTGATTTCAATGGAAAATAAGTTTCAAAAAAATTATAAACTGAAAGAAGATTATCATGAGTTTATCAACGAATATATAAAGCTTGGTCACATGGTTAAAGCAGATGAAAAAGTAAAAGGTGAATATTACTTACCGCATCATGCTGTTATACGCGAAAACAGTTTAACAACAAAGTTGCGCGTTGTATTCGATGCATCTGCAAAATCATCTAACGGAAAAAGCCTTAATGATATCATGTTTGCCGGTCCAAAGTTGCAAAAAGATATATTCGATATTCTTATCAAATGGAGGCTTTGGAAAGTGGCAATAACTGCTGATGTAGAAAAAATGTTTCGGCAAATAAAGATTGCAAAAGAAGATCGCGATTTTCACAGAATAATATGGCGTGAAAATCCTTCGCAGAAGATAGAAGAATATGAGCTGACAACAGTTACATCAGCACCTTATTTGGCAGTACGCACACTATTTAAAATAAGCAACATATGCCCAAGTGAACGGCTGCAAGCAATAATTAAGGAGGACTTCTACATGGATGACCTTATGACAGGTGCGGATACTGTTCAGCAATGTCAAAACATTCAAGAAGACATCGGCAAACATCTGCAAACATTTGGGTTCCATCTTAGAAAATGGCTCTCAAACTGCAGCAGTATTACCGAAAATATAGAAGCTAAAGAAAACAATGAATTAATTCAAATTAAGGAAAACGAAGCAGTAAAAACACTTGGCCTATATTGGGATCCAAAACAAGACCAGTTCCAATTCAAAATAAATTTGGAAAGAGCAAAGAAGGTAACGAAAAGAAGTGTTCTTTCTCAGCTAGCTCAAATATTTGATCCATTAGGTTGGATTTCACCAATAACACTCGTCGCCAAGTTATATATTCAAAAGCTTTGGACGCAACATTCAGAATGGGACGACCAACTATCAGAAGATCTACAAAACGAATGGACGTTCTTTTTAAATCATGTTAATACAATTGAGAATGTACGTATTCCACGCTGGATAGAAACTAATATTCAATCTGAATTGAAATTCATGGATTCGGTGATGCTTCAGGAAATGCGTACGCTGCGGTCATCTATGTCAATGTTGGCAATTCTGTAAACCTTTTAACTGCAAAAACCAAAGTTAATCCGCTTAAAAACAGGAAAACATAACCAAAACTGGAACTTTGTGCTGCTCACTTATTGGCCAAATTGATAAATAGAGTTTGTAAAATGATCACGAGAAGTCGTAAAATTTATGAATGGAGTGACTCCACAATTATACTTTGCTGGATTGAGGCAAACAAAAACAAGGACAAATTTATTCGAAATCGAGTGGAAGAAATTCAAAAACTTGTACCACAAGCAACCTGGAGATATGTAAACACAAAAGACAATCCAGCAGACGTAGCGTTAAGAGGCACATCATCTCCAAAATTACTAGATATGGACATATGGTGGTGTGGGCCAAAATGGCTACCATTGCCAAAGAATCAATGGCCAACAAATGATCTGATAAATACAGCAACAGTACTAACAACATCCAAAATTGAAAGAGAATTTATGGAGGAAGTTGTAAATCGATATTCTAGCTGGTTAAAACTTCAAAGGGTAGTGGCTTATATATTACGAATTGCTAAAAGAAAAAGAAGCTCATCAGTAAATTTGTCTGTAGAAGAATTACATGCAGCACAAAATATTAACATTCGACAGTGACAAAAACGATTTTTTAAAGATGAAGTCAAACAACTACTAAATGGTAAACAGCTAAACAATACAAGCCAAATTTTGAGTCTCAACCCGTTTTTGGATAAAAATGGAGTAATGAGAGTTGGAGGTAGGCTAACAAATTCAGAGCTATCTTATTGTTCAAGGCACCCAATAATTCTACATAAATCAATTTTAACTGCATTAATAATCAAAGATGCACACCACGCTACAATACATGGTGGAAACCGATTAACAGAAGCAATCATAAGAATACTATACTGGATAATCGGTGTAAAGAATGCAATAAAAAGTTGTATACGAAATTGTTGTAAGTGTATAAGACATAAGCAAGTATCCGCAAAACAAATAATGGGCGACTTACCAGAATTCAGAGTATCAACATCAAGTCCTTTTACTTATACTGGAGTTGACTATGCAGGACCTTTCCAGATGAGATGTACAAAAGGACGCGGTCAAAAATCATTCAAAGGTTACGTTGCAGTTTTTGTTTGTTTAACAACTAAAGCTATTCATCTGGAAGCAGTCAGTGAATTATCATCAGATGCCTTTCTAGCAGCATTAAGAAGATTTTTCGGCAGGAGAGGAAGATGCTCTCATATTTACTCGGATAACGGAACAAATTTTGTGGGAGCAAATAAATGGATCGATAAAGGATTTAAATCCGCAATAAAGCAAAATTCAGAGATAGCACCAATATTGGCGAACGAGAAAATAACTTGGCATTTTATTCCCCCGGCAGGCCCACATTTTGGTGGAATATGGGAAGCAGGAGTGAAAGGCATGAAATACCATTTAAAGAGGGCCATTGGAGACACGAAACTAACTTTTGAAGAGATGTCAACAGTTTTAGCACAAATGAACTCGCGTCCATTATATGCCCTAAATGACGACAATGGAGTTGATGCATTAACACCAGGTCATTTTCTAATTGGAAGACCATTAATGTCAATTCCATCTCCCGAAACAGATGTCAGCACTTCCACCTTAAACAAATGGAAGTTTGTTCAGAAAATTCAAAAAGACTTTTGGATTCGCTGGAAAAATGAGTATCTGTATACACTTCAGCAAAGGACTAAGTTGAAAACACCTGTAGACAATATTAAGGTGGGAGATGTAGTAATAATTAAAGAGGAAAACTCTCAACCCGCAAAATGGCCTCTTGCTAAAGTTTTAGAAGCTCATCCAGGAAGTGACGGCAGAGTCCGAGTTGTGACATTAAAGCTTCAACATAATATACTGAAGCGACCAATTCATAAACTATGTCCTCTTGTTAAATCGATAGACAATAATCCACAAAATGAAGAGATTAAAACTAGCTTGACCACCGTATCGCAAAGGCAGAATCGATCATCAAGTATATTTGGGTTTATACTAATGTTGCTGCTTTGTATGTCGCTCAAAGCAATGGTGCTTAATGAATCAAAAGGCAGCAACGCAGAAGTGAGCAAACTCTCTGAAAACACCACGATTTATCTGGATTCACTTGGGAAAATGGACGTTATAACATCTTCCTGGGATTTACTCATATATTATGATCTTCATGCAAACTTCGAGCAAACCAACATGATATCAAATTGTCTACAAAAAATAAAAAATCAATGCCATCTTTTATCGCAGTTTGAAGAAGCATGCAATGTCATATCGCTATCATTGAGCAGGCGCTACGAAGATATAATTCATAGTCACAAGTTGATTATCGATAATAAAAAACAAAAAAGAGCACCATTAGAGTGGGTTGGCTCTATTTATAGCATGCTGTTCGGTTTAATGGATGCTGAGGATCATGAATCGATAGAAGATAACTTCAAGACGCTACTCAACAATCAATATCAAATAAAGAATAGATTAAAAGCTCAAGTCTCACTTATCAATTCTACAGCAAATATAATTAATAAAAAAGTAAAAGAAGTGAACGCACAGTTCTTCAAAATTGAAAAACAAATTAACAGATATCATTCCGAAATTATTGAAGATATCAATAGAGACAAAATAGCAATCCAGTTTCAAATGTTGGTAACGCAAATAACAATCTTAATGAGCGAATGTGAAAAAATGCAAAAATCTATTATTGAATTATTAATAGATTTGAATCATGGAAGGATTAACCCTGCACTTTTAACTCCAACTCAACTACATAAGGAATTGATGTTGATTAAAGACAAGCTTACAGCGAAACTTCAAATACCTGGCCAGAAATCGAATAGCCAATTACGTGATGCATACAACTTAATGGAAGCACTCGGATTAATCATTGACAGCAAACTGGCAATCAAGGCTGAGTTACCACTAATACTGAGCGATTCATCGCAAATATTTAAATTAATAGTTATCCCGCATGAACATAATGGAAGAAACGTAAAGGCTAAACTAAGAGGAAATTCACCATGGCAACCTGCGTTAGATCAATCTTGCGAACTCTCTGCACTTACTAAAAGTAGTCATGCTGATTGTCAGTATGAGGAATCCAAGAAAACACCTTTTTGGGCCGAATTGTCCGAAGAAAATAAGTGGATCTTCAAGGTCTTCAAAGAATCAACAATCCATGTGGATTGCCAAAATGGCAAAACTAAATTATTAGACATTCCATCACAAGGCATAGTTTCCATCAAGGCTGGCTGCACTGCAAGATACGAAGGCATCACATTATCTGGCATACAATCATTTAAAACACAGAGCAATATCAATCCAGCACAGGATCCAATAGTGACCAATATTAGAGGGATTAGCGAAGACCAAATAGATCCATTGCACATCAGCACCATCAACAACAGCATTGAGTTGAAACAAATTCGCCAAGATATTGACAGAATTAACAATAGCGAACTAAACTTAAGTAAGCTTAATTTTAAAAATCATAGCGGTCATTTGTCTTTAATATTAGTGATATTTATCATTGTGGGTTTAGCAATATTGTATTTACGCAATAAATGTAAATCGAAGGAAAGAATAAAAAATTGTATACACACGTACATACATACTTACATTCAAATGTACTATCAGTATACTTGCACGCCCAAGAATTATGTAATGAAATTAGACACTTGCTCGTAAAAGAAACATAAGCAAATACATATTGACAAAAACCATTTGTTGTCAGTCACAGCTAATAATTTCATTTCATGATGTTGTTTATTCTAAAATAAACAA
The DNA here is from genome assembly GCA_963971545.1 of Philophylla caesio. NCBI lineage: Eukaryota > Metazoa > Arthropoda > Insecta > Diptera > Tephritidae > Philophylla > Philophylla caesio. Next base: position 63,257,980 of record OZ020608.1, on the reverse strand, counting down.
ATTCACATTTACAAAATAGAAATGTAGCAATGCATTTGTACATTGTTTAGATTAAGAATCAATACGCTTAAGCATGCGTTGGTTCTTTATCAGCTAAACATAAATACTCACACACATACATACATAATTAGTTAAGCAACGTAATCTTAAGAATTTGTATATAAAGAGCTGTAAATACTTGAATAAACCAGAATTCAAAAGATTGTCAATTTAGAAACATTGTCTATTTCTTAATCATTCCCTTTTATTTTATTCTTTACTTCCCCCCACCAGTGGTAAGGAGTAGAGAACAAAAATTAAAAGTAGTTTTCAGAATAAGGCAGTGCATGTTTAGTTATTACCCCCACCCGAGGTAAGGAATAAGTTAAACCGCTCTGAAAAATAGTACTTTTACTGTACAGTTATTCTGGATATACCTTTGCCATTAATATATTTGCGCCGGCCATGGGGTTTCTGTCTATCGCGAAACTTGCGGTCAAGCGATCACTGCGGCAGCCCCTAATTTTATAACCAGTACCATAAATGAAGTCTGGTTAATGTGTTGCATGCTCCTCCGCAGTAGATCTTAACTTCGTCGGTGGCTAAATAGCTCCGGCATTTGTCGTGGACTAGATGTGGAACAGTTCAAAACTAGTTAAGTTAGCTACATACATATATGTATGTATGTAAATATGATTGGCCACCTTAAATATTGAATTAAAATTGTTTTATCACGTCAAGTTTAGTAGTGAAACACATTTATTAATTTTACTTAAAATTATATAAAGCGGTGACATAAATTGTTTTTTTACATTAAAAAAACTTTTTTTTCTTTTAAACGATCAGCTTTTCTCTTGTAGTCAGTAGTGGTAGTATCCCTCTGGAGGCTCCCGCAATAGTCTGCAAGCATGGCTGGCTTCCATCTACCCTGACAACGCTTCTCAATAATATGATAGCGGCATTGACACTGATTAAACAGTACCATACTTCACCGAGTGTTTTGATATTTTTGAAAAACCTTTCACAGTTGTTAAACAGAAGTAACAGTCGTCTTCGTGATTTTTGGGTTCAAGCCACTGCATTAGTACACCAAAAGCCATCTGTTTAATATTACCCTTGTACCAACCCGTCAAATATGTATAACATTTTAAACAAGACACTTGCTGCACCCATGATTTGTCTTGATTTCTAATGACAATTTTAAAATAAGCTTCATAACATTTTTCAAACAAAGGCGAAATTGGCTTTTTTCACTTTTAGGAGTAAATTGATAACAAACGTAACAAAATAAGCTAGGAGAATTAGCACAAACACGCGGCATTTTGTAGATTTATGAATGATATAATTTTATAGCTACCCTCAACTAAGTGTAACCAAAAGAAAATAAGGTAAGATTCCCGTTATTTATGTTTTGGGACGTGATATCTAAATATGAATTTGTTTTCTGTTGTTTACTAACAGCTCTATTCTGTGCACTTGACAAATTACAAAATATTGATAATTTATCAAGATTTTTATCAAGCAAGAAGCTCTTTGTTATTCTGTGGCAACCTTGATAAAACGTAAAGCTTCAGACTGCAGGGCTTTTCCCCACATGTGTGGTGAACAATATAATGATAATATGTAAAACACGACCAAACGTGTCACGTGTCAAACGAAAATTTTGCATAAACTTGTTATCACTCAACGATAATGGATCACTAGCATATCGTAAACTTCTTAAGTAACGCGTGCGATCTCTATTTTCGCAATTTTCCTCTTCGTCAAACAATAACAATAAAAGTAAAATATCTTCTTCCTTCTAATAAATTAATTTTCACAACTATGCACAAAGAGTAAAACAGATGTTTTATTTGTCAAGAGCATTTGACATCTTGACAGTTTATCGAGCTTTTTATTTTTGACATAGAATAGAAAAATCTTGATAAATTGTCAATCGTGAAGAAGGAAGATGTTGAATTTGTCACGTGCACAGAATAGAGCTGTAAGTATACCTAGTATGTCGTTATAAAGCTCGTACAGCTCATCGTTCCATCTTCTACGGTACTCGCCATCGCAAAGGCGAAAAGGCCCATACATCTTTCGTAGAATCTTTCTCTCGAACACTCCTAGAGCCTTCTCATCAGATATCTTCATCGTCCATGCTTCTGCGCAATACATTAGGACGGGCATAATGAGAGACTTACTTATAGAGCGTGATTTTTGTCCGTCGAGAGAGGACTTTACTGCTCAGTTGCCTACTCAGTCCCAAGTAGCACTTGTTGGCAAGAGTGATCCTCCTTTGGATTTCGAGGCTGACATTATTATTGATGTTAATGCTGGTTCCTAAGGAAACGAACTCTTCTACTTTTTCAAAGTTATAACTGTCAACAGTGATGTTTGATCCCAGTCGTGAATGTGCCGACTGTTTATATGATGACAGGAGATACTTCGTCTTGCCCTCGTTTGGTATCAAACGGCTCGGAAAGGTCCTTCCCAATCCTGACAGTGGGCTTTAGTCTCTCTCACAATACGCTCGATGTTAAAAAGGCTGATACCGTGGCAACGCGACATTCTTCATCGAACCAGTCATTTTTCCGGACTCGCTGAAAACCAATAGATTGTTCTGCGGCGGTACTTTAAGAGCAAGAGACGTGGTTCCATTGCTCTGAAATATCGCTGTGTTGATTAGTGATCTCAGAGAGCAGGAGTGCGAGTCGAGTAGCGAAGTGCGTGACTGTCTGTTGTGATTGCAGCTTTCCGACGTCGAGCTTTCCTTGTGTCCATTTCCGTACGCTATTTGACACACAGAGGCGCGTGCGTATCATGGCTATGACAAGATAATGGTCCGAGTCGATGTTGGCTCCTCGGATCGAGCACACATTTACGACACTAGTAGCGTGCCTTCCGTATATCACAACATGGTCGATTTCGTTTCGTGTCTTACCATCTGAAGAAAGCCAGTTAGCCTGATGTATGCTCCTATGCTGGAACCTGGTACTACAGACTACCATGTTTCGGGCCCCGGCGAAGTCGATCAGTCTCAATCCGTTATCAGACGTTTCGTCGTGGAGTCTGAATTTTCCGACTGCGGAACCAAAGACGCCCTCCTTGCCGACCTTGTCAGTAAAATCTCCTAGCACGATTTTTATATAGTGTTGGGGGCAGCGTTCGAACGTGCGCAACAGGAGTTCGTAGAAGTGATCTTCGGTCCCATCGTCCTTCTCTTTCGTCGGGGCATTTGCGCTAACCAGGGAAATGTTGAAGAATCTCGCCGTTCGTCCAGCGGAGTGAACGAGAGTACTTTACGGCGAAGTCTCTCCCCCACCACAAATCCGACACCAAATTTGCGCTCCTTTACATGGCAGCTGTAGTATACGTCGCCTACCGTTTCCCTCCCTTGTCCCGTCCATCGATGGCGGTGATGTCAGCCTTCGCTCTGCCGAGGACATCTGTCAGCCGGGCAAAGGCACCTTCCCAATTAAGGGTTCGGACATTCCAGGTGCATGCCCTAAAATCATGGTCCTTAAATCGTTTGCCGTGGTCGTCATCTAAAAAGGGGGCCCTTTCCGAGGCTTTGCATTACTTTTCATTGGATATTTGTTTGACGTGGCGGGTTCCAAGCCCTGCGCACAACCCATTGCTGGGGGTTAAAATTTTAAATTCATTTATATAGCGAGCCGCTTGCTCCAAGACAGACGCCGGCTTGCAGACGCTCCTCCTGTTGAACAGACGCTGCGGACTATAGTGGACCCTTAAACCGAATATGTCGGAGTGGCTCCACTAAAGCTTCCTCTCTATTAGCCGTGACCCAAGGCTCCACACGTGTTGGATACCGTATCTCGCACATGGGTTGCTCACGTTGCTCATGGTGCACGAAGGTGGACGTAAGAGTAGGGATTGAGTACAGCCGTGCAACTGTAACCGCATACCCAAAAGCACCACTGTAACCCATTGCACCGTTTGCGGTCTTCACCTACTTTCAATTCTCGTTTACTTCTGGAAGCAAGCGACATGTCGCACGTGAAGACCGCAAAAAGTAGAAAGTATGCTTCTTCTCGCAAACCGATCGGTAAGCGAGCGCTCGCTTGCTTCCAACTGTAATTTTTGAAATTTCACAGCCATTTTCGCATTTTGTAGCATTTTTCATAGTAGCAACAACATTTATCATAGGCTCTTTTAGCACAAAAAAACCATTTTGACAAGTTATAATGATAAAATTGAGTGTCGCGTTTCTGATCTTTTTAAATTAATTAATTTATATCGACAATATTAGTGGATTTCGAGATTGAATAGCACGCAGGACACGAACCTTCTTGTACAATTTCATAAGGGTATTTTATTTAACGAAGTGTACAGTGGCAAATTGTAGTAACGACAACATGAAACCGTTGCATTTCACTATATTTTGATATTAAAATGCTTAAACAAAAGTATTTTATAATTTAATGTTCCTTATCCACTTTTTGAGAATTGTACAAATACAACATAAGCTGAGTCAACAACACCGTAATATCACAATTTCACATATGTATATGAATGTAACAATTGCTTTATATTCGCTAAATTACCGCTGTTTTTGATCAAAAACTGCTTTTTTGGTTGTTGGCGAGCATAAAACACAAATCTTGTATAAATGCCGCCATGTTGGTATTTTCATTTCGCTTCATACTTATATTCCGTACGCTATGATGTAAAAATGTCGCAATCTTCTAATTTATTTGTTATTGTTTGGCCATTTCACTATTTATTTTTAAATATTTTTGAGCTTTAAGGCCGATTGGTTTATTGGAAAATTATTAGGAAAAAAACAACCATACTCAAAGCGGTAGAAGTTATAGTACTATTTCGGAAATCACCACATTTCCTCATCAGACTTCTTTCTTTTTGGCTTCTGCGGGAGTCGAACCCGCAACAACATGCGCAATACTTAAGCCGGCAGCTAGACGCATTCAGCTAAGCTTACGCAGTCTGAGCTGTTGTTATTTTTCCTGCTTATTATTGGATGTTGTTGTTTTTTTCCTAATAATTTTCCAATTAACCAATCGGCCTTAAAGCTCAAAAATATTTAAAAATAAATAGTGAAATGGCCAAACAATAACAAATAAAATGTATAAAAAAGAAGAGCCAGCCTTATACAAACAAATTCTAACAAAATAGAAATTGTACAAACAACAACTACACAGAAAAAGTCGAAATAGGGGCAGTACAGCCGCACTTGATTGAAGTAAGTTGTGAAGGGAAAGCATTCTTGGTTGTCACCAGAGAACGTGTATTGACAGAGAAGCCAGAGAACGTACATTACAGAGAAGCTTCATTCCAGTCCATCCCGTGATTCGTTCCTCTACTGTGAATTGAGCTTGATTCTAATAGGCAAGTACACCACAGGTAGTAAGCAAATTCACCAATTAGCAGAACTCATCAAAAGTTAACAGTTTTGAAGCGAGAAGTGTAATTGAGAGAATTTATGTATATATTTTACAGTACGGTTTGTTGCAGGTGTATATTTATTACTTTAATTTATTTTATTTTGATTTTCTATTTACCAATTTAAATGTAGTTAGAATTAAAATAACTGTTTTGTCGCAATGTCAAAAGAAAGAAGTCAATGGACTTTTAGTTCTTTGAGAATTTTTGACGCTTACGATCGTTTTGATATAAATTTAATACGTTTTCAACTTAAAAACCTAAGATTTTGCATAAAAATGCCTAAAATAAGAAAATGTCGAGTTCGCGAATGTGAAAGCCGCGATAAACACTATAGATTTTTCACTTTTCCGAAGGATTTAGCCATGCACAACAAGTGGAAAGAGAATTTGGAGATTCCACCCATTCAGGACCTAGCACAGCTCAGTGCATTTATCTGCATTAAGCACTTCGAGGAAGATGCAGTAGGTGGAACATTTTTAAAAATTGGTGCAATTAACAATTAATTGGAGTTTTCTGACAAAACTTAGTAGAATTGTAATTTGCTTTTTATTTATTTATTTTTATGTTTTTTTACCAATAAAGTTTTCAAATATTGAATTTTAACTTTACCGAGAATCTTCTGAAAACACTAATTTATAAAGTCATGTGAGAAAGTGTCGTATTATTCGTATGAACAACACTTTCGCAACTCTTTTTCCAGCAAAGCCATTTCCATAATACTTTTTTTTCAAATATTCTCCAATAACCATATGATTTTGTTTTTTCTTTTCTATTTCAGCTTATTTTTTATTTAATTTTAGTATATTTTTTCTTATTTCATGATCTTTTCCATTTATTTCAGCGATTAAAATAAATATTTTTATGAAATTGTGATTAGTTATTTAATTGTTTATTAATTAATAAAGATTTAAAATAAAAAATAAAAAAATATATATGTATCTCTTATACTATAAAATGTGAATTCATATGGTAAGATATTGAAATCTAGCAAATAGCATGCAAACACCACCAAAATCACAAATTCGGTAGCACACGTATGTTTTTATATACACACAAATATAAATATGAACAAACGTACACTTGTTCACGTGCCCGCAAATACCCTCGAACTCTAAATGTTGGCCTCTGCTCGGACTTCCAACAATTCTGCTGCGTGACGAAAGCAAAAAACCACCACCATAAATTAGAGTTGGGTGCAAATAGGTTTCGTTTCGCACTAAGTGCAAGGAAAAATAGCAGTAGTACAAAAAGGTACTATTTCACTCTCAAAAACATGTAACTAGGAGAAAATCAATAATATATAGCGGCATAATAAATATTAAGTTTAGATATTGGGTAATAAATATTTTAAGTAATCTGAAAGCAAAAATGTATTATCAATTTCTGTTGCTACTTTTCTCAATGTAGTAGATTTCCTTCTCCGACTAGACATAGCAGTAAATGTGTGGCAATTGCAGTGATGGCCAACACTGTTGTTCAAATGCGACAAAATTACACGACATATTTACATATATACATATGTGTGCTCATACAAATGTACACAGCGCGTATGGAGGTGATGAAGATGTGCTAAGTAATTATTTTGGCAAGGCCGATTTTGCGAAATTATACCGAATGCATTGATGTATTTTCAATTGTTTTTTACGTAAGAATGGTTTGTAATGGTTAAGTATTGATAAATTAGATATAAATTTGGTAAAGTAATCTCGTATTAGGTGAATAATAACTAATATACGTATTTTTAATTATCTGTTAACTACAAATTTGCCGGACTAGGCCATAAAAAGCGAACGCCCCTGTACTTGCAAAGCTGAAGACAAAAATCTTCAAATTTATAAATTTTTGCAAGATCGCGAAAAATGTGCTTCGCTGGCAGATTTTGAGTTGTGCTGCAATTTATGAATGAAATGAGTTTTACGCACGCGCAGTTTATGAATGAAATCGTTTAGGATTAATGGCGCCGGCGTAACTGTTGAGTTTGCAATTGTGAGGGAAGTGAGGACAGAAGTTTGCACATGTCGATATGTTTCAATTTGTACGTATAATTGTATGTATGCGGACGTCATTTGTCCTTGAATTTGTATGTACATATATTGGCATTGTGATGTAGGTCAGTTATACATATGTATAATGTATTATAATATGAATACGTTTGAATAATGTGCCAAATATTGATTTGCATTACGCTGAGGTTTAATTAATAACTTATCTTATAATTATTGTTACTTAGTATATACATATAACATGGGTACTATTTACGTATACTTATTTGTACTTACATACATACATATGTATGAACTAATCCTATGCATAGTATATACAATACAAGCATACATACATATGTACCTACATTCATGTATAGGAAATGATTTGCAGTAATTAATCGTAAATATATACCGAATTAAAGTCATAACTTATATAAAAAAAAAAAAATCAACATTTGCCTTTGTGCACAGCAATTAGGGCAAATCTGAAGCAGACATACGCACATTACACATGTATGTACATACATATGTATGTATGTATGTAATTGTCAACCTACATGTTTTATGAACATGATTAAAGTTTCAAATTTATCATTTAAGGAAAATCGTTTTACTTTATTGAAAATGTGCATGTAAATTGCCGTCGGCCAAAACAGCTTGTGATCATGTAACTTCTAACAAACTGTAACCGCAGAATGATCTTAGAAGGGTTGTTCGTTTCCAAGCTAAACAACAGAAATTGCGCTTATAGGATAGCCGATCGGGACCCGTTTATCTGGGCTAGCTTCAGTGGCTGGGGAGGTTCTTGGCTACCCTAATTGCTCTATACTCTGCGGCACTATTTTTTTTGTTTAGAGTCCCGAATTAATTAACAATATTAAGCTAGAAAAAGTAATCAAGTGAGGGAAAATAATGAACGAAAAGAAAAACGCACATATGGGCTGGGATTCTATAAATTGACACACTCTTCAGAACTCTCAATGCGGGCTCTTTCAACTCTTCCGGATATGTAGCAAATCCAAGATGGAGTCGATCTGCTAGCTCACTACCCACCCATCGATGGTTTTCGTTGGCTGCCATTTGTCGAAAACCCCAATATCCGCTTACGTTGCTAACCACTCCGTTTTCCCTACCAAGAGGAAACGGAAAAGTAATATTTAGCCACTCATGGCGGATGTACATATGCTCATCCGTTCCAAATGTTAACAAAGCTCGATTTAATGTACGAATTCATGCATATATATTTTATTTCATTTTTTTTTTTTTTGTCTTTCAAAGTAAACTTAATCTAGAACAAGATATGGTTATCTTTAAAGCACACTATTACTATTAGTCAAAACCGGTTATCGCATAACACTTTAGTGCATAAAAATATAACAAACAGTTGGGTCTATCAAGTAAACCAATATTTCCTAAGTTCTTAAGCCTAATAATGTGGTAGATATTAATTACCAAAAATTATTAATCAATTTTATGTAAAATAACCGAACTAATTTTAAGTTACTTAACCCAATCGCAAAATTCAAATGTCCTTATATATATGTATGTATGTACTTAAAGGTACATCAATGCAAAAAAAAAAAAAGCTTCTGTATATCCCACAAGTATTCTATGTATGTCTGTATTTACTTCTTTCTTTTTTGCATATATATAGGTACATATGTATATATATGTATATATCGTTTAGGTCATTTAGACGCTTTTATTTACTTCTTTCTTTTATGCATATATATAGGTACATATGTATATTTACATATGTATATATCGTTTAGGTCATTTAGACGCTTTTATTTACTTCTATCTTTTAAGCATATATATAGGTACATATGTATATATATGTATATATCGTTTAGGTCATTTAGACTCTTTTATTTACTTCTATCTTTTAAGCATATATATATATATATATATATATATAGGCACATATATATGCTTGCGGCGAATTTCCATGGCAAAACAACAAAACAAGGTGTGTAAAAGAACTTAAGCTGTGCGGGTCTCAATCCGCTCCAATATGAAGCTTGTATATACAAAAAAAAAACATGCAGAAAATCGGATGTGTAAAAGTGTTCAAGATAACTTACCCACTGATTTGCAGCTCACGTTGAAAGGCCTTTCTTGTGGTTGTTGCAGTGGAGAGTTAACCTATTTGTGGAGACTTAGAGAAAACGTATGCCTGCAGCTTTTCGTTTGATGTTTTGTTGTTTTTACCAGTTTCAGTTTTTATGTTTTTCTTGTTGTTGGTCATGTTGACTTAGTTGCTACCGGCTTAAAATAAGTATGGTTTTCCCTACGTGGGTTGCGTTTTACTTTTCAATTAACGAATATTTATGAATGAATGTTTTTTTTTTTTTTTTGTTTTTTTTTGTGCACTAAAATCTTTAAGTTTAACACCTTCGCAAGGGAAACTATTTCATAATTTTAATAGAAAACAATATTAGGTATTTTAATTTCACACTTATTAATTTGCAGGCAAAATTTCTCAAATCATAATTTTTTTTCTGTTTTTTTTTTGTTTTACTTTAGCAACCTTTGCTTATACTTAGATAGGTATATATCATAAAAATTTGTTCTTTTATATATATACATACATATGTATATATATTTTTCTTCACAAAATCCGTCTTTTCGGTGGAAAGGTTATTGATGTAAGTTGCACCAAAATATTTGAATCTTTTGAACCCCGTAGTTTATTGAATAAATTGTAATTTATTTATGTATGTATATCTTTTAATATATGTATGTATATATTTTTTTTTTTTTTTTTGTAACTAACCAAAGTATTACTTTCCTCCTCCGCACTTTAGGAGGGAGGAGGGTGCTTGGTTTAAACAAAAATTTAGTTTTTTTTTTTTTAAGCTGTAGCAGCTATTAAAAAAAACGACGAGACCGCGTGGCCAGCATGTGACTGAGGACTGGTACGATATAGGCAGAAATTTTCGTCTTGGTGCTACGCTGAAAGAATCTGGATGTGAAGAGGATAAGGAGGAAAGAAATAAGAAATGCATAGAGAGTAAATGAGCTTTCAGCTTATTACCTTCTATTGTTTTTTTTTTTTTTTTTTTTCAATCCTCTATGATGACAGACTCAGTGGAAACTGTTGAGTGTCTCAAATTTAATCACACGCTTTAGCAAACCCGCAGTAATATGCCAGACGGTTTAAAAGCTGTATTTATTGACAAAAAAAAAAGAAAACTTAATAAAACATCGACTTGATAGCTAGAATTCTGAAAGTAGGTACTTACTATAATTTAATTTTTGCTAAGCGTATATACTTATGTAGCTGGATTTTTGGTTTCCTTGCAATGATCCGGCTTGGTCCGCGGTTGAATGGGAAAGGGAGTCAATACTTCGCGTGTAAAAGTCCTTGACTCTTAACTTTGACAAACACCCAGTAAATGTCAAAGTTGGTACTACTGGGGAGGTCGATAATAATTTCCGCCCATGGTAGTATGAATATTTTAATTATCGCATGCGAGAATTTTTTAACGGGCAGGGTTGTTTTGGTAATAGTAACTACTAATTAACTAGTAATTAGTTCAAATTTAATAAATGTTTTATAGTCCGACAAATTTTTATTTAAAACACGTAAACAGTAAAATATATGGTTTTCTAGTTTTGCTTTTTGCTTTAGTGGTGGATATTACAAACGGGATAACCTGAAATCCTTGAATAAGAAGGTTAGCCAGAATCCGTGAATTTATTGGCGAATATCCTTAGCGTAGAATGTACCGATGGGCCGGCCTTGCAAATCTTCTAACAGATAATAATGGTTTCCAATTTTTTCTTTAACTCTTGCTTTGATAAATTTTGGACTTAGTTTTGAATTGAAATTTTTAGAAAAATCGCTTTGTACAAAATTTCGTCGATAAATTTCTTGACCTAGTCGAAAGGTAACAGGTTTGGCTCTGAGGTTGTATTGCCTCGAATTTATCTCGTAAGCTTTCTTCATGTTTGTTGGTATCTCGCTTCTTAACAGTGCGGTTCTATCAGAATGTCTTAGTGAAAAATTAGGCTCCTCTAGCATGCCTAGACCTCTTAACAAGCGATACTGGGAAGCATGAGTGACCATAGTAAATCCGTATAAAATCTCATAAGGAGAACGTTTAGTCGTTTGATGAATCGATGTTCTCATGGCACAAGCGATACTACTTAAGTGTTCGTCCCACTGAGTATGGTCGTATTTAATATAAGCACGTATTCCCGCAATCAACGAACGATTAACGCGTTTGGATGCATTGCTTTGGGGAGAATACAGGGCAGTGTAAACGTGATTAACTCCATACTCGGTGAGAAAAGCATTAAATTCGTTGGACCTAAATTGAACGCCATTATCACTTATAAGATTTTTAGGCACTCCAAAGGAGTGGAAAATTTCCCTTAACAAAAATTCTTGAATAGCGATGGAACTGAACTTCCGTAAAGGATATATCCATAGAAACTTACTAAAATGATCTACGACGATTAATAAACCTCCATTTCCTTTTCGGCTGCGTGGATATGGTCCTAAGATGTCGACATAAAGTCGCTGAAATGGACGCACTGATATGGGTTGGCTTCCCATAGGCGGACGGAGAGTTTTATTAGGAGCCTTGGTAGCTTTGCAAATCTCACAGTTTCGTACATAGTCCCGCACCTGCTTAACCAAGCCTGGCCAGAACAAACATCGCCTAATGCGTTCTACCGTTTTGTTCATACCGCCATGTGCAGAAATGACCGAATCATGGGCTCGTTTAATAACTTCTATGCGAAGGTTTTCCGGTAACCAAAGCTTCCATGATTCTTCTTCTTGAGAAGGGTCCCCACTGCTATGGTCGGTACGAATATAAACATATTTCTCTACCACACGTAAGTCAGGTAGTGTATCTTGTTCAGAAACAATTTTGGCTTTTAATTGTTCATAATCGTCATCGAAGAATGCTGGAGAATCCAAATTTATTTCTGGTCCTATTATATCGAGAGCAGCTATGTCATCCCCTTCGGGAATCCGGGATAAAGCATCAGGAACGACATTTTCCTTCCCCTTCCGGTGAGATATGGTATATTTGAACGCCTGTAGTTTTAACGCCCAGCGAGCCAAGCGTCCACTGAGGTTTTGCTGTCGCATTAGCCATACTAAACTCGAATGGTCGGTTATGATTTCAAAAGGTTGCAGCTCTAAGTAACAGCGGAATTTTTCGATAGCAAGAAGAGCTGCCAGACACTCTCGTTCCGTCACGCTGTAATTTCTCTGTGCAGAGTTTAATTTCTTCGACATGTACGCGATGGGCCTTTCGATTCCCTCATCGGATAACTGTACCAATACTGCACCAATTCCATAATTACTTGCATCGCAATGAAGGAAAAATTTTTTTGAAAAATCTGGATTTTGTAAAACAGGTGCGGACGTCAGTAATATCTTTAACTTTTCAAATGCCCTCTGCGCCTCAGAGGTCCAAACAAATTTTTTCTTTGTAGAAAGAACTTCTGTGATTGGGTACGTTACTTCCGCAAAATTCTCAATAAACCTTCTGTACCACCCGCATATACATACCTAAAAATCCTCGTACCTGTCTTAAATTTTTTGGTTCAGGCCATGACAAAATGGAATCTATTTTCGAAGGGTCGGTAGAAATTCCACCACTTCCGATAACATATCCTAAATAATTAACCTTGGTAACGCAAAATTGGCTTTCACTGATATTAAGTGTTAGATTAGCTTTTTTGAATTGCTCGGCAATTCGTATTAAGACGGATAGATGGGACTCAAAGGTGTCTGAAACAATACAGAGATCGTCTAAATACCCAAAGACACAGTGGCGAAGCTCCGGGGGAATAATAACATCCATCAGCCTACACATTGTCGCTGGGGCATTACATGGCCCAAATGGCATCACAACAAATTCATACAATGGTCGACCCGGAATTGTAAAAGCTGTCAATTGCTTTGAATTTTCGCATAATTCGATTTGCCAATACGCATCTTTCAAGTAAAATATATGATTTTCTAGTTTCGCTTTTTGCTTTAGTGGTGGATATTACAAAACAAAGTGTATTTGTATGGTTTTAAATATGCACATATGCATAAACATTTGTAATAGAAATCGACTCTTAGGGCAAACATATTTAAATAATACAGAATTTCATACATATTTTAAAATTTATCATTATTTTAGTTAATTTCAATGAGAAATCACAACATAATCGAGAAAATGCATGATCTGTTAAAAATGTCGGCCTTGCTCAGCTCTGTTAATATATCGCTCTCAATTTTTCGCCGCCATTGCAAAAGTGGTGAACTTGCCTTTTGCCATTTTGATGGTTTTTGACAATTCACACCGTCTTTCGGTGTTGAAGCTTCTCTGTAATGTACGTTCTCTGCTGATGTCGAAATGCAGATAAGTGTCGTCTGTCAGGCCTAAAATACTATGCAGATATATGATCTCGTTTATTTGCATAAGTGCCCCCGTCTGTCAGCCCATTAACCATCAGAGGTACTTCTTTTGTTGTGTTTCCCTGTTAACCAGATTTTATTATGCATCAAAGCTAAATATCGATATTTTTAATCTCGAAATATCTATCCATTATTTTTTTTTTTTAAATATCGATATATTTTACCCAAGACTAATCAATTGTGCCATCACTATTTTGTAAACTTTAAAGGGCCACATACAACTTTCCTCGCTTTACTTGACAATTCGAAATTTAACAACAAAGCATGATAGTTTCTGCGCTAGTTGTTTGTTTTGAATTGCGATTTGTGTTTATTACAAATATTTGATTTAGTAAGAGAATAAGAAAGGAGCTTCACTGATGTAGTGACAGCAGCAAAATGCTGATTGTTCATCACGCTTGCATAAGGCAAAAAGTAGATATTGCAAAAATAATTTTTAACTTATATACATATGCTTTTAACAGCAGATAAAAGTAGAGCTGTGAAAGTAACGAAAAGTTTGGTACCCGTATGTTTTCGTTGCTGAAACACTCAGCACCCGTTACTTTCGTATCGTAACTCGTTATTTTTCATACAATCAAACACTGGTATGTTTCACGAGATGTTGAATCATCGATGTTTGCGTACATTTATGACCTTGATAATTCTAAAGGACATTATCGTTTAACATCTCAATGAAAATATTTAGACGCAACGTATTTTTGTAACAATTCCAATAAGTTCAAAATTGCGAATGCAACATTGGCGTGTGTGAGAAAGAAAGAACATAAACCTGTACATAAATCGGCACAAGCGAATCATACCGAAACCAGAGAACTTATATTTGACAGAGAAGATTTTCACGCGAATATCAGTGTGAATTGTCAAAATCCAAGTGAATGTCTTGCAGAATGCCACCACGCCAGGGCTAACACGGGAAATAGCGAGAGTGGCAAGTTAACAGAGCTGAGTGAGGTCGAAAGAAATTTAACAGCTTGTATATTCTCATAAATGTAAGAAAAATATACCTATTTTGAGTTGATTTTGACAATTTAATAAAAAGCAGAATAATTATAATACGATTGATAAAATGTATATTCATACTTATGTATGTGCATTTGTGAAATTAACGACTGAAGCGGCCTCTTTTTTGTTTTATGAATATGGGTTTAAGTAATGCCCAAATGTAAGCATAATCCACCTGTTGTTTTGCCGACGGCATTACGTATTAGGAAATTTATGAATTTCGTTGGATATTGGATAAATAAATTAAAAAGCCGAATTGTATTTATTAAATAATAATAACCTTTGTTTTATTAATTAATGGAGGACTCTTCATGTGTTATTTGTGTGTACGTACATATGATATGATAAGATTTGCTATAATGGTGGTGCGCAAACGCAAATGTTAAAATGCCGGCGGCGATTTGCATTTTTTGGCACATAATTTTTACGCTTTTATATAATAAGTTATTCGCAAAAATTACTGCAAATCATGTGTATACATATGTATGTACATTCATAAATGCATGGATATTAATTTAAAACTTTTTTCCACCCAAACTTTGTTTATACTTGAGCATTTATTATACTAGCTTAAATTAATAGGTATTAAGTACCATACATATGTCTGCATGTACACATTTTATGTATGCACGTAAATAGTACCCCAATAATTACATGTACATTGATATATGTACATATCTGTGTATTGATATAAACCCCCATTCAACATAATACAAATCAATATTTTACCCATTATACCTAAGTATGTATATACATATGTACTTATCTATGCGTACATACATATATGTATATGCATGTATGTTTGGAGAATATATACTTATGTAATATTTATGATTCTAAAATACATAAGAAACCTGTGAAGATTCAAAATTACTGAATTTATACCAACCAAATTGAATGTTAAAAAGTAAATAAATTGCTCATATGGCCAGATTTACATGTGTACAAAGCAGGGACCGAAAATAACTATTATTTTTTTTTCCAATGTTATAAAAGTCCGGGGCTAAATATTGTTATAGAAGAAAAATATTAATGCTCCTTTGATCCCAGGACCTCCAGGACAAAAATCCTGGATTTTTTCTAATTTTTTAACTTTTTGTGAAAAAGTCCAATAATAACTGAAAAATCCGGACTTTTATTTTTTTAGTCCGCTAATAATAGTTAAACTTGGCCAGATATTTTTTAAGGCCGAAATAAAAGTCCTTTCCTAATTAGAAACGAACCGCTTATCGAAATTAAACAAATTTGGTATCAAATGAAAGATGATTGAAAGAGCTATGAAAATGAAATATCTAAACAAGGGATGCCACCTTTCTATATATATTTTTTTAAATGTAAAAATATTTTGTATGCTCAAATAAAAGTCCTTTACATATAATAAACAAACGGCTTATCCAAATTCAACAAATCTGGTATCAAATGAAAGAGGATTGAAAGAGCTTTCAAAATGAAACATCTTAACCCTTTGAGACCCATGAATTTACTTGCATGTAATTTCTAAAGTTGATGTGAAATTCAAGTTTCCTTGTTTTTTTCATACATAGTTGTGACTAAAAAGCCCGAATTTTAAGGTCCTTTTTAAAAAAAGGACATCGCACAATTGTGTGGGCTGGGTCTTTAGCTGAAAATTAATCCTCTAAATGAAAACAAATTTCTTTCAGTTTTTTTATGTTTTATTAAACTTAAAATCTTATGGCACTTCAATGGCCTCAATTAAAAAAAAGGAACACATATATTCATTGCTTTGCAAATAGCACAGTTCAAAAAATCCTTAAAAAATAAAAAAATATATATATTTTTAGCATTTGGTGTGGTATTTTTGAAAGCAATCTTTGCCTTTAGCCAAACAAAGAGTTACTTTACATTTTTGGCATCGTCCTCTTGATCGACTACCGCAACTACTCCGGCAAACTCTAGGTGGATCATCAGTAAATTCTGGCCAATGATCATAGCGGTCAAAACGAACGTCATCGGGTGCATCTTGTGGCCGATATTTTGTGCCATGAAAATCCTCTGGCAGTTGGAATTGTGCGACAGGCTCAGGAGCTTCAAAATGACACGCCAACACATTACCGAGCTCCATTTTGAATGTTAGAAAGGATTTGACTTTCGACTTAGGGATACCAATAGCTTTAGCATCTTGTCTATACTCCATCCATGAATTATAAATTGCCAGATCAAGAAAATGGAAAAACATTTTTACAGTCCATTTTTTCGTTTTCATTTTTATTCTATAATACTCCAACATCTGGTTACACAAATCAACACCACCCATAAATGAGTTGTAATGTTGAACAACTGCTGGCACTTGAACAGGGCAACGGCGTTTGAGATTTTTATTCCACCTTTGAATTTCTCCTACTGGATCTTTGCCACACGCATTTGATGCAACAATAACTGCTTTTGTGTCCATCCATTTGATTAGGGCTACATTCTTACCATTTGTAAATTGACATATGCCGCTTCGTTGCATGTTTTTATCCAGAGGAAATTTTACAGTTTTTGGTATTCGATTACCCATAATTGTGCCTGTCGCCAGATAACCCATTTCGTGCAACGACGCCATCAAAGGGATTGTAGTGAAAAACCTGTCGCAATATATGTGGCTGCCTTTTGGAAGGTTTTTTATAAGTCTCATAACAATGGACGGCCCGTGCCCAAGGCCACAATCTTCAAAAGTTCCAGCTCCTTGAAATATTTCAAAATCCACTACAAGACCATCTGAAGTAGCGCACACAAGATTTTTTAAGCCAACAGGTCGTGGTTTTGATCTGATCACTTGCCGTGCTGGGCACCTCCCCGTAAATGGTATCATTTGCTCGTCGATAGAGTACCGCGTTATTTCCGTTGCTAGTTCGTTGCATCGTTTTCTAACCATATCAATTACTGGCTGCACCCGCCAAAAATTTATCCGTCGAACTTGGTGAAGAAAAGTCTGTGCTACATTATAACGCACTTGCTGACCGCGTTTGGCCAATACATACATTTTTGTATATTTCAAAACATCTTCATAGTGAGATTCTGGGAAATAGTTTTGAAAATATTCCAATGGCGTTTTCACTGCTACTAAATTTTGACAGCCAGATGTAATTGGAAGTTCTGTGTTTGGAAATGATACACTCTTCCATATGTCTTGCCTTTTTGGTGGTTTAGGGTTGCCATTTGATGTTTGAGGTATGTATATCTGGTAGGACCAGGGAGTTTGACTGTTCAATCGCTGTACTTGGATATTCATTCGTAGATGAATAGATGTTATCATCATGCGTGCTGTCATCACTGTCTTCAGCATACCCAATTTCATTAGAAGGAGCCCATGTTTCATCTACAGCATCATCATCATCGCTGAAGTCAACATCAGAGTTGGTTAAAAGCTCCAATACTGCTTCTAAGTCGTTTTGCTTATTTAAATGAAATACTTTTCCTAAAAAATTGAGATAAAACACAAACGTGAGCCAAAAACAAAAAATCACTTTATGCCTGAACCACACGATTGTGATATCTTTATTTTTATAACGCAGGTAGACGACAAATCTAAAAATTTTTACACGTTTTTTTGCACAAATAGTTTATTTAACCAGTGTGATTGTTATCAGTTATAAAAAATCAGCATTTTTAATGAAAAATTATAAAATAACCCTTACCACGTGGACGCATGTCTTCTTATGTGAATAAACCAAACAAACTAAACTCGTTTTTCTGTTCTCTTTTTGCTTGTTTCTCTTTTATTTCTTTACGCTTTACAAAAAAACATACACTCACAATCGCTGTATCTCGGTCAACAGAATACAAAAGTGTTTTGATATTATTTAATGCGCAATAAGGCAGATCGCACAATTGATTCAGCTGGGTCTGAAAGGGTTAACAAGGGATGCCACCTTTCTATCTATTTTTTTTTATAATGTAAAAATATTTTGTATGCCCAAATAAAAGTTTTTTCCCTTTAATAAAAAAACTTCAAATACACAAACCTTAAAAAAATATTAAATCAGTACAATCATAGTCTTCACTTATTAAGAATTACATTTTCATTTTATAAGAAAAAAAAATATCAAATAACTAAAAATTTTCCCATTTTTGTAAATTAGTACATCTGACTTATATTTACGAGCATATCAAAACATGCTTCGATCTTGTTTGGTTAATGCAAGCGTTAACTCGCCCTTCGTGTAAAGTTAGAAAATATTTAACAGCTCCCGACATTGTTGTTGTACTACTCGGCAAATTTTGCTTAAGTATTTTTTTGGTGACCAATCTTTCAGGTGCGATCGTGAGTTGCATTTGTGACCCGAACAGTTCGTATGAAAAAAAGTACTTAAGCTTTTATGAAATATTCTTAAATCAAAATTAATTTTTATTAACAAATATTCGAAATATTTAAAGTGGAGTGAAAGTTTTCAAAAAAAGAAAAAAAAAACAATCAAGTGAAAAATTAATCTAATACATTAGCGCCAGAGTAAGTATTTAAATTACCGATTTATGGATGAAGATATGTAGTACATACTTATGTTGTTTATGTATGCAGCAAATTTATGAAATATGTTGTTTTTAGGTTGATTTTATGAGACCCGTATTTTTTCTTTTGGCTGAAACAAATTTTTTCGTCCATTTTTCGAAATTATCGTTTGTATATAAAAATCGATTTTTCTTGTAGTACCCGGGAACTTTTTTTTGAAATGCGCATAACTTTAGTTAAGATAGTGCTATATTCGCCAATAAAGCAGGTATTATATTATATTATTACAACAAAAACAGAAATATGAATACAAATACGCAATTTCTATGTAATTGTTAGGGCAATTTTTTAAAGTTTTGTACTTAGTTTTGTGATCATGTGGGTTGTATTCAAATTTAATTTTTAGCAAAATGGATATACCTTTATGTAAGATATATGATTTTATGTATGTACAAAGGTAGGCAGTGCCAAATCTATTCGCCAAATATTTTGCATATAGTACACGTTTCTGATATTATACTAGACCATATAAATAATAAGTAATTATGTGGAAGTGTTTCCAACATTACTTTTTAGCACTGACCAAAATAAAAATAAAGTTATTTGTTTAATAAAAAAGTATTTGAATTGAAAGAAAAGATTGATCCTTTGTAATTATTGATACATTTTCTTTGTCGTTATAAAAATTAGAAATAAAACAATGGGACGAAAACGTGATTTTTATATACGCGAATATTTTGAAAATGAAGATTGATTCGCAAAATGCAAGGCATGTGGGGAAAGATTTCAGCACAATTTTATAACTAATTTAAAAAGGCATTTGCAAAGAAAGCACGCTGAATTATTTCAGGAATATAATAAACGGATAAAACAGGCAAATGAAGAAATTGATCCCAATGACAAAAAAATTAAATTTACATCCGAAATGTGTCCAAGTGAAGTTGTGAATGCATGCATTGACTTTATAACAAAAGATTCGCTACCTTTGTCATTTTTCGATTCCGATTCATTTAAGACTCTCACTAATCAAATATTTGACGGACTAAAGATGACAAAAATCACGTCCAAAAACATTATGCAGTTTGCTAGTGAAAAGCACAGCAAGCTTATATGTTCAATTAAAAATATGATTAGGGGTAAACTTCTTTGCCTCAAAATCGATACTGCTACTCGAAGTGATCGCGGGGTTCTTTGCATAAATGCCCAAGTGTTTTTGAAAGGAAAAATTGAAATAATAACGCTTTCAATCGAAGAAATAAAGGGAAGGCATACGGCAGTGAACATAAAATTGATAATCCAAAAAGTAATGCGTTCTTATGAAATTAAGAAGGATCAAATTTATGCTGTAACAAGCGATAATGGACGCAATATGGTTAAAGCGGTTGAGCTTCTGTCAGAGACAGTTATTGACGACGATGATGATGAAAGCGAAATTAACATTTCACAGGACTTTTCCAGTGATGATTTAATACCAATTATAGGTGACCACATAATATCTATTAAATGTGCAGCACACACGCTCCAACTCGCTGTCAAAGACTTTTTGGAAGATTACAGTCCGGGAATAGTAATCAACATCCGTGGTGTTGTAAAGCTTTTAAGGACTCCACTTTTACGGTATATATACGAGTAGTACATATTAAACTTACAATCGCCTGGCAACTAATTTTTTATATTGGTTTTATTTATAACTTTTAGCCAAAAGATAAAAGAGTTGAACCTTGTGAAACCACAAATTGATGTTCCAACTCGTTGGAGTTCTACTTATAACATGATGAACAGACTTTGCCAACTTAAAGATTTTTGTGCCCAATATTTAGCAGCATCGAAACAATTGAGCGTTGACGAGTGGCAATTGACAGAGAGCATCGTGGCAGTTTTAGCAATACCTTTTGCCTTAACATTAAAGCTCCAAGAAAGTCAATTGCTCTTGGGCGACTTTTATAAAGGTTGGCTGGAAATGACGCTTCAGTTGAAAAGCAAAGAATGCGTAATTAGCGAAAGGTTTTTGAGTTTCGTTGAGAAGAGGCAAAGTTCGCTTCTTGAAAACGCGACTATGTATGCAGCCCTATTTTTGGACCCCAGGTTGAGGCGTGTTCTTTCTAAAGAGAAAATGCAATCCGCTAAAATTCACCTCAAAGGACTTGTTCGTCGCATGGAGGGCTTAAAAGAGGTTACTTTTTTAAATAATTATATTACCTCACGGGTTTTTGAGTAATTTTTTGTAACTTTTTTTCAATTTAGAATCACGGCTCATCCTCTCAAGATTTTCAACACAGTGAAGATATGACATTCTTGGTTGATGAATCTTCTATGCAAAGTTCGTCATCACTCTTAAAGAATTCTTCATCCGAAGAGGATTCTCCAGAGATCCAGAGTGAAGTCAGAAAAGCCTTTTATGAAATTGAGTCCTATAAAGAAAAGCGAGTAGATGTTGACATGGATATAATCGAATACTGGAACGGTAAAAAATATTGTTTTCCATGGCTTCGAAAACTTGCCTTTGCTATTCATTCGGTGCCTTCCACGCAAGTTAGCGTTGAACGATCGTTTTCCGCCCTGAAGCTGATTCTAACGGATTTGCGTTATAACCTAACCGAACATAATTTGGAAACTATTTGTCTTTTGAAGCTTAATAGAAATATTATTTCACACACGTGAATATTTTAAATCAATTTGTTATTGGAAATAATTAATATTATCCTCGTATAAAAGCATTTTTTATACTGTGCAAAATAAATTCGTAAGCCTTAAGGTTTGTGTATTTGAAGTTTTTTTATTAAAGGGAAAAAACTTTTATTTGGGCATACAAAATATTTTTACATAATAAAAAAAAAATAGATAGAAAGGTGACATCCCTTGTTAAGATGTTTCATTTTGAAAGCTCTTTCAATCCTCTTTCATTTGATACCAGATTTGTTGAATTTGGATAAGCCGTTTGTTTATTATATGTAAAGGACTTTTATTTGAGCATACAAAATATTTTTACATTTAAAAAAATATATATAGAAAGGTGGCATCCCTTGTTTAGATATTTCATTTTCATAGCTCTTTCAATCATCTTTCATTTGATACCAAATTTGTTTAATTTCGATAAGCGGTTCGTTTCTAATTAGGAAAGGACTTTTATTTCGGCCTTAAAAAATATCTGGCCAAGTTTAACTATTATTAGCGGACTGAAAAAATAAAAGTCCGGGTTGACCGTTTATTTTGTTTCAAATATAATAAAAGTCTAAGAATAACTTTTATCTAAGGACTTTTTTTTTTAAAGTCGTAAAAGTCCCGGTCCCTGGTACAAAGAACTACTTGCTATGCATTGTACCAAATTTGAAAAATATTGCTTCATAAATTATTTTTATAAATTTAAGTGAATGAATTTTACCAAAATTTAAAAAAATCTCCAGCTCGACCGATAACATAACAAAAATATATTAAAACTCTCGCTTTTTCAATTCTCGCTCTGGCACTGTTAGTTTTTTCGCTCTATCGCTGTCGAATCGTGGTGAGCATTCATAAGACATATAGTGGTGAGACTCGATAAGAAATCAAGTACCCCTCAAAATCAGAGGAATGTGTGTCGGAATGGACTGGGATAAGGCTTCTCTGTCAATACACGTTCTCTGCCGAAACGTTGCCTTGCAAGGTGTAAGATGATACTAAAGATAATCTTTGATTATCTTTGATGATACTGCTGTGTTGAAAAGGAGTATACTCATAACTGTTTCATTCCGCACAATATTAACAATCAAATTGACAACTACATATAAGGAATATGCGAGTACCGAGTTTATTTTGTAAGTAACGATGCGGTACTTGGAGTCACAGGCTAACCTAATATTCATGGCTTGCGTTTTTTGACGCAAACACGCAAGATTTTTAACCACGTCCACCCGAAATTGATTTGCGACTCAATAAATAAATAAATAATAATAAAAATCATAATCCCAAGTTCCAAACAATGTACAAATTTATAAAAAGTTTTCATTCAAAGCTTTTTGATAATTTTTTTTGCTCATCCAAACAAAAAAGTCGGTATTCGTTATATTTAAGACAATACGCATCGCCCTCAACGGTGGGATAAACGTCAAATTGAAATGTCACGCAAAATTAAAATTGGAAATTGAGTTAACTTTTGGCGCACGCCGTTCAAGTTGTATGAGCATGAGACATTTTTGACAGAAAATTGCCGGAGTGCGTGAATATTAGGTTAGGCTGTCAGGCGTTGTACTCGTTACTCGGTAACGAATACATACGGTTTGCTACAGCTCTTTATTTTATTCAAGATTGATATAGATTATTTGTCAATCTTGGATTTTATTCACATGAAGAAAGAAATCGTTTGTTCATTCGGCTATCATTTACACAAAATTCAGAGGCGAAAGTAGTATAAGGAAAGCATAATTACGGAAGTTCTCAACTGAATATAAGAAATGTCGAAAATTTTTACACCAACGAATCAGATACGCCTCACCAATGTAGCTGTTGTGAGGCTAAAAAAAGCAGGCAAACGTTTTGAAATAGCATGTTATAAAAATAAAGTGTTGTCCTGGAGGAATAATACGTGCGTATAGTGTTAATTAGAAACATATTTGAATAACTTATAGTTGTATTTCAGGGAAAAGGACATTGATGAAGTGCTTCAAACGCACACAGTGTTTACAAATGTTTCCAAAGGGCAAACTGCGAAAAAAGATGAACTTTCAAAGGCGTTTGGCAAAAGTGATGAAACGGAAGTTTGCAAGGAAATTCTAGCCAAAGGAGAGCTGCAAGTTTCAGAAAAAGAACGCCAGTCAGTACTTGACTCACAGTTGAATAGCATTGTAAACAGTGTGGCAGCGTTATGTGTGAACCCTGACACTCGTCGTCCTTATCCGGCAACTATTATTGAGAAATCGCTTAAAGATGCTCATTTTTCCATAAAAATGAATAAGAATACTAAGCAACAGACACTCGATGCTGTAAAGTTACTCCGTGAACACATGCCAATAGAGCGTTCACGTATGAAATTAAGGGTTTCATTCGTGGGCAAAGAATGTGGTTGTAAACTTAAAGAAGCGGTTAGCAAGTTGGCTACCCGAGTCGAACATGAAGAATGGGAAGAAGCGACACTACATATGACATTGCTTATAGACCCTGGAACCTACCGCGTTATTGACGAGCTTGTACGAAATGAAACCAAGGGTAAAGGACTTGTGGAGCTGCTCGAACTAAAAGAAGTCGTGGAGAGCGAAGAGGTTTTCTAGTTGATGATAACATAGTTTTTCATTGTTTTTTTATATTCAAGTCATAACAACTATTTTAAATAAAATCGTTAACATCATTTGTAACACTCTTTTCTGTTGATTATCAATTGTATTTATATATGGTAAGCAAGTGTTTACATACATATTTACATACAACGACCAACATCCCGTTATAATAATCGTAACGATAATATGCAAGCATACGACAACAGTGCACTGCAAACCTTACATATACATACATATTAGATACTTTAATGAGTGGATGTAATTATATTTGCATTTTTAAGGTTGATGTCTTCTTCATTTACGTTTTTTAAGATTTTCGAAACGTCGCGATAGGTCATCGAAATCTATATCATCATTATCGGTATTGTTCGGTTTTGCTTCCTCCGTAGGAACATCAGGCAGATCGCTCGGAACGTTTGGCAAATTCGGTATATCTGGTAATGCTGGTGGCGCGCTTGGACCTGGTGGAGGCAATTTTTGTCGGGGCTGCGGTTTCGGTTTATTTTTATTCTGTAAAAAAATAAAATGTAAGAACACATTTGTACATATGTATGTAGAAAATACAAGTCCAATTTATTTTAAAAATTTCTTCAATTTCAACAGCAAAGCAAAAGTTATACGAATAAAATAAAGAAACTACCTGGATATTAAAGGGGTTAATTGCAGAATAGCGCGGTGGAGGATCGTCGAGCGGTTTAGGTCGCTGTTATGTAGGAAAAAATAAATTATAAAGGCAATAAGACAAAAAAAAGCATTTGCAAAAAATAAGGCTAAGAATATACATATGTACATAGATATGTAGTTATTAAATTAATATATGCAATCTGTTTTGGAATAATAATCCTTGTATAAAGACAAAAAATATATTGTTTTTACTATAAATCCTCAGTACGTTTGATTTTTGTATATAAATTTCTTCTGTATAAAACAATATATTCAATCACTCGCAATTTGCAAATGAAAAGAAGGATTACTGATTTTTAACCATTTCCGAACAATTCTAGTTTACTGTTTCAAATTTAACACGACATATAATAAATGTATAAAACAAGAATAAATTGTCATATCAATCACTCGCACTTTGCAAATGAAAAGAAGGATTACTGATTTTTAACCATTTGCGAACAATTCCAGTTTACTGTTTTAAATTTAACTTGACAAACATATAATAAATAACATTTCAAATGTTATAAATACCCTGGTTTTCACAAATAAGCGAACCTTTTATTATTGGATGATGAGCCAAATTTTAATTTTGTGTGTAAATATGTATGTTCAAATTCACCTACAACAAGAAAGCCATCCACAACTTTTTAAACAATTACAATGATTTGGATGATAAATAATTTATGTTAATTTTAAATTAAACTATAGTTTGATCTATAATTACAACCTTATAAGTTGAACAGAATTCACAACCATTTTTTAAAATTTGATATTTGGTTTTTACAAATTAGAAAACATTTCATTATTGGATCATGAGGCAAATGTGTATTGGGTTTGTACATACTACATACAAAGCTACATACATAGGTACCAGAGAACTGCAACGAGTGCAGAAATTGTGTGAATACTCGCGCATGTAGCCGTATTTTGCATGCTTTGTTGTTTTCGTGTACAAACCGTCGCTTGTCTGTTTGCTCATAGATCAATACGATCATGACGATGCATACATGCTCGCTACATTATCCGTCGGACAAATTTGCGTCAGCATACAAAGTTGCATGTATGTAACACACTCGCCGGCGACAAACGCTCGCGACACTCGAGTGTTATTTGCGAGCCACTCGGGTTACCCGTAACAATATTTTTCTTTGCAAGCAGTAGTTGATTAGCGATCTTAAGTTTGTTTTCTATCATATTTTTTGTATTGTTTTTTTTACGTGAGATGGCAGATATGTACATAGTGTAAGAGAGTTTTTGAAATGTGATTTTTGTTCCTATAACTTTAATTTTCTATCTAGCAGATTAAGAACTTTGAAATTAAATTAAGTCTTATGAAATGTTTATTTTTATTTTAAATTAAACTCCTACTATTTACAAATTTTTTAAATACTAACTCCTACATGTTGGATCTCATGAAATGTTTTTGTTAAATAAATGTATACAATACATATTAATTAAAATTAACTAAGTCGTTTCTTTTATCTGTAAATAATAGGATAAATACTTATGGCGTTTTCTTTTCTACAGAAAATGTTGCCTTAACATTGCCCTCTACGCACGTACACACAAGAGCGGGGCAATGAAGTGCAACATTTTTTGTAGAAAAGAAATCGCCATTAGTAGATGCCCGAGTGCACTCGAGTGTGTACATGCGCAAGTTTGCGCCTTCACATGCACGGTCAATCATGTGATCTACCACACTCGAAAATGTAATGATATATCCCGCACATGTCAGCCTTATGTTTATGAGTGAGCATGAATGAGCGCACAGCAGTAGACGGCTGTGCTTGCTTGTATCAAATTTTAGGGATGATGAATATGCACACTCGAGCGCACTCAATGCCGTTCTCTGATAGGTACATTCATATGTGCCCAAATTTTACGACACATATCTATGTATGTACATATTTATGTACATATGTATGTATATACAAATGTATAAACATAAAAGTTCAGCATGAAAGTTACCAACTAAAAACAAACAGGGGTCTCACAAGATGTCCTAACATCATAAGAGTAAAGAGGTACATACATACATACATATGTCAATATATACATACATACATACATGCAAATGCAAAAAATTCCTAATAAATTGTTTTCTTTTTTAAATTTTGATTTACATTACCAGAGATTACGACATCTTATGAAACCCGTAAATAAAAATGAAGATTTATGTATAATACATCACTACTTACGAATAGATCCAAGTATTTTTTTACGGACGGAGTGTTTTAGACAACACATTGAAAAACAGAAAAAACAAATGAATATAGTATTTATGAGCTTGTTCTTAGCCTTTTTATAATATTGTTTATATGCAAGAATATATTTACATATGTACATATGTATGTACATATGTGCATATGTATATACTACATGGTGCATATGTATGTACATACGTTTATATAAAACTAAAAATCGTAAACGTACCAATATATTATCATCAGGGCTATCGCTTTCAACATTATTTCCGCAAGATTCTTCCTACATGAGTGAGCCAGCAAAGGTAGGAAAGTTTGACAGAAACGAACAAAAAAAGGAATATTGCATGAGGGTTATCATATTTATCTAATAAATGTACAAACATACTATCTATGGAAATTTAAAAAAAACTGCTTATTTTGACTTAGGGCTTTTTTCTCATCAAATATGTAACGTAAGAAACCATTATCACATTAAGGGTGAATTTTGCCAAAATTTCACAGATACATATGTTTGCATAGCATGTATGTACATATAACCGTGAACCCAGCCTGCAAAAAGTCCGCAAACGAATTCGAAATCGGAAATAAGTTCTGAGAGAATGCCGATACCTCATTCAATAGAGGATATAATTTTCGAATATGTTCTCTTAATTTATTTATTTCAAAAGTGTTTTTTAAGTTTTTGATACTATTAAATGTCAATAAACAAATGAACGGCAAGCGCAATTGGCAAAACTTACGATTCCTCTGCCGGTTGGGCTTTTGTTGGCTATAATTAATTATACTTACATTTATAAAAGATATATTTAAATCTTTTTGATCAGAATTTGTTTGAGTTGGTGGTATATTATAAGCAAAAGGTTGAGGTGCAGGAGCCACGGATGATGCAGAGGCTCCACCATTAGATCCGGAACCGTATGGTGGTGGATAGTTGAATGGTTTCGCTGCCGGAGGGTCCGGTAGAGGAGGAAGTGTTGGATAGCCTATAAACCCCATTTGTGGTGGCGGACCTCCGGCTCCACCTCCTCCCAGGTTATTTCTATCGGATAAATCAATCAAATGTGCTTGCGGTTGTTCGGCTTAAAAAAGTAACAATTGCAAATATGTATATGTTAATTAAATAATAAAAACTATAGAACTTCACCTACCAATATCCTTTTCTTCCTGCATAACTTGTGGATCAGGTTCATACTCAATATTATAATTTTTCGCTATTTCGATTAAATACTTTTCCACCAGTAATTTGGGAGGCGCTTGGAGTTGGAGTTTATTCATCAATTTTCCGGACACTTGATGTTCTCCTGTTGCGGTACGAGAATGCTCAGCAAATATAGGACCATATTTAGTAACAAAAATATCCGAAATCACTTTAAGTTCAGCTACATCACTTTGAAGTCGCGGGCACACCCACACCAAACTATATACAGCTTCAGCAATTCCGTCATCTAATTCTTTCATCTGCGTAATTAATCCGAAACGTGCCAACAACAAATCACAGTACATTTCAATTATTTCCATAGCTTCCACAAGATAATCCTCGCTAAACAATTTTAAAAGTTTAAAAAACACCCTTTCAAATGTTTATTAACATACCGTATTATATGTTCCACACGAATACGGGCACGCTCCGTTTTCCCCGTGGCCAAGTAATCGGCAATTTCCTTACGAGCCTTTTGTGCTAATTCTGCTTTTTTCTTTTCCAGCAATTTAAGGCGGTTCAAGGCGAGGCGAAGATTGGTTTTTAATTTTGTATAATTAGGACCACTGGAGAACATATTTATTGAATATACCAAAAAATTCAGAACAAAAAAAAAGATGACTTATAACGGCTTTTAAAAATAAAATCAGAAATACTACTTCATCACGATTGTATAAATATTAATTCCTTATTCACTGCTTTAATGAGTCATTGAAAATTAAAATCACGATGTAAATAGTAAGTTCGATGTTGATCTCACCACTAAGCAGCATGTTGGATGCTCGATAGCACATCTCACCACAGACTATAGTGAAATCGACAGACTAAGGGCACGTCTCCACAAGAAAAAATTGATGTTCCGAAATATATCAGAAAATATATTGTCATTGGAGACCGTTTATTTCTCCATTTCAACAGTATATTTGTCAGAGTTTATTTCTTGGCATCTATTGCCTGGAATTAGCTGTCTCTTTGTTACTTTGACAGCTAATTTTTAATTGGCCGTAAACTTTGTGGGAACACCATCGAAGATATTTTCATTCAGAAGCAAAAACTGAGTTGTTTTCTACTGCATTTATTAATGTTTACGTATTTGCCAGAAAAAAAAACATATTTCTTGAATAATTTTCAGCATATTGCGATTTATTTGAGCGAACTTACTTGTTTGACGCCGTCTTACAAATGCTTATGTCAAGGTATTAAACAGCCCACACATATTATATATAATACTTATATCATATTTTGGCGCAATGTGTAAAAATTCAGCAATCAAAAGGAGATAGTTTAAGTACAAATGTACGTTATGCGAATGCGCAGGTTTTACATGTATTAGGATCTGTGAATACATATGACAAACATATAAAAGTGAGTTTGACATATCTGCAGTTTCGCCAAAAAATAGATTTGAAGAGGGTTGCTTCACTGTGGGGCGCTTATACCCTTTTTTGACGAAGTTTATTCATACAAAATAAAGTGAGGTGATGAAGTTATAAAATTTTATTTCATATCTACTTGAAAATCAAACAAACACGAGTTCATTTATAATGATTAGCAATTCTTTATTTAATACTATTTAATTCATGTGCATATAAATTCAGTTTTAACTGAGTAAAAAATTTACTCATTGATTATTCAACTAAACAGACAATAAACTGTAGTGGCAAAATTTGTACAGTATCCTTTTACAATATTCGCAATATTATTCATTTGGAATATTTTGAATGAGTCTCCGTAAAAACCACTTACATTAACTAATTTTTTCTGATGTTATACAAATATTGCAGACGTCTCTAGATGTTATTAGAAATGGTCCCATATTTTTTTGTGCTACGAGCGATGGCATTTCATCGCCAAGCAATTGGTCTTGACAGATTGGACATATTATTTTCTTTTGCATTTTTGATGCCACAAATCCAGCGATATATCGAACAACATTGGCAACATAGATAGACAGTGCTATGAAACTCTTGTAAGGCACTTGTAACGAAACAGTTACGCAAAGTTATATTTTTTGCTTTATCTTTTGTTTTTTCACATAAAAAGCATCTTTGCACCATTTCTGCAATATATTGTATTCAAAAATTTCACAAAATAAAGTAAAATTCAAAAACTTTCTAAGCGTACCGCCACTGGATTTTCTTTCGAATTCAAGTGTCATTTTTGACTAACGTTTACTCGTTACATATATGAGCCCACATATAAAAATTGGCAATATATCACCCGTGCTCTCAGTTTCACATTTCAATTCCACAATGTGATTTTAAAAATTTTCTAGTGTGCTCCCAATTTCACAATTTTCTTCGCATATCAGGTCATCCCTGTCACACTTATCGGTTATCGTTGTGGCAATTCACATCTGTTGTTGAAATTTCATTTCGGATTCAGCTATGTATGCTATTTTGAGCAGCCATTAGCAAAATACGGATATTTCAATGAATAACTAATACAGAAATGTCATCCAAAACATCAAAGAATATTTTAAAAATTATTCCAATCGAACATAATTAAACATTTACACACTTTATGTCATTTACTTTTCATTTCACATACAACCAAGTATGCAGATTCAATTCACAAAAATTTATGTGAATGTGAAATTGGGAGCACAAACATGTGATTTCAAACCGAATCCACAAGGAAATTTGTGAATGTGAAACTGCGATCACGGCTGTATATCTCATATTTTCCAGTCGAAATGACTGACGTTAGACCATCAGCTATTATCTGTGGATATGTCAGGTAACGGGAGCGTTTCACCATTGTATATAATAACAAGTGAGATATCTTATTTAACAGTTGCATTTGACATGAAACATAAGCTGGCGTTTGACAGGGTACCTAAGCTGGCCGCCAATATGTCGCCAATTACGAATGGCCCGAAGTTGGAAAATGCTGAGCCGAATAAATATATTCGGGTAAAATTAACGGGGAACGCCAGGGTTGCGAATTTACTTTGCAAAAACAGGTGATATCAGCTATAGATTTTGACGTTTATCGAAAAGATATCTCACTTGCTATTATACACAATGGTTTTCACCTTCTTCCTATTCTCGCTTACTTTCTGCTTCTTGGTGTCGCAAGCGAGATAGAGCTTTTTGTTCACTGGGCATTTTGAAAGCATACTTTTAATTTTTTAATATAAAAATTAAGTAAATAAGGATCGCCCTGCGACCAATCGGTCTGTGGTGCCCTCAGTGCCTTACAACACCTCCCCTAGCCCGAGCGCTTCTATATACTTCAAGATGGATCCCGGTGACAGGGAGTGAATATACTCCTCTTTAGGCCACATCCGACCTAACCTTCATTCCCTTCGTCGCACTATAGCAAATCACTTCAGGAGTACCCTACCAGACGGAGGTAACCAAGGCGAATTAAATTCACTAATGCCAAACAACTTTTCCTGCTGTTATCAACACACTCGCATTTTGATATTTCGTTAGTTTCCTAATGTTAGAAGAAACGGCAATATTCCGAATATTACAGGCCAGAAATCACGTGTGCTAGAGAGGGCAAGCAATAGACTAAGCAGCACAGTCATGTTTACAATTCGCAACAAGTTCCAAATCATAGATGCAAATGTTAAACATGCGCAATCTAACTGAATTTTAACAACTTCTTTGGGTGTCGGATCACGGAGGAAATATCGGCATGTGAGCGGTTTCATCTTTGTCACATAAAGGTAGGTTCATTTAAGATAAATTTCAAATGTTTACTGAAAACTGATTGCCTTTTGTTTCGATTTAGACTACAAGTAAGTTCTGCTTTCACGATCCTGACAACATCTTCACCAGCTGTTCCTGCATGTGAAAGGTAATAAGAACACAAATATTTATTTAGCTTAATAAATTTAAATGTTTTGTAAAAAATTCGGTATTTTGTATAAAAATTTTCAACTTGTGAAAATTGCATAAGTATACATTTTTTGAAAATGAAAATTTAATGAATATTATTAGAAAGAATAATCAATTATCTTTCAGTCTATTATAATTTTTTAAATATATTAAATAATTTTTATGAAATTTTCGAATTTTTGAAAATTGCCTTATTGTACATGCACAGCATGATTCAATTATTAAAGGTTAGCTCGATAAGCAGCTTGCTCATACCCACTTGAAAAATCGGCTACCTTATCGAAGTTCAGCGTTACTTCTTACGAAATTTTTGTACATACAGTGGCAATCAAAACCGAGTGCATGTTTTGAAAAACAATGTTTAACAGTCTGTAAATTTTAAGATATTCAATCAAAATGAACCAAATTTTCAGCAAATATTCTTTATTTTATTTTCAAAAAAACTACATACTTCAAAAATATACACTCCAATCAAAAATAATAATTATAAAAAGAAACGTAAAAACTGAGCCATGCACTCAGTTTTGAACGTTTTGATCATTGTATGTTTACACTCAGCATTCTCACAAATGTACCGTTAACCGTTATTTTTTGGAAGTTTATGTACTCATTGCCTCATGGCGAAATTCTTGTATGCATTATACACAGTCGGGTGTTTATTTATATTGAAAGAAGATCACATTTGAGCAAAATGAAAAAAGTTGCAAATTTAGTTGAAGAAAGTGTTATTGTAAAGCTAAAAAACAATGTTTCCTCGCACAAAATCGCGAAAGAATTAAATATATCTCAAAGAACTGTCATGGCTATTAAAAAAAGACATCAAGTGGTTGTTGAACCCAATTCTGGTGGTCGACCAAGATTGCTTACAGATGCTGATGCTCGTCTAATTGCACAAAATTTTAAAAAAGATAAGCGCGTAACACCTAGAAAAGCTGCTTCGGCCATTGGAAAGACTGTTAGTGCCTCAACAGCTCGCAGAGCATTGCACAGAATTGGTTATAAAGCGGCAATCAAAAAGAAAAAACCAGCATTATCGGATAAAAATATTGCAGCACGTTTGGCGTTTTGTATGAAATACAAGGATTGGACAGAAGAGGACTGGGAGCGGGTCATCTGGTCAGCTGAAACGAAAATTAGTCGCTTCCAATCAGACGGTAAGCAATATTTCTGGCGTAGACCACACGAACGTATACAAAAGCACCATGTGAAGCAAACCGTCAAACATGGTGGTGGAAGCTTGATGATTTGGGGATGTTTTACATGGTGGCATATGGGACCACTGAAAAAAGAAGGAATAATGAAAAAAAAAAAGTTTACCTTAATATTTTGAAAAATTAATTTGCCCGATTTTGTAGATGCTTGCGCTTACCCGGAAGAGGAAATTGTTTTCCAGCAAGATGGCGATCCCAAACATACTGCAAAAATAGTTCAAAAATGGTTAGGTGATCAAAAGTTTCAGCAGCTTGTGTGGCCGGCATAAAGCCCAGATTTAAACCCAATTGAAAATTTGTGGTCTTTGGTGAAGAGACGGCTGGGTTTTTATGAAAGGGCTCCTGGCAATATGAAAGAGGTATTGGATCGTGTAATCGCTGAATGGGCTCAAATTCCACCAGAACATATACAGCATTTGGTTGAAAGCATGCCCAGACGTATCAAAAGTGTCCAAAAAAGTAAAGGTCTTTTGACCAAATACTAATAATTGGATGTTAGCCAACAACAAATCTGCTGATGTCAAAACGTGCAAAACTTAGTGCATGGCTCAGTTTTTACGTTTCTTTTTATAATTATTATTTTTGATTGGAGTGTATATTTTTGAAGTATGTAGTTTTTTTGAAAATAAAATAAAGAATATTTGCTGAAAATTTGGTTCATTTTGATTGAATATCTTAGAATTTACAGACTGCTAAACATTGTTTTTCAAAACATGGTTTTGATTGCCACTGTATATTGCACAAATAATTCAAAACAGTGAGCAAACGACAGCCAAACGACTCGGACGTATTTTCTGTTTCATGCAAACTTCCTTCTGAGTGAACAAGTGCGATCTGTGTTAAACTTAGTTTACTACTTTTTACTACTCTGTTTCTATATTCCACGCGCTACTGCCGTAAAAAACTACGCCTACGCCATGGCGTCGGTTCCGGGCGGGCCGCGCAATTATTTTGCCCTGCTGGGCGAGGAGCCGGCTCCCAAACGTAAGTCATACAACCTGGCTAACTCCCACGATTTCCCAAACCTAAAAACAAGCAAAACGAACACAGCCTAAGTATCTTGTAATAAAAAGTAAAAGCGACAAACCACTAAAATCATACAATATCTTCGCCGTGAATAAAGCCTTAGAATCAATAACAGCCGAAGCACCAAAGTCAATCACTTTTAACAAAGAGAGACATTTGGTCATTCTGACCAAATCTCCTCAGCAAACTAATAAGTACCTTAAAGCAACCAAACTTTCAAATTTGTGTGACATTTCAGTTTCCCTCCACCCCACACTCAATATAGTGAAGGGTGTAA
This sequence comes from Philophylla caesio, assembly GCA_963971545.1. Taxonomy (NCBI): domain Eukaryota; kingdom Metazoa; phylum Arthropoda; class Insecta; order Diptera; family Tephritidae; genus Philophylla; species Philophylla caesio. The sequence goes on along the minus strand of OZ020608.1, from coordinate 63,223,031 downwards.
TTTGTTCAGGTGCACTTAAATCACTAAGCGAAGAAGAAATTATAGACAGATTACGGCAACAGTGAGTTATAGAATGCAAGAAAATTAAAAAAATGTTTGACGGGAAATTAAGCGATACCCCTTTGCACATTCTATCCTTCAGTGATTATACCCTGCCTAAAGAGGTAAACGTTGGTTGGTTAAAGGTAAAAGTTGAACCTTATATCCCATCACCAATGCAATGTAAAAACTGCTACTTAATTGGACATACGGCAAAAAATTGCAAAGCTGAAGCAAAATGCAACGTCTGCTCGTCTTCTTTCCATGACGTTACTCTATGTAACAAAGTCGAATGCATCAATTGCAAGCAACAACACCGCTCTGATAACAGAAACTGCCCAACATATAAAAACCGACAAATAATACTAAAATACAAAACAATCAATAAATGTACATTCCGAGAAGCAATAGAAGCAACCAACAATAACGGTTCCAATCTCAGTACCGACTCTCCTAATGAAACTTTAGAAGAAGCCCAAAAAAAGAAAAAACAGAAATATGAGACCAACAAAACTCTGGTCTCTCTGTTCACCACAGTTCAACCCATTGAACAAATACAAACTAACCAAACCGCACTCACTCAAATAAAAGAAACTCATACAACCGAAAATAAAACAACAACATTTCCACCTTAAAGCATACCCACTCAATCAACGAAATACTCAACTCAAACGACATGCTCACTGACGACATTGATACACCACACTACAGCCACCTGCCAGCCAATCCAACAATCATTACCCATAACCAACTCTTGAATTGATACTCTCTTCTATAAACTCTGTTTATATTGAAGATGGAGTAAAAAATCTCAATCTTAATTTTTCTCTTTTAAGATGCTTAGTATTCTCCAGTGGAATATTAATGGCTATCGCAACAATTATAATGAACTGTGTCTACTCTTAAAAGAAAACAACAACCCAATAATAGCCCTTCAAGAAACACACCTTAAAAATGACCCACATACAAGCATGATTCCAAATTTCTTCTCTTTTTATGGGAAAAATGACATCGGGAAAGATGAAAACGCCAAAAGAGGTGTTGCCTTTCTCATTCCAAAAAATCTAGAATACTCACACATTCAAATCAACACAAACCTATTAGCTGTCGGAATAAAAATCAAGCATAACATGACATTTACACTTATTAACATCTACGTTTCGCCCAACAACACTATTTCAGAAAGCGAGTTACATCAGCTAACATTTCAACTCGAGCAACCTGTAATGTTATTAGGGGATTTTAATGCGTGGAGCCCGCTGTGGGGTTGACCAACCAGCAACGGAAAAGGAAAAGAAATTTCCAAATTTATAGAAAATAGCAACTTCATCCTGCTTAACGATATGAGCCCCACACATTGGTCGACCCACTCTACACTTACGCATGTAGACCTCACAATCTGTTCAGCCCCATTAAACCTTTTTGCCACATGGGCAGTGAAGGACGATCTGTGCGGAAGCGACCACTTCCCTATATTGATCACAATGTTCCAACCCTACCGGAACACAAACGCTAGGACCCACAAAAGCCCTCAATTCAAACTACAAGCAGCCAACTGGGAAATGTATCAAAGCGAAATCAATAATGAATTAAAATACCTTGATCTTAATACCTTCACAAACATTAACCATCCGTGTGCCCTTTTCACAAAAGCAATTAAGCAAAGTGCTTATAAATCTATCCCTATAGTTAGGTATAACAACAAACAAACCCCTGTGTACTGGTGGAATGCCCAACTGGCACAGCTCCGCAAAGAGAAGCAAAAACTGTGGAAAATAGTAAAAACTAATCCTACAATAGAAAATTCAATACAATATAAAAAGGCAAATGCACTTTTTAAAAGGGAAGCAAAAACAGCCAAACGAAAAGCCTTTGTTTGTTTCTCACAAGGCATAAACAACAACACGCCCACAAAAATCCTTTGGGATAAAGTAAAAACCCTGTATGGTCAAAAGACCACTAGGAATATTCGGAGCCTACAAATACTTCCCAATTTATCTACCAGTGATCCAAATGAGATTTGTAACGCCCTTGCAAAAAATTGGTCCAACAATTCAAGAAATATCAATTTCCCGACCCAGTTCTTGCAAAAAAAACTATCATTTCAACATCTCCCCGTAATCGATTATCAACTTGGACATTACGAGGCACTTATCGAAAAACCATTCCAAGCCCAAGAACTTGAGATATGCCTTCATTCCTTGAAAGGAAAAACACCCGGTACAGACAACATATCCTATGAACTCTTAAAGAAATTACCATGGGAAGCACAGTCTAAACTATGCGAACTATACAATTTGATATTCAACACGGGCATTATCCCTCAACAGTGGAAAGTCGCATTGGTGGTTCCAATCCCAAAGCCCAATAAGCCCAAAAACAGCCTAAAAGGCTACAGGCCAATCTCCTTAATTTCCTGTCTGTCAAAAGTGATCGAAAAAATGGTATCCCGCAGGCTTATGTGGTACCTTAGCTCCAAAAAACATCTGGCAACCCAACAAATAGCATACAAAAGAGGGGCCGATACAATGGACGCCCTACTCACACTAGACGATTTTATATCGGACTGTTTATCCACCAAGAACCACACCTCCCTTATTTCGTTAGACATGGAGAAAGCGTTTGATAGAGTGGGAGCCCACTCTATCCTAGAACAACTTCAAGCATGGAAACTGGGTCCTAAAATAATTAATTATGTCAAACACTTCCTACTTAACCGCAAGCTCCGAGTGAAAGTGAACAATTCCATTTCAAACCTTTGTCCACTGGAAAACGGGATTCCTCAGGGATCCCCACTCTCGGTAACTCTTTTTTTGATCGCATTCGATCGACTCAGTAGAATTATTAATGAAAACAAATATTTTAAACATATTATATATGCAGATGACCTGTGCATCTATTCCAAAGTCAACAATATTCCCACTTTTCAAAGCAAATTCCAGTTTCTACTAAACCAAATCCACGCATGGTGCCAAAGCAGCGGAGCTCAAATATCCATAATAATATCCATAAAAATAAAAATAATAAACACCGCTAAAGAAATAAATGTTTCGCTGGAAAATCTAAACCCCATTAAAGTTAGATATCCACCCTGGCTTTTACCCAACAATTCTATTATACTAGACCTATGTAAATACAAAAAAGGAGAAACAGTGCCAGAAGTATACCATCAGCACTTCCGCAAAATCTTAGCCAATTACCCGCAATTCGCCATTTTATATACGGATGGATCAAAGGTAGACAACAGAACAGCTTTCAGCGTTGTCGGAGAAAACATAACAATAACCGTAGCGACACTACCAACATATGCATCAGCTTTTACCGCTGAGGCAACAGCCATCCTTGAAGCATGCCGAATCGCGAAAGCCAGCAAAAAGAAATACCTAATATGCTCCGACTCATTATCCACTCTGACTGCAGTACAAATTTGTAACCACACTGACAACTATAACATACTATAACACTACATCATAACAGGTAGTGCAAATAAAATAAAACTACTTTGGATTCCTGGACACATTGGAATAAGAGGAAATACGCTTGCTGACAATGCCGCCAAGCTTGCTACAAGATCACCTGTTAAAATGATTAACACCCGAAACAAAAATGACATAAAGGTAGCTGCAAACAACTATTACTCCGATATTTTTGAGAAACGCTGGATGGAGTACAATCATCCATATAAAATCCTTAATCCATCCCACTCCCCTCCTATACTCCCAGTGACAGTACCCAGGAGACACACTATCGCATACACAAGATTCCGGCTGGGTCACACGCGAATAACACACAGCAACCTCTTCAACCAAACACAAACACCCACTTGACACGAAGACACGTTAACAGTAAAACACATCACAACCAACTGTCAAGCACTTCAAGCTAGCCGAAACCTTTTGCACAACCCCAACATTGAAGAGTTACACACCCAAGTCGATGAAAACAACATAAGAGCCCTCATAAGATATCTTTGCCACAACAACGTATACTTTGAAACGTAAATCTACACCATTTAACCAAAGCGGATGGCCACGTTGCTAATGCTTAATTTAAATTGTGATTGTAATTATATGTATATATTACTTTTATCAATAAATGAAAAAAAAATAAAATAAAAAATAAAAAAATAATTCAAAAAGTGGTAGAAAGTTAAAGTTTTTAAGAAAAAATAAGGCAGGCAACACTGATTCGCTTTCGGTGTTTAACTTTTTCTTGTTCGTTGACATTTGATTTTCTGATTGCGTGAATTTCAAAAACTTGCTTTAATTTTATAATTAAATGATATTTTTCATTGCGTTTGATAATTGTTTTGTTTTACAGAAAATTTTAACAAATATTCAATTTTGGAAAGGATTTGCGTTAGTTTATCCTGCATATACTAGTAAAAGTGCGTTTCGTTGTAATTTGTTTTTAGCGTAGCCACCAGAAACTCCGCCTGTACAAGTGCAAGTAAGTTTGGATGCAAATTGTTTTTTGAAAATGTTTGTATATCTGTTTTTTTATTATTTGGTCGCAGCTACTAACAACTTCACGTACTAGTGCCGGTGCAAAATACGTTTGCGATTTGTGTTTTTGTTGCAGAAACAACTGCACATACTACTTAGTATAGGTGGAGCATACCTGTGAGTGCTAGTGTCAGTGGAAAGGGTGTCTGGGTGTGATCAAATCCATATTTTAAGTAAGTTTTAAGTTATTTTCTTTATTGAAGCTAAATTGGTGATAAGATTTATATAACTAGACTTATTATTCAGTTTGATAAGTAAGTTATTTAATTTGATTGACGAAACAAAAAGAAAATTGGATAGCTCTTAGAAACTAAAAATAAAGTTAAGAAAAAGATAATGAAAATAATAATTACTACAGCGCTTTTATATTTGAAGTAGGATTAGAATGAAAATTAATTTTTGTTATTAATCTAGTAGATTGAATATGTCGAAAGCAAGTTGCGGTTTATGCCGAAGGACATGGACACACGAAGGAGTTAAGATGATCCATGTCCCAGCGAATGATATAAAACGAAAAAATGGTCTGATTCGTGTGGAGTGCATTTAACTCCCAATTAAAAAATTTGTTCCCTTCATTTTTCGTCAGCTGACTATGTGTCTAGTTTCGCAAGCAAAAGGGTGTGGTTATCGGATGACGCCTTACCGATAGCTATTGAAACCTTAGGTCTGCCGAATAGAAATAGTTGAAACTTCTCCCAAACTCGTTCATAGTGCATCACAAATAGAGTAAATATTTATTTTATTAATGTTATTATGTTTCGTATTAACTGTTATTTGATTAAGAATCTGTGATTATAAAATATCAGTGCTTGAAGCGGAAGTGAAAAATTTGAAGGCACGTATTAACGAACTTGAAAAGCTGGAAAAATCTGTGTCGTCCATTTTTACATGTCGGCAGTTGCAAAAATTACTAGATCCCGAGAAGAAGGTTCATTGAACATGGGACGATATTTCTGCCGCCATTGCACTGCATGCTGCTGGACCTAGGGCATACGGTCATTTGTGTAAAAATGGCTTTCCTTTCCCCGGTGAATCCACCATTCAAAAATGGCTTCAAAAAGTTATGGTGGACGATGGCGTACTTAACAACAAAAGGCTGGAGTTTGTTTTTAAAAATTTTAATGGCGGCAAAATAAAATCGTGCCCATGTTACATCGAAACACTCATTACATGCTCCGAGCACATTTAAACAATTTGAAGCGCAGCAAAAAAAAAAAATTATTGAAGACAAGGTGAAAATGAAGGCTTTTTATTACTAAAGTTTTTATTTAGTATCACTTTGTAAATAAAAACGAGCTTTAACATAATCTAAGCTTGCAGTTTTAATTTTATTTCTTAGCAGTTGAATTCATTGATTGAGGTAGGGATTTTTAATATTGCCATTTAAGTACAAAATTTCATGCAAAAATATTTAAGTTTACATATTCACCCTTATCGTGAGTTCCGCCCGGAAAAAAATCCGCCCGAAATTTTTTCATTCGCCCGAATTGAATCCGCCTATTGTAAGTTTCGCCCGGAATAAATTTCGCTTCGAAAAATTCGAACACGGAAATTGCAACTCTGAAATTTGTTTACTTGTTTAATGAAAGTGTACAATAATCAAATAGACAAAGTAAATAGTAATTTTGCAAAATGTATTCCATTGCAATGAGAATTTTATGCGAAGATGAAGAAAACTCGCTTTAACGAGCAGGAAGCACCGGAAATGCCAGAGACTTTGTAAGAAATTATGGGTGAACATTCATGCAACTATTAATAAAATTATAATTCTTTCAGGTTTTTGAAATATTACAGAGTCAATAAAGATGCGTTTAAGTATTTACTAGGATTGTGAAATTGGGCTAGCGCAATCGTCTTTTAGTCACGTTCTCTCTGAAGTTTTGCTTTTCCTGCATTCTACTCAAAAGTATCTCACTTTGAACTTTATTGATTGTTTTACTCCTGGAATTATAGATTACATATGTAAAAATTTGCTATTAATAATTGTTATATATCTTATATAAAAACAGATGCAACTTACTTGGAATCCGTGTATATTGTTCGCCTCTCAAAAAATTGTGAAAAAATTCAATTGAAATGGCTACTTTTTTCGCCCGGAATGAGTGCTGCCGATAAGGCGAAACAATGTTCGAAAGCGGAAAATTTCCGCCCGAAACTCATAATAAGCGAACAGTGAAAAGTGAACTATTTCGGGCGAAAACGAAACTCACGATAAGGGTGATTGTATTCTACCACTATTTGCAAACTTTGCGCCCTCTGCTACTCCCATTTTCAAAAAAGGGAACGCATTATTTCCTCTTTTTCCTTCCTTCGCATATGCAACCTTTTGTAAGGGAGTGTCAAAACTCCCTTGTTAATATTGATCTAACCTTTTATTATTGAATCATGCATGCACAGTACATGTACGGAATTTCATACACTTGCAAGTCAAGTATAAATATTTTGAAAATTTTCAAAAATTTCAAATGAAAATGGATGCTTTTAGAAAGAATAATCAATTATATTTCAGTACATTATATTTTTTTTTAATTTAATAAATATTTTTTATGTAATTTCCGAATTTTTGACATGCACAGTACATATACGACATACTTGTAAGTCAAGTATAAATATTTTGAAAATTTTCCAAAATTTCAAATAAAAATGGATGCTATTAGAAAGAATAATCAATTATCTTTCTGTTCATGTTATTTTCTTTTAAGAAAATATATATTTTGCAGAAAAATTTGTAATTTATACTTTTTTTATATTTTTAGCAAAATACCGGATAGGTATGGACTTCTGCAGGTTGAAGGAAGACGTTCCTTAGGGCACCAACGCTCATCCTATATATGTACACATGTATAAGGACTTTTGTATGGATAAATATAAGTTATATATGTATGTAGATATGTAAATAAATTAGAGTTAAGTGAAAAGTAAAAAGAATTGTTTTGTATATGTATGATATTTTTTGAAACTGAAAATGTAAATATTTTAAGTGGTCTAATTAAGATAATTTTTAACTGTTATTAGTAAGATTTTATTATCTTTGGTATTTTAAGTTGATAAATTGTACTTTATATTAAGAAATTATTAATAAGTTTAAATATTGTAATTTGATAAATATTGTAAAATAAAATACTTAAATTAAAAAAATATATTTTTTGATTTAAAAAAATTTAGTAAATAGGTAACAAATAGAAGTGGTTATAGGTAACCAATGAATAACAAACAGGATAACTTATAAAACTATTTCCGATAACAAGATGCTAACCACAAGGGTAACTAGTAAGAGTGAGAGCCGGTAACTAATGGCCTGATTCTCTAACTCGAAACGAGCGTTCGTCTCGTCCGAAATGTCGTTTGTTCGTGTATCTGTATTCTCTAATGCGAATTCGGTTCCCTATCGACAACTAGACGATAACAGCTGATTGTTGCGAACGAAAACGTAACAAATGTAAATTCTCTATCACGAACACGACTGAATATAAAGAAAAGAACTGTCAAAATCAAACGAAAGATTTCTTGTTATCGTTTAAGCCGCTAAAATGGATAGTTCTAACAAAAAAGGCAAGAAATACCGGCAAAAACATTAATTATATTAAATTAAATTGTTATACATATATATTTTACAGTGATGAAGAAAACTACCAGTGCTCAATTTGATTTGTTGGTCAAAGAGTTGGAGAAAAATCCAGATTTGGCAAGAGGCACTCCCTTGTTTGGAGCGAGTAAAAGCCTGGTTGACATGCAGTGGAATGAGTTAGCAAGAAAAATAAATGCACATGGATCTCCACAAAGAAGTGCATCTGAATGGAAAAAGGTAACTTATATTTTTTATATAGAGGGATGCATAATGAATTGAATTTCCAATATATATTTCAAGATTTGGGCGGATCTAAAAAGCCGCACAAAGAAGAAAATCGCAGAAAATGCGTCTAGCATGCATGCCAGAGGTGGTGGTCCATTCCGACATTCTCCGCTCACTGATTTGGAGTAAGCCATCGACCGGATACTGCTTGTATCAAGAGCGGCAGCACCGAGTGGTACTGTTTTTGAAGTACGGCAAGTGTCTATGTGCTCAGCACAAGGGGACACAACGATCGACCTTCGCCTATCACCTCAACCACAATCGCCTGATAATGTCTTGCTTCCAATGCTTGTCACCACTCCGGTCCACACAGCTTCACAAGTTGGGGTTGTGACACCTATAAGGAATCAATTAATTACCCCGAAAAGGCATATGCCACGCGAGTCAGCGAAGGACCAAGCCTCGGCAGCAAAAATTCAAGCTGAAGCTGCGAAACAAATGGCTGAAGCAGCTATGATTCAAGCTGAAGCCACTAGATCCATAGCTGAAACTATGAAACGATTGCTGGAAATGACCACCAGACAAACAGAGGCAATTGAAACATTGCAAGAAAAGTTTGTTTAGATTTATGTTTTTATTTTATATTTTTTTCTTAATATTACTTTTAGTGACCTTAATTAATTTAACTAAACTAAATTTTTTTATTGGATGTATATAATTTTTTAACAATAGTCATTTCTATTGAAATGAGTGAATTAATTTATTTGAATTATATTTTTTTGTTGGATGTACATAATTTTTTAGCAATAGTCATTTCTATTGAAATGAGTGAATTAATTTATTTGAATTATATTTTTTTGTTGGATGTACATAATTTTTTAGCAATAGTCCTTTCTATTGAAATGAGTGAATTAATTTATTTGAATTATATTTTTTTGTTTAAAGTACATAATTTTTTATCAATAGTCATTTCTATTGAAATGAGTGAATTAATTTATTTGTATTCTATTTTTTTGTTGGATGTACGTAATTTTTTAGCAACAGTCATTTCTATTGAAATGAGTGAATTAATTTATTTGAATTATATTTTTTTGTTGGATGTACATAAGTTTTTAGCAATAGTCATTTCTATTGAAATGAGTGAATTAATTTATTTGAATTATATTTTTTTGTTGGATGTACATAAATTTTTAGTAATAGTAATTTTTATTGGACTGATTAGAATTAATTTAATCGAACTGAACAAAATTAATTTTATTTTACAATGTAAAATGGATTAATAATAGCTAAGTATTTATATTGAAGTGAAATGTGATGAATTCTGTGAATAAAATGTGTTTTAGAGAAATTAAAATGTGTTATAAATTGTTTGCTATTTGTGTTCTTATATTAGCTTTTGTTATCGTAAGATCCCCAGGCCCCATGTCTTCATCATTTGGCTCGATTGCATCTTCAACTTCGTTTGGAATAAAATTATTATATATGCAGATATTATGAATTGCACAACATGCATTCACAATTTGCGTTGTCTTTTCTGCAGAATAATGAAGCCCTCTAGACCCCATTATACTTCGAAATCTATTCTTTAAAACTCCAAAGCAGCGCTCAATGACGTTTCGAGCCTTGCAGTGTTTTTCATTGTACCGTCTGTGTGTTGTGTCAGATGGGTTCCTATTCGGCGTCATCAAAAAAGGCTGCAGGGGATATCCTGAACCACCTAATGAAATTATTGAAAATTCATTGACGAATTAAAATTGCCTCCATACCCAATATCCAAGTATTTGTCTTCCCATTATTAAAAGCTACATATTCTAAGTTGTTCCTCTGCAGTACTGGTGTTCCACACGAAAGAGTCATGGTTGGATGTCTTGCGTCAACATATGTAATCACCATGTCGTGATCACATATGTATCTGAAATACGAATTGCAATAAAGATAGCATTTTAAAGGGATTTGTCATTACCGTACTTACTGCCATTACATTGATGCTATAAAATCCCTTTCTATTGTAGTACAGATGTCGGCAATTTGCGTTGGATGTTTTTATACGCACGTGGGTGCCGCCCACACAGCCAATTATGCCAGGTATTCCACATTTGTTGAAGAATTGCTCCTTCACGTCGTTTTCTTTTTCAGTCCTGCACATGCTTACTGTTGGCGCGGCTAGCTACTTTTGTATACCTATCAATAGTCTATTATATCTTGCTATCTATCATCTTGCTATTTTATCTTGCCATTCTATCAATCATTCATATTGTAATTTTGTTATTTAAACTGCCTTGGTGGCAACGCCACTAAACTCTGTAAACGAAATGACAGCCATTATGTTTAAACGAACTACCGGCATTCGGGGCTGGCATTTTGTAAAGGCAACACACAAAAGTGTAAGTATTCTAAAATATCCTTGTAATCTTATTTAACTATTGTATTCCTGAAGGTAATAAAACATTCCACATTAACATAGTAAAGAAGAGGTGTGGATGTTTTATTGAATCAGCAAGCGGCCTCGAATCAACCCAACAATTTTTATTACACTTTTTCGGCACATTTGTGGATACCAAAATTTTCAACGTTTTTCATCACCTTTATACAAAAGTTTTTTCTTGTGGTCAACGAGCGCATTGATATAGTGCGGAATTTTAATTAAAAACATCACCGGCAATTCAGCAAACGGCTACACCGGCAACTTAAGCGTCAGGATTTACATACATACATATATTTGCACCAGCAACGTGTGTTACAAGCAACAGGTGCGCAACGAGGGAGCTGCGCTGAGTATACCAAACATCGCAACACCTAAAGTAGCCGGAAGGGAAGAGACACCAAGAGTTCCATATTCAGCGTTTTTTGGGCATCAGGTGAGTACCTTTAAGAAAATGTATGGGGGTTGGTTTGTCCGTGTGTTTAAACGTGCAGCGACATAACGGTCAGACATAACGGCAAGGCATAACGGTTTGCAAAACGGTTGTAACGCGTGAGCATTTGTTCGATGAAGATTAGGGTGAGCCTAAAATTGCGCCTCTACTATAAAAGCACATATGCGTATATGTTTGTATGCGAACGCATAACGGATTGCAGATTTCAATAAAAATATAAAACCTATACAGTTGACTTGAATATTTTTTGGAGATTTTATACATTACAAAATACATTTTTTTTTAACAATTTAATTTTGGTCTACGGTTGCGAATTGGTTTCTGAACTGCGATAATTCTGGTCTACGTCGGCGTTGACAAATTTGGTTTGATCTGCGATAATTCTGGTTTACGTCTGCTAATATTTAAATACGATCTTGTTTTTTGCGTTGGAATCGGTTGCTGGTCTGCGATTTTAATATTAATCTACGTTTGATGATACTTATATACATTCATTTGCTTCGTGTTAGCGAATTGGTTGATAGTATCCAGTTAATATATACACACGTCTGTTAATAAGCACGTAGGTTTTGGCTTGGCGAATCCATTTGTATACTGCGTTTTCTTTGCCAATCGGGCTTTCGTTTTAACTCCTCAAACCAAGAGTGGAAGCGGCCGCGGGAAGAGTTTTCCAGCATAAGGGAGTTTCAGCAAGCAAGCAAGTTCAAGAAATCATCAACGTACAAAAACAATTTTAGTCATGCCGAATACGCGTTCCGGAAGTAAAGGCAGTACCGCAGGTGATGACGGCGAATGGTTGGACGCCTTAAATGCAACAATTCAGCAGCAACCGGTCGAAGTGGTCGACATTCAGCAAATGTCAATCGAAGCGAAACTTAGCATGATGATGCAGCAGATGCAGGAGCTACAGGCAGAGTTAAGGCAGAACCAAGAGAGGCAACAAGAAATTATAGCTGGAACCTCAAGAGTGCCAAGCAACGTGGGAGATGTAAGTGCCAACGGTTCGCTGGCGGAAGTTTTGAGTGATCTCAACCGAACATTGGCAGATTCTCGATCTGGTCAGGGGCGTAAGTTATACGACCTACCGGAATTCAATGGGCGTCCTGAAGACTGGCCCATGTTTAAAGAGGCGTTTACTATGACCACCAATGAATATCGTTACAATGAGCGTCAGAATATGATGCGCCTGCAAAAAGCTGTGAGAGGTAAGGCAAGAGACGTAGTGGAGTGTCTGCTGATTCATAGCGGTAACGTGCCGCGTGTTATTAGTACCCTGGAAGATCGTTTCGGTAGACCAGAGCAGCTGGTAAAAAGTCAAATCGCGAAAATACATGGCGTTGCACCTATACAGGAAAACCACATTGAAAACATAGTGCCATTTGCCACCAAGGTTCAGAACTTAGCATCGTTCCTAGAGTCAGCCAATTGTGATCATCACTTAGCCAACCCTACGCTAATGGAGGAGCTGTTGGCAAAGTTTCCAGTGCAGAGACGGATTGACTGGGCCAGGCATGCCTTGACGATAGTACCGAGGCCAAACGTACGCCATTTTAGCGACTGGTTGCAAGACTTTTCGAAGCTGGTAGCTAGTGCTTGTGTCAGTACGAACACGGAACCAAGGCAGCAAGGAAGAGTAGACGGGCGAACGCGTTTCTTCCACACTCACGACCTCAATGATGGACAACGTGGTAGGAGCGCATGTGGGCACCACAGCAACATCTGCACCGAACAACACAACTGCAGCATACATGGGTGCACAAAGAAGCAGCATGCACTACTACATGGTCGTCGACAAGAAACTGCGGATAGGCAGCGGTCAACGGAAGCAGTGGCAGAGAGGCAAGTTCTCACCAGCGCCATTATACCAAACCCTAGCTCAAGATTGTTGTACAAAATATTGCCAGTGCGGTTGTACGCCAACGGGATAGTCATCAACAGCTTCGCCCTCTTCGATGATGGGTCGGCGATAACGATGATGAACAGCAGCTTGGCCGATCGCCTTGGTATCAACGGGCAGAATGAAAACTTGACACTTCAATGGTTTGGTAACACCACGGTAACAGAGCAGTCCAGCAGGGTTGATGTTCAAATTTCTGGAATAGGCAGATTCGATAAGAGGTTTTTAATGCGTAATGTCAGAACGGTAAAGAATCTTCAACTTCCTGCACAAACACTTCGGCTATCAGAGCTGGCGTACAAACATCGCCACTTGCCGATCAAGAGGTACGAAGGAGCAGTTCCTGAATTGCTGGTTGGATTAGATAACGCACACTTAAGTATTCCAAGGAAGATTGCCAACGATGGAGCATACGGCTACTTGGTGACACTCACGAAGCTCGGTTGGATTGTTTACGGTGGGAGAGATCGAGACGTTGGAAGAGAGCGTAGTCATATACATTTCGCTACGGTAGAGAACGGTTTGGAAAGGCTCGAGAATTTGGTGAGTGACTATATAGTGAACGAAGAACTCGACGTGCGCGAGATGGTAGAGGTTATTGAGGCAGCGGATATAGTCAAAGCCAAAGGGTTGTTAGAGGGCACAACCGTTAGGAAAGGGCAGCATTTTGAGACAGGCTTGCTTTGGAAGCAGGCTAATGTCGAACTACCTGACAGTCGGAAAATGGCAGAATCTCGGTTACTATCATTGGAGAGGAAGTTCAAACGCGATGAAGGCTTCAAAACTGCATACGTTCAAGTAATGAAGGAATATGTGGATAAAGGATATTCAAGAAAACTGACTGCGGAGGAGCTCATGACAAGAGAAAAGCACGCCTGGTATCTCCCACACTTTGGAGTTTGGAATGCCAATAAACCTGGAAAAATGCGTCTAGTCTTCGACGCCGCTGCGGAAACCAACAACGTATCACTAAACTCGGCATTGCTTAGTGGACCGGACTTGAATCAGCCTCTAGCAACTATTTTAATGAAGTTTCGACAAAAGCCAGTAGGAGTATGCGCGGACATAGTGGAAATGTTCCACCAAGTTAAGATACGCCCTGAGGATCAAGCAGCACAACGTTTTTTATGGAGAAACGACCCTAACCACCCGGTTGAGGTTTATACTATGAACGTGATGACATTTGGGGTCACATGCTCGCCAACTTCGGCACAGTTCGTAAAGAATAAGAATGCGGAGGAGTTTCGAAACCAATTTCCCGAGGCGGTTGAGGCCGTTGTTAACCACCACTACGTCGACGATTTCGTACACTGTTTTTCCACCGCAGAGGAGGCGATCCGAATAACCGAACAGGTAGCATGGATTCACGAGCAGGGAGGGTTTGAACTGAAGCGCTTCGTATCAAACTCTGAACAGCTCACTGAGAGAATGAACAAAAAAGAAAAAAGCTCGTCGTGTTTGAACCTGGATAGAGATAACGCTGGAGTTTTTCAGAAAGTACTGGGCTTACACTGGGACACCATTAACGATGTTTTTAGATTTGTGCTGTCGTTTGCGAAAGTGGATCCAGTCGTGCTTGCCGGCAATAGAAGACCAACAAAGCGCGAAATACTGAGCATCACAATGTCGGTGTTTGATCCATTCGGAATGGCTGCTGAATACACCATGGAAGCGAAGCTTCTCTTACAGTCCACTTGGCGAGCAGGTATTGGATGGGACGAATATATTACGGAAGATTTACATGAAGCATGGCTAAACTGGTTAAAAGCGATTAAGCGTTTGGAGGAAGTAAGCGTTCCGCGGTGCTATGGACTGCATTTTGAACGTCATCCGGTCGAGTTGCACATATTTGCTGACGCGAGTGAAGTAGCCTATGCGGCAGTAGCATATTGGGTGTTCGCGGAGGGACCAAGTACTGACCATCCTGTATTCATCATGGGAAAGACGAAATGCGCACCGTTAAAACTTACATCTATTCCTCGTCTCGAGCTGCAGGCAGCAGTATTGGCTACACGACTTCGGCAGAATATCTTGCAATGTTACGATAAAATCCCTAAGAGAACGGTAATGTGGAGCGATTCCAAAACAGTGCTGGCATGGATAAAGTCTGACCATCGGCGTTATAAACCATACGTGGCTCATCGTGTAAACGAAATTTTGGAAAATAGTAACATGAACGAGTGGCGTTGGCTTCCGAGCGCTTCAAACCCGGCGGGTTTGGGGAACACGTCCGCGAGTAGATAAGAGGGCGTCGACCTGGATTAATGGACCGAACTTCGTGCCGCGAGAGGAACTCATGTGGCCGCCGGATGAAATGAATCTGAATACGTGTGAAGAACTTCGACCAAAATACTGCGTTCTAGCGGTCAATATCAACATCTTCACGTTCAAGAGATTCTCAACGCTCATTCGCATGACGAGAGTAGTGGGCTGGATCTTGCGATTTCGAAATAACTGTCAAAAGGCCGCAAGCCAGAGAAACATCAAAGGTCTAAGCGCCACCGAGATGAGGAGAGCCGAAATAGCGATAATTCGAGCAGTGCAGAAGGAGAGCTTCGCTGACGAATGTTGTGCACTTACCGCAGGAAAGAAGTTGGAACGGAGCAGCTCGTTGAGGACCCTAACACCAGTATTAGATGAAGTAGGGGTCATACGGGTAGGTGGACGGATAGATGCCGCAACTGCTATTCCTCCCCATTCACGTCGGCCAATAATCTTGCCAAAACGTCATCACGTCACTGAGCTTGTAGTAGACTATTATCATCGAATCTGGAAGCACCAAAATGAAGGCACAATAATCGCGGAGATACGACGACGATATTGGATTCCGCAAATAAGAGCAGAAGTGCGTCGCGCTACAAAAAGATGTCAAGTTTGCATAAGGAGCAGAGCCGAGCCGAATCCTCCGCTAATGGGTCAACTCCCAGTTGATAGACTTACACCCTTCGTGAGGCCGTTTACTTACGTTGGTTTGGACTACATGGGCCCGTTCACAGTCGCGATTGGCAGAAGAAGCGAGAAGCGTTGGATAGCGTTGTTTACTTGCCTTACGATCCGCGCGGTACACTTGGAACTCGCCAAGGATTCGTCAACGGATACGTGCCTTATGTGCATTCGCAACTTCATGAACCGCCGAGGAACGCCAGTACGCATACGCTCCGACAACGGAACCAATTTCATCGGCGCAGAGAAAGAATTGAGAAGACAGAGGATGGATTTCGAGAATGGGAAAATACGTAACGCGCTGGCGAACATGCACATCGAGTGGGTTTTCAACTGCCCACTGAATCCTCACGCTGGTGGATGTTGGGAGCGACTCGTCCGTAGTGTGAAAAGAGCAATGGGACATGCACTAAACGACGCAAACCTGCAGGAGCACAGCCTATACAGCCTCATGTGTGAAGCCGAAAATATAGTTAACTCACGACCATTAACGCACATACCACTAGACGACCACACGGACGAACCATTAACCCCCAACCATTTTCTTTTAGGTGCTCCAAACTCCGAACAAACGCCGCATCCGCATGAAGAGAAGGCGATCCCGACCAGGAAGCAGTGGTACAAGATCCAACAAATGCAGCACAGATTCTGGAGAAAATGGATCGATGAGTACCTGCCCGAGTTAACAAGACGAACCAAATGGTATGGCGTGGAGAAGCCCTTAGTCGTAGATGACATCGTCCTCCTCTGTGACAGCAACATACATCGTTCAAAATGGCCGATAGGGCGAGTTGTGGAAGTGTTCCCAGGCGTCGATGGACAAGTGAGAGCCGCGCGAGTAAAGACACGCGATGGCGTATACAAACGCCCAGCATGTATCTTGGCGAGGTTAGACGTTGGTGAATCTGGTTAGATCCACGGAGGCGGGGATGTTGGCGCGGCTAGCTACTTTTGTATACCTATCAATAGTCTATTATATCTTGCTATCTATCATCTTGCTATTTTATCTTGCCATTCTATCAATCATTCATATTGTAATTTTGTTATTTAAACTGCCTTGGTGGCAACGCCACTAAACTCTGTAAACGAAATGACAGCCATTATGTTTAAACGAACTACCGGCATTCGGGGCTGGCATTTTGTAAAGGCAACACACAAATTGTAAGTATTCTAAAATATCCTTGTAATCTTATTTAACTATTGTATTCCTGAAGGTAATAAAACATTCCACATTAACATAGTAAAGAAGAGGTGTGGATGTTTTATTGAATCAGCAAGCGGCCTCGAATCAACCCAACACTTACCCACTTATGACAAAAATGCTCCTCAAAAATATTTAAGCATTCCGCTATTACTTTTCCAACTGTCGACTGATCCATTGCTGAGGCACTTTCGTTACCCACTGACTTTTGGTAGCTTCCAGTCGCAAGAAAACGTAGAAACGTCGACAGTTTCAATTGTGTTGGCAGGTGAGTATTGCGATAGGTGTCCTTCATATGAATACTCACTTCATTAAAAATTTTACCGAATACTTCCTTGTTGACTCGAAAGTTTTTAACAAACCTTAAACAAAATGAAAACATAACATCAACACTATCTGGAAAGCCTTTAAATATACGTTTTTTAACTCTGCGTTTGAATCCGCAATTCCTCTAGATCGGAACGTTCGCTTGCGAGAAATGCTATTGCTTGATACATTTCTTTTATAGATTTTTAAATCTCTTCCTTTTTTAAACTTTAACACAATGTAAACAAAACAATTTTGACAGATTCGTTCGAGACGATAACGTAAGAACGTAAGGATGGACGATAATTTCCAATCGAAATAGAGACTTCCAAATTCAGACGATTTCGTTTGGACACGAATCGTTCGTCTGGCCTTTCGTTCGAGTTAGAGATTCAAGCTGTAATAAAACTGGTACTGCTAACAAACAACTACCAGTCTAGGTAACCGACAACGTTAGAGCGAGGGTAGAAAAAGATATGGGTATGAGTAAGAGCGAGTACGATGATCACACCGACGTGAAACAGGGAGGGGAAATGGTTATTTTTTACCCGCGGCTAGAAAAAAAGTGACTGATTTGGTAACAATCTGAGAAGTGAACGCAAACTCTTAGCTACTTTGTTTGCTACCCAATACCCGTCTTGTAGGGTATGTTTACAAAACATACTGTTACGTTTTTACTTTGAAACGCCGATGATTTTCAAAATCCTTTAGGTTCGGCCACTGGATTGTTAAATAAAACACCCTCGGATTTTCTTAATGCTAACTTTATTTGTTAACAAATAATTGACATCACTTAACAACGCTATTTAATTCACGGATACTTATACTTGCGTACTCGCAAATCTAACGCTCTTAGCTTATTGCTTTGCTCTTCAAAGTTTAATTACAAACTGAATTACCTAACGCAGTGAAAACGTTCTTTTATACTCCGAGCTGCATACACAGTGGCAGCTCTAGAGCATTATCGATCGTTATCGAAAGTTCTCGATTGCGATTGTTCTATTTGCGTTTTCTCGAAGTCTCTAACTCTTTCTCGGTTTCTCTTTCGTATGTCATTCATCTTTTTGGAATATCGCCACACTGCCCTCCACCTAAGTCTGATCGTCCCGACACACTTAACGTTCCAAATGGCTCAAGTCTTTCCAAATGAACCAACTTCATTTTGTTCCTAGACCTTCCAACTGTCTGGATTCGATAAACCTCGTCATAAAGCCGTTTGATGACCTTGTACGGACCTTGCCAGTTGCACTGAAATTTCCGGGACAAACCTTTCATTCGTTGTGGATTATACAACAGCACCAAATCTCCTTCTTGGAATCCTTCAGAATTCATCGCCTTGTCATACCTGGCCTTAATCTTGTCACTCATAATTTGCGTACGCTGCCTAACAAGATCATGCACTTCTCGCAACTCCTCCTCCATGATGTTGGACGTTTCCATTCTTGCGCGCATCACCAGTAACTCAAAACTTCAGATAGCTTGGTAATCGAAATTCACTGCCGAAAATAACCTTCGCAGGACCTTTACCCATCGTTTCGTGTACAGCTGACCTAAACCCTAATCTACTCGTAGAAAATGGTTTGGACACATCCGTCGTAATACGCTTAAACTTTGTCTGACCGTGACTTCGTGATTTCGGTGCCTTGGCTGCAATACACCCGTGCAATTGCCGATCCACTCTGCTACCGATCGTCGACATCCAACCCAACAGAACTTCTGTTTGATTCTCTCCATGGTCTTCGTGATTCCCAAGTGTCCTCCACTCGGTCCATCGTGGAATTCTTTAATAACATCGGAAATTCTCGCCGTTGGGACCACTATTAGATTGCGAGAGAATTGGCCATCTCCGTTATTTAGAGTCCTATACAAACATCCAGAAATTAAGCTTAATCTGTTCCATTGCGCCAAATACGCCTTTGCGATTGGATTTTCCGATGCCATTTGCTCTTTAGTTGGCCGTATACCCATGTACAACCCATGCATTACAGCTTTCAAATGCCGATCTTTCTGCTGGCACTTCCTCAATTGGTTTCCTTCCCAATTATCCGTAGGTTTCGTTTCCAATCTGCGATAACCAAAAGCCCGCTTAGAACTACTTTTCAAAACTACTCGCTGAATAGGCCGTCATACCCATAGCGAAGTGGTACTTTCACGTTGCTATTCATCATTATCAAGTCGATGTTCATTCCCTGACTCATTAGGAAGTATATACCCAGTATGGCTTCGTCGAAAATATCCGCCACTAAAAACGTCTGTACTACATTCCCAATCGCAACTTTGCAGATTACACTCCTTTAACTCGCGTCTCCTCACCAGTTACTGTCCTCTAGATAACGATCCTATCTCCTCTGTGACCTGATCTGACGCAATGATGGAATGTGATGCTCCCGTATCCACATTTAGTACTATCTTATGTCCGTCCATATACCTGCAAACAGTGATTTTGTTCGCTGTCCTGCCATTTCGAGGGATATCGATTCTGGGGCATTCAATTGCAGGAGTCAGCCTACGCCCCCTCCGGCTGGCTCGGTTTAGTTTAACGACTGGTTAAGAATCTGTTCATATCTTTTCCTGTGATTCTACTTCTACTTGGTGTGCTTTATATGCTGGGCCACTTAAGAGCGCTGCTGTTTCCTGGGTCTGGGCATATGAGACAGTTTCAGCAAACGTTGTTTTCGGATTCGCATATGTTGCTTGCTTCGTATATGTGTCTCGTATTCCATTTACAAACTTCTGTATTTTTACTCTTTCAAGGTATTCCCCAGATGCATCTCCAAAAGCCAAATGAGCCAACCTCTTAATTTCGGAAGCAAATTCTTGCAAGTCTCGTTCGTTTTCTGGAAGCGATTCTCCAGCTCCATCTGGTAAATTTGTTTCCTATTCTCGCTACCGTAACGTCTTTTTACAACACCCATTAACGCATCGTAGTTTCCCCTTTCACGCTCGGGAACAGTTTGTAGGATCTCAGGTGGCAGTCCTTTTAGTGCTACAGATAGTGCGGCAGTATTGTCTTCCATGCTCCAATTGTTTCCGAAGCCGTCTTTTCAAATTGGAGCTTGAAAACCTGGAAAGAAATTGTACCATCAAAAGATGGCGTTTTTACCTTCGGAGCGTCGCCGCAATAGTTGTACGACTCAGCTGAAAATTACGAAGATGACCCTCAATCTCATCTAACTTAGCCTCAACTGTATCGTGCCGCTCCTCTAGCTAATTCCGTTTTTCTTTAAGTACTGCGTTACTTTTGATTAAATTCTCCTTAAGCGATGATATTTCCGACGACACCTGTGATGATATCTGCGAAATACTTGCCAACAATATGTTCATGTCCAAAGCTGAGGATGATGCACTAGCTCCTTTCTCCTGTTCTTCAAACACCATGCGTTTGTTCTCTGTATCCTCAGTAGTGTGATTCAGTAACTTTTCACAACACGACTTTACGTGTTGTTAGCTAAAATTATTTGTGGTTTGCAATAGCGATTGTGCGATTCACTAACTCATACTAAACAACACTGAATAGCTGATTTGTCCTATTTATTCTAATTGACAAAAATGGCATCTCAAGTAACGAAGTGTCAAAATTTACGAAAAACACAAAAAGGAGTGCAAAAAAAACATTGCAATTCATCCTTCCAATAGTTGGAGCATTGAAGCGCAAATTCAGGAAACCAAAAGCAAGTATACTTAATTAAAGCTATTAAATAGATTATTTACTTTTCTTTTTCTATTATCAAAATGGCCTCAACAAGCCAAGCAGCAAAGGGATGATGGATTTCTTTCATGAGAATTCGGGGCTAGCCAACGGAAAGTTTCATCAGCTCCATGGCAGGATGGAGCTGTAAAAGAAGTGGGAAGAGAAGGCTTCCATACTGTATGCCATCGGAGGTGGTGAAAAGTCCGCCGACCAATGGCGCACGGTAAGTAATAACCCCGTAATGTTTGAATGTACCCACAAGGAGCTGTGCGGTGCTGGCAAATGCTTGGAACTGTGAAAAATTAAACCGCGTGTGTATAAATAAATTCATGACTTTCATTAATAGATGCGTTATAATGTTTGTGAAAATAAATATCTTTTTTGTGTAGATAAACAAGTGCATATTGCGAAGCCATGTTCGTGTATAGCCACTACGCACAGACGTACTTTGTGTGTATATATACATATGTATAATTCTACCTGTTTATTTCATATTGTTTTTTTTTTCTTCTAACATAGGTTTGGCGCTAATTAAAAAGAAGGACCAGTGACCGAGTGCGCGACCGGAGAAGGCAGCAGTCTTTAAGCAGCAACAGGCCCTTAAAGCAGCCACCCTTTTCGCAGTTGGAGAAGCGGGTGCTGGAATTGATAGGAAGCAAGAATGTAGAGGGCCTCTATGTGGCAGAAAGCTTGCCTATGGAATACTTTGAATAAATTATTTTTTAATTCTTCAAAACCATATATATAATACTCATATATTGGCAGTCACCTATCTGCGCAATGTGTAAAAATTCAGCAATCAAAGGGAGATAGTTTTAGTGTAAATGTACGTTGTGCGCATGCGAAGATTTTACATGTTTGACATATCTGCAGTTGCGCCAAAAAATAAATTTGAAGAGGGTTGCTTCGCTGTGGGGGGCTTATAGCATTTTTTGACGAAGTTTACTCTTACAAAATAAAGTGTGCTGATGAAGTATTAAAATTTTATTCTGTAGCTCCTTGTAAATAAAAAAAAAACGATTTGATTTGCATTGATAAGCAGTTTTTATATGTATGTGAATGTTTAATTCATAATAAAAAAAAATTTTAAACGATAAAAACAATTTAGAGTTTGAGAACTAATTTTTGGCTACACCACTGGATTTTTTTGACTTACGTTTACTCGGTTTTCATTTTCTAATTTTATATACTTATCTGTACTGGCATGTTTGCTGACTGCACTTGCTCATACTGCCCATATATGAGTATTATATGTACATATATACATATGTTCAAAACTATGTACCTAAATATTAATTGAATTTTGATACTGTTTTTGTGAATAAATAAGTTTTATAAAATATTTATCTATATGTTGCAAATGCGTTTATTTTACTAATATACTTATACATTATACATTTAATTACACAAATACATTTACTATCGCGTTTCTAACAACACAAAACTAAATGCCGCTACCCTACATCTGCTGGTCAGTCAGTGGCTGAAAAAATTTTGTCAGCACTTAGAACAAAGTTGCTATCAGTTTCTTAGGGCCACTATGTAAAAACTGATGTCAACAAATGAGTACGTGTGATATTGTATTTCACTGTAACACACTAAACAAGTTTTTTTATTTTTTCAATTACATTTTATTGATTTACTATAAGCTAATAACTTTAATCATGAATGAAAAATGAAATATATTTTTGATGAACTATTTTTTGCGCAGAACTCTTTCATGTTTTATATAAGACTAAGAAATCCTCTTTTCTTTGTAATTAGCATTTAGCATAGCATTTTTTTTCATTTCAAACTTATCTTTTATTAAAACACGACGATTTAAGAGTTTTCGCAACTATACACTTCAGAGTTTTCCGAATACTGTGCGTCATTTGCAAAACTCCTATGAATTTATTGTATGTTGCTTTCTCGCATATGCGAAATTTGCCTAAATGGTCATTGTCTCTTTTGTGCAACTATAAATGACAACTATTTTACCGGTCATCTTACCAGAGAACGTGTATTGACAGAGAAGCCTTATCTCAGTCCATTCCGACACACATTCCTCTGATTTTGAGGGGTACTTGATTTCTTATCGAGTCTCACCACTATCAGAGAACTTGTAAGAAATGATAAGGCGCAAATGTTAACTAACATTTTTTCAAGTTCTAAATTGAAAATACAAGATAAAGGGATTCACCATAGAAATAAGGGAATTCCCCACAGAAATAAAGGGACTCACCACTTCACTTGAACTGAACTTATTTTACGGGGACATTTGCACATTTTCGTGTTGCTATAAGCGAATAATTTAATTCATAAAAACATAAATATGCATTTGTGTATACATACCGTTAATGCAAATTTTAAAAAATACCAAATACCTAAAAACTAAATAAAAATAAAAAGAGTATACTTGATGTGGGAATCGAACTTCAAAAATGCAAACTGATAAATCTTCATTTTTATGTTTTCACAGTATATAAATGAATGGAATTTCGCACAGAATGATATTATTTATCATCTTTCCTGCCTTTGATAGGGTACGAGCTCTAGCGAACACAAAATACTTTTCTTATAAATAAAATAATAAATACATATTTAATAAAATTTAAATAAATGGAAAATTGTAACAAGTTGACAAATGCTTCTGGTAGTTGAGCACGGGCAAAAAAGTGGAAAAGTTTCCGGCCGTCGTATAACACGTCGACACCATTGCAAGTGTATATTTATTTCGGACAAGCAAGTACTTGAGTTACAAACAAGTCATAACAGGACAACTGTTCTTTCATTGTTTTCTGTTATTTGCGCCGGCAAAAGACAAAAAGCGAAATCGTTGAACATATCTGTTTGCGTCTTCATTTTATGCCAGTGAATATAATATTCAGAATATTGGTTTATTTTACTGATTAAATTCATACTTTAATTGAACAAATAAATGTAAATATGTTTTTGCTTCAATTTGCATAGGGAAGTACATATGTACATATGTAGCACGTATTTATGTACATATGTATGTATGTATGTAGGTACTTTCTATGACATATTCATCTACTTACATGCTCCACATACCTCATCTACTTATACATACATATGTATATACCTACTTACATACATACTTATACGCATATTAATATTTGTACATACATGCATAGTTATACATATTTATGTATGTAGGTGGGTAGGTACATATGTATGTAATCAAATAAAAGTAAATACAATATCTTGTATATACATACATACATACATATGTATGTACATATGTGTAGGTATATCTATACAACATTTTTTACATATTAATCTATGTACATACATACATACATGCTCCATCTATTAATTTACATACATATGTATATATGTACATACAATGCATAAATATACATAAATACATACACATGTATCTCATCATTTGCACATGCCCATTAAACTATTTCTTTCATATAAATTGGCTTCATAATTTGTGCGCACCTTGCACACTTGCCCCGCTACGCGCATGTGCCGTTCACAAACCACTCTTGTTCGCGACGATGGCAAAAATTATAAAATCTTCAATTTGACCATCCGCTGATGTCAAAATGAAAATTGGCAGCAAATTGCTCTAACCTCTTTCCCTTCCCACACTTGCACTGTCCACACAAATGTTACAGACTCCGAAAATCTGTTCGCTAGTTGAAGATTGACAACAAAGCGCTTAAACCCCTTTCCCTACGAACTTGTCTTGACCATCGTCGCAAGCAAAAAGTACATTTCGCGAGTTGAACATAAGTGCGTGTAATCGTTTCACTTTTGTTTCTTCCCCTTTTTTTATTCATAACTTCTTCTTCTTCCTTTGTATAAAGTCAAAGAGATGCAAGAATAAAAATAATTTTGATATGCACACACAATTCCGGTGGCGGCTGAAATCGAACTCGTGCCTTTGCACGAAAAATAAACGCCGTTGACTTCTCCTCTTCTACCAACCACACCACGTACTGTTCATAAATTATATTGTCTTAATTGTTGACGAAATGCAAATTTGTCGGTATAAACTTGTAAAACATATTTACAAAATCTTCGTACGCTTCCAAAGCACATACATACATACATATATTATATTAACATCTACTTAAAGGCAAAACCCATAACAAAATTAGGCAAAAGCCAAATCAAGAAGTAATCATGAGTCATTCGTGTTCATTTCAAAGAAATATTTTTAAATAAAAGGTTAGTAAATTTTTATAGATTTCAATTTTTATTTACAAGGAAATATTGTAAAATAATTAAATTTGTAATGATAATAAAAATATCTGAAAAGAAATAATGAACAAATCCTGAAAAGAAAAATTACAAATTTTAAAGTAAATCAAAGAAAAAACCCCGAAAATAAATATTAAAAATTTCAAAGTAAATAAAAAAATGTTCAAAAATAGAAAAGAAGTAAAAATATTTCGACACCATTTACGAATTTGCATTAACTCTTTGACAAATTCTCACACGACCTAATCAATGTTAATACTCGTATTGATTGGCCATTTAGATGTTTCACCAGTTTTTCAAAATACAACACAATTCACAATTAAAATCGGATTCAACTTTTTAAAAAACTTGGCTCGTGTGCATGGTTTTACTAGGTACCTGCGAACTAACAACTGGGTACCTGTTATAAGTAATTACCTACAATACTAACTACATAACTACTTAATGTGTATAACCAGAGAACTTGTAAGAAATGAGAAGGCGCAAATGTTACTGTTAAATTATTTTAGTACATTTGACTTCTGAAAGATTTCAGATTAAGGGATTCACCACTTCGACATGAAGATACCACAGTAAGAACGAAAACACAACATCTACCACCAAAAGTTACCAACCACAGTCTAAAAATAGAATTTAGTTATGAAAAAGTAAAGGGCAGATATTTTGAAGTTTCATTGAATTATTATTTATTATGATCCCACTAATATCGATTATTAGTAGTTATGAATTGTTAGTAGTAGTGTATTTATTACATATGTAGTTAATATTAGTTATACACATTAAGTAGCTATGTAGTTAGTATTGTAGGTACCCAGTTGTTAGTTCGCAGGTACCTAGTAAAACCATTCACACGCATGCGTGTTATAAATAAATATTGACAATTTCTAATTAAAGGCAATTGATATTTTTTATATAGATTTTTAAGTGTAATAAACCTCATTGGTACTTTTAAGGTATTGAAAAAAATTACTAAGAGATTGAATTTATTTAATTTGTATTTGGCTAGTCACAATGCAAATTCGTAAATTCGTGCTCATGCTCGTTTCCCTATTTTACTTTTAAATATGAATTACATACATACATATGTTTGTAATAATTTAGTCTAAAATTATTGTTCTTGCACACACTTGTTACACGATTACAATTTTAAGATGTTTTGTGAGAATTTGTATTCGGTTTGTCAAAATGCAAATTCGCGAAAAGTTTCCATATAATGCCCTTTTATTTATTTTCAAATAAATTACTGAAGTTTTTGAGACAGTATTTAAGTTCAACTTTTTAAAATTTTGAAATAACATTTTAATTTCATATTTTAATTGATTTCTCGCGTTTGTCTTCGCAAAAAATTATACATATTTATGTATGTATGTACTTTGTTCTCTGCCATACATATCTATGTTAACAGTAAGAAAATATACCCACTTCCTATGTTTTCAGGTTCTCCGGAAGACTGGCAGACGTTTACAGAGACATTCCAGAGCACAACGGTTGAATTCGACTATTCCAACCTGCATAATATTATGCGTCTGCGTGACGCTTTGCAGGGTCGAGCAAGAGAAACTGTCGAGTCGCTGTTGGGAAACTCCTCTAACGTTACTACGATTATAGATATATTGCGCGAAACCTTTGGAAGACCAGAACAACTGATCAAAAGACAAATCGAGAAAGTTCTAGCAATCCCAACGCTCGTGGAAGACCACCTCGAATCGCTCGACAACTTTGCCAACAAAATGACAAATATTGCGACCTTCCTGCAAAACGTGGATGGATTTCATCATCTTTCCAACCCGACATTAATTGGCGAATTAGTAGCGAAACTACCAACAACACGACAAATGACGTGGGCAGAAAAGGGCTTACAGTTGGGACGGCCTCCAACAATCGTAGACTTCAGTGACTGGCTATGCACACTACGCCGTCTGGCGAATATAGTAAATGATACCACATAATCATGTACTGCGTAAGCAGTCGCAAATAAGATGTAATACTGCTCCTAACAAACGCCGATATGCATTTGCAAGTGTGGTTCAAGCAAAATGTCAAAATTGCGACGACAATTGTAGATCATTGGGCATTTGTCAAATTTTCTTGCAGATGACCACCGAAGATCGGTGGAAAAAAGCGAAAGTCCTAAAAGTTTGTTTCTCGTTCCTCAGAAAAGGTCATCGACTTCAGTAATGCCTTTCCCGTAATAATTGCGGAGTAAACGAGTGTCAAAAGGTGCACCATCAACTGCTACACACAGATTTTGCCAACGCGTCTGCCGGACGACGCGAATCAAAAGTGCATCCACTTAGCATCTCAACTGCCACAAATTCAACTGTATCGCCGCATACAGAACGTCGAAATTGCCTTGCGGACTGCAACTCCGATAAAGTGCTTGCCAATCAAATTGTACGGGCGAGATAACGTCATATCCACTCAAATGTATCAATGATCGACCGCGATCTTGCCTTGGAATTCGAGGCAAAGCTGAAATGTTGGAGCTGCAGTGGCCAAACGAACAAAAAAATGCCCAAATATCCGAACGAGTAACTATTACCATTAGTGGCAAAGAAATTGATTCCGAAAAGTACGAGTTGTCGAATGTTTCTTACTTACTTACTTAATTGGCGCATTAACCGCCTAAGCGATTTTGGCCGAGGTCAACAAAGCACGCCAGCTGTCCCTATCTCGTGCTAACTGGCGCCAATTGGAAGTCCCAAGTATAGCCAAGTCTTTTTCCACTTGGTCTTTCCAACGCAGAGGAGGTCTTCCTTTTCCTCTGCTACCACCCGCGGGTACCGCGTCAAAAACCTTCAGGGCTGGAGCTATTTCATCCATTCGAACGACGTGACCTAGCCAGCGGAGCCGCTGATTCTTAATCCGCTGCACTATATCTACGTCATTGTACAGCTCGTACAGCTCATCGTTCCATCGAACGCGGTATTCGCCGTCGCAAAGACGCAAAGGTCCATAAATCTTTCGAAGAATCTTTCTCTCGAACACTCCAAGAGCCCTCTCATCTGATGTTGTCATCGTCCATGCTTCTGCGCCATACAATAGGACGGGCATGATGAGAGACTTATAGAGAGAGGACTTTACTGTGCAATTGCCTACTCAGTCCGAAGTAGCACTTGTTGGCAAGAGAGATTCTCCGTTGGATTTGAAGGCTGACGCTGTTATTGGTGTTAATGCTGGTTCCTAAGTAAACGAAGTTCTCTACTTTTTCAAAGTTATATTTGTCAACAGTGATTTGTGATCCCCGTCGTGAATGTGCCGACTGTCTATTTGATGACAGGAGATACTTCGTCTTGCCCTCGTTTACCTCCAGACCCATTCGCTTCGCTTCTCTATCCAGTTTGGAGAAGGCAGAACTAACTGCGCGGTTGTTAAGGCCGATGATGTCAATGTCATCGGCGTACGCCAGCAGTTGCACACTCTTATAAAAGATGGTACCTGACCGATTTAGTTCTGCGGCTCGAATTATTTTCTCCAGCATCAGGTTAAAGAAATCGCACGACAGAGAGTCACCTTGTCTGAAACCTCGTTTGGTATCAAACGGCTCGGAGAGGTCCTTCCCAATCCTGACGGAGCTGGTGCTGTTGCTCAACGTCATTTTACA
The DNA here is from genome assembly GCA_963971545.1 of Philophylla caesio. Taxonomy (NCBI): domain Eukaryota; kingdom Metazoa; phylum Arthropoda; class Insecta; order Diptera; family Tephritidae; genus Philophylla; species Philophylla caesio. Next base: position 63,193,958 of record OZ020608.1, on the reverse strand, counting down.
TAGCCGTATAAGTTTTGCGGGGATACCAAATTCAGACATTGCGGCATAAAGGCAACTTCTTTTCGTGCTGTCGAAGGCGGCTTTGAAGTCGACAAAAAGATGGTGTGTGTCGATTCTTCTTTCTCGGGTCTTTTCCAAGATCTGGCGTATTGTGAATATCTGGTCGGTGGTGGATTTACCAGGTCTAAAGCCACACTGATAAGGTCCAATCAGTTCGTTGACGGTGGGCTTAAGTCTTTCGCACAATACACTTGACAGAACCTTATACGCGATGTTAAGAAGGCTAATCCCGCGATAATTGGCACAGACTGCAGGATCGCCCTTTTTGTGGATTGGGCAGAGCACACTTAAGTTCCAATCAGTAGGCATGCGTTCTTCCGACCATATTCTAGAGATGAGCTCGTGCATGCACTTAACCAGCTCCTCTCCGCCGTACTTAAATAACTCAGCTGGTAACCCGTCAGCCCCGGGGGCTTTGTTGTTCTTCAGCCGTGCTATCGCTTTCCGAATTTCGTCATGGTCGGGTGATGGTACATCACGTCCATCATCATTGATTGGGGATTCGGGTTCAACATCTTCTCCATCGTTGTTGCAGCTGCTTCCATTAAGCAGTGTGAAGAAGTGCTCCCTCCATAATTTAAGTATGCTGTGGACATCAGTCACCAGGTCGCCGTTTTCATTCTTACAGGAATTCGCCCCGGTCTTAAAACCTTCTGTAAGCCGTCGAACTTTTTGAAAAAATTTTCGGGCGCTTTTCCTGTCGGCCAGCATCTCAAGCTCTTCGCACTCACGCATTTCGGCCTCTCTCTTTTTCTCACGAAAAATGCGTCTTGCTTCCTTCTTCAGCTCACGATAACGCTCCCGCATAGCTCGCGTTGCGCCTGATCGCAGTGTGGCCCTGTAGGCAGCGTCTTTACGTTCCGTAGCGGCGCGGCATTCCTCGTCATACCAGTTGTTCTTTCGGGCTCGCTGAAATCCGATGGATTCTTCAGCGGCGGTATGTAGACATCGAGAAATATGGTTCCACTGCTCGGAAATATCGTGCTGTTGATTATTGCTCTCAGAGAGCAGGAGTGCAAGTCGAGTGGCGAAGTGGGTGGCTGTCTGTTGCGATTGCAGCTTTCCGACGTCGAGCTTTCCTTGTGTCCGTTTGCGTGCGCTTTTTGCTGCGCAGAGGCGCGTGCGGATCTTAGCTGCCACAAGAAAATGATCCGAGTCGATGTTGGCTCCTCGGATCGTGCGCACATTTAGGACACTGGAAGCATGCCTTCCGTCTATCACAACGTGGTCGATTTGGTTTCGTGTCTTACCATCTGGAGACAGCCACGTAGCTTGGTGAATCTTTTTATGCTGGAACCTGGTACTACAGACTACCATGTTTCGGGCCCCGGCGAAGTCGATCAGTCTCATTCCGTTATCGGACGCTTCCTTCTTCAGCTCACGATAACGCTCCCGCATAGCTCGCGTTGCGCCCGATCGCAGTGTGGCCCTGTAGGCAGCGTCTTTACGTTCCGTAGCGGCGCGGCATTCCTCGTCATACCAGTTGTTCTTTCGGGCTCGCTGAAATCCGATGGATTCTTCAGCGGCGGTATGTAGACATCGAGAAATATGGTTCCACTGCTCGGAAATATCGTGCTGTTGATTATTGCTCTCAGAGAGCAGGAGTGCAAGTCGAGTGGCGAAGTGGGTGGCTGTCTGTTGCGATTGCAGCTTTCCGACGTCGAGCTTTCCTTGTGTCCGTTTGCGTGCGCTTTTTGCTGCACAGAGGCGCGTGCGGATCTTAGCTGCCACAAGAAAATGATCCGAGTCGATGTTGGCTCCTCGGATCGTGCGCACATTTAGGACACTGGAAGCATGCCTTCCGTCTATCACAACGTGGTCGATTTGGTTTCGTGTCTTACCATCTGGAGACAGCCACGTAGCTTGGTGAATCTTTTTATGCTGGAACCTGGTACTACAGACTACCATGTTTCGGGCCCCGGCGAAGTCGATCAGTCTCATTCCGTTATCGGACGTTTCGTTGTGGAGACTGAATTTTCCGACTGTAGAACCAAAGATGCCCTCCTTGCCCACCTTGGCATTGAAATCGCCAAGCACGATTTTTATATCGTGGTGGGGGCACCGCTCAAACGTGCGACCAAGGAGATCGTAGAAGCGATCTTTGGTCCCATCGTCCTTCTCTTCCGTCGGGGCGTGGGCGCAAATCAGGGAGATGTTGAAGAATCTCCCCTTGATGCGGATTGTGGCGAGACGTTCGTCCACCGGAGTGAACGACAGTACTTTACGGCGCAGTCTCTCTCCCACCACAAATCCGACACCAAATTTGCGCTCCTTTACATGGCAGCTGTAGTAGATGTCGCAAGGGCCTATCGATTTTTTCCCTTGTCCCGTCCATCGCATTTCTTGGATGGCGGTGATGTCAGCCTTCGCTCTGCTGAGGACATCAATGTTAAGCCGAGAGTAATTTTAAGTCTTAATCATGCCCATTTGACGGTACCCATGGAAACTCCACGACAGGCTAAGGAAACCGGACCAATTGCATCCAAAACAAGATTAGGGTGGATGATTTACGGTAGAAATAATGAAATGCTGCGGTGTCGGCTTCGCGCGTTGCATTATAGAAAGTTTTCCGAATCCGAGGACCCCACAAACAACATGCAAACCATGATGCAGAATTATTTCGACATAGAATCCTTTGGCATCAAGGCAGAAGGTAAGAAATTAATACCCAAAGCTGAGGAGCGTGCTCTAGCGATTTTGGAAGAAGAGACAAAAATAGTTGGCAGCCGTTACCAGATGGCTTTAAGCCGTTTAAATAATGTTGAGAGAAAAATGGCAAAGGACGAAGTTTTTGCTAGCGAGTATCGTGCTGAAATAAATGACTATTTGAATAAAGGATATGCAAGAAAATGATCATGCACACAGGTTTCCCAAGTAACCGATAAAACTTTTTATTTACCACACTTTGGGGTTAGGAAATTAAATAAAAAAGGACTACGTCTCGTTTTTGATGCAGCAGCAGAAGTTGAAAATATGTCATTGAACAAAGCTCTTCCCTCAGGTCCAGATATTAACAACTCATTGATTTCCATTCTCCTTATATTTAGGCAAGCTCCAATCGCAGTCTGTGGAGACATTAAAGAGATGTTTCACCATAATTACAGCTGAAGACAGAGACAGCCAGCGGTTCCTCTCGAGAGAAGGAGATGCATCTAAGCCAGTGGAAACGTTTAGGATGGAGCGAAAGATCTTTGGAGCTACTTGCTCACCTACAATTGCATAATTTGTCAAAAATGTTAATGCGAAAAAATTTTATACGGAATGTCATCGCGCTGTTCACGCAATTCTCGAAAGACATTTTGTAGACGATTACGTTGATTGTTTTCAATCAGAACAAGAAGCCCCTATAGTGGTGCCACAAGTCATTTGCATCCACCGTAATGCCGAACGCGAGCTGCGTAACATTATTTCTAACTCCGAAAAATTAAAAACCGAATGTGGCATCGCTGCAATGTATGCATAGAAAGAGAAGCAGAATGCATTGGCTGTCAAAAACAGATGTTTTTGTTTACTTTTTAAACTAACATAAAGTACCAGAATAAATAAATTTGTGTGCCAGGAGGCCTGCTAAAAGACAAATGTTGTGCATTAATATGTCGATCATCGACCCTTTCGGTTTTCTGGCGAATTTTATGATCAGTTCAAAGTTGTTAATGCAAGAAGTGTGCAAATCAGGCGTGGAATGGGATCAGCCGATTCCTGATGGCATTTATTCAAAGTGGAAGATGTGGTTACACGAATTGCCTAAGTTGGAACAATTTCATATTCAACGTGGTTATCATCATGAATTCGAGAGTATTCCGGTCGACTTGCATAACTTCTCGGACGCAAGCGAAGATGCGGTGGCGGCTGTTGCTTATTGGCGCATTGTAAGTTACGCTTAGCTTTGTTATGGCGAAATCAAGTTGCGCTCCTACGCGCTATCACACCGTTCCGAAGCTTGAGCTGCAAGCGGCGGTCATGGCATTGCGATTGAAAGATACTATTTTGCAAAATCATAGTAAAATTATCGATAATTTTTATTTTTGGACTGACTCGCATACGGTCCTAAGATGGATAAGAGCAGATCATTGGCGATATAAGCAGTTTGTGGCCAACAGGGTTGCAGAAATTTTGGAGAGCAGAAATATTGCAGATTAGCGGTGGTTGTCAGGTACTCTTAATCCGGAGGGCGATGCTACTCGCGCCAGGACCCCAGCAAAATATACAGCAGACGGGCGATGGAAAAACGGACCAGATGTATTACTAAAACAGAAAAGTGCATGGCCCAATGAATTATTACTAGACAATGCCAAAGATAGCAGCGGTGAAGAACTTCGCAGCAAACACACCGTGTTGAGTACTCATCAGGTTTGTAGCGTGATTCCGAATTATGATCGTTTTTCAAATTATTCAGGGCTAAAGCGGACTTTAGCTTGGGTACATCGTTATGTTCACAACTTGTTGCGGACAGCGCGCCGCGAACTTTTGGTTAACGGTGAGCTGACTATTGACGAAGAGCGCCAAGCAGAAAAACGTCTTTGCAGTTTTTTACAAGAAGATGCGTATGCGGATGAACTCACCGATATAAAGCAAAATGGGAACAGTATCAGCAAGTAGTACAGTGAAGATGTTGAGTCCCTTTATTGACGCGAATGGGCTGCTGAGAGTAGGCGGAAGGATTACTGAAGCTACGTACCTACCAATTGAAGCTAGACATCCAATTATGTTGCCCCATACGCATAAAATTACACGTTTACTTGTCGAAAGTTACCATTCAAAACTCTTGCACATTAACGTTGCAACGGTGATGAGCGAAATTCGACAAAGATTTTGGATTTCAGCACTGCAAAGGCTATAAAATAGCATACAGTCACGATGCCAGGTATGCCGCATTAGAAGTGCAAAGCCCTTGCAACCGCAGATGGGCATTTTACCTGCCGATCGGCTAACGCCTTACGTTAGGCCCTTTACTTATTGCGGTCTTTATTATTTCTGACCAATTCATGTAACCATTCGACGACAACGAGAGAAAAGGTGGGTAGCACTATTCACGTGCCTCACTGTGCGCGCTATCCATCTAGAATTGGCGGCTGACTTGTCTAGGGATGCGTGTCTGGTCTGTATAAGGAATTGAGTGAATAGAAGAGGAGTGCCTGTGTTGATAAGAAGCGACAATGTCACCAACTTTGTGGGCATCGAGAAAGAGCTGAAGGGTGAGAGTAGCTTTCTGGATAATTCTTTTCTTACTTCAGGTTTGACCGCGTTGGGCATTCGATGGAAGTTTAACACGCCAGCAAATCCAAGCGAAGGTGGCGCATGGGAAAGGCTTGTCCAATTTGTAAAGAAGGCGCTGCCGATCATGTTGAAAGAACAATCACCGCGCCTCGAAACGTTGCAGAGTTTTTTAATCGAAACTGAAAATATGATTGACGCCAGGCCTTTAACACATCTACCGGTAACAGCAGAGGAGCCAGAGCCACTGACTCCTAACCATTTTTTACTTGGATGTTTCAACTACGGCGTTGCGCGGTCAGGTAATGTCGCTAGGAGCAGCGGTGCCTACCGAAGACCTACTTCGAAATTGGCCGTTCTCGAAGTCGCGGCGAGTAACGATAGTGGTGAAGCCTCCCCAGCTGGGTCAGTTTACGGGGGCGGGGATGTCGATGATGGCAACCGAAGAAATGTTGCTAAACATAATTATAGTAACTTATGTTAGTAGTTGTAAAGCGCATTCATGTATTTGGAAACAGTTGTTTCAGTTGTTTTAGATAATTTATATACTTTGTTTTGTATAAGCTATATATACTGGTCCCTCCGACAATTTATTTCTACTTTACATTGTTTGCGGAGCGAAACCAGTGTGAGTAGAAACCATCTATTTAAGTCTTACTTGATATTTAATTTGTTATTATTTTACTAGAGAATAAACCACTTTATCAACTAATGGAAACAAAATTTAAACTTCCTCATGCAAATGAATTTGAGTGAATTTGAATAAATAAAAATCTAATGTTAAACTTGAGCCTCAGTTGACATTAAATTGCTACTACGCTGTTTTCTAGTTGGTACAAATTTATTCACATATCCGTGGTAAAGAACAGCTGTTATCAAACATTTTTGAAAATATAAGACTTGGCTAACTACAAAAAATTTCGTACACATACCGTGCGCATGCATATATGGACATAGTTTTCACATAATCTCTAAATTTTTGTACATAATGGTTATAAATTTAAATAACAATACAACAGAAAAACCTTAGTCTATTAACATACCCTCTATTTAATATTTACAACTACAATTTTCTATTTGAAAAAAAAAAACAAGATTAAGCTACCGAATTTTTTACAAAACATTTGAATTAATTAAGCTAAATAAATATTTGTGTTCTTATTACCTTTCACCAGTTGTTTCGGTGAAGATGTTGTCAGAATGGTGAAAGCAGGAACTTAATTGTAGTCTAAATCGAAAGAAAAGGCAATTACCTTTATTTTACAAAGAAGAATCCGTTCTCATGTCGGTATTTCCTCCGTGATCCGATCCATGTTGGTGTATATGTACAAGTGATCTGGAAAAAAGATTGGTATTTTTATTATGACAAACTTTCAATATTTTTTTATGATATACACATATGGATGGTTAAATAAAACAAGTCCTAATACGAGTATATTATCTTTTCCAACATGCACACCCTAAGGAATTGTTAAATTTCAAGTTTGAATAAAATTACTTACTTACTTAATTGGACGATCAACCGCTTAAGCGATTTTGGCCGAGGTCAACAAAGCACGCAAGCTGTCCCTATCTCTTGCTAACTAGCGCCAATTGGAAATCCCAAGTATAACCAAATCTTTTTCCACTTGGTCTTTCCAACGCAGAGGAGGTCTTCCTTTTCCTCTGCTACCACCAGCAACGTGACCTAGCCAGCGGAGCCGCAGATTCTTAATCCGCTATGTCTACGTCCTTGTACAGCTCGTACAGCTCATCGTTCCATCGTACGCGGTATTCGCCGTCGCAAAGACGCAAAGGTCCATAAATCTTTTGAAGACTCTTTCTCTCGAACACTCCAAGAGCCCTCTCATCTGATGTTATCATCGTCCATGCTTCTGCGCCATACAATAGGACGGGTATGATGAGAGATTTATAGAGTATGGTATTTGTCCGTCGAGAGAGGACTTTACTGCTCAATTGCCTACTCAGTCCGAAGTAGCACTTGATAGCAAGAGAGATTCTGCTTTGGATTTCAAGGCTGACGCTGTTATTGGTATTAATGCTGGTTCCTAAATAAACGAAGTTCTCTACCTTTTCAAAGTTATAACTGTCAACAGTGATGTTAAATCCCTGTCGTGAATGTGCCGACTGTCTATTTGATAACAGCAGATACTTCGTTTTGCCCTCGTTCACCTCCAAACCTATTCGCTTCACTTCTCTATCCAGTTTGGAGAAGGCAGAACTAACTGCGCGGTTTTTAAGACCGATGGTATCAATGTCATCGGCATACGCCAGCAATTGCACACTCTTATAAAAGATGGTACCTGACCGATTTAGTTCTGCGGCTCGAATTATTTTCTCCAGCATCAGGTTAAAGAAATCGCACGACAGAGAGTCACCGTGTCTGAAACCTCTTTTGGTATCAAACGGCTCGGAGAGGTCCTTCCTAATCCTGACGGAGCGGGTGGTGTTGCTCAACGTCATTTTACATAGCCGTATAAGTTTTGCCGGGATACCAAACTCAGACATTGCGGCATATAGGAAACTTCTTCTCGTGCTGTCGAAGGCGGTTTTGAGGTTGACAAAAAGATGGTATGAGTCGATTCTTCTTTCTTGAATTCGCCTTGGTTACCTCGGTCTTGTAGGGATGGTTCATACTTAGCTGTTTTGTATCTCAACTTCATTTTCCTTGTTTTCTTTGACAAATTCTCTTGCAATATCCGGTTTTTCCTGCATTATACCTAATATTATGTCTCTTTGAACTTTGTTTACTGTTTTGTTCGTGGAATAGGCGATCTTATGTAAAAAATTTAATTAAAGTACTTACATTTTGAATTCGTGAAATTTTTCGCCTCTCAAAATATAGTGAACAAATTCAACATATCCGCCAACTATTTCCCTACAAGACTAAAGTAACCAAGACGAATTAAATTCACTAATACCAAAAAAACTTTTCCAGCTGTTACCAACACATTCGCATTTTGATATTTCGCTGTTTTTCCTAATGTTAGAAGAAATAATAGACTACGCTGCTCAGCCATGTTTACGAATCGTAAAATACGATCACTTTGTTGTGAAACTTCCTTGGATTTGCGGTAAGTTGCATTTATTTTCAGTTTTCTTAATTAAAATATTGATATTCTGTACTTTAATTTCAGCAGAAGGAACGCCGAAAGGGTATTTTAAAGGTATGTAAAGAAATTTCAACACGTACATATATTTTAACTAATTTTATTCAAACTTGAATTTTAACAATTCCTTTGGGTGTGCATGTTGGAAAAGATAATATACTCGTATTAGGACTTCTTTTATTTAACCATCCATATGTGTATATCATAAAAAAATATTGAAAGTTTGTCATAATAAAAATACCAATCTTTTTTCCAGATCACTTATAAACACCAACATGGATCGGATCATGGAGGAAATATCGACATGTGAGCGGTTTCTTCTTTGTAAAATAAAGGTAGGTTCATTTAAGATAAATTTCAAATATTTTACTCAAAACTAATTGCCTTTTCTTTCGATTTAGACTACAATTAAGTTCCTCCTTTCACCATTCTGACAACATCTTCACCAGTTGTTCCTGCATGTGAACACAAATATTTATTTAGCTTAATTAATTCAAATGTTTTGTAAAAAATTCGCTAGCTTTTTTTCCAAATAGAAAATTGTAGTTGTAAATATTAAATAGAGAGTATGTTAATATACTATGGTTTTTCCGTTCTATTGTTATTTAAATTTATAACCATTATGTGCAAAAATTTAGAGATTCTGTGAAAACTACATATGTATATGCATTCGCACATACATATGTGTACGAAATTTTTTGTAGTTAGCCAAGTGTTATATTTTCAAAAATGTTTGATAATTGCAAATGGAAATTGTTATTAATTAAAAGAATGTTAAATTGCCTTTCAGTCCATTATAGTTTCATTTAAATAAATTAACATTTTATATTTAAATCTGCAAGTTTTGCGAGTTGTATTAGTGCATGTACTGGATATTTATACGACAGTTCCCAAAATTGCAAGTAAGGTATACATTTTTTTAATGTGTTATAATTTTTAATTGAAGGTGATGTAATTAGAAAGATAAATCAATTATCTTTTAGTCCTATATATATTTTTTAATTTAATTATTTTTTTGTTAAAATATTCAACTTTTGAGAATTGCCTTTTTGTATGTATAGTATAACATACATACATATTTACGTATACGGCATATCAAATAGTTCTAAGTGAAGTACTGATTTTTCAAATATGTGTATTAATTTTAATTAGAAATGCATATCATTAGTAAGAATAGTCAATTATATTTCTGTTTATGTTACTTTCTTTTAAAAATATTAATATTTTGAATGAAAATTTTCCACTTGAGAAAGTTGCCTTTTGGCATGTGCAGAGTACATGTAAGTCAAGTATAAACTTTTTGCAAATGTACGATAATTTCAAATAAAAATGGATGTTATTAGAATGAATAATCAAATATCTTTCAGTCCATTATATCTTTTTTTAATTTAATACATATTTTTTATGAAAATTTTAAAATTTTAGAATTGCCCCAATGCATGTGCACAGTACATATACGGTATTTGTCATAGTTGTAAGTCAAGTATAAATATTTTGAAAATTTTCGAAAATTTCAAATAAAAATTGATGCTATTAGAAAGAATAATAAATTATCTTTCTGTTCAAGTTATTTTCTTTTAAATAAATTAAATTTTTTGCAGAATAATTCTCAACTTTTGATTTCTAACTTTTTTCATTTTATTATATTTTTAGCAAAATACCGGTTCGGTATGGAGTTCTGCAGGTTGAAGGATTACGTTCCTTGGGCACCAATATATATGAGGACTTATGTATAAATAAATATAAGTTATATAAATAAATTACAGTTAAGTCAAAAGAAAAAATTTATTGATTGGTATATGTATGTTATTTCTTAAAACTGAAAATGTGAATATTTTAAGAGGTTTAATTAAGGTTATCTTTGGTATTTGAAGATGATACATTGTACTTTTTATTAAAAACTATTAATAATTAAAAAAAATTTAAATATTGTAACTTGATAAATATTGAAAAATAAAATACTTAAATTAAAAAAAAAAAATATTTTTTTATTTAAAAAAATTTAGTAATCTAAAGGTGACGGTAACTAGTAGGTAACAAATAGCAGTAGTTAAAAGGTAACAAATGAATAACAAATAGGGTAACTTCTAAAAAAGTTTCCGATAACAAGAAGCTAACAATAAGGGTAACAAGTAAAGTAGAGTCAATAACTAATAAAACTGGTACTGCAAACAAAAAACTACCAAACTAGGTAACCGACAATTTTAGAGAGAGAGTGGAAAAAGATATGTGTCAATGCCATGAGTAAAAGCGAGTGGATGATCACACCGGGAAATTGTCTTTTTTTCCCACGGCTAGAACAAATGTGACTAATTTGCTAACAATCGAACTAGTGAACGCAAACGCTTAGCCTACTTTGTTCGCTAACCATTACCCGCCTTGTAGGATTAAGCCCGAAATAAGAGGGAACAATGTTCGAAAGGGGAAAATTTCTGCCCAAAATTTATAATAAGCGAACAGGCGAAAACGAAACTCACGATAAGGGTATGAAGGCTCAGTTAGTCAAGACTTAACTTAACTCAACTTATCTTAAGCCAACCTGTTATATGGAAAGCCGTGCAAGCGATTAGTCAACACTTAACTTACCATAAGAAACTTAAGAATCTGTTGATTTTAGATTATTAAGTATCGGCCTTACGTAAATTAAGAGCCGTGAGAGCGGTGAGAGAATCAGGCTTACCAGATCTTGACATTTACAATTTTTTAAATAAATGTATGCAAAAATTACATTTAAAACAAATTTATTTGAGGTGGTAACATAGGCGGCGCACCGTCAAATAGCTGAAAATACAATTATAGACAAAAAGAAAATTTAAACATTAAAATGAATGACGAAAAGTTAATCGTATCCTCCAATAAAGAACTGCACGCAAAATTCTGCCGGAATGTAAATTGGCACAACAAAAAGTCTCTATTTATCGGGTGGATTTGCTACCACCTTTTCCTCTGACCAAGTGACTGCTTCTTGTACATTTGTGTTAAACTTATAACATTCGACACAATTTAATTTTCCTCGACATTTTTACAATAATCACACAAGTGTTTTTATTTACTACTTTGTACTTTGTGTCAACGAAGATATTCAAAGAACAATATGCAACAAAAATTAATCATCAAAAATTAGGTTGACATGTTGAGTAATCGTCTCCAATTCTTAAGTTAAGTTAAGTTAAGTCTTGACTAACCGACCCGTAACTCAATAATTTAAGGTTGTGTTGATCAGGCAACAACAAAATTTCGCGTTTGACGATTGTTTTACCTTATGTCAAAAACGGCTGCTTCGCTTTGTTTATGTACATATATGTATTTATATTTTCATGAAACAAAGAGCTAATGAAATCAATGAAAACAATTAAAAAAGGTAAAACTATAGAAATTTACATACATACATATTGCTAATTAAATGCATTATTTTTATTTGTAGTAAACTTCAATAATATGTATGTATGTGGTAACTCTTATAACAGTGCAGGAGCATTGTGGAGCATTTGCAATGCCGATGGATTCCATGAAGCTCTGCGTCGCACATCAAGCGGAACACGGAAAAATGATCCGCCCATCCTCCTCGTCTTTCCGCAAATATCGCACATAATTAAAATTTAAGTTTTTAGCAAAATTTTTCACAAAAATAACGCGTAGTCACAAAACACAATCCTGCTGCAAACGAAAATTGTAAACATTAAAGGCAACACATCTGATAGTTTGACATACAGTTTTTAGACATGTTTAATAAGAGGAAGCACGTCTTTTATCGATATCACCTGTAATAGATACATCTTGGGTAAGGGTGATTATAAATTTTGGGCGGAAATTTTCCGCTTTCGAACATTGTTTCCCTTCATCGTCAACACTTATTTAGGGCTGAAATAGTAGAATTTGTTTACTGTTTTTTGGGAGCGAAAAATTTCACGGATTTAATTTAATAAATTTTTTTTTACGTAAGATCGCCTATTCCAGGATAAAAACAGTAAAAAAGTTCTAAGAGAGATACTATTAGGTAGAATGCAGGAAAAGCCGGATATTGCAACAGGATTTGTAAAAAAAAACAAAGAAAATGTATGTAGGTGAATGGAGCTGAATAGTTGGGGCCTGCAATGAAAAATTAGTCCAAATGGAAAGGGGTAAACCATTTATATTTAAATGTGCGCAGAAATCAAATTTTTTTATGCAAAATAGGCTTAAACTGACCAAAAGCGAAATTTTTTCCAGCGTATGCCATTTTACCCATTGCAAGTATAATATGGACTCGTTATTTTGACAATTTCTTACAGGATCTGACTAAAAGACGACTGCGCCGGCCGAATTTCAAAACCGTTACCTACACCTTTATAGTATCCACCTTCAGCGAAAAATCGCCGGCACGCGCTAAGCTTCCCAACTGGCGGAATAGCAAGGTGTAGTCGTCAAAAGTCTGAAAAATTTATAAATTGTGTCGAGTTACTTTTTGATTAAAATAATTTTATGATTTTATACTTCAAGTATACGCATTTCTGAGTTGTAATATTCATGTTCAAATTTTGGAAGCGAAATTATTTTCGGATGAAACTCGCAATAGGCGTAATCAATCCGGGCGAATGAAAAAATTTCGAGTGAATTTTTTTTTTTTGGCGAAGCTTCCGATAAGGGTGAGTCAGTTGGCATCCATTAGACTCAAAATAAAGCGTCTAATCACAAAATAAAGTCTCAAAATTGTAACCTGGTGATGAGCAGGTCACAAAAAAACTAAAATAAAAACAAAAGAAATAAACGTGAAAGCGAGGATAAGCAATAATCTCTAGCTCATTTTGAGACTTGAGATGATACCAAGTTACTGAATTCGGGTATGAGAATGCTTACTGAATTCGGGGGTTAGTTTAACTTATCATCCTGAGTACTTTGTTTAAGTTGCAACAAATTTAATTGGGCGCAAAAGATGGTATAAATTGCAGTTTCGGTTAGTAGTGTCTTGCCGGGTAGTTAAATGCTCTGTTGTATGGTATATTGCGGATAATTAGGAGCTAAATTGCTAAATTCTCTTAATTGCCCAATTAGGTTTGTATCTGTACATAGTACAATAATGCTTTGAACACTTTGACGGCTGCACTTCACGACGTAACGACAGCCCAATTTCCTTGGCTGCAATGTCGTCTTAAAGCCAGCTTCTTGAATATTTTTAAGACGTCAGCGACATATCCAGCGTCTCATTTTTTGTTGCCACATTTAAATATTTCACTTCTATAAAATTAAAATATTTTGTTCAAAATTAAATGTTTTGTGCAAAAAAAAGTAAATAGGTCGATTACTTTGTTTCAAACGATCTATTGTTATTACATATGAAACATCAGAGCTATTTTATGCCTTCGTTGGTAAAATAACGTAAGACTTTAAAGTCATGAACAATTTTACATTTAAATTAGAAATGGTTTTAATTTGGCGAAAACGACAACTACAAGCCTGCTGCCTGGAAGTCTTGCTGTTGTTTACATAACTGTGACCATGAAAACGTGTGTATTTTAATATTTGACAGATGCTGCATGTCGCTTGCTGTCTTGAAAGTGTTCAAAGCATAAAGCTCGTTCCCTGCACTGTCGGTATGAATCAATTATAATTTCAACTAGTAAAAGGCTTTTATTTGTTTTTATTATATTATGACCATTTTTATAATATTTGAATTTGATCTGTGAAAGCCAAGTAATGCTTTGAACATTTGAAGGCAGCAAGCGACAGGCAGCATCTGTCAAATATTGATATACACACATTCTTATGGGCACAGTTATTAAGACAACAGCACTACTTCATGGCAGCAGGCTTTGAGTTGTCGTTGTCGCCAAATTAAAACCATTTTTAATTTTGCCGACGACAATGAGCAGCTGTAGTGCGTAGTGGCAGCACGTTATGAATCGACCTATTTACTTAATTTTTGAAAAAAAAAAAGATTTTACTGAACAAAATATTTGAATTTTATAGAAGTGAAATATTTTAATGTTGCAACAATAAATGAGTTGTTGGTTTATTGTGGCTAAACGCGTATTCCAAATTGTTGCACATAGATGAACAACAAAAGAAACTTTTGTTTAACTACCGTTTTGCAAAAATCCGTTCACAAATTTCATCATAATTTAACTTTAAAAATGTTTTTTTTTAATTTTTTCAAATATTTGGTGTCTGACTTTCATTGACTGTGCTTAATATCGAGCCACTTAAGGGCCGTACACATAAGACTTTCGCTTTGCTTTGCTTCAGAGTTTCGCTTTGACAGATAAGTTAAAGTACAGATGTTATATGAGTGCTGCTAAACAAGATTGATAAATAAGAGATTGCGCCTTGCGCAGGCCCGTTACTTTTTTGCTTTACGATATTGGCATTCAGCTGCTCGAAATCACGCCACATCGGCAAAGTTTCTTTCAAATTCTAACACGAGTGAAGTGAGTATTTGGTGTTCTTTAATTTCAAAGGTTTAATTAAGGTTTTTTGTAAAGTGCAATGCGATTTTATTATATTATTCGAACTCATAAAGCAATTCTCCAATCAAAATGAGAATACGTTATTGATGGTGTGACGTACATGCGCAGATCGCAAACAATTTTTGTTAGCTGCCGGCGCAATCTCTTCTAGATCCATCTCGGCTGCTAAATACAAGGCGAGAAAAGTAAAGCAAAGCAAAACGAAGCAAAATCATGGCGAACTCACAACTTTTGTACACCCTGATAACCAACTGTTTGCATTTCCATTTTATTTCTGCGTGCATATACACACGATTTAGAAAATTTACTAGTATTTCATAGTTTTCGCGTGTATAATTACTTTTGAAAAGATAAAAGAAGAGAAATATAAATAAATTGCAAATGAAACACCTCTTTGATAACCACCCTCTCCTGTTTTTTAAACTCCCTTGGATCGGTTTTTATTTATTTTGCTCGGCCTTAATATGGTTTATTACACTCGCCACTTTCAAACATTCATAAGTAGCATAACTACCACTTAATTATATCAGTAAAATCCAGTTCTTATTCTTTTATTAAACAAAATACTTGGAATAGGCACAATTAAAAACAAACCACTAACGCAGAAACTGTCAAAGCGTTCTATGTAGCAAACCTTATACACCTCATGCTTTGTTGTTAAATTTCGAATTGTCAAGTAAAGCGAGGAAAGTTGTATATATACGGCCCTTAATGCATTCATTTTGGCACACACATATTTTAGCACATTGTACTATCAATTTTCACCGTTTTTTAAATCAAAAACTATTTTAATACGTTCCAATTCTTACATAAAAACTTGCATTTTTAAGCATCGCACAA
This sequence comes from Philophylla caesio, assembly GCA_963971545.1. NCBI lineage: Eukaryota > Metazoa > Arthropoda > Insecta > Diptera > Tephritidae > Philophylla > Philophylla caesio. The sequence goes on along the minus strand of OZ020608.1, from coordinate 63,178,291 downwards.
AAAAACTTAAATTCCTACCAAATTGTATTTGTCAAAATACCCAAAACAACGGACGAAAGAGAAACCAAGAGAAAATTAGCGTAGACGGAGTTTGTCTGGCCAGGGTTATTTTTTTTAGCGCGTCTGAAGGCGTCTCACGCGGAAAGGAGTTCTGCGCGGAAATCTGTGGATGACGTAGCCACGGTTTGTCCGGCCAGGGTTATTTTTTTTAAGCGCTGCTGAATGCCTCTCACGCGGAAAGGAGTTATTCGCGGAAATCAAAACCACACATTCAGCATTTATAACATACATATATACATGTACCCACATTTTGTCTGGAGTTTAATGAAAAATGTTTGTTGGGTAACTTTGTCTCTATTTTGATTGGAAAAATTTGATTTTTGCCCATTTTGAAAGGCTTTTCTATGGCCTTACAGAGGATCTAGAGAAACGAGTGAGGGCGTATTCTTTTCCCTTTCTAACGATGTGCTTGAAGGGGTGCCACGCTCCTCCTTCACCGCCCACCGCCCCCTTTTAATGCGGCGCTATATCGAACATTCCCCGAGCTGTTGGATATGTCGCTGACGTCTTCAAAATATTCATGAAGCTGACTTTAAGACGACATTTGCAGACATGGAAAATTCGCTGTCGTTACGACGTAAAGTGCAGTCGTCTAAATGTTCAAAGCATAAAATATGTAGAGACAAGAATGCTGACAATAGTCATTAATTTATTAGACGCTCACTAAGGGCCAATTTTTCAATGCAAGTTGAACTCTGTTTGTCGTTTAAACTAAGATTAAACAGAGTATGTAGTTTTTCAGTCAACTTTAAACTAAGATTAAACTACCGATTTTGCTCGGTTAAACTTATCAGCTGTGTGCTGACTACTTCGTTTTGGTTGCAACAAATTTGTTTGAGCGCAAGGAAACTAAGTTTAAATTTAAACTCAGTTTAACTTATCTTAGTTTAAACTGAGTTTAAACCAGCACTAAAAACCTGGCCCTTAGTAAGAGCAATTTGTTTTATACGCCTAGTTTCCAGAAGTTTAAAGGTTAAGTTAAGTTAGCTTGTGGTTATGGTTCAGAATTGCTATATGGAACAAATATCAATCAGAAAGTTTTTAAAAAATTAGTATATTTGAAAAATATTATAGGATATTTTATACAAACACTACATACTCAGAGCTGTTTATGGCTTTTAACGTTTAAGTTAAAATGGGAATGGCAACCTTGACAAAGCAAAGGTAAATAAAATTCAGAAATTACCATAAAACCATCTGACAACATGAACGTCAGAGCATGGGCGTACATATACATATGTATGTTCGTACACATACTATCTGACGTTCGCTTTCGGTTCAGAGTCTCGTGCGGTTGCTCTTAGAAATTGTTAATTATTACATTTTAAGTGCATAAATGTGATGAATAATGTGAAAATTGGTTATATAAATGACAGTGATAATGCTAATTTCCCATTTCATTATTAACGTGTGTTTCGCAATATTTTGCTGAAAATTAATCGGAAAAAACAATTGGTGGTACCACTATATCCTACTGTTATAAAATTCGTGCCGCTAGTGGGACCATTTATTGTGCCAAAACAAACGGTGCAAAACAAAATGCATATAACAAATCGACCACCATTGCCAAATTACTCGAAAGGAATGATAAAAAGCAAAACGTCAAATTGCTTTTACCATACAGATGTCGCTGAAAGAAAGGCGAGATGGCGGCCTTGCCCGAATACGCGAAGTTCGAAATTTCGAAACCATTCAACTACAAATGTCATTCGTCGTGGTGCGGTGCGAGGTAATTTACTACATTTCCACGCCATATTTGATTTATATGTGAAAAGAAAGCAATTTTTCTGCGAGTTCTTAAGTTATAATTGGAATATTATAAAATGTCCGTTCTGTAGAAAAAGTAGGAGAAATTGTCGGTATTGCAATTGTAAACAGTTGATTCCAATATTGTGCCATTAAATGTGAGTTTAAAAAGAGTTTATATTGTGTAATTTGAGAAAAGTTCGATGTTTTCGTAGTGGTGGTATGCTTCAGTTTTGTTGAAAAGCCGAAGCATTATACATAAAGCCGAGTTCTTCACTTGTGCATGATAAAACTGGGATCAAATTCCGAGCCATTGTTAAGGAAATAATGTCCTTTTAAATATAATTTAAACTTGTATATCAATCTTGTAGATATAACTATATGTATTACTAAAAAATGCTTCATATATATATGTATGTATGTACATACATACATATGTATGTACTGTATTTTATGTATATGTATTGTTTATTTTGCATATAAATTCAGATCTTTAATTACAAATTTCCTTCCACGCTATAATTGATGTGAAATATTGTAATACTTTCTGTGTTTCCAAAGTTTAACGTCATCAATGCAGCGTTTTAAAAGTCTATTGAAAGCAATTTATAATGATTTTGTATTTGCATGAATGTGTTTATTTCTTAATTTGTTCGTATATTTAGGTTGATCCCTCCCTCCAAAGATTGGGCAGAAATAGTCCGGTATAAGGAATATTTGATAACGCCTACCTACATAAATTAGCAATTGGTGGCTCGACCATATTTTTAAAATATTTCTCAACCCTGGCTTTTACGAAGTTGTTATAGCAGGATTTAACATTCCTATTACATTTTAGGGAAATGTTGCTAAAGTGACAGTGCTTGGCCGGATATAAACCAAGGTCTTTCCAGTATCGTATAACCGACTGTCAATGCAACGTACAGACTGTAGGACTTTGAAATGCTCAAAAACGCCTTGAAATCTTAAAAATGTTCTTATTGTAATACCAAAACTTCTCCAAAATTGCGTGTGATCATAGTTGAAATGACAACGCTTTCTGGAATTATTTTTCTTTATTCTGTCTATGATTTACAATATTACAGACTAGAAATTAGGCCAAACGAATTACAAAATTACTAATATGTAGATACATACATACATATATGTAAATATGAAACTAATTTTCGAGAGATGACTTAATAAAATTTGTAGGAGACGAAAAATCGATATTTAAACTCTTTGAGAATTTATTATATTCCGCAAGGCCTCGGAAAATAGGTGCAACAAATGAGTTAGCCTTAACAGCCCATACATAAATAGATTGATCAATGGTTCTATTGCTCCCTCTAAAGCTTATAGCACTTCACTGAGCCCCAAGACCTCCAAAGAACCCAGAATTTTTGCCGGAACAGTAAGTGTATGTGCTGCTCTTTCGCGCCACAACCTCACACTCCAGGAGCAGGTGTTGTGGAGTCTCCCTTGCCGAGCACAAAAGCGACATATATCGCTCGAATACTCCTTACAGAGATCCATCATAAGCCTGTATCCTTCCAGAATGGCATACATAAAAAAATCGATTCGAATTATTTGCCTTTTTTGCAACAATTTTACCAAACCTGAAAACAAACGAAGTTCTAGAAAAGGCGACCACTGCTGCCGACAGAAATCTTTGAGCCATATATACCTGTACAACAAAAGCACTATGCCGCTGACATAGTTGGCTTCAGCAATTATCCGGCAGTGCAGCATTTTTCGGTCTGGATAAGAAAACAAAAAAAAGTTGGTCCAGCAGTGAACGACGACAAACAAGTACCAAATGTCTGTCTGGAGATAAAGGTAGAATAAATTGCCAAAGCAAGTTTCCTTGTCGAAAAGATGTGCCCTTTCCGACAAGCGATGAGTATGCTGTGGGAGCTTCCAGAGAACTGTTCTAGGCAAGATGTATGGCTGTTTTCGTGGAAGATGATATAAGCTGTATAATTCAATGGTTGTTATGGTTTGGACATGCCGTTCGTATGGATGATGATGCTCCGATGGGAAGGATCCTTTAGCTCCGTGAGTGGTCGAAATAGGTCCGCCCACGAACACAGTGAAAGGATCAAGTATAGAATCACCTTTTATCACTTGTATGAATAATCAGTGTACCTCCGCAATGGAGAGAAGGATACATATGTCGAAGTTATTTGGTCTAGGCACAATCCCACCAAAGTTAAAGGCCCAAAAAAATTATTAAGTTTTCCTAAAGTTTACAAAAATATCTACGCCATTGAACTCATATCCGTTGATTTCCATTGGTCGTCTTATATTCTCGCCTTTTGTTTGCTGATTTTACGACAGAATGGAAATGTCATATTTTGTTTTGTGTCATACCGGTTTCGGCGTTGTGCCATCTTCAATGTCGTTTACGTTCTCTCTTGACGGAAAATCGTTTCAATATACATCTTTTGTTTATGTCATCGGCATAGGCATAGGCGAAAAAGGGTGTTTTTGTTTGTTTATTTTATTCTTTGGAATTATCGGAAAAATTCGTTATATATCAAGATAATAATTATATTGTTTTCTTCTTTTTCTTGTCCGACAGGGTGAATTGTTGATATTTGTTGGAACGGTTTTCCGTCATCCCTTGTCAAGTTTAGTTTGGAGACAAACCGGTTTCGGCGTTGTGCCATCTTCAGTGTCAAATTTCGATCTGTACATTTTATGTCTGTTGTTCCGTATTTATTTCATTTTTTTGGTCATTCATGTTAACAAATGTTAAGTGTCCTGAATATATGTAGGTACCTAAAGTCTGGCGCGGTTAGAGTCCAAAAATGTATATTTTATCTCGAATCTGCCTTTGCGGTAAGAACAGGTAGATAGCCAATAATTTTAGTCCGTTTAGGTATTGCAGGTTTGTTTTGTATGTTGTTATCTGTCATTTTACCTACGTCTTTGTTTTGTTTTTTGTAAACAAGCCTTAATGGTGCAAATATCGCATCAGAGTTGCTGTTTATTTGTTCGTTTATTATCCTCCCATCAAAGGTTTTTTGTTTATATATTTCCATGTTTTCAAGAGCATTTAGGTGCCGTCCTTTTTGTTGTACGTGCAGTACCTTAACGGTTTTCTTTATGTTTGCGGGTGAACATTTTGCGTTTACCAAATCGTTTGCAAAATTAGATTCTGGTGTTGCCGTGGGTTTTCGTATCGTTTTGTTGTAGTATCTTATGTGGTCACGGAATCTTGTTCTTACTTTACGTCCTATTTGTCTTATATAGCTATATTGACACTCACAGGTCAGTTTATACACGCCTTGTTTGTTCAATGGGTCTTCTTCAATCGTGCTGCTTTTAAGTATCCTTCCCAGGTTGTTTTCAGTTTTGAACGCCGTGTGGATATTATACTTTCTGAAAAAATTTGCAAGTTTGTATGTCATTTTTCCTGTATAAGTCATTACTGTCCAAGTTTTTTCGTCTAGCTCTCTGTCGCTTCTTTTTTGAACTGCATACATTTTTCTGAATTTATCCACGAGCTCCTTTTTATATCCGTTTTTTATTGCTATGTTGTATATTGTGTTTAGTTCCTTTCCGTATGCCTCTCGCGATAGAGGTATTCGTTCAAGTTCAAGTCTGTTGGTTAGTTGTCTTATAGCGGCGTATTTGTGTTCTTGAGGATGATTTGATGTGTTATGTATTATGGTGTCTGTAGCTGTCGGTTTTCTGTAAATTTCGTAGACAAGTTTTTTTGGCAATTTTGTCTATCTTAATCGTCAGATCCAGGTAATTTATTGTTCCCTTCTTTTTCATTTCCATCGTAAACATAATATATCCATGTTGTTTGTTCAGGTAATCCAGTATCTGCCCTTGTTGTTGTTGTTGTTGTAGCGGCTAGCTACACCCCACTGGGCTGGCGGACTCCCTCAATCGTTATCGTCAAGCTCAACTAACGAAAGGTCCAGGAAACGAGCTGTTTCAACAGGGTCGGACCATAGGGAGAGGGGTGTTAGTTGAGTAGGTTTGGCCGGGCATGTGAATAGGTGATTGGTGTCGTGCGGAGACTCTTCACATGCCGGGCACGTGTTGGGGGTGTCGGGGTTGATCCTGGATAGGTAGGAGTTTAACCTGCTACAATATCCAGATCTGAGCTGGGCCAGAGTAACGCGGGTCTCACGAGGCAGCTGGAGCTCCTCAGCTGCAATGGGTGGTGGTTGGACACCTAGGACTGCGCTCACAGGGCGGGTGTCGATGTGTTTGGACACCGACTCCCTGTGGATGCTGTCCAGAGCCTGTCGGTACGTCCTTGGGTCCAGCGGTCGGTGTATGTATGTCTGGACCTCGTCCGTCAGTTGTGAGAGATGTCCCCTGATGTGCCTGGGTGCCGGCTCCAGCGCGAGCAGGTCTCTATTCGGGTGCCCCGGACGGTGGCATCCCAGTAGAAACTGCTTTGTGAGCATAATGTTGTGCTCTTGCACTGGGAGCACGTTAGCCTCATGGTAGAGGTGATCCACAGGCGTCATCAGGAGACATCCCGTCACTGTCCTGAGTGCGGCGTTCTGACAGGTCTCTAGTCTTGACCACTGAGTCCTGCTAGTTCCAGGCGACCAAATTGGCGCGGCATAATTTAGAACCGGCCGGCCAATCGCCTTGTATGTTGCCAACAACGTTTCTTTGTCTTTGCCCCAAGTGCTGCCGGCGAGCGACTTGAGGACTTTGTTGCGGCTCTGTACCTTATTGACGATTGCGGTTGTATGCGCTGAGAAGGAGACCAGGCTGTCGAGGGTGACTCCCAGGATCTTCGGGTGGTTAACCGTCGGAATGGGGGTCCCCTCGATGTGGATGTCGAGGGTGAGCCGGACCTCCTTCGTCCAAGATGTGAAAAGGGTCGCCGTGGACTTAGCAGGAGACAGCGTCAGATTCCGTCCTGTAAAGTAGTGAGCAAGGTCTGGGAGGTAGCTGTTCACTTTGGAACACAGGCCATCAATTCCATTGCCGGTAGCCATTATCGTGCAGTCATCGGCGTACGAGACCAGTGTGACTCCCTCTGGCGGGGAAGGGAGTCGCGAGATGTAGAAATTGTATAATAGGGGGGATAGGACGCCACCCTGTGGTACCCCCTGCTTAATTCTTCTCGCTTTTGATACTGAGTCACGGTAGCACACCGACGCTTGACGACCACACAGGTAGTTCGCGGTCCATCGCTTCAACGCCGCTGGGAGAGGTGAGGCCTCCACGTCCTTCAGCAAGATGGAGTGGCTGACTGTGTCGAAGGCCTTAGGCATCAATTCCATTGCCGGTAGCCATTATCGTGCAGTCATCGGCGTACGAGACCAGTGTGACTCCCTCTGGCGGGGAAGGGAGTCGCGAGATGTAGAAATTGTATAATAGGGGGGATAGGACGCCACCCTGTGGTACCCCCTGCTTAATTCTTCTCGCTTTTGATACTGAGTCACGGTAGCACACCGACGCTTGACGACCACACAGGTAGTTCGCGGTCCATCGCTTCAACGCCGCTGGGAGAGGTGAGGCCTCCACGTCCTTCAGCAAGATGGAGTGGCTGACTGTGTCGAAGGCCTTCGACAAGTCCAAAGCCACGAGGACGGTTCTCTCACAGGGGCGGTTGCCGTTGAGACCACGATTAACCTGAGTGTTTATAGCGTTAAGTGCCGTTGTGGTGCTATGCACTTTCCGGAAGCCGTGTTGATGCTTCGCCGGGCTGAGGTGGTGGTTGAAATGCGGGAGCAGCAGGGCCTCAAGTGTCTTAACCACTGGAGAAAGCAGGGAGATCGGCCGATAGGACTCGCCTTGGCCGGCCGGTTTCCCTGGTTTCAGCAGTGGTATCACCCTACTGGTCTTCCAGATATCCGGAATGACCGTGGTGGATGGCGACAGATTGAGGACCCTGGTGAGATATGCTACTCCCGCGGTGCCCAATTTTTTCAGCATCAACATGCTTAACCCGTCTGGGCCAATGGATTTGGAGGCTTTCGCCTTCCCGATGGCTTCCAATTGGACAATGGGTGCGCTTGGTGTTGACTTGCGCAGCCTTCTGGTGACTGACCGTTTGGTTCGGTCAGCCGAAGGATGCAATGTGAATTGTCGACTAAAATAGTTCGCGCATCGCTTCGGGTCCGACGAGGCGTGGTCTCCAAAGGAGATTTCTGTTCGATCATCACGCCTCGTCGGGTTGGACAGGGACCTCACGGTCGACCATAATTTGCCCACTCCGGCACCGAGGTTGCAGGACTTCAAGTGCTCCCTCCACTTGTTCCGCTTGTGAACGTTGACCAGGCGTTGGATCTCCCCGTTTAGTTGCCTAATACGGGGATTACCGGGGTCCGCCTGCCGGAGTTGGTCGCGTTCATCCGCTAGAGACACCGCCTCACCCGGGAAGTCAGGACGGATCACAGGGATCCTCCCTGCCGGAATGAAACGGGCTGCAGCGGACTTCACCACCCTGCGGAACAAGCGCTCGCCTACGCGAACGTCGGTTGGAGTTGAGAGAGCACTGAAGGCGTCTTCAGTGAAATCCTCAAACCGCTCCCAGTCAGCTTTTTTGAAGTTGACATAGGTGTGGCGGTCCGAGGCAACATAGTTGGCAGGTCTGTTAATCGAGATGACTATGGGTAGGTGGTCTGATGCAAGCGATAGCATAGGTCGCCACGTTATGCTATTTATCAGACCTGCGCTAGCTATTGTTAGATCTGGCGAGCTGCTGCAACTACCCACAATCCTGGTGGGGGCTTCGTCGTTCAGGGTGCAGAATGTCGAATCGTCTATCTGCTCTGCCAAAATATTTCCCCTACGATCATTTGATAGGCTTGAGAACCAAAGATCGTGGTGCGCATTAAAGTCTCCGACTACCAAACGGTTTTCACCACTGAGGAGCGCACCTATGTCAGGGTGATATCCAGCGGGGCAGCAGGAGACAGGGGGTATATATGTGTTAAATATTTCGAGCTCGACATCGCCTGACCGGACAGCAATCCCTTGACATTCTAAGGTGCTGTCCCTTGGGTCGATGTCTGCATCGATAAGACGATACTGCACGGTGTTGTGTAGAATGAAGGCTAGGCCTCCACCATTATCTCGCTCGCGATCTCTACGAAGCACGTTGTATCCGTCGCAGTTCGTTAACGTTGAGCTGCGACGTAGCTTCGTTTCTTGGACCGCAGCTATTAACAGCCCGTGCCGAGCCATGAAGGCAACCACCTCCGAGATCTTGCTCGAGAGTCCGTTGCAGTTGAACTGTAGGAGTCTCGTCTGTCTCGGTAAGGTTGTCGCGTTGAGGGGGGTGAGGGACTGGATCCGAGGGCCGGCCCGCCCCGGCTGTGCATCCCGCTGTGGTAGTAAAGGCCCAGCGGTTGTTGTAGGCTGTGTCGTGAGCGACACTGGCGGGGGGTTGTTGCGGCAGCAGGAGGCGGTAAAGCTCACGGACCAGTCCCTTGTGGTGCGTAGGCCAGAGCACGCCCGGAAGTGGCACCAGCCCTGGCAGGCATTACACCTGACGGAGCAGGCATTCCGGTGCACTCTGGCCCGGCATACACAGCAGATAGTGGGGGCAACCAGTAGTTGCTGGTTGGCGCCACGTGTGGTGGAGCGAGGGGGCGGTGGGGAGGTTTGGTGTTGCTGTGAGCTCCGGGGGGCCGTGGAGGCAGGAGGGGTGCTCTGAGGCACCGGCGCGGGGGGCGCAAGGGGGGATGCCGTGGAGGCTTGGGGCGCTTGAGTGCGCGAGCAACACTGGCCCACATAGGATGTGGACCACTCCCTAGTTTTCTTAAGGCCTGAGCAGACCTTAAGATGGCACCATCCGTTGCACGAATTACACCTCACCGACGTGGAATTCGGATGGAGCCTTCTCTGGCAGATGCAGCAGAAGTAGGTTTCTGGGCCAGGGTTAGGCTCGACGCCCGCCCTGGCCAGAAGTATGAGTAGCAATCCTGCTGCAAGGTATTGCACCCAAGGGGAGATAAGATTGGGGGTGTCCGGCAGCCTAAGTGGGGTTAGGTCGCCGAAACAACAGTCCTTGGTCGGATGAAATCCGAGTCACTTCGGTAGCGTAGAACCGACTGTTGTGGAAGTATCTGCCCTTCATTGTCCTTGGTGATCACGCAGATAATGTCATCCACGTACCTTGCATAGAATACTACGCCTAACTCGGCTTTCAGTTCTTCCATATACTGTCCCTCCAGTTCTGCATAAATACCTCCATGAGGATGGCCGAGGTTGGATTTCCCATTCCAAATCCGTTTGTTTGTCGGTATATTTTATTAATAAACTTAAAATAATTTTGTCGTAGTGTAGTTCGTAATGTGTTTGTGATTTGGGCTGTTTTTATATGGTCTTTCGTTTTTTCGAGTAGTGTTTTCCGGACCATATCTATTGTTTCTGTTTGTGGGATCGATGGGTATAAGTCCTTAATATCAAATGATTCTAGCCTGCTTTCCTGTGTAGTTTTCACGTTTGCCAGTTTATGGATGAGTTCCGTCGTGTTTGCTACAATGTGCTCGTTACGAAGTTCCAAGTTATCATTTAACAGCATTTTCAGATGTTTGGAGAGTCTATAAACAGGAGCCGACTTATAGTTAATTATGGGTCTCATTGGAGTGTCCGGTTTGTGGATTTTTTGGAAGCGCTATCAGTGTTGGTACTGCCGGATTCATTTGGCTTTCTTTATCTATTTGGTACCTGTCCGTCTAATTTCTCTGCACTTTATTTCCCCTATTAGTGTTTTAGTTTTTTGTATATATTCCTTTCTCTTTATGAGTACCGTTGTATTGCCTTTATCCGCCTTTGTCGTTATTATGTTGTTCTTCCTAAATTTCTGTTTCACACTCTTAATAATCTTACTTTCGTGGCTATATCTTCCATTTTCATTTATTTTATATTGGTTTTCTATAATATCTTTGCATGTGTGTCTTGCGTGATCTTGGTCCTCACTTGGCAGCAAAGATATTCCTACTTCCGTATCTATAATAGCTTGTTCTGCAATCCTTATCCTGTTATTGCCCTTTATATTGTGTTTAAGTCCTTTCTGCAATAATTTGGTTTCTTCCTCGTTGACAACTAACAAACAGACTTGAACGAATACCTCTATCGCCAGAGGCATACGGAAAGGAACTAAACACAATATACAACATAGCAACATACAACGGATATAAAAAGGAGCTCGTGGATAAATTCAGAAAAATGTATACAGTTCAAAAAACAAGCGACAGAGAGCTAGACGAAAAAACTTGGACAGTAATGACTTATACAGGAAAAATGACATACAAACTTGCAAATTTTTTCAGAAAGTATAATATCCCCACGGCGTTCAAAACTGGAAACAACCTGGGAAGGATACTTAAAAGCAGCACGATTGAAGAAGACCCATTGAACAAACAAAGCGTGTATAAACTGACCTGTGAGTGTCAATATAGCTATATAGGAAAAACAGGACGCAAAGTAAGAACAAGATTCCGTGATCACATAAGGGACTACAACAAAAGGATACGAAAACCCACGGCAATACCTGAATCTAATTTTGCAAACCATTTGGTAAACGCAAAATGTTCACTCGCAAACATAAAGAAAACCGTGAAGGTACTGCACGTACAACAAAAAGGACGGCGCCTAAATGCTCTTGAAAACATGGAAATATATAAACAAAAAACCTTTGATGGGAGGATAAAAAACGAACAAATAAACAGCAACTCTGATGCAATATTTGCACTATTAAGGCTTGTTTACAAAAAACAAAACAAAGACGTAGGTAAAATGACAGATAACAACATACAAAACAAACCTGCAATACCTAAACGGACTAAAATTATTGGCTATCTACCTGTTCTTACCGCAAAGGCAGATTCGAGATAAAATATACATTTTTGGACTCTAACCGCGCCAGACTTTAGGTACCTACATATATTCAGGACACTTAACATTTGTTAACATGAATGACCAAAAAAATGAAATAAATACGGAACAACAGACATAAAATGTACAGATCGAAATTTGACACTGAAGATGGCAAAACGCCGAAACCGGTTTGTCTCCAAACCAAACTTGACAAGGGATGACGGAAAATCGTTCCAACAAATAAGAATTCTTGCCAAAACGGCTTTGGTTGCGTAGACTGGAAAGAAAAACTTGTCGCCAGAAATATGTCCTTGTTCTCTTCATTACGCTCTAATTATTACAGCCGATTTTTTGCTGTAAGTGAGCAATATATTCGTGAAGAACCTTACAATTGACTAGCAAATAGTGTAATTTTATATATTTACTTAGTACTTTATCTAGATAAATAATTTACGTGTTTCAAAAATCAACTTGAACAGTATAATGGTAACTAAATATTTTTGTTTAAATTAACAGACGACCTCCAATGGCGCAGTATTATCAAATACAAAACCTGGACGATTTGAAGCAGATCTACGCGGATGTCCAAGTGGTGCACGTTGCAAGTGAAGATGTGGGCGCCGGCGGCCATAATCGAACACAGGTTCTTAGATTTCTCTTCCAATAACTAATATATATTTATAACTAGCTGGCAACTGTTGCCCGAGGCTTCGCCACGCGCTTTCTGTTTATGTATATGTATAAAAAATTACTTACTATTAGTTACTTTGGTTCTGAAATAGTTTGATTTTGCATTCATGAAGCCTCGTTCTGTAATTTCATTACTCATAAAAGACGTCATCTAAAACGCATTGTTATAAGCTCGTATGTGCCCAAAAAAAAATTTACTTTTAGGATGTTCACCAGTTAAAAGCGATTTTAATGGTTCGGGAGGCTGTAAAATATCACTTATTTTTACTTTTCCCTGTAAGCAACACATGCCTTTGGATTCATTTTTAAACTTTAGAGCGAAACAATATGGGCACACAACGGTCATATTACCTAAGGCAACAGCAGGATCATTTGCATAATTTAATTGAGGCACATAATTAATGGCAGATAGCTTTACAATAGCTACATATGTTACGATCTAGACATCGCTGAAGACGCACATTCGCATATACTACTCGTAACCTTCCAGCGTTTCGTGTATTGACTCCTAATTGGGATTTACGTGTGGGCATTGTGTTATTGCTTACGTATAACAGGAAAAGTGCAACCTACATACATTTTTAGAAATAGATTAACTTCAATAAAGTAGAAAGTATTATTTAACCTTATTTTATCCAATTAAATTAAATGCTATCGTCAAAATACAATTCGCTGAAATTTGACGAAGGACCGAAATAGCTTTCGATATCCCTGCAAAGTTAAGTGAAGCAGTTCAAAGAAGTAATGCGCAAAAATTGTAGTACATACTTACTTATTTTCTTTCTGTTCGACAACTGAAGTGAACGAAAACTAAATTTGTGTAAGCAACAGAGAACGGTTTCCGTTGAGCGCAGAAACGTTCGTACACGAACATTGGCCGAATAATCAACCCATTCGGCTCAAGCGCTCAAGCTGACGTACGTATGGATATGTTTTAATTTTTGAGTTAAAATCACTCAACTGTGGACAATTTGTTTTGCCAGCCGAGTATATTCATGCTCGAGCTCAAAACACTCACCTTAGGCGTTTGCTCATTCGGCTCAACAATGATCGTGTTGAATCAAAAAAAAAACTCAAATGAGCAAACTCAACACGTACATATGTATGTATGAATAAACTCATTCAGTTTGAATATGTGCGCAGCCAGCAGCCATCGGTTTATTAACGAAGTCAACAGCACAGCTCTCTGCGCATAGCCGAACGAAGTAGTAACGAAGAGCAGTTGATTTATTACTCACACAACTACACATCTTCCCGCTACGACACTGATTTTGCATTCGGTTGTAGTAATGCTGTACTTAGTGTAAATTTTTTTAAAACTTCACACTTAAATATTTCGGAAATGAATAGGCTAATTTTTAATTTAAGTAGCTATCATTGTAGTGATAACTGCAAGCATTAATTTAAAAAAAGTTGCATCCAAATCCGTTCAGTAGTACCCGAGATTAGCTCTTTCGAAAATTTCAGACTTTGTTTTAGAATATGTATATATATACATATGTAGATGTAAAAATAAATACGAATATGATTATATGATTATGTATGTATGTACATACATATATGTATATACATACATATGTATGAATATATAGAGTTTACGCGGAAAAGATATTTTTAGAGAAGAATAAAACAACTATATAAAATTAATAAATAATACATTTATAATTGTATGCCAAAATGTCGGTTTCGTAAAAACTATTCTAAACTTTAGTTAAACTCTTAAAATCGTAAATGGTATTGAGATCGTATTTCTTAATAAATATCAATATTCTCAATTGCGCGAAGTGTTTAATATACAACTATGTATATAAAATTAATAAATAATACATTTATAATTGTATGCCAAAATGTCGGTTTCGTAAAAACTATTCTAAACTTTAGTTAAACTCTTAAAATCGTAAATGGTATTGAGATCGTATTTCTTAATAAATATCAATATTCTCAATTGCGCGAAGTGTTTAATATACACTTCTTTCTCTTTGTGAGTAAAAGTTATATGTATGTATGTTCAGTAAAAAATTCTGCATGTTTACGTTTGGTGGTGAGTATATCGAACATCAACCGCAAAAAAGTAATCAGTAAACAAATTAGCTTTTAATCTAATGTTCGCTGAGCAATTTTTTCTTGCGTTAGCTGATCTGCAATAAGTTTTATTTGTCTATATGTATGTAACATCAAAATTTTTGTCGCATATAACTGTGTCGGCTGTCAAATATTAAGCTACATCATAGATGTTACCGTTAAATCCACAAAATCATATAAATAAACTTACCCCGAAGTCCCTATTTCCTTCTTTACTTGTTACTGAAAATTCGCATTTTTTTTGAAAAATATTTTTTAGGTATAATTGGTTGATTTCATTGTTCCTCTTTTTCCCTTACTTACAATTATACATACATAAGTACATATATGCCACGTAGCGTACCCAAAATTCACAAAGGTGCTTACCAAAAAAATTTTTTTTTACCGATGCACAGTGTTGCGAAACCGGAATTTTTTGGAAATCATATTGCCTAAACTGTAATTTTAATTGTATCGATGAGAAACTTCTACAGATTGGTCAGAATGAAATCCCAAACAGAATGAGTGAAAAAAAAATTTACACCGAAAAAAATTGTTGGGTCAAATTTTCAACAAAAGTCAAAAAAAAAAAAAAAAAGTTGCTCGAAAAATTTACAAAAAAAAATTATTTTAATTCTTCTTTTATTTCTGATAAATACCCTATGATTAGTTTTTTAAATAAAGTATAGGGTGGTCCGAACAAGAATTATAAACGTCAAATTTTCATGATTTTTCGATATTTGTTGAAAAACTCTGAAATTTTATATAAAACCAAAATCTATTTCATTTCTTATTTGAAAGGTGGCAATAAAAGCTTTAATTGGATACCGGTCAATAGCTTCAGTTTTAAGAGAGTTATGCTCATTTTTGTGGAGTGCTAGAATAGATGTAGAATAAAAAAAAAAATTTGAAGATACTATTTTATAACATAGGCATATTTTATTGCATTCTACAGAAAAATTACAAATTATCAGTCATCTACCAATAAGTTCATTGCTTCCTCTGATAATTCCAGGTGTTTCTTCTCCTTCAGTATTCTCCTACTTGTGATTGCGGGATCAGAATTGGCGAGCAGATAATGTAATATGTCTTCACAATTGTCTTTTCTTTATGTTTTCCTCGCATGGTAAAGCCTTGTGTTTCTGAAGTCCTTGTTTCCTGCTTCCAATGCTTCTTCTGATAGTTGGCCAATGGGGACCAAAAATGAACGAATTATTTCAGCTCCATGAATAAGAACCTTGTGGACAGTTGGTGGCATATAAGTAATGCCACGAATATTTCTTTACATAGAGACCAGCAGTTTCTTTTCCGTACTTAGAGAACTTATCGCAGTCTATCTTATATTCAGAAGTTATAGCTTGAAGAATACTAGAAAACCTTCTTATAAGTTCGGTATCTACTCCTGTGGCCAGAGCGGTTTCCTCAGGATCACTAAAGAATTTCCTTGCTGTGTTACCGTCATTAGTTGTTCCACTTCCTTGTTTCACAACATCAACAGTTATTTGGAGCTGATCTTTCAGATTTTGTTGAACTTCCTTTTTTCTTTGATCTCTAATAATCTTCTCATCTTCACTGAGCTTAGTTCTCTTTGTTTCCCCTGCCTTGCGCACAGTGATTTGATAAGCAATGTTCAGTAGGGTTTCCATAAATCTTATTCTACAATGTAATGTTGATAATCCAAATCTATAAGCTTCCTAGTTAGTCGGGTTTTCGCTCTAAAAAAGGTGCATATGAAAATGTCTCAAACAACATTCCTTTTTTTTACAGAAGATACTTGTCCGAAGGCAGATTTTTTTTCCGAATCAAAATATCTGTCACCAAAATCAAATGAGATCATTTTAAATACAGCCCTGAAATCCCCTCTTTTCGTGAAAATTTTGTATATTTGACTTCTAAAATCAATTAAAAATCAACGGGCCAACATAAAAATAAGCTTTATGTGTTTTTTGTTTACTTGGAATGTCTGTGACAAAATTGCATTATTAAAAACACTGAAAAAAATAATCGGAAAAAAGTTACTTTTCCACTAGCCGCAACACAGTGCGATGATGAAAAATAAAATATAAAAAACAATTAAACCATTTAGAAAGTGCTGTTGAAAAATATGTTGTTTTTGGTTCTACCACCAAAAAAAAATCTTCAGATGCTGTATTTTAATATACATACATATGTACATACATAAGCATGTATCCTACAAAAATCTGTGAATAAACGTATTTTCAAACCTGTTGGTTAGAGCCTTTGTAAATTAAGGTAACGATGCATGTACATAGTTATTTATAAGATTATTATTAATTTATTGTCAGTATGATATTGATTAAATATTGTTTGGATAGAACTTTACATTTTTGTTATTCCTTAATAATTATGACAAATCCAGCAATTACTTTTACCGGAGGACCAGCTAATGCTCAACGACGGTCAACAAGTGGTTTATCAAACTGCGAGTGTATCGACACAGCAGCAGTACCAGCAACAGCCGGCAGCAACAACCACACAATATATAATCGGAGATGAAATCTCACAGCAGCAGCAGCAGCAACAACAAGCGGTACATCAGCAACAACAAGTAATGTATGATCACCACCATCAGCAACCCCAACAGCACTATGTACACGAAGCTCAACAGATGCAGCAGGACCACCACCAGTTGCCACAGCAAACACCGCAACAGCCACAATTGTATTATACTACCGATCAAATATTGCAACCGAATTCTTTGGTTCAACAGCAGCAGCAGCAGCAACAGGAAATGCAACATCAGCAGCAACAGCAACAACAGTTGCATGTCCAACAACAACAATACCAACAGCAACAACAACAAATTGTACATCAGCAACATACGATGCAGGCCCCACAACAACCTCAACAAATTGTTTATCGTATGCAAACTCAGCAACCACAAACTCAACCAACCCAGGTAAGTTACATTTGTCAGTCAGTAAGGATTCTCATATTGCGCCATCAATAATATAAGCGCTGAAACATTTTTTATCGTAAAAACTGAAGTAGACTTTGCGTTCAAGAAAATGATGTGAGAATGTTTCTAAGAGCCATGAATTGGCTTGACTTTTACGTTTATTTAAACTTTCCAACTGTGTTTTATATCAGGTAAAATTGATTGTCGAAAATATTATTTTAAATCTTAAAAATAAAATATATGAGTGTGCGGAATTTTTTTTGTTTGAAGAAATTTACAACATACTACAATTTTAAGTGGAAATTGTAGAATAAGCAACATTCCTCATGAGTTAAGAAGCCGATATGTCATGCGGGAATGAATAAGCTGCTTTATTACAGAACCTTTTATTATTGAATGATGAGTGTGCGGATCGTTTATGTTGAGAATTTAAAAAGAAAGGAAAAATATCAAATTTTTCGAACAAATTGGAAACATTTCCGGCATATAAATTGTTTACGATTATAATGTATGTTACCAACTATTTGATTTTTTCGATTGAGGGGAAGGAGATTTCTAAAGCCGCAAAGGGCTAAAAAAGCCACTTATCAGTTTTTGATTGAAAAATAGAGGAACCGATGGATAACCGATGTCAATTTTATTAACCCATTTCATACTACATATGTATAGAATATAAAAAAGAAAGTAACAAGTTTTAAATTATTTATTATTAAACATACATATTTGTTCGTTTTCAATTATCCACAGCAACAATTAAATGTTTTCAAGAAAACAACAACGAACGTATTTGACAGTAATAGACTATGTAATAAAATGAAGAAGGCTAAAAGTGGTTTCTTGGTAGAGCATGGTAGCAAACAAACAATTCGATTTCGAACAAATTTTTTCCGAATAGAGTAACCCTTCTCATTTCGAACCTGATTTGCGTATTGGACATCTAACACGATTTATCGAATATAGCGGTTATTGGCAGTGCAAGTGCAACAGCACAAATGACATGGATACAGGCGATTTTTTATACCCGAGCGTACTTGTACACAAGGGTATTATAGCTTTGTTCGCATAACGGTTGTTTGTAACAGCATGAAATAATCGAGATAGATATAGACATATATATATAAAATAATCAGAATGAAAAGAGAAATCGATTTAGCTCTGACAGTCTGTCCGTCCGTCCGTCCGTGGTTGCAATAACTTGAGTAAAAATTGAGATATCTCAATGAAATTTGGTACATAGATTGCTCTTTGGACAGGGTAGGTTGGAATTGAAAATGGTCAAGATCGATCAATAACCACGCCCATATAACGGTAGTTTTTGAAAAATGCAAAAACTCCGTTTTTTCGGTATCCATTAAAGCAAATTGAGTGAAATTTGGTATTTGGAGCGATTTTGAACTAAGAAACTAGGTATTTATTTTGAAAAATGGGCGTTGTACGCCTACTTATAAAAAAACGTCTGTAGGTATCTCAATAACGATGTAAGGTATCGTCACAAAATTTTGTTAACATATTGTCTTTATACCATTAGCATTACCATAATAATTTTTGAAATCGGACCATAACTACGCCCAACTTCCATATAACGGACATTTTTGAAATGCAAAAAACTTCGTTTTTCAGTATTTATTGAAAGGAATTTTTAAAAGTTTAATACTAGCTGCGATTTGAAACAAAGAAGCGGGAATTTTATGAAATCATGGTCACCGACCATACAAAAATATATCGCGAGGGTATATAAAAATCGGTTTCGCCCGAATTTAGCTTTTCTTACTTGTTATTTTTAGCTTTAATATCCTTAGGAAAATATCACGGATACGGATATACAATTTTTATTAAATTTACATCATAGTTTATGAGAGCTGTGAAAGGTGGTTGTTGTAGATGTTTTTAAAAAATAAAACAAATAGGTTTTTGACTTCGAGACCATCGTTGGTCCATTGTCTAATTTCTTCATTAATCATCATTAACTCTATTATTCAAAAAATTGGTTCAATCAGGTTATAATTGGTCAGAGCCTGAGTAATTATTATTGGCCTTAAATTAATCGAAAAAAACAGGAACTAATACTCTTTTCAAATTTAACAAGTATGTATAAAGAAAAAAATTAAAAATATACATGAATTGTTCTGGTTTTTTTTTTTTTAATTAGGTTGTTATTAATGAGATTAATTAGATTCCGATTAACAAAAACGAAACTATACGTGAAATTAATAATTTTGATTAATAAAAAAAATATTTTTTTAATAATTGAATAATCCACATCTCAATACAGTCGGGCCTCGATTATCCGTAATGGTCGTTACCAGAATCATTACGGATAATCGATTTTCACGGTTAATCGAATAAAAATTTTGATTATAGTTTTTTTTAATATTTTTATTATTTAACAAGTGAACATTGGTGTACATACATATTTACATTAAAAAATAATAATTCAAAAAGTTTATGTACATTTTTAAATTAAATAAGTATGTATGTATGTATGTCACGAGCGTATTCGATATTTCCAAACCTATAACAAAAATCAATGAATTTTGGAATGAAAATATTTGATTAAATTTGCTTTTCGATTCCCTTCCCAACAGCGAGTGATAGTGGACGTGCTTAAGCGCATAGCAGTGAATATATTTGTCTTTTGTGATTTTGGCGCATTTGCACATGTGCTGTGCAGTAAATGTTTCAAGTATTAATTTTAAGTTTCTATTGGCAAAAAATAGTACAGCCATTTTTTGTAAAATAGCTTCGGATAGTAGTGATTACACATCTTGACACCTAATTTGAAGTGATACAGTCAAACGGAGGTCAGGTGAGTGATCTTTGCTGGGGGCATAAGCTACAAAATTTTTTCGGTTTCTGCATTAAATTTTCAATAGAGTTGAGTAAAGTGAAACCTGCCACCAACGGCAGCAAAAAAAATCAAAGCCGCTATGGCGTCCTCGTTGTCGAGGGCGTCATCGGCTGACGACTTTGAGGTGCTCTCGGGCACACACTTAGCAAAAGGCAAACGCCTTAAAAAATATAATGAAAGTAAAATTATTAAAATGTTAAAAATGCAAGATGTGGAAAAAATAAAAGCTGACATAGGTGTAGCCGGTCAGGTAAAAAAGCTGTGGAACATAATGAAAATGAAATGTGTGTAGACATAGAGAATAATAAAGGGACACAAACGAACAGTGCCAACGTGTTGGTACGGTCGGGGGATGAAACAAACGAAAATGTAACGTCGAATAAAACCGCCAAAAACGACTTTAAGATTGAAAATGTAATGTATCCCGCCAATTTTTCAGGCGTCTATATTGTTCTTGTGGACACGTCCCAATGTAGGGATATGAAAAATGAGCGAATCACAAATGGTTTAAAACTATTTGACAAAATAAACAATTTTAGGATCAAAGACATTGATTTTATTTATGCTATATGCAAAATCCTTTATAAAATTAATTTTAAGAATGCTGCGGCAGCAAACAATTTCGTGCTTAATGACAAGGTAAAAGGAATTGGGCTTAGAGCCTTCATTCCAAGGACTGCCATTGAATCATACGGTGTAGTAAGGGATATTCCGACCTGGTATGAAGAAGCAGAGATAAAGGCTGAGGCCATATCCAGCGTTCCAATCACCAGTGCCCAACGCTTCACGCGTAAAGTTCCTGAAAATGAGTCCTTCACGGAGGTGCATAAAATGTGGAATGGACAGTTGCAACAACGGCGCCTGTGCCAAAAAGTGCTTACTATGCGGCAGCATGGATCAACGGACAAACTCACCTGTACAGTGTGGGAAAAAGAGAGATCAGTAAACTACGTCCGTACAGTTAAAAAAATGTCTAGGCGTGAAGCAATAAAGAATTACTTCTCTGACAGTCAGAATCGCTTCGACTTGCTTGCAACTGAAGACGTGGACTTTCCAAAATTATCAAATACAAATAAGAATACGCTGAACAGAGATCATAATGTTAACCACAAACTGACGAGAACAAAATATAGTGCGTTAGCACGCAAAACAAGTCCTACTAAAGTGCCACAAGTAGAGTCTGTAGTGATAAGGGAAAACAGGGTCAGAGTTCCCAAAGAATCTGTCCTGGACAGACCAGAATATTTACGAGGGAGAATGTCTGAGATGAAAAAACTTATTTCAGACTTCTTTTAAATTATTCACAGGGCATGTGCGGGCGAACAATTTGGCGAAATTCTAGGTGAAGTACAAAACATTAAACAAAAATTCCAACAAAGCTTATTTCAGGAAGATTTGCATCTAACTAAAAAGGGAACTGATCCCAATAGTCATATATAAATAATGAAAATCTTACAATACAATTGTCAATCACTTAAATCCAATATTAATGTCATTGAGTATTTTCTAAATCAATATATGTAGCTATGACATATCATGTCTTAGCGAAATTTTCACATTTAATGAACCTCAACATAGAAATATCATTAATTACAATATTATTAAAAAAAAAAACAGAGACGATGGCTCCGGGGGTGTGGCAATCGTTCTGAAAAAATCATTGAAATTTCAAAAACTCAATTTTGCTTCTGACTATGACATTTTAATTATTCAAACAAAGAATTTAAAACCGAATCTGTTAATTTGCGCCGTGTACTTTCCCTAGCATCCCTGTGAATGATTTTAAGTGCGAAATGAGTAGGTTGTTGACATTCCTGGAAAATCAGGAAAATGGGTGTGGGGCGATCAGTTCCAATCCTGAGAGGAAGCAATTTATATAAATTAATCAGTGAAACAAATTTTTGGCATTTAAATGAAGGGTGTTTAACGTTCAAAAGAGATGTCCCGTCTCCAAATGGTTCAGTCCTTGATCTATCTTTCACAAATAGTTCCATTCCCTTTAAATGGAAGGCTGACCCCATTAGACTGGGTGGAAGTCATCATTTTCCAATCACAATAGAAACAACGATGATTGAACAAGTAGGACAGAGGTTCTTAGCGCAAAACAAATTAATGAAAAATCTACAGCAAATTACTATAGAGCCTAATATTGATGATATTCACCTGCAATTCCAAGCTGAACTGGAAGCAGCCACTTACACTCCTGGTGCTGACAAAAGGCCCAAGGCCTGGTGGTCTGAGGGCATCGACAAATTCTTCCGCTTACTTAAAGTAGCATACTACAAATGTAAAATTAGTCCATCTCAAAACTTTCTGACGCTAAGCAAAACTAAATCTGACTGGAAGAACAGTGTCAGAGAAGCCAAAAGAAAAATTTTAAAAACAAAATATCATGTCTTAACGAAGCCCCCACTACAAAAAATGCGTGGAATTTTGTTAAAAGCACTTAGAGGCGATTTCAAAGTCTCAAATAACTCTCCATGGTCAAGTGACAATAATAAAAACTTTGTGAACCTACTTCAAAGTCAAGTGCACAGCCAAGCCATTACATTTGACGAACTAATTAAAGCCATACATGCGAAAAAAGGTAACTCTGCAGGTGGTGTTGACCGAGTTACTTACAAAACGCTGAGAGCTATATCGGGTGAATCGTTGAACAATGTGCGTGCTGTTCTAAATGAGGCCTTTTTAACAAATCAGATACCTGAAAAATGGCGAATAATTACCAATACCAAAAAAGGGCAAAGGCCTGAGTTCTTACTCTAATTTTAGACCAATTGCGTTAACAGTATTTATGAAGTGCATTAACATGTGCATCAAGGACAGACTTCACAACTACCTTGAGGAAAACAAACTCTTTCCAAAATATTAATTTGCCTATAGACAGCGCAGATCTGCAACTATCTGTATAAATTACATCTTGCATCAAGCAGCTATTTTCAAAAAACAAGGTCAAAAGGTCATTATATGTGTCTCTGACATTAGCAATGCCTACAATTGTGTAAAGAGCAAAAAGTGAGCCGAAATTCTAAATCAATTCAATATCCATAGCACGTATTTTTTTTTTTTTTTGGTATTCTAGGTTTAAATGGCGGAGCAGAACGCTCTCAAAAGCCAGGTTATTCCTCCAGATTGCGAAACGAGCTTTCGCCAGTACAGTAGTTTTGTTTGGTTGTGCAGGAGTGTCGTCCTACACTGTTGTAAAATCGATCGCGAACCATGAATCGTAGGAATAGTGTCCAAGACAGATTCGTAGATCACAGTGTTTCTATCGTATTAACAGCAGTTCTGATTATTGATTTTATTATCGAGTGCAAAAACAGTCTTCGCAAAGCGGGCGTTCAGTAGGATCTTCTTTATTGGTGTATCCGTGTTCCGTGTTCTAAGCTGCAGATGCAGTATTCGCCACGCTGGCGTACAGTGAGATTTCCTCAGTCAGTATGACTTTTGGCGGGTATAACCAGCCAACAGTGAACGCTTATGTTGTGAGCGTCACTAGGGCTACTAGAGCCCAGAGAGCAACGTGTTTGAGTGAGTTGGAAAATGATAGAATCGCGACCAAATTAGGTGCAGTTACAAAGCAGTAATTATGATATATTTAAAGTTAGATATATATATGTGCTTCCTCAATAAAAAGGGCAAGCTGTGAAATTTTGTGAGGGATTATACCTTGAAATACTTCTTCCAAGTTGCCGGCATTCCGGAGCGCATCATACTTGTCTCTAATGCTTTTAAGTCTTGGGCAGTGCAAGATTAAGTGGGTGAAGTTACAGGTTTGACCGCAGACACATCTATCCGAGTCTATTGCTTTAATTTTGTGTAAGTATACTTTGTCATAAGTATGAACCGTCAGAATTCTATTTATCGTTTTAATTTGCTTAGGTGCCAAAGTGCATTTCCTAAACCATGGTTGGGATTTGTGGAGGTCGAAAGTATGGGCAAATAAGTTGGGTTTCTGTGCAGAGAAACTTCTGAAATCATTGTGCCAACTGTCCTTAATGTTTTTTAATATTTTTCTAGAAGCTTCCTGAGTGGTGTACTTAACATCAATTACAGCTCCTATGTCTGCTGCTTCCTTTGCTAGTTGGTCAGCTCGTTCATTGCCTAAAATGCCTATATGCGCTGGTGTCCAAACTATATGGACGTTACTGAGGTTTTGTTTGACCAATTCATGGATTCGGTTTATATAATAGCTATCTGTCTGATGTATTTTGGAACGATTTTCCGTCGATCCTTGTAAAATTTGGTTTTGAAACAAACCGGTGTCGTGAGAACGAAAAATAACACTGAATATGGCACAACGCCGACACCGGTTTGTTTCAAAACCAAATTTTACAAGGATCGACGGAAAATCGTTCCAAAATACATCAACTTTCAACCTTGTCGGAGTAAAAAAACAACAAAAAACAGTTATCTGTCTCCTCTTTACTTAAAAGGTTACATGCTACTAAGCTGTCGGTGAAAATCACTATGTCAGAATATTTGCTGCTAATGGATATCAAGAACCCCACACCCTGCACTATTATCCTGTATAGAGGCATCGGTATAGAACATTTTGAATTGCGACCTTTTATAGTCCTGTAGTGCATTTGTATAAATCGCTCTCACGACTTCGGTTGATGTGTTCTGTTTGCTGTTTGGCAGAAGATTGGTGATCACATTTAAATTTGTGGGAGGACTCAGATGGCCACTTGAACCAATGGCGTCAAAGATATGCCTGAACTCGTTGTACGTTCTGCTATAGCTCGAATTTATTACTGCTCATCGGTCGTTAAAACCTTGATCACTTCCTTCGCCGTTAACCATTTTGCTCTTTCCAGAGGTGGAAGCTCATTGGAAAGGGCATATAATAGGGGAACTGGTGTGGACGGGGTGATTCCCAGCGCCCTCCTCAACAAACTGTTTTGGAACGTTCTAATTTTGTTGTTTACCGTTTTGGTGCTGTTTAGCCGCTGACGTTCTACAGTATTCAATCTTAGATCTAACAAACGCCTTGTAAAAGTCGATCGCTACCTTAGGAGTGAGCCCCGCCTTGACGGTGGTGATCATTTTGAAAAGTTTCGAATTATTCTTAGAGGCTTCCATTATGGAATTATAGTGTTCCGAGAGAGTAAGGGACGCATAAAGTGCAACGTCATAGGAACTTTATTGTTTTGGTTTGCTCTAGTTGCGTATTCTGTAACATTAACTGAATTTGTTTGTTGCTACCTTTACTAACGTACATAACCTTCGATTTTGCTTAGTTGCAGGTGAAATTAAGATCATTACATACTTCATTAAAAAGTGTCAGCTTCTGCTGAAGTCTAAGTGTAGCCCTTTCTACATTTTCCCCCTCAGTGCTTATAATGAAATCGTCGGCAAATTGTATAATGTTCGTATGCTGATCGTTTAGGTCATGAAGGTGCTTGGTGTAAATGTTGAACAGAACCGGTGAAAGACAACTGCCTTGCGGCAAACCCCCATTAATTTCCACGGTTTCATCTTCGAGTTTGAGCTTTCTTAACGCCAAAAAGTTAGTAATCCATTCCACATAATTCTCGTTACATCCTACCGATATCATAATCCCTGCCAGCTTTTTAATATCAACACAATTGTAGACGTTACTTATATCTATTGCACATACTATTATTTTCTTCCCTTGGTGTTTTCGTAATGCTATATCATGCAGTAAATGGTTTATTGCCATTGCAGCTGACTTCCCTTTTCTATAGGCATATGTTGAGTTCGGGAGAATCTTCTCCTTCGTCAGAAATTCTTCGATCCTGTTTTTCACACACAATTAACACATTTACATAACACTGATATAAGAGCTCTAGGACGAAAATTCCTAATGTTGTCACGCCCGCCCTGTTTCTTGGGGATTGGTACTATCTTGATAGTACGTCAATTGTCCGGAATTTGATTAGATAGGAATATGTCATTTAGTGCAGTTCGAAGGTTATTTAGTGAGTGTTCTGGCAACGCTTTGATCATCATATATGTGACTTTGTCAAATCCCCCCGCCGAACTCCTTTTCTTCTTCCTCAGTATGTCCTCTAACTCGTCTTGAGTGATTGCTAAGCTACAGTCTGGAACTATAGGCCTGTTAATAGGAATGGTTTCACTACAAGATACCTGGGTCTTTAACATGTCTAGGAACTCTTTGTTCTCCTCACTCGACCAGAAGGTTTCGCGACAAATACTAAAATCCCCTCTTAGTGCCTTTGCAAAGGACCACGCCCCCTTTGTGGAGGAGTGCTCATTTATTTCCGTGATTTTTCTTTCAAAATTTTCCTTCTTTGCTTCCTTTACCATTTTCTTCCATTCTCTCCTTTTGATTTCTACGTCGTCCAGATTCGAGATAGAAGGTAGGTTTTTGCACTTATATTGAGCAACCTTGAGTAGTCTGAAGGTCTTCGCTAGATCCTGATTCCACCACGACTTAGGTGTCCTTTTCTTGAGTTTATATATTGATCCCTGAATCGCATCAGAGAAGGCTTTGTCAAAATGTTCAATTTCAGGTTGTATATCCGCTTCTTCTAATGTCTTTCGCAGTTTTATCTGAAAGAAAATGGACGTTCCTGAATGTTTTGATATTAGAATCAATCGTGATTGGAAAATGGCGACTGCCCCCTATTCTAATCGGGTCTACGGACCACTTAAGGTTGAGGTTAGTATTTGTCAACGAAAGGTCTAAGACCGACCCAGACCCCTTATTTAAGTCTCTTCTGAATGTTACAGCCCCTGTGTTTAGAACTGAAAAGTTGAATTCTGCTAGAACACTTGCCAAATTGTTCCCTCTACAGGAGTCAGTGGAATCACCCCACTCAGTCGACCTCGCGTTAAAATCCCCCAGGATCAATACATTTGAAAAATTTTCAAGCAACACAAGCAAATTGTTCATCTCACACCTGAAGTCATTAACACGAATGCTCGGGGGAAAATAGACTGCACATATTGTTATGTTAGGCATCAAGTTTTTGGTCTGCACTATCAACACATCGTAACTCGTTATATATTTGATTCTCTTGACCTTGATCTGCTTCTTGAATAATATCGCAACCCCTCCATATCCATCAGGCCTATGCTTCTCAATCATCTTAAAATTGACTAACTTTCTGCTTCGGGAGTCGTTGTGTGAGAAAGTCTCACACAGCACTCCTACATCATAGTCATAGTTGTTTAGCATGAACTCAATTGCGTTTATATTCGCGTTTAGCGATTGACAATTATACTGAAGTATTTTCATGTTCATACCTATTACCCTGGATCAGGCGCACTTCCTCATCTATGTTTGTTTTCTCGAATTTATTCTTTAGATTTTGGACAATTTCCAGTTCCGCAGTCAAATTGTTTTCGATACACAACTTTTGTGTAATAACAAAGAGTTGTGAGAGAACCTTTTCCATTTCACTCACCCTGCCACTTTGGTATTCGGGTTTTTCAAAAACAGGTGTCGTTTTCACTATTTTGTTGTAGACGGAACGGCCGTTCGAGTTGCTCACCCCTGTCGAGGGAAGAGGTCGAGGTCGGTTCGTCGGAAGACCCTTTGCCACAACCCTGTTGTAGCTCATCCTAGTCAGATTCCTATTAATTGTTTTATCATTGTCATGAGTGTCCCTATCAGCTACCAGCTGGGGAAAATTCACTTCTTCGTCCTCTAGTACGTCAAATCTAATCGTATTGTTTGGATAGTAAGCCTCAATGGCCTCTTTCCTTGAAAGTTTTTTTATGGTCCTTATCTTTCCAATCATCTGCTCCCTTTCCCACATAGCGCACTTGTTTTTGTCTACAGATACATGATAATTTTTCCCACAGAGTATACACATTTTATTATCACAATTCTTGGAGTCGCACTTATCACTGCCACAGTACAGGCACCTACCTTTTGATTAACAAGACATCTGTGTGTGTCCAAGCCTTCCACATTTCTTACACTGTCGAAGTGGGGGTATATAAAAGAGACTTCTAGCCTAGTGTATTCAAATTTTATGTGCTTAGGAATTTCCTTGCCAATAAACCCAACCTTAACACTCATTGTTGGTATAAACACATCAACACCGTCTTGTCTTTCTCTGCGTGTAAGGCGATAAACTGATGAGATAGGAACACCCGATTCTGCATGTTTCTTAATGTCACTAACGTCGTAATCCAAGGGAATTCCTCGTAATTACTCCGTATGTCTCAAAGGCTGTGTTCCGAATAAACGGCCTTAGCCCTTTCTTCCTCACTTCCTGATTTTTAATAAAATTATTAGCAGCGATAACTGATAAAAACGTCACCTTGAAGAGGGTACGTCCAATCGCAAAAATTAAGTCAATTAGCAGTCGGTGACGCCATGTTGGCTTTTTTGCTTGCCGTCGCCGGCACTATAATTTAATATCAAAATCACCAATTGGAAAAAGTATTTATATAAAACAAGGCACAATGTTCACAAAACACTCACCGCTACCTCTGCTTTGATTGACGCTGCTGTAAAGTTGAACAAATAAATTTCCACTTCGTTTAGCACCCAAAAAATGAAAAACTAAGCTTTTAAGAAAATATGTAAAAGTTAAACGGCACAACCAACACCACTCACTGTCACGCTGCGAATGTCGCCATAGCACGTAATGGATAATGGATAATCAATTTTTTAGCTTACAGAAAGTTGCAACTAGGAAATGACAGCACAGAAATCCATGATGGATTACCGCCATGCCTTTTTAACATTTATACTAAAGAACTCCACTCCATTCAGGACGCAAACACCAAAAATTTTTCAGTTTGCAGATGATTTTCTCATGCCACATCATGAAAGACTTGATTTAGCCACAGCAAACCTGAGAAACAAACTTTATAGTTTCGAGCAAGAATGCAACAACCTAAACCTATCCTTTAATGCAGAAAAAACCAAAATAATGTACTTGTGCAAGGGCAAAAGAAGCATGATGGACATATCATGTCAAAATCAGAGAATTGACCAGGTTTACTCAATAAAATTCCTAGGGAGACATATTAGCGCTTCACTTTCAGTTCAAGAACACTACAATGAGACTATCAAAAGGTCAGCAAATAACTATAATTTATTCAAATACATAACGTCAGTAAAATCAGGTTTACATCCTCAAATAGCGCTGAACTACTATAAATGGGTGGTCCGCAGCAAAATTGAATGTTGCAGATCGTCCGCATCTCACTGCCCCAAAACAGTAAATCAAAAGATCAAAACTTTTCAAAACAGCTTTTTGAGAAGAAGCTTAGGCCTCACTCCATCCACTCCAGTGCCAATAATATATGCAATTGCTAATGAATTACCACCTGCAGAGAGATCCATGTGGCTCACCGCCAAAGAAATCATCCACAACCTCATATGTGATGAAGATTTCAAAGAACTTATGTTTAACTCTAACAATGTTTTATCCAGCTAAAGCTCAGTTTTCAATGAATTCAGAAGCACTTTTGACAATCTAAATGTAACCAACGAAATCTTTGACACTCCAAACTTAAACATAACTACCAAAACACTCAATGACAAAAAAAGCAATGTACCTACTGACCAGATAAAGTCAACATATTTGGCCTTATTAAGCGACTATCAAAAAGCAACTACTATGTTTTTTTTACAGATGCCTATGTTAGTGCCAATTCCACAGGATGCGGTATTTATAACTATTCAGAAGGAAAAGAATACATGTTCAAGATAAACTTTAAGACGTCGTCCACATATGGAGAGAGACCATTGCCATTTTCAAAGCACTACAACTTGCCAAGGAAGCTGATTACAACAAGGTCGTAATTTTCACAGACAGCCTGGTCTATTGCAAGCTACTGGCTAAGCATAAAACACAAAATTATTACATTGCTGAAATTCACAAATTGATACAGGAGAACGACTTCTACAATGTGACGGTTGTATGGACATCAAGTCATGTAGGTATCCTTGGCAATGAAAAAGCAGATAATATAGCTAAAACTGCTGCCAACTGCGGCAATCCGTTAGATGTCAAGTTAACAACTGAAGAAGCACTTCGAAGCATACGAAATCAGATTAACAACAAATGGTACGATGACTTTACTGACTTTTCTACCTCGAAGTACAATCTTTTTTACCAAATATGTTCACAAAAACTAGCAAAAACGCGGTTCCATAAGCTTAAACTATTGCCAAAGCAAATAAAAACTCTTAACCGCATTCTGACCGGTTACACCTATGACAATTAATACTTGTATCGTATCAAAGCTATAAATTCTAAAAATTGTACATGTCGAGCGACAGATGGTTATATCCATCAAATATTCCACTGTCCGCTATCGACAATGCAGATCTCACTGGAATCTTTCGTGGCTTTGACCTACGCAGGATCACCCTACTGGCTGAATATTTAATTAAAGTAGAAGACAAATTTTATTTAAAAAAAAAATCTTAAAAAAAAAAACTATTAAAAAGTTTCTTATTTTTTCAATGTATACACATTATTTTGTATAAAAAAAAAAATAACATATCACAGGTGTAAAAACCGTCCATTGCGCTCAATACCAATCCCTTCCTTCCTAAACATTGTCGCCGTCACACGAAAGTCATCCAACCAGTCCAATTCATCAACATATTGGTCATCGATGCAAACCATACAATCTAACTAATCGTTCATCGACTTCGCTGTGTCATCGTTAAAGTTCCTCATTTAATACGCACAATCACTTAATCAACTCGCGCTACTTTTCATCTCAAATTAAAGAAAGGTGCTATCGAGCACTTACATATGTTTCAACCACAGTATATGTAAGGTTTCAACGTAGTTAACTTGTCGGTTAACTTAACGCTAGAAAACTATCAAAGAGGAGGGACAACCTGGCGCTGGGAAAACTGCCAACCAACTCTAATCCAAAAAAAAAAAAATTTGCTTTTCAATCCAACTAACACAATTTTCGTGGTTTTGCGCTCTCTGCTTGATTTATTTACTCTCTCATTTTCATATACGTATACAGACTTGTGAGAGCGTTTGCTTCCTAGTTGCTTCTGTACTTAATAAAAAAAAAAAGTCTGCCATCACGCATAATAAAGGTAATCACGGTTAATCGAAGCAAACAATTTGAAAACATAGCAAACAAAAAACAATAACTGATCTTTGGCCATCACGGTTAATCGGGGTTACCGGTTAACCGGATCACGGATAATCGAGGCCCGACTGTATTTTAACCTTTCGATCCGATGAACGAAAAGCAAATCGGGAGTGATAATACCGCCGACGCGCTATTCATAAAGTTTAAGAGAAGGTTATCAATTCTTGAACCGATTCTGATAATTCTGTTTTATCAGAATGGTGGTACCCATATTAATCAGGCTAGTATTTCTTCTAAGGCCGTTAGATTTTTTGGTGTAAAAGTGTCAGATTTACTGCACAGTAAAATAATTTTACTTTCATATAAATTTGCAACGCATTCGCAATCAAATGTAAACGTTTTAATTATCATTTATCTTTATTTCAGATGCTTAACAACGCGCACGTAATTTTGCAACCGACTTCGGGTCAACAGGTCCTAATTCAATCCCCACAACATTCTGAAATAATCATGCGTCAACCGATGCAACAGCAGCGCATAATATATAATGCTAATCGTGTATTGTATACGCCACAACAACAACAACAAACACAGACTCAAACTGTCCTTCAACAATCTCCTCAAACACACCAGCAACATACTCAACAGCAGCAACATATACAATTACAAACTTCTCCCGCCACAACTCCTATGCACACAACGGCACGTCTTGTTCATACGCGCGTAGGCACTTCGCCCCAAGAGACGGCTCAACAACATCAGCAAACACAGGCTCAGCAAAATGTAGTGTTTCATCCCATTCAGGCTACTACAGCTCAGAATCCTCAACAGTTAAAGCCCCAATTGCAACAACAATCTCAACTACAATTGCAACCGCAACCACAACAGCATTTAGTTGCCACAACCATGAGTGGTGGAGTTACTGGAGGAGGAGTGATGCGTGGAGCCATTCGTAATAAATCACCTCGAGGAGGTGCTCTTGGTGGTACGCACACCTTGATTGCGCGTATGCCAGTTACCGCCGTTGGTCGCGGTGTACGACCGCAGGTTGCGTCAACTATACAACCACAACAGCAGCAAGCGCCACGTGCTCCACGGCCTAGAGGGGGTGCAGGCGGTGGCACACGAGCTCGTGGAGCCGCACGTGGCGGACGAGGAGGTGCATTAGCAGGAAGAGGCACGCAAGTAACCACAGCAATAGTTCAGCAACAGCAACAATCTCAGCAATTACAACCTCAGCAGCAAATATCACCATCACAGCAACTCCTGCAGAACGCTATGGTCCAGGCCAAAAACATCACAATTCTGAATCAACAGGGGCAAGTGAAACACATATACCGCAACATAACAGATTCAACACAACAACAGTTGCAATTAGTATCTGGTACATCGCAGCAGCAACACCGCACAACACAACTAGTTGGCACCCGTTTTCGTTCTCCAATTGTAACAACTGGGGGGAGTGCTGGCAGCAGTAACAATCCTGGTACTAGCAGTGGTAACTACGAATTAGATCTCGAGGATAGTATACAAGCTGTGGTGGTTAAGAAGGATCAGCAAAAACAGGTCGCATTGACCACTAACGTTGCAAGTCCTGTAGGCACCACCCTTACCAGCTACTATGCCAAGGAAGACGATGATACGCGTTTAGTGCGCACACAAAATGGCACGTGTATTACCTTGGCCGAGTACCGCAAACGGCATCCATCCACGGCCGGCTCATCCACTACAACTACAGCTACTATTTTGCAAATGAAAACACCACTACGTGCGAGCGGGCCTCAACCTCCTAATAAAATGTTACCAACGCATACTTCTGGGAACTCTGGAATGGTACCTATTGCGCGGGTTGCACCGCAACAAGTTCAACCGCCTCAACAGTCACAACCTTATCAAGCAGCCATGATAACCACAACGTCATCCTCAGCCGTACACCGTACGTCGCACAACAATTACGAAATTCACACCCAACATGTTATGCAAAATCGAAACAACACGCAAATGGCAGAAAAAGATCGAAACAGTGCTAAAATGTTAGTTATACTAGTGTCAGGTGAGCAACGGCTTATAACATTTACGTTGCCGCGTGAGTCATGCACCGTTCAAGATTTACTTGAACAAGTTGGTGTGCCATTTGATAGTACAACGACTATTCAGTGCGTTGAGAATCCTGGTGCCAATATCGATTTTGTTGTCACGGTCGGGTTTTCAGTTCAGGAATCGGCCAGCGAACTTATATCACGCGCAGAGCAGACATTACAAATGAATAGACAACAAGATACAACAGGTGGTAGCAACATATCGGCAACTAGTACTTCTTCAGCTGGCAGTGGTGGAAACACAAATGTCTCGCATGGGGCCATCCCACAGTCAGCCTCAACAGCAAGTCATGGGAGTTTACCAAATAATGCTGCTCAAACAGCAAGCTCTACTGTTATTTCTGAGTCCGCACATAAAGATGGACCTTCCAACAATTCTACAACAAACCCAACTACTAGCAAATCTACTGTTACACTAGCTGCAGCAGAAGAAGTACCCCGTAAAATAATACAAGGGTTTCTGGCTGTTTGTCAAAGCTGTGGCTTCAGTGGGTATGATCATGCTAAATGTGAACGCTGTAAAAGAGTTTTCCTTGAGCCACCGAAGCGTGTTCCGTGCGTTAAAAATTTAGGCAATAACACTTCGTCAGCTGTAGACTCAACTTTGCCGAAAGCCATTGGTAGCGGCGACCTGCAGCCGAATGACAAACGGCGTGGGGGTGATATGTTGGCAAGAGCTCAAGCCAAAAATGCCCTTAGCTCATACGGTAGCAGCGTCGCTAATAGTGGTGCTTCAACACGAGGGCGTGGCGGTTTGAGTGGTGCTGCTCGGGGGCGTAACTCACGAAGTGGTCGACGAGCCGCCGAAGTAGAACCCGTAATTCTCACACTAAGCAGCGATGAAGATGATGATGACGAATCATCCAATAAGGCGCCAGGATCGGTAAGTTTATAGTTAGAGTTAACCATATGTAAATAAAGCAGCTAATCATTATCTCTTATTTATATTAAAATTTTCAGCTGTCATCTAATTCTAATGCTGCAAATTCTTCAGGTTTTAAGGCGCAATCTTACGAGCCGTTAGGTTTCGAACCGACAATGCCAGACTTAGATGAAAATGTAATATATGCTGGTGAGTTTTAAATACCTTTGTTCAATATATCTAGTTAAACAATTTACTCAAGCACAACCCATTTCTCTATCGAGCTCGGATCGCAGATCCTTTGTTCACAACATATTACGAACAGAGAATGTAGGGAATATCCATGACTTTTATAGACGATCTGTAATTGTGCTTGTAATTTTTACTAAAATTTAATGGGCCATAAAACTACAACAGAAAAAAATATTCAAATACTTATGAGAAAAAAGTTTGTGCAAAAAAAGTTATAATTTTGATTGTTTGAATGCGAAACAATTAATATGTACATATGTACTTTAAAGTTCATTTCACCTATGATGCAATAATAAAAGGGTGAAGTCAATAGAGAGATGTTTGTTGGAAGTCTGACAAAGTCGATCGCTCGACTTTCAGTAATGCTTCCATCTCTTGCCATCAAACTTAACACAAAAAAAAAATACTACATCTCTATGCAAAGTACTGATAAACTTGTTCAGTTTAGTTAAGTTGTCAAAAAAGTATAAGTAGTCCAGTTCCACGAAGACGCAATTGAATATACGACCGGTTACATTATCCGTAAACTAAATTTGAAATATTTATACATACATACATATATGTACAACGAAGCTCAGCTTTTGTACAAAAATTAATTTACTTAGAAAGGTTTATACGAAATTAAAAATTAGGGATATTTTCATCGAACAAAAAATGTATGGATATTATTCTAAACATTGCAAAATATTCCGATTGGAGATCAGTGTACCAATGCAGAGTACTCTTCAGGAGTGATTGTCCAGAATGGAGTCACTCCAGGTAGCCTTGCTATGAATCTCCACTTCAAACTTTCTATCAAACATTATCTATTTGTGAATCTCATCCCTGGGGAAGCTTACCAGAGGAAGCTGAGGTTCTAGTCTGTCTCTAACTTTGGACGACATAATCTTTCCCCTGCCAAAACCTTCCTTAGAGAAGTTCATTAGGGTTCTCTTAGCCACATGGTCATTGACGATATGTCAACTTCGGCTAATCTGCTCTCTAGCAGCCTCTTTATCCATTTACGAACAGTAGGTTACACGTTTCTCTGCTTCAAGGCTCTGTCCACAACTGCATGCGAGGTGTTGCCGAAGGCCCCCTCGTTGTCTAGAAAGGCACAGAGCACTGATTCTCCGCTCTCGAAAGCGTCCAGAATGTCCGAGGTCAACGCATACAGAGCCGTTTCCGTCGAGCGGCCGACTCTATAGGCATGTTGATCCGGATGCAATGGTGCAGCCCTGAGAGCGTTTGATCTTATCTCCAGGTCGATCAACTTTTCCATTGGCTTCATCACGAAGGATGTGAGGCTGGTCGGCTGAGGATAGATCTTTTCTACCCACTTTCGAGATGAAAATAACCCGAGCCCTTCTCGCGAATGTGGGCCAGCGCCCAGCGTCCAGCCGCCAGCGAGATCTCGATGGTACCAGAGAAGTGAGCCGAAAGTAGGGCGAGGGCCCTCTCCCTCTCGTCTCCTGTGTAGGACCCGTCCGACCTTTTTATTGCCATTATGGTCCCCGGAATATCCTTGGCTAAGGCTTTGTGTGGCCTGGCAGCCGCAGGAGTTGAGCTAATGCTCTCGCAGAATTTCCTGAAACTGCTACGCTTTGCTTTTCTGATCACCTTGCTCTATTAAAGAGCCTGCGCACTTTTTGCGGAGCATTGAGAGCTCCCGAGTACTTCCAACGTTGTGGATACCTAGGTTCTCGCCACCAGATCTTGCGTTAGGAACTCTGTAATGCAGAAGTGTTTAATATTCCTGTGGTTCAGGCCTCTTACCTGGCCTCTGAAGACCCACGGCTCTTGGATCAGTATTATGACCTGGTCGTCCGTGGTAAACTTCCTTGCGATGACCGCAAAAGCGGCCACCGCATGGTAGAGGTTGACCTGGGCTAATGATAATGCTCGCTACCTATAACAGCTCAATTCTCCTCATGTCTATCCCCTCAAGGAGGTCCTCGGAATTGGGAATGTCCTCTCCCTGGCTGGCGGGTTCAGATATTTATCAAAGCCACGCATGTAGACTGCCTTCCCGTAAAAGTTTCAGCCAAAGAGCACCAACTTCTACATATACTAACTCCAAACTTTCAACTTTATCACCTAAATCACCACGAAAATGTAATTCGCCACCATCATTGATCAGTACCACCTCATCAAAAGAACACACCTTTCGCACGCCACCTTTCACATCTTCAGCAAATAATGACATTGAAATGAGTCCCTGTAGTAGTCAAATATTCAACAAATACCCCTTCTCAATGTCCTAATTACCCCCAAAATCTACAAAAATACCCTTCCGAATCAGAAGCAAAACTAGCAACCAATAAATTTAATTTCAAATCAAATCATTTAATTCACGCTTTATTTATAATGTTCTCAATATTACAGTGAAATATGAATGGGTACACAAATTACTGCCACCAACTCGAAATACTCCTTAACTGATATTCCCCCACACTCCTACTTCCCCACAATATTACTAAGAAACAAGGCAACTGTCCTAATCAGAGTTAGTTCTATCTATTCGTTCAAACATATCAACTGTTGCAATAGAGGTAACCACAACATTTAAACTCGCTGTCATATGCATCTACATTTCCCCGACACAAGACTTCACAGTCGTTAAACTAAACTGCTTGATCAGGCAAATCAACACCAACTGCATTATTGGAGGCGATCTAAATGCCTGGAGCACGATCTGGGGAGCTGACCAAAAGAACTAAAAACTTGTAGAGGTAGAAGACATGCTATTGTCTTCAACCTAATTTGTCTGCCACTGTATTGACCTCACTTTCACTTCTACTGCGTTGGCGCCAAAATGCGCATGGCAAGTCTTAGACTTCTTACTTGGGAGTGATCGCATCCCGATCCTCGTTAAAGTTACCACCCATTGCCATGAAACTACATACAAGAATACCATCAAATTCAAAACACGTTTCGTAGATTGGGAAAACTTTTCTGTCCGTTGCAATCAATTTGTGAGAAATTCGCCAGCAGCAACCAACACCAACCAAGAAGCAGCAAAAATCTTAAAAATTCCCACAGCAGCCCACTTGCCATCCCGCCTACCTATTCGTTGAAACCGATTAAGTACAAAAGAATAATACCATGGTGGAACAACAATTTGTCTAAACTGAGATTGCAAAAGCAACAAGCATGGCACTTCCTCAAGCACTAATCTGCGGTATTGATTCTCCCAACGGACTAATTAACGCACCCCTCGACATTGCAAATTTCTTCGCCTTCTCCTTCTCCGCAACAATTGAAACCCGCATCCCCATCATTCTCAGGCAATTAGATAAATGGAAAATAAGACCAAAATTTAAAAAACCTTTCTAACAAACTGGAAGTTCATAGTAAAAATTAACGGTTACCTTTCTCACACACATGGCCTCAACAATGGCACCGCTCAAGGCTATCCTCTTGCCTGTTTATTCATCACAGCATTTGATGAAATTGTCCAGCTCACCAAAAACGTCCGAGGTATGGATTGTGTACAAAAAAACGACAATCGCAACAGCGTGGAATCGCTTATCGATCTAACGTCTGGCGCAACATAAGTTCAGTTCAAGAGCTTAGAATTCTTGGACTTATCTTCGATTCCAAGTACAGCTTCCAATTTACTGCAATAAACATGTTCGCAGAAGAACACGATTTTAGACAGAGCATCCGACAAAACTCGCTGACTTTTGCCCAAACTACTGAATACTCCTAACACCATTTACTCAAAAGACGTCAAAAGAGCACTTACAAGAAAACGCCAATCCAGGCGCTTATCAACTACACTCAGAGCCCTCGAATTCCTAAAGAGTCTTAAGATACCCGCCAATAGAAAGCCACCACCTACTCAAACTTATCCACAATGGTTAATAAACAACATCCAACCAATAACCAAAACCCCACAACTTTCCAAAGCAGACACCCCTACGGAAAGATATAGAGCACTCTTCGCGTTAGAAGAGGAAAGACATCAGAACATTGGATGGGAATTTATATACACTGACGGATCCAAGTCAGCGCGTTGTCCGCTCTTTTGCAGTGGTAACACAAAACGGCAAAACATGGTTTACCACTCCATTTGTTCGATATTCACGGCGGAAACGGCGGTGGTATTACAGGCAATCAGTTACGCTAAGATAAAGAGATGGAAATTCATCATATGCACCGACAACTATTCATAAATCAACGCTATTGAATCACCAATCAATGATCAACACGAAATAGTAATCATCCGCAATAAATTAATACGCTACCCAAGAAAAATGAAACTAATATGAATCCCTGGACAGGTGGGAATATCGGGAAATGAAAACGCTGATGCTGCAGCCAAAAACGTCGCCATTACGTCTTCAGTAATGTACGATTCCGTTTCAAAAAATATATACGTGCCGAAATATCAAGACAACGACCCAACTAGAAAGCAGCCAGTATACCCAAACCTACCATTATACGACAACAACAAGACACAAATCTGCTTAGACGAATCTAACTTCAATCCTAACAACAAACGTCCACACATACATCCGTATGACGACAAGGACAGCCGAAGGCCTCGGATGCCAGTCCTGCGAGTTGAAAAGTATTTGAAGAAAAAAAAACATTTTAAGCATTTAATAATAAATATACATATACGTAACAATACGTTTTTACCTTGAAACGCCGATGATTTCCAAAATCCTTCAGGTTCGACCACTATATTGTTAAATAAAACACGCTCGGATTTTCTTAATGCTAACTTTATTTGTTTACAAATAATTGACAACACTTAACAACGCTATTTAATTCACGGATATTTGTACTTGCGCACTCGCAACTCTAAAACTCTTAGGGGCGGTTTTGCAATCCAATCTTAAGTCGAACTACTAGTTAAGACAAATCTTAGCTAATACCAGTTTAAGATTTTGCACACATTTGCGTTTCACAATGGAGACTTAAGTATGGAAAATATTTAATTCAGAAATATGGTAGCACCACATGAATTTGCTTTGTTTTTCCATATTTTGAAATTTGTGCAAATATAAAATAACTCATATAAATAGATTTGTGTGCGGTTAATTAAAAAAAGTATTTTCATGTTGAAATATTACAGAAATATATTTATTTAATTTAAAGAAAATTTAAAATACAAAGAAGAATCAATTTCGCTCCGAATTAGATTGACTTTGGGGCGTAATCTAGGGGCAAACTAAATTTTGATACTGTTTCCTTGGTCCTCTTTGATAGTCTTATGCTTTAATTCGATATTATCAATTTTACCAAGCATTATTGAAATAAAATCAGTCGTGAAAATCTTTCTCATCGTACAATTCAAATTACTTAAGTTCTCTTAATACAATAACATTTATTATTTCCTCGTACTCTACATAAGTCACTGTCTTCATCACTACTCCAATCAAATTCGAAAACTCGAGATTTTTTCAATTAGTTGTATTTAGGCCTTTACAATTTGATTTGACAAGCAATAATCAGCTGTTCGCAGACATAAGATCAGTTTAAGACAAGAAACTCGGCGACTTAAGTCGAGCTTAAGATTTGGTTGGTGAAACCCAAAATTTTAAACTAGACTTCAGTTTGACTAAAAAATGCATTGTAATACCGGCCCTTAGCTTATTGCTTTACAACTTCACTCTTCTAAGTTTAATTACAAACTGAATTACCTAACGCAGTGGCAACGCCCTTTTATACTCCTCGGTTTATCTTTCGTATGTCATTCGTGTTTTGGAATATCGCCACAATATGTTTATACATACATATGTATATATTTGATTATTCTACGTCTTGGCAAACAATTACGCTACTTTTGTAATCTGAGGCAGAATAAAGATTTTTTGACGGTGTTGCATTTGGCTTCAGCCTTAGTCATTTGCCAGCATAAAAGTCGGATTCGTCGAAATGCTTCTCACATACTTTCGCCGAATCGGAAAATATACTTGGCAAGCTGTATCTGAGCAGGGCATAAAAAGGAAACTGGTTGCCGGTTTTTTTTTACAAAATGCGAACTTTTTTTTATTTAAGTTTTGACCTAATAAGCTTGCGGAACTCAGACGCTGTCAGTACTTTAAATACACTTCGATCAAATCCAATTACTCAGAATGTAAAATTTGTATAGAATTGTCTATGATGAAAAAGTGTTTGTGTATACAATTTTGAAGCGCAACAAAGTGCTAAAATCAAAATGAGAAATAATATTTTTAAAAACGTTTGAAAAAATTAAGCAGTAACAAAAAAAAAAATCTCGTTACGAAAATATTTTCGCATTCAATGAAAACGAGTGGTGCCCCTGCGGATTTTACAATCAGTTGATATTAGCTGTGAACCTTTTGTAACAATCAGATGATATTTATTTTATGATTTTTTGTTAAAGGTATCCTGTTGTTGCCTGCTCAATATGCCTTGGTAGTAAAGTTATACTTACATGTATTTTTTACTTAAAAAACATAATTAGAAAAAAGTGGTGGAAGATACAGTACAATTTTTTTGGGTATCGTTTTAAATACATATTTATTATCTAGTGAAGATGTGGGTAAAACGGTTTCCTCTTTTTTTAAATGTGCAAATTTTAAATTTTACATAACAATTAAAAATCTTTGAACAATTTTGATTTATATTTATTCGTTAATAGACATTTTAATTTCAACAAAAACGCATAAATGAAATAAAGACATCGATTAGAATTAGTGAAACTTGTAACTTAGCTCTGTTGTAAGACGAAGAGTTACGTTTCTAATCAAGGGTAATGGCTCAACTTTTGTGGTGCTAGTGCTATGACCCCAGCACTAACTGTGACGATTCCGCGGTATAAGGTAATAAAACTGCGTCCAGAAACCAAAAAAGTATCATCATCCATGGGGCTATCGCAGTCTCACCCACCCTGGCGCTAGCGCAATTGCGTTGCGCAAAGTAACCTATACCTACATAAGTATTGCATATGAATCTCCGATATTTGATTCAATTATAAAAGGTTGAGTTATTAGGCTGTTTTCATTCTCACTCTTTCAAATGGCTATCACGTTATTGAAATAATTTCAGATCTTTATAAATTATCTGGATTTTGTAAACAAAATTTTAAAATAATATTGAAATATAATATAACTAGGATAGAACAGGTTACATTGATTTCATTTTCATTGCATGTCAGCTTAAACTCGCTCTGTTAGTGATAAAGTTCTTATTTAATCCAATAATTTTGTCGTTGAATGTTATTTCATTTATATAAAAACAATGGATGCCCAAAATATTTGCGAAAATTTTGTACATGGCAATACCATGGCTATGTTCGAATCCATTAATTTTTGTTTGACTGCCGGCAGGTGTCACTGTTATCAAACGTCGTCGCCATCATTTCGAGAACTGAAAAGCAAAGCAAAGTTACAAA
Organism: Philophylla caesio; assembly: GCA_963971545.1. Taxonomy (NCBI): domain Eukaryota; kingdom Metazoa; phylum Arthropoda; class Insecta; order Diptera; family Tephritidae; genus Philophylla; species Philophylla caesio. The sequence continues at coordinate 63,136,585 of OZ020608.1, read as the reverse complement.
ATTCGATTAAGTTTAAATGCCGTTTATAAATGTATAGATTAATATATTTTTTTTACTTATAATAAGTATTAAAAGAAGCGATGGAATTGGAAGGTACGCATAATAAAAAACCGTAACTAAAACAAGCTGGCATAAGTGAGTGCTTCCTAAAGCGTTGCATTGAAGAAGAGTGAAAATGAAAACGTGTGGCATTAGAAAATGCAGCCGAAAAGGTGCTTGCAACAGTAGAACAATCACAAGAAGAGAAATAAATGTGTATCATTGTCACAAGATTTGAATTTCTTTGATTTCTAATGAAAATTGTTATTAATTTTTCCTCATATATTTACAGACTTTCAACGGGATGATGTTACAGATCTAGCAAATTGTTCGGACAAATTGAGTACCACCTTGCAATGCAAAGTAGTGCGTATAGGTACATATCGCTTTGAACCGAAGGAGCCGGTAAGTCAGACGCGCAAACTGGATAGGAAAACAATGTCTTAAACATCTGCTGCAATTCTTTTTTAGGTGACTTTTACTTCGAAAGGCGTTTGCCTCGTGGCCCCAAAAATCAGCAATCCCAACGATAATTTTCCATTACATATACATAAACGAGAAGTTGTGAAAATCATCGCACATTTCTCTAAATCATCTGAGTCGATGTTATGCTTCTATACATTGCGCAACTGTGCACAGTATATAAAAAACAGTTTAGAAATGAAAGACAATGGGACACCTTTGAATGGATGTATGTATTATGTAAAATTTTAATTGAGCATGTATACAATTTATTTCATTCAAAAAAATAGCTGCATATTTTTCACCAAACGGTCCATATCAAGTTCGTAAAATTATATTGCAATTTAGCGCGTGTTCTGATCAATCACGCAATGTTATTAAATCTATTTGGGACTTCTTTGACGAAATTTCCGATGTTGATGCTCATGACTTGTTACAACGTGCAGAAGCAGCCGATCGTCAAATAGCTTATAAATCGAGCGAGTAAGATTGCTATAATAGCTTCCGTCTGACAATGAACTTATATACTTTTCAATTACAGTTCTGCGCCCACTACCTGTGTCACGACCACACAGTTGAATCCTAATGAAATACGACAGCTGCTGATTTATCCTCCTGGAAAAGGAGGTATTTCAATAAATACGGAGGACTATCTTTGCTTAGCGACAGATCAATACTTGAACGATATAATAATCGATTTTTATCTAAAATGGGTTCATAACAACGTTGTGCCACAGTCGCAGCGTGAACGCGCTTTCATTTTTAGTACATTCTTCTACAAGCGCTTAACAACGCTTACCCGTCACCATCACCACCCGGACAAAGATGTAAAACTGACTGCTGCACAAAAGCGACATGCCAGAGTTCAGAACTGGACCAAAAATGTGAATCTGTTTGAAAAAGAGTTTATCATTATACCTATAAATGAGCAGTCACATTGGTTCTTAGCGATAATTTGTTTCCCTAAATTAAAAGGACCCGTCACATATGATACCAATATGCCTGTGGAGCCGCAAATGCTGAAGAAGCAAAGTAAATATACTTATAAAAACCTTTTTTTTTTTTTTACTAAAATAATTTTTATTATAGAAGGAAAGAAGGTGTCTCTACAAATTGGCAATACGACGATAACTCCACTCTCCAAACGTGATAACAGTAATTTGCTGGCCGAGGTATGCGGAGTTGGTGATGATGATAGCGAGCGTGATGAAGCTGAAGGCGACGAAAGCGATTTAGCATCAGAAGAAAGTGATATCGAAAGTGGAGCCAGCGCTTCTGCAGTCCCTGTTACAGGTAGTGTAGTAGCGTCTTCAACTAGCACCAATCCCAATAATAATAGCGGAGTTAAGTCGCAAGCAATTAAACAGCCGTTGATATTAATTTTTGATTCGTTGGCGGGAGCGTCACGCAGTAGAGTAGTTGCCACATTAAGAGACTATTTGTCTTGTGAATACCGTATAAAAATGCCAGACGTAGCACATCATATATTTAACAAAGATAATATGCCTGGCCATTGCGTTAAGGTGCCACAGCAAAATAATTTCACAGACTGTGGCCTTTATCTATTGCAATATGTGGAGCATTTCTTTAAGGATCCCATTAGAGACTACAGACTACCGATAAAACAGTTAAGCAATTGGTTCGATACAATAACTGTTACTCGCAAACGTGAGGAGATTTCACAGTTATTGCAGCAATTAATGAACGAACGAAATGGACCAAATCATCAAATCATTTTACCGGAAATTCCATTACCTACACTAAATGGTCAGCTTGTTGAACCTCCTGAGGGCTATAATATAGAATTTGAAGAGGAAGAAACTGGTGAGGATGTAGCGGATGAGGTATGTTAATGATATTTAACAAAGAATATCTACACCTTTACATGAATAAATAATTTATAATGTAAAATTTTAGGATGATGATAATACAGCAAGCACTAGTGCCGATGGTGGAGCTAACGACGCGGATGGAACCGCTAGTAGTACACATACTGAAGAGTTAGTGAGTGTCAAAGTGCCAACAAAACCTGTAACAACGACGGCTTTAGTGCCCACACAGGGACGAAAAATCGTTGTAAAACGACGTATGCAACTAGTAAGTGCTACAGTCGGAACCAATAGTGATACTTTAGCATCTGCAGCTCCAGCAGCAGCGGGAGCACCAGGACAAAACGTACGTGGTGGGAATCAGGCAAAGTACCGTAAATTCGAATAGACTAAATATGCCGATGAAAATATCAAACTGAAAAAAAATGTTAATTATGATTTTATACTTTGAAATACTATGATGCGTGGAAGGCACTATTTCACCTACTGATAAATGTTGATTTAATTTATAGCTTTGTTTTGGTATCATCGATCATGCGTGTGCTTTATAAGATAGTTTTGTATATCTTAGGCTATTAATATCTTACAAATAATTTTTGTGTATAAAGAGGGAAAAGAAAAAAGGTAATTAGTAGTTAAAAATCGGCACGATTTATTTTATTGACAAAAATTTTAAATTTAATATAGATTATTAAGTAAAGAACAGAATTTGAAAAGATACAATGAAATTAATTTTATTACTTAAAATTATTTATGCTGTTCTGTTTGGAAATAAAACACCTAAATGCTTAAAAATTTGTATTCTTGGAAGTGAGATTCGAAATAGAAACATTTTGTCGGAAGAAGTTCCATATCCTCTAAATCGATAAGAATATTGAAATACTTGTATATAAAGCCGTACAACAAATATAATAATGAAATTGGTGTTAACGAGGACATCTGAATTAAAAAAATAAATAATGGGCACAATAAAACTTTTACATTTGTACTAAAATTATAATTTTAACGTTTTTACGGCTATGGCGATTTTGTACATAAATACATACATATCAGTGGAAAATATAAAATTTTCGTAAAAACTCCATCTTCATATAAATCGATTAAAAATATGTAAGTTTAGCACTAATAGGTACGGGTTAAGATTATTAGAGAAATAAGAAGGCGCTTAATAATAGCTTACCATCAATAATTCTAATCGGACGTTGAGCTAACGGTCTCAAAATTGATTGTTACTTAAACTTGCATTCTCAAAACTTTGTTAAAGTTTGGTGTTTTTTTACGCCCAATTTCCAGAGCTATGTCAAAAACTTTTCTTAAATGCGTTTAAAGTGACACAGTTGGCTAACGATGCAGCAAACGAAATGTTACGCCGATCAGGGTACCACTCAGTTTGTAAACAAGCCATGCAAGAATTTCAAATTATAAATCGCTAATTTAATTTTGTGATTTTCCTATGTATTTGCACGCTTGTCTTTCACCACAAATATTAAGAAATCGTAGACAAATCGCAATCAAACGAAACAACCCTAAACGACTGTACATAGAGAATACAGAGGTTGCGCCTCCCGCAAGACGCTGTTCGCTCTCACTAAATTAGACAGAATAATCTGTTTATGCTACGTCACAAATCCTTTTGTTTACGGTTGTATGTTTGCAAGCATACAATTTTGTATTCATAAATTCACTGCTATTAAGTTATTTTGTTCAAAATAAAGGTTATAAATATGAAGTGCGCGGTGTTTATGTAGCTATAGATCACAAACTTGATCAATGATACAGGGCTCTAAAACTTGGTGAAATTGATGTGAAAGTGCGCTGCGTTGGTTTCTAGTTAAGCCATTTGTGTCTCCCAAAGCCGAAACTTGTAAAAACATTAAAATTTGCAATTCCTAGCATAACCTAACCTCACAGTTTTGTTCGCAATTTTTCCGATTCTCTCTAACGTTGCACGCATTTTGCTTCACATAAGTTTTCGTCGGGAGGGCGCAATCTTGTATTCTATCGATCTTGGAACATATGTTCCTACAAATGTGGAAACCTAAGTATACCTTTTTTTACATATTTTCTTTCTGAAAATGAGTGATGCGAATGTCGCTGGGATGAGATAGAAATGAACATAAATGACATGAGCCCGAAATAATTATTAGTAGCAGAATGTTGCTTCAAGATATGTTTTAAACTTGGTATAAACTATGTTTAGGTAAACTCAATTTAAATTAAAAAAAAAGTATAATATCAATAAATTAACATCACATTTTATTCTTATATGGTGAAATAAGATTAGCTATTTTGTTGTACATATGTACATACATGGTCTTTGTATTAACAGCATTTGCTTTAAGAATGGTTCATGGAAGCATTGCAGCAAACTTTTTCTTTCGCGATTCACTTCTCTTGCCCAGAAATAACTATACCGTCAAATTATGGTTCTCCAATTTGCTTGATTTACAACTTAATAATTTCCCTTAGTTCCGCTTATAATACACAAACATATATATGTATGTACATACATATGTATGTACATATATGTTAATATATATGTATAAATGCGAGGATTTATTATGGAATTTAACCACTTACTGATTACTTGTTGGGTAAGACTTTTATTATACATATGTATGTATGTACATGTGCTATATAATCTAAAAAAACTGCACCATACATGGGAGTCTTAAACTTTAGTGGGGTTGTGAAGCTTTTTAAGGCAGTATTGTGCGTATGTTCTAAAACTGAATTTCCAACATAATACATGCATATGCACATAATTAATAATTTTTTTTAGAAATCCATGACGGTCACAAATATGTATGTTATATGTATGTATGTAATGAACAAAATATTAAATGTGAGGTTATGTCTATTTATAATTGCATACATACATATGTACATGGTAAATGGCTACAATAACACATGGAGCCTAAGCAAATATCTTCAAATTTCAATAAGCCTTTTCATTTATACATATATGTATGTTATGTATGTATGCAATTTCATGTATGCAAGTCCATGTATGTTGAATAGAAATGACATGTACATACATAGATACATACATGTGTATATATGTATGTATAGGCTTTACAATTGGCATTGTCACTCACTCACACCCATTTACATGCATACATACATACATATGTACATACATAAACATTAGTAAAGGTATACATGTACATTAAACAGGGTCGAAAATATTCGTTAAAATCCACCACTACATATGACAATCAGCCCTATTCTGCATTTCGACTCGGATCGAAATTTTCTACGATTGGCTACTTTGGCATTCTGTGTTCCGTTCCCGTTCGATCGAACTTCGAATCTTTCGATTTTGCCTATTCTGCATTTCGATCGTAGCTCCGTTTTGTTAAGTTGCAATTTCGGTGGCGGAGGAAATTCCATTTTTTAATTTTACGGTCGTAAAGAGTATAATATTCATAAAAATGTAAGTAAAACTGTTTTTGATAATTGTAAAAGTGACCATGATGACTTTTTTTTTGTTTTTTCTGTGCTTTAATGACTTTTTATGTGTAAAAACCCCTCTTCTGATGGCTTGATTATCCTTATATGCGTACCATCAACGCACATGATGACTCCTGGGAAGCCTGCCTTCGCATAAAACTCCTGTTTTGCTTGCGTTTTTTCCTCCTCAGTCTGGTCAAAATGTATCCATTCACGGCAAAGCTTGTGTTCCATGATGTCGAGAAAGTTTGAAAGTGTCTTTGACACTGTTGACTGACCCATTCCAACGTTGTAGTCCGCACCAACTCCATGTTGATAACTGCCTTCGGCAAAAAATCTCAATGCAGCTACTACACGATTGAGCGGAGACAACGTCGTCGAAGTACTTGCTGGAGCTTCTACCACAAAAGTATCTAGGACATACTTGAAAGCGTCCTTGTTAAGTCTAAAGTTTTTTTTTAATCTTAATAAGCAAATAAGTTATTTTAACTAATAAATTTAACCAGTTTCAACTAAACTTCTTACAATTCGTCACTCATCTCAAAAGGATTGCACATATCTCGCAATCTTCTTCTTTCAATCCTTGCCACAGCATTATCGGATGCATTGCCCTCCTCCTCAATTAAAAGCTCTGCAGCTATTGAGTCCATTTTAGTTATTTATTTTATTTAAAACACCGTATAATTGTTTTATTTTCTGTAATTTTGCTTTGTTGTGTTTCAATTTCACCCGTTTCAAGGCAAACAGCTGATTTTCGAAAGAATTACAGCTCTTCCTCTTCTTCTTTCGATTCAATCGTAAAGCAGAATACCAACTTTCGAACATGGCGGAGCGTAGAGCGGGAACGTAATCGAAATGCAGAATAGGGCTGAATGCATATATTTTTTGACCCTAATAGAAACCAACGAGTTTATAAAATTATGGCGCATAATCATAGTCCTAAGTAAGTTTTACACTGAAAAGATTGTGGCCTTTATTTTAAAATACGCATATCAGTCAGTTTAGTGCAGTGGTCGGCGAAACATAATTTGTGACTGTGTTTGTGAGAAGTGCTCCGCATAAGCATCCCAATAGGAAATTGCGCCAATTGAAACAAAAATTGTTACTTGTTAGTATGTATTATCAATATTTTGCATATATTTATGTACGTACTATGTATGTACATACAAACTTAAATTTAAAAATTCATTTGGATTCACCTACGCAAAATTCCGAAAATGTCTGCACATAAGTATGTATCTATATACACATATACTTATAGGTTTATAAAGCTATAACATACATTTGATGAAATCATTAATAATAATACTTTTGTGACATTAAGATAATGTCTTCTAAAGGAGTTGAGGTAAGTTTGTTGCGTTGTTTTGAGCAAACGAACTTAAAAAAACATTAACCTGACCATTAAATAGTCGTTATCATCCTTCTTCATTAAAATTTTTGAGATCAAAATGTCTATTAATAAATAGCTGAATTTTTTTCAAAGCCTTATAACACAAAAGACATTGCATGTCAACTTAAGCATTTTCAAGCATGTAGTATTTTTCTCAAGGCATCTTTGTATTACATTCATGCTTTGAACACAGAAGACAGCAAGCGACTGGCAGCATCTGTCAAATATTAAAATACACACACATAGCCAACAGCACGACTTCATGGTAGCAGGCTTGGAGTTGTCGTTGTCGCCAAATTAAATCCAAGGCGAATTTATCAAGCTGGTGGGAGCGTATATAAGTAAAAGGCGTCCATGTATTTTGGTTTTGCTTTGCTGGACTGAATGTCAAATTTCTGTTGGTGATTTACATCGCCAGCCAATCAGAACGAAGCCCTTTTACATTCAGTCCAGCAAAGCGAAAAAACCATCAGGCTCCTCAACACCACCTTGTTAAATTCGCCTTGATTAACAGCCTGATTCTCTAACTCGAACGATTCGTGCTCAAACGAAATTGTCTGAATTTGGAAGTCTCTATTTCGATTGAAAATTATCGTCCATCCTTACGTTCTTACGTTATCGTTTTGAATGAACCTGTCAAAATGGTTTTGTTTATAATCTATAAAAGTTTAAAAAAAGAGAAACTTAAAAACTATTGAACGAAATGTATGAGGCAATAGCATTTCTCGCAAGCGAAGAGGAATTGCGAATTCAAAGGCGGAGATTGCGCTAACGTGTATTTAAACTTTCCAGATAGTTGTAGTGTTATGTTTTCATTTTGTTTAAGATTTGTTAAAAACTTTCGAATCAACATAGAAGTATTTGGACAAATTTTTAACGAATTCAGTATCCATATGAAGGACACCTATCGCAATATTCACCTGCCACCACAATTGAAACTGTCCATGTTTCTACGTTTTCTTGCGACTGGAAGCAACCAAAAGTCAGTGGGTAACAGAAGTTTCTCAGCAGTGGGCCAGTCGACGGTTGGAAAATTTATAAAGGAATACTTAAACATTTTTGTGTAAGCATCTGTAGGACCGAGGAAAAATAAAGCAATGTGAAGGAGCAATTTTTCAACAAATGGTCACTGTAAAATATATTAAACATTTAAATTTAATATAATTAATGTGTTTTCCATTATTGCTTACCTTTTTTGTTTGAACTATCCATTTAGCAATTTTTCAACAAATAGTCACTAAAATATATTAAACAATTAAATTTAATATAATTATCTAATGTTTTTTCCATTATTGCTTACCTTTTTTGTTTGAACTATCGAACCCTCGTTTCGAGTTAGAGAATCGGGCCATAAATCCATTTCTAATTTTGCCGTCGACAATCAGCAACTCTAGTGCTGAACTATCCATTTAGCAATTTTTCAACAAATAGTCACTGTAAAATATATTAAACAATTAAATTTAATATAATTATCTAATGTTTTTTCCATTATTGCTTACCTTTTTTGTGTGAACTATCGAACCTTCGTTTCGAGTTAGAGAATCGGGCCATAAATCCATTTCCAATTTTGCCGTCGACAATCAGCAACTCTAGTGCTGCCTCAAAAATGTGAAATGTAAAATTGTTTAAGGCCTTAATATTTCATATGTTATCAGCCCTTTTGCTGAGTACGTCGTAGTTCGATTTTCGCTGATTCTCTGAAAAGGTCATCACTGAGTACGAATTGCTACGTCGTAGGTTCGAAATTCGTAAAGTTCCATCCAGTGAGTTTACTCGTAGCGAAATTGCGTTGATTTTTCTATGAATTTGTTACGACGTGTTTGGTTGTCGGAGAAAATTTTAAAAATAATATTTAGAAAGAATATTCACTATATTTCAATAATTTATAATAGTACAGAAACATAGTAAAATTGTGAGTATTAAATTAGATAAACATGTTTTGATTTAAAGCAATTTTCTTTATTGTTTGTAATTTTCCATTTGAGGTAAAAAATTTTAACAACGCGTTCGCAAAACGCTCGGTTGCGAGAATAGTTGCAGGAAAATTCAGAGTTTGGAGTGGACTGCACCAAATTCAAAAAGGAGGAATGGACAACTTTTGGACACAATTTTACACCCGGAAACCTGGATTTTGCATAGAAGTCCATTTTCGCAGTTCGTTTTTCCTCGTTACTCATCCAGCTTTATCCATAGAGGGCATAGCCGTGACTGCAATGTATTCAAAACTTTAAAAATGTTGATTTGAACATTAGTATGTATATCAAAGTCCTTTCCAAATCACAAAGTGGCATCAGATTTCAAAGGATTTTAGGTATGACTTATAGTTTTCCGCTGCATTTTAGCTGTTGTTAAATTTTTTCCAAGGATATTAATTTTCTTTAATAAATCCAGAAAACAGCTATAAAATTAAATTATGCTGCTAAAATTTGTATGGTAACATTGTGCCAGCTAATATCGAAACCTCTAAATTTGGCATTTGAGTTTGGCAGCACTTTTTTCAAGTTCACACGGAATCAGCGATAGCAAATTTTTTGTATTCGTAGCGGGGATTACGTTCGTAACTTTTGTACGACGTACTCAGCGATAGGGCAGAATAACAATCGATCATATGTAACAAATGAATATTTACTTATATTTTAATGTGGCAACAGCAAAAGAGCTGTTCGATATGTCGATGACGTCTTTAAAATGCTGGATTTAAGGGCACGTATTCACAAGAAAAAGTTGATGTCCTAAAATATATGTCAGAAAAAATATTAACAATGGAGACCGTTTATTTCTCTATGTCAGGAATGTATGTCAGAGTACATGTGTTAGCATCTATTGCCTGGAATAACCTGTAATTTTGTTACTTCAACATCCGCAAAAAAAATTTTTGAGGTATAAAGTGTCTAATGGCATAAATGCTATGTATGGGCAAAATATAACAAATAGACTGAAATAAAATTTTATGAGTTACCTATTTATGGGTAAAAGCCAAGGCAGATTTAACAGGTAACCTCGGTAAAGTTTATAATTTTATTTTTTTCATTTATCTTAGTTGTCAAACTTTGTTTTCATTTGATAAAGACAAAAATATTAGTGTATTTGTTTACATCTGATTTGTCATTTTTAGTAGAAGTGCTGTTTGCTCATGAAATAAATGAATATCTTGTATAGTTCTGTTATGTATTTTGTACCCAAATAGAACATAGTTGGGAAAGTGCGTTATCTACAAAGGACGGCTCGTAAAGGGCGGAGTTTTTTTTTCTTAAAAGTGCTACAAGAGACACACCGAAGGATGGTTAGCTAGAAAGCTTGAGGCATCACGTTCACGGAAACAATGTGGTGTCCATGGACTATTTCGTTGCTGGCACAAAACGCGTACACTTCATGCACAACTCTGTCCCAAGGCTCAACAATTAAATTCTGAAATGAAAACGTGCATTTTGTATTTATTTATTTTGTGTAAATTGAATTTGTGATTTTTAAAATATTGTTTTCAATAGACTGATTTGATAGTTCTTATTGATAATAAAGATGTATCAACAGTCTCTGACCACCGACCATTAGAAGCAGACGTGCGTTCAAGGTTATTTAATTGTTGATCTTCTATTTTGCTTATACTCGTGTATACTCAATAAAGAAAGCAAACAAGTGAGGTGAAATAATGAAAGATCCGCCAGACGTAGGTGGGGGTCTCCCCCCATCAATAATGTCATATCAAATCGATAAACAAAAAACATTAAATATAAAATCAACCGGACCTAAGTACTTGGTAATGAAGCGAATTTTAAGTGACGAAACTCTAAACAACGATTCACCTTTTGAAGTTGAAATCTGCAAAAAGTTACGAAGTGGTGAAATCTTAATCAAAACGAAAACAAATACACAAACTGAAAACATAATCAAACTAATATCGCTCTCTCCCTACATACTGGTCGAGGTAAGCACTCATAAATCTCTCAACTTCACAGAAGGCGTAAATTACTGCACGTTTTGCGCGGAATAAAAGAGAATGAAATACTGCAAGAACTCAAAGATCAAAACGTAACAGACGTTACAAAAATAATGAAAAAAGTAGACAACAATAGCGAAACACTAACCGAAACAGGCCTCATAATCCTGACTTTTGCTACACTGTCACTACCTGACTCAATACTGATCGGTTACGACAAATTACACATTCGGCCATACATTTCACTGCCGGCAATGCAAAAATTGTCACCGATTCGGTCACAGCACAAAATACTGCAAAAATTAAAAACTATGCCCACACTGCACCACCAAATTCCATATACCCCCTGAATCCAACGAAAAATGTAACAACCTCACGTCATGCTGCAACTGCAAAGAAAATGATAAATCGCTTACTGACCACTCACCTTATAATAAAAAATGTCCAATTTTCGTAAAACAAAAAGAAATTCAGGCAGTAAAAACGCTACGAAAGGTAGATAGCAAAACTGCACTAACCATATACAAAGAACAACACCAACAATCGCAAACACTCTGAGAACGCGCACAATTTATAACTCTTTCGATGACATCTCACCTACTGGTCCGACTACTTCCAATAACTCTTCCAACAACCAATGCAATAACACTAAAACGACTACGGTCGACACCCACCACTCCGCGCAGGCATCCGCAGAAGAAAATACACCACGTTACACACACACATTTTCCAATCAGCGAAATACTAAGGAGAAGGCCAAACAACAATCACGTATCAACATTACCAACACTATAAGGAACACTCTCCACAGCAACAACCGCAACTCCGATTCACTTGATGATTCTGACACCGCTCTTATGGAAGAGTAAATTATTCTCTTCAAACTAATCTTATTTTACTCTTATATACACCAAATTATTTTCGTTAAATTAATCACTTACACTTACGTACATATATGTACATACATGATGCAGCAAACTAAAGATGACGCATTCCGGGGTACCGTTACTTTGATTTTGCCGAAATTGACAGATGTGACGTCAGTACCCTTTTGTAAACAAGCCATTTCCTTGCATGTGATTCACATGGTTTAAGTACTTGAAATTGTATATGATAATATTAGCTAGTTTATTTTTGTGTTTTTTGTTTACATATGCAGGCTTGCACTTTAATTTAGTTCAAGGCTAAGATTTTGCTTTTTTATGTTCATAAATATTAGGAAAATATAGAGAAATATCGGAATAAAACAATGAAACTTTAAATGGCCCGCTCTATGTAAAAGTGGCTTAACTCTCTGTTCTCTCATTCTATACTTCTTCGCTCTGCTATCTTCTCTATTTGGTGCTGCACTGACGTTGGTATTTTTAGGACTGCGTAATCCTGTTATCTATCATTCTTGATATACATATATACTAAATTATTAAATTTAAACTTAACTTAATCCTATTTTCACACATACATACGCGAAAAAATGTCTCTTGCAATCCTACAATTGAACATCAAAGGGTATACTAAATATTACACTGACTTACAAATACTTTTGAAAACATATAACCCGAAAATTATATCACTACAAGAAACACACATACAGAAAACCCAAAACATACCTACACCGATAAACTACACCTTATACACGTCCTCTCCCACTCGCAATCCCTTCAGTGGCTCAGCATTATTAATACACAACTCTCTACAACATCAGATTTTAAGTTCTTCCCACACTAGTTATGATGTATGTATGTAGTATCGGCATCAATAAAATACAAACTGAACTTTGTTATAAGCTCAGTTTATATCTCCCCCACTGCACGAATTACCATCAATGGTCTAAATGACATTATTTCACCAACCAGTCTACCTTCACTAATCACAGGCGACTTCAATAGCTGACATACCTGTTGGGGTTCCAACAAGAGCAATAAAAGAGGCACAACCATTTTCAAATTCCTAGTACAATCCAGTTTAACCCTTCTTAATGATGGCTCACCAATACACTTTTCAACTCATCACACATTTACTTGTGTTGATTTAACCTTAGCTTCGCCAACCCTAGTCCTTCAGCAGCACTGGCAAAAAAAATCGAGCCTATTTGGAAGCGATCATTTTCCAATTATAATTTCACTCTTTATCAATAGCAACCCTACGGCTAACTCCCCAAAACCTTCCTTTAACTTAAAAAAAGCTAACTGGGAAAAATTTAAAGTCTTAGCTGAGCGCTTTAGTGATGAAAAGCCCATAAGTACGAATATCAATAAAGAAACCGCCAATATCCAAAAAAAACTATAATATAAAGCGCTAATGAATCCATTCCGCAAACACGAAACTCAAATAAATACACAGTACCATGGTGGAACAAAACATTAGAAAAATTAAAACAAGAAAAAAACCACTCCTGGAACAAACTGAAACGTAACATCACATCCGACAACATAATTAAATACAAAAAAGCTCACGCCCTATTCAGAAGAAATGTAAAAATAGCTAAAATTTAATCAATTACCTCTTTTACTTCAAATATAAACCCCAACACACCCACAGAAAAAGTATGGTCAACCATCCGCACCTTCTGTGGGCTTAGAACCAAAACCTCAATACACTGTATTGCCTCCCCTACGGCCTCAACTATCACAGAAAAATCTGAAATAGCAAACAGCTTTGGTAAATTTTTGACAAAAGAGTCTCAAAACAGTAGCTTCCCTTCCATATTCCAGCAAAACAAAAATCAAACACTCAACAAAACCCAAACATTTAATACCAGTAGATCTGCGGCTTTTAAAGAAGAGAAAATTAATACAATCGAGCTGGAGCTCGCTTTAAACAAGCTCAAGGGAAAAACCCCCGGCTTTGACAGAATATCATATCCGATGATAAAAAACTTACCCCATAGAGTTAAACACCGTTTAGTGTCGTTTTACAATTAGGTTGTTCACGATAGGCTGGTTGTCAGGTTATGTGGTTGTATGATTAATTCAACAACAACAAAATACACTGTGGAAAAATAACCAACTATGACCAACCTGCACCCTTGTTTACAGATTATGTGGTTAAATGCTTATTTATAGTGTTGGAAAATTACACAAATTTAACTAAATGGCAGCACAAAAAATAAATAAAACTGAGCGAATGGCATTACAATTCGAATTTTCATATTGGTAGCCCTGGTATTTACAGCTGTTTTTTGTTTACAAAGAAAATATAAATTGATCGCAAGTAAGTAAAAAGGAGTTTGCGCATAATAAAACTAAATATATCATAACTTATTTATATCCAACTTTCAGTGTCTAGTGAAAAGCGCAAACGCAGAAGGGAAACGGAGGTGAAAAAATGGACGGAGGAGGAGGTAAGAAAGGTTCTTACATATATGCAGGCACACAGAAATGTCGAGGTGAGATTTTGAATTAAGTTATTTTGGTTTATCTTTTATATTACCGCTTGTGTTTGCTTATTTATTTGTTATATATATGTTTATTAAATTACAGAAACCCACAGCACAGCTGTATTACAAAAAAATGGCAGAGGAGTTGAGTATCGATGCCAATTGGAACCTGCTGAAATGCAAGGTGTGCTACCTGAAAAACTCCATGCAAATGGCCGATGAATGGAGGAATTCCACTGGCGCTGGAGTGGAGGATGGGGATTCTGCAACAACAGTGAAGGGTATGCCTTACATATATTTTAGTCTGAGATAGTACTATAGTTTTAAATGTTCGGTTTATTTGCAGATAAGGTACTTAAAATGTGTCCTCATTACGAACAACTGTCCGACATTTTCTCAGCTACTAGAGAAATCGAGGTGGTTGTAATGGATTCGGCGGCTGAATTCGATCCAAGTTTCCTCAATGTGAGTGATGTTGAAGAAGAGAGCCTTGGGGTGGATCAACAGCCAACGGATAGCTTCGAAGAATCGTCAACCTCAGCTGCAGCTAGAACGTTCGGGGAAAAGGCCAAACGGAGACAGCAAAACACATGTATCGATAAGCTGGCCACGATGGAAAAAGAGCGAATGAACTTCCGTGAAAAACAATTGACGCTGGAGATGCAAAAATTTGAGTGGATGAAGGACCAGGACAGAAATAAGCAGGAAATCGAAAAACAAAAAATGGAAAACGATTTCCAAATTAGAAAATTAGAAATAGAACAAAATGAAAGGCTAAAAAAGTATGAAATTAAAATGAAATATAAATTTAATAAATAAAATATAATAAAATGAATGTACAATAAATAAAAGACTAAAATGTAACTTTATGGATTTCGGAACATGTAACTCATCTCCTCACCGAATAGAACTGATTATTCCTATATCCTCCACCAGTTCATCTATTGTTTCATCAATAACAGCATGGCACTGATCAAAGGGTATTGTGTCTGTAACTTCAAAATAAAGCTTTTATGGAACTAATTAATGGTAGATCAAGTACCTTCAATATATTCAATATCTAGAATAGCTGTATTTACTCTAAATTCTATTATTTCCTGTTTTAAGCTAAACTTAGGCATCGCACAGCTGTTTGTAGAAAAATAAGCAAATAACCAACACATAAGGGTGTTCACGGTGGCCAGAGGTTATTTTTAATTTTACAACCACATAACCTGACAATCAGCCTACCGTGAATAACCTAAATAATATTTTTGACAGCTACATACCACACATCTACAAAAATAGTATAGTCATACCAATCCCAAAGCCACATACAGATAAAACTCAACTTTAATCCTACCGCCCTATTTCACTTAACCCGTGCTGCTCGAAAGTACTCGACAAGATCATCGCCGACCGGCTATGGTGGCTTGTCACAACCGACAAACTACTACATAGCCACCAAATAGGGTTTAGGAAGGGAAAATCTGTGTCGAATTTTCTAGTGTATCTAGACTACAAGATCACAGACTCTCTCTCAACCAAAAATCATATTTCATTAATATCTCTTGACTTCACTAAAGCTTTTGATAAAATAGGTATACATACAATATTAGACCAACTTTTGCAATGGAATATAGGATCAAAAAGTTACAACTACGTTAAGAATTATATATCCAAGATTAAAATAAACGCTTACTTCTCCCAAACATATCCGTTAGCGAACGGTATTCCCCAAGGCTCTTCACTGTCGGTCATACTATTCTCGATAGCTTACAACAAATTATGTCACATAATATCATTGCATAAAGAGCTAGATTTTCTCGCCTACGCTGATGACTTCATCATCATATCAAAAAAGAACAAAAACAAAAGCCACACCCTGAATCTCAATAAACTTCACAATTACATCTCGAACTGGTGTGAATACTCGGGAGCCCAACTCTCGCTGCACAAATGCAAACACATACACATATGTAGAAAGCACCATTGTGTAGCTAATGTGACCTGGAACAACATTAACATCAGCACTGTCGACAACCTTTAGATCTTGGGGATCAGTTTTAACAAAAATTATAGATGGAATAGCCACATTGAAAACCTCTTATCGGTTCTATTAAAACGACTTGATATACCTAATAAAATGGTTGGCAAACCAGAAACACAATTGTAACACAATGTCGATAGTATCCGCAGTAAAGTCACTAATACTATCTAAACTACAATATGGAATATACCTATATGCGTAAACACCATCATCAACTCTAGCGCTAGGATAGCACTTAGCGTATCAATATACTAAACGAAGGCAGCATACAACCTCTAAACAATTACCGCGATTTAACAACATCCAAACTTGCTAAATCACTGACTAGCAATGAACATTCCCTTCTCCCCACACTCCTCTTAAAAACCAAAACAAACAGAATCTCATCCTGTCTAGATAAAATCAAAAGTTTCGCGCACGAATTCGACATTCCATTGAACTGCCCAACCCAAAAAAATTACCCAATACCACATTGGAAACATACATTTTCTGCAGTAGATACAACACTCAGCAACCTCAAAAAAAATTCAACATCTCCGGAAATATATATGTATGTAGGTAAAGATACTCTGAATTGGTGGAAAAACTAAAAGACTTTCACATTATATTTACAGATGGCTCCAGAATTAATAACATTACAAGTTATAGTATTGTCGAAAATAACGAAGTTGTCAAAATTTCACTTTTACCACATTATAGCTCAAGTTATGCCGCAGAATTAATAGCAATAAAATATGCCACAAATGCACTGCACAAATCGGCGATCTGTACGGACTCGTTGAGCTCTTTAAACGCCATAAAAAATCCAACCAACATAAACTATTATACAAACGCAATTAGAAACTTCCTTATAGCAAAACCAGAAAAACTAAAACTAATCTGGATTCCAGGCCACGTCCAAATATCTGGAAATGAAATAGCCGATCTAGCAGCAAAAAAAGCAACAATGGCACCGCTTATGACCTCTCGTAACCTTCTCTTTTCAGATATCAAAAACCACTTAAAATCCTACTTTGAACAAAATCACTCATCAAATAATCATTTAACACCCTGGTATAACAATATAAGCCAAAATTCGAAATCAATATACGAATTCCTAAAACTCACCCCCAAAGACCTATTTAGAAAAGAGCAAACAAGAATAATAAGACTGCGACTAGGGCACACAAGGTTAACTCATCAGCATCTAATAGACAAAACCGTTAGTAACACTTGTAAATATTGCAACAGCCATCAATCAAGCCCCACATATTAGACGATTGCTCGCATTTTGCAGCCCACCGACTATCACTCGCTGACTCTTCCCCCACTGAACTTTTGAAAAACCCCACGATACAGAACCTGACAAAACTGATAAACTACCTGAAATACTCTAACATATACAACGAAATATAAAAAAGAGAATGAAAACACCACCCAAACATAATTTCCCACACATACATATACTCATAAATATACATATACATATGTACATTGAAATCATAACATATATAATAATAGCTTTATACTAAAAGCTAGCTTAAGGCCTTGGTAGCCATAGCTTTTAATTATATATATGTATATATTGTACTATAATTAATTATAGTCTCAATATCGTACAAAAAAAAAAAAAAAAGATGTATCAAATAACCTGGAAGGGTTGCAATTTCTCTACCGCGGTTACCTGTTAGATCACCCTTGGTAAAAGCTTATGGTTATATTTTTACGAAATTGGTGAATAACAATTTTGTCTCTATTTTAAATAACTAGTTTCTCGCAAACATTTTACATGTACATATCTTCCTGAACATTTTATTTGTCTTCAAGAATTTCTATAAGTTAACATTGCTGGAACATGTTCGCTTTCGGTTTTCTATTAAATTAACAAACAGCTGCTTTTTATTACCTCCTCTTTCACAGGTAACAAAATTTACCAGGTTACAATGACCGTAGAATACGAAATGGTAACAAAATTTACTGAACGGTAAATTTTAATACTCCAATAAATTTTATTACCTTTGTAATAGCACTACTCACAGTACGGCAGCACCATATAAATATTCACCACTGTCGTACTGTTAGCAGGTTGGCAATGGTGATTAGCGGCTATCGCGCAATTTTTCATGCCTTCATAGATTGGCGCAAGCGCACTGTAATGCGTTAATACATTGAGTTAACTCAGTTGCGCAATGGTACATATGTTACAAATTTTGGTGTTTTTATTTTTCACTTTGGAGCAATTTTATCTTTGTTTCCCGTGAATGTTTGTTATCTATGTATATTCGTAATCAAAGGGTATTTCACATAATCGTGTTCAGTACTTTTCCACCGGAAATACATATTTTTAAGAAAATCTCAAAAATTTTATGTTTTTAATTACTTGAATGGGGAAGAATGTCAAAATGCTCATTCATTGCGCTGGTACACTAAAAGTGATTGTTGAGCTCTCAACGCAGTATTGTGCCAATTGCAACGTATCCTATCATTTTATTTTATGATGTTGTTGAAGTATCCGTCTTTCCTATCATTCTTGGTATTGCGCAATCACCACAATGTATCGCTCTAAACGCAATGTTTTGCTCTGAATACATTACTGTGTTGTCCACGCATTATTGCGCTACTGCGCTACTGAGTTCACACGTTGGTGTATCAGCGCACATAACTCACCTTGAGTATCAACTCAATAAAGGGCCGTACACATACAACTTTCCTGGCTTTACTTGACAATTCGAAATTTAACATCAAAGCATGAGGTGTAGAAGGTTTGCTACATAGAACGCTTTGACAGCTTCTGCGCTAGTTGTTTGTTTTGAATTGCGATTTGTGTTTATTCCGAGTATTTTATTTAATAAGAGAAGAAGGAATGAGCTTTACTGATACAATTAAGGAAGAAGTAGTTATGCTACTAATGTTTCAAATTCGCGAATGTAATAAACTTTATTAAGACCGCGATGTAAAATGTCTTCTTGCAGCATGTTTCGAAAAGATAAATAAAAAACGATCCAGTTGAGTTTAAGAAAACGGGAAGGGTAATTAACAAAGATGTGTATCATTTGCTATTTGGACTTGTTTAGGAAGGATTGACGAAAGATTCGAATGGACCACCGATAGTAGCAAAATGCTGATTGTTCATCACGATTGCATAAGGCAAAAAGTAGATATTGCAATCGTAATTTTAAACTTTTATACATATGCTTTAAACAGCAGATATAAGCGCTTGATTGTAGTCAACACATCTCCTTTCAAATATGCGTGTTTTATTAAACAGGACACTGTGACGGTTAATCGCTTCAATTAATATTTCCTCAATATTATTCTGTCTATGTAAAGTACATAACAATAGAATATGCAATATTAATAACAATCATAATTCAAATTTATCTTTTTCGGTTTTTAAAAGTAAATATATCCGCAAAAGTTATGAAATACTAGTGAATCGTATGCATATGCGCGCAGAATTAAACGGGAAATGTAAACATTTGGTTGTCGAAGTATACAAAAATTGAGAGTTCGCCATGATTTTGCTTCGTTTTGCTTTGCTTTACTTTTCTCGCCTTGTATTTAGCAGCACTCATATAACATCTGTACTTTAACTTATCTGTCAAAGCGAAACTCTGAAGCAAAGCAAGCGAAAGTCCGTACGGCCCTTAACGCAGCGCTGCGTTGCGTTACACATCACTTTTCATTTTGGACGAGCCAAACGTCCAGGGTAACGCCACATGGCGACCGTGACAGCGAAGTCGTCCCTCGGGTCAAAGGAAAAAAGGGCAGAGCTAAATTAAAAATGTTAAATAAAATACAAATTTGTTTCTAATAAAATAAAAATTTAAATCAAATTTTGAACCAAAAATTTAAATCTAAAACGTGACGAAAAAAATTTTTTTTTTTACTTCTCAACAAAATGAACTAAACTTCTAATTTAAAAATTATTATTAATGGCGACATAGAAACAAGTGCGTTTTAAAGTGGTGGTGGCAAATCAAATATTTATAAAACTTCGAAAAGGCAAAAAAAAATTAAAAATTTAAAATAAAAAAAATCCTAAATTTTAAGAAAACCAAGAAAAATACAAAGAAAAGAAATTATAAAATATAATTAAATACAAAAAAAAAATGTATACAATCCAAAAAAAATATTAAAACTCTAAAAACCAAAAACGTATAAGTATATATAAAAATTAAAAGAAAAAAATTTTAAAATCTTTCCTGTATTAAGTGATAGTAGCTGTGGTTAAGTGGTGGTGGTTCAAAAAAATACGAATAAAATGTTTTCAAAAAAATTTCAAAATAAAACCAATGAAATGAACCAAAATTTTTGATTTTTAAATGAATTATAAATCAAAAAAAAAACCAAACGAACAAAATTTATTGATTTTTAAGTGAACTCCAATTAAAAAAAAAACCACACAAACTGAAATTTTTGATTTTATATGAATAATAATTCACAGATGAATTACAAAATGCAAAAAAAAAGAATGTGAACTAAGAAATGAACTGAAAAAAACCATTTCCTTGACCAAAAATTACTAAAATATAATACGTTATAAACATTTGAACAAAAAATACGAAAAGGAAAAAAGAAAACCACATTTTTGAACATAAAATACGAAAAGGAACAAAAAAAACCACATTTTTACAAAAACAAATAAGAAAGGAAAAAAGGGAACTACATTTTTAAATAAACAAAAGCAACCTTAATTCAACTAAACTTCGTAGAGTGTGCTGTATCTACTAACGCCAACAAAACCAAAACGAAAGTGCCGCTAAGCAAAGATATTACGCCACCATAACGGCCATTTTTGCCAAGCCGTGACGCGGCACATAGCAACGGCATCGAAGCAGCGTCAACAGCAGTGTACAACAACAACAACAACAACAACAACATCAATAGCCTAGAGAGGACAACGCATCAGTAAAGAAGTAACGAGTAGCGGTTTTGCAGCATATGGTATGGCGCACAGTGTGCGAAAATTAGTAGCAGCATACATATTCTTCATTACTTTTAATACATTAAACAAATGTTATACTTTGCATAAATTACATACGTTTCTTTATATACTTAAACTTTTGCGTACAGCTGTATACTTTACATTATAAACCGTAACTTTTTACTTTTTCAACTACTGTTCTTTTGTTCATATATCTTTACATTATATACATACATATGAAGGCTAATTCATTCAAGGTTGTATATTCCACATATGTATAAGTAAAAATGTTGTTTATTTTGCGGTGAAAATGTCAGAGCAACTTAGAAAAACAAAAATAAACAAATGGTCGGAATTCCAAGTTTGGCACAAAAAGCAAATGTACTAAGGATTTATAGTAAAACTTTTCAATTGAATGCCTTTGTAATATTATGCAAACGCATGATTCAATTATGAAAGGTTCTGTACTTACTGACAGCGTAATTCTGACACTCCTTAATCTCTAGCTGTATTTCGGAAGTACGCAGAAAAGGGAGAAAATGTGATCCCTTTTTGCGAAAAGGTACTAGAAAAGTACTAAGTATAATACATGTTAAAATATGATAGTTTTTAAGTAATTATTTGATTTATGTATTAACTAGTTTGTACCCGCGGTTACCCACAGGATTTTACTCCACTATTTTATACAAATAAAACGTATAGAAGATTAATAATATTTAAACTGGCAAATAATAAAATTTTAATTTTAAAAAAATCAACCGTTGTGTGTCAAAACACCATTCCAGTACTCCATCGCACATATTTTCCGAGAAACACACATCCAAACATACAAAATTTCACAGTTTAATTATTAGAATATACATACATATATTTTTTGCATATTTAACAGGTCTGGTCTGCATTTTATTTTTGATTTTAAAGTATTGTCTCTGATTCCCCGAAAAGAAAAGAATAAACTCTGATATTCACAGATATGGAGAAACTAACAACAGATCGAGGAGAAAGGATTTATATATTCCAATTCCGACCAAATTTGTTGAATGCAGAACAGGCCTGTACATTTTTTAAGTGAAAATAAAAATAAAACAACATGGTTATAGTAAAAACAGTGAGATAAAACATTTTTTATTTGCACATAATCGACAAAAACTAGATTTTGTATCGTCTTCGGGAAGGTTTGTAAATTAGCAGGGAAACACCAAACGTTCGAGGGAACCTGTAAACAAAGAGGTTCAATTATTAGAATATCTCCTAAACGTTGCAGTTGCTATTACATTTAACTTACGTGTATGTGCGTCTGTGCGCCTGAGGCAGCAAAAAAGTTCAAAGACGGTGACTTTGCAGTTGGGCAGGAGAACACCAAACGCATGAAGGAAGCTGCAAAAAAAAATATTTAATTATTAAAATACTTATAGTAGTTTCAGTTGCTATATTACATTTACTTACATGTGTGTGTGTGCTTCTTCGTGCCGGTTATGTTTACACCCAGCAGTACTGGGGAGTACTCCCGGAGGTCTCCAGGAGACATCCCTTGCGAGGTAGCGAGATCTCCCTATTACTCCCTATACTCGTGTGTAAATACATGTAAAATTGAATACTCCCTTTTAACATTGCATGTCATTGGAAGGGAGTAATCCCTTAATACTCCCAATGGAGCAATAGGAGAGATCTCCCTTAATACTCCCAATGGAGCAATAGGAGAGATCTCCCTTAATACTCCCAATAGAGCAATAGGAGAGATCTCCCTTAATACTCCCAATAGAGATATAGGAGAGATCTCCCTTAATACTCCCAATAGAGCAATAAGAGAGATCTCCATAATAGAGTAATAGAATAACAACCCTTTTAACCACCTAAATGAAATAATTTAAAGATCATAACAATCAAAAAAAATATAAATATTTAATTTTAAGTACTATAAATGTTTATTATAAATCTTTATTTGATTCATATTGTGTTTTCATTTATTATTATTTTTTGTACATTTTTTGTTTTTAATTTTTTTTAATTGCGCCTAAAATTGGCCAAATACTTTTTGCGGAACTTTTAAAGAGAGGCAGTCCATCACAAAAAATATCTAAAAGTAAAGCATCCCCTTCTATTTCGACGTTTTACGACTCAATTTGCAATGCTTTTTCCAATCCATAGTGAAAGTATTCACCAGGGGGCATTTCAACAACAGTTATATCCATAGGCTGATATGCTGCTAGCAGGGTTTTTTTGTTTCTTGGAATATCTTTATTTTCATCACTCAAAATTCGAAGAAGATTGTCGCACGTATTTCTCGAAACACGATGTTTTATGGCCCAAACTGCCAATTTTTGTGCAAGTGTTTCTTCTACTGGCACAACACTTTTATCATTGTTAAACAAATTTATTTCTTCACAGTTACTTGTTAAATTATTTGTTTCATTTTGTTCTTGTTCACTGTTGCTTGTAAAACTATTTGTTTCATTTTGTTCTTGTTCATTTTTAGTCTGTTTAGTAATATATGAATCTAATTTTTTTTTTGCAAGGCGTTTAAAATGCCTTTTTGAATAAAATTCATCACTCATTTTAAAAAATCAACCACTCACCACACAAAAAGCACTTCAAATGATACTTCAACTGATGCTCAGCAATCAAATCTAAAAACATAACAGAATTTAACC
The DNA here is from genome assembly GCA_963971545.1 of Philophylla caesio. Lineage (NCBI taxonomy): Eukaryota > Metazoa > Arthropoda > Insecta > Diptera > Tephritidae > Philophylla > Philophylla caesio. Next base: position 63,112,510 of record OZ020608.1, on the reverse strand, counting down.
GTTTTACAAATCTCGCCTATTGCTCCAAAGTGAGCAATAAAGGAGATTTCAATCGACAATTCTCCCTTTGTACTCTCTAATCATGTCAAAGGGAGTTATGCCAAAATGCAAATCTCGCCTATTGCTCCAAAGCGAGCAATAAAGGAGATCAAGATCGTCATCTCTCCCTTTGTACTCTCAAGCGAGCAGTGAAGGAGATTAACATCGACAAATCTCCCTTATTGCTCCAAAAAAAGGCATTTAGGAGTTCTCCCTCATACCTCCCGGAGGGAGATCTCCCTGAAAAATCTGCTGGGCACTCGCAATCGAGTTACATATACATACATACATATCTGCTTCAAGTCGATCGGCGATGGAAATATATATGTATACATAATTATATATGTATATCCCGCTGCTCTGACTGGGGAAAGATATCCTGCAAATAAATGGATTTATCATTGATGCAATCAAATAAAAACCAAACTCCTATTTACTCACAAGGTCCTCGGTCAGAAAATGTTAATATCTCACAGAAGGGTTTGCTTTCTACATACATATGTATGTGTTGTGGTTAATTGCACTGGAAATAAGATGTGTTATATATTTCAAATGAAAAATTGTTATAATATTAGGAAAAAACAACGATTTTTTGCAAAACTTACCCAAATTCACGCAATTACAAAATCAAATGTCAATGAATAAAAAAAAAATATAAATTAGACAAATGAGTCAGTAATGCCACCATTTCATTTAATATGAAGAAATTTACAATATACTACTATTACAAGTGGAAACTGTAGAATATGCAACATTCTTCATGAGTTAAGGAGCCGATTTGTCATGCGGAAAAGAGTGAGCTGCTTTATTACAGAACCTTTTATTATTGAATCATGATGCAAACGCATGGAATTTCATATCACGAATGTAAGTATAAATGGAAAATGTAAACAAAATAGTAATTTTGAATATACCACCTTCTATGAATTCGCTTTGATACATACATATGTACATATGTATATTACAATACCTGCTTTCTGTACTTTGGTTACTGTGCTTTTGATCTTATAATACATTTATATCTCAGCAAGAACGGCCTAACGCATTCTCCAATACATTAACAACATTTTGAAAGAAAACTAACACTCTTGCATTTTGCTTTCCCATTGCTATTGAATGAGTAAATGAGAAAACGATGTGTGAATTAGTTGATAATTATATTTCTTATTCATCCTGTCAGTTGATATCCATTATTAGTGCTGTGAAAAAACAAACCTGGTAGTCGCTAAAATAAGCCATTAGATTAAACCATTAAGCATATGTGTATATTTTACAACACTTATTTAAAAAATGAAATTAGTAGTTCGAAAACCATTAAAATATAGTTTCGTGTAAACATTTTGTCACATATCAGAAAAGCACAATTGTTGACTTGTTAGTTTTTATTGAGTTTGAAACGAATTTTTTCTGACCTATTTCATATTATGAAGTTAAGAAATATAACCATGCTAGTTGGTGTTTTTAAGATTCTTAATGAATAAGAAAAAATATATCGACATCGGTAATTTTTGGAAAATTTGGTTGCCTAAGCTTACAGAACTTAAATTCAATTGAACAATTTTTGATTACAAATTTGAAATAAGTCGCCACGGAAATTGGATCCAAAACAAAGTTAACCAAACGAATACTTTTCCAACGCTACCGGGTTAAAATAGCAAAGTCAGCATCACTATCGTATGCTAAGAGCAGCTTTCAAAATGACAAAAGTCAAAATTGTAAAAAGCCAAAAAATTTTCTAGAAAACAGTTTATATGGGTAAGTTCATTTTATTTTGGCTTTATAAATTGTTTTTAATAATTTTTCATTGCAGAATTCATTCGCGCATATAATGAAAAAGTGCCCAAGATAGCACCCGATGTACTGCGTAGAATGGCCAAAACGTTTTCGGATGAGGTGCGTCGCGCTATGCAATTTTAGAATTTCGGTAAACTAATTACTTTCGTTTTTCAGGGGATGTTGTTAAATTGCAAATTCTCAATCTACCGTAGAGCTCTTTTTATCCAACTAATGGCAGAACAACTATACTTTCGACGCAAAAATGCGCGTTAAATCTTTCACTCCTCGAAACCCAAACGACTATCTGAATATGCCCGCTAAATGTTATATAGATTTGCCACCATTTCCAGCTAAGACACCTGAAACTACAGGCCTACTAACATCGAAGGCAGCGCGCAGAACTCAAACACTTCCACAGCAAGTGCTGGTGGTGAAGCAAAAGGTGACGTGACCGCACATACGCCACAGAAGCAAAGCCATAAAAATGAGCATTCACCCAATGATAAGAATTTCTTCTCAGAATCCGAGAAATCCTCCGCCTACTAGGAGTCTGGTAAAATCAGTAGCTCCCCGTCTTTATCATACCTAATTTTTCTGTATGTTATATAGTGTTAATCTATTAAAATAAATAACATTTTGTGAATTGATCCTGTTGCATATGTAAAAACTATTAAAAGTAGAATAATGAAATTAAATTGAAAAATAAGTTATATTTGTTTTATTATACATACATATATGGAGTAGGAATAACGGATAGAAAGATGTGTTATATAATACGTTATATTTACCATATCAATATGCGATTGTTCTACGGCATAACTTTCCATAAATATCGTTTTTTAATATCGGAGACAACTATTTAAAAAAGTAATAGTAAAGTTTCATGTGAATGAAAAAGAAAGTTGCTCACACGTACAGCAAAGTATACAGTAGGATTGTCATATGGCCCTGTATAAATTCATGGAAACTCTTTGAATTTCTCACAGAAACTTTTTGTAGGACAATGGATGGTTTAACGCATTATATATCAGAAAGCGTTTTTGCTGGGATTATATACATAGATACATATATACCAACCACCACATGCTTTGATATGTACATATCGTCACCTAAAATGCAAAAGGCCGTAACTAACAAAAAATTCAAAATTGACTTTTTGATTGATTATGAAGTACTTAACCGAAACACATGTACACAGCAAATTTTACATGCATACGTCCAAAAATAACGACTTTATAGGCGACAATCAAAAGGCCGCAACTACAACTTCAACAATTTCATAAACCAAAAAGCCGTAACTACCCTTTTTTTCATTCTCTTTGGTTCAATTTCAATGTGACACATTGTGTTATCCGTAATTACAGTTGTTTTCATTATCTTTCATTCTTTATCAAATTGTGTTATTGTGTTACTGCCTAATAAAAGATCTGGAAATATAATAAACCGATTGAAAGGAAAAAAATACATGGGACTATCGAAAGGCATTATTAGTGAAAATGCTCCAAGAGAACTTAAAGCTGGATGTACTTCAAAATTCTGTGAGAAAAGTGCTGTACGGAATTGTTCTACACTTTCCGAAGAAAATCGTAAGGAAATATTTAATGGGTTCTGGAAAATGTCATGGGATCAAAAAAAAAAATTTATGTCGTTAATCTTGTTGAACGCGCAAACATAAAGCGAATTGGTGTTGAGAACTCTAGAAGATCAATTACAAAACGTTACTATTTAAAACATCATTATAAACGTGTTCAAGTGTGCTTTCATATGTTTTTATCTACGCTTGGAATAAATGAGAAAATGGTGAGGACATACACAAATGGAGTGTGATTCGGCCCACTCCCTCATTGAAAGAAAAATCAACAAGAGACAAATAAATTTACCAACTGAGCTGTCTGGCTTGATTAGAGAGTCTCGAAAGAACCCATTTCCTCTAAAAGTGCATCATGTTGATTACAAGTATTTCCTTGACTACGAAAGTATTCCTAAGCGCTACGTGTCTATTCGACCAGGTAAAATTTAACACACATGTATAAATTATGTATAAAAAACTCAGTATCTTCATTACAGGCAAAAAATCCGGAGAGCCAACTATTAATATGATCCGTGCCTTGGCATATGATCCATCTGGAATAATTTATTATAAAACAAATATCAACGACGATTATAACGTTTTGCCACAACGTACACAACAAAAATTTAGGGACATCGAACCTTCACAGTTACATACCGAAAGAATACCAATATCCAAAAAGAAATGGGAACACCTGCAGGAACTTCAATTTTTACTTCCGGCTGACTGCCACAGCTTTTATGATAATATACCCTTTACATCTTAAACCTTTTCTAATTTGCTATTTGTAATGCAGGTTTTGTTGTTTTCAAATGAATTATTTTGTTTTTCTTAACCAGTTTAATTTAATTTTATTTTCTCAAATTAAATGTATTAATTAAATAATTTCTTTTGTGTTAAAATACTTATAATAAATAGATACAAAAAGACATAACTTGTTAAAAACTTTTTTAGTTACAGCCTAAAAGCACATTTTCTTATTTTAACCATTGGTTTTATTTTATGCACAATTTTTTTCAAGTAGTTACGGCTTTTTGGTTTCAGAAAAATAGAGTGCAAAAGGCCGTAACTAACATTTCTTAAAAACTGCTTTTTCCCCATTAATTTGGTTTTCAGAAACAAATCCGTCTTTGTTTTCTAAGCTAAAATCTACAATTTGGATATTTAGCTTTAAGTAGTCTTTAATTTATAACGTTTTTTGCTTCTCCTGTAAAATACTAAAAATGTTAGTTACGGCCTTTTGCATTTTAGGTGACGATATGTATGTGTTACTGTTTTCTCAACGGAATTTCAGCTTTGCATACAGAAGTGTGCAAACACTTACTACTATTTTTTCAAATAATCTTTTTTTTTGCAACATTTTATAAATATTTGGACTTTGGAATTTTTCATATTCAATATTAACTTTTTTCGAAAATGAGAAACAATTTGAAATATCAATACGATTTTGGGTCTTTGCCTTGTAGACATAGCACACGTCCAACTCTACAACATTTTTCAAAATAAACATTTTACATCAACTTTAACGCAGCAGTCTACTCGGCTAGCGTAGCACAGCATTAAGCGTGATGGCAACTCCGAGCTGCTTGGTTCATAGCCTTGGAGAAGTGGTTAAGAAGAATTAAAATATAACTAGTTAAATAAAGAAGTCTGATGAGGAAATGTGGTGATTTCCGAAATAGTACTATAACATCTACCATTTAAAAACTGTTGTTGTTTTTCCAAAGAAAAAAAAATCTTCTATTAACTGGCCTCGAGCTTAATAAAATTGTCAATTATTAAAATTTATAAGGTCGAAAACAACAAAAATTCATATATCAAGTTGAAATTACAAAAAAAATTTCATAAATTTTGCCATGCCGTGTTAGTTAAACTCAAAATTTGCAGAAAATACAATAGAACTTAGCAACAATCTCACGTCTCGATAATTAATTTGACTTTTAGTAGATTTTTAAAGATTCGTCAAATGTCAGATATTGACACAGTGCCTTAAAATTTTTCAATCAGCGAAGACCTCTTAGGACTAGAAACGTTACCAAATATCAATTTAACTTTGAGTACTGGCGATACAAAACTGGCAACACCTGAGCAAAAGAAATCGTTTATTAGCCCGTGTGCTTCTATTATCAGAGAAAACTATAGTGGTGATCCACTATCGCTCGACTTATTTATTGACAAAATCAATTTAACAGAATTATCCGATGAGTTTAGCCACAACATTTATAGCATTTTTAAAGTCAAAACTAGAAGGAAAAGGTCGTGAAGTTCTACCAGCACAAATAGTTTCAGTTGCTCAAATTAAAGATACACTGCGCAGTATTCGCGAGTAAAATTTCTTCGCTACGTGTTATTAACAATAATTACGCAGATCTTGCGAAACGTGTAGAAGATTCATCCGACGCCTTAGAACGGTCATTAATTATTGAGGGTATGACACAATCGAAAGCCCATTAATTGGCAGTAAAACAGACGGTAAATGTTTGTAGGCTAAACAGTCGGTCGGATGTAGTAAAATCTATCTTCGCATCAACAAATTTCAGCGACTCAAATGACGTAGTGGCAAAGATGATCGTAGAGCATAGTAATGAGGTCAAAGAGCGACAAGTATTAGCGTTAAGGTCACCAGCGAGTAGACCATATAGTTTTCGAGGAGGTTACAGAGGCCATAACGATTATAACTATCACAACGGCAATAGTTTCAGATTTAACAGCGGAAACAATAGCTTTAATAACGGCAATAATAACAGGCAAAATAACGGCAGGTACAATAATTACAATAATAGCAGAAACAATAGTTTTGGCAATAGACAAAATAACTACAGAGGCGGTACTAGCAATCGTGTTACAAGCAACAGAAATAACTTTGCAGGTTCAACTTCTAGAAATACATCTAATGTTCGATTTTTAAACGCCGAAGCCCCTCAGGAGCGAACACTGAGGGAGCAGGAGCAAAACAACTAAACGCAATTAATCCAGAAAAATCAATTTATTGCTTGAAATTCAAATATTCAGACTTTATCGAATTAAATTGTACAAATTCTTATAAATCATGCACATTTCTTGTAGATTCACAAGCATATATTTAATTAATGAAAATTTCATGTTTATCTAAAAATGCTTTACTAAACAACAATAATACAATCAATATCGTTGGCGTAACGACAGACAAGGTTACAACTTTGGGAACCGTAAATACCAAACTTGGCCATATCAAACTTTTTTATTCCACATACTCTTAATGACAATTTTAATATACCTATATGTATAATTAATTACGCAAATGACAGCATAACTATTGGCACAGGGACAAAAATATCCAAAATAGCAATTTTTGCTGATTCCAAAAACCCTGTTTTCATAGACTCCCACGAACTTTGTACTGGTGTTTTTACGGCAAAGTGTGTCGTTGACACGAAAAATCAACCTTTAAAGGTAATAAACACCACCGACGAGGTAAAATATGTTCAAAACTGGGGATATCGCTACAAAATTAACGAAACTTCAAACGACAACCAACGTTTAGAGGAAATAAAGACCATTCTAAAGAAACAAATGCCAAATTATGCTAAAAACAATTTGCTAGAGTTATCCTTAGAATATGCCGATGTATTTGCATTGCAAACAGACCTTATGACACTTAACAACTTTTACGAACAGAAGCTCCGACTAAATGATAAGACTCCAGTCTATATCAAAAATTATCGTTTGCCGTACTCACAAAGCGAAGAAATAAATAAACAAGTTGACAATATATTGCGGAACAATTTAATTGAAAACAGTTGCTCTGCAAAGGGACTGTTGCCAGACGACACAAAATTAAACTCAATAAAAAAGTATACAAAACGGTCTGATAGAGTCGCGGTGCGACGTTTCGTTGCATTTGCGAATTATTACAGGCGATTTATACCCAATTTTGCGTCGCTGGCCGCACCCTTAAACAAACTGATTCGAAAACAAATGTCGAGTCCTATTGGGACAGAATGACTTCCAGCGCAGCTGTTCGGCACGTGCACATCGCTCCGGCAATGCACACGCCCGACAAGCGCTGTAGACTGGTAAGAGACTGTCAAACCGAAGTCAGGCAATCCTGATTTTCCAAGCCTCCGCACCGTAGGTGACCATGGGTCTCACTATCATGGTGTATATCCACCGCAGTATTCAAGGGCTGCAGCCCCAGGACCTTCCTGCGAGTCGTTAGCACACCATTAGTGCTCTCCTAGCCCTGGAGACGGCAGCATCGACATGAGCTTTCCGCAGAAGCTTAGAATCTAGAACGAGACCCAGGTAATTCCCTTCCGTAGTAATCCCGACCGCGACCCCCCAGTGCTATAACTCTACTTCCCAGTAATTTTCTCCTCCTGGTGAAGCGAACGATAGCCGTTTTGGCAGTACTGATATTGAGTCCTACCTCCAAGCACCATTTCCTTGCCAGATGATGCCTACCTTCGGGATGAAAACAACCCAAGCTCTTTGCCATACCGCTGGAATGTGTGCTAGCACCAGGCTGTCGATCATTATGCTTACGACTGATGCCGTCCACCCCGGGACCTTAAACTGTTCAAACGAGTACAGAGCCCAGCCGACCGACCTGTTCAATCAGACACGACTCCCAGTGTCCATTCATTTGTAGGATCCCGACAGCACCTGTGAAGTGAGCCGAAAGTAGGGCGAGAGCCCTCTCACTCTCGGTACCTGTGTAGGACCCGTCGAACCTTTTAATAGCCATTGTGGTCCCCGGGTTGTCCTTTGCTAAGGCTCTATGCAGTCTGGCAGCCACAGGAGTCGAACTAATGCTCTCGCTGAATCTCCTAAAGCTGCTACGCTTTGCTTTTCTGATTTTCTTGCTGTTCTTCGTTAAGCATGTCGTTTACTCTTCCCAGCGCCCCGTGCGCCTTACCTTATTACTTCTGTTGTTCAGGCCTCTTACCTGCCCCTGAAGACCCACGGCTCTTGGATCAGTATGAAGCCCAGGTCGTCCGTGGTAAACTTCCTTGCGATGACCACTGAAGCGGCCACTGCGTGGTGGAGGTTGACCTGGGCTACTGACAATGCTGACTGACTCATAGCACTGGCTCCTCAAGGTCCGAGAGCAGTATGTCCAGCTCAAGTCGCCTCAGATCAAGCCCCTCTATGAGCTCCTTGGAATTGGGAATGTTAATTTCATGGCTGCTTTCTTCGGCTGCATAGTTTGGGCTCGGCTGGGCAGACTAATGGGTGCGTAGGCTCGGACACGCCGGCGCCTTTGCAGGGGGCACAGTCGCAGGAGGAACGACAACGCCAGCGACACCAGAGTTCGATGAACCCTGGGCTTTAGGCTCTTTGTTGCCGGAAGGCTCTCTCCTCCACGGCCTCACCACAACCATGCCGAACTTGTAGTGCAGGATAAAGCCTGCCCTCTTGATGGCGAGGTAGGACCCATCGTCGATGCCTCAGTCCCCCATCTCCAGTACTGCTGGAAATGACCCTACATACTGACGAGTGTCCCCGTTTTTGGTCTTCAGCAGCCAAAGCGCGTACCCTGCTGTTTCGTCGGCACTTCTCGGCAGGAAGTCCGATACATTATGCAGTGGGGGAATCGGAACCCCCTCTTCACACACATCACCGCTTCCACCTTTCCAGATTGCCCGCTTTCTCGGCTAGCCAACCTACCGTCCTGTCATTCTTACAGTCCACGAGGAGCATTCCCGAGCGGAAATACACCCCGTAGAATGACAGGGGAAAAGACGCTCCCTTGAAGACCTCTTGAACAATCACGTCCTGCAGCTTCGTGAGGTCCTCCGAGTTGAGGGCCGCCGCTGGGTAATATCTCGGTAGCACAGCCACCCGGAAGCCCCTCAGGACCACCGAGTAGCTAGACTGCTGAGTGGCCTGCAGCTGCAACTCGGTACGCCGGCTTTTTGACCGGTTACGGTCCAAGCGATGCCTGCTAGGGGTACGGCGTATGCTGGGGCTTTCTCTCGATTCGCTCTCCCTGAAATGAGAAGAGCAGAAAGTGCAGGGTCGGCTTTGCGACCGATCTGACCGTTAGACTTGCTTCGGTTAACTCACCTACACACCCTGCCTTACCTCTGCTCAGGGTAGATTCCCAACGCCCGCATGCACTGGTACTACGCGCTTCATCTTCGTCCCTGGCATGTTCGATGAAAAGGCAACCTCCTGAGCAGTCAGGCGCTCCAAGAAGCTGCCTTTCCTCGCCAAAGCCGGAGGCACGTTCGCTCCGCTGCCCGCTGCTGCCACACATGCAGCCGTAGGACCGCTGTTGCTGCCACTACTCGCTTGCTGTTAAGCTGTTTTTGCTGTTGTTTTTTGATGCGTTGTTACCCTCCTGGCTGCAAACCTTCAAATGGGCACGGTGTCGCTTTACACCCTGGATTAGGAGGTGGTGGTTCTTGGTCAGCGCCCCCACTTGGAACCGGTATGGAGATAGATAAACAACTATACATCGTCACTCCGCTCCATGCACGGCTCCTGGTGGGGAACGCCTAAGCCCTGCTCCTGCGAAGGCCGGCAATCGCTATTTTAAGCGAATAGAATGGCCAAAGAATGACATACATACATATTTTTCAAAAATTTTTCTATTTAAAATTTAAAAATCAGCGGAAAGAAAATTTTCAAATTTCTACAAATAATATTGACAGAACCCGTGCCGTAACTGACGAAGATAAAAAATTAAAACTTATGGCAGTTTATCACAATGATCCGATATCAGGATGACACCGTGGAACCAAGAAAATTTACGCGAAACTACGTACAAAATACTTTTGGAAGAATATGACTCGTGATGTATCCAAATTTGTTAAAAATTGCACCAAATGTCTGTTAAATAAAGTAAAGACTAAAAACAAAGAAAATCTATGTTCGCAGTTACCATTATATGCGATTTAACAAAGTACTTGGTAACAGTAGCCGTGCCAGACAAAAGCGCAAAAACAATTTGTTCTGCTATTTTTGAGTTTTATCTTGACTTACGTGTAATGCAGTCAATTAAATCTGACTTAAATACTTTAAATGTTTACACAATACAACAACCAATACGGTTTTTGATAACAAATTTTCACCATTTGAATTAATATTTGGGAAAAAAAGCTATTGTGCCTCATGAATTACAAAAAGAAAAAGTTGATCCGATTTATAGTATATAAAATTACGCTAGGGAAGTTAAATATAGAATGCAAAAATCGCATGAAATCGCAAAAGATTTAATTAATAAACACAAAATTCGAAATAAGCAGTTATATGATAAAATGGCTCCTCCATTATCAATAAGCGTTAATGATATGGTTCTCATTTAAAAGGAACCACACAGCAAACCCGAAAACATATACCAAGGCCCGTACGTTATAACAAAAATTGACGGTGTAAACGTAAAAATTTTTGATAAAGAGAAAAACAAAGAAAAAACAGTTCACAAAAACCGTATACACACAAAATGAATTGAATAAAATTTTATAGATATAATGTTTAATACTTTACTTTATTATTGATATATGTAAAAACAAAAAAAAAAAACGATACCTATACAAAACAAAAACAAAAATCTATATTTTTATAAGTCTAATAAATACGAGTATAACTTTTCTACAAAAATTTGAATTATATCTCATTGAGTGCCATGGCTACACGTTTTCGTGCGACACCAAAAACTTCCTGGGGTGCCATGGCTACACGTTTTCGTGCGACAGGCATTGTCTGGCCTTAGGTATTGTCATGTGTTTTTGGTTGACGCTACAGGGTTTTTAAATGTTTTTCTAGTAGCCTAATGTTTGCCCTAAATTTTGGTCCAAGTTTCATAGAGATATCTTCATTTTTGCGGTTTTTATGATAAAAACTCGGAGGTTCTCTTTAATTTTGAAAATTTATTGGAATTCATTCGATATTTCGGAAAAAAAGTATAAAAAAGATATTGAAAAATTAAAATTAGGATATGATAACTTCAATTACATTGATTTTTTACATTAATTTTTTAGATGTGTATATTTTGGAAAGCAATCAATGCACAATTGGGGAGTGTTGGGGCATTGCGGACAGTACGTAGTTGTCCTTTTGATATTCTTTCTTGCTTCCTTTCGACTAAATTTTCTTTTTGCTTCAGCGTAGCATAAAACACAAGCACGTCGGATGGTTTTATTATTCTCATCTACTCTTTCTGTGATAATATGTTTTGATTGCGATACAGGCTGTTGGGATGTGAGATCTAGTAGGCCCTTAGCAACGCGTTCACGGAATGTTCGTATATTAATGTTTCTATTCGTAGCTGCTTTATACACAGTATAGGCATTTACCACGGAAAGTCCAAGTAAAAGTTCAATTCCCAGCTTTCGGTACCATTTTAACCCTTTGCGAAGGGTTTTTGCGTATGAAGCCATTTGGTCGGAAAGATCAATGCCTGATTTCCCCTTGTTATATTCTACCACAGCCAGTGGCTTTTCTGTTGTTCGTCTTTTACGTCTCGCTCCTTGACTAGTTGAAGGCTCTGCAGGATTACGTGCTCCATCTGTTATGGATACCATTATCGGGGCATGTTTCGTGGATAGCATTCTGACGTCGCGTTTATATTTCCACTTTAGAACAACTATACCATAGGGATCTTCTCTAGCCACTACTTCGCCTTTCTTTATAGGAGCAACCATAACTTCTTTTGGGAAATGTTTCTTGTTGGCACGGAGTGTACCGACCCCATGTGTTTTTTGATCTAGCATTGAACGAGCCAATTCATAGCTTGTGTAAAAGTTGTCTACATATAAAGTTCGACCCTGACCTTTCAAATCAATGATCAGATCCTCGCAAACAGTTTTAGCCAAACCGACTTCTCTCAATCCACTTGATGACTTTCCGGAGTATATTTTCACTGACCAGGTGAATCCTTCGGTAGAGCAGAGCTTAAAAAGCTTTATACCATAAGGATGAGCTTTATTTGGTACATATTGTCGGAATAATAGTCTGCCTCGCCATGGAATAAGGGTAAATTCTTTGGTATCTCATTTGTAGCATGTCCAATAGTGGTTTTATTTTACCAACAGATATAATAAAAAATTTAAATAAATGTAAAGGAAAATGCGTAAAAAGAAAAAAAAATAAGAAATAGCAAAAAAAATCGCGTCGCACATATTCGTACGACATCGATTTTTACGATTGCAATTCCGTCGTGCAGTGCCATGTCGTAAGAAAACGTGCGACAAAAAAAAACCGTTATAAAATCCAAAATAAACCACAAAATCATCCGGGATTGGCGCAGAACTGAATATTTTCTACTTTTACACCAGTTTATAGCAAAAAATGTGCTTGGCACCCGGGGAAGGTTTTCGTCAAAACCCCTTGGCACTCAATGTGATATTAATAATATAACACAATGAAATTAAACATACTAAGTAAACTTGTACATCAAAAATATTCAAAATATAAATTTAAATTTATTATACACTTACCCTAAGATTGGAAAAAAAACTGCGACATCTAATGTAAAACTCCAAACTATAAAAAGAAAACTCTAAACTTGTTTTTAAATTTCAGCGTATATAATGCTAAAATATACTTAATCATAAAAAATAGAAATACATATCGATCTATAAATATTATTATGGTTATAAAACCAATTACAATACTTAACTAATTTAAAAATAAATTTTTACACTTAGTAAATAAAACGAAAATATTGTTAATTTTAATTTTCATTTAGCATGCTATTTAAATTTATGTATATTTTAATTCCTAAAAAAAACAATCTAATTTTTTCTTTAACTATGTACAAGAAGGTTATATCAAGATTGATCACCTTGCTACATCTTTCTTTTTCTAAAGAGGGATGGTGTAATGACACTACTAACAGTACGGAAGCAACATATAAATATTTAGCTCTTTCTTACTGTTAACAGGTTGGCAATGGTGATTAGCGGCCATCGCGCCATAAAACCACAGTATAACCAGTAAGACCGCGTTCAGACAGGGAAACTTTTGTTGCTTATTATCGGCGATTTCCATTTTGGTGTTGCTCGTCGTGTTCACACAGAGCAACTCTGTTCAGGCAATTTTCTGACATTTTATTTTATATTATTTTCGCGAATTTCTGAGTGAAAAAATTAAATTTTAACATTAATTTTCGTATTTATGTTAATTTGCGTATTGTGCTTGCTTCTTTGCTTTTTAGCCATGGCAGAAAAAATTAAATGGTCTCAAGCGGATATAGAAAAGCTGATATATTTGGTGCAACAATATGAATGCATTTATAATGTAAAGTCTGCAGGTTATTTAGACCGCAACGCCAAGGCTCAAGCCTTTAATAAAATCTGTGAAGATTTAGAAATTCCTGCATTAGATGTAATGGAAGTCAAGAAAAAGTGGAAAAATTTGAGGACGCAGTTTCTGAGAGAGATGCGAGAATTGCGAGCTTCTAAAAAAAGTGGAAAAAATAAAACTTGGCTAACAACTTCAAAGAATTTCGTACACGTACCGTGCGCACGCATATACATATGTACATATGTAGTACATACATACACATGTAGTTTTCACATAATCTCTAAATTTTTGCACATAATTATTATAAATTAAAATAACAATCCAACGGATAGAACATTAGTATATTAATATACTCTATAATCAATATTTGCAACTACAATTTTATATTTGAAAAAACAAGACTAAGCTACCGATTTTTTTACAAAACATTTGAATTAATTAACCTAATAAAAATTTGTGGTTATTACCTCTAACATGAAGCTGGAACTACATTTCATTCTAAATCGAAAGAAAAGCCAATTAGTGCATTTATCTTAATTGAACCACGTGCTACTTTTTTTTACAAAGATAAAACCGCTCGCATGTGGAAAAAAGATTGTTTTTTTATGAGTCGGCTGTTGCTTGACCACAATTCTCGACTTTAAGTTTATTTATGCATATCTACATACTTCCAAACAATTTACCAGCAACAATAAACTACAAAACTAAGTGTATGCATTTGCAAACGCATGTTAAAACCGCTGTTAATACTGTGTAAGTAAACAGAGTCCAGCGCTTATTTTCAATTCTATCTACATACAGTTAGCTAACCGTTACCCATGGACTAAATAAATTTTTTTAAATCAAACATTTTTTTTTAATTTAAGTATTTTATTTTACAATTTTAATCAAATTACAATGTTTGAGCTTATATTAATTATTAATAATTTCTAAACTAGATAACATTTTTGTTTTAAAGAATTTATTTCTATATCTACTTATATACATACATAACTTATATCTATTCTGCCCCGACGAACGTCATCCTTTAACCTGCAATGGCCATATGATCCAGTAAATATTTCTAAAAATATAAGAAAAATGAAAATAAAGTTATAAATTAAAAGTAGAAAATTTGCATACAAAATATTTATATTTTTAAAAGAAAATAACTTGAACAGAAAGTCAGTTGACTGTTATGTATTTCTAATAATATTGCTTTAAATTTGTATTTATTTAGCATATTTGTAAAATGTATACCTTTCTTACAACTATGTATGTGAAATGCCGTATATGTACTCTGCACATGCATTAAAGCAATTTGCAAAAGTTCGAAAATTTCATAAAAATTATTTATTAAATTTTAAAAAACTATAATGGACTGAAAGATAATTGATTATTCTTTCTAATAATATTCATTAAAATTTGTAATAATCGTACATTTTCAAAAAATGTATACTTGACTTACAAGTATGTGAAATGCCGTACCTGTACTCTGCACATGCAATAAAGCAATTTTCACAAGTTGAAAATTTTCATACAAAATATTTATATTTCTAATTAAAATTAATACACATTTTAGAAAAATCAGTACATCACTTAGAACTATGTGATATGCCGTATACATATGTATGTATGTTATACCATATCGGAACGTACTGTGCGCATGCATTAGTATATTAACATACTCTCTAATTAATATTTACAACTACAATTTTCTATTTGAAAAACAAGAAAGATTGAGCTACCGAATTTTTTACAAAACATTTGAATTAACCCTTTATAACTCAACTTCATCATTTAATACAATGACTGGCTTTTTGCATAGCTTTCAGCAAATAAACAAACACGTATATTTTGGTTTTTCAATATTTTATTCTTAAAAGGATATTATCATATTTTAAGGGTTTGTAACATATATGTCACATTGTGTTAATATGTCTGAAATTTATGTTTAAGTAGTATGAAATAGTTTGAAGCAATTATTATTTTTATTGTAGCATAAAGCTACACCACATTTACTACACACAGTTTGTGATACCCCATTGCATCCTGGTAGCTTACATAGTATCCGTTTTTCTGCCCATTCTGGCCAATGACCAATTTGATCCTGTCTTATCGGCATCGGTGGAACATATTGTGTTGGTCCCTTATGTTTTTTTGCTTGAATTTCTTCCTCAATTCCTCGTCTTTTTATAACGGACTTTGTTCCTATTTTACATAACACTGTAGCAACCTCTTGACGAAAATCGGCTGAGGACAAATGTTGTCCTTCAATGTTATTTACCTTGCGCACTCTCCTATATAGCAGCCATGCATTAGACATGGCTAGGTCTAAAAAGTGGTAAAACAGTCGAATTTGCCAACGCTTACTTCGCAATAATATTTTATATCTGCCCATTATGCTGTCGATCAAATCAACTCCACCCATGTGGCGATTGTACTCACAAACTATTTGCGGTCGTTCTATCTGTATATACTTTTTATTTTTTTTATCATAGCGTTTTACATTGCATTTGGGTTGCTCCCCAACAAAATTAGAAGCCAGAGTGACAATCTTATTATCCTTCCAAGCCACAGTGGATATATCTACTCCTTCAATGTTACCGACGAACTCTTCTGAGTATCCTCTTTCCTTCTTCAATAACGCTTTCTCTCCTTGTTGTTTACAATCAGGTATTCTGTTTCGTCGAATTGTTCCGAGACTATGTATTCCCCTTTTGGAAAAAAATTCTATAAGGCGTAATGAAGTGAAATAATTGTTATTTGGTTTTTTGGGATTATACCTCTTGGTTTTTTGGGATTATACCTCTTCAAGTTATGTCTAGCTTTAGTAGAACATATTTGCTCATCCACACAAAGGTATTTTTCCAATGCGATTTTCTGACAACTTTCATTCAATTTTAGAATCACTGGCCGTATTTTGTACAAACGATCATGGTCAGGATGTGAGCGCGGTAGCATTTGGGAATTGTCGTTGAAATGAAGAAACTGTCTAATTTTTTCGAAAGTATTCACTGGCATCGTTTCCTTGATCAAAGTAGTGCCTATGCAATTATTCCAATGCTTTGTTACTCTTGGCAAATGTACTAACGACATTATATACACTATTCCAATGAATTGCTGTATGTCAATTTCCGAGACACGAAATGCATTGCTAGGATCTTTAACAACTATATATAAATTTGTTTGTTCCGATATATATTTAATGAGCTCCTTCGGAAATATTTGGAAAAAAAATTGAGCAGGAGAATCTAGGTCTAAAATATTGCTATCTAGAGTCTCGTCTCCTGTAAAACGAAGTTGATGTTCGTTCGAAGATAGGTTTTTTTCTTCCATAGCACACTAATTTTAGATTTTTTTCTATTTCCTGATGATCCTGGTGCACTCTGCACATTACTTTCACTGACGGCCATGGTCAAAATCGGCAAACTATCTTCACATTCGTCATCTTCTATTATGTTTTCAAAACACAAATCATCCAAATCAGTGGGGTCAAAGTCTGGATCTGCAATGCTATCGTCATCCAAATCAAGTCCATCAACGCTTTCTTCGTAATCCATAAGAATATTTTCGATTTCATCCTCTGTCAGTTTTATATTAGTCATACTAAAAAAATACACGTTATAACACAATGTTGCAGATATGTCACAAAGCATTATTACCTGCACATAGCAACAATATAAATATTGTAGCTGTTTAATAATTATAGTTCAAAACAATGAACTCGCCTTTCGAACTCCACAAAATAACAAACGTTAAATTACACTTTTTATATTTTTTTTGAATTATTGAAAAATTACACAATAGAGGCTTGACACGATCAGCACAACTTTGAAATCAAACATTTTAAACAGCTGATCAAAACACGTGGGACAGCAAGTGGTACAATAAGTGTTCAAATCGGTTTGTACCAGTGTTGTAACATTAATATAAATATGGTTTCTATGTTCATACGAACAATTGTGAGCATAAAACCGGTTTGTTACAGATATGTTACAAGATGCTATAAAGGGTTAATAAAACTAATTAAATATTTGTGTTCTTCTTACCTTCCACATGCACGAACAGCTGGTGAAGATGTTGTCAGAATGGTGAAGGCAGAACTTAATTGTAGTATATATCGGAAGAAATGACAATTAGTTTTGAGTAAACATTTGAAATTTATCTTAAATGAACCTACCTTTATTTTAGAAAGAAGAAACCGCTTTTACATGTCGATATATTATGTGATCTGGAATAAAAGATTGGTATTTTTAATTATGACTAACTTTCAATATTTTTTTAAGATATGCACATATGGATGGTTAAATAAAAGAAGTCCTAATATGTTATCTTTTCCAACGTGCAAACCCAAACAAATTGTTACATTTCAGTTAGATTGAGCATTTTGAACAGTTGCATCTATGATTTGGAACTTGAATGGTTTTGGGCATTAATGCATTCCTTGTTTCCATTCAACAAATTGTATATATTTTCAATATTTTCACTGCACTTCACTAGGTCTTTAAAGTAATTCACTCTACTTACTTTTTCCAATGGTGCCTCTGCAGCCATTTTCTCCGGAGAATTTTATGCCGGCTTGAGTGCGCAATATCCTCAAGTTTGAATAAAATAAGTTAATATATATGTAAGTGTATAAATTTCTATACATACCTTTAAAATATCCAACGCGTCTGCTGAAATAAAAACCAAAATATTAATATTTTAATTATTAATACTAAAAATAAAGGCAACTTACCGCAAATCCACCGAAGTTTCCCAACAAAGTGATCGTATTTTGCGATTCGTAAACATGGCAGTGTGCTTAGTCTATTGCTTGGCCTCTCTAGCACACGTGATTTCTGGCCTATAAAATTCGGAATATTGCCGTTTCTTCTAACATTAGGAAACTAGCGAAATATCAAAATGCGAGTGTGTTGGTAAGAGCTGGAAAAGTTGAGTTGGTATTAGTGAATTGAATTCGCTTTGGTTACCTCCGTCTTGTAGGAATGTTATTTTATACTGACTTTTTGTCGCGATTTTTTATTAAACATTTTCGACTGCGGCGCTTGTTTATGGTTTTCAATTAAATTATACCTTTAAAAAAATATAGAGTATAAATTTGTATTCGTTTATTTATTAAACTAACTTTCAAATAAAATATAGTTACAATTAATATAAAAAAGAGCGGTTTTTCTAAGAATTCGCTTCGAATATAATCAAAGGCGACTATGACTATTTTTCGTATTCTTTTATGCACATCACAGATCAAGGCGAATTCATGTCATACTAGACACTGCACTGACGCTGTTGCACGAAATGCATCCACAATTCGATTTTCTAGGAAGAAAAATGTTACAAATGAAAATTTTCCAATTCAGTTTTGTCTTATATTGACATGGAAATTTAAGGCTAGTTCAGAATTTTGACATTTTGCTCGCAAAATTACACAAACAATTTACATGAACAATGTTAGGCGAATTCAGATATTGACATTTTGCTCGCAAAATTACACAAACAACATACACTACGGATTCGCTTTTTATATGAATTCGCCCTCTCTACCACCTTATAGATACACCTTGATCACAGATATGGCAACACACTCATTTAATGTTTGTGCTGACCATTTTGCGTGAATGCCATTAGGTTATTTTTATTTATTTAATATTTATTAATAAAACGATTAAATATTAATTTTCTTAATTGTACGGGCTCGGAAATGTTAATTATTTTCATTTTACAAACGATAGTTAAGTGTATATAGTGTAATATTCAGTGGAATAACCGATATAAAAGTGTGCATTTTTTCAACTTTAAGTATTAATATCTCGAAAACTATGTCAGTGGCAGCTAAAAACTATATATTTGTGATCAGGAGGTTTTTCAGAACACATGGAAACACTACCAAGGAGCAGAGCACTGAGAATATATAGACATTTTTGCGGTTTTTTCATCGTAAAATAAAGGTAGGTACGTGGATCAATGTTTGACTTAAAACTAATTGCCCTTTCTTTCCATTCAGACTTAAATGAAGTTCCTGGGTTTACTAACCTGACAATATCTTCTCCAGCTATCCATGCTTGTTAATGGTAGTAACAACACAAATATTTATTCAGCTTAATTATTTTTCTGCACGTAACTTTTTCTTTTGAAATAATTCACACGATTTGTTAAAAAATCGTTAGCTTAGCCTGGTTTTTTCAAATATGTAGAAAATTGAAGTTGTAATTAGAGATATTATTAATTTACTAATGTTATATTCGTTGTATTATTATTTAATAGTTAAGAACCGTTCTGTGTAAAAACTTTGAAATTCTGTGAAAACTACTTGTATGCATGCGCACGATACGTGTACCTTTTTGCATGTACAGTGCTTCATAAAGCTGTTAACAAAGTAATATTTTTTCAATAATTGCAAATTTAAATGACTATTATAAGAATGAACAGTCAATTATCTTGCGAAAATTGTAAGTCAAGTAAAAATGTTTGGAAAATTTACGTAATTACAAATTTTAATGTATATTATTAAAAAGAATAATAAATTATCTTTCCGTCCATTATATATTTTTAATTTAATAAATACTTTTTATGAAATTTTCGAACTTTTGAAAACTGCCTTATTGTACATGCAGAGTACATTTACGGCATTTTACATAGTTGTCAAGTATAAATATTTTGAAAATTTTCGAAAGTTTCAAATAAAAATGGATGCTATTAGAAAGAATAATCAATTACCTTTCAGTCGATTTTATTTTGTTTAAATTTAATAAATATTTTTTATGAAATTTTCGAAATTTTGAAAATTGCCTTATTGCACATGCAGAGTACTTGTACGGCATTTCACATACATATGTAGTTGTAAGTAATATCTTTTAATATAGAAAGACTGAACGCTTTCCAATAAAGTTTTTATAAATTTATTTTACGAACATTTCAAATACAAACTTTTTTTAAGAGTAAAGAAATTCTTACAATTTAGTTTTGAATTTCAATTTTTCTATTTTCCAAAGTTGCTTTATATTACTTATACAAAATACAGTAACAAATTGAAACAAGTGTGTAACTATAATATAACTGTAGGATTTATTAATGATTCTACTACCCTAAGTGCTTTACCTTGCAATCTATTACCTAAAACTGTTTGCAAAGTACCTTGATGTTCCGCTGGTGTCAACTGAAGTATAGTTGTTACATCCCTTAAATAATTGCTCAATAAATAGTCATTTTCTCCCGTGAATGAAGGTAAACTTCTTGCTTCCCGTAAACTTTCTGCTAGTGTTAAGGCCATTGTAATATATATTTTGTATCTTCTTTCTTCTGCTTCGAATGATGAAAAAAGTCCTTCTGATACTTTTATATCTTAATTAGGGCATTAGTAACGGCAACTCATGTATATTTTTATTGATTAAAATCTTTGATGGCAAATCCTCTAAACATTTTGCGTAACTGCGTCATGTATTGACATCTCAAATTTTAATAATTGAAATAAATTCAATGCTAATTTTTTTTTATTTGTAATCTTTTCGTATTTTTATAATTTCTTTTAAATCTTTTTTAATTTTAATTTTTAAATCTTTTTAATTTCTTTTTTTTTTTTTAATCTTTTAATTTCTTTTTTATTTTGTCTTCAAATATTTTTCATTTGTATCTCTTTTTGATTTTTAAATTAACTGAATCCTTCTGAATTTCTTCAAACCATTTTTCGTTTCAATCCTTTAGATTTTCTTCTCACGAAATGTTCAATCACTGGATCACAAAATTAGTATTTCAAGCCTGTGGTTTTCTTCACACGAAATGTTCAATCGCTGGATATGAATCCTTTTTCACAATTCATATCCCATCCTCGTCGCCAGTAATATCTTTTAATATAGAAAGACTGAACGCTTTCCAATAAAGTTTTTATAAATTTATTGTACGAACATTTCAAATACAAACTTTTTGTAAGAGTAAAGAAATTCTTACAATTTAGTTTTGAATTTAAATTTTTCTATTTTCCAAAGTTGCTTTATATTATTTATACAAAATAAAGTAACAAATTGAAACAAGTGTGTAACTATAATATAACTTGTAAGTCAAGTATAAATATTTTGAAAATTTTCGAAAATTTCAAATAAAAACGGATTTTATTAGAAAGAAGAATCAATGATCTTTCAGTCGATTTTATTTAGTTTAGATTTAATAAATATTTTTTATGAAATTTATTGTACATGCAGAGTACATGTACGGTATTTCACATGCATACTTAATTGTAAGTGAAGTATAAATATTTTGAAAATGTTCGAAAGTTACAAATAAAAATGGATGCTATTAGAAAGAAGTATCAATAATCTTTCAGTCCAATATATTTTTTTTTAATTTAAGAAATATGTTTTATGAAATTTTCGAACTTTTGGAAATTTCCTTATTGTACATGCAGAGTACATGTACGGCATTTCACATAGTTGTAAGTCAAGTATAAATATTTAAAAAAAATTTCGAAAATTGTAAATAAAAATGGATGGTATTAGAAAGAAGAATCAATTATCTTTCAGTCCATTATATATTTTTTTAATTTAATATATATTTTTTATGAAATTTTCGAACTTTTGAATATTGCCTTAATGCATGTGTAATTAGATATGTTAATAAGTTCGAACGTCAACGTGTGCGGACGTGCTTGTGTTTTGCTCTCTGATTTAATATCTGTTTGATCATAATGGACAGTTTTTGCGGTAAATGTAATAAATCTTTTTCGCGAACTGATTCGAGTTTGTTGCCATGCAATGGATTTTGTAAAAAAAATTTTCATCGCGCCTGCTGTGTTAAAATTTCTGAATTTGAATTAAATTGCATTAAAACTAATCGTCACTTAGTGTATCTATGTGAAGAGTGTGTTTTTATGCCGGAGAAACTGTGCAAGGCTCTCGATGCGGTCGCTGTAACTCAAAAGCTTAGCCTTGATTTAATTACAAATGCCTTTGATGCTAAATTGAAAGACTTGTCAAAGGAATTCGATGCTCTAAAAAATCTAATAACTTCTATGCATTATACCAACAATAATTTGAGTGCGAATAACCTAACTGCTGGGAACAACAACAAAAACAAGAAAAACGGTTTGCCTACGAAGGAGAAAACATCAACATTGGGTACGCGAACTCAACTGTTATCACCGTCTCCACTTGCTGTAAACAATGATTCTTGTTTTGATTTGTGTTCTACTTCTAAGCAAGTATCAACTGAGTTGCCTGTTGCTGAGAGAGTTGTCTCCAATACTTCTATCGCCTGCATCAATGCTGCTGCTGCTAAACCTTCGCCAATAGCTGCTGTTTGTAATGCTGATAATGCTCAATTACCGATTCTAGTTGCTAAAACAAGTTCGCAGAGTGTAATGACTCTCACCCCATCATCTTATGTACAAGCTGTTGTTGGCGACAATGCTACTGCTTCGACTTCTTCGTCTTCTTTTCGCATGTGGTTGTTGCTGATAAAACTACTGCTTCGAATTATTTAACTAATGGTCCTGTTACTGCTTCGACTTCTTCATCTTCGGTTTCAGTTTCGTCACAGCCAAATGCAGTGGCTAGTGGACATAATACATCATCTGTATTACCCACCCATGCGGATTGGAAGAAAGTGGTGAATAACAAACGGCGCAAACAAATGAGTGTTTCTGGTATGAGCACTAACTCTGATTTAGAGGTGGCAGACGTGAAGAAATGGTTTCACTTATCATCATTCCTCCCCACCGTATCCGCAGATAACATAATAGACTATGTTAACAAGCACACTGGTATTGACAGAAATAATCTGTCTTGTTATGCATTAGTTAAAAACCAAACTCCGTCTGCTAAAATTAATCATGTTAATTTTAAGTTAGGAGTGTCGGCGGCGCTGTACAACAACTTGCTTTCACCTCAGATTTGGCCTGCCAATGTTAATTTACGCCCTTTTCGTTTTTTTTGAAAGGAGGAGTTGCAACAGAGAGTCGGGTAATTGTTAACAAGCCTATTAGCGGAAATTGTGGTTTGAAGGTGTATTTCCAGAATATTTCTGGCCTTCGGACAAAATCAGAAGCTGTTCGTTCATTTAGCTCTCAGTTGGATTATGACATCTTTGTTATTGTTGAGACTTGGCTTAATCCGGATTTCCGTGACGAGGAATTTTTTGACTGCAATTTGTACAGTGTATATCGTAAGGACAGAGATGCGGCGAAAACTGTGCTCATTTTGTCGAATTAGCTAATAATGATTCTGTTATCGATCAACTCTGTATTTGTGTTCGTGGGTCCTCTTCTAAGGGCTCTCTTTTTTTATTGGTATCTTATATCCCTCCAAATGGCAATGATGACCTTTATCGTGCGCATGCTGATAATATAATATCTTTAGTTTTATAAACTAAGCTAGGCGATAACCATTTGTGTGTGTTAGGCGACTTTAACTTATCCAACGTGACATGGTGCGGTTCATTTTCAAATTTTGGCCTTACGCCAATAAATGTTACTGCCTCCTTTGAGACGTATCTGCTTGACAATCTTTTAAGTCTTAATTTATTGCAAATTAATAATTTTGTTAATCAACTGAATAGAGTTCTTGATCTCATATTTATAAGTGATAATATAAGTTGCAATGTGGAGGAATGTTACTTTCCAATATCGGTTTGTGATAAACATCATGTACCTTTGGTTCTAAAATTTGAGTTTTACGAATTTTCAGTTAATCAGTCCGCTGAAATAGTTGGCTTTAACTACTCAGCCTGTGATTACTCTAAATTTAATGATTTAATATCCGACATTGATTGGGAAGAAGTTTTTGATGGCACTGACGTTGCAAAATCTTTCTTAATTTTTAAAACGCTTTTAATCGATTTATGTATTAACAATATTCCAGTCTTAAAAAAAAGACCTTATAAGCAACCTTGGTACAATCGGGAGTTAAAAAAACTAAAAAACCTCAGAAATAAATTTTTTAAGAAATTTAAGTCAACTAGGAACCAGTTCTTTCGTCTTAAATATGAAGCCTATCAGAAGCAATTTAATTGCTTAGACAAATTTCTTTACAGAAACTACATTCTTGATGTAGAGTCTAAATTAAAATCAAATCCGAAGACCTTTTGGCAGTTTATAAAGTCTAAGAATTCAAGTGCCAATATACCTTCATCAGTTTTCTTTCAAGGTAAATTTGCACGTTGCCCAGCTGACGTTTCCAATATGTTTGCTACATTTTTCAGTTCGAACTTCACCAGCGATGTGGGCGCTTCGCCACTTGATTATGATTTCATGGTGAATTCCTCTTTTAGTTTTGGATCCTTAAATTTGTCCCTCGAAGACGTTGCTAATGGTATCTCCAAATTGAAACCGTCTTTTAAGGCCGATGTTGATGGTTTGTCAGGAATTTTGCTAAGGAATTGCCCAGCTTTAGTGCTCCCGTTGCAACTCATTTTTAATAAGTCATTAGCTTCAGGGGTTTTTATCGACGATTGGAAATTGACCTCTATTACTCCGCTTTTTAAAAGCGGGAATAAAAGTGATGTGTGCAATTATAGGCCAATTTCAAAGTTATCGTCAGTATCAAAAGTATTTGAGAGTATAATTGTAGAAAAAATGTATTTTGTATCTAAGAGCTTAATTTCGCCAAATCAACATGGCTTCGTCTCCAATCGGTCGACTGCTTCTAATCTAGCGGTCTTTAGTGAGTACTGTATTAATTCCTTTTTGGATGGTTTTCAAGTTGATTGTGTCTATACTGATTTCTCCAAGGCTTTTGATAAAGTTTCTCATTGGATCTTAGTTAGCAAGTTATCTTGCATGGGCTTCCATTCTAATTTTTTGCAGTGGATTAAATCTTATTTGCTGAATAGACGCTGTGTAGTCATGGTAGATGGTGCAACATCTAATCCTTTTATAGCGTCTTCTGGGGTTCCTCACGGAAGTATTTTAGGACCTTTACCCTTTGTGCTATTTATAAATGACATTACCAATTGCTTCACATTTGCTAATTTTCTGCTGTACGCTGATGATATAAAAGTATTTTCGGTTATAAAAAGCTCAACTGATGCAATTAAGCTTCAGGCTGATTTAGACAAGCTGCAATGCTGGTGCATTAAATCCCGCCTTCCTTTGAATATTAGCAAATGCTTTAAAGTCACATTTGCTAAAATTCACAATATTGTGCCTACGTGTTATAGTATTGCTTCATCAGTCTTAGAATCTCTCAATGAAATCAAGGATCTTGGCGTAATTTTTTCTTCTAATTTTACTTTTAACAGTCATATTTCTCATATTGTTGCAAAGTCTTATGCGATGTTAGGTTTTGTGAGGCGTAATAGCACTAAATTTTCTGATCCCTACACGCTTAAATTATTATATACGTCTTTTGTACGCTCTAACTTAGAATATGCAACGATCATTTGGAGACCATACCATGCCAATTTAGTAAACAGAATTGAACGTACCCAAAAAGTATTCCTTAAGATTGCTTTACGCTCTTTAAATTTTTCGGAACCAGTACCTTCGTATAGTTCACGCCTACTTTTAATAAATTTAAAATCGTTGGATTCTAGAAGATCCATACTCTCTTTGTCTTTTATTTTTAATTTGGTTAATGGCGCTATTGATTGCCCCATTCTATTAGTAAAACTTAATTTTAACATTTTTCAGCGAAGTTTACGAAATTTTTTGCCGTTTTATGGTGTTAATTACAAAACTGAATATGCTCGTAATGCCCCTATTGCCCGTGCCATTGGTGAATTTAATATGATATCGAACAAGGTATTATTAGATTTTTCTTATGCAAAAAATATTTTTAAAAATCTTTTGGATTCAACTTTTTAGATTTTGAAATTTTCTTTTCTTAGTTATTAAGCATAATATTGTTAATAGTCTGTAAGGAAATTATTGTTCAATAGACTCAATAAATAAATAAATAAATAAATAAATAAAGTCAGAAGCAAAAATTAATTGATTGGTATATGTACATACATATGTATGTTATTTCTTAAAACTGAAAATGGAAATTTTTTAAGTGGTCTAATTAAGATTATTTTCAACAGTTATTAGTTAATGTGTATGCTGTTATATTTGTTATTTTAAGTTGATACATTTAACTTTATAATAATATTTTATTAATAATTAATATAAGTTTAAATATTGTAACTTGATAAATATTATAAAATAAAATTCTTAAATTAAAAAAAAAAATATTTTTTTTATTTTAGAAAATTTGATATTCTAAAGGTAACAGTTAGCTAACGGATAGCGGTAACCAGAAGGTTACAAATAGAAGTGGTTAGACGTAACAAAAGAATAACAAATAGGGTAACTGTTAACACACTTATTTGGTAACAATCGCTAACTCTTAGCTACTTTGTTTGCTAACCATTACCCGTCTTGTAGGGAAGCGCGTAGGGCGTTCTTTTGTTAGTCGCTTACAAAAGATGACGACTATTGTTGATATCCAGCAATATTTCTAGGAGTTCTTTATTGATGTAATTTTTAAGGCTTTGTATATAATATTGTGGTGGACATGATTTGTAATTGTTAAGGGCCGTTTGCACCATCTCCGGTTAAGCGCTTAATCCGAACTAAAAGCGCCGGTTAAGACCATCTGTCAGATAAGTAAGCACTGAATTGTAGCTAACCGCCGGTAATTTTAACCAGAGATGGTGCAAACGGCCCTAAGAGTTTCTGAGTCTGTTTTTATGTTAGATCAATAGATTGTCGTCTTTGATTTTCTTAAGAAAGTCTAGGAAATCATTTGTGGATGTATGACTATTCCATTCATTCTGTTTATTTCGCAATTTAAGCAGTTTACAAAAACTTCATGAGGTGTCTTTTGATTTTGTTTGTTTTAAATTTGAATTGCATTTATTCTTTCTTGTAGTGCGCATTTATGGATTTTGCTTTTGTTCGTAATGTTAGCTAATGTATAGGCGTAAGGCATGTATGTTGTCTGTTGTATTCGTGGTAATTGTAGGGAATTATTTGTGGTAATTTGCAATTTGTAGTTCCGGTTTATTGTTAAAAAGATGTGGATATCGTTCCTTGATTTCGTATTTGTTAAGATTCTCTACTACCATGGCTTTTTAATGGCATACTCTTTTTCTCTAGCGGGTAAGATTTTTGCGGTTGCTACGTGACCTTGGCCACAGTGTGGACATTTCATACTTAAACAGTCAGAGTTATTTTGGTGATTTGCTGCACATTTATAGCAGGTTTGTATTGCTAAGAATTGGAACGTCAGATTAAATGTATTGATTAAGGTCGCTGTCTTATATTTCAATTGGCGCATCGTAAATAATGCCTGATTTCGAAACTAAATGCTCAAAGATTGTTGTTTCGTATCCATTTTTATTAAATTTCTTATTATTTTTTATTTCATTCGCAATTTTTGCATTTTTTGTTATTACCTTACAACGTCCGAATCCTACATCATTTACCTCAACATCATTGTATCCCAATTTCGTGCATAACCATATGCCACTGTTAGGTTGCTAATTGGTTTTCTTTCGATTTGGTCGATGTATACCTCAAAGGGACCACTATGGTCTTTGCCATAAGTGTTCGTATTGTCGGTTGTCTTTGCTGGTTGCGTTTCTCCAATTTCGAGTATTTCCTTTTGTTCAGATTCGATGGATATAAGAGACACACTGCTTTCTGGTTTTTCAGCCGCTATTTTAAAGACTGCTTTTCTTTCACGCTGCTTAATTTTCTTCCTCTCCTTTTATGAGGGGCCGTCTCCCGTATCAAGTCCCATGTTCGCCGACACTTTTCATTTTTGTGGGTTATTGAATCCCACCTTCGATCAAGTATAATTGTTTATTTTTATTAAATTTTTTCCCCCAATTCGCAGAGACACGTCCGTTAGCGACCAGTGCTACCAATCGAGATTATTGTAATGGAAACAAAATACAAAATGCAACCCTACTTAATAAGTTAAGTATTCTAGTACTAACATTATAAAGTACAACCCTACATATAAGATCTATTACATTTAGTACTAGAGGGTAACCGCAGCTAACTTTAGTTCTTAGGTGAAACAATAAAGAACGCCATTCATTGGCGCGACTTAAAACCGACAACTAGTTTTCTTTCTAACTTTCCTGCAATTTTAAGCAAATAACTTTTTGGATTGCTGCTGATAAAAAGAGCAGCAAGTAACCGGCGTTAGTTTCTAGACGCACCGGTGGGCGTCACCCGACACTACAGCAGAGACAACAACACAGCAGCAGCACCAACAACAGCAGCGAGCCCCAGCGAAGCCCTGGCGCTCCACATGGCAAACGATGGCACGCACAAGGAAAAAGTAAAAATAAAAATAAAAACCGAAAAAAAAAAAAATTAATTAAATTAAATTGAAATTACAAATTAAAAACAAAAAAAAATTAGAAATTTCAACAAACCAAAAGAAAATGAACTAAATTAAATGGGAATTCCAAATTATTAAAATTAACACAAATTTATTAAAATAGTGGTGGTTAATAATTCCTTAAATTAATATTTCGAATATTCAAAAAGGGATTTTTCCAAATATCGCACGTATTGATGTGCATGTTAATCTGTTATAATCGGCAACATTCTGTCTTTAAACAAACACACATGAACTGAATTTAAATAAAAATTACAAAAAAATATGAAATAAATTTAATTTAATTAACTTAAATAAAAATCAAATATATGTTTTCCTCAAACCGGTAAAAACAAAAGCAAAAAAAAACAAAAAAAAAAAAAAAAACATTAAAAAATCTAAAACTACAAAAAAAGCGGTGGTACCGAATTTTCATAAAAACAAAACAAAAAACAGTTAAATAAAACAAAATTCTACATATTGTAAGTCACGCCATAAAAAGCACCGTTATTCACCGTTACACAGCTTTTACTTTTTGGTACAGGCTGCACGTGATGGCAACATTGCAATAAAAATCATCACGCCATGCATCCATGCAACGGCATACAAGCCACGCCATAAAAGCGCCGTTAGTCACCGACAAACCAATTTACTGTTTTCGGTACAGCCGACATCGAGGGAATACCAGCATTACAACAACATCTTCAACGGTACACCAGCGCGGGACTACAGCAGTGTTCCAGCATATGGTGGGGTGCAATAATGTCACTTGAAATAAAGCCACAGTGGCTTTATTTCGCAAAAATAGAGAAATAAAGTCACGTGTCTTTATTTCCATTTGTAAAAGGAAATAAAGCCACTGTGGCTTTATTTCACTTTCAACATTTTTTTTCCAAATTAAAAGTGACATTATTTCACTTTCATGATTTTTTTTAGAAAACCAATGTGGCTTTATTTCACTTTCAAAATTATTTTTAAAAAAAAAGTGACATTATTTCACTTTCATTATTTTTTTCCAAATATTCATTTTTCATTATTTTTATTCAAATATTCACTTTTCATTATTTTTTAATAACATAGAAACATAGAAAAGTATATAGCTACATAAAGATAATCATTGAATCTTGGACAATTGTACGACAAAATGGACACAATAACTTGATTTTTGACTTCCTAGCAGATTCTTCAATTTTGCTAAAGCAGTCACGGCAGATTTTACAGTGCTTACATGGCAAACACAAAACTTCTCGCTCTTTTTCGCAGCAAATCAAACATAAAGAATCTATATTTTCGTTTTCTTCCTCATCATCGCTATCATCATCAGTAGGTATTTCATTCATAAAGTCATCTCGAAACATACAATTTTCTTTTGAAGAAAGTTGGTTGAGAATATCTCTCAGTGTAATTATTTTTCGGTGCAATTGCTGAAGACGATTATGAATAAAATTCATACGAGTTTTATACTACTTTGCTTTATTTTTGTATAAAGAAGTACTTCCAGCAATTGATTTTACGAAATCAATAGATTTTGTTGCATCTATATCCGTAAGAACGTCTAAAAATCTATAAAAATTGCCTCGTTTTGGCAACTTTGACCTAAGCTGACTGTGGAAAGCCTCTGCAGAGCTGCTAGTCGTGATAGCTTCCTTGTGAACTGAAAAACTCTCGGGGCACTCCTGAATAAAAATTTGCAATATGTGAAAGTCATGTAATTGATTAAATTAGAAATCACGATTATTGACGATTATTACCTTTTTCATCCACTGTCTCTTATAATAATTTAAAAATTGAACAAAACTACTATTTTTTGAAACATTCAAGGCATGGGCATCAGTTTCCAAAATTGTAAATGCATCTTTGATATCAGTAGGCTTAAGTAATGGTAAAATTAGAAACTTGTTAAACAAAGATTTTGCTGGTTTATCTCTATTCAATTGGCCAATGAAATTCGCAATTTTGCTAGCTTTCCGTCGTAAAGCATTGGTATAATGGAACCAACAGCTATTCATGAGTACCTCCGGATATAAACATTTTATGGCGTTACGCAAACCAGATTCAAAATCCGTTATTACAAAATATGGATTTAAATTGAGTACATTTGCATGTATATATTGAAGGGCATGTGTGTATGCTCCTTGAGACTTATTTGACATTATTATATATATAAAAGGAAAAGCCTGAAACCAAAAAAAAAAAAATATATATAAGTTAAAGGATCTTTGATCCTTACACTTAAAAAAATAGAAGGGCCAACTCGCCCTAAACTCAAACACAAGGATTATAAACGTTACAAATAACTTTATTTAATCGCTTTAATATTACGACTTAAGTTACGGTTAACTAAATATTCTAAGTGTGTCTTAACACTACTAGCACCCCTATGCAACTGCCCACTCAACTGCAACCGCGTCGATCACCAGGCCTCGGTGTAGCAGCAGCGACGCAGCCCTTGCGTAACGATGTTCATTGGTGCTGGCTGTGGCGTTGGTTTCCCACGGGCATTTCACTGTGTTATGAAATGCTTGCGTAAGCATATCCGCCGGTAACGACCGTGGCCTTGGTTTCCCACAGGTGTAGCATTGGTTATGCAATGGCCCAATTGCAGTATGTGGTGAAATAAGATTCTGCAGACGCAGCGCACGTGTAATGGTTGGCGGTGGGAATTATGCAGACTGGGCGCTAGCGAATATGTTAACTCCTCCCCCATCAAAAATCTGCGTCCCGCAGATCATGCGGCAAGGAAGAGCGCTTCCTACGTTGGATACTATTACGCCTGGCCGGTAAGGATAACTTCAGCTCAGGTAAGTTAATCTTTGCGGTGATTTTACGCCAAATGTACCAAATCATCAGCAATAGAGCGACTAGTCCCAGGGATTCGATAATGGTAAACCAATTCGTTTTTTCCTTGAGGTAACCCAGTAATTTGATGTTGTCAACCGCCATTTCGTGTACGAGGTTAAGGTTCAGCGCCATGCTTCGGTTGGTTATGCTGGTCAAAACTGGTGGGAGAACTTGAGCTCCTGAGATGCTTGTGCTCGAATAGCTCTGGTTGTTGATGGTAACAGTCTCATTGTCCATCTGTAGAATATAAGAACCATTTAAAATGATTGCGGGTTTACCTGATCCTATGCTTCCGCTAAAATTGTCGAGGAAAATTGTGTCTTCCTTGATCAGTTCGACGTTAGATTCGTTGTAGGTCAGGTAACTGCAACTGGCATGTCCTCCCTTGAGGAGACGTGCAATGCAACCAGTCTCTGGTAACAAATCCAAGAATTTTCGTTCGCAGACCATTGCAGAGGTTAGCCGCAGGCAATCCTTTCTTATACCATATGTCTCGCGCTTGTTAATCAAAATCGTTGTGTATGCCAACTCCACTCGGTGGCCTTCTTGGATGTTAGCTCTTGCAATTAGGTGATTAAACCTTTCTTCAGTCACCTTAGGCACGGATAACACGTACAATAATAGCGTACCGTTGGTGTATATCGAAGGTTTGCTATATTCAATTGCTTCAATAGCATTACTATATGGGAGTACGTCTATCTCGCTGACAAGCTGGTTGACCTCTTCCTTACTCAAAAGATTGGTATTGACCACGCCAGCTTTGGCCATCTGACATGCGCGGATCAGCTCGTTGACATCTTCCCTCAGAAGGATGATCTTGTGTTGGATTTCCTGAGAAATCCTTTCAAGGTTCTTCTCGTGCATGATATCGTTGGTGGCGGTCACAATGCCATTGAGCTTCTGCAATAATTCATCAGTTTTTTTGAAAATTGCAGCATTTACCTTATATTGCTGATTGTTGTTTTGGTTCAGGGCATCTTCATTTCGAAGAACTGCATCCCAATCTGTTGCGTCGGGTGAGCCAGCAATCCATTTCCAAGCCGAACCAATCCCGTTTATCGATCGCTTGGGTCTAGATGATTCGTACCCTTTCAATTCGCCCAGATGTGTACGGATTCTGCTCAACTGGAATGAGAGTACCTCATAAACTGCAGGTGATTCGTTTCTACTGGAAAGTGCTTCCTCTAGTCGGTTTGTGGCCATTTCGTAACGCTCCAGGTTTACAGCGTGGATTAGCTTAAAATGTCCATCAATAATCCATCCATACCCGTCTCGGATAGTTGCTAGTGGTGCATCTATTTTAAATAAGTCATAGAAGTGCGCTATTGCGCAAAAGCTGATGCTATAATGATGATAATGTTCCCCCTACATCTATTAACATAGTTGTACCAATTTGATTAGAACAAAAGTATTAAAAACTAAAAAAAAATTTTACATTTTTATTCTAAATTGGTTCTAAATTTATTATAAACTAATATATTCTATTTCTATTGCTAATATTATTCTATTACTAAATAAGCATGTGTATTTCTTAATAGTTCTTAAGAGCTAGATTGTATACTTATGTCTATATTTTCTTATCCTAACTGTGAGTTGCATAGTGGTTAGTAAATGTTGATAGAATTTAGATTTTGTTTTGATTATATTTTTTGGTTTGGGAACCCAGTAGTGAGGCAATGGTTTGTTAAAAGTTAGTGGATTAAATTAGTGATTAGTATTGTTATGTGAAAGTGTTGTTACGTTAGTATTGTATACTTTTTTTTATAATTTTTTTTGTATTTTTATTTTAGACTTAAACAAAAATGGGAAATTATAGAAAAAGAAAGTATCAACTTTTATTTTTCTATCATTTGTTCATTACTTTGTTTAAGTTTGTAAGTATTTTTGTTATCATTTTGGCATCTTCTGTGCGCTTTTTTGCATGATTTTATTCTTTTTCGTAAGTATATGCGTTTTGACGCTTTTCTTGCGTGCATTATTGTGAACTTGTCAATTGCATTTCGCAAATTGCTTGTTTAGATCTGGTTGAATTTTAGCATTTGCATTGGCCTATAGGTATTATTGACTATGGAAGGCCCGTGTGGATCCCTTTTAGTCATAAGCGTTTATAATTGCAAATGACCTACTCATGGCACAGGTGACTTCACGCAAATAAGCACTAGGCTGCGTGGAATTGAACCACCCTGACCCCATCATTACAAACATACGTTTGCATCCCGGACCGCCGGGTCTGAAGAATCTTCACTATTTTTACCTTTTGACCAATGTTATCATGTGTCTCTTACACATTTTTTACGTCCGATTTGTGGAATTTCTTCCCACTCTCGGTTAGTATGGTCGCATTTCTATTCTCTGCGACGGTTTCCTTTTTAAATAAAGGTTTTTGTTTGGATTTTATTTGTTTGTTAGCTATAAACAGCGTATAGCCGTTATTAAATTCCCGTGGTGGCAATCGTTTTTCGTTTATCCTTGCATTTCTGGATTCTTGTTCATGTAACAGCAAGGCCTTGATATTTTCATGGGTTTGATCCCTAAAGTCTGTCAAATTTTGGTAATTAATCCTGGCTGTCCTATTGAAGAATATATCCACCGGTTTCTTTTTTGTAGTGGAGTGTATGGTGTTGTTATACCTATCTACAGCTATAGACACTCGCTCTTTCGGGGATAACCTTGCAAATTCGCCAGTGATGCAGCGGTAAATTTCAATTATGGTTGAATGAAGCCGCTCAA
The DNA here is from genome assembly GCA_963971545.1 of Philophylla caesio. NCBI lineage: Eukaryota > Metazoa > Arthropoda > Insecta > Diptera > Tephritidae > Philophylla > Philophylla caesio. Next base: position 63,078,037 of record OZ020608.1, on the reverse strand, counting down.
CCTGTCCATTTGCTTCGCTTCGTTGCGTTGGGGTTTGGTAGATTTCTACGCCTAGAGACCTGATGTAATTCAGTACGAGCGGGGTTAGGAATCCTCGCTCGTTGTCCATGACAAGTATCCTTGGCACAGAAAAGTAGTGCTGGACATCCGTTAGCTTCCTGCGAAGATAAATGGACGATTTATTTTTTATGGGAAACAGTTTCGCAAATTTGGAAAATTTGTCTATACAGCTCAAAAATTTCTGTTTTTCTATTTCGAAAAGGTCAATATGTAAAATTTCACAAGGATAATTAGGGATCGGTGTTGGTTGGATATGTGGCTTCGCAGGGTGTCTGTCGTATTTGTTTAATTTGCAGACATCGCACTGGGCAACATAGTCTCTGATTTGCTTAGCCATACCTGGGAAGTAATATTTTTCTAGAATTTGTTCCCTATTTTCCCTAGGATTCCTGTGGGCTCGACGATGCTCCTGTTCTATTATATTAAAAACTCTGTCAACTATAGTTACATCTTTCACTACTCGTTGCGTAATTCTAATCTTATACCTGTGGAAGTGATTAGCGTAGATATTCTGCAATAACCAAAGGTATTCCTCAGGAATTTTTATTCCATTAATCAAGTTAGGTTTGAGGATTTCCTTTAGTATGGGGATGAGGGTCGTACTGTCAAAAGCGGGTAGTGATATGTAGTGTCTGGCGTAACCAGGATGATCTGTTCGTGACATCGGGATTCCTGGCCTACTCTAAATATTACCTGATTTCGAAAGACATTTATAGGAGCCTCCACGTGGGGTATAAGATCAGAACTGTCCTGTCCAGCGGAGTGCATCGTGGCTTCGGATGGGGCTCCTTCGTCAGGATTTCCTACGTCGCTAGCGGGAGGTTCAGGTATAACAGAATCAGATAAAGCGTTAATTTCAGTTTTGAGACGGGAGAGTGCGTCGGCAACAACGTTAGCTTTTCCTGGTTTGTAGATGATCTCGCAATTATATTCCTCGATTCGCGCCTTCCAGCGCTTTAATTTCGCGTTGTAGTTGCGACAGCTTAAAGAAAAGGTAAGTGGTTGATGATCGGTGTAAATTTTTATTTTTTTCGCACCATACAAATAGGACCTCAAATTATCTAATGCCCACACAATAGCAAGCATCTCCTTTTCATTTGTAGCGTAGTTTTCCTCGGTCTTGTTTAGAGAACGAGAGATGTATGCAATTGGTTTGTCCTTACCGATATCCCCCTGCGATAGCACTGCTCCTATAGCATAATTTGACGCATCCGTAGTTAGATTAAACGGTTTTTCAAAGGCGGGGAAGGCTAGGACATCGGCGGAAGTGAGCAATCGTTTTAAATCGACAAAGGCTTGTAATGCCTCACTATCGAGCTTAATTTCCACCCTCCTTGAAACCCTGGCCTTGACCTGCGCATTTTCAACACGCGTCAGATTGGTCAATGGCTTCGCGATTTTTGCGTAGTCACGAATAAACTTCCGGTAATACGAAGTCATACCCAGAAAGCTTTTAAGGTCCTTCATGTTCTGTGGAGGCAGGATTAGATTCATGGCTTCAACTTTTTTTGGGTCAGGGCGAACGCCGTCGGGGGTGATGATGTAGCCAAGGAATTCGACTTCAGTTTCGAGGAAACACGTTTTCTCCAGGTTCACCCTCAGGTTCACTTCAAGCAATCTTGAGAATACCTTCTCTATATTTTGTAAATGGTCATCTGCGTCCTTTCCGAACACAATGATATCGTCGATGTACACATAGCAAATCTTACCAATATATTGCTTGAGCACATCGTCGATCATTCGCTGGAAGATTGCCGGAGCGTTTTTCAACCCGAAGGGTAGCCGTAAGAACTCGTATTTCCCATTCATCGTAGAAAACGCTGTCTTGGGAATATCAGATTCCTTCATAGGTATCTGATGGAAACCTGATGTCAGGTCAATAGTTGTATAGTATTTAGATTGACCTAGGCTACATAAGATTGCATTTATATCAGGAATCGGGTAGGTATCTGCAATGGTAACGGCGTTCAATCTTTTATAGTCTATAACCATGCGGAATTGTTTTTCGCCGTTTGGTTTAGGCTTTTTCGGAACCACCCAAATTGGGAAGTTATAGGGGCTTTTTGATGGCCGGATAACTCCTTCTTCGAGCAGTTCCTGTACCTGTCTCTCAATTTCTTCTCTCATGCACGAAGGATAAGGATAGCTCTTACTGTAAATAGGGTCGGATGTCGAGGTCCTTATCTCTGCACGCACACTGGTATCTACCAATTCGCTCCCATTTATAGGCAGGAATAGTTCACTATAGCTTTCAACTAGTTCATTTACCTTTTCTACAGTTTCGCGTGGAAGATCCTTAGATATCGCATAGTTTACCTCACTAGATATCCGTGCTTTAAGCGGTATTTTGCATTTATTAATTTCTAGTAAATTATTTTTCCTATTCACTACTGCACCTATATCCTTAAGGGTATCGTCGCCAATGATTCCGTCAAATGTGCGTAGTCCAGGTAGGACGAAGAACGTTACTTCAGAATCGGTACCGATATTGTTGAAAAACTTTAATGATGTTTTTTCATTTATGTCTATACAACCCCCAGCTGATCTTACACTAAAGGACTTACTTACTGATTTGCCCTGCTTGACCACCGTTGCTTTTATAAAATTCTTATTCGCACCAGTGTCCACCAGGAAATCTAATGTGCGCCCGTCCGGCAGCCTGTATTCTATGTATGGTACGCTAGATGGCCGTTGGATAGAAAATCCTCTTCCTCAGCAGTAGCGGAGTAGTCGTCCCTCTGTTCGGTGTCATCTGTAGTAACGTGGTACAATCTCTGTTGCTTACGAGGAAGGTTCTCGGACTTAGCACCACGCTTGAATGGATTTGGCCGATTCATATAATTAACGCGTTTGCTTTGCACGGACTGGTCAACGTCCATCTTTTTAACAGGTGGTTGGTCTTGCTTTGGGGCAACCTGCCGTTTTTCGAATGGAGGTCGACGCTCGTGAGGACGCCAGGTCGTTCTAGGTGGAAGTGGAGGAGCCCTGTCGGTACTGAAGCCATGCATCCTACCCGGGATTGTATTTGTTGGAGCGACAACACGGTTATTGGCGCGCGCAGTGTGGATAGTTAAATTTCGGAAGTTTGTATTTTGTATTTCGAGACACGCAGAGTATGTCTCCGGTAAGGTTTTAGGGCGTTGAATGAGAAGCATTTTCGCAAGCTCCCCATTCAAGCCACGTATGAAGACGTCTAAGGCACGGTTTCTATAGGTATCAATCAGGACCTTGGTTGTCTCCTCGGAGTAGGACTCCGTTTTGATTTTGTTGATAATCAACGAAAATTGGTGATTCACGGCGGCATAAAATTCGTCGAGCCGTGAATCCCTTTGTGACAGTTGGTGGAGTTGGTACTCTAACGTACGGATATCGCGTTTATCCGCGTAGTGGAGTGATAAACACTCCTTGATTTCGGCCCAGTTTGTGTCGAAAATATTGTAGGATATTAGAGCAGCATCGGCTCCTCCACGTACCTTTTGACGAATGTGTTGAAGGATAGCACGATAAATCGGCTTATCCTTAACTACCCTAAAATCTGATAGGATACTCTCCACTGAGTGCACCCATGCCACGTACCTTACGGGGTTGCCGTCGAAGGCCTGCAACTCCTTTACCGAGTCAGGAAGCCTACAGATCTCCTTCAGATCAGCTTCTGTAGTAGGAGGTCTGGGTCCCACCTCCGGTCCTTCCGGCACATTCATTGCTGTCCCACCTTCGAGGTGGACAAGCCGATACTGCAGAGAGTCAAAGGAAGAGACCCGCCTCTCCATGGTGTTCATTTTCTCGAGGAGTGCATTGACGGCACCAGCCAAGTTCGTCACAGTGGCTTGCAACGAATCCATAGTTATCTGTGGAGAAGGAATAAAAAGGAATATCGAAAATACGTCTTACTTACAATAACAGTTTAAACATCTAATACGTCCTTTGTATTCACTTTCACTTTTTTTGTTCTTTCTCCTTCCTTATTATAAGCTTCTATGCTTTTATATTTTTAGCTTTCACGCAAACAAATTTTTTTTCATTGCTTTCACTTGTTTTCTTATTTTAGAGTTATTACTCTTTCTTTATTATAAGCTTCTACGCTTTTATATTTTTAGCTTTCACACAAACAATTTTTTTTTTTTGCTTTCGCTACTGGTCCCTGCTCGGGCGCCAGTTAAAGGATCTTTGATCCTTACACTTAAAACAATAGAAGGGCCAACTCGCCCTAAACTCAAACACAAGGATTATAAACGTTACAAATAACTTTATTTAATCACTTTAATATTACGACTTAAGTTACGGTTAACTAAATAGTCTAAGTGTGTCTTAACACTACTAGCACCCCTATGCAACTGCCCACTCAACTGCAACCGCGTCGATCACCAGGCCTCGGTGTAGCAGCAGCGACGCAGCCCTTGCGTAACGATGTTCATTGGTGCTGGCTGTGGCGTTGGTTTCCCACGGGCATTTCACTGTGTTATGAAATGCTTGCGTAAGCATATCCGCCGGTAACGACCGTGGCCTTGGTTTCCCACAGGTGTAGCATTGGTTATGCAATGGCCCAATTGCAGTATGTGGTGAAATAAGATTCTGCTGACGCAGCGCACGTGTAATGGTTGGCGGTGGGAATTATGCAGACTGGGCGCTAGCGAATATGTTAACTTATATATTTAGTTATATTTTTCAATTTTATATAATCAATTTAAAATAAGCACTTACGTGATCTGAGTGTTGAATACGAAAGATCAGCAGTTGTTTAAATTGTTTTGAATTAGGCACAACATTAAAAGTACCATCAACAATATGCTTGCGTTGTTCTGAAGCTTTCATACCTTTTATAACTTCAACAATTTTAGGCGAAGCAAATACACAATATGAAAATTCTTCAGTGATTATGGTATCAATATAAAATTTCCTCTTCATTTTCGAATATTTTGATAATATCCTGAAAGTTCACTGGTGCTTTAGGATATTGTGTTTGCCTTATATTAATTAGCTGCCTACGTATGTTTCCATACTGTACTAAGTTTGATGATTCTTTATATTTTTTACATTGCTCGTCATAAATTTCACGAACGCCTGTTCTTTTTAGTGGCGCCTTCTGGCACTCAGTTTTTATACAATTTAATAATTTAACTTTTTTTATTAATTCGTTTTGTGTACCATGATCGTGTTCTTTGTTGGAATTTATTCGCCTGCAATATCTTGTGCTATTGAATTCAACAAAAACACTTATTTTACAAGAACCGTTATAGCATTGATAATATTTTTTCCCAGCTCTTTCGTATTTTAATTTATAAATTTGTTCCTCGCTTTCAATTAAAAGTAATTTAGAGGTTTTCCTAAACCCAGGTATTAATACAAATTCACAAATTTCTTCATTTTCCATTTTTGTTTCAACAAAATTTACGTTTATTCTACAATTTATGCACACGCGGAAAACTAATATTTGACAAATGTCAATCTAATTGACATATTACATTAGAAGCTAATGATTAGAGAATTTAAGGTTTGAATAGCAGGTTGGAATTACCAGACTGGAAATAGTAGTATAAAACGGTGGGGTGCAATAACGTCACTGGTAATAACGCCACCTTTTTTTAACATTTTGTAAAAGGGAAAATCCTCAGTTTTTGTAGAATTTGCTTTATTACTCATTTATCGAAAATTTTTATGTTGGCATTATTATTTATTGAAAAAAGAAAAACTGAGGATTTTCCCTTTTACAAAATGCTTACACCTTTTTTAACATTTTGCATAAGGGGAAATCCTCAGTTGAGGACGGCACAGCGCCTTTATTTCTATTTAGAAAGAAATGTGATCTTATTTTTAAATGTGACTTTATTTCCATTTTAAATGATCGAAATGTGACTTTATTTCTCATTGACTAATTTTTGAAAGTGACTTTATTTCCATTTGAAACATTCGAAAAGTGACCTTATTTCTCATTTACTAAATTTAAAATGTGACTTTATTTCCTTTTACAAATGGAAATAAAGACACGTGACTTTATTTCTCTATTTTTGCGAAATAAAGCCACTGTGACTTTATTGCGAGTGGCTTTATTGCACTCCACCTATGTATATACATATGTACTTGAGAGGCGATGGTAGCTATGATGCACAGTGTGCGGTAGAAAAATATTTATGTATTTCAACTTCTGAATAATCTTTTTAATTATATAACATTACACAGTGTTACAAAATGGAAAAAATTGAATGAACTTTTAAAGTGACATATTGGAAATTGTTCACCTGGTCGAATATAACTCAAAACGGTTTTTGGAAAATTTGTAACACCCTCAAAATCTTGCTTTACCGTTAAAAAACCGTTCTTCGGAAGTGTACGCGCTAATCTTTTCATTACTTGGCAATTTCTTTACCGATTTTCAATATGAAATATGTTTTGGAAAGGTAAGGAATATACCTTTAAATTGAGATATAAAGATCTATTTTTTGAGCTAGCGTGTTGTAAGTTTTCATCGGGTAAACTTGGAAAATTTGTTTTTTCTTCAAATTTTTCTACTTTGACCGCATTTTATTGCAGTATTTTACTAAAAATATATCAAGTATGAGAAATTATTTTGAAAGTACATTCATGTCCAAAAATTTTGAGTGCTCATGCAATGAAATCGGACAAAAATTGACGAAGCTATTAAATTTTTTCTGCTAATAAATAAATTTACCTTGCGAAAAGTTTTTTTTTTTTTTAATTTTTCTACTTTGACCGCATTTCATTGCGTTATTTTACTAGAAACATAGCAAGTATGAGGAATTATTTTAAACACATTCATTTCCAAAAATTTTGAGTGGTCATCTAATAAATTTACGCCGTCAATTCAACTTTGCGACCGCTTCGCAATTATATTGTGTAATAAGTGTGGTAAAATGTGTGATAGGCGCAACAAATTTTGTTACGCCTGCGGTCTATTTGTTGATAAGAAATATCGGTTCGATTTAAGAACAAATAAAGCTGTGGTTGAAGCGTTCAACCTCTTTTTCAGTTGCTCATACGTGGAAAGTGCTTGGTATGAACCCGAATATATTTGTTCGATGTGCTGTTCAACATTAAAACAATGGAAAACCGGTAAATGCGATGACCAGCGTCTGCCGTTTGTGACTCCTATGGCTTGGCATTATCAAATATATCACAAGCCGGAGGATTGCTACTTTTGCCAAACAAAAATCACTGGTCACCACTATAAAAGTCGCCACCTCATAGAATATGCCAATGTGTTGACTGTATCGAAACCGATTCCAAGAGGAAAACAAGATCAGCGAACTAAAGACAAAAATCCAGCTACATTTCCTGATTCAAGCCACAAATCTTCTAATGAGGTAAATGACGAACCGTACCTTCCAACCAAAGCAATAGAAACGGAACGTCATTTCGTGTCAAATCTCGATTATTGTGATCTTGTGCGGGATATGGATCTGTCTATAAGACAGACAGAGATTCTGGCCTCCAGATTAAAGCAGTGGAATATAGTAGACAGTAACTTTAAAGTAACGTCTGCACGAGACAGAGACCTATCTTCGTTCGAACACATTTTCAAAGCTGATGACACCAATAACAAACTAGTTTATTGCGTTGATGTGGATGAATTGTTTGCTGCACTCGATCACGTGCACTGTCCACAAGATTGGCGATTATTTCTAGACGGTTCTTGCAAAAGTAAGTATTTAATGCGTTATGAGTGTGAGAGAACTAAATCTGAATACAATTTATCAATTCATTTTCAATTGACTAACATCGTAGGTCTGAAAGCAGTATTGCTGCACAACAGAAATGAATTGCCATCAGTTCCAGTGGCATACGCTACTGATATGAAAGAGACTTATCAAACGATGGAAAAAATTCTACGATTGCTTAAATACAATAAATTTCGCTGGCAGATTGTCTCGGACCTTAAAGTCCTGACAATTCTACTTGGAATGCAAGGTGGCTACACTAAATATCCTTGTTACTTTTGTGAATGGGACAGTCGTGCCAAAAATCATTACAAGTGTAACATATGGCCACCGAGAAAGTTTCAAATTGGCAAAAATAATGTTCTCAATATTGCATTAGTTAAGCCTGATGATATAATTTTGCCGCCATTGCATTTAAAATTGGGGTACATGAAACAGTTTGTTAAACGACTCGAAAAAAACAGCGAGGCTTTTCTACACCTGAAACTTGTATTCCCCAAGTTGAGTGACGCCAAGATTAAAGAAGGTACTTATAAAAATTTCCCAACAAGAATTCTTCAAAAAGAATTCATCCTAATTTATTTTTACATTTTGATCATGAATTATTACAGGCGTTTTCATTGGACCGCAGATTCGTAAGATTATGACTGATGATGACTTCATAAAAAAATTGAACCCAGTAGAGAAAAGAGCATGGCTGAGTTTCATTTCTTTGTGCCGAAACTTTCTTGGAAACACGAGAAGTTCAAATTACGTTGAGGTGCTCCATGAATTTTTGGAAGCTTATGGAGAAATGGGATGCAACATGTCTATAAAAATTCACTTTTTGCATTCTCATTTGGAATTTTTCCCGGATAATCTTGGTCAATTCAGCGACGAACGGTTTACAGGAAAGAACCAAGTTAGGATGATAGCTAATTACTGCTGGTCACTCAAACGTGAAACAGATGACTCGTCTTATAAACGCAGAAGATCAAGCAAACATTTTTAGCTATAAAGTTATTTAGTATTTTAATGATTAATTTTTTTTTATTTTCAGTCACAATAAAAATTTGAAGTTGAAAGATAATCAAAATGTATGAATTTTTAAATATGGTCATCATCTAAAATAATTTAAATAGTAATAACTCTGTCAATTTCCAACCGATTTTCGATTGAAATAGCTTAATCGACGCAGTACTAAATTCACTTTAATAATATTGTCTTTGATAGGTACCTTTCTGAATTAAGACTATCGTAAAATCGTAGTCAAAGTTTCAAAATTATTTTTTTTTTATTAAGTTACGATTTTTTTTCTCTGTAGCTTCATCAGTTCTCGTTTGATTTTGATGAGTTATACGCCATTAAAATAGTGATTTGTCACCTTTCAAAATATATAAACAACTTTTGAATCGGATGAAAATTCGCAAAGATATTGATGATTGACTAGCGAATGACCTCAAAAACAGTTTTTTGGCCCTAAAATGAGATTTTGGGGGTGTTTCGCAAATTTCAAGTATACAGTTTTTCTTAGTTTTATAAGGCCTAACGCCTAGGCTAGGTCTCTTTCAAAGTTCATTTTCAGTGTTACATAGTGTTATTATATAACATACAAACAATTTCCTATAATCGACCAAAAAATTCTTTTGTATACCATTTTTCACTTTTGCGTACAACTGTTCACTTTCCTTGTATAACGTAACTTTTTACTTTCAACCTACTGTACTTCCAATTACCCATACATATATATGTGGCAGCACACTTAGCATATCTTTTATATTCTTACTAATTTATTTGCATAATATGGTAGCGTTACTATAATTATAGTAGATTTACAATAGGGACACTCGGCAGGTTGTGTTTTAGATGAGCGCGAACAACCTAAAACATTTCACATACATCAAAAGACATGCCACGTGTCCCGCCTCAAAATCTACGACAGAAAAACTAACCTAACCTTTTTGATTGATACAGGGGCGGACGTGTCTGTAATACCAAAATCAACAAATTCTGCCAGAGCAAAGCCTACTAACACACAATTGTTCGCGTATAATATCTTTTAATATAGAAAGACTAAACGCTTTCCAATAAAGTGTTTATAAATTTAGTGTACGAACATTTCAAATACAAACTTTTTTTTTTAAGAGTAAAGACATTCTTACAATTTAGTTTTGAATTTCTATTTTTTCTATTTTCCAAAGTTGCTTTATATTATTTATACAAAATACAGTAACAAATTGAAACAAGTGTGTAACTATAATATAACTCGCTCCTACGAATCTATACCATTATTACATAATATGTAATTATAAATTTATAAATACCAACATCGTTAACAAAAAAAATTAACTTAACAATGTTATTAATTGTTAAAATTTAAATTAAAATTATTATAATATAATGAAATATTTAAAATTATAATTAAAATATTGATGCATATAGTTTTCATTGATTAATTCATTATTAATTAATTTATCATTTAATATTATTTCCTTTTATGTTATTATAGTTTTTAAAGGTCTTCTAAACTGTGCAACGTCTATTTTATTTGGATTACTATAATGATATTTATTAAACCTCTTTGCAGTTTTTTGTCTAATAGCCATAGGGTTTTTTGTGTATAAAGTAGGTTTATTTAATTCCAAATTTATATTTTCTCTTTTCATATTAATTCTATTAATTGTTTTCTTTTTATTATTCTCAGTTCTTGATTTTATTTCTTCAAAATTTAAATCTAATCTATTAATAAAATCGATTGGTTTTAATTTATTTGACTTATGTATAGTGTTATTATAAAAATTTATTGATTTCAATACCAACTCTTCTGAGTCATCAATGTTATTGTTATTTATTAATATTCTAATGTGTTCAAGAAGTGTTGAGTGCATTCTTTCAATATCAGAATTTCCAGTGTGAGAATTTGGTGTAGTATAATAAGATTCTATATTATTTTCTTGGCAAAAAAGTTTTATTAATGCGTTATTAAACTCATTATCCATTATTAATTTATCAGGGTTTCCTTGAAATGCTATTCGTTCTTCAAGTTTTGCTTTAACAGTTACCATATTTTTATCACTAAGTTTATGAGCCCTACCTAATTTTGTAAATTTATCAATCGTTGTTAAAAAGTATGTTTTTTCAATTTGGAAAATGTCTAAATGAACTATTGCATTTGGTTTATTAGGAGTAAAGGTATGTTTAAACTGTTTATTTATGGGGTTTCGATCATATTTATTCTCAGTACAAATTCTGCAATTGTTACAATACCGATTTATGTATTTAAACAATTTGGGGTTAAAATATGTGTCTTTTATTTCGGCATAATTCTCTTGAATGCCTCTGTGATTTCCTTTTAAATGAATTTCATCAATAATACTCAATAAATTTTCTTCTGATTCAATATCCTCTGCTAATTTTAAACATTTTATAAATTTTAAATTGTTATCATTAGAAAATAATTCAATTAATTTTGATTTTATTATATTGTATTTGTTTTCTTCAAATTCAGAATATATTCCTATCTTCCCTTTCCTTATCTCTCTTCTAAATAAATCATTTAAATAATGTTCGTTAGTTAAACCATTTTCTGAAACGTACATATATTATTTTGTACTTTTTGAAAAACAAATCAATTTCCTTAATTCTTCTTGTAGGCTCTGGATACTACTTATTGAATTTTGATTTAATTGAACCCTACTTAAAAAATCAGCCACCTTATTTTCCTTCCCTTTTATATACTCTATGTCAAATTGATATTCTTCTAATAAAATTTTCCTACTAGCAAAACTCACTGGTTTGCCTTCCTGACTCAACACAGCACCGATGGCTAAATTACTTGCATCTGTAGTCAAAACGAATTTTTTATTAAAATCAGGGTAATTATGTAAAGGCGGATTTATTAAATTTTTTTTAAGTTTTTCAAAAGCTTCTATATATGATTGATCATTGTTATTTATTTTAGTATTCTTTTTCAAATATTTTATTATAGGGCTGGCTAATAATGAATAATTTTTATAAATTTCCTGTAGTATCCAGTTGATCCAAGAAAAGATTTAATTTCTTTTAAATTTTTTGGTAACACTAAATTTTGGATAATTTTAATTTTTTCTGGGCTAGGCTTAATACCATTGCTTGTAATAATATGCCCAAGAAAATTCGTCTCTTTTGACAAGAATTTACACTTATCAATTTGAACTTTAAGGTTAAATTTATTGAGTTTTGAGAAATTTTTTTGTAAGCTCTCAATATGTCCCATTAAGGATGTCGAAAAAACAAGTATATCATCCATGTATATCACATAGATTTTATTTATAAAATCAGACAAAACGTAATTTAACATACGCTGAAAAGTAGCAGGCGCATTTTTAAGGCCAAAAGGCATTCTAATATACTGAAAATGTCCTCTTGAAGTCGAAAATGCTGTTTTTTCAACATCATTTTCATTCATCATAATTTGATAAAAACCTTTTGCAAGGTCTAGCGATGAAAACTATTGCGCTTTTCCCAATTTGTCAAATAACGACTCAATATTTGGAAGGAGAAATTTGTCATCCACTGTTATCTCATTTAACTTTCTAAAATCAATGACTAAACGCCATTTTTGTTTATTCGAATTATCTGACTTCTTTTTCACTATCCATAAAGGAGAATTATATGGGGATTTACTATGCCGAATTATATTCTGTTTTAGCATGTCACTAATTTGCGATTCGATTTCCTTTTCTAAAATTTGAGGATGCCTATAATTTCTACAATATATTGGTTTAGGTGATGTTGTTACAATTTTATGTTTAACACAGTTAGTAATTGTTAAATTTTGACCTTCAATGTAAAACGTTTTTTTATTTTTATGTAAACATTTTTCCAAAAAATTACTCTCTTCTTTGTTTAAATCGGTTGGTATCAATTCTTTAAATTTAGTTATATCAAATTTTTCTAAATAATTAATATCTTCGAATAAAATATTCAATACGTTATCAAACATTTGTATTTCATTGTTATTAACTATTAATTTATTATTTTGAAAATCTAATATTGCTCCAATCGGTCTTAAAATATTAATTCCTATTATGCAATCAAAACTTTTGTTCCAAAATTTCATTAGTTTTACTGACATAGTACTATCAATTTCGTTAAATTTAGTTGGAACATTAACTATTACTTCCTCTTTAATAATATTATCACCAACTAGAGTGTTCATTAAAATTGGTTTAACTAAACTTTTACGAATACCCATATTTTTAAAGAATTTATAATTGCCTAGCGTAGTTGCCGCTCCGCTGTCAATTAAACATTTTGTTTTAATATTATTAATGGTAAGAGTTATTACTGGTAATTCCGCGTCCGAGGCTGTAAACGAAAATTTTCATTTGTATTTATAGCATCTACGTCCATCGGATCTTGACCCACAATATTACCATAATTTCTATTTTGATTTTGCTGCGGGTTTCCAAAATTACCCGAATTACTATATTGATTATATTGATATCTATTATTTCCATTAGAATTATAAAAATTTTGTTTTTCTTGACCAATTATATTTCGACTAACGTTATTAAAATTTCCTGCATTATTTCTGTTGTGTTGATTTTGAAAATTTCGAAAATTATTTGATTTTTGAATTGGTTGAAAGTTTTTATTATCATAAAATGTGTTATCACCATTTGAAAAATTATATTTATTTTGAAAATGTTTATTTGAAAAGTTATTGTTGTTTGGGAATTTGTTATTATTTTGAAAATTATATTTTGGAAAACCATACCCATATCTATTATTGACTAATCTTATGTCTTTTAATAAGTTATTTTCTAAGTAAAAAGTATAAGCAGTATTTATAGATTTTATATGATTTTGAATTAAAAGAGATTTGATGTGAATAGGTAAATAATTAACATAAATGTCAAAAACTAATTTTTCATTATTTTCTGGCGTGTACAAATTGTCTGGTTCTAAACTTAATTTGGTATTCATTTGACTCAAAATTTTTTTAAATTTAAAATGTAACTCTTCAATACTTTTTGCATCCACATTTAACGCATCACTTCTTAAATTAAAAAATGTCCTCTTAATTCCGAATTCTTCTTTAAGTTTTATTATAACACTATCCCATGTAGGATTTATTAATGATTCTACTACCCTAAGTGCTTTACCTTGCAATCTATTACCTAAAACTGTTTGCAAAGTACCTTGATGTTCCGCTGGTGTCAACTGAAGTATAGTTGTTACATCCCTTAAATAATTGCTCAATAAATAGTCATTTTCTCCCGTGAATGAAGGTAAACTTCTTGCTTCCCGTAAACTTTCTGCTAGTGTTAAGGTCATTGTAATATATATTTTGTATCTTCTTTCTTCTGCTTCGAATGATGATAAAAGTCCTTCTGATACTTTTATATCTTAATTAGGGCATTAGTAACGGCAACTCATGTATATTTTTATTGATTAAAATCTTTGATGGCAAATCCTCTAAACATTTTTCGTAACTGCGTCATGTATTGACATCTCAAATTTTAATAATTGAAATAAATTCAATGATAATTTTTTTTTATTTGTAATCTTTTCTTATTTTTATAATTTCTTTTAAATCTTTTTTTAATTTTAATTTTTAAATCTTTTTAATTTCTTTTTTTTTTTAATCTTTTAATTTCTTTTTTATTTTGTCTTCAACTATTTTTCATTTGTATCCTTTTTGATTTTTAAATTAACTGCATCCTTCTGAATTTCTTCAAACCATTTTTCGTTTCAATCCTTTAGATTTTCTTCTCACGAAATGTTCAATCACTGGATCACAAAATAAGTATTTCAAGCCTGTGGTTTTCTTCACACGAAATGTTCAATCGCTGGATATGAATCATTTTTCACAATTCATATCCTATCCTCGTCGCCAGTAATATCTTTTAATATAGAAAGATTGAACGCTTTCCAATAAAGTTCTTATAAATTTATTGTACGAACATTTCAAATACATACTTTTTTTTTAAGAGTAAAGAAATTCTTACAATTTAGTTGTGAATTTCTATTTTTTCTATTTTCCAAAGTTGCTTTATATTATTTATACAAAATACAGTAACAAATTGAAACAAGTGTGTAACTATAATATAACTCGCGGCTAACCGATCTCCTATAAAAGAGTTTGGAGAAATTCTTCTCAGTTTAGATTTGAACCTCAACCGAGAATTCACATGGAATTTTATAATCGCAGATGTCAGTTATCCAATAATTGAAGCTGACTTCTTATCATACTTCGATATCTTAATAGATCTCAAACGTCGATGTTTACTAGATCGTTCAACTGCTACAAAAACGAATTGTCCAAGATTGTTGGAGAATTCACAACAATTACTCGCCCACCCGTTCCTGGAGCAAAAACGATATCTGCTGTCACCCACCGTATAGAAACACAAAGGCATCCGGTTTTTGCTCGTCCTCGTAGATTGTCTCCTGAAAAACTCATCGCTGCCAAAGCAGAATTCGAAACGCTGATGAATTTGGGCATTTGCAGGTCCTCGAATAGAAATTGGTCAAGCCCTTTGCATATGGTGCGTAAGGCGGATGGATCTTGGAGACCTTTTATTAATATTATAACCCAACGGAAACCCACTTTCCCGCCCAACCCTTGCGGAGACTATCGAGCTTTAAATGCAATTACGGTTCCCGACCTTACCTTCAAGATTTTACGATGATTTTGGCAAGGAATTCAATTTTTTCTAAAATAGATTTGCGCAAAGCATTTCATCAGGTTAAAATTGATCCATCAGACATACCAAAAACTGCTATTTGTACTCCTTTTGGTCTTTATGAGTTTACTCATATGACTTTTGGCTTGAGAAATGCAGCACAGACGTTTCAGCGTCTGATTCACGAAGTCCTTAGAGGCTTAGATTTCGTGTTTGCGTATCTAGACGACATCGTTATCGCCTCTCCTGACCCAGAAGCACATTGCAAGCATCTACGTATCGTGCTCCAACGTCTTTGCGATAATAACCTATCCATAAACGCATCCAAGTCAATTTTCGGTGTACCAGAGCTCGAATTTCTGGGCCACACTATAACCAAATCTGGGATCCGGCCTTTACAAAAGCATGTAGATGCATTGTTGCTGTTTCCAAAACCGCGAACGGTCCAAAAAATGAAAAAAATTTTAGCTATGCTAAACTTTTATTGACGTTTTTTTAAAAACGCAATTGATACTCAAGGGCCGCTTTTCAAGATGGCGAAATCCAAAAATAGAACGATAAAACCTAATTAAAGTGGACCGATGAAACCGAGTACAGCTTTATAAAGAGTAAACAACAGCTAGCGGATGCGACATTGTTGGCGCACCCCTTACCTGATACGGAGTTGTCGCTGTGGGTAGAAGCCTGAAATTACGCCGCCGGAGCGGTCTTAAACCGAATCGCGGGAAATGAAATACAACCGCTTAGTTTTTTTTCACAAAAGTTTTCCGCCGCCGAAACTCGTTACAGTACGTACGACCGAGAGCTAACCGCCGTTTACTTGGCAATAAAACATTTTCGCTATATGCTGGAAGGTAGGAGCTGTCATATTTACAAGGACCACAAACCACTAACGCTTGCTTTCCGTCAAAGCTCACATTAAGCAACGGATCGTCAAGCAAGACACCTTGATTTTATCGTACAAATCACGACCGATATTAGGTATACAGAGGGAAAAGAAAATGATGTTGCTGATTTATTATCGCGAATTCAGTCCATCACCACTAAGAGTATAAACTACGAGGAGTTGGCAGCAGATCAAGGGACGGACGCAGAGCTGAAAGGATTTCTTCACGGAGGTAAAGTTTGTAACTCTCTTCAATTGAAGCCATATGCTCTGTTATCTAATTCTAAGTCAGTCTTTTGTGACTTTTCGCATAATCGCGTACCACCATTCGTTATTAAACGATTTAGATCTATCGCTTTACATTCAATACACGACCTGGCGCACCCTGGATGTAAGGCAACAGCGCGGTTGATGAGCGAGCGATTTGTTTGGCCAGGTATCCAACGTGACAGCAGGGAGTTTGCTCGAATCTGCATCCATTGTCAGAAAAATAAAATTCAGCGTAATTGCGTCACGCCATTGTCAAGACGTACGGCTCCTTCACAACGTTTTGCGCACTTAAACCTAGACATAGTGGGACCTTTCCCGATATCAGACGGTTACCGTTATTGCCTGACTATAATGGATCGCTTCACTCGTTGGCCAGAGGCCATACCGATCGCTGATAAAACGTCTGAAACCGTAGTAAAAGCCATAATAAACGGATGGATATCACATTTTGGTATCCCCGTCGACATTACAACTGATCTTGGCTACCAATTTCAGAGCACAGTTTTCCGACAACTAATGAAATCTTTTGGCATTAAGCACTTACGAACAACACCGTATCATCCACAGGCGAACGGCCTTGTTGAAAGATGGCACCGCACATTAAAAGCTGCTATCCTTTGCCACAGCGCTGAGGATTGGACAACATTTTTACCAATAATTATATTAGGACTTCGCTGTTCATTCAAGGAAGACATAGGAGCAGCACCTAGTGAACTTGTATACGGCACAACCATTCGGCTTTCTGGAGAGTTCTTTGGCTCCAGCCAAAACGATCAGATGCACAATGAGTGCTTACGAGGTCTGCGTAAGGCAATGAGAGATTTGCGACCAGTAGAGATGGCTTGGCACACACAAAAAAAAGTGTTTGTACATCCAAAACTTAGAACTTGCACCCATGTTTTTGTCAAAGATGGGCAGATTAGAACTTCTCTATCACCACCATATAAAGGACCTTTTGAAATCGTAAAGAGACACGAAAAAAGTAATCAACATGAATGGTCGACTGGCTAAATATTCCATGGATTTACTAAAACCAGCTTTCCTATCTTCTGTTGGTTGAAACTCCGGAAGGGGGGGGGGGGGGATTTATGTTAATATTAAATTATTGGTAACTCTAACTGGAAATGTATTGGAATATTCCTTGGTAGCTTTTAAGTACGATAGAATGCTGTGAAGAGACAATAAAGCATTCGTAGCCATACCGTAGCAGAGAGCGTTTGATTTCTACATACATATATAGCAATACATGCTCTCAACATAAATTTGTATTTCTGTTTTTTCTGAACGGAATCTCAGCTTCACCTACAGTGGTGTGCAAAAACTTACTAATAATTTAAAAAAAAAATAATAATAATTTTTGCAACAATTTAACAATTTTTCGGTGGTGATTTACAGATTTACTCGCGACTACGAGTCAGAATTTAGGATTTTTAGTAAAAATCCATTTTTTTTTAAATATGCGAAATAAGTCCCAACAAAAAATAATAACAATTAGCCTTTTGGATATGTGCCTTGTCTTACTACGCCTACTCTACAGGTTATAATATCTTTCAAAGTAAACATTTTTGAACAGATCAAAATTTCAAATTAATTTCAAAATTTACAATTTATCATATCTTCCGATTTAAAAAAAATTTTTTTTGAGCAGATATAAATTTCAAAAATTTCCTCAATTTTTACTTTGCCGTGTTAGCCAAATGTCTCATATTGAGACAGTGTCTCAAGATTTATCAATCCGTGAAGACCTTTTAGGATTTGACGCATTACCAAACACTAGTTTAACTGTGAGCACTAACGATAACGAAATGGCAACACCTGAGCACAAGAAATCATTCATTAGCCTTTGTGCTTCAATAATACGTGAAAACTATAACGGCGATCCGCTAGCACTTGAATCCTTCATTGATAAAATCAACTTAATAGAAGAACTTTCCGACGACAACTTAACAAAAACATTTATAGCATTTTTGAAATCAAAACTTGAGGGCAAAGCCCGCGAAGCTCTTCCAACGCAAAGAACTTCAACTAGTCAGATCAACGAAGCATTGCGTAGCCGAATCAAACCAGATAACTCGAAAGTTGTCGCTGGTAAAATTGCTTCTTTGCACGTAACTAATAACAATTACTCAGAATTTGCGAGGCGCGTTGAAAAGTTATTGGATTCACTTGAACGTTCTCTGATCATTGAAGGTATGACCCAAGCAAAAGCTCACGAGATATCCGTCGAACAAACGGTAAATGTTTGTAGGCTTAATACTCGATCGGATTTGGTTAAATCAATTTTAGCGATCAATCAGAAGCGAACATTGAGGGAGCAGGAGCTCAGCGAATAACCGGACGTGCAAATAATTCCATTTACTGTTTACACCTTAGCTATTCTGACTTTGTCGAAATAAATTGCAGCGATTCGCATAAATTATGTACTTTTTTAGTGGACTCTCAGGCAGATATTTCATTAATTAAAATATCCAGTTTAAAACAGCATGTCGAAATAGACAATAGCAATATCATAGACATAACAGGAGTAACAACCGATACCGTAACGACTTTAGGGACCGTAACTACTGACTTATTCATTTCAAAATTTTCTATTTCACATACACTTCACGTTGTGACTGACGACTTCAACATACCATCTGATGGCATACTAGGCAAGGACTTTCTAAAACTAAATAAATGTATAATTATGCAAACGGAAGCATAACAGTAGGCATAGGCTCGGAAAGAGTCAAAATAGCAATTTTACATGGCACAACAGCCGATACTCTAGTCGTACCTCCAAGATGCGAAGTTTACCGATCATTCAATTTGAGTCAAGCTCATAATCCAGTTTTTATAGACTCACAAGAACTCTGTAGTGGCGTTTTTACAGCTAAGTGTGTGGTAGATACGAAAAACCCAATTTTGAAAGTTATAAATACTAATGACGAAGTAAAAATTATTCGCAATTTCAAATTGCATACTGAAGACATAGCCAACTACAATGTCTATAGCATCAACAAAACAACAAACGACACCAAACGACTTCAGGATTTAAAAGCAGCATTAGAAAAACAAATGCCAAACTACGCCAAAGATAAATTGATCGACCTATGCGTACAATATGCCGACGTATTCGCCTTGAAGACAGATCGTATGACTCTGAATAACTTTTACGAACAGAAACTCCGACTTATTGACAAAACACCAGTTTACATTAAAAATTACCGTTTACCGTATTCACAGAGAGAAGAGATAAATAACCAGGTCGATAACTTACTGCGAAATGATTTAATAGAACCAAGTTTTTCAAATTATAATAGCCCTTTAGATAGATAGATAGATAAATAAAAGAGGATTGCACTGCGACCAATTGGTCTATTGTGCCCTCAGTAACCTACAACACATCCCCTAGTCCAAGAGCATCTATGAATTTCAAGATGGATCCCGGTGACAGGGAGTGTATGTACTCCTCCTTAGGCCACATCTGACCTAGGCATCTCTCCCTTCGTCGAGCCACAGCATCGCACTCCAGGAGCAGGTGTGTGGGGGTCTCCTTTGTCCTGTCGCAGAAGCGACACAGGTCGCTCGACCAGATACCTAGTTTATGCAGATGACCCCTCAATCTGCAGTGACCTGTGAGGATGCCTGTGAGGATTCTAAGTTTTGCTTTTGGGAGGTCTATCAGTATCTTATACCGTTTGTTACTGTACCCCCCCAATAGTTTCTTTGCCTGTAGCAGGCCCAGGGTCTCTTCGCATTGCTGAGTCCTGAGCTGTCTAGTTTCCTTTCTGAGCGCCTCCTTTATAGTGCTTGGTCCTATTGGAAAGAAGGGCTCTAGTCCTATGGGATTCGAGCAAGCCGCCAACCTGGCCAGGTCGTCTGCCATCTCATTTCCCTCGATCCCTGCGTGACCTGGAACCCATGAAAGACTTATGGTATTCCTTTTTGCCAGATCATTTAGTCTATTTATGCACTCCAAGACCATTGAGGATTTTACCTCGAAGGACGTAAGGGCTTTGAGCGCTGCCTGGCTGTCGCTTAGGATGAGTATTCTCTCTCCGCGATAGTTCCTTTGCAGATTTAATTCGGCACAAACGCTGATCGCATATATCTCCGCCTGGAAGATGCTGGGAAAGGCGCCCATGGGTATCGAGAGTTTAGCTCTGGGACCATAGACGCCTGCCCCAATACCATCCACGGTCTTGGAGCCATCAGTATACCACTGCAATGTACTTTGCCGAACCCAGCTCTTCAAAAGAGAGGGGTTCCACGACACTTTGTCTGTAATGTCACTAATTCTGAAGTGTCTTTCAAACACTATTTCTTTATTTATGTCATCCCTGGGAAAAAGGGCTAGTGGGAGCTGGCAGCCCAACTTCTCCCTGTTTTTGGACGATAGTACCTTGCATTTGCCATAGCCTTCTCTCGCAAAGCTCAGCTTCGTGCGTTTTGCTGCCTGTACTACGTGTGTATGGAGTGGCTCGAGATCCAGGATCACTTCTAGCGCAGCCGTCGGACATGTGCGCATTGCTCCCGTAATGCAGACACATCCCAGGCGTTGCAGTTTGGCAAGAGATTGCCTTACCGTAGCTAGGTTGGTCCTTGAGCCCCAAGCTACAGCTCCGTACGTAACTATTGGTCTGACTATCATGGTGTACATCCATCTCAAAATCTTCGGGGTGCATCCCCAGGATTTACCAGCCAGCCTCTTGCACACCATGAGTGCCCTCGTAGCTTTGGGGATGGTCGCGTCTACATGGCTTTTCCACAGAAGCTTAGAGTCCAAGATTAGGCCCAGGTACTTAGCCTCTGTGGCAATTACAGCCGGGACCCCCTCCATAGCTATGCTCCTCATGCCTTGCACTTTCCTTCTCCTTGTAAAGGGCACAATGACTGTCTTAGAGGGGTTGATATTAAGCCCCGCGACAGTACACCATCTTCTTGCTAGCTGAAGTCCTCTCTGAATAATGTCACAGAGAGTGCTAGGGAACTTCCCTCTCGCAATGATCACAATGTCATCCGCATACCCCTGGCAGCGAATGCCATTTTCTGTGAAGATCTGTAAGAGTTCGTCTACGACAAGGCTCCACAATAAGGGGGACAAGACCCCTCCTTGCGGACAGCCCTTGACCGTTTTAATCTGCTCCACACTGTTGCCAGTATGTGTTTCCGCAATTCTGGTATGCAGCAACTCAGCTATCCATTTCCGAATAGTGGGCTGCACACCTCGTCCTGCCAGCGCTCGATCGACACTTGAGTGAGTTGTATTATCGAAGGCACCCTCAATGTCGAGGAAGGCGCAGAGCACCATTTCTCCACATTCAAAGGCCTCCCGAATCACCTCAGTCAGAGCGAAGAGCGCAGTATCCGTTGATCTGCCAACCCTATAGGCATGCTGATCAAAATGCAAAGGCTGTCGCTTGAGAGCGTTACGCCTGATTTCATTGTCAATAATCTTCTCCATGGCCTTAAGCATGAAAGGAGTAAGGCTTATGGGCCTGAAGGATTTTGCAAGCGAGTAGTCTCGTCTACCTACTTTTGGTATAAAGATAACTCGAGCTCTATGCCATACCTCCGGAAGGTATGCCAGCGCTAGGCTGTCCCTCATGATTTTTACTAGGTGAGGAGTTAGTAGCGTCCCGCCCTGTTGTAGCATCACAGGACTAATGCCGTCCACTCCCGGAGCCTTGTACCGCTGAAACGTCCCCAGAGCCCAACTGACTGTTCGCCAGTTAACAAGTTTCCTGGCTACTTTCCAGTCAGTCGGGGTCGGGCTGAGGGCCCGAAGACCAGGATTCCGCGACACCTGCACCGCACCCGGGAAGTGAGCCTCCAACAGAGCACGCGACCTCTCTCTCTCGTTGCTTGTATAAGTACCATCAGGTAGCCTAATTGCCAACCTGGATTCTGTGTTTTCCTTTGCCAGGACCCTATGGAGTCTGGCAGCTGCAGGGACTGCAGTAACGTTTTCGCAGAAGCTTCTGAAGCTGCTACGTTTTGCTTTCCTTATTTCCTTGCTATATTTTGTTAGACTAGCTGCATACTGGGCCCACTGCCCTGTGCGCTTTGCTCCATTGAACAGCTTTCGCACTTCTTTCCTGAGCTTGGTGAGTTCCCGAGACCACCACACCGGCTGGGTTCTGTCCCTTGGCCTACTCTCAGGGCAGCTCGAGTTAAAGGCATCTATAATGACACTGTTAAGCCCTTTAACTCTGTCGTCTAACTCCATATAACCTCCCCTGTTGTGTCCAGATTTTACTTTTGGTAAGTTGGACGCAAGAGTTTCTTTATAGTTCGCCCAGTTTGCCCTTCTGGGGTTCCTGCTCGGATAGCCTGTTTGAACACTTGCCTCCAGCTCGAATCGGATGATCCTGTGATCCGACAAGGACGGCTCCGATGAGACCCGCCATCGAGAGATCAGAGGTCTAGCCAGTTCATTGCTGAGGGTAATGTCCAAAACTTCCTGTCGAACCCTGGTTACAAAAGTCGGTGTATTTCCGACATTGCTTATACTAAGGTCAACGCTACTGATATATTCTAAAAGACACTCACCCCTAAGGTTTGTATCGGTGCTGCCCCACTCCAGGTTGTGGGCGTTTGCGTCGCAGCCTAGGACAAGTGGGAGCCTTTTCCTCCTACAGTGGTCTACTAGCTGCTGTACCTCACGGGGCGGCACACTGGCACTGTCCCCCGGAAAATAGGCGGAGGCGAGGACAACCTCGGTCTCCCGGCTATCTACCATCAGGGTCGCCTGCACTGCCACCAGATCTCTTGTTAAAAACTCTGTAATGCAAAAGTGGTTAATACCTGATCTCAGCACTACACATGCTCTTGGCCTCTCACAGGAGAGGTCCCATATTACCTTATTTATGTTTTGATTTAGGCCCCTTACCCGGCCTTTGTAGGTCCACGGTTCTTGGACGAGCAGGATGCCCAGGTCATCCGCGGAGAACCTGCTTGCAATGACCGCCGAGGCGGCTATCGCATGGTGCAGGTTGACCTGGGCTGCTCGCACGCGTCTTACTGTCAGAGCTGGGGTTCTTCTTCGTCCGAGAGCCCTAGACCGCCCTCGCTTTGCTCTTCCAGCTCTAGCCTCCTTAGGTCGATGCCTTCTAGGAGCTCCTGGGTGGAGGGCATTTGCTCAGCTGAGCCATCGGCATCCGCTGACTCAGGCCCCTCCACTGGAGCTGACGATTGGCTCGCACCTTGCTGGCACGGTGAAACCGCCGCTGACCCAGTCACTGCAGGCTCGACAGGAGCCACAGCCCCAGGGTTCTGGGGAGCCTGTGGCGCAGCCGTCTTTCCCACCTGTGCTCTGGGCCGCCACGGCCTCATCGTGACGCTGCTGAATCTGTAGTTGACTACAAAGCCAGCTTCCCTCAAGTTCACAAAGGACTCCTCATCGACGCAAAGGTTTAGTCGGAGCCCGTTTTCCACAGCGCTCTTAGACATCACCCTCCATGCCGAGGTGTGGAAGCCCGAGTTCTGTGCCCGGAGTAAATCCATGGCGTGATTGGTCAACTCCACACTAGTTCTTGGGAGGAATACTGAGACATTGTGCACCGGAGGGATGTCGTCGCCTCTACGTGTGCACAAATTTGGTCCTACCCAGCCTTCAAGCTGCGGTATCTTTTCCGCTAACCAAGATGCGGTACCCTCATCCTTGCAGTCTACAAGGAGCATGCCTGAGCGGAAATGTACGCCACAAAACGACAGCGGTTGCGACCATCCCCTAGCCACCGCGAACATAATGGTGTTCTGCAGGCGGGTCAGATCGTCCGAACTTAGGGCAGCAGCCGGGTAGTCGCGGGACAGCACAGCCACTCTAACGCCTTGCAGGGC
Source organism: Philophylla caesio (assembly GCA_963971545.1). Classification (NCBI taxonomy): domain Eukaryota; kingdom Metazoa; phylum Arthropoda; class Insecta; order Diptera; family Tephritidae; genus Philophylla; species Philophylla caesio. Next base: position 63,053,672 of record OZ020608.1, on the reverse strand, counting down.
ATTCGAGTAGCTGGGCCGCTGCGCACTTCCAACCGCACCCCCCCCCGAGACAGTCCGCCCTCTGCTCCACGCCGCTGGAAGAGGAGGTTGCCCCCGCTGACGCTTGCTTGTGGGTAGTTCCGGTGGTGTGATCTCCACATTCCCTCTTTTTACGGAGGTTGTGAGAACTGTGTTTCCACATGTAATTGTGGGTTCCCCGCTTCTCCGTCTATCGACGGGCGCGGGTCTCTGCTGCTGCTGTTGAGCGCCGCTTCTCTGCCCAGTGGCAGGAGCTATGTTTCCACGTACATTTGTGGGTTCCCCGCTTCTCCGTCTATCAACGGGCGCGGGTCTCTTCTGCTGCTGCTGTGTGCCGCCTCTCTGCCCAGTAGCAGGAGCGGGTTGATGGCTCTGGGTGTTTGTCCCGCTTCTCCGCAAGTTAGCGGGCGCGGTTTTGTTGCCGGAGCCCTGTGCTCTACGCATCCTCTCCTCCTCCTCCACCTCCATGCGCACACCAGCCATGGTCCGAGCCTCCTCCGGGGACTTCCCCTGTGCCAAGTACCGGAGGTACCATTTCGACCCGGAACCGCTTAGACCGGCTCTACGGTGGTCGTCAAGCGCCCCCGGCTGCCCTGGCTGCGGAAGTGGGGGAGCCCTGGCCCGCCGATGCCTTCTCCGTGGCTGTTGCCACCCGGAGCTGCGTGAGGCGACGGAGTCGGAGCGTCTACTTTGGGAGCGACGGCGGCTCTTGGAGCGGCGCCGGCTCCTGGATCTCTGCTCTCGTTGTTTGCTCGTGGAGCGTCTTCTGCTCCTAGAGCGCTGATAGCTTTCTGCTTCCTCCAACCTGGAACGAGACCTACTTGATCTGTCTTGCGACCGATCTGCTACAGAACTATGCTCATTTGAGGGTATTAAATATTCGTACCTGTATTCTGCACCTTTCACCTGTTCGGCTCTCTCGCGACGGACACCACTGCTGGTGCTGGGTTCGTCGTCATCTCTGGCGTGCTCGACGAACAGCGCTGCCTCTTCTACCGATAGTCGGTCCAGGAAACTGCCCCTGCGCTTAGAGGTTTTCGCACTGCTACTCAACTCTAGCGCTGCAGTTCCTGACGAATCTGCCACCAAGGTGGATGTTCTGGCCGAGTTGCCAGCGACATCACCTCCTGTCGTCTTCGTTGCCGTCGACGCTTCCTTGCCACCTGTTATTCGCAGCTGCTGCGTTTGTTGTCGCCGCTGTTGTTGTTGTTGCTGCTGCTTTGGCTGTTGTTGTTGTTGTTGATTTTTGTTTGTTTTAGTTGTTTTCATCTTGTTCTTACGACTGCTAGCTCGACCTAGGCCAAGCTTGGCAGTCAACTTCTTTTGTTTGGGGAAAAGGGACGTACGCCGCGACAGCGCCCCTTGCCGCGGTAAGGCCACTGCTACTCCTCGAGTTGGCCCGGTGTCGAAGAGGCTCCGTATAAATACAGCCGGTTGTCCTCCTGGCTGCAAACCAGCCAATGGGCACGGCGTCGCATAACACCCTGGCTTAGGAGGTGGTAGTTCTTGGTCATCGCCCCCCAAAGCGGCCCCGATCATCAGCCCGGACCTACGCACACAGGCGCGATGACCGATGCGACTAAGCCCCTGCACCAACGTCAAGGTGCCTACCCTAGCAGGGGAATAGCCCTTTAATTTTGGTACCGAAAAAAGACCAGACAAGTCAAAAATCGTGCCGCATGTGTGTAGACTTTAGAGCAGTCAACAAAAAACTCATTGCTGACAAATTCCCACTAGCACGCGTAGACGATATACTCGATAACCTTGGCAGAGCAAAATTCTTTTCGACTCTAGAACTTTTCTCGGGTTTCCACCAAATTCCACTTAACGTAGATTCTAGAGATATAACAGCTTTTAACACCGACCGCGGAGCTTACCGCTGGAAAGTTTTGTCATTTGGTTTGAATGTAGCACCAAACTCCTTTTCTAGAATGATGTCAATAGCTTTTTCAGGCATTTCGCCAAATCAAGCATTTTTATATGTTGATGACATTATTGTCATTGGTTGTAGTGAGACGCATCACCTTAAAAATTTAAGCAAAGTTTTCGAAACCAAATGCAATTTTCTTCGTTCTGAAATAACAATTCTAGTACACAAGTGCTCAGTAAAAGGCCTGTTGCCAGATGATTCTAAAATTTTTTTTTTTTTTGTAAAAAAGTCTTTTATTTGCAATCTGTCCTGTTAACATTCAGCAAATTTGAGGAACTAATTATAAATAACAGTGTCAAAAATATTAGTAAATACAATATTTCATTGTAATGGGTTTTTAACAGTACATATGTCTTTGTTGGTGTAAATACTTAATTTCTAAAGGGCAAATCTAGGACATGATACCTTTTAAGTCGTTTGGTTTCATGACTATCATCTAATAAACATATTGCAAGAGTATTACTGTGACCGCCAAGTTTATGGTTTAGGTATCTTTCGGATAACCTACGTATTTCTTCTTTTACGTAGCAAATTTTAAGATCGTTATGTATATTTTCATTTGTTATAAACCATGGTGCGTTAAGAATTGTTCTTAGTGTTTTTGACTGGTACCGTTGTAGAATTTCGATGTTTGATTTGGAGGTTGTCCCCCACAGCTGTATACCATAGGTCCACACTGGTTTTAAAATCGCTTTGTATAATCGAATTTTATTCTCAAGATTAAGTTCTGTCTTCGCACCAAGGAGCCAATACATTTTGTTTGTCTTAACCTTAAGTTGTTGTCGCTTTGCTTTAATGTGGTCTTTCCACGTAAGTCGTCGATCAAGATGCAATCCGAGGTATCTAACTGAGTTTTTATGAGGAATCAGGGCGCCATTTATATATACTTGAGGACAATCTTCTCTTCTAGTCGTGAATGTCACATGAACAGATTTGTCGGTGTTCACTTTAACATTCCATTTTTTCATCCATGTTTCTATTCTCTCCAGCTCGGGTTGAATATGTGATGTAGTACTAGATAGGGTTTCACCCACTGTTAGTAAAGCAGTGTCATCTGCAAAAGTCGCAATCAAAACCTCTTCAGATGTTGGAAAATCAGAAGTGAATATGGTATATAGTACAGGTCCAAGTACACTGCCCTGAGGCACCCCAGCTTCAATTGAGTGAATATATGAACGCTCATTCCTGTGTTTTACATAAAAGCTGCGACCACGCAAATATGATTTTAGCATTAGATAAAACGGAGTAGGAAAAAGTTTTTTAATTTTAAATAGCAATCCTTGGTGCCACACACGGTCGAAGGCCTGTTGAACATCCAAGAATACTCCCGAACAGTATTTTTTGTTTTCTAGTGCATCGGTTATAACGTTGACGACTCTGTGGCATTGTTCTATTGTTCCATGTTTATTCCTAAACCCAAATTGGTGCTCAGGTATAATGTTATTTCTTTCAATAACTGACAGCATTCTTCTCAGAAATATTCTTTCAAATATTTAGAGAATATCACCAGCAAGCTAATTGGTCGATATGACTTTATATCATTTTCAGGCTTATTAGGCTTCGATATCATTATTATTTCCGCACATTTCCACTGCGTTGGAAAGTGGTCAAGCCGAAGAATTGTATTGAATAACAATGTTAAATATTGCATACATTTTTCTGAGAGCGCTTTAATCGCTTTTGCGTCGATACCATCATACCCTGGTGCTTTTGAGTTATTAAGAATTTTGATTTCTTCTTTAACTTCTAGTTGTGATATATGTTTTATTGGAAGGTCCATTTGGCAGGCCACATCTAAGAATCCCATAATTCCTTCCTCATCCGTATGGCTATTGAGTGAAAGCGGTTTAAAGATCTCTTTCAGGTATTCACCAAATGCTTGAGCTTTACTCAAATCAGATTTACACCATGACCCATTGAAGTTTCTTATAGCAACATTTCGTCTTCTTGGGCGTTTTATATATTTCGTTGTTTTCCATAAGCTGTATTCGTTGTTTTTATCAACATTGAGATTTTTCAGAAACTCGGAGACTGTCTGATTCTTATAATCCTTTAATGCTGACTTCAGTTCCTTGGTGGCTTGATTAAATTTTTTTTTATCACTTGGTAGTCGACTATTTTGCCAAGTTTTCCGTAACTTGCGCTTCTTTCTTACCATTTCTCTTATTTGAGAGGGAAGGAAAGTTTTGTGTTGGGAATGCGACTGGTTAATGGGAGTAGCTTGGTGCGCTGCTTCGTAAATTAGTTGTGTAAAGGACTCTATAGCAGTGTCTAAATCAACTCCATTTTTAATAGGTCTATTGATTTGGATGCGAGCATCCATGTAGTGTTGAAAATAATCTATATCAGTTTTTGGAGTTATTAACTTTTGCCTTCTTGTGCTCTCAGGCAGCATATTTGCAGTAACAAGAATTGGCGAATGATCCGAGCTCAAATCAAAATTTTCTGACATGGATAGCATATGTCTCGGAATTCCTTTGTATACAACAAAGTCCAGAAGATCAGGAATTTTTCTTGGGTCAGTAGGCCAGTAAGTTGGCGCGCCTGTAGATAAAACTGTCAAGTGATCGCTTGTTACACATTTGTGCAATTCTTTTCCTTTTGGATTAGTAAGCCTCGAGCCCCACCAAGGATGCTTAGCGTTGAAGTCTCCACCTACAATAAAGATGGGTCCTAATTTGTTGAAAAAGTTATGATAGTCAAGTTGTTTTATAGCGAAACGTGGCGGGAAATATATGGCACAAATAGCTATATTGTAAGAACCGCATTTAACTTTAACGCATGCTGCTTGAAATTGAGGACTTAATATTTCTTCTTCAATTTTGTATTTTAATGTTTATTTTATTAAGATAGCTGCTCCCCCATGAGCTTTACCATCGGGATGGTCGCTGTTAATGAGATCATAGCCTCTGATTTTAAAATGAAATCGTGACGTAAAATGCGTTTCTGAAATAAGCATGACGTCGATATTGTGCATGGAAAGAAATGTTTCCACTTCACGGATGTGGTTTAATAAACCATTTGCATTCCATACCCCAAGCTGTAGATTTACTTGCATAGTTGATTAATAAGCATTGTCATCATATTTATTAAGTTATTTGTCATCTCTAATTGTCTACTAAGTAGTATTTCTATTTTTTTTAAAGTATTGTCCTCATTATTTTGGTCAGAGTTACCTTTTAACACTTTAGCAAATGTAGAAGTTCCTCTTGTTGCATTATAATCCACATTATGATTGTTATGAGTGTAATTTTTATGAGTAAATGAACTTGCAGCTTTTGGCTGATATTTTTGGCTATTAATGTTATTTAATTTTTTTTGTTGTACTAGTTTTTGGTACACATTACAGCCTTTATAACTCGCTGGATGGTTTTGTAGACAGTTAACACATTTTGGAGGTGAGTCTATGCCCTTTGGACATTGAGGACTAGGATGGTCAAGTCCACACTTAACACAGTTAAATGGCTTAGTACAATAAGTTTTAGTGTGCCCAAATTGTTGACAGCGGTAACATTGCACAATGTCATTCGACTTTTTAGGTGGCTCAACGACTACCAGCGCATTATTAATGTGTTTCAATTCATATATTGTTTTGTTGTTACTATTTGGCTCAATATCAACAAAAAACATTGACAGCGGTTGCTTATAATGGCGACTTCGAATATTGACAATATTCCTTACATTATGCCCTAACATTTCTAGCTCAGTTTTTATATCACTAATATCAGTTGAATGATGTAGATTTTTAATTACAACTCTGTAAGCCCTTTCTTGTTTGAGCTGATACGTGTGAAAGCTAATATTCTTAGTTTTCATGTGTTTAACAAGTGTTCTATAGGAATTTACAGTTTTTACCATTATCCTATCTTGCCCTTCTTTTGTTGACTTATAATTAAATTCGGTATGAGGAATTATTGAACTAATAATTTTAATCATTTTATTTATGTCATTAACATTTGGCACAAAAATAGGTGGTGGCTTTATGGTTGTTTCTCTTTGAGAGGCTGTCTCGTCACACTCAACTTGATCATTGCTCATTGCTCCTAATTCCGCAAACCTGTTAGCATTGGATGACGTTCCTGCGCCGTCGTCTAGTATTTGTATTTTTTTCTTTAACACTTTGGGAGAAGAGTGATTGATTCTCTTAGTAGGTTTACCACGTGATGTCACATTCTGCCATTCCACCTCATTCACTTCACTTATTTCTGTTGTTTCCATAGTCGAATGATACTTAGATGCATTAGGGACACCAACAAGTGTCTCTCAATGCTGTAATATTTTCGCTTCTTTAATATGTTTATGGGTGTGTTCGTATTATTGTTAGTGTTTTTTGTTTTGTTTTTTTTTTGCATATGCTTGCGAATAATCTGTTTCAACGAGAACTGTATATTCTAAAATAAACGCGATAAAAAAGTATACTAAACCAACTGACAAAGATGCCGTCAGGCGCTTTGTTGCATTCGCAAACTATTATAGGCGATTTATACCCGACTTTGCGGCTCTGGCAGCACCTTTAAATCGACTAAGTCGAAAAAAATTAGAATTCATTTGGGATAGCGCGTGTGCACTTGCATTTGAAAAGCTTAAGTTAGCTTTAATGTCTCCTCAACTTTTACAATATCCAGATTTCAGTAAAGAATTTATAATCACAGTAGATGCGTCTAAAGGCGGGTGCGGTGCTATTTTAAGTCAAAATCATAACGACAGTGACTTACCAATATGTTTTGCGTCCAAATCTTTTAACAAGTCAGAACAGAATAAAGCGATTATAGAACTAGAACTATTAGATATATACTTCGCAATAAAGCAGTTTAGACCATATGTTTACGGTACACATTTTATAGTAAAATCAGACCATCGACCATTAGTTTATCTTTTTAACATGAAAGACCCTTCATCAAAACTTTCTAGAATACGTCTCGAACTGTCCGAGTACAACTTTACTATTGAATATATAAAAGGAAAAACAAACGTAGGAGCGGACGCACTTTCACGAATTAACATAAACGAACTAAAAGACTCAACAAAACATGTCTTAACAGTCAAAACGCGTTCAATGACTAAACAAACAAAACAGACAGAACCACAAAATAAGAACAACTCCGCCGACAATACTGCAGTACAAGTGTACGACAAATTCTCATACAATTTTTCAAAAAAGATACCAAAACGCAAATACTTTACGATAAAAACAACAAAATTTCCAGTTTTCTAGTTTGTGCACATTTAAAACACAAAAAACTCGAGTTACTTAATCTTACGAGTGTTAACGAAATGACAAGTTTAGACGAGTTACTTTCGAGGCTAAATAAGTCGAAGCCGACAAACGCAACATTAAGCAGATAGAATGGCCAAAAGATGATTTGTTTTTCAAACATTTTTCAATTTCAAATTTTAAAATACGCGGAAATAAAATTTTAAGATCTTTACAAATTACATTGACAGACCCAGTACAAACAATAACTGAGGACGATAAAAAACTAAACCTAATGACAATTTACCACAATGACCCACTATCAGGCGGACACTGCGGAAGCAAAAAACTATACGCAAAACTACGTACAAAATACTATTGGAAAAACATAACGCGCGATATCTCCAAATTTGTTAAAAACTGTAACAAATGTCTATTAAACAAAGATAAACCTAAAAACAAAGAAAATATCGTTTTAACGCCAACGCCAAGCAAACCATTTGACCTTGTTTTAATCGATACAGTAGGACCGCTACCTGAGTCGAGTAATGGTAACAGGTTCGCAGTTACTATTATATGCGATTTCACAAAATATTTAATAACAGTAGCCGTGCCAGACAAAAGAAGACAAAGCCAGAGAGCTTCGTTTTAATTTACGGCGTAATGCAGTCCATTAAAACTGACTTAGGCACTGAATTTAAACATGAACTTTTTTCAGAATTAACCAAACTTCTAAACGTTAAACACGATTTCTCAACCGCATATCATCACGAAACCGTTCGTACTATTGAACGTAACCACAGCGTTTTTAACGAATATTTACGAGCATATGTGAATGAAACTTTTTCCGATTGGGACACTTATTTAAAATATTTCACATTTTTCTACAACACGACAACAAGCACAGTTTTTGATAACAAATTTTCCCCATTTGAATTAGTATTTGGGAAAAAGGCCACTGTGCCTCACGATCTACAAAAGGGTAAAATTGACCCACTATATAATGTAGAAAACTATGCGAAAGAAGTTAAATACCGAATGCAAAAATCTCACGCAATTGCGAAAGAATTAATTAACAAACATAAAATTTGAAATAAGCTTTTACACGACAAAACAGCTCATCCAGTATCACTTAATGTAAATGATAAAGTTCTTTTACGAAGGGAACCACGCAATAAGTCTGAAAACATATATCAAGGTCCGTACTTTATAACAAACATTGAAGCAAAAAGAAACGAAACAACAGTACACAAAAATCGTATACATAAAATAAATTGAAACTCTTATTAGATATACGTATAACGTATATTGGTATATGACCAAGAAAAACAACAACTGTACAAAAACCAAAGGAAAAATTCCGAAATATATCTATGTACACAAACACTAGCCATATTCAAATAAAAAAAAAAATTCTTAAATAAATTGTTAATGCTAATTTTCAAAAAATTTATTTAAGACAATTCCACAACACCAACAATAAACATAAGATTAATATGACAAAACATGTAATTTTTATACAAACACTGTGAAAAAAATATGTGCAGTAAACCTGCGTACAGGAATTATAAAAATTAAAATTGAATTCCTTTCATAACTATTTTTATTATGTATTTAAGATAAAATTGTAATACAAAATCACTAATCAACATACTCTAGGTAAAAATCTATTAATATATGTAAATAATAACTATGTATTGCATAATTATCCTTACATTAATTTGCCAACAACTAGTTATTACAAATAAAAACAATAGCAATAAGAACTTTTTACATTAATTTCAATTTGTCATTATTTTACGTTTACTTAAATTGTTATGAACAAACGAATGTAAAGGGAAAGGACTATAGCCTATCCAATTCAAATTCGTTCTTTCAAACAATTTAACATCCCCTGATTATGGACAGGAAGAATGTGTCAAACCTGATCACTTTGCCAAATTCTTCTTTTTCTAAGGAGGGTGATGTAATGGAAACAAAATACAAATTGCAACCGTACTTAATAAGTTAAGTATTCTAGTACTAGCATTATAAAGTACAACCCTACATATAAGATCTATTACATTTAGTACTAGAGGGTAACCGCAGCTAACTTTAGTTCTTAGGTGAAAAAATAAAGAACGCCATTCATTGGCGCGACTTAAAACCGATAACTAGTTTTCTTTCTAATATCCCTGCAATTTTAAGCAAATAACTTTTTGGATTGCTCCTGATAAAAAGAGCAGCAAGTAACCGGCGTTAGTTTCTAGACGCACCGGTGGGCGTCACACGACACTACAGCAGAGACAACAACACAGCAGCGAGCCCCAGCGAAGCCCTGGCGCTCCACATTATCTTTGCAAACGAGTGTGCTTGCTTTTTTGTTGCGATTGTCATAATCAGCTTACTGTTACCAAAGTAAATAGACAAAAAAAACGTAAACAAATATTACGGCTTTGACAATCACGACAATAAAGCAATAAAAAAAAATCAAATTCCCCGCTGAATTAAAACAACCTTGAATGAATTCGCCTTGCTCCTAATTTATCATTCTTGATTAGGCATGGGCATATGAAAAAAATATATCGATATGTATCGTATCGATATTTTTGAACAATATCGAATAATATTGACATACACATAGATAAACAGCCCTATTTGCGTTTTGTCACAGTCTTCAATTGTTATGGGTAAATTGTCATTATATTGTCACGATCAGTTGTCATAGGTATGCACCGCCAATAATGACAATAGAAAAGATCTTCGTACTCGCCGCATGCGGCGAAAAGTTCTGTATAGCAAAAACAGCTGATTTGGTTCACAATTTCAAATTTTATTCTTCGTTTTATTTTATCGCGTGATACTGCGGATTGGCTCATGGCAATTGGAAAATTGTTTCCAACGCACTTTTGATATGATCCATGCGCGTAGAAATACAAGCAACCAAGAAAACGAATAGTGAATGGGATGCTGGACTTTTGACGGTCACTTGGTTCCAACTTTTCGAGTAATCTGATGCAAAGTGATTTAGGAAACCGAAAGTTTTTTTATAAAGATGGTCTCCTGCATGGAAAACGGATCACTTTTATGACGCAGATTCCTCAGAAGTCGCCTTCTGGCTGTAATTTCTTCTTGCTCCACAATCAAACACATTACAACCACTTGCTCTGCCATAGCTAAAACTCGAACGCAATCTGTGGTGTAAAAACTTAAAAAAGCTTGGTGTTGCCGCGGTTCCTAGTGGGGGGCCATGCGCGTGGCTCTCTAGTGGGTACATAAGCATAAGCGGTACATTTCCAAACATAGTTATGTATGTATGTATTCCAAACATATTCAAGTATGTATGTATATTGCCCGCTATTGTATGCACGACACTTGCTGTAAAAAAGTGGCGTGATAAAACGACATAAAAGACAAATAACGTTGGTTGTGTGACAGTTCACCCGCGCACGCCAAAAGAAGCAAACGTTTTTTAAAGTAGATTAAAGTCATCTTATGAAATAAACAAAAATATAAAGCTGAAGTTCTACTGTAAAAGTTGTTTCAATAAAAGGCGAACTCGTAAAGTAAGAAATTCTTTAAAAAACTTTTCATACTACGGTACGCGTGTACGTTATACCATATTATTAATTACTAGAATAAATTGCTCCAAATGGAAAATCAACACGACTCCAGCGGAGAATTCACACCCTTTAATCCGTGGAGGACAGCCGACGGTCACGCCGGGGCAGCTACACTAACGGCGAGCGCGTCCAATCAATCAACTAATATAACGCCGCACCTGCCGGCATCGACTACCACCGCCTACCTGCCAGTACCACCACGTTCTGTGACAGTGCCACTAACCACAGAACCTTCGAATCATGCAACAGCAACGACAACCGCCTCACCCCAATACCCTCGCCTACACACCGAAACAGGAGATCGCTATGTGCCAAACACAAAAGAGTTAGAGCCACGTCTATCCATGCTAGAAGAAGAGAGGCAGATTAACCAAAGCTATCTGGAGAAAAAATACGATATCCTATCACATTCATAAGGTACTCTAACTACGAGTATTAATAGCACCGGCATAAGAACCGCCCTTACGCCTACACAAATAGCAGCGCGGCAAGCCATTCCGAAGGAGCTACCGCATTTCTACGGCCACCCAGAGGAATGGCCCCTTTTTATTTGTAGCCTTGAAACCAGCACGGAAATTGCGGGGTACTCTGATGCGGCTACAAGCGTGCTTAAAAGGCAAAGCAAGGGAAATAGTCCAGAGCAAACTGTTGTTACCGGCAATGGTCCCGGAAATCAATCAAACCCTGCGGATGTGCTTCGGCAGGCCAGAGCTAATAGTTGAGAGTTTGATTGAAAAAGTGGAAAAGATTCCACCCGTAAAAGACAGACTGGAAAGCCTAATAGATTTTGCGCTCTGTGTGCGTTACGTATATTCGACAATGGAATCTTGCCGCATGGGTTCTTATATGAATAACCCTACTCTGGTTAAAGATTTGGTAGACAGGCTGCCAAATAATCACAAGCTCGCCTGGGATATGCATCCGAAAGGGCAACACGAGCCAGTAGTAAAGATATTCAGTGACTGGCTCTATGCACTCGGCGAGCCAAGTAGTCGGGTATACTACCCCGAAAAGAGGCGGGATCGTCAACACGCACATACAAAAAGCCAACGTCCAACGAGACATCGCCTGCACCCACTGCAAAGCTGACGGCCATCGAGTTGCACAGTGCGAGGACTTCAGAAAGCTGAATTCAAGCTCCAGATGGGATGTCGTCCGTACGTTAAAACTATGCCGCCAATGTCTCAACGCTCACCGACGTAGATGCTTAGTAACCAGGACTTGCGGAGTGGACGGTTGCAAAGCCAAGCATCACCAGCTCCTCCATGGGAGTACCGCGTTGAACACAAGAAGAAGAAGCAGCCATGAGTACACAGCCAGCGACAGTGTTAATTCACACAACGACACCAGACGAATGTCTTTCCCCTACTTTCGAACCTTGCCGGTTCGTATATATGGTAAAAACAACTTTATTGACACATTTGCATTTTTAGATGAAGGTTCCACGGTAACCCTCATCGAAGAAGAAACCTTCAAACAGCTCAACCTGACAGGTGTGTCCGAACCACTATGTCTTCGCTGGACCAGCGAAAAAACCCGTAGAGAAGACGAATCCGTAAGAACTTCGCTCAAGATCAGTGGGGCACAACATAACAAAGCATTCAATATTGCGGAGGTGCACACTGTGAGCCATCTGGGCCTGCCGGCGCAAACTGTTGACATGACGAAAATCGCTAAGGAATTCCCATATATGAGCGGTCTACCAATACAATCCTACGTTAAAGCGAAGCCGACACTTCTTATTGGTTCCGACAATTGGCAAGTGGCCGTACCGCTTAAGGTACGAGAAGGGAGTTGGTGCCAACCGATAGCAACGAAAACAAGATTGGGCTGGGCTATTCAAGGTGGCCGCGTTGCTCCGTCGCCAGACGCACGCCTGAATGTACATACGTGTGCGTACGAATACGAAAAGCTGCATGAAATGGTTAAATACCACTTCAAATTGGACGACCCCGAACCAAAGCTGTTGCGGTCAGCCGATGACCAAAAGGCACTGCCCATACTCGACTCAACGTGCAAAAAGGTCAACAACAAGTAATAGGGTCGGGCTTTTATGGCGACACAAGGAAATCAGTTTACCCGACAGCTATGAAATGGCTTACAAACGCCTCATGTGCCTCAACAGCAAATTTCGAAAGGACACGTCACTAAAGCTAACCATGCAGAAATAAGTTGACAACCTTTTGGCTAAGGGCTACGCCAAAAAGCTGAGCATAGCCGAGTTAGCGGCACACAAAGGACGAGTATGGTACATGCCCATATACGTGACGCACAATCCAAATGAACCCGGTAAAGTCCGCCTAGTCTGGGACGCAGCGGCCAAAAGCAAAGGCCTAGTTCTTAACGACGTCATTCTAAGCGGACCCGACCTTCTGATTCCTTTAGTTGACATTTTACTGAAATTTCGAGTCGGAAAGGTGGCCATCTGCGGCGATATCGCCGAAATGTTCCACCAAATTAATGTCAACGATAACGACATGCACGTACAAAGTTTTCTTTGGCTGGACCAGAAAGACGACATTAGCAGACCCAGCGTTTACGCCATGCGCGCCCTCACGTTCGGAATCAGCTGCGCTCCGTGCATCGCACACTATGTGCGGGACAAAAATGCGACCACCTTCGCACAAAAGCTTCCGGAAGCCGTAGACGCTATAAAACGTTACCACTATGTCGACGACTTCATATACAGCGGGAATAGCGAAAGAGTCGTCATTGAACTGGCAGTGAAGCACATACATGCATCTGCCGGGTTTCATGTTCGCAACTGGGCATCAAACTCGGTAGCGGTCCTAAAACATATGGAAGGAAGCTGCGATATAGCTCAACAACCACTGGAGTGGAGTACTACCGAAAAAATAATCGGGGTTTACTGGGACCCAAACAAAGACGTTTTCAAATACACGCTCCGGTTTTCGAAACTAAAGCGAAACGTTGTAGCGGACAACACCACTCCTACAAAGCGCGAGATCCTTCAAGTCTTGATGTCAATTTTCGATCCGCTCGGCTTGTTATCTCACTATGTAATGACATTGAAAATCTTACTTCAAGAGATATGGCGGTCAGGGCTAGGATGGGACGAGGAGATCGACGCCAGGATGAATTCAAAATGGTGCCAGTGGAAGACCACCTTATCAGCCATATCCAAAGTCTAAATACCTAGGTGCTACTCACTCTACCTTGACGCAGGTGAAGATGTTCAACTGCATACCTTCACGGACGCTGGTGAATTCGGATACGCGGCAGTATGCTACCTGCGCGTCAAAAGCGGCTCACATACCGACGTCTCTATCGTAGCCGCTAAATCAAAGGTAGCTCCACTAAGCCCGATCTCAATTCCCCGCCTGGAACTTCAGGCAGCAGTGCTTGGCGCGAGACTAACCTCAAAGATACAAACCATATCACGGCTAGAAATAAAAAGGAAAATATACTGGACGGATTCAACAACAGTGCTAAAATGGCTCAGTCTGGATCCCCGCCAGTTCCGCCAATTCGTCATGTTTCGAGTCGCCGACATCCTAGAGCGTACGAATGTAAACCTGTGGAAATGGGTGCCATCGCTCCTTAACCCTGCGTACCTAGCAACTAAAATAGACTCTAAAATTGACACAAACCTTTGGTTTAATGGACCCGCGTTCCTGCAAGACGACGGAAGCAAGTGGCCCTACCGCGACGATTGGGGACCAGTCGACAACAGCTAAATAGAAAACCACGTTCTACATATCCAGAAGTCGGAACAGAAAAAACTCTCGATCAACGTCGAACACTTCTCAGACTGGAGGAGGTTATATCGGGCGTTGAGCAGGAAACGATCTAATCAATCTGAAAAGCGGTAAGAGTCTTGAAAAATGTAGTAAACTAAAAGCGCTTGATGTATTTGTAGACGAGTACGATATCATACGCGTTCGAGGGCGGAACGAATTTCTGGCAGCTAGCAATGCCGCGGTTCTACCGGGTAAGCACCACATCGCCTAACTTATAGCAAAAGACGCCCACGAAAGGTATCAACACATATCACACGAAACTGCAATAAACGATATAAGAGGGAGATTCCACACACCGCGGCTCCGTGCCGAGAGAAATTTATACCGACAATGGCACGAACTTCAAAGCGGCCAACAATATCCTGCATGCCGAAGCAAAGCAAATAGACTACACAACCATCCAAACTAAGTTTGAGGATATCCAGTGGAAGTTTAACCCACCAGCGGTGCCTCATATGGGCGGGGCGTGGGAGCGTCTTATAAGGTCAATCAAAACTGTGCTAAAGGCAATGAATCCTCAGCACAACTTTAACGATGAAACTCTTCATAGCGCCCTAGTAGAAGTAGAGTTCATGATCAATTCAAGACCGCTTACCTTCGTTACGGTAGAAGGATGCGACGATGAAGCGCTCACGCCGAACCACCTGCTAATGGGCTCACCCTCGGGCTACAAGCCAATCGGGAATAGCGGAGACCTGCGTCAGCGCTATCGCCAAACGCAACTGTATGTGGACAGGTTTTGGCAGAGATGGGTCCAAGAATATCGGCCGATCCTGACGCGGAGATCCAAGTGGTTCGAGAAACAACCCCCTCTAAAGGTCGGCGATGTAGTGGTAATCGTCGACGAGGCTATGGCCAGAAACTGTTGGCCGAAAGGCATCATAGTTAACGTCGTCACAGCAAAGGACGGCCAGGTAAGGCGGGCAACCGTGAGGACAGCACGCGGAATTCTATTTCGCCCGGCAACGAAACTAGCCGTGCTAGACGTCAGTAATCCAAAGAAGTAAGCTCGTCGGGCTCGCATACGAAGGGGGGCATGCGCGTGGCTCTCTAGTGGGTACATAAGCATAAGCGGTACATTTCCAAACATAGTTATGTATGTATGTATTCCAAACATATTCAAGTATGTATGAATATTGCCCGCTATTGTATGCACGACACTTGCTGTAAAAAAGTGGCGTGATAAAACGATATAAAAGACAAATAACGTTGGTTGTGTGACAGTTCGCCCGCGCACGCCAAAATAAGCAAACGTTTTTTAAAGTAGATTAAAGTTATCTTATGAAATAAACAAAAAAATAAAGCGGAAGTTCTACTGTAAAAGTTGTTTCAATAAAAGGCGAACTCGTGAAGTAACACTTGGTTTATTTAAAAATTTAACACGAATTCGCACAAAGCATTTGAGTTGCAAATTTTTACTTTAATAAAATGTAACACAAAAACATCTGTGTCAACGTTGTTACATGCTCAGTAGGTCATAACAATAAATATGACAAAAATTTCTGCGCATACCAAAAATGTGACAGTTATCACAATCATAGCAATTGTCATTACGGCGAAATTTGTCACTGCCTGCGAATAGGGCTGTAAAAATCTATATTTCGCGATATAAATTTTTTAACTCAAACCGCAATTTCTTAAAGTATTGTCAAAGTATTCTATTAAGAAAAAAAATTATATTTATTTTGCAGTTTTATTGTTTTTAAAATACATATTTAAGTAACTTTAAGGGAGTAAAGCTAGGTTTAATTAGTATTATAATCAAAATGTTTTATACCACGGTTTAATTTTAAAATTTTCATCAAACTAGTATCCATCGGATATAAACATCAGAAGTACATTTTATTTGATGTGCTGCACGGTTAACCTGCTCTATTATTCAGCACAGTTAATTTAACAGCAGAGCGATACTGAAGAAGCTTCAACAATTTAATTAATTGTAATTAAATATTTTAATGAAATTTCATAGAGAACCATTGGTATATGACCAAAGACACCCAAAATTCTATTGGCTTCGATTTTTTTTTGTGTTCACAAAATACTAAGGAATATTACGCACAGTTACATTCAAATGAAATGAAATTGAGCTTTTAGAGAAAATTGATACAAGTTTAATATTCGGAAATAAATATCGAATATCGACCAATCGACATTAAAAATATCAACGAAAAATGTACTATATTTTTGAAAAAATATCTAAAACTCCATATATTTTTTGCCCAAGCCTAGTCTTGATTCTTGAGCTCATCACATTTTGATCACAACCCCAGAATATACGGTAGGCAACCTTTTCGATAATTTATCGGAAAAATTCACCTCCCAAAAGGACTTGGGTTTCGTGTTACTCTTTTTAACGAAAAAAATCTTTCAACAGGGTTTTGTGCAGCAAGGAACTACACACGTTTTATTTTATTCATTAATAAATAAAAAAATCGCGTATAGAACAAACTCACTGCTTGTACTACTTCATTAAAGATATTTTATATTTGTAATTGCTGAAGTGAGGACCACACACAAAACTCGTGAACGTTAAATTCCATACAATTCTGTCGAGACTTTGTCCACGCTGTATAAAGTTCGAAGGAATATCTTTACAAAAACCGTCGACGGTGCAAGTTGAGCTAATTAGAAGTTCCTAAACTAATATTCTGTTGCATATGGTTTGTTTTAAATTTTCAAATTGCTTTCTTTTAAATTGATCTTCAAATGGTGCTAAAGGTCATATGCATGTTATTTTCTTTTTTTTTAATAATTACAATGAAAATTAATTCTTAAAAATATTAACTGCTGGAATTTTAACTGGATATTTGAAACCGGCGCTTAGATAGCAATTCAGACTTATTCGCACTCAGGTTGAGTTCAACATTAAGTGTAATATATTAATTAATTTATTTGTTATTATTTATTTACTTGTTTATGAAGTTAATGAACATAAATTCTTACTGACTATACTTAAATTTTCGTATTTTATTAACATGTCAAGGCGTTACTCATTAATTGGATTTTCACCCTACCTCTAAATAGTTGCATGCAAAATATACAATACATTTTTCGGTGATATGTATTTATTATACAATTATATATTTTAATACACGAATGCTTATCATTTTTTATATGTTTTCTGTTCTTATTAAAATTTTCAACCGGAAAAGAATGCAAACACATTTTCAAAGAAATATGATCCCTGACAAATCACTTTTGATCCCCAGTATATGTATCCCGTCAGTATTTATATACTTTGCATGCTGCGTGGTTCGAAACATATATTAACAATGGAACAAGAAAATAAAATTTGTGCATGCTTGGCCATAACACTGCCATTTTCATTAAAAACAAAACAAGTAAAGAGAAGGAACGAGAATAAAAATTAGTCGCATCGACGAAAAAGAAATGCACCAATATTTATTGGTGGTATTGCGATCCATATCCATGGATTTAAAAATTTCTAATTAAATTGCAATACGTATTCTTATTCATTAATATTTCATGCTACACGGTCAAGATATAACACGATACTTGCATCACGTCAATAAATACTGAACGTGTGACAATGCCCAATGGCAGAAAACTGCTCGCAGAATCGTGATATGTGTGTATGTATATATTTATTTACGTTTTTACAAATCTATGCACTTTTAAATTTTGTACTTTTGTACATATTTAGGAATCTTCACCATGATCATTGAGATATTCATAATTCGATGTAAATTCTAAGATCTTGGAGTATCAAAAGTCCTTCGCAGCTGTTTTATAGGCCCTGAAAAGTACATTTCTTTTTGATTATGCATGCAGATGACGCACTTAAACTATTCTAGAAATACTCTGCATCAATTAGGGCCAGTTTTTCAGTGCTGGTTTAAACTCAGTTTAAACTAAGTTTAGTTAAACTCAGTTTAAATTTAAACTTAGTTTCCTTGGGCCCAAATAATTTTGTTGTAACCAAAACGAAGTAGTCAGCACACAGCTGATAAGTTAAACTAAGTTTAACCGAGCACAATCGGCCGTTTAAACTTAGTTTAAACTCCGTTTAAAGTTGACTGAAAAACTGCACTCTGAGTTTAAACTTAGTTTAAACGACAAACAGAGTTCAACTTGCACTGAAAAACTGGCCCTTAATAGGTGTAGTTTCGCTTGCGCTCCATGCCAGACATTTATTTCCTTGAGTATATATAAAAATGCTTCAGTTATAAGGAAATTAATATATTTATTAAGAAAAATACCTGCTTTTGATTACAAATTTAACCGAAACGAATGAATGAAATGAAGAACAAAACTCACCATCGAATAGTTTACTACCCAGGGTTGCTTTTCTAATTGTACACGTTGGCTGTAGGAGAATTGTGACGAGCCATTGAATAATTATTCAAATATGCAAATAACAACAGTCGTCACATATTTTCACTATACATTTTTCGCTTTAAGTAATAATTGATTAGTGTATCTTTACTGGTTAATGCAATTATTTCTTATACCGAAAAATTTTGTATGAGATTTTCAAAGTTATTATGAAGTATCATTGCATGCAACTCTGCTATAGTTTCTTTCAATATCCACCATGAAAAATTTTATCCCTGAGAAGAACTTCACCTCAGTTTTTCTACTGTATATAGTATATACTGTGATCACAACCAGCAAAAGTTAGTGAGTTTGTTTAAGAAATTCGGTCATAAGACTAATCATAAAAATGGTTATTCAATTGATAAGGGGACTGAAAATGCTTATATCAAGTGCACTTCTTTGTACGACACGCAAAAATATAATCTTAACATCTGAGCTATCTGTAAGAAGTCAAAGTTCATCAGGGCATTTCACAATGAAAGAAAGAAATTTGGCAAGACAAGTAATTTGACATTGTTAAAGTTCTTAAAAAAAACTCACAATTTTCAAGTTTGAAGAAATTTCAATTCCAGTGCCTTGGGGTCAACTTGCTGGCAAATGGTATGGGCCGACTGATATTCGGCCGATACTTGGATTACACGGTTGGCAAGATAATGCAGGTACTTACGATACATTAGCGCCGCTGTTGCCAAAGCATGTTAGTTTTCTCTCTTTGGATTTACCCGGTCATGGTCGATCTTCATGGCTTCCTTTGGGCATGTCTTACCACGATATTGATTACATTGCATTAATTTTGCGGATCATGGATACTTATAAATGGAAACAAATATCAATGATATGTCATTCTATGAGTGCGATAAACGGGTTTGTTTTTAGCGCTTTATTCCCTGAGAAAGTTGACATGATAGTTAGCTTTGATAACCTTAAGCCAATAACCCGAAGTAGCGAGCAGATTATAAACATGTATAAAAAAAGTATAATTAATGCAATGAAATATGAAAATCTAATGAAGAACTCGGAACCGCCTGTATATGACTGGAATCAACTGGTGGAACGCTTGCACAGTGGTACAAAGAAATCAGTAAATAAAGAGACGTGTAAATATTTGTTGAATCGGGCTGTACATTCTTCCAAACAAGACCCACATAAATATTTATTTTCAAGAGATAGTCGGTTAAAAATTTCTATACCATATGCCTTAAGTAATGAGGTGTCATTAGAAATGGCGCGACGAATACAAACCCCGTACCTGTTCATCAAAGCATTGAATGCTGTGAACTTTGAACCAGCAAAGTACTATGATGAAGTTTTAGACATTATGCGGAAAAGCCCCTTCTTTGAATACCACGAAATAAAAGGTACACACCACGTTCATTTGAATGAACCAGAAAAAGTAGCACCGATTATAAATTCGTTCATTAACAAATGGAGACCTACTTAATTGAAAATCATAAACTGACTTAAGTTTAATTATTCCTGCGAGATAATCAAATTATGAAAATCGCATTTGGCTTATACATACGTCAGACGAAGTTAAACATCATAGAGAAAATTGGCTTAAAAGAAGGAAATTTGTGATACAGTACATAATTTGTGATATTGGTGAAAAGGCGTGTACATAAAACTTCGAAAAAAAAAACTAAGAACTTAATTAAATATAAAATATGTATGAGTTGCACATTTTTGTCTTGAAGTGAAAAATTTAAGCGATGCCAGTAAAAGTTGTATGATTAAAAAAGGTTGATTTGTATAGAAATTTTTCGTATGTGACCTATTTTTAGAACGTACAACAAGATCATACCCAAGCTAAGGTATATTAAACAGGTAGTCTCGATTGAACACCTGATTTCATTTATGTATGTAGGATACCGAGAGTATGGAAGATTTTAATCTGTTAATTAGTTTATTATTTTAGCTTATTTTACAAAGTTTGATGCTAGCAAATTATTGAATATTCTTAAACGGTAAGTATATGTATATTAATTTACAACTGATTGATTTATTGTTCGTTTAGGTCAGCCATAATTTGGCCAGCGTTCAGTTCGATCAGTTCGGGTTGCCGTCCTTCGTCAAGACCCAATCCCACAATCGGCCCTCCTGGCTGATCATTCGGCTCGAAAGACGACGAGCCTGGTGATTCGACTGCAGGCTCCCACGCTTCCACAACAGTCGGTTCTACGCTACCGACGTGACTCGGATTTCATCCGACCAAGGACTGTTATTTCGGCGACCTAACCCCACTTAGGCTGCCGGACACCCCCAATCTTATCTCCCCTTGGGTGCAATACCTCGCAGCAGGATTGCTACTCATACTTCTGGCCAGGGCGGGCGTCGAGTCTAACCCTGGCCCTGAAACCTACTTCTGCTGCATCTGCCAGAGAAGGCTCCATCCGAATTCCACTTCGGTGAGGTGTAATTCGTGCAACAGATGGTGCCATCTTAAGGTCTGCTCAGGCCTTAAGAAAACCAGGGAATGGTCCACATCCTATGTGGGCCAGTGTTGCTCGCGCACTCAAGCGCCCCAAGCCTCCACGGCATCCCCCCTTGCGCCCCCCGCGCCGGTGCCTCAACGTACCCCTCCTGCCTCTACGGCTTCCCGGAGCTCACAGCAACACCAGAAGAAACGAAGCTACGTCGCAGTTCAACCTTAACGAACTGCGACGGTTACAACGTGCTTCGTAGAGATCGCGAGCGAGATAATGGTGGAGGCCTAGCCTTCATTCTACACAACACCGTGCAGTATCGTCTCATTGATGTAGACATCGACCCAAGGGACAACACCTTAGAATGTCAAGGGATTGCTGTCCGGTCAGGCGATGTCGAGCTCGAAATATTTAACATATATATACCCCCGGTCTCCTGCTGCCCCGCTGGATATCACCCTGACATAGGTGCGCTCCTCAGTGGTGAAAACCGTTTGGTAGTTGGAGACTTTAATGCGCATCACGATCTTTGGTTCTCAAGCCTATCAAATGATCGTAGGGGAAATATTTTGGCAGAGCAGATAGACGATTCGACATTCTGCACCATGAACGACGAAGACCCCACCAGGATTGTGAGTAGTTGCAGCAGCTCGCCAGATCTAACAATAGCTAGCGCAGGTCTGATAAATAGCATAACGTGGCGACCTATGCTATCGCTTGCATCAGACCACCTACCCATAGTCATCTCGATTGACAGACCTGCCAACTATGTTGCCTCGGATCGCCACACCTATATCAACTTCAAAAAAGCTGACTGGGAGCGGTTCGAGGATTTCACTGAAGACGCCTTCAGTGCTCTCTCAACTCCAACCGACGTTCGCGTAGGCGAGCGCGTGTTCCTCCTTCGTTGATATCCTTAGCGGGAATGATGAGGTCGTAACCAAAATTAATCAGGAGAACACGGCGGGCGAATTCGAAAGTCCAAATGGGACATACAGGAATTCGTATTGCTCGTTTTGAGTTACGAACGCAGTATATTTTCTCGAACTCGGTTCAACGGGCACATGGAAGAGTCCGTTGGTGAGATCGAGTGAAGCCTTTCAATAACATCGTTGATCAGTGGCTTTGGGAAATTGTCCCTTACTATTTTCTCGTTCAACCGTCTGTAATCGCAGCAGAGCCGTTTGCTGCCATCCTTTTTCGCGACTAATACAATAGGCGACGCGAACTCTGACGTGCTGCGCTGTATGATTCCATCTTTTATTTATCCATGCTGCCACCTGTTCCTCCACGAGGCACTTGTCTGCATGCGACATACGTCTTATATATAATATAATTTTGGCGCTTACACTATATAGCTCAGTGTTTGGCCGAGCTTCACCTACCATTTGTAGTGTGCGTCTTTATATTATATCACAAATGGAGGGACCTACAGTTTTGTGCCGACTCCGAACGGCAGATGTATTTAATTAGAAGCTTTTTCATGGCAGAAATACCCTCGGAGGTTTGCCATTGTCTGCCGAGGGGTGACCGCTTTAGAAAAAACTTTCTATGATTAAGATTTTTGCTTGCCCTCACTGAGAGTCGAACCTCGAACTCACAGAGCTATGTCTACTTCTCCTGACGCCAGTTGAAGTAGAAGCGCAGCGGACGCTGCTTTACTGTGATGAAGGTTTATCTGAACAACCTTCATCACACGGTACCACCTTCTCCACGATTGTCGTGTCCGCTTCCTCATCACTGAGTAGCTCGCACTCCGCATATAGCCTACTTAGGGCCGCGCCTCCTTCCGATCCGGATGAGGTGTATCCGCTAAGATCTTCCTTCATCTTCTCTTCTGCCTCTATCTCGTGGTCGCTTGGTGGTTCCTCAGCTTCCCACAATTTGCCAGGTTCACTAGGGCTTCGGTGTCGGTTTTGTAAACCTTAAGGGTAATCTTCCCGAAGCCATAGTTTATCCTGTTTTCGCATTTAGCCAGGATTTCATTATTTAGCAGGAGAACCACCTGCATCGTCGCCCGGTCTGTCGGTTCGGTGTTTACCACTCTCCAATTTTGTGTAGGTAGGTTTGGGTTGAATAGTTGCACCATCTCCAGGATCTCCACTGGGTCCGATGGTGTAACTGGTACCCAGGCTCTTGCTCTTGGGCGTGACGGTATATCCTTCGCATCCACTACTTTGAGGCAGGCTCCGGGGTACACTTCGCCAACCTTGTCGATGGCCGCTTTGTACATCTCGACTGATCTGTTATCGTCACAGGTGACTAGCTTCGCGTTCCCTTGAACCATCCAGCATCAGAGCATGATGGCGGCGGTCCAGGGTTCTCTTTCAGCACTGCTAGTGCAACTTTGGCTAGGGCGGCATTTACCCATTTCCATTGGTGTCTGGGTATCCTACCCTCCTCGTTATTGCTATCGATGACGCCTATAACTTTTCGATCTTTAGCAATTTCTGCGAAGGATCGAGTCCATGCGCCCTGCGTTTTGGCCCTTTTCGGTGCTAACGGTTGCAGTTCCTCTACGGATCGTTGTCGCTTGGTAGCCGCTGACTTGCCGTATAACTTGATATCGAAGTCTGGAATAACCAACCTAGCCCACTCGATATCCTCTTGAACCTTAACGAAGTCCTCCCTCGATACCTGATCCTCCCTGATCGGTGAGGTGGCTTGACGACGGAGAATCCGTGATGGTTGCTTGCTTAAGAATATCGTTACCGATCACCGCTGCATACTTCATGTCGCGTTCCCTGGTCACATTAAAAGTGATTTTTAGTTCCATCTCATCGATACTAAACGTTCTAGTGAAATAGCCTAGTGTGGTTATCCCGCCTTTTCCTACTCCTACTAGATGATGCCGCTCGCCGACTAACTCAATATCGCTATCCAGCATGAGCAAGGTGTTATACCGCATTAAGCACAGGTCACATTCCGTATCGACTAAAGCAGTAAACGTTGTATAGCTGCGTCTTACGTCAATGAATACTCGTATACATCTTCCCGCTTCTCCAAACTTGCGTCGCGTTTCATCACCTAAAGTATTCGCGTTGTGACTTTCCATTTTTATCGCCGCTGGAACCTTTCTACAATCGGCGGCTCGATGTCCAACTTCGTCTCACCTAAAGCACTTAAACGACCCACGACAGTCCTTGTCCAGATTAAAAGAGTCGCCGCACTTGAAACACCTTTTTACCCCCTTCCTTCCGGAAGCCGGATTTACAGAAGCCCTGCTTCCGACGTACTGCTGGCTTGGATAACTGTCGCTTGTTGGCGACTAGACCTAATCTTCTCGTAAACGATTATATATTCTTTGAGGTCCGCAACGGATTTTGCTTGGTACAAATTAATTTTGTTTTGCTTGGAGTCGGGGATACCATCGATTAAATATTCGATCAGACTCATGCCATCCAGCTTTATCGGTTTCCCGATTTCCATCAAAGTGTAGAGGTATTCTTTAAGGTCCTCATTGCTGCGCTTACCGCGATTCCGTAGCATACGGTCTTGGTCCCAAATTCCGATATCAGGGCTTGCCTTAAAGAATCCCAGTCGACGACGTTGCGCTGGCTGCGTATAAAAATTTTGGCTGCCCCTTTCAGCAGCTGTTTCGCGTAAATAAATTTCTGGAGTCTGTTCCAATTAACTGCGGTGGCATTTTGTTGGAAATCGTCCAGTCAACTTACGGCTGACCCGACCCACTGAACGACGTCAACGAATCCTCAATGTCGCGCAATGTAAAGGAAGTACGCTCTTGAAAGCTGCTTGGTATTGCCCTTAGTGGAGACGAACCAGCGTTAACATAAATTAAAGCTACATCGTCTTCACTGTCAGGCTTCAGACCGAAGTGCTCAAGTAGTCGATCCTGTAGCGTGACTTTACGTCCTGTAACAGCTAACCCGAACTCTCTCAACTTCTGTTTCAGTCCTGCTACGTTCAGTTCTTAGATTTGACGACGTTCCATTGTCACCCTTTTGCCCAAATAAAATATTTGTTTTAATTTCAATAAGAT
Source organism: Philophylla caesio (assembly GCA_963971545.1). NCBI lineage: Eukaryota > Metazoa > Arthropoda > Insecta > Diptera > Tephritidae > Philophylla > Philophylla caesio. The sequence goes on along the minus strand of OZ020608.1, from coordinate 63,028,406 downwards.
AATATTCCGCTGGTAAAACCGTATTACAATTCACACAATAGGTACGTTCGTTTACAATCTCCAACAGAAAATATCCAACAGCAAAATTCAGTGGAATTGTCTTCTCTTCTCTCACAAAAGAAAAATATCCAAAACAGTACGCGAACGCAAAATTTGCAGAAACTTGCAAATTCAACGAACAGCTGGTTGAATTCTGGTCCGCATCCAAATATGCGAAATGGAAAACATTGCATTAGTGTTTTCTTGAAACATTCTACAAAGGAAACTTAACCAAACTAACATTTACTTGCTACTAGCATGTTTAACACTAATATTTTATAATTTCCTCCTTTAAAATTCTTAAACAATAATTTCGTAATTATGCTAATTGCAATCATCGGTTCTTGATCAGTTGTTTTGCTGTTGGCAAATTCCTGCTGGCAAAAATTTTTCCAACAGAAACCAACAGCTTCCCCTCAAATTGAAATGTCACTTTGCTCTCTCAATTTCCCCTACTTTGTTAGTTTTTGGCATACGCGAACGCTAAAAGCTGATAGTTTTCGAAAACTTTCAATAATTATCCGTACCCGAACTTACCCAATATTTGGTTAGCCATTTATATATACATACACAAAGTTTCAGTACTTCGTTTAGCAAATGACTTAAAAATTCAAAATGCAAAATTGACAAATAACCGTATATATACCGCACGTATTTAGACAAATTGTCTTTCACAGTATTAATTTTACATAAGATATCTTTTGTTTTGTTTTGGTTTTACATAATATAATAATAATTTTGGCGCTTACACTATATGGCTCAGTGTTTGGCCGAGCTTCTCTTACCATTTGTGGTGTGCGTCTTTATATTCTAGTACAAATGGAGGGACCTACAGTTTTGTGCCATCCCCGAACGGCAGATGTATTTAATGAGAAGCTTTTTCATGGCAGAAATACCCTCGGAGGTTTGCCATTGCCTGCCGAGGGGTGACCGCTATTAAAAAAAAACTTTTTCTATGATTAAGATTTTGCTTGCCCTGACTGAGATTCGAACCTCGAACTCACCGTTATATCGAGTTATAACACGCACCGCTACCAACTCGACCACAGCGACCAGTTTTGGTTTTACATATGTATGTAGGTATATTTAATTTGCAATTAACATGTTTTTTCACTGTTTCTACCTTGGGTGTACGTAGTCGCAAAAATAAATTATATGACGCTAACATACCAAACAATTACTTAATTGACTTAATGTTAAATATAATAAAACATAAATATTTACCCAACTAACGATACTACGAATTCATTTGACTTAGCTGCGTTCCAGTGCACTTATCTTCTTCTTCTCGTATAACCATAGCCTTGTTTGACCTCCGGTTCGAACTTCCAGCTCGCAGCAACTGCTTCAACCTCAACAACTTCAACTCAATGCTCGTTCAGTCACAACCTGGCAACAACATCGACTGCAACACCAAATGCAGGTTCGACACACAACTCCGAATGCACAACAATTTGCAAGTTCGGACACAACTACAACTTGCAGCTAAATTCTGCAATACACCATTCACTTCGGTCGAACTCCTCTGTCCTCCGCAAAGCTACCTTCGCAATTTTAAGGCCATGTCACATAAAACTTTTTCTAGACTTTGCGTGACAGCTGATTTAAATACATGAACTCATAGGAAGCTGTTCCATAGGCAACGCTGCGCAACGCTTACGTCAACGCAATACTGAAAGTTACTGAACTCATGGTGGTCTCGGGAACTCACCAAGCTCAGGAAAGAAGTGCGAAAGCTGTTCAATGGAGCAAAGCGTACAGGGCAGTGGGCTCAGTATGCAGTCTAACAAAATATAGCAAGGAAATCAGGAAAGCGAAAACGTGGCAGCTTCAGAAGCTTCTGCGAAAACGTTACTGCAGTCCCTGCAGCTGCCAGACTCCTTAGGGTCCTGGCAAAGGCAAACACAGACTCCAGGTTGGCAATTATGCTACCTGATGGTACTTATACATGCACGAGAGGGAGAGGTCGCGTGCTCTGTTGGAGGCTTACTTCCCGGGTGCGGTCCAGGTGTCGCGGAATCCTGGTCTTCGGGCCCTCAGCCCGACCCCGACTGACTGGAAAGTAGCTAGGAAACTTATTTACTGGCGAACAGTCAGTTGGGCTCTGGGGACGTTTCAGCGGTACAAGGCCCCGGGAGTGGACGGCATTAGTCCTGTGATCTACAACAGGGCGGGACGCTACTAACTCCTCATCTAGTAAAAGTCATGAGGGACAGCCTAGCGCTGGCATACCTCCCTGAGGTATGGCATAGAGCTCGAGTTATCTTTATACCAAAAATAGGTAGACGAGACTACTCGCTTGCAAAATCCTTCAGGCCCATAAGCCTTACTCCTTTCATGCTTAAGGCCATGGAGAAGATTATTGATAATGAAATTAGGCGTAACGCTCACAAGCGAAAGCCTTTGCATTTTGATCAGCATGCCTATAGGGTAGGCAGATCGACGGACACTGCGCTCTTCGCTCTGACTGAGGTGATTCAGGAGGCCTTTGAATGTGGAGAAATGGTGCTCTGCGCCTTCCTCCACATTGAGGGTGCCTTCGATAATACAACTCACTCAAGTGTCGATCGAGCGCTGGCATGACGAGGTGTGCAGCCCACTATTCGGAAATGGATAACTGAGTTGCTGCATACCAGAATTGCGGAAACACATACTGGCAACAGTGTGGAACAGATCAAAACGGTCAAGGGTTGTCCGCAAGGAGGAGTCTTGTCCCCCTTATTGTGGAGTCTTGTCGTAGACGAACTCTTGCAGATCTTCACAGAAAATGGCATTCGCTGCCAGGGGTATGCGGATGACATTGTGATCATTGCGAGAGGGAAGTTCCCTAGCACTCTCTGTGACATTATTCAGAGAGGACTTCAGCTAGCAAGAAAATGGTGCACTGCCGCCGGGCTTAATATCAACCCCTCTAAGACAGTCATTGTCCCTTTTACAAGGAAAAGGAAGGTGCAACGTATGAGGAGCATAGCTATGGAGGGGGTCCCGGCTGTAATTGCCACAGAAGTTAAGAACCTGGCTACGAGGGCACTCATGGTGTGCAAGCATCTAGCTGGTAAATCCTGGGGATGCACCCCGAAGATTTTGAGATGGATGTACACCATGATAGTTAGACCAATAGTTACGTACGGAGCAGTTGCTTGGGGCTCAAGGACCAACCTAGCTACGGTAAGGCAATCTCTTGCCAAACTAGAAAGTGATCCTGGACCTCGAGCCACTCCATACATATGTAGTACAGGCAGCAAAACGCACAAAGCTGAGCTTTGCGAGAGAAGGCTACGGCAAATTCAAAGTACTACCGTCCAAAAATAGGGAGAAGTTGGGCTGCCAGCTCCCACTAGCTCTTTTTACCAGGGATGACATAAATAAAGAAATAGTGTTTGAAAGACACTTCAGAATTAGTGACATTACAGACAAAATGTCGTGGAAACCCTCTCTTCTGGGGAGCTGGGTTCGGCGAAGTACATTGCAGTGGTATACTGATGGCTCCAAGACCGTGGATGGTATTGGGGCAGGCGTCTTTGGTCCCAGAGCTAAACTCTCGATACCCATGAGCGCCTTTCCCAGCATCTTCCAGGCGGAGATATATGCGATCAGCGTTTGTGCCGAATTAAATATGCAAAGGAACTATCGCGGAGAGAGAATACTCATCCTAAGCGACAGCCAGGCAGCGCTCAAAGCCCTTACGTCCTTCGAGGTAAAATCCTCAATGGTCTTGGAGTGCATAAATAGACTAAATGATCTGGCAAAAAGGAATACCATAAGTCTTTCATGGGTTCCAGGTCACGCAGGGATCGAGGGAAATGAGATGGCAGACGACCTGGCCAGGTTGGCGGCTTGCTCGAATCCCATAGGACTAGAGCCCTTCTTTCCAATAGGACCAAGCACTATAAAGGAGGCGCTCAGAAAGGAAACGAGACAGCTCAGGACTCAGCAATGGGAAGAGACCCTGGGCCTGCTACAGGCAAAGAAACTATTAGGGGGAATAGTAACAAACGATATAAGATACTAAGAGACCTCCCAAAAGCAAAACTTAGAATCCTCACAGGTCACTGCAGATTGAGGGGTCATCTGCATAAACTAGGTATCTGGTCGAGCGACCTGTGTCGCTTCTGCGACAGGACAAAGGAGATCCCCACACACCTGCTCCTGGAGTGCGATGCTGTGGCTCGACGAAGGGAGAGATGGCTAGGTCAGATGTGGCCTAAGGAGGAGTACATACACTCCCTGTCACCGGGATCCATCTTGAAATTCATAGATGCTCTTGGTCTAGGGGAAGTGTTGTAGGTTACTTAGGGCACAATAGACCAATTGGTCGCAGTGCGATCCTCTTTTATTTATTTCACGTACAATAATTTTTTGAATTCCCATTTGTAGCACATTTAATTGGTAAAAAAACAAGGTAAGTGTGAGAAATTGTTGCAATAAATACTTTATGCAAGACCTTTAATCTTTTTCAATTAAGACGTGGAAGAGAAACTAATCGAAGCTGTTAAACTGCATCCATGTATTTACGATAAAAGTTCCGCCTTGTTTAGGAACAAATATTTAAAAGAGCGAACGTAGCAGACAGTAGCGAATTCTGTTGGCGTGGCAGATAATAAATATTACTATCCAGACCCCCGCGAAGGTTAATAATTATTTAAACTGTTTTGTTATTTTATAATAGAGGCACATTGTAGGACCCGTTGGAGCACCGATGACATACCGTTCTCTAGCAATTCGCCGATTATATCACAAGTCGAAAATACGGATGTACTGGAAGAGGAGTATTTACAGGAGAATTTTAATGACTGTAAGTGCATTATAGACTCCGTGCGAACTAGCAATGATAGCCAGTGCAGTAGAGACTCCGCGGCAAAAAGTAGCAAAGGCACAAAACGTCAGCGGTTGGACAAGGAGTCCTTTGATAGATTTAATAGACTCTGCGGCAGCATTGAGTCTGTAGTTGCTACAAAAAAGGAGCACGTTTCTTCAAAAAATAATGCTTTTTTACAAATGTTGGATGACATTCTTCAAAAAAAGCCAGAAGAGGTGCAAGATAAGCTACGTATTGACCTCTTAGCATTTGCACACAATTATGCTTGATAAATTTTATACGTTATGGACACTCAATATTAATCCTCATGTGATGTTATTTTCTAATCCTTTAGGTTAAATTATTTTTATTGAAAACATAGTACTATACATGATGGAATAATGAAAGGTGTTGTACGTTGTGACAGCGCCAGATTGAACGCCCTTAGCTCAATGTTGTATTTTGGAAGTATTAGAGAAACGGGAATAAAAGAAGGCCGTTCCTAGGAAAAAGTACAAATAAGTGAAAATATTTAAATAAAATTTACCCACAATGATTGGGATACCATGAATTTTATATGAAAACTGACAAAAAAAATTAATAACATAATTTGTATTTAGGTACGAGTTTTTAGTGTATTTGGATGCCAAAATTAAAAAAGACAAACTTCTTCGATAATGATTATTCTTTAGAAATTAATGTAAAATGTTAAAATATGACGCAAATGCATTCAAACCGAACCAACACCATAACAATGTTTGTCCAGCGATTAACTATTTTTCGGAAAAGTGGGGGTTCCCCCGGGGTTTCCCACGTTAATATAGTTAATTTTCAATCATTAGATCATGAAGAAACTGAAGGTAATCCTCAATGGTTATGAGCATAAAAGCACTGAAGGCGGTATTTTTAGGAAAGAAATACTAATTGATAACTGAAAAAGCATAAATATATATTAGAATACAATATCCATAGGTTAAATTGAATATAAAATTTGCTTGTTCCAAAGACGAGCGGAGAAAACGAAAAATTGACGTTGACGAGAAGATCGAGTCGGTTGAAGGCGGCTTTTGAGAAATGGGAGTTCTTCTATGACGATAATTTTATGGAGCAGCGTCAATCTTTTAAATTTGAGCAGATTATCGAACGAAATAGGGGATATTTTCAGAGCTCATAGAGAAATATTAACTATTTTTGATACTTTATCAAAAAACGGCCTTTTTTTTGTCCACTAAAATATTGTATTGGAAATGCCAATAAAATTGTTTTTTCTATCTTCCGAAATAAACCCCAGAGCTTTATTACACTTAATAATTTAACAAATAATGTTTTAATATACAAATACTTGACAATTTTTATAAAAACTTATTCAAACTCTCGCTTTTAGAAAACCTATTATCAATAAATGAGAAAAATTATCCAAAATGTCAAAACAATCGATAATACATATTATAAGTTCCACATGAAAAACTTAATTTTCTGCTACAATTCAACATTTTTTTTTACAAAACTGGTAACCAAATTCGGCAAAGGAACAACACAGTTTCTAAGGGTGTTCAAGATGGCTGATTTAGAGCGAGAAGTTGCCAACGTACAACACCTTTCATTATTGCATCATGGTACTATACATAAATATTTCATAACTTCAATGAAATGTAATAAAATAATGAAATGAAATAAATAAAAATGAGAAAAAATTAGGCTGTTGGAGTACAATTGAAAAATGGAGCTGAACCCAAATTTGGTTAATTAAATTGGGTGTGACATAATGTAATCTTTCAACTGGTCCCTCAAAGTAAATGCATTTCTTGTTGCGTTATTAGAAGTCATGCGACCATGATTTCTTAAAGGCGTTGAGACTTCTCCTCGCCATAGTCCATTTATAATTTCGTCACCTTGGAACCGAATTACATAATCACGTGGGCAATAACTGCCGTCCTGAAATTTCACAAAGTTATGCAGCAACACTGCAGCTTTCATTACTTTTTCTGCTGTTCCTGGCTGCGTAAACAAAGGTGATAGCAAAACTCTCCAGCGAGCGCACAAAATCCCAAATGCGTTTTCTATCACCCTCCGGGCACACGATAAACGTTTATTAAACACTTAGCGATCACGCGACAAACGGGTTCCTAAATGCAAAAACAAGGACTTATATTAAATCAGTACATTTAATAAATCTGGTGTGTACATACCGGGGTATGGGCGCATAATGCTGTTTTTGAGAGGAAACGCAGCGTCTCCAACCATAAAGTAGGGGAACTTGTTGTTTGTGCCAGGAAGATAGGCATCTTCGGGTAAATCAAAGCCATGTATATAATACTCATATATTGGCAGTAACCTATCTGCGCAATGTGTAAAAATTCAGCAATCAAAGGGAGATAGTTTTAGTTCAAATGTACGTTGTGCGCATGCGCAGGTTTTACATGTATTAGTATCTGTGAATACACGTGACAAACACATAAAAGCGAGTTTGACATACATATCTGCAGTTGCGCCAAAAAAATAAATTTCAAGAGGGTTGCTTCACTGTGGGGGCTTATACCCTTTTTTGACGAAGTTTACTCATACACAATAAAGTGTGCTGATGAAGTATTAAAATTTTATTTTGTAGCTCCTTGGAAAACAAACAAAAACGAATGAATGTTAAATTCATATGCATGTTAGCACGACACATATTTGTGTAACATAATAAAATAATACCAACAATACACATAACTCCAGGCAGTAAATTGCTGAGGTTGCGAAACGTGCGGAGCGAACCGTGAGAAAGACCAACGGAACAAACGACTTCACCTGTGGGAAGCGCAGCGTCAGCAAATTATTTTCACGCTGCAACAAGGCAAACGTAGGTTTAGATATAAGAAATACTATTTGTAATAGTAAGTTAGAATTTTGATGTGAATAAAGGAGCACGCCTCCCCTAAACATATATTTTTTTACCTCATTAAACAGCGAATGTTTTAACTGGCGCCCGAGCAGGGACCAGCACGCGAAAGTAGTGAAAAGCCCGAATAATAAAAAGTACGGCTACGCGATTAGTAAATGTGAAAAATAAAAACGCTAGATACTAACGTAAGAAACTTATATTAAGGAAATTTTGATTAGTTTACAAAAAATTGTGCAAAATTAGTACTATCTAAATTTTTAAATTGAATAACTAATTGAAATTAAGTTGTCTTAAACGAATACTACGAGACTAAGAAATTGTTATTAAAATATCAAAAAACTGTGTCAAAGCAATACTACTTGAAATTTTACAATTAAATATGAAACAACTAATTGAAATTAAGTTGTGCCAAAGTTATAATACTCAAATTTGAAAATTAAATGATAAATAATTAATTGAAATTAAGTCGTGTTAAATTAATATTACTGGATTAAGAAATTGTGCCAAACTATTACTACCTAAATTTTCTAAAGGATATACAACCAATTAAAATAAATAATTAAAATCTAGCGTGTCATTATAATATTTTAAGAATAGGAAATTCCGATTCGATTACGGAGATTGACGCATCTAATTAATATAATTTAAATTCCAAAAATAAACAATAAGTAATTAATTCAAAAAAACAGACTTTAGCAAAGGATATACGAAGAAATTTTTTAAATTATATAGCAAAATGCCAGACACTGCCGAAGAGTTAGTTGAGCAACTAAATCAACTTCGAATAGAATGCGGAGCCACCCGTTCCGAACCCCCTACTATCCCAAATCCCACGACAATAGAAACTATAGTGAGGGAAGTACTCGGAAGAATGAGTGCACCTAATCTAAACGATCTTAGAAACCCGAACACGCTGTAGCACTGAACGCACAGAATATAAACGAACTAGAGGGGATCCCAGACATGGTAAATGTCTTAGGGAATTTTCAGGACGTCCAGGAGAATTCAATTTCTGGAGGAAAGGTGTAGACAGGATTCATAAAGCATATGAGGGGCTTTTTTTTACCCAATTTTTTTACCAAAAGGTGTACCAACACCTCACACTTATTTTGGATAAAATCGCGTGCCTCGAGCTAAGCGAAGAGTCCATAAAGACAATGACGAACTCCTATAGGAACAAAGCCCTCGATACGTTTATCCGAGGACTGAACGGTGATCTACCTCGTCTCCTCAGCATTCGGGAACCTACAACTTTGCCTAAAGCTTTGCATTTATGCCAAAAATTAGACAATATGTCCTTCCGAATGAATCATGCACATAACGTGCACAAGTCAATGAATCAACCACCACCACGACCTGTTCGTTAAAATACGACATTTAATAACAACAGACCCTCTTACCCCGAGCTTACCTATTCTTATTCACCCAGAAAAAATTCCGGCCAACAAACATTCGGCTGTCAATCGAACCGTTACCCCCAATACTCGTATGCTCCACCCGCCTTCAGAGTTCAACCAACTGCTGTCCCATGAAACAATTATAACTACTTACAAAATTTTCAAGGATCCCCATTAGGACATAATAATCAAACAAATAACTCCTATAATTCACCAGGATTTCGAAATCCAGTAATCCAGTCCAGATGGAAGTGGACAATTCACTCAAGGCAGGTCAATTATCAAAATAGACCTAATATTAATCAGAATAAGGAACCACAGAAACGTCCTCTCTCTACTCAACCAATGCACCCTTCAAATAAGGTGCAACGAAATTTCTATGCGAACACAGGATCAGTAAATTCGACTGATTATCAAGAAGAGCCGGACCCAAACGGAATCTATGACAACGATTCCTACTATAATAATTATAGCACCGCGAAACCAATAGATCCACCTCCCGAAGGTGAAGTTAACTATATTAGGACAAGCCGAACCAGACACTATCCATTTTTTAGATTAGCTTCGTCTTCGCTGCCTTATTACGAGTTTCGAACAAGAAGCGGAGACGTGATAGATTTTTTAATTGATACTGGATCTAATAAAAATTATATCCAGTCAACTAGGATTAGGAAACCAATTTTAAATGAAAACCCCTTTACAGTAAAATCGCAATACTCACCTGCCAACACAATTGAAACTGTCGACGTTTCTACGTTTTCTTGCGACTGGAAGCTACCAAAAGTCAGTGGGTAACGAAAGTGTCTCAGCAATGGGTCAGTCGACGGTTGGAAAAGTAATAGCGGAATGCTTAAATATTTTTGAGGAGCATTTTTGTCATAAGTAGGTAAGCATGTGCAGGACTGAGGAAAAAGAAAACGACGTGAAGGAGCAATTCTTCAACAAATGTGGAATACCTGGCATAATTGGCTGTGTGGACGGCACCCACGTGCGTATAAAAGCACCCAACGCAAATTGCCGACATCTGTACTACAATAGAAAGGGATTTTATAGCATCAATGTAATGGCAGTAAGTACGGTAATCACATATTTCCTTTAAATTGCTATCTTTATTGCAATTCGTATTTTAGATATGTGATCACGACATGGTGATTACATACATATGTTGACGCAAGACATCCTGGAGCTAACCATGACTCTTTCGTGTGGAACACCAGTACTGCACAGGAACAACTTAGAATAGCTTTTAATAATGGGAAGACAAATACTTGGATATTGGGTATGGAGGCAATTTTAATTCGGATATTGTCAATGAATTTTCATTAATTTCATTAGGTGATTCAGGATATCCCCTGCAGCCTTTTTTGATGACGCCGAATAGGAACCCATCTGACACAACACACAGACGGTACAATGAAAAACACTGCAAGGTTTGAAACGTCATTGAGCGCTGCTTTGGAGTTTTAAAGAATATATTTCGAAGTGTAATTGGGTCTAGAGGGCTTCATTATTCTGCAGAAAAGACAACGCAAATTGTGAATGCATGTTGTGCAATTCATAATATCTGCATATATAATAATTTTATTCCAAACGAAGTTGAAGATGCAATCGAGCCAAATGATGAAGACATGGGGCCTGGGGTCTTACGATAACAGCAGCTAATATAAGAACACAAATAGCAAACAATTTATAACACATTTTAATTTCTCTAAGACACATTTTATTCACAGAATTCATCACATTTCACTTCAATATAAATACTTAGCTCTTATTAATCCATTTTACATTGTAAAATAAAATTAATTTTGTTCAGTTCGATTAAATTAATTCTACTCAGTCCAATAAAAATTACTATTACTAAAAATTTATGTACATACAACGAAAAAATATAATTCAAATAAATTAATTCACTCATTTCAATAGAAATGACTATTGCTAAAAATTTTTGTACATCCAACAAAAAAATATAATTCAAATAAATTAATTCACCCATTTCAATAGAAATGACTATTGCTAAAAAATTATATACATCCTTTGAAAAATGAGTTTAGTTAAATTAATTCAGGTCACTAAAAGTACTATTAAGAAAAAAATATAAAATAAAAACATAAATCTAAACAAACTTTTCTTGCAATGTTTCAATTGCCTCTGTTTGTCTGGTGGTCATTTCCAGCAATCGTTTCATAGTTTCAGCTATGGATCTAGTGGCTTCAGCTTGAATCATAGCTGGTTCAGCCATTTGTTTCGCAGCTTCAGCTTGAATTTTTGCTGCCGAGGCTTGTTCCTTCGCTGACTCGGCTATAATCTCCTGGAATGTGCTTTTACCCCTACTTTTTGACATTGCTGCTGCTGGCATATGCCTTTTCGGGGTAATTAATTGATTCCTTATAGGTGTCACAACCCCAACTTGTGAAGCTGTGTGGACCGGAGTGGTGACAAGCATTGGAAGCAAGACATTATCAGGCGATTGTGGTTGAGGTGATAGGCGAAGGTCGATCGGTGCTGCCGCTCTTGATACAAGCAGTATCCGGTCGATGGCTTACTCCAAATCAGTGAGCGGAGAATGTCGGAATGGACCACCACCTCTGGCATGCATGCTAGACGCATTTTCTGCGATTTTCTTCTTTGTGCGGCTTTTTAGATCCGCCCAAATCTTGAAATATATATTGGAAATTCAATTCATTATGCATCCCTCTATATATAAAATATAAGTTACCTTTTTCCATTCAGATGCACTTCTTTGTGGAGGTCCATGTGCATTTATTTTTCTGGCTAACTCATTCCACTGCATGTCAACTCGCTCCAAACAAGGGAGTGCCTCTTGCCAAATCTGGATTTTTCTCCAACTCTTTGACCAAGAAATCAAATTGAGCACTGGTAGTTTTCTTCATCATTAGACTACTGAAGACAATTATCCATACAGACAGAAATTTAATGACGATTTTCCAAAATATAAATATCCCTCTAAAGCAAAGGGTATCACAGTAAGTTAATAATCGCCGATCCCGACGAAAAGCTCACATATACTACTCTTGTAAAAGGTGAGATCCGGACAGTCAACGAAACCCCTGTTTACTCTAAACCATACCCATACCCAATGGCTCTTAAAGAAGAGATCGAACACCAAGTCGAAGAACTTCTTGCTAAAGGAATAATAAGAAGATCAAAATCTCCCCAGTCTGGATCGTCAACAAAAAAATTGATGCTTCTGGTAAAAAGAAGTATCGAATGGTTATTGACTACCGCAAACTCAATTCCGTTACGATTCCCGATAAATACCCGATTCCCGAGAATAACGAAGTTCTAGCAAATATGGAAATAATAAACTATAAACTGTCATCGACTTGAAGAGCGGTTTTCACCAGATACCACTTCGAGAATCCGATATATAAAAGACAGCATTTTCCGTAAACAACGGAAAATATGAATTTCTCCGATTACCCTTCGGGCTTAAGAATGCGTATATTATTACTTCCGAAGGGATTAAAACTAATCCCAAAAAGGTAGAGGCCGTAGCGCAATTCCCAGTGCCAAGAAATTTGAAAGAATTAAGATCCTTCTTAGGAATGTCAGGATATTACCGTCGTTTTATCAGAGATTATTATACATTATTTATTTTATATCAAGAACTCTGAGTAAAGCAGAGGAACACTACGCTGCTAACGAGAAGGAGATGCTTTCTATAATCTGGTCTCTCAATTCTCTACGCAGTTACCTTTACGGTTCAAAAAAAATTAAGATAGTTACTGACCATCAGCCTCTGATATGCGTTGAGTCAAAAAAATACCAACAGAAAGATGAAAAGATGGAAAGCCATCTTGGAGGAATACAACCATGAACTCATCTATTCACCAGGAAAATCGAACGTAGTAGCAGATGCCCTATCAAGAATACCCGCTCAAATAAACTCGCTTACATCTACTACCCACAGCGAGGATAGCTCATATCATAATTTAATACCCTGCGCAGAAGTACCAATAAATGTTTTCAAAAATCAAATTTTTCTCGAACAGGCCGAAACACCATCCTACTAATTTCAAATAATTTTTCCAACTATGCATCGCCATAGTTTTTTTTAAACAGACGTCAACGTGTGCGGACGTGCTTGTGTTTTGATCTCTGATTTAATTTCTATTTGATCATAATGGACAGTTTTGCGGTAAATGTAATAAATCTTTTTCGCGAACTGATTCGAGTTTGTTGCCATGTAATGGATTTTGTAAAAAAAAATTTTCATCGTGCCTGCTGTGTTAAAATTTCTGAATTTGAATTAAATTGCATAAAAACTAATTGTCACTTAGTGTATCTATGTGAAGAGTGTCTTTTTATGCCGGAGAAACTGTGCAAGGCTCTCGATGCGGTCGCTGTAACTCAAAAGCTTATGCTTGGTTTTCATTAGGTCAAATTTGACGTCAAATGTTGTCATATGAATGAAAACGGGTTGTCATAAGGTGCCATTTGTGTTTGCAGTCAGTTTTGACCTCGTACTGTCATATAAAATGACAGCCAAGTGAAAACGGTCAGATTTTAATTTGCCTGCCGATATGGCAACATTTGACATCCAAAATGAATTTGCCAACATGTTGGCAAATTATTTTCGTTTGCCAAGCAAACAGCTGATTCCGTTTAAAAAAAAACTGCTAGCAAGTCCGAAACAGCAATATTTTTCCAGCAAAGGTAATGTTATAATCTTTATAATTCATTGAATTGCTATGTGTTTTCCATCTAACGCCCCACAGCAATTAGGGAAATTCCATCGTTGCTCGAAACTGTCAGCAACTATTTTCCACTGTTCAGGAGTACTCGGAACCTTAATCCAAAATATCAAATGTTCTTATATAAATATCAGCCCTGTCACTTTTACTTGGATGACACAAAAACTTACCTTTAGAAATTCTTCTCTCAGAGCCTCGAAAATAGCACCACATGTTTCATGTATTATATGGCAAATCGTCGTTTTCCCTATTAGGAAAACAGTCATTAGGCTTGAAAAACTATCGCCTGTAGCCAAGTAGCGTAAAGTTGCCGCCAATCTTTCACCGACGGAGATTGCTTTCCTAAAATGAGTTGATTTTTTCGATATATATGTATGTGGTGAGACGCTCGACAAGACATTCGAAATCCTCCAAATTCATTCTTAAAAAGTTTTTTTAACCACCGAGGGTCCTGAAAAACTAGCTTGGAACGCAGTGTAGCATAAAATCCACAAGTGGCTCTATCCCTCAGAGCTGGCCTAATCCACCATTGTTTTCGTTTCCTCAGTTGGCCCCTCTTCTTTTTTCATGCTCTTAGTGTTGTTACTACGCAAAGCGCCGCAGTAGCTATTGCCATTCGATTATTTTTGCGCATTGTTCCACGTTTAATTTCTTTTTACTTTTTGCAAAAACTTGTCTCCTATCAGCTGGCCGGCTGTCAAAAAATATCATTTCACATATGGCATTAGTAATGAAAACTACATGGCAGTCAATTGACCTAAAAATTTGATGGCAGTGTTTGACAGTCACTGCCTTACCAACTTTGCGTCAATTTATAACATGTAATGAAAACACATTTGACACCAAATGACTAGCTGTCACTTGAGGACAGTTTTTGATGGCAGTGAATTTGACCTAGTGAAAACCAAGCATTAGCCTTGATTTAATTACAAATGCCTTTGATGCTAAATTGAAAGACTTGTTAAAGGAATTCGATGCTCTAAAAAATCTAATAACTTCTATGAATTATACCAACAATAATTTGAGTGCGAATAACCTAAGTGCTGGGAACAACAACAGAAACAAGAAAAACCGTTTGCCTACGAAGGAGAAAACATCAACATTGGGTACGCGAATTCAACTGTTATCGCCGTCTCCACTTGCTGTAAACAATGATTCTTGTTTTGCTTTGTCTTCTACTTCTAAGCAAATGTCAACTGAGTTGCCTGTTGCTGAGAGAGTTGTCTCCAATACTTCTATCGCTGGCATCAATGCTGCTGCTGCTAAACCTTCGCCAATAGCTGCTGTTTGTAATGCTGATAATGCTCAATTACCGATTCTAGTTGCTAAAACAAGTTCGCAGAGTGTAATGACTCTCACCCCATCATCTTATGTACAAGCTGTTGTTGGCGACTATGCTACTGCTTCGACTTCTTCGTCTTCTTTTCGCATGTGGTTGTTGCTCATAAAACTACTGCTTCGAATTATTTAACTAATGGTCCTGTTACTGCTTCGACTTCTTCATCTTCGGTTTTTGTTTCGTCACAGCCAAATGCAGTGGCTAGTGGACATAATACATCACCTGTATTACCCACCCATGCGGATTGGAAGAAAGTGGTGAATAACAAACGGCGCAAACAAATGAGTGTTTCTGGTATGAGCACTAACTCTGATTTAGAGGTGGCAGACGTGAAGAAATGGTTTCACTTATCATCATTCCTCCCCACCGTATCCGCAGATAACATAATAGACTATGTTAACAAGCACACTGGTATTGACAGAAATAATCTGTCTTGTTATGCATTAGTTAAAAAACAAACTCCGTCTGCTAAAATTAATCATGTTAATTTTAAGTTAGGAGTGTCTGCGGCGCTGTACAACAACTTGCTTTCACCTCAGATTTGGCCTGCCAATGTTAATTTACGCCCTTTTCGTTTTTTTTTTGAAAGGAGGAGTTGCAACAGAGAGTCGGGTAATTGTTAACAAGCCTATTAGCGGAAATTGTGGTTTGAAGGTGTATTTCCAGAATATTTCTGGCCTTCGGACAAAATCAGAAGCTGTTCGTTCATTTAGCTCTCAGTTGGATTATGACATCTTTGTTATTGTTGAGACTTGGCTTAATCCGGATTTCCGTGACGAGGAATTTTTTGACTGCAATTTGTACAGTGTATATCGTAAGGACAGAGATGCGGCGAAAACTGGCTGTATGAGAGGTGGTGGAGTTCTTATCGCAGTTCAATGAGAGATGTGCGTTCATTTTGTGGAATTAGCTAATAATGATTCTGTTATCGATCAGCTCTGCATTTGTGTTCGTGGGTCCTCTTCTAAGGGCTCTCTTTTTTATATCCCTCCAAATGGTAATGATGACCTTTATCGTGCGCATGCTGATAATATAATATCTTTAGTTTTAAATAAGCTAGGCGATAACCATTTGTGTGTGTTAGGCGACTTTAATTTATCCAACGTGACATGGTGCGGTTCATTTTCAAATTTTGGCCTTACGCCAATAAATGTTACTGCCTCTTTTGAGACGTATCTGCTTGACAATCTTTTAAGTCTTAATTTATTGCAAATTAATAATTTTGTTAATCAACTGAATAGAGTTCTTGATCTCATATTTATAAGTGATAATATATGTAAGTTGCAATGTTGAGGAATGTTACTTTCCAATATCGGTTTGTGATAAACATCATGTACCTTTGGTTCTAAAATTTGAGTTTTACGAGTTTTCAGTTAATCAGTCCGCTGAAATAGTTGGCTTTAACTACTCAGCCTTCGATTACTCTAAATGTAATGATTTAATATCCGACATTGATTGGGAAGAAGTGTTTGATGGCTCTGACGTTGCAAAATCTTTCTTAATTTGTAAAACGCTTTTAATCGATTTATGTATTAACAATATTCCAGTCTTAAAAAAAAGACCTTATAAGCATCCTTGGTACAATCGGGAGTTAAAAAAACTAAAAAACCTCAGAAATAAATTTTTTTAAGAAATTTAAGTAAACTAGGAACCAGTTCTTTCGTCTTAAATATGAAGCCTATCAGAAGCAATTTAATTGCTTAGACAAATTTCTTTACAGAAACTACATTCTTGATGTAGAGTCTAAATTAAAATCAAATCCGAAGACCTTTTGGCAGTTTATAAAGTCTAAGAATTCAAGTGCCAATATACCTTCATCAGTTTTCTTTCAAGGTAAATTTGCACGTTGCCCAGCTAACGTTTCCAATATGTTTGCTACATTTTTCAGTTCGAACTTCACCAGTGATGTGGGCGCTTCGCCACTTGATTATGATTTAATGGTGAATTCCTCTTTTAGTTTTGGATCCTTAAATTTGTCCCTCGAAGACGTTGCTAATGGTATCTCCAAATTGAAACCGTCTTTTAAGGCCAATGTTGATGGTTTGTCAGGCATTTTTCTAAGGAATTGCCCAGCTTTAGTGCTCCCGTTGCAACTCATTTTTAATAAGTCATTAGTTTCAGGGGTTTTTATAGACGATTGGAAATTGACCTATATTACTCCGCTTTTCAAAAGCGGGAATAAAAGTGATGTGTGCAATTATAGGCCAATATCAAAGTTATCTTCAGTATCAAAAGTCTTTGAGAGTATTATTGTAGAAAAAATGTATTTTGTATCTAAGAGCTTAATTTCGCCAAATCAACATGGCTTCGTCTCCAATCGGTCGACTGCTTCTAATCTAGCGGTCTTTAGTGAGTACTCTATTAATTCCTTCTTGGATGGTTTTCAAGTTGATTGTGTCTATACAGATTTCTCCAAGGCTTTTGATAAAGTTTCTCATTGGATCTTAGTTAGCATGTTATCTTGCATGGGCTTTCATTCTAATTTTTTGCAGTGGATTAAATCTTATTTGCTGAATAGACGCTGTGTAGTCATGGTAGATGGTGCAATATCTAATCCTTTTATAGCGTCTTCTGGGGTTCCTCAGGGGAGTATTTTAGGTCCTTTACTCGTTGTGCTATTTATAAATGACATTACCAATTGCTTCACATTTACTAATTTTCTGCTGTACGCTGATGATTTAAAAGTATTTTGGGTTATAAAAAGCTCAGCTGATGCAATTAAGCTTCAGGCTGATTTAGACAAGCTGCAATGCTGGTGCATTAAATCCCGCCTTCCTTTGAATATCAGCAAATGCTTTAAAGTCACTTTTGCTAAAATTCACAATATTGTGCCTAAGTGTTATAGTATTGCTTCATCAGTCTTAGAATCTCTCAATAAAATCAAGGATCTTGGCGTAATTTTTTCTTCTAATTTTACTTTTAACAGTCATATTTCTCATATTGTTGCAAAGTCTTATGCGATGTTAGGTTTTATGAGGCGTAATAGCACGAAATTTTCTGATCCCTACACGCTTAAATTATTATAAACGTCTTTATTACGCTCTAACTTAGAATATGCAACGATCATTTGGAGACCATACCAATTCAATTTAATAAACAGAATTAATTGAACGTGTCCAAAAAGTATTCCTTAAGTTTGCTTTACGCTCTTTAAATTTTTCGGAACCAGTACCTTCGTATAGTTCACGCCTACTTTTAATAAATTTGAAATCGTTGGATTCTAGAAGATCCATACTCTCTTTGTCTTTTATTTTTAATTTGGTTAATGGCGCTATTGATTGCCCCATTCTATTAGTAAAACTTAATTTTAACATTTTTCAGCGAAGTTTACGAAATTTTTTGCCGTTTTATGGTGTTAATTACAAAACTGAATATGCTCGTAATGCCCCTACTGCCCGTGCCATTGGTGAATTTAATATGATATCGAACAAGGTATTATTAGATTTTTCTTATGCAAAAAATGTTTTTAAAAATCTTTTGGATTCAACTTTTTAGATTTTGAAATTTTCTTTTCTTAGTTATTAAGCATAATATTGTTAATAGTCTGTAAGGAAACTGTTGTTCAATAGACTCAATAAATAAATAAATAAATAAATAAATAATAAACGAACCATCTTTTGATGAACAAAAAATTATAACGTTTTTCAAAAGATGCCTGTTGGCGATCCAACCAATTAGTTTAGCACGGCGAATTATTTGTACAAATTGCCGAGGCTTTTAATTCTTTATTCAAGGAGTAAAGTTACATTTCAAACAAGTTCATATTAAAATATTATGGTAGAAGTACTTACATTTGGTTTTCCCAACCGCTTTCTTTCAATTTATTTCTTCGAATCAAACCAGAGATCATTCAAATGAATCGTATGACTTTAGCGAGGGTTGCCATTAGGAACAAAGGAAAAACCAAAGGTAAGCTTACAGTGCGTCTACACTTTTAAGTTTTATTCTATAGATGGTAGCGGAGTCTCCAACATCCTTCCCCCGGTATTTCCCTTTGAAAGGGAATACCTAAGACTCTTGAGATACGCCACCTCGTACATCTAGCACAGCTATCTTCGCCGCAGGCCGGTGGTATCGTCCTTGGGTAGTGCGGACCCAAGCACTTCTGACCTGTCCGTCTCGCGCTTGCACGACTGCATCGACAATCCCTTTCGGCCAGGAGTACCGTGGTGATTGAGGATCGACGATTACGACTACGTCGCCAACTTTGATTGGTTTAGCCTTGTCATGCCAATTCGTTCTTCTGGTGAGGAGGGGAATCATTTCTGTGACCCATCTTTTCCAGAACCGTTCGGCGAGATATTGCGAGTGCCTCCATGACGCACGCACGTATTGATCGGTGGAATTGGTTTGGCGTTAGAGCCTCTTGCTCTGCAGTGTCTAGCGAAAGATAAGTGAGTGGCCGGCTATTGACGATTTGCTCTACCTCTATGAACAGATTACACAACTTTTCGTCAGTCAATTTCGTTTCGGGTGTCACTATGTGGTACATGACGGTCTTTATTGTTCGAATTAAGCGTTCCCATGCTCCCCCCATATGCGGGGAAGCTGGTGGGATAAAGGTCCAAGTGATGTTGTTACTGGTAAGTTCAGCTTCCAAGTCATGGAAGTTCACCTGCGACATCGCGTTACGTAGCTCCTTCTCGGTCGCTCTTAGATTAGTCCCATTGTCGCTGAAGAATGATTTAGGCGTCCCTCTTCGGGCAATGAAGTTGCGCACCGCAATACAGCAAGAGCTGGTCGTTAGGCTATATGCCATCTCAATGTGCACTGCTCGACATGTGAGACACGTAAACAGCACACCATAACGCTTTTCTGTTCTTCTTCCAAAGGTCACCAGAAATGTCCACTCCGACATTTGTGAAGGGTCTCGTGTATGCAGACAATCGTGCCTCAGGTAAATTGGCCATTTCTGGCAGCTTGATCGCACGGAGCGAAGTAGGGTCCGTAGTCCGGGTATGTAAAACTTCTGAAATATTTCATTAATTACGGTTTCATGGTTTATATGTTTCCACTTTCTGTGGTACCAATCGACTATAAGTTTGGTTAAATGACTAGTTCTAGGCAGTATAATTGGGTTTTTTGTGGCATCATCTACACACGCCGCTCTTTCTAAACGACTTCGCATACGTAAAATCATAGTTTCATCTAGAAACGGAGAAAGTTTTCGCAAAGGGCTTGTCTTTGGCATAGGGCTTAGTGAGTTTTTTCGTAGTAGTTCGATCTCATTAGGAAAGGCTTGGGTTTGGGCAAGGCGATACAGATAGTTCTGGCTCCAGGCAAGCTCTTCCACGGTTAGGCTTATTTTAACAGGTGCACCTTGTAGCTTAGTCACGAAGCTTTTAACGTACGCCATGCTTCGTAAAATTCTCTCCCATTTCGAAAATCGTGTTACGTCTATGAGAGGGCTTGTTCCTTGAACGCTAACTGCAACTAAGTGAGGTCTCAATTGTTCAACTGATTTATGTTGCTCGTCTTCTTCTAAGTCTGCTCGAACTTTCGGCCAATCTTTCATTGGTTGCAGTAAGAACGCGGGACCTGTAATCCACCTGCCATTCGATGAAAGGTCTGGTGTAGCGTTGTGATTTGTTCCTAAGTCCGCTACATTTAACTTCGACGGAACATGCCTCCACTGCGAAATCTCTGTAGTTTCTTGTATTTCACCTATGCGGAATTTAACGAACTGTTTATATTTTATGGGATCTGAGTGCAGCCAGCAAAGTACTGTTTTTGAATCTGTCCAATAATAAACTCGATCAATTTTTAGGTCAAGCGCCTTTACTACCGCATTACCGAGGTGCGCTCCCATAACAGCGGCAAGTAGTTCCATGCGCGGAATCGATACAGGTCGTAAAGGGGCAACCTTTGATTTTGAACACACTAGTGAAACTTCAACCCGTTCTTCATCCTGGAGCCTCAGATACGCCACTGCTGCGTACGCATATTCTCCGGCATCTACAAATACGTGTAGTTGGATTGTCGCTCTTTCAGCGTTTGTTGTGCTTGAGTAACATCGGGGTATTTTCGTTTCTTGCACCTTCGATAGATGTTTCAGCCACTGCAGCCATTCTTCATAAAATTCTGATGGAATTATGTCATCCCACCCTATACCACTTCGCCACACTTTTTGCAGCAGTAATCTTATGTTAATCAGATAGAATGTTAATAATCCCAGTGGGTCGAAAATCGACATCAGCAATCGCAACAGCTCTCTCTTTGTTGGCATCTTATGCCCTCGAAGTATCTCGTCATTTGCTTTCGTAAATTTTAGATTGTACGTAAACACATCATCGGCTGTACGCCACCACATGCCCAACACCTTGTTGACATCTATCTATGAATTGCTCGACTCGCTTCGCAGAGTTACAAAAGTTATCAATTGCTCCGACATCCCCGAGAGCATCGACTACCTCCTTTGAGTTTGATAGCCAGCCCCGAATATGAAAGTTCGCTTTCTTGTGGATCTCTCGCACAGTTCTAGCTGGGCATACTGATCCTCCTCACTTACGAAAACTCGGTGAAACATATCACTGATATCGCCACATATTCCATATCTCCATACACGAAAATTCAACAGTATATCAAACAGAGGGGTTAATAAATCTGGGCCCTTATCCAGGCATGAATTTAGCGATATACCTTTGCATTCCGCAGCAGCATCCCAGACGAGCCTAATCTTTTGCGGCTTGTTTGGATTACGCACTACAAACATTGGCAAATACCATTTTCTCGGATGTTGTTCGTTGATTTCGCTAATACTTAGCTTTCGGATATAACCCTTCTCTTCCATACTCTTTATCTGGTTACTGACACACGCTGTCAACTCAGGATCACCTTTCAACTTCTTCTCAAAACATGTCAATCTACGTATTGCCATTGCATAATTGTCTGGGAGTACAACATTCTCTGATTTCCATAGTAATTTAACTATAAAATGTTGATTTTCGCGCTTAATCTTCCCCATCATTTTCTCTTCCTGATCTCTGTTGAACTTGCATGAACTATCGCACTCTTTCTCTTGAAACATGTATTCTGTAACTAACTTTTGTAGAGCCACATCAATATCGCATGCACAAATGTGGAATTGTAGTTCATAATTCGCTTGTCTCTTTTCGCTTTTGACAACTCCATACACAGTCCACCCGATACGAGTTTTAGTAGCTGCAGGCTCACATGCCCTGCCCTCTCGAAATTTCAAAGGAAATGCGAGGTGCTTATTGCTCAACCCAATAATGACCTGTGGTACAACCTTGCAATACGAGTCCACGGGTATGCCACGTAGATGCCTATATTTGTCTGCAAGTTCCTTCATATTTAATGTTTGCTGAGGCAGATCAAGTGTCTCTACTGAATGCACATTATGTAATGCGAGCCTCTGACCCTTACCACGAGGAGAAACTTCTAAATCAATTACTTCCGAGTTGTTCTCGACGCGTATAGAACCATCTGTCCATCTGAGGCATAAATCTTTCTTTTTTCCCTGTAGCTTCAATTGCTGCAAAACACTCTTCTCTATGAGCGTCGGTCCTGATCCGTCGTCAAGAAACGCATAAACATCAACAGAAGCCCCATTTCCATAAATTGTTATTGGAGCCACTCGATACAGCGTATTAGATGTTTGTTCATAATGCGTTGCCACTATAGCTGCATTGTCGAAGGGTGCTTCTTCAGGTTTATGAAGCATCGGGTGGTGTCTGCGGTCGCAATTACTTACGCCACACTCCCTGTTTTCACGGCAGGACTTTATGTCATGCTTTTTCAGACATATTTTACATAGTTTTAATTCACGCACTGCGTTCCATTTTTCATCGTAATTCAGCCTTTTGAATTTATCGCACTTCATTATGACGTGTGTATCCTCGCAGAAATAACAAGCCAACTTTCGCTTTACTGAGCCCTTGGACTTGACCGTAGCCTCTGCTTCTATTTATGAAAGCTCACGCGTTGACCTCTACGCTTTTCTGCTTCTGAACCAGCTAGCGTAGTAACCGATGCAACGTTGCTAGCCGCGTCTGCCAAGTCAAAAAGCCATTCACTGAAGGCTGTCACCGTAGAATTCTGACATGACCGAGAGAACAGAGCCCATTGAAGGCGCATCTGTGCAGGCAGTTTTTCGATAAGCTCCTGTATTAGAAGCGGATTGTTCATATGCGACAGAAGTCCTGACACTTCCATAGTCGCAGTTAGATTTTTAACCTCAAGCGCAAAGGTTACCAGAGTATCCAGCTTATTAACGTTAACAGGTGACGACGCACGTAACTTAACCAACAGATTATTTATTATTTGTTCTGGTCTGCCAAAAACCATCCGTAGAGTGGCAATTATCTCCGGAACAAGAGCCGGAATCATCAATTTACTGCTTACATATTCAAGCGCTTTCCCTTTTAAAGCGCGCTGCAAGCGCAGCAAGTTCTCGTCGTTGCTAAATCCGCATATTCGCGTTGAGTTCTCAAAGCTGCTTAGGAACAGCGGCCATTCTTCTGGCTTACCACCAAAGATAGGCAGATCTTTTGGCACCACGTGTCGCGCGCTAATTTGCTCCGGTCTTAAACCGGCAACACCTATCGCCGCTGTTGTGGGCGCCGGCATCTGCACCCTATCTTCCTGACCCATTGCCAGATCACATTGCCCTTCCTCAGCCCTACCTAGATCGCCCTGAACTTGACCCTTTGCCCAATCCAAAGTTCGAAGTTCTTTCAATGCCTCTACACCTTCATCGTCCGAATCGTCAGTGCTCTCGTATGTGCGCATAATATCAAATTTTTGTTCTAAGTACGCCAACTCGGTTTTTTTTCTTTCTTCTAGGCGCATCAATTCTATTTTCATGTACCGTTTCGATTTCTCCGAAGTACGACTACTTGCTACATCTTCTACTATATTACGTACCTTTTTTGCACGTGTCTGCATGCCGCTTTTCTGATTTGCATTTGTTGCGGCTTGTATAGTCTTTGTTGTGCTGGTTGATGCGTTGATACATTTATCGCAGCTCCAAGCCCTTTTAGATATGTCGTCCGTTACGCCAGCGCAAGTAAAGTGTGTCCACCCATCGCACACATCGCATTGTACCATTTGGTCGTTATCCGGCTTCTCACATAAGTTGCAATTCGCCATTGCGAGCACTCCTGTTCCTAAACACCTTCCAATCGCACTACCTTTATGGTAACTGTTGCTATACCTTTTCTTTCTGCCGCCCACGCTAATACTTCGTCAGACCTTTCTCGAAGTTCGTTGCTAGAAATATCGAAAACTAGTTGTTGTTGTTGTTGCAGCAGGCTTCGATGCTTTTCCAAGAAATGCGTCAAATATTTAAAAGAAATGTTGGCGATCCAACCAATTAGTTTAGCACGGCGAATTATTTGTACAAATTGCCGAGGCTTTTAAATCTTTATTCAAGGAGTAAAGTTACATTTCAAACAAGTTCATATTAAAATATTATGGTAGAAGTACTTACATTTGGTTTTCCCAACCGCTTTCTTTCAATTTATTTCTTCGAATCAAACCAGAGATCATTCAAATCAATCGTATGACTTTAGCGAGGGTTGCCATTAGGCACAAAGGAAAAACCAAAGGTAAGCTTACAGTGCGTCTACACTTTTAAGTTTTATTCTATAGATGGTAGCGGAGTTTCCAACAATGCCTAAATCCGTCCGTTATCAATGGAATCCACACCGCATCATTTTAGCAATTTCAAATGCAGGTATACACAGAAATTGGTAGAGCACATAACCAGCGAACAGGAGCAGGAAAACATTATATTGAAAGAGCATTTAAGGGCACACAGAAACGCGATCGAAAACAAGGCACAAATTATTGAAAAAAAAAATTTCCCAGGAAAGATGAACAAAATCAGACGAATAATAACCAACTGCACGGTATGTAAAGAAAGCAAATACGAGAGACAGCCCACTCAGCCAAAATTGGCAGCGACGCCATTACCAACCTTCCCAGGACACACAGTACACATAGATATCTTCCTGACAGAAGGAAAGAAAGTTCTGACGGCATTAGACAAGTTTACGAAATATGCGGTAACAAAAATGCTGAATAGTAGGGCCATTGAGGATGTTAGAAGACCCTTAAGGGACATATTATTTTTCTTCGGTGTTCCAAAAATTGTAGTAATCGATAACGAGCCATCGCAAAATTCCGCCTCAATTAAGTTTATGATGAAAGATGAATTGGGAATAGAAGTTTACACTACACCTTCATATAAAAACCAGGCCAATGGCCAAGTGGAAAGATTTCATTCCACTCTCCGCGAAATAACACGTTGCATTGAAGAAGATGGAAGACACCGGAATTTTGAGGAATTATTGGAAAGAGCAGTATCCGAATATAACCATACCATTCACGCAGTTACACAGAAAAGACCAGTTGACATATTTTTCGGGCGAAATGTCACATTTACACCCGAAGATATAGAAAAAACTAGGTACGAAAATTTACAAAAGCGCGCACAAAATCCAAATAAGGATATCGAATACCATATAATATAATATAATTTTGGCGCTTACACTATATAGCTCAGTGTTTGGCCTAGCTTCTCCTACCATTTATGGTGTGCGCCTTTCCTTATACCAGAAATGGAGGGACCTACAGTTTTGTGCCGACTCCGAACAGCAGATGTATTTTATGAGAAGCTTTTTCATGGCACAAATACCCTCAGAGGTTTGCCATTGCCTGCTGAGGTGTGACCGCTATTAGAAAAAACTTTTTCTATGATTAAGATTTTGCTTGCCCTGACTGAGATTCGAACCTCGAACTCACAGGCATATCGAGTTATAGCACGCACCGCTACCAACTCGACCACAGCGGCCACTATATCGAATACCATACCAGGAATAAAAAAACGCCTAAATCCTATTTATCAGGACAGATTATTTATGTAAAAAAATAGAAGATTAGGAACTAAATTAAGTAAATTATTTAGTAAAGAAGTAGTTAAGGAAGATAGAAAAAGTACCGTAGTCACCGAAAAAGGACAAACTATACACAAAAGTATAATACGAAACTTACTATAACAAATTTATTTTTCAGGCTTTTCTTACCAATATGCCTCGCAGAGATACAAATTCTAGACTACACGAATTCCCAATTAGTCACTATAGAAAAAGGAACGACCAAACTGCAGACAGGAACATTTAGAATATCTTGGAGCACATCGAAATGACGACGGGGACAGAAATATTCTACAAAAACCCAATTTTTAACTTTCATTTCCTTTCTAATATCCAAAATAAAAGCTCACATAAATAATCTAAGAATTGAAAAAAAATCTAAAAGATCACTTAATTTCTTAGGCAGTGCATGGAAATGGATTTCAGGAAGTCCAGACCACGAAGATCACGAAATCGTATTAAAGAAATTAAATAACGTTCTTGAAAATAACGATAACCAAGTTCTTATTAACAAACTTACAGTAGAGAAAATTAATAAAATTGCAAATATTACAAATCATATTATAAAAGATTTGCAAAATGATAAAAGCAAAGAAATATAATCTTTCTTGAAATTGAAATATAAATTAGAAGTCATGAAAGAAGAAGTCGTAAATATCGCATACGCAATACATTGGGCGAAAGCCAATATAATCAATTAATTTATTATGTCAAGTGAAGAAATAGACATTACTAAAGGAATTTTCAATAAGGATAATATTCCATTTACAAATTTGGACGAAGCTCTCGAATTTGCAGAAATAAAAGTAGCAACCAACGCCAAGTAATACTCTACATTGTAAGTTTGCCTACAGTAGAAAACCAAAATTGTAAAACATTAGACATTAGAGCAGTAAAGAGAAATGGCAATATCAACAAAATAAATTTTTACTCAATTCTTAGATGTGAAAAGACTCTTTACGGAATAATAACCAATTGTAAACAATATAACTTACTACAGATATGTTTAAGAAATATTTTTTTAGATTTAAGTAATGATTATTGTATCAGTAATCTCCTTAAGAGCCGTTTGCCAAATTGCACAGTGACCAGCACATCCCAGACTTCGAAGAACTGTCACCCGGATTCCTATTTCCAAATGATTTTAGAGGTGATATCCTAATAAATCAAGGACTTACAACCCTTAATGGTACTTTTATGATTCACTACAACAACGCTACAATCCAGATCAACGGAAAACAATTTTTTAACGCAGAAAAATCATCAAATAAACCCCTACCTGCTATACTTCAGCCAATCTCAATACCAAACAGAAGCGAAGAAACACTTTCCCTACAGATGCTAAAACAGTTAAATATTAATAATACAAAGGAAATAAGCCTCACCCAATGGGCAAACCAACTAAAATATTACGCAAAGATCAGCCTTATCTTTATACTGATAATCATTATTACATTCCTAACCAAATCAGCCATATCTTCCAAGCAAAGCAAGCAAAAGCAGTCCATGGAGTTAACAGAGCATGCAATAGAAGGGCTTAACCAAATTTTCAACAAAACTTCAAACGAGGACGTTTGAGACCTAGGGGGGGCGGGGGTTGTTTGTTAGCACGACACATAATAAAATAATACCAACAATGCACATAACTCCAGACAGTAAATTGCTGAGGTTGCGTAACGTGCGGAGCGAACCGTGAGTAAGACCAACGGAACGAACAACTTCACTCTGCAACAAGGCAAACGTAGGTTGAGATATAAGACATACTGTTTGTAATAGTTAGTTAGAATTTTGATGTGAATAAAGGAGCACGCTTCCCTAAACATACATTTTTTTAACTCATTAAACAGCGAATGTTTTAACTTGCATATTCATAAATTTCCATTTTCAGTGAGTAAAAATTTAATCATTTACTATTCAACTAAAGAGAAAAAACATTATGTTGGCTCAACTCAAAACGGAAGTGATATTTTTACAATATTCGCAATGTCGTTCATTTGGAATTTGTATGTTAATTTTTTTTTATGAAGATATATGAACTATAATTTAAAATAAAAAAACGAAAAATCTTGAAACGATAAAAACAATTTAGAGTTTGACAACTAATTTTAGGCTACGCCACTGGATTTATAAAAAAAATTCCTATCTTTTAATGCAGACTATAAGCTATACCTGCTAAATCTGATTCCAACTTGGTGACCCGTTTTTACATGATTTAATTACAAACATAAAAACTTTCATATTTAAAATAATTGGGGTGTTGAGGCCTATTCTGTATTAAAATTTTGAAAATTTGGTCGGAATCGTAATGAATAGCATCGCTATACATCGAAAGCGATCATTTTTATTTTGCTTTTGAAGTCTTGTCTCTAATTCTCTGAAAAGAAAAAAAAATTCTGATGCTTTTATGTAGATCTGAAGAAACTAATAACAGATAGAGTGGAAGGGATTTATGCATTCCGATTAGCACAACGGGCCTGTAAATTTTTGAAATTAAAATGAAAATAAAACCACATGATTATTGTAGAAACTGGCCCGATATACCCCATTT
This sequence comes from Philophylla caesio, assembly GCA_963971545.1. Lineage (NCBI taxonomy): Eukaryota > Metazoa > Arthropoda > Insecta > Diptera > Tephritidae > Philophylla > Philophylla caesio. The sequence continues at coordinate 62,999,788 of OZ020608.1, read as the reverse complement.
TTATTTTTATATACTTAAAAACGAAATCTTAAATAATTTGGTATCGTCTTCGGGAAAGTTAGTTAATTAGAAGGAACCTGTAAACAAAGTGGTTCAATTATTATAATTTCTCCTAAATTCCTTTATTAGAGCGCAGTTACCCAACGACGTGTACGTACCGTTATGCAGTGACTAATTTCAATAACAAGGCTTATAAACTAGGTCGGCCTTTTCTACACCGGTGGAAAACTGCGATCTTACATTTAACTTACGTGTGAGTGTGTGCGTCTAACGGAGGAAAAAAGTTAGAAGACGATGGTTTTGCACTTGGGCATGTATACACCAAACGGTCGAAGAAACCTTTAAATGAAAAGGTTTAATTATAAAAATTTCCCTTAATAAATGCAGTTGGTATACCATTTAACTTACGTGTGCGTGCCTTTAAAAAGTGCTATAGATCGGCAGCAGAAAGACGCTCCTGTCGATCGACGATGGACACTGCTTGAAAAATATATGTACATTCACAATTATAATCCGTGCGATGAGTGGGGAACGATGTTCTGCAAATAAATATGTATGTATGTATGTTAGATGTATCATTCGTGTTAACAAAACTGGTATTTACTCACGAGCTTCTCGGCCACTAATGTTCAAATAATATCCCACTGGAGGGATCGCATTCTAAGTATTGTGGTTAATTACACTGGAAATAAGATATATAAGATGGTTTAATTGAAACATTAATCTTTGCAAAACTTACCTAAATTCTTGCAATGACAAAATCAAATGTCAACAGTGAAAAAATTATAAATTAGACAAACGAGTCAGTATTGCCAACGCTTTATTTAGTATGAAGATGTTTTCAATATACTACTATTACAAGTGAAAACTGTAGAATATGCAACATTCTTCATGAGTTAAGGAGCCGATTTGTCATGCGGGAAAGAGTGAGCTGCTTTATTACAGAACCTTTTATTTTTGAATCATGCATATAAATCCCTATAACTCACGTAAGTGTTAACAAAAAGTCTGCATTTAAAAGATATCGATGGTCTATTTGATATTTTTGCAATTCTATTCTTTATTAGCTCATGCAGCAAATTAAAAACTGCAGGTGTTAACCGGACACTCTTTTTGATCTGCTCAGGATCGCGATGACATTTTATCAAAACCTGAGGCGAAGAGACCTGTATTATCACGGTCTTCATAAAGCTTCCTTACTCAAATCTGGCGTCTTGAAGTTTTTCTCAGGCACTCCCAAGCTTCATGCATTAAAAGAACAATCAACAAAATTTCCAATATAACATTCAAAGACTTATTTAACGTTTTGGTTATTTTTTAAAGAAAATATACAACTTTCACACAAGTAAACAAACAAAGTTTTGTCAACGCGTTCATTGTGACATACTTTTTTCATTTTACGCTTTGTTCTCAAAGTCACAAACGTCACGCGAAGCAACAAAGTTTTATCTGACATGGCCTTTACTGCGTGTTCAAACTCACCGCTACTTTACTTGCGCTGCAGCTGCGCTGACCAGCTCTGTTTTCGTCACTGCTAACGCCATGTCGGCTTGCGTTGATGCGCCTGGGCCGATATACATACATATGTATATGAACAGTTATGTATATAAATGTGCGCAAGACTTCGCTACCGTTACCACCGCCGTGCCTCTGCCTCAAATACCGTTACTTACTTTCGAAGTAAAGAGCAAGATGCATTAGACATTTAAAAGTGAAAAATAATTAACTCTTCAGTCTTATTTTATTGTTTTTTTAGGTATTTTAATTTGTTGCTATCGAAATATGTACCCTGCAAGTCACCTCTAACCAGTTTCCCCTGAAATAAAAAAAATTTACACACACATTCAAACCAAGGTGAATTTATAGAAGGTGGTATATTCCCATCAGCTGATTGCTTGTTCTATCTACGCCTTATGCGGTGAAAGTGTCAAAATGGTTATTTTGTTTACATTTTAAATTTCTATTTACGTTCGTGATAGAAAATTCTATGTGTAAAAACAAGCAGAACAAAATATTATAAAGAAATTTATTTGAATATTTTACTATAAAGCCGCAGTACGTTGGCTTTTTGTGTCATATTTGGAATTCCACTCCTTCGTTTATTTTTGTTTTTCTAAGTTTCTCTGACATTTTCACCGCAAACTACACACAATTTTTTACTTATATGTGGAGTATACCTCCTTGAATGAATTCGCCTTGATTCAAACATTTTAAGTAATTTCCCAAGGCGAATCTATAAGGTGGTGTCGCCACGACAACACCAAAAACAACGTGTATTTTGTTTTTGCTTTCGGTAAATATTTGTCAAGGCGAATTCATAAAAGGTGGTATAATCCCATCAGCTGATTGCTTGTTCTTCTTTTCGAATTCGCCTGAATTGTTTGTTTACATTTGGAATATTTACTTATGTGATAGAAGTGAAATTTGTGCCTTAAATTTTATAATTGAAAATATTGGAAAATATTGTGAACACTAAAAAATTCAATAATGGGAAAGTGCGCTTTATGTAGAAAGAAGGTTCAACGAGGAACTGGGCCGTTTTTCAAAGTACCCAGAGATGAGTCGGATCGTTTGGTGTGGTCGAAGTCGTGCCAACAGCAGTTAGGAGGTACCGATCTTATATGTAGCGATCATTTTTTGAGTGCGGATAAGGTGTGCGGTGGAAAAAAGGCTAGACTATTAGCAAAAGCCGTTCCATATGCAACATCCGTATGTGCTGCTACCTCCAATTACATGTCGGCTTTTCCTCAGAATGTAGAGGAAAGTGTGCCTGATTCTGGGTTTTATTCAAAACCAAGGTATTGTTGAATTTTATTTTCTTAAAAAGAGGTTGTAATGCTATATTTTTGTTTATTTCAGAATGAGCGACGACGTTATAAGCTTCCAACTGGCAAATATTGATTGGGAAGCGAACGTTAAGCCACCCCCACAACCTGAATGTATGAATTTTGCAATGGAACTCTCAGAACATGCACAATTTGAGTAAGTTGTGTAGTAATTTTTACAAAACAAATCGTAAGCTACCTTTTAATTTAGAATGGTTGCCAACGCCAAAGTGGCAAATGTGATTGATTGCGGAGTAAATGCCGAGCCCTCCATTCAATCATTGGTTTATGCTAAGGACTGTGAAACGCAAACGGAAGTGCTGGTAAAGGAATGCTCTACTCAAACCAAATTACTGTTTAAGGACTGCCAAACCCAGACCGAGTAAGTTCACAAATAGATTACGAGTGCTGAATGTTTTAAGATGCTAATTGTTGAACATATCTTCAGCTCTAAAGTATTTGACGATGCCAATGAGCTAGAGCTATATAATCTTCGCAAAGAAAATAAAAGATTAGAGGCGTTAATAAAAACTTTAAACGGCAAGCTGGAAGAGTCAAATGTAGTGGTAAATAATTTGAAAAACATATTTACCGATGGGCAAATGCGCAAATTAATTCTCCCAGGTATCTAAAAACTTTTCCTTAATGTAAGAACTATATGAAGTATTATATATGTATATTGTATATTAAAGATCGAAGGGTTAATTGGTCATGGAAGGACATTTCCGATGCCATTTGCCTACACGCAGCGGGAGCACGAGCATACAATCATTTGTATGATAAAGGGTTTCCGCTTCCCCACGTGTCTACGCTGCAGCGTTGGTTTCGAAAAACCGATGTAAGTGAGGGTCTCCTGGCTGCATCAATTGATTGTATGGCACAGAGTTCGGAGCTCTGCGATGATGATAAAGTCTGTGTTCTTGTTTTTGAAAGTCGTCGAGACATACGAATATGATCAGCCAGGGGACTATGTTCGAAAGCCCTCAAATTATGTTCAAGTTGTGATGGCACGTGGGTTGCGGAAATCGTGGAAGCAGCCCGTGTTTTTTGATTTCGATACGCAAATGACAAAAGCTATTTTAATGTCAATAATTTCGGCGCTACAAAACGTTGGGTTTCCTGTAGTAGCGATAGTAAGCGATATGAGTCCAACAAACCGCAAGCTGTGGAAAGAACTTAACGTCACGATAGGTAATATAAACATTTTTTAAATTGCCATTAGTTGGAGTACGTGTAAACAAATAAAAAACTTGTGTTCAAAATTTAATCCACTTGTAGATAAGCCATGGTTCTCTCTGCCCACGGACGAAAACACAAAAGTTTTTGTATTCGCAGACGCACCTCATCTCTTGAAACTCTTAAGAAACCATTTTTTGGACAGCGGATTGTTGTGGAAGGGCCAAATATTGACCACAAAACCAATTTATGAATTGATTCGGCTAACGTCAAAATCAGATGTGTCAATAGCATTTAAGCTTACGGATGAACACATTTCAGTGAAAGGGATAGGTATGTTAACTATTTATTTAATCTCGTATTGCATAAACTAAGTTTCAGGCCGTCAAAAAGTCAAACTCGCCGATGATAATTAAGGAACCGTTCGGAACGGCCCTTTCAACGCAACTTGACGTATTAAATAGGATGAGCGATTTTATGAAAGAAGCAATAATACCTAACAAAAAAGGATTAGAGTTCTTTCAGAAGGGAATACTGATGTCAAATAAAGCATTAGTTATGCTTTACGAATATACGCAAAAAAAATCAAATGTGGAATATATCCTAACGGGGCGGGGCGTCTAAATCAGGATGTACTTGAGCACTTTTTTGGCGCTATTCGCAGTAAAGGTGGATTGAATGACCACCCAACGCCAAAAGAATTTAAGTATAGGTTACGAAAGTACATCCTAGGTATTATCGTTCATATTGATTAGTTAACACAGATTTCAGTATTTTATTCAGCCCTATTCTGCATTTCGATTACGTTCCCGCTCTACGCTCCGCCATGTTCGAAAGTTGGTATTCTGCTTTACGATTGAATCGAAAGAAGAAGAGGAAGAGCTGTAATTCTTTCGAAAATCAGCTGTTTGCCTTGAAACGGGTGAAATTGAAACACATCAAAGCAAAATTACAGAAAATAAAACAATTATACGGTGTTTTAAATAAAATATATAACTAAAATGGACTCAATAGCTGCAGCGTTTTTAATTGAGGAGGAGGGCAATGCATCCGATAATGCTGTGGCAAGGATTGAAAGAAGAAGATTTCGAGATATGTGCAATCCTTTTGAGATGAGTGACGAATTGTAAGAAGTTTAGTTGAAACTGGTTAAATTTATTAATTAAAATAACTTATTTGCTTATTAAGATTCAAAAAAAACTTTAGACTTAACAAGGACGCTTTCAAGTATGTCCTAGATACTTTTGTGGTAGAAGCTCCAGCAAGTACTTCGACGACGTTGTCTCCGCTCAATCGTGTAGTAGCTGCTTTGAGATTTTTTGCCGAAGGCAGTTATCAACATGAGTTGGTGCGGACTACAACGTTGGAATGGGTCAGTCAACAGTGTCAAATCCACAGTGTCAATCCACAGTCAATCCAGACCTGTAAGAAACCGTTAGATTTAATTAAAATTTCAAACATTAATTATAGATAATACCGTACCTTTTTCCATGTACTGGAATCTTTTGATAGTGGGCCAAGTGCATTTAAAGTTCTTGCAACCCCCTCCCAAAACTCCTGTACTTCCTCCTTCGGTCGCTTTTGGAAGCCCTGCGCGATGTCTCTTTTGGTAGCCATCATATCATACAATTTTTCATATTGGTCTGGTGTTGTTGTTTTTGACCTGCAAACACATAAAAAGTCATTAAAGCACAGAAAAAACAAAAAAAAAGTCATCATGGTCACTTTTACAATTATCAAAAACAGTTTTACTTACATTTTTATGAATATTATACTCTTTACGACCGTAAAATTAAGAAATTGAATTTCCTCCGCCACCAAAATTGCAACTTAACAAAACGGAGCTACGATCGAAATGCAGAATAGGCAAAATCGAAAGATTCGAAGTTCGATCGAACGGGAACGGAACACAGAATGCCAAAGTAGCCAATCGTAGAAAATTTCGATCCGAGTCGAAATGCAGAATAGGGCTGATTATATTTAGCGCGGAACACGGAATGCTTGAAGGGCACAGGTAATGTTTCTGGAGATGCAACAGAATGGATAAGTTTTCCAAACACTCCCACCACAAGTGCTTTGGATTCATCAAATTCGGTTGTAGAATTTCCAGTTGGTGAAGATTTGGTAATTGACGAGGACGCAGGTGAAAGGATAGATGAGGATGTAATCGAGTCTCTAAATATCGATCATCCTTACGACTGCAGCATTCTTCAGGAGGATGCCTTAGAGTACATCTCAGGGTATATAATTAAGAAGCTGAATCTCGAAGATTGCAGTAGCTCAAACTCCTCATTCACATGGGTGGATCAGGTCTCGAAAGGGTTCCTACACAAACCATCATCATCATTTTTAGACGGCGTAAAGAAACTCGAGGGCGTGTTTCATAAGCTAAATGCTCTTGACATTGCTCATTGTAAAAATATACAACAGCGATTGGTTGATGGAAGCAAGCAAGTGGAACTCTCTGAGGAAGTAAAGAGGCTATTTTTCAAATGTCGAATATTTTTCCGCATCAGAAACCTAAATAAGCGTTTAAAAGTAAAGAAAGCCAAACAAAGGATAATGGGCTATAAGAAGTTTATAAAAATAAATCTCTGAACTTGGTAAGCAAGAGTAAATAATATAATTTTTAATATACATAATTAAAACAACATTTTTTAACTTATATACATACACATTTCTAATTAATTTTATTAATTGCAGTAATTTTAGTAATTGATTAAATACTTTTTAAATACTTATTTAATAATTATTTTTAAATTCCTTCTTAGTGACATAATTATATACATACATACATATATGTACATGTGTGAATGTGAACACGAGATTAGAAGATAGCATTATGGTTTGATTACTTATATTCTTTATTTAACACTTTTTTGCAGTTTCCTTCAGATGATAAAGGCAGCAATCACGATGGCAACGGCAAGACCTGCAAATTATTATTATTGTTATATTATTTTGTCCTTCGATAAGGTATTTTACAACGCACTCGCATGCGTAATCAACCGTTGATTTTAGTTTTATTAAATACATTTGTATGTGTTGTAAAGGAACGCACCTTGTAGATTTTAAGATTTATTTCTTTAATGCAACCCTGCGTGGTGCTTTAAATTACAAGTTAAGCTTAGTCCGGCAACGCTGCCAATTGTATTCAGATATGTCAAATCCATAGCGCCAAAAATCTTTCATTCTAAAGGAAAAGGCGCGAGGACACACAAAGTGTAAGATATTGCTTAAACCTTCTGTATTGTACATATATATAACATTAACTTACAGGAAAATAAAACCACCATCATTATAATCATCGATAAGCGGTGCTGTTTTATTTTGGCCCTCGTGCCCGCCTTTGGAACAGTATGTATATACTATATAATTTCGTAAATAAAAACGCATATACATATATATGTACATAATAGTATTAAAACATATAAATACATATATTTTCGCATGTTTTACTTAAAAACTCTTAACTTAAGAACTCCATTGCTGAAAGGTTTGTATGCATATAACATATAGAAACTCAAACTTACATGTTACTAGGAATATCATTTTGAAATGTTGCGATTTACATTGTGGCGCGGTAAGCACTCGTCTTCCCAGCAACTTATCTAATATCTTGAAGTACTGATTCGAAGACATGTATCCAAATCTGCTGTTGCAAGCCGTATAATCTTTAACCAAACCCAGATCCTGCTAGACACTATGCACTGACACTGTGACACGAATTTGGGGCGCATTCTTCCAACATTAGATTTTCTAAGTAGAAGAAAATGTTACTACTGAGAACCGCTGGTTCGGTGATGTTAGAAACTATTTACCTTCCATTTATTCACCTTCATATCCTTAATTCATCGGTTTCAGATTTCACCAAAGGATGTGCCGTCAATAACATGTCAGCTAAATCTACATATATGTTTTGCTGTAGTGAATATATGTACAGGTATATATTTTTCTCTTCGATTCCATAGTTATCCGACACAACACACAAACTATGCAATTAGTTTTATTAGTTTTTATCGTAGGTGAACTAATATTTTAGAAGTTTTTTATATTTTCCACTTCAGTTTTGGCAATTGTTGTGTATAATTTTGACATCGAAATGTAAGGCGAGTTCAGAATTTTGACATTTTGCTCGCAAAATTACACAAACAATTTACATGAGCAATGTTGAGCGAATTCAGATATTGACGTTTTGCAAGCAAAATTACACAAACAACATACACTACGGATTCGCTTTAAATTTGAATTCGCCCTCGCTACCACCTTATAGATACACCTTGATATTTGTCAAAATCAAGGCGAGTTGAATGAATTCGCTTTTGTTAAAAAAAGCTCAAGCGAATTGTAATTGACATTTATTCACCATTGATGAAAATAAAAAACAAAAAAATTGTTTAATTGCACGTTGGCAAAAAGTGATAAAAAAATACATTGGTGCGCGCTTTAATAAAAAAAGTTCATTACCAAAGCTTGAGTGCAAGTATTGGTAAGGAACCACAGCAAGGATTTGGCCGAGCTAGAGACGTTTTTCGGATTTATGCGTGTTCCAAAACGATATACGATGTATTGATGTAAGTACATACCAGAGAACGGCATTGAGTGCGCTCGAGTGTGCATATTCATCATCCCTAAAATTTGATACAAGCAAGCACAGCCGTCTGCTGCTGTGCGCTCATTCATGCTCACTCATAAACATAAGGCTGACATGTGCGGGATATATCATTACATTTTCGAGTGTGGTAGTTCACATGATTGGCCGTGCATGTGAAGGCGCAAACTTGCGCATGTACACACTTGAGTGCACTCGGGCATCTACTAATGGCGATTTCTTTTCTACAAAAAATGTTGCACTTCATTGCCCCGCTCTTGTGTGTACGTGCGCAGAGGGCAATGTTAAGGCAACATTTTCTGTAGAAAAGAAAACGCCATAAGTATTTATCCTATTATTTACAGATAAAAGAAACGACTTAGTTAATTTTAATTAATATGTATTGTATACATTTATTTAACAAAAACATTTCATGAGATCCAACATGTAGGGTTAGTATTTAAAAAAATTTTAAATAGTAGGAGTTAAATTTAAAATGAAAATAAACATTTCATAAGACTTAATTTAATTTCAAAGTTCTTAATCTGCTAGATAGAAAATTAAAGTTTTCTGGACAAAGTGTAATTCACACTAAGGATTTGTTCAGAAACAATATCTGCAGTATCTGCCATCTCACGTAAAAAAAAACAATACAAAAAATATGATAGAAAACACACTTAAGATCGCTTATCAACTACTGCTTGCAAAGAAAAATATTGTTACGGGTAACCCGAGTGGCTCGCAAACAACCCTTGAGTGTCGCGAGCGTTTGTCGCCGGCGAGTGTGTTACATACATGCAACTTTGTATGCTGACGCAAATTTGTCCGACGGATAATGTAGCGAGCATGTATGCATCGTCGTGATCGTATTGATCTATGAGCAAACAGACAAGCGACGGTTTGTACACGAAAACAATAAAGCATGCAAAATACGGCTACATGCGCGAGTATACACACAATTTCTGCACTCGTTGCAGTTCTCTGGTACATACATTCGCAAAGCTAAGTATTTGTACATAACTCTGTATGCAAACAGTTTAAGACGACATAATAATTATTGTTGGGCTATTTTAAGTAAAAATATCTAAATATATAAAATATAGATATAAGGAAAAAATTTACGATTTGCTTATGTCGACTTAAGCTGTTATTACCTCTGACCACCGATCGCTTGAGTTGAACAACTCACAGAATTGAAAACTAAAGTGACAGGTGAAGTGGTTTAGATCAAATTTATTTGATACTTTTGAAGAACAATACTAGTAGCTAGGTAATGATAAATGTTAATTACGCCAGCAATATATTTTTAATTCTACAATAATGCAATACTTTAGTACCATAATATGAAGCAACGGATTAGAACTTCTAAAAATAAATATGTAATATAATCAGCGTTGGAAAAATAACTGATTTACATACTACATACAAACATGCATTCATTTTAACTAATTAAGTTTTCTTTTTTTTTAGCGGACAGAATATACTGGCGCATTACAATAGCACTCGTTGTCGTTCCATCCGAACACAGATTGATACAACGAATACAAAATTATGTTAAGGGATAAATTATTAAGGTGATAATTAGAAGAAAAACTTTAAACATTTTTTTTTAATTTCAGACATTTATTTTAACTAATTGAATTTTTTTTAAATTTTTCTTCCAGCGGACATTTCTATCGAAGTACCTTAAAGTGTTATATAATAACAACGAATTGCAGCGTGAATCCACATTAATGGTTTATTTACTGCTTAATAGTATATTTACTGTATATAGTATATAGTATATAAATAAATTTTAACGTGACATAGTGGTCGACTCGAGCAAAAAATCTTCAATTTACAAGACAATTTGTAACTATTAGGCATGTGAATAATAAAGCGTAGTATATCAAAATTAATTACAGTATTCTAAATTTGTGTAAATATATGAGGCAGGACATGGTGGTGCAAGCGTAGTAAATCCACATCCGAAATCTGAGTACTGTAATGTTTCTATGCAGAGAAAATAGAATAAAAGATTAAAAGCTGGATTGTAACAATGATATATTTATTAAGCTTACTGAATTCAAAGATTAATTTTAATGAATTTTTTATAACCCATTATTCTCTGCTTGAATTCTGCACTTAAAGAGGAAGCGTTTTACGTTTGCTGGAAGTTCGACTTCTGAACTTTTATCAAGTAAAATCTGCTTTATTTTCTTGCAAGCACTATGTCTAGTGCATCCTCTTTTCGTCCTCTTTCGGCACTTGAAAAAAGGGCCCTTTTCCCCCTTCCAATCTTTTTTCACATAACACACATTTGCCCATGTTTTCTTAATTATTTTTATTTTTCCCACTTCGGAATATCGCACAACCCGCACAAGAATATAAAATTAATTATTTTTAATTTATTTGTAAACAAATATAAAAATGTCATCAAACATTGTTTTGACAACAGTTTACCAAACAAATTAAGCCAATCAGAAAACAGATCAATTTGGCATTTATGTACCGCGGCGAAAAATAGAACGAATCAGCTGTTCTAAAAATGTCACCTGTATAATTCCGCCATGGTAATTTCCATGATACAAATATTTTTAGAGGTACTTTCACTTTTAATTTTTTGACAGAAACAGTGTTCGACAGCAGACGCCCAATATTGCCACTGCTTTAAAATAGACAATGGGGATTTTAATTTTAATTTTATTGTATTTTAAAAACAAATCGTGTAAATTTTGTAAATGTATGTACATACATACATATGTTTCATTTATTGGATGTATGTATACTTTTTCACCAACGCAATGGAATTTTATTTATGAATTTACATAAATGTACAATTTGTGGCCTATTATTTAAACCGAGCAAACTATATGCTCTAATAGAATTGGAAAAATAAAGTAAAAACAGTATAGTGCGGGTAAAATCAAGGCCTTTACGATTTTTTAAGCCTTAAAGTTGTCTTTACAAGAGGCATTTTTTTTAAAAGGCTTTAATTGCCTGGCAAAAATGACTTGCATTCGCCCAGATAAATTAATGTAGTATGTTACATTTATGTTATTCTTAATTACTTTTGAATTAATGAAGGATATTCTTCAGTAAAATTTTGTCGTTTGTTACATTTGTAGGAATGTATATTACAAACGACTAAATGTGATACAAATTATACTCAATATATCGAAAACTAAATAAGATATCAAAAAAAGAATAACGCATTATAAATGGCTTGATAGATGAATAATAACTGCATTATTAACATTATTTGCAATATTTTCACATACAACATTTAATTATCCGTGCGACAATACGAAAAAATTAAAAAAAATTTTACGACTAAATTTTAGAGATTTTAAGATTTTGTCCAAGGTAAATGACAATATTTTTCCGAGTGTTCAAAGCACGGAATTTATATGTAGAATTTTCGTATATATAAAATATTTGGGACTTAAGACAAAATTTTACTCAATATCTCCGACTCTAAAGGAGAAATCCAAAAAAGGATAGTGCCATTTAAAAGATCTTAATTAGTTAAGTATAACTACATTATTTCGACTCCCGCAGAAGCCAAGAAGACAGAAGTCTGATTAGGAAATAATATAACTTCTACCGCTTTGAGTATTGTTGTTTTTTCCTAATAACTTTTCCAATAAACCGATCGGCCTTAAAACTCAAAAATATTTAAAATAAATAGTTATATGGCCAAACAATAGCAAATACATTATTAACTAAATTTAGCCCAATTTTCACATATGACATTTATTTATCCGGACGACGATTTATGTCCTTTGAGATAACCGATTTTTCAATTCAATATAAATGCAGCTTTGCACATATTCAAATTTTGTTTCTGCTGTCTTCGTTTTTCTTAATGCGAAAAATAGAGGATTATCTTAATAAGGAATTGGTAGCACGAAAATCCGGAACACTGTTTCTGTCAAATGGTTAATATGGCGTCTGAAATGAGAGAGTGAAACTACCTTTAAAAATGATTGCATCATGGTAATTTCATTCTCACATTTACACATTTTTTGAACTGTCTAAAAAAATTCTTTAGGTTAGAGCAGTAATTTCTGAATCCAAAATCAATTGCATGTGTTAGAAGGAACAAGAAACAGTTTTTTTTATTAAAACAGCATTTCAATCTAAGTACGCTGTGACAAAAAAAAATATAAAAAATTGAAAATGAAATTTAAACATTATCATATTTACTGTGACGCTGCTGAAAAAATTTTGTTGATAAGTTTCAAAATGCTTGTGTTTATCTTCCCAACAAAGATTTGTTTCATCATATTAATTATATATTTTACAGATTTTTGCTTCGCTTCGCCTTAATTATCCAAGAATCGCAAAGCCACAACCACCCAAGGTTCGCTGCACCACAACCACTCAAGAATCGCTGCGCCACAAAACAACCATAAAATAAAATTGCATCCAAAGCAGTTTGTTCTTGAAACCACCCAAGTATCACTACGCCACAACCACCCAAGAATCGCAACTCATTTGTTTCTTTTGGTAAGCTTCTTCAAAACTGCGCGACTAGATGTGTGCGTCCCCGTGAAAAGGGCCCACTTTGTCGCATCTAATTTTTGAGATATATAGATTTTTCGATACATGGATCGAATTTCGTAATTTTTTATTATGGTTTATTATGAAACTATATACATTTACGCGTCGAATGACACCAAATTTAGCTGCCTAGGTATAATAGAAATAATTAATTTTATTTTTTGAAACAAAAAGAAAAGGGCACACTTTGTCGCATTGGAGAAATATGAAGCATTTCCGTGTTCTATGGACTTTTTTTGAAAGAAAAGAAAAAAAAGAAAAAGACCTCGTTGTCGATTCTGTGATCAAGAAGGAAATTCAGTACGGAATGGTATGCCACTACATATGTCCAAAGCGCAAACGCTAAGATGTGATAAAATCTGTGGATTGATTACTGTCAATGACTGTAATGAATGAATTACTGCTAATTTGTTGTCTTTATTTCATCTTTAATTATAATAAAATATTCACTGTTGAGTCCATTTCAATTTTTTTACTTCCCCATCTTCCTGATACATTGATTAAACGTTAACTCATTCAAATTTTCTTTGATCATCGGTTGAATTAGTTGAAAAAGCAAATATGTAGAAAAGGGCCCACTTTGTCGAGTTGATGTTAATTAGTTGTTTCACATATAATAATGATTGAAAAATGATCTAATAGTATTTTTTTTGCTGACTATGTTTCTGTTTGATTCAAACGAACACCCATTTAACGTCCGAGTAGAAATGAAAAAAAATCGAACTTTTAACTTCAAATAGATTTTTCTTAATTAGTCATTTTTTGGATATTCACCTTCAAAGTTCTATATTTCCCTCAATTCTTCAGTTAGAATGGTCTAATTTGTCTCAAAATGTTGGGAAATGAACCAGGAAGACGCCTATATGCATATCTCCAATACCGCCGAAGTGGGCTCTTTTCACGTGGACGCATACATATCTTCCCAGCCAGCATTTTCAATTGCAGAAAATTTATTGTCGATCAAATACTGGTCTGCTACCTGTATTTAAACAGTAATAATTGGCATAAAACGTTTTGCAGTATCTCCGACGATAATTATTTCCACGGAATTTCCACATGTCCGAAGTTGCAGTTAAATGTTATACATTTTAGCAGTTGCAGTTGGAGCAAATTGTACATACATATGTACATACATGCAGGACCTAGCCAGTATTTGGTCGACTAGAAATTTTTTTCAATTGAAAATGCTGGCTGGGAAGATGAAGTCGAGCAGTTGTGGGAAAACTTACCAAAAATAAGCAGCGATCCTTTCTTGGGTGGCTTCATGAACAAATTGCTTATGTTTGCTTGTGACTACTTTGGATGCACTTTTATTTTATTGTTTGTTTGAAATATTATTATTTAATAGTTTAAAAAATTAGTTTCAATAAATTTGTATTTTTTGTATATATTATATCTTTGATTGTATAAAATAATACTTAATCATATTTTTTCAATTATTTTTTATATAAATATTCATATTATATGTTATTTTTAAATATTTTAACAAAAAATTAATGAATATAAAAAGTTCTTGTTGTATTTTATTTAAAAAAAATGGTGGTTACCATATTAACTAGTGCCAGAGAACTTGTAAGAAATGAGAAGGCGCAAATGTTAACTAACATTTTTTCAAGTTCTAAATTGAAAATACAAGATAAAGGGATTCACCATAGAAATAAAGAAATTGCCCACAGAAATAAAGGGACTCACCACTTCACTTGAACTAAACTTATTTTACGGGAACATTTGCACATTTTCTTAAACATTTTCGTGTTGCTATAAGCGAATAATTTAATTCATAAAAACTTAAATATGCATTTGTGTATACATACCGTTTATGCAAATTTTAAAAAATACTAAATACCTAAAAACTAAATAAAAATAAAAAGAGTATACTCGATGTTTGAATCGAACTTCGAAAACTGATAAATCTTCATTCTTATGTTTTTACAGTATATATGTAAATGAATGGAATTTTGCACAGAATGATATTATTTGTCATCTTTCCTGCCCTTGATAGGGTACGAGCTCTAGCGAACACAAAATACTTGTCTTATAAATAAAATAATAATTACATATTTAATATAATAAAAATAAATGGAAAATTGTAACAAGTTGACAAATGCTTCTGGTAGTTGAGCACGGGCAAAAAAGTGCAAAAGTTTGCGGCCGTCGTCTAACACGTCGACACCATAGCAAGTGTAAATTTATTTCGGACAAACAAGTACTTGAGTTACAAACAAGTCCTAACAGGACAACTGTTCTTTCATTGTTTTCTGTTATTTGCGCCGGCAAAAGACAAAAAGCGAAATCGTTGAACATGTCTGTTTGCGTCTTCATTTTATGCCAGTGAATATAATATTCAGAATATTGGTTTATTTTACTGATTAAATTCATACTTTAATTGAACAAATAAATGTAAATATGTTATTGCTTCAATTTGCATAGGGAAGTACATACATATGTAGCACGTATTTATGTACATAGGTACTTCCTATGACATATTCATCTACTTACATGCTCCACATACCTCATCTACTTATACATATGTATATACTGTCACTACATTTATATTTTATTCAATATTTCCTATCATTAGTATCTATACGTTTATATTGTATTCAAACCTATTGGCATCTCCATTCATTTTAATTCCACATGTTCCACATTCTACCATTGTACATTCAATTTTGTATTAAAGAGTCAGTTGTGAAATATCATTGAAATAAAGAGGTTATCCTGATTCTGTCTAGGTGACAGGTGTCAGAAGTGGATGTGAGCAACAAAAAAAAAAAAAAAAAAAAAAAAAAAAATCAAAAATGGAGTTTAATTGCTTGACTGTCGCGCAATTGAAGGAAGCCCTTCAAGTATTACAACAAAGGACTAATGGGAGCAAAGTGGAGCTCGTAGCTAGACTCCAAGAGTTGGAGGAGGCCACAGTTAGGCCGGTTATTGAGGCGATTACGACATCAAGCATGGTAAAGGAGAATAGTGCTGAACGGAAGATTGAGGAGCCATCGACGGGCAACGTGCAACGTAGTGGAGTTGTTGACTGCTCAGCTGCAAACTCTTTGTCCAGTGGTACATTCGCGAGTTCAACATGCATGAACATGGTAACAATGCACTGTGTACGCCGAATTTACCATCGCCGACTTCAATCGCATTTTCGTCATGTCCAAACAAGTCAACGCAACAACAGCAGTCAACGTGGCAGCAGCAATCAACGCAGCACCAACCGTCAATGCAGCAGCAACAGCAGCAGTCAACGCAGGCGCAGTTATCTGAGCAAGGTACATCGTTCGTCTCAAAACAGAATCTGCCTCAAACAAGCGAAGCAATAACGGCCGAATTTCAAAACCAAGTGTTTGATGGGCAGAATGCTTCTAATTTTCCAATTGGAAACATAGCAACAACAAGCATTGCGACACCGGCAATGTATATAAGTAGATCAACGCCGACTTTGGTTTCAGCGAACAACAGAGCAGGAGAGACTACAATGAGAGTAAGAGAACAGCGCACACACACACCAACTGAAGTTGCAGCTATCTTACCGGAGTTCAACCCTTGTGATGGTGCGTATTCGTCGTTGCAGTTTATTGAACGAGTAGAGCAACTTAAACATGTATATAATTGGAACGATGCGTTGCTTGTGTTTGCCGTCCTCAGTAAGTTGAAAGGTGTTGCCAAGCGGTGGGCTGATGCACAGCCAGTGTTCAAAGAGTGGAACGAATTCGTAAGTTCATTCCTATTAGATTTTCCGTATATTAAAAATTCTGCTGACGCACATATACGTTTAATGAATATGCAAATTGGTAAAGCAGAAAGTGTTGTTGAATTTTATTATAAAATTTTAGCGATAGGTCGCCGTGAAAACATTGACGATTGTTCTATCGTTCGGTATATTATAAATGGTTTGTCAGACGATAATTTGCGCAAGACATTGAGCGCAATGCGGTTTGAAAGATGTTCTGACTTATTGCTATCCATTTCTAATATATCAGCGAGTAACGTGAAACGAAATAAATCAAATGATTACATGCAAAATAGTATTCTACCGCAGGTGCAAGTTAATTCGAAGGAATTAAATAAAAGTGGTTCAGGGATTGTGTGTTACAATTGTAAAGAGAAGGGGCACATTTCTCGAAATTGTGCAAAGCCGAAAAGGAAATTTGATGTTCGGCAGAGTGGTCGCGTTAACCAAGTAGCAAGTGGTGAATGCGGTGAGATGTCTGAGAGTAGTGTACCAATAAACAAGCTGGCGCAAAGCAGTATGTCTGCTGAATTGATTAAAGAAATCACGCTTGTGGGTAAGAGTGAAGTGAAGTGTAGAGCATTGATACAGTCAGGTAGTTGTCGGTCATTGGTTAAGCGTTCGGTGGCGGCAAGGTGCGGCGAATGTCTCATACAATGCACAGAAAAGTTAATGGGGTTCGCGGGTGGTAAAGTCGTGTGTGATCAAAAGATGATGACGAAAATAAAACTCGATCAGATAACGCGTGTTGTCGAATTATTGGTGGTGAACGATTCGGTGATGACACATGATGTACTTATTGGTCTAGATGTGTTAAATAAGGGAACGGTAGTCATAGAAGGCGGTGTTTGTAAAATCATGTCGATTTGTAAAAGTGCTGTGGAAATTGGAACAGAAGTTAAACCGAACATCCAGAATGGGTTAGTTAGTTTGTTGAATAAATACTCATATTGTTTTGGGGAAAAGCTACCGGAGCTTGGTAAATCAAATCGATTTAAGATGAGCATTAAATTAACGTCAACGAAACCAATTGCGAAGAAACCATATTCTGTTCCAATTCCAAAACAACGCGTAGTGGAAGATATTATTAAAGAATTATTGCAACTAGATATAATACGTAAATCGAATTCGTTGTATGCTTCGCCAATTGTTTTGGTTCGTAAGCAAAACGGGGAAGATAGACTCTGTGTAGACTTCCGTGAGCTAAATGCCGTCACGGAAAAGCAGCCATGGCTGATGCCTACTGTCGACGGGGTTTTATCCACTTTGTCGGGAAAAAAGTACTTCACTGCACTCGATCTCATGTCTGGTTACTACCAGATCGAATTGGAGGAATCATCCAGACCTCTCACAGCATTCGTCACTCATAATGGGCATTATGAATTTAACCGTATGCCATTTGGTTTGCGAAATGCGCCATGCGTTTTCCAGAAAATCATATCACATTTAGTAACACCGCTGAAGGAGAGAGTTGTGAGCTATGTAGACGAGGTTGTAATAGCTACGAATACAGAAGAAGAAAATTTATTATATTTTGAGAAATTTTTAAACATTATTAGCGAGGAGGGATTAACGTTGCGTCTTTCAAAATGTAGTTTTTTGAAGAGGTCAGTAACATTTTTGGGACATGTAGTAAGCAAAGACGGCATAAAGCCTGGGATTTTAAAGACGATAGCAATTGAAAAGTATCCGACGCCAGCAAACCAATTAGAAGTTAGGCGCTTTCTAGGATTGACAGGGTTCTTCCGCAAATTTGTTCCTGGTTTTGCGTTAACCGCAAGGCCACTCACTCAACTTACGAAGAAGGGTGCAGTCTTTAGGTGGGACACAAGCTGTGAAGAAGCATTCCGACATCTTGTTCAATCAGTCACGAAAGCACCAGTCCTCTCAGTTTATGATGTTGAAAAGGAACACGAACTACATACAGACGCGTCAAGTGTTGGCATTGCATCTATTCTTTTGCAACGGGAGGTTGGTGGACAACTTAAACTTATTGCTTATTTTAGTCGTGCGTGTACATCGGAAGAGAAAAACTATCACGCGTATGAGTTGGAAGTGCTCGCAGTCGTCGAATCGTGCCAACGTTTTAGGATGTACCTCCTCGGGAAGCAATTTAGTATCGTTACAGACTGTCAGTCTATATCTACAGCTACAGTTTCGAAGCCGATGGTACCACGGGTTGCGCGCTGGTTTCTTAAACTGCAAGAATACGATTTTAGCATTATACATAGGGCTGGGTCGAGCATGGGTCATGTCGACGCAATGAGTCGCGCGCCAATTCAAGATACGACTCAAGTCAACGAAATGGTGGCTAATGTGTTTGCATTGTCTGCTGAAGATTGGTTGTCTGTTATGCAACAGCAAGATGAAAGCATTAAGCATATCGTAGACAGTTTGCAGGGCACTGTACCATCAGAACAGAAAGACAAGATGAGTGCGGAATATTTACTGAAAGACCATAGGTTGTTTCGCCGCGTGAAGGGAAATCATCCATTGTTAGTTGTTCCAAAAGGGATGAGGTGGCGTATCATTAAACTCTGCCATGACGACCTAGGGCATCCAGGCGTCGACGGAACGGTCAAAAGGGTCCTACGGAATTTCTGGTTCGCGCGATTACGAAATTTCGTAAAGTCATACATCAAGTCGTGTATCGAATGTTGCTATAGTCGAGAGTCGTCAAGTAAGGGATGTGAACTCCATGGAATGGAGATACCTCAACTACCGTTTGAAACAATACATCTGGACCATTTGGGACCATTTATTAAAAGTCGAAATGGTTACGAATATGTACTGGTTGTTGTCGATGCGTTGACCAGATACTCCGTCGTCGTACCTACAAAATCAACGAAATCAAAGCCGGTGCTTGATGCACTAAAGCAACTTACGCTTTTCTTTGGTCTACCGCAGAGAATTGTCACCGACCGTGGCACGGCGTTCACTTCTGCGGTGTTTGCTGCATTTTGCGACTCAAATAGCATTCAGCATATAAAGGTGGCTGTTCGTACACCACGTTCGAATGGATTGGCTGAGCGTGTAAACCAAGCAGTGCTTTCATTTCTGAAGACATCAGTTAATAATCCTAAAGATTGGGAGACCCACATACGCATGCTTCAATGGACGCTCAACACCAGGGTGAATTCAACGACTAAATTTGCACCGATTGATTTAATTTATGACTTTCCTCTCCGTGATTTGAGCGGAAATCGATTGGTGTTGGCATTACATAGCGACGACGAGCAACTCCATATGAATGGGCGACGTATAGAGGCTATCGAAAACATCAGAGCAGCACGAGAAAAGTGGAAGGCTAAATTCGACGCAAAACACTCTAAGCCAATGCAATATAACGAGGGTGATCTTGTTCTCATAGAGGCTCCACCAATTTGTACTGGTGAATCAAAGAAATTGCAACCGAAATTCAAAGGGCCATACGTCGTGAAGAAGGTGTTGAGATACGACCGTTACGTGATTGAGGACGTCGACGGGACACCGTGTACACGCCGACGTTACAGTACTATTGCAGCATCGGACAAAATGAAACCGTTTTGTGCATTGTTTCCTGAAATCGATGAAGATTACCTTGAAGACGAAAACGAAGTCCTCTAAACTCCTTCCGAGTTTCTGTCAGGAGAGGCCGAGCTGTCACTACATTTATATTTTATTCAATATTTCCTATCATTAGTATCTATACGTTTATATTGTATTCAAGCCTATTGGTATCTCCATTCATTTTAATTCCACATGTTCCACATTCTACCATTGTACATTCAATTTTGTATTAAAGAGTCAGTTGTGAAATATCATTGAAATAAAGAGGTTATCCTGATTCTGTCTAGGTGACAATACTTACATATATGCATAAAAATATTTGTACATACATACATATGAACATATGTATGTACATGCATAGTTATACATATGTATGAATGTAAGTAGGTTTTTTTTTTTTTTCTAGAGGTGACACAAAGCATTGAAAGCCGAAGTGTGGGACTTGCCTTTCGGCGCACCGCACTAAAAACCCACCCCTGCTCCGTTTCTCTCGGTCCGTGGAACTACCGTTAGGTATTACCTCGCGGAGGGGGAGCGTCCTATTGCCTTTCTATGAATTTCTGCGGAGTTGTTCCGCGTGACGCAGTTTAGTAAGAATTTTGTTCGCCATATTGCTAATGATGGACCAATTTGCTTTTGACTCAAGCATAGTATCTATTAGGTTTTCGACAGTGAGTGGTTTCCCCACCCTCATGACCAAGTGATTTCTCTCGGTTGCAAACCGCGGACAGACGAAAAAACAATGTTCGGCGTCTTCAACTATTTGATTTGCACAGAAGGTGCAGTAAGGGTCATCTTCGTGTTTAAACCTATGCAAATAAGACTTGAAACAGCCATGGCCCGTAATAATTTGGGTTAGGTGGAAGTCAACTTCGCCGTGTCGCCTAACTAGCCATTTCTCTAAACTTGGAATCAACTTAAAGGTCCAGCGTCCCTTATCTGCTGCACTCCACCGCGTCTGTCAACTCTCCAAGCAACTCTGCCTCACCGCTTCACGTCTTACCTTATTTGTTGAGGGTGCCACAACCTCTTTTGCCAGGATCTCTATTGGACAAAGCCCGGCCACTACCAGCGCTGCTTCTTCCGACGTTGTTCTGAACGCGCTACACACCCTGATAGCGCAGAGGCGATATAATGATCTTATCTCTCGTGCGTACGAAGTCTTTTCGAGCGCAGCCGAACAAATTGGTGCACCGTACAGAAGTACAGACCGTATGACGCTTGCATAGAGCCGTCTCCTTTGTTGCCTAGGACCCCCTTTATTCACCATAAGCCGTGAGAGCG
This sequence comes from Philophylla caesio, assembly GCA_963971545.1. Taxonomy (NCBI): domain Eukaryota; kingdom Metazoa; phylum Arthropoda; class Insecta; order Diptera; family Tephritidae; genus Philophylla; species Philophylla caesio. The sequence continues at coordinate 62,978,085 of OZ020608.1, read as the reverse complement.
CCGCTGCAACTTTTTCTGCTTTCCCCACTGCATATTCTAGACGTTATGCCTATATATTTAAGGACAGGTTTCGAGACGATTTCATGTCCCCCAACTTTTATTTTAATGACTTCACGAGCTTTTCTGCTACTTATTAAAACTGCCTCGGTTTTTTGTTGGGCTAGCTGGAGGCCAGCATCCTACAACCATGTTTGAACTCGCTTAATTGTTAGGCTAGCTCTTTGCTCAACATCCTTTACGTGCTTGGTCACGATTATTAGAGCTATATCATCCGCAAAACCAATAATTTTCGCACCCTCTGGTATTTTCAAACGCAGAATGCCATCATACATTATATTCCAGAGTAGTAGACCCAGAACAGATCCTTGTGGTACTCCTCCGGAAATGTTTAATTTTTTGGTGCCTTCGTCTGTTTCATAAATAAGTACTCTATCTTCTAGGTAGTTACTTAATATTTTCCGTAGATATATCGGTACTGGAAAACCACAGAGAGCTTCGGCAATTTTTTTCCATCTTGCAGAATTAAACGCATTTTTAACGTCCAACGTGATTACCAGACACTATTCTTTTGATCCACCTTTCCACCTTGTTCCACTGATTGCTTCTTCTGTTATTTCCTTCACCAGTATAGCTGCATCTACAGTTGATCGCCCTTTTCTAAATCCAAACTGCGCTTCTGCGAGGTTTCCACCTTTCTAAATTTCATTTATCAGCCTGTTGCTTGTAATTCGCTCCAGCAATTTACCAGCTGTGTCCAGCATGCAAATTGGGCGATACGCTGAAGGGTCCTCTGGAGGTTTCCCAGTTTTCGGTAGGAGAACCAATCGCTGGCGCTTCCATATTGGAGGAAATATACCATCTTTTAGACATTCGTTATATGTTCTGACAAGGGCTTCTATGTTGGTATTAGCAACTAGTTTTAAAATGCCATTTGGAACAAGGTAAGGGCCAGGTGCCTTTTTGTCTTTCAAGCTTTTGACGGTAAATTGAACCTCCCCTACTGTGATCGCCGGTGTTTCATTTATTTTAGGGGGAAATTTTTCACGTTCAAACGGCTGTTGGGCTGGGAATAGAACACTCACTATATTTTCTAGCTTTTTTGGGCATGTTATCTGCGGTTTAATCGATTTCTGTAGCTTTTGGGACACCATTTTGTATGCTAAGCCCCACGGGTCTTTATCTGCGCTGTCACATAGTCTTCTAAAGCAATTTATCTTGCTGGATTTTATCGCCTTTTTCAGTGCCGTTCTTTTTTCTTTGTACGCATTTTGCTGCTCTATAAAATTTTGACTAATTCTTCTTCGATACAAATTTTCTCCTCATGGAGGCGTCGCAAGCTACTTTAATGCTATGCATTAGTTGATTTGCCGTGTTTATCGCTCCTTCCCGTAGCATTATATCTGATATCATTACTTTGAGTGCTTCTTCATCAAGCGTATTCATCTTCCAGCCAACTGATTTTGCCTTTGGGTTGCTTTGTATCCCTACTTTGTTTTTAATCGAAAATATTATTGCCAGGTGATCACTGTGTGTATAGTCTTCGCACACTTGCCACGACGCTCTTCCAAATAGTGTTTTACTTACGAAAGTAAGGTAAATTATTGACCCCCTTCCATCTCTTTGGAAGGTAAGTTTATCACCTGTGTTTAACAGGGCTAGTTCTAGCGACGATAGAGCCGTGAGCAAAGCCCTTCCTTTAGCATTTGTCCAACGGCTGCCCCATTCTCGGGCCCATGCAATAAAGTCACCGGCGATTACAACTGTTGATCTGGTTCCCGCGTCGTTTACTACATTGTCTAGGACATTTTCGAAATCATCGAGATTAAAACTAGGTGGTATATAGCAGCTGTAAATAACAAAATTCGACACTTGCACGCAGATGAAACCTGTTTCCACCTCAATCGCAATAGGAATTCTGGCACAGCTCCATACAGCTGACGTTTGGCTTGCGTCGCTAGCCCACAATGGAGTGTTTCCGACCTTATATGGTTCGCTTAGTATGGCTATGTCGATATATTTCTCTATTACCGTCTGTCCCAGAAGCTCTTGCGCAGCTTTGCAATGATTTAAATTTAGTTGCAGCAGTTTCATTGTGTCCGGGCTGTTTTTAACGCCTCCAAATAGTAGGGACATTCTCCGCAACCCGTTCTGTGCTTCACTTGTGAGGAGTTCTTTCTTGAGCATATTGCGCACTTTACTTCTTTTTTGCATTCCACCGCTTTGTGGTTTGTCTCTCCGCAGTTGAAGCACGCATTCTTTATGTCGAACGCACTCTTGCAATTTCTAGCAAGGTGACCAAACTCTAGACATTTAAAACATTTTACTGGCTGGATTTTCATTCGTATTCGGAAGATTACCCACCCAACACGCACTTTACCCGCGGCTATCAGTTTGTTTGCAACTGTAATGGGAAGGAGGAGAGTTGCTGTTTTAGTCCCGCAATAGGCGCTCCTTAAGGACTTCACGCATGTTTCGGCAAACTGTATTCTATCAAACTCTTTCTCTAGCGCAGTACAAAGCTCTTGTTTGCTTGTAAGTTCATCAAGGTCTCTAATTTCTATAGAGGTTTCCGCTGTTAGCGTCTGAACCGAGGCTTTATCGCCTACCGCTGCTGAGACCGCAAGTTTTAACTCTTCAGTATGTGCATCTGTGGGTTTCGCCAATTGGAGTATGAGATCTCCGCCATCCGTTTTCCGCACTTTCGTTATCATACTTCCAACATCTTTAAGTTGTGGGTCGCCTTTCACTGTTTTGAGTATATCTGCGTATGTTCCCCCGCTATTACTCTTGCCTTTCTATTATTCTTTGATTTAGGCAACGCAGTTTTCCATTGAGGTTTCTTTTGGGCTTCTGATGGTTTAAGGGGGCCAACTTCTTTGTTTCTTGCCCCTATAGGTGCCGCTGCTTCGTTTTTTTGCAATGTTTTTTTTGCTACTTTCTCCATTTGTTGTCTTGTCCATGGTGGCTTTCGGGGTTGTTTGCGAGTCTACATTTATCATTTCTACTGGGGCAGTTACTGTTACCTTGTCGTATAGAGACGACAGCTCCGAAATAATGTCACGCATCTCTTGGTTGACTGACCTTCTTTTGCCATCATCCATCATAACGTTGAGCTCACGTATTTTTTTTCCTGGCGTGAGCCATGCAGGGCGTTTCAATCTCATGGGGGCATGTTCGATGCTTGGAGAAGACGACAGGAGCCTCGGTGGCGAGTACAACAGCCTAGGACGCTTGGGTTTGATATACCCCCGTCTGGCGGATTATTCTCCGGTAAGGCAATGCCTACTGCCTCTGAGATGTTTCGCCCACCTGGGGGCGACCTAGTAACACTCATATTTTTGTTTTTATTGTTGTTATTGTTATTTTATGTTATTTATTTATATGTTTTATTTATAGTTTTAATTTAATTTTTTAATATTTTAAAATATTTTTTTTTTTTGTATTATTTTTTTTTATTAGGTTTTATTACTATTATTATTATATGTTATGATTTTATTCGGTTTTATGTATTTGGATTATTTTTCCGGGATTTATGACCTACCCTAGTGATCAACTACCTTACTAGTATCACTACACTATACTACTACAGTGCCTTCGCAACTGTAGGGTGTGACTACGCTAACAGCTGTTCCTGCTTTGGGAGATAAGATCAGCTGTATTTGACAATTAGTCTAAACAAGTTAACTTCTTACCTGTCTCGTTTTTTTATGTTTTCCTCAATAAGTAAAAAATTTTCGGCCGAATTTTCCAAAAAAAGAAGAAAAAAGAAAGGAAGGAGCACCCGTGGAAAACCAGTATCACTGACACTAGGATAGCCAAAGGGGACTACCTTTCACTTCTGGGGTATGTTGTGTGGTGAAGCCCCACTTAACACTTCCTATTTCTATTATACTTTCGGATTTATTTTCAGCACCTCTATAGCGCGACTATATCCTATATCACCTAGGTAGGTACAAATGTATGTAATCAAATAAAAGTAAATACAACATCTTGAATATACATACATACATACATATGTGTATATCTAAACAACATTTTTTACATATTAATCTATGTACATACATACATGCTCCATCTATTAATTTACATACATATATACATATATATATAATATAAATTTGGCGCGTACACTATATAGCTCAGTGTTTGGCCGAGCTTCTCCTACGATTTGTGGGGTGCGTCTTTATATTATACCACAAATGGAGGGACCTACAGTTTTGTGCCGACTCCGAACGGCAGATGTATTTAATGAGAAGCTTTTTCATGGCAGAAATACCCTCGGAGGTTTGCCATTGCCTGCCGAGGGGTGACCGCTATTAGAAAAATCTTTTTCTATTATTAAGATTTTGTTTGCCCTGACTGAGATTCGAACCTCGAACTCACGGGCATATCAAGTTATAGCACGCACCGCTACCAACTCGACCACAGCGGACATATATACATACAATGCATAAATATACATAAATACATACACATGTATCTCATCATTTGCACATGCCCATTAAACTATTACATTCATATAAATTGGCTTCATAATTTGTGCGCACCTTGCACACTTGCACCGCTACGCGCATGTGCCGTCCACAAACCACTCTTGTTCGCGACGATGGCAAAAATTATAAAATCTTCAATATGACCGTCCGCTGATGTCGAAATGAAAATTGGCAGCAAAGTGCTTTAACCTCTTTCCCTTCCCACACTTGCACTGTCCACACAAATGTTACAGACTTTTTTACTCATAACTTCTTCTTCTTCCTTTGTATAAAGTCAAAGAGATGCAAGAATAAAAATAATTTTGATATGCACACAATTCGGTGGCGGCTGAAATCGAACTCGTGCAAATACGAAAAATAAACGCCGTTGACTTCTCCTCTTCTACCAACCACACCACGTACTGTTCACAAATAAACATTGTCTTAATACGTACTTAACAAATTGTTGACGAAATGCAAATTTGTCGGTATAAACTTGTAAAACATATTTACAAAATCTTCGTACGCTTCCAAAGCACATACATATATTATATTAACATCTACTTAAAGGCAAAACCCATACCAAAATTAGGCAAAAGCCAAATCAAGAAGTAATCATAAGTCATTCGTGTTCATTTCAAATAAATATTTTTAAATAAAAGGTTAGTTAATTTTTACAGATTTTAATTTTTATTTACAAGGAAATATTGTAAAATAATTAAATTTGTAATGATAATAAAAATATCAGAAAAGAAATAATGAACAAATCCTGAAAAGAAAAATTACAAATTTTAAAGTAAATGAAAGAAAAAACCCTGAAAATAAATATTAAAAATTTTAAAGTAAATAAAAAAATGTTCAAAAATAGAAAAGAAGTAAAAATATTTCGACACGATTTACGAATTTGAACTCTTTGACAAATTCTCACACGACATAATCAATGTTAATACTCGTATTGATTGGCCATTTAGATGTTTCTCCAGTTATTCAAAATACAACTCAATTCACAATTGAAATCGGATACAACTTTTTAAAAAACTTGGCTCGTGTGCATGGTTTTACTAGGTACCTGCGAACTAACAACTGGGTACCTGTTATAAGTAATTACCTACAATACTAACTGCATAACTACTTAATGTGTATAACTTTAAATACTAGTAATGATGCAACTATTTTTTAGTTACTACCTACAACTAATATTAACTATGTAATAAATACACTACTACTAACAATTCATAACTACTAATAATCGATATTAGTGGGATCATAATAAATAATAATTCCATGAAACTTCAAAATATCTGCCCTTTACTTTTTCATAACTAAATTCTATTTTTAGACTGTGGTTGGTAACTTTTGGTGGTGGATGTTGTGTTTTCGTTCTTACTGTGGTATCTTCACGTCGAAGTGGTGAATCCCTTAATCTGAAATCTTTCAGAAGTCAAATGTACTAAAATAATTTAACAGTAACATTTGCGCCTTCTCATTTCTTACAAGTTCTCTGACCGTACCCCTCAGATCCAGAATACCTTCCAAACGGTACATGGCGCCATGTTGCTAGCGCTGACAATCCAGCCAATCTCGGCACGCGCGGGTGCAATCCCTAAGATTTGACGATGTACTCTCTCTGGATACAGCTCTCTTCTAGTTCTCAATCCGATAATGGACAAGGACAACGTTGAGATACAATAAGAGACACCCAATCACTCTACCCACGAAATCGAGATTCTGTCAGCTATATTTGAAGTTTCTACATTCGCTGCTTCTCTCTTACAGAAATACGATTAATGCTCCAAATGGTAAGGCAAGAATATTACATACCCAAACTAAAGCCTTTAGTAAAATGATGCATTTTCAAATGCAAAGAGTGCACGCTTTATAAGCAACGAACACGCACACATATAATGGCCGCTTTGCCCCTGAGCGTTGTAATTTCTCATTACCATTTTCTACTCCTGTCGTAGATTTTGCGGGGCCATTCCAAATTAAAGCGTCGGTATTAAGATATACTACGCTTCTCAAGGGGGATGTAGCAGTATTCGTCTGTTTCGCCACAAAGGCAATTAACCTTGAGTTATGCTCTGACCTCACAAATGAAGCTCTTCGAGCAGCTTTTTGATATGCTCCTCAAGGCATTAATTGGCATTATATACCACCCGGAGCCCTACACATTAGAGGCTTGAGGGAATCCGTAGTAAAAAGCTTTAAAAATCCACCTAAAGAAAATCGCTGCAACCCACAAGTTCACACTCGAAGAATTCACGACGATTATTTTACAGCGCTTACTCTAGGTCACTTCATGCGGAAGACCTCTCCCTACTTAACCGCCGTTAAGCGCTTCACCATCAATTCGGCCATAGATGGAAAGAGGAATATTTTATGATCTTCAAAATAGATAAAAGTGGGAGACTGGGACGAATCAAAAGGTTCGCCCTGGCCCTAATAACCATGTATGTGTCGTAGAGATTCGCTCTCAAAACGGCGTGGCACGCGCATTTTTGTAAAGCTGTATTTCATTCCTCAAGCGCCGTCTTCGTGCGATTCTCAAAAAAAAAACGCCATACCATCCCTATACTATATTACTATATTTACCATAGTAAAGCTTTAAACTCCCCGTTTAAAAGGGTCATCCCGAGTACTTCTCGTTTCCGTTTGCTCTTCTATTTTCAGATTGAAACCCTTGAGGAAAGCCAGCCCTCTGGCTCCGACCGCAGAGACAGAAAATTGTCTCCAGCGCAGACTCTGCCATCGGTACCACGCGCTAAGGAAATGTCGAGCCTTCAAGGCAATGAATCTTCCACAATGCTCGGGTAGCACGGGCGCAAGGCTATTGCATCAACTGCCTTGCGCTTACCCACACCACCGATGAGTGCAACTCATCCGGCAGCTGCAAGATCTGCGGGATTGCGCACCATACGCTGCTACACATGGTGCGCAGCATATAGGGCGCATACGCGAACGGCCACCAACCCAGCGAGCAAAACCTAAACCCGCCGCGCACGCTGGCAAAGTTAAGCCCAGCTAAAGTAAAAAGCAGGGTGAACGTGTGCCTCAACCGAGGAAAACGGCGAAGATGACGATCGCGCGCACTACGGACGGCCTGCAGATCAAAAGATACCGCGGCCGCACCACTCACCGAGTGCTAGATAAGACCATCCCTACAAAGGACCTCCAAAAAGCGTCCCTGCAGGGCGGGGGAGGATGTTAAGCCGCCGCCGCCAATTAAATCAACCGGCCGTACGCCCGTTTAGGACATCCGTTCGGCTTTTCGGAGTTGCCCGAGTGGGGAAAGCGGCCGGCCGTCCATCATCACAGCCTATCACCGACAACGCTGTGAAAAAGTAAGCTCGGAAACCGCGCACATGACGGAAATCACAACCATTAATTAAAATCTATTTTATGATCAATTTATTGTGCATATGTGAATACCAATTATCCATTGCAATTATTGTATATACAAAGTATGTGAAACTGAATTAATTATCAACTCATAAAAAATCCAAAGTGTTGAAATTTAATCGATATATCGAATAACAAAAGCGGTGAGTGCGAAAGGCGACCAAGCGGATTATTTACTGAGGATCAAAAGTGATTTGTCAGGGATCATTTTCCTTTAAAAATATGTTTGCATTCTTTTCCTGTTGAAACATTTAATCAGAACAAAAAATATATAAAAAATGATAAGCATTCGTGTATTAAAATATATACATACATATATAATAAATAAATATTACCGAAAAATGTATTGTATATTTTGCATGCAACTATTTCGAGGTTGGGTAAAAATATTAAATATTAGTAACGCCTTAAAATGTTAATGAAATATGAACATTTAAGTGTAGTCTGTAAGAATTTATATTCATTGACTTCATTAACAAATAAATTAATATATTAAAACAAATAAACTAGTTAATATATTACACTTGAACTCAACCTGTGTTCGAGTAAGGTCCAGTATTTCGGTGCAAGTTGAACTCTGTTTGTCGTTTAAACTGAAACGTGAAAGCGAGGAAAATCAATAATCTCTAGCTCATTTTGAGACTTGAGATGATACAAAGTTACTGAATTCGGGCATTAGTTTAACTTATCAGCTGTTTTCACTCTAATTATGACAAAAAATAAAGAGAATAACATGCGTATGACGTTTAGCACCATTTGAAGATCAATTTAAAAGAAAACAATTGAAAATTAAAAACAAAGCACCTGCAACAGAATATTAGTTTAGGAACTACTAATTAGCTCAACACGCACCGTCAACGGATTTGTAAAGATATTCCTTTGAATATGTGGATCTCACTTTAGCAATTAAAAATATAAGATATCTAATATGAAGTAGTACAAGCTGTGAGTTTGTACTATAAGCGCTTTTTATTAGTTATTAATGAATAAAATACAACTTGTGTAGTTCCTTGCTGCACAAAACCCTGTTGAAAGATTTGTTTCGTTAAAATGAGTAACACGAAACCCAAGTCGTTTTGGGACTGGTTTTACTCAAGAATGTTAAATTATTTTTTTTGTTACGGCTTGACAGCTGTATGACGTCATAGCATACGACAATATCGAATCAAAAGGGATAACGAACAGAATTTCACATTCGTGCACAAAACTTACAATTAAGTGAGTTTAAATAATATAAAGTGATTTAAAAAATTAAGTATGCAGTGGCTAATTGCAACAATTTAAGGTATCAGAACGCATGCCGAGTAATTGTCGTTTAAACTAAGTTAAAACTCAGTATGCAGTTTTTCAGTCAACTTTAAACGGAGTTTCAACTGAGTTTAACTAAACTTAGTTTTAACTGAGTTTAAACCATCACTGAAAAACTGGCCCTAAGGGTTGGACAAATTTAACTATGAATTGAAAAACACGTTTTCTGACTAAACCTGCACTTTCTTATATTTTTTATTTATTTGGTTTAAAGATGTAAAGCAAATCTTATGTTACGAGTGCGTGAATATAAGGTTAGGCTGTAACTCATTTTTATCCACTCTAGTTTACATATATGAATACAAAGTAAACAAATGCTTTCGGTTCTCACGCGTGTGTACACAAGTTGGTTTTCAATTTCGTTTTAGTACTGTCATTCTATTCTTGCTTCCCACTCTTATTCTGTATGCAAGGACGTTGAAATGTCGCAATCTTCTAATTTTATCGTTCTTGGGTTATACTGGGTAGCACGATTTAGAAAATACAGAGGTTGCGCCTTCCGCAAACCGCTATTCGCTCTCAGCAAATTTGACAGAATCAGCTGTTTACGCTACGTCACAGAACGCGGTTAGTTAGTTTGTATGTTTGTAAGCATACAATGGTTTGTGCTTAAATTCAATGCTTAAAAGCAATTTTATTTAAAATAAAGTTATTAAACTTGAAGTGCGCATTGTTAAGTGTTAAATCACAGAGTCTATCAATGATACGGGGCTATAGAACTCGCTAAAAATGATGTGAAGGTGTAGCTGTGCGCACTTGGTATCAAGTTAAGCTTCTTGTGTCTCCTATTGCTGCACTGCAGTTTTTTTCAAGGCATCCAATCTAACACAGAGCATAAATTAAGTTATTTAAATAAAAATATGTTGCATAAAGTGCCGAAATTGGTAAAAACTTTTAAATTTAGAAATCCCAGCAAAACCTAACCTCACATTTTGTTTGCAATTTCTTCACATTCTCAGTAAAACCATGTTCGTGACGTTGCACGCATTTTGCTTCACATCATTTTTCGTCGGGAAGGCGCAATCTTGTATTCTATCGTTCTTGATGGGTAGAAACAACGGGAAAACTTTCCAATAAGGAACCACGCTTTGAAAAAAACGTCTTATAAGGGGAGGTAGAGGAGGGTCCTCTGATTCTAAATCTGAAAGTCCCACCCTCCGGAGGCTTATAGTTTTTAAGTTATTTGCGTTTAAAGTTGCGAAAAATATCAATTTTAACCACACTTTCTCCTTTGTGCAGCAATGAAATGAAAATACCGTGCTGCCACACATGATGAAAATATTTAATTACAAAGTTTTAATGTATTATTAGATATTGATTTATTTAAGAAAAGCGACGCAGGCGAGAATTTTTAATAGAAAAGCGGGCGATTTTTAATAAAAATGTTCAATATACTACGAGATATTGTTTTATTTGAGAAAAGCGGCGCGATTTTTTATTAAATATATGCAATATTTTACGATATGTTGATCAATTCGAGAAAAATGCCGCTGGGGAAAATTTTTATAAGATTTTGATTCATTCGAGAAAATTTTAAATATTTTACGAGATTTTGATTTTTATGAGAATAGGTCCGCTGGTGAAAATTGACCGAGATATTGATTTATTCTATAAAAGCGCCGCAGGCGAAAATTTTTAATAAAAAATCGCGCGATTTTTTATTAAAAATTTTCAATATTTTACAAGACATTGGTTTATTCGGGCGATTATATCGGGCCATTTTATATTAAAAGCGCCGACTTTATCTTGACTATGACTACAGGCCAATGTGTTTACTTTTAAAACGTATGGCAGCACACTTTGCCTCATACTGTCGGCCATAGTTATTTTTGTTTGTTTGCTGAAAGTGGTAAAAATTGGGTACACATTTATAAACGCGTTTATTAAGTTAAATATAAATAAAAAATGTTAACAAAGTACTATATACGCACGTAAATAAACCAAATATTGTGTATTGCATAAAATATAAGCGACAAGTGTTATTTTGACAGCACATTTGCTGGTGGTAGTGCAGAAACTTTAAAAGCAAATTTCTTAAATAAGAATATTAATAAAATAAAAACAGTTATTAAATTAGACAAAGAGGGCCTCCCCCAACATCCCCACCAAGTTTCGTGACCAAACTCCTTCTACATTCGCTGAAATCGCGAATGGTTCCTTATTGGAAAGCCAACCCGAAACAACTGCGAATGTCAATATAAATCGATTACTGAAATTATGAACATCCCGTCTATTTGCCCCATATTAAAATACTCTCCCATATGATTCATGAACGTTAAAAAAGAAAAGTCAAACTATAAAATTTTTATTAATGACACAAAACCAATTTAACTTGAAAGAAAGAAACTATATGAATTTTTCGTTCTTCGTCGTGGTACGTGTTTATAGCCACAAAGACTTAGCTATATAAAATATAACGAAGGTGCAATGTCGCTTAGTATGTTTTACCGTGATGTGCAAATGACTCGGCTGAAGAAATAACTTGCGGATTATTAGCAATGGAGGGCATTTGTGACCATGGTAGCCGCAACTGCAACTCGGAGCAAAATCTTACCGTAGATTTTGACTCTACTCCGATACCCTGTAGCGATTGGCAGGTAATTTCAGGTACAAGAATTTATCAAAAAATATATGAAATTTTCCTGGATAGGTAGAAGATGTTGTTAAATGGGCCAAGGATCTTGAAATGCACTTCGAAGTTATAAACTGTTTGGCAGCGGAACATATTGATGGCAGTGATCTTCTAGAATTAAATGAAAATGACATTCGTGATTTTCGATATCGTCTTCAATACCATCTTACTATGAGCGATATGAAAAAGCTTTGGGTAGCGGTGCGCACTTTGCAACATAGTCTACCTCCATTACTTCTGCGACACTCTACAACTAGGCAATTGAACACATCAGCGTCTGTAGACGATTCGCCTATACTTCACTCTCAAATCCACCAAGACTGCGGTTCATCTTGCTGTTATAGCGTGGGTTCTTGTGGTTATCCATTGAATCAAACCAGCGGCAGTAGAGCGAATTGTTATCAATCTGATGCATCTGTACCAGCGCCACAACCCACATTAAGTGGTTGTTTGGAAGGTGATAACCTGTCACCACCTATGTCAGTCGATGGCCGCGCGACCAACATTCCACCAGAACTTTTCAAGACAACCATTAGCTTAGGTGAGTTTAAACTTTTAATCTACATACCAAATTGGTGAATGTCTAGTATTTTTTCTAAATTGTTCGAGAGCAGTTGACACGTTAAATGAAGGAAAATAAATAAACAAAAGGCTGCCCAACAAATTACGGACATAGGCGCAAACAATCAAACAAAAAAATTTAAGAAATTATATTAAACCAATTTATTTTTTTATTTTAAATTATTTTTTTTATTTATTTACCTCATAAGCATGATTATTCGATTATAAAAGGTTGGATAAATAATGACGGCAAAATTTGGTTATGTCTTACAAAAGGTTGCATTTACGAAGGAAGTGGAAATGAGGCAAAATGTAATCCCTTTTGCGAACAGGTGGGATAAAAGTACACCAAGTAGGTCAATGGTGGTAGATTTTAGATTATGATTTTATGCAAAAATTTTACACCGGTAAAGTCTGTGGCCCATTTTATCTCCAAATTAATTTTAGTTTAAGCTTTAAAAAATAATTGCCCGTTCCTAAACCATCAAAACCGTTAACCTTTTTTTTTAATTGTAATACAAGCCAGTCTCACTGTGTTCTCAATTATAGTTATGTATGCATGTGAATAAATTCGTCAATCATTGAGGAACTTCCCTAAATTGAAAACCAATATTTCTTACAAACTTTATTTAACCCCCGAATTTAGTAAGCAGTCTCAGTCTCTAATAGAGACGAAAGTCACAATTTTAGACCAGTTGGCATTCATTACGAATTCGGGAATTACTCTAATATTTATTTTTTTGCCGGCCGAACTAAAGTATTGCGCATGTTGTTGCGGGTTCGACTCCCGCAGAAGCCAAGAAGAAAGAAGTCTGATGAGGAAATGTGGTAATTTCCGAAATAGTACTATAACTTCTACCGTTTTGAGTATTGTTGTTTTTCATAATAATTTTCCAATAAACTAATCGGCCTTAAAGCTCAAAAATATTTAAAATAAATAGTTATATGGCCAAACAATAACAAATAAAACAACAAAGTTAAATGCTTGAGTTGTCATTAGTACCATATTCATTTAATACATATGTATATTTCCTATTTGCTTATATATTTTAAAAATACATTGTAAAATTAGTTTTAGTAAATCAATTTATAAATGTTTGTTTATTTTTCTGTTGGCCTAGTAAATGTTAATAATTTACATTTTATGGAGCTCAAGGCCAGTTTTATGAAAGATTTTCGTGAAAAAACAACAACAGTTTTTAATACTAGAAGTTATAGTACTATTTCGGAATCACCACATTTCCTCATCAGACCTCTTTATCAAATTAATTAAATTTATTTTTCATAACCACTTCTCCCAGGCTTTGAACCCGGGAGTTTGGAGTTGCAGAGCCAATACGCTACATATTGTGCTACGCTAGCCGAGTTGGCTGTTGTGTTTATTTCATCTTCCTTAAACAAACCAACTACAAACAAGAGCAACTGATCTGCCGCTATTTAACTTGTTTGTGTGGTTGTTGTTTGTGTTTTATTTCCAAATTCTGTATTTAAGTTATTTACTTTATATTAGAATGCATTTAAGGCATGCTCATCCTTGCATATAAATGTTCGTTTATTTTTCTGTTGGCCTAGTAAATGTTAATAATTTACAATTTTATTGAGCTCAAGGCCAGTTTTATGGAAGATTTTTGTGAAGAACTGGCCTTGAGCTCAATAATATTGTAAATCAATTTAGTTATGAATTAATTTATAATGTTTAAAGATGTGTACATACATACTTAGTAGGAAGAATAACTAATTAATTTTTTTTACCCAATTAAGTAGGTATATCAAAAATCGAAAAGGCAAGTTTATATTGTGTTATCCAATCGTAGTAAAAATAAAAAAAAAGGTCTGATGGAGTCTATTTTTACGGAAGGGCGGGTGCGGAAACTAAGAGATGTCGACAAAAGCGTTCATTGGACATTTCATCCTCTATTGCTCAGCGGTCCAAGCGCGCGTGTGTAATCGTATAAGGGTACTGCACGGGCAATGCTTTTCATTCCGATTCCCACCAAATTTTTTTAAATCGAAATGAGAACAAGTCTGAATATTTTAAATTGAAATAAATCTGATAATTTTTTTGGATTTAATATTTTTTGTAGATTAAAAAAAAGTATAGCTCATAATTTAACGAAAAATCGCTTAAATTAATTTTTTAACTTTCAACAAAATTTATAAAAACTCGACAAATACAGTTCCTTAAATTTTAATGTTTTTTGTTTGGAGATCAAAAGGATTGAAAATATTTTTATAAAAATTATTATTTATTCAAATAAAATTACGTGAATCCAAATTTTTAAATGTTTTTTTTTATGAGCGTGAAGTTAGCTAAGCACCCATCGCAAATCGAAACGTTATACTATTGTAATTTTCCCGCCAATTTGTTGCTAATTAGTTGCGCAAAATTTAATTTTGTCGCTCTTTTTGTTCTTAATTTTTTGGGGTGCTTTGCTAAGTTGATATGAAGTTGAAGTTGAATTTGGCCGCTAATTTGTTGCTCATTAATTACGCAAAAATTATTTTTTTTAGAAACAATTTTTTTTTAAATTTAATTTCATATGGAGTTGGCATACTTGGACCAAAAATCTGAAAAAGTTCAAAACGTCCTTAAAACGATTTTAACCACGTTTGTAATTTGTTGCTAATTAGTTTCTAAGTGATTACATTAATATTTATTTTGTTGCTCTTTTTATATCGCGTTTTACTCAATTTCTAGGGGGGTGCTTAGCTAACTTCACGTCAACTTAGCATAGCACCCCAAAAAAACAAAACAAAAAGAGCAACAAAATAAATTTTAATGTAATCACTTAGCAACTAATTAGCACCAAATTTCAAACGTGGTTAAAATCGTTTTAAGGACGTTTTGAACTTTTCCAGAGTTTTGGTACAGTATGCCAACTCCAATCGAAATTGAAAAAAAAAATTTTATCCAAAAACATTTTTTTTTTAACTAATGAGCAACAAGTTAGCGGCAAAATTGGGACTAGTTTTTAAATTTTTATATCGCGTTTTACTCAATTTCTAGGGGGGTGCTTAGCTAACTTCAAGTCAACTTAGCAAAGCACCCCAAAAAAACAAAAACAAAAAGAGCAACAAAATAAATTTTAATGTAATCACTTAGCAACTAATTAGCACCAAATTACAAACGTGGTTAAAATCGTTTTAAGGACGTTTTGAACTTTTTCAGATTTTTGGTCCAAGTATGCCAACTCCATATGAAATTAAATTTAAAAAAAAATTGTTTCCAAAAAAAATAATTTTTGCGTAATTAATGAGCAACAAATTAGCGGCCAAATTGGAACTAGTTTTTAATTTTTTACTCATATCGCGTTTTACTCAATTTCTAGGGGGGTGCTTAGCTAACTTCAATTCAACTTAGCAAAGCACCCAAAAAAAAAACAAAAACAAAAAGAGCAACAAAATAAATTTTAATGTAATCACTTAGCAACTAATTAGCACCAAATTACAAACGTGGTTAAAATCGTTTTAAGGACGTTTTGAACTTTTTCAGATTTTTGGCCCAGGTCTGCCAACTCCATACGAAATTTAAAAAAAAATTAGCGGCAAAATTGGGACTAGTTTTTAAATTTTTATATCGCGTTTACTCAATTTCTAGGGGGGTGCTTAGCTAACTTCACGTCAACTTAGCAAAGCACCCCAAAAAATTATGAACAAAAAGAGCAACAAAATAAATTTTAATGTAATCACTTAGCAACTAATTAGCAACAAATAACAAACGTGGTTAAAATCGTTTTAAGGACGTTTTGAACTTTTTCAGATTTTTGGCCCAGGTATGCCAACTCCATACGAAATAAAAAAAAATTGTTATCCAAAAAAAATAATTTTTGCGTAACTAATGAACAACAAATTAGCGGCAAAATTGGTACTAGTTTTTAAATTTTTATATCGAGTTTTACTCATTTTCTAGGGGGGTGCTTAGCTAACTTCACGTCAACTTAGCAAAGCACCCCAAAAAATTAAGAACAAAAAGAGCGACAAAATTAATTTTTGCGCAACTAATTAGCGGCAAAATTACAATAGTATACCGTTTCGATTTGCAATGCGTGCTTAGCTAACTTCACGCTCATATTTTTTTTGCATATTTAAATAAAAAATTTACTGGACTCTGACAGGAACACACTGACAAGGGGGTACCAATACGGTGCTACACTTGGATAGAAATACGGATAAAAAACGTGAAAGGAAAGGTTCTTTTTAATATTTTCACATTTACATTTAAGCACCGTTTTGTTCGGATTTACTTGATGCACTCAGAGAGCAACATACTCATAAACAGGTGCTGCACTCGGGTGGGAACACACTCATAGAGGGGGGCTGCACTTAGGCAGAAACACACCAGCAAAGTAGCGACAATGCACTTGTGTTTCCACGTGAAACTATGCTGCACTCAGGCAGTTATTCCCGTGCCGTGTATTCCAAGTTAATCGTGATCTGCAAGAAAAATGTTGGCATTGCTGTTTTCACAAAAATCCACGCTCCCATTTCAAACAAATGGCCTTAACCCGGCTCTTATTGCTCATATAAGTGCTTACCGGAGATTGATACATCTGCTCGTATAAGCATCATTCTGGTTTAACTTACTTGTACGAAGACGGGTGAGACGGTACTCCGTGGCCACCTGGAAAACTTTTGAAAACGTTGCTTGAGGAGAGCTGGCAATGCACTTCAGCAAGAAGTCCTGTAAAGAGGAGCTCAACATTTTGATTGTAAAAAAACCGAATTGCAACTTACTATAATACATACACCTTTTGCCAAGAAAACAGCACAACCTTGTTCAATAAGCAACTAACGAAATTTTTGTACCCAATGAATGTAAATTTTAGTTCAAAATATCTGAATTTTCATAAAATACTTAACCCATTCACGCAATTGGAAAAAATAAATTTAGCGAATAAAAATAAGTCAAACAGCCAAAACGAATCAGTGATATTAATTTTCTATTTTTTTTTTTTAATTTTAACTTTCTACCACAATTTCAAGATATTTTGTAAAATTCATATAAAAAAATGCTTAGAAAATGCACCTATGCAAGTCAGTGTGAGGGGGAAAGCTGCTTAGTTATCCAACCTTTAATGAAAAAAAAATTGTTTTTGTTAATGTCTTATTGAACTCAAAGCCAGTTTTTATTGATGGAAGATTCCATTCAATTCAACTTCAGGCAATGATACATATATTCCGTTTTTATGAAGTATGGCAACTGTAGCGGGTATAAAATCATGTGCAGATTCATAATTTTTTTTCGTGATATAATCATTTATTCACAGAACTAATGAAGCACTTATCAAGTTTGAACCTCAAGCAGATGAAAAATTATTCTTTTCGGTTGATTTTGTTAACTATAATAAACAAATCGTGCGATGTGTCTTTGATTTTTTTTTAGCGCGCCGCGGCGAGACATTTAGCATCCACAATTGTCGTCCTGGAACAAAATAAAAAAAAACGTCGTTAATCTACCTGAGAATATCCATAGAAGTATGTACGTAAGGAACAATTTTTGAAAATATTGATTCCTTCAAAAGTTATAGGCATTTGAACAGAAAAATTAAATTTTTAAACAATAAATTCGGTATAAACAAAAAATATAAAAAAAAGTTTTGAATCAATCTAAATTTTCCTTCTATGCAACATCCAATTCTAAAGATAATTTCTAAATTTGAAGTCGATCGGATAAAAATTGTCTAAGTTATTTGTCTTACAAATTGGAAAAAAGTAGTTTTGAGAAAAACGCGTTTAAAGTTATATAACTCGAATATTTTATAGCTGAGCCGGAGGTAAGCTGACTATACCAGGTGTATAACTAAGTAATGTCGGTTCGAACATTTGGATGTCGCCCAAGCCTGAATATTTATCTAATGTCATGACACTTTGACAGTGTGAATCGTCAACCTTATCTGTCATACCACCAAAGTTTCGTGCTAATCGAGCGTCATTATCGTTACTCTCAGAGCAGTCAACATTTCGAGTTTCGTGCCGAATTGGGAGCAATCGCGGACAATGTTAATTCTGTGTTTTCCTTTCAAGAAAACAGCCGTAGAATAGCACCGAATGCTTGTTGCAGCCTTTGGTAAACAAGTAGCAACTTTTAAAACGTGTGAGAGATCGTTTCAACGATTCAAAAGTGGTGATTTCGATGTCAAGGGCAAATAACGCTCTGGAGCTCTGAAAAGGTACGAAGACGCCGAAATGCAAGCGTTATTGGACGAAGTATAATCCCAAACGCAAAAAAGAACTCGTAGAGCAGTTGAATATGAGCCAGCCCGCCGTTTCCAAACGTTTACGAGAAATGGGTAAGATTCAAAGATCAAAAAATCAACACAAAGTCATTTTCGTGCATTACAACTCAATTAGGAAGTGCTCGCGCATGCGGTTCTTCCTTTAACTCTTGAATTAAACGTCTTTTTTTGAGAAAAAAAAAACGACATTACTTAGTTATACACCTTGTATAAGCTTAAAGTCGTTTAAAAAAATGTTCCTCACTACAGATCAACCTAAAACTTATTTGTATGACTATAAAGCATAGTTTAAGCGAAAAAACGATTTTTTGAAAATTCTACAGTGTCCATACCCCTTTTAAACAACAAACTGTATATACATATAAACATATACACATTTCGTTTGAATTCAATTTGTTTGATATATATTTCAATTAAAATTGTTGGTTTTTTTTTTAATGCTGATCCCATAAATTTGTAATTTGTAACATTAAAGTATTTAATACCAGTATTTTAAGCAATACGAGTTATGGTTGGAAATGGCTTCTTTTATTTAGCTGTTTGCTACATCCCTCCTAATTCTGACTTATCGGTATATTCTCAACATATTGCGTTACTTACATCCTTAAGTTCAATGATTACTGCACATGACTCGATCATTGTACTTGGTGACTTCAATATGCCAGGCATATCATGGACTTTCATGGACGACTTTATCGTTCCAATTTCATCAAGGGATAGATACAATGTGTTCTTAGAAGATATGGCTGAGCTCTGTCTAAATCAGATTAATTTAACTCCAAACCATTTTGGAAACATTCTAGACCTTGTTTTTGTTGATGATATATCTAAATCATCTATGAAGAGGTGCGAACCCTTGGTTATTCCAGAGGACTCTTATCACCCTGCGATTGAGTTAAATTACGAGGTTATAGGGGATTTTGGAAATAATGTCGATAAATCAAGTAGCTCAAACGCTCGTTTTATTTTCGCGAAAGCCAATTTCAAGAAATTAGATCGAGAATTGTCAAAATTATCTTGGCCGACGTATAAAGATGATGTTGAACGTTGTGTCCAGCATTTTAATAATACTATATATAGTTTATTTCAAAAGTTTGTACCTAAACGGGTTTGCGTACAAAAGGAGCAATCACAACCTTGGTTTACAAAAGAACTAAGAAATTTAAAAAATAAAAAGTCGCGATCTTTTAAACTGTACAAAATAACTGGTTTGCACACTAACTATGTTAAATACTCAGTTCTCCGACACGCTTACTTTGAATTAAATAAAAAATGCTACAGATCTTATTTGTGCAAAGTTAAAAGGAATTTAATAACAAACCCTGCATCATTTTATGATTTCGTTAACTCAAAACGCAGAGTGACTGCTTTTCCGTCTGCCATGAAATATCAAAATACCGTGTCTTGTGACTCCCAATCAATTTCCAACATGTTTGCCAAATTCTTCAGGTCAAATTACTCCATTACTTTGCCTCTGAGCAAACCTTATCCATATAAACTTTGTCCCTTAACCTCTGCTTTTATTCCGCAAATATCTTCTGAGGAAGTATTTTATTGTTTGAGTAACTTAAAAGAATCTTTTAAGGCTGGCCCCGATTTGATCCCGACGTGGTTCCTCAAAAACTGTGCTAAACATATTTATGAGCCCTTAACTAATTTATTTAATCTTTCTCTTAGGCTTGGGGTTTTCCCTTCAGCTTGGAAAGAATCATTCATTTTACCCCTTCATAAGACCGGGAGTAGGTCCTCTATAGAAAATTATCGCGGTATAGCTAAGATTTCTGCTATTCCTAAACTATTTGAGGCAATCGTTGTTGACCATTTAACGCATTCATTATCCTCTACAATTTCTAGCACTCAACACGGGTTCTCTAAGGGTAAATCTACCGTTACAAACTTGCTCGAGTTCACAACTCATGTTTCAAATGGATTCAGGGAATTTATGCACACTGATGTTATATACACCGATTTTAGTAAAGCATTCGACAGAGTAAGTCACGCTTTACTGATTCATAAACTCGATCTCCTTGGTTTTCAACCTAATCTCCTTCATTGGATATCTTCTTACCTCATGGACAGAACACAACGAGTTCTTTTTAAAAATAGTTCCTCAAACATTATTCATGTATCTTCAGGGGTCCCGCAAGGAAGTCACCTTGGTCCGATTCTGTTTTTACTTTTTATAAATGACATACCTTCTGTAATTAACTATTCAAAAATTTTATTGTATGCTGATGATGTAAAACTTTTTAGATCGTATCATTCTGTTGAGGAAAGGTCCTTACTACAGGCGGATTTAAATAGCATGACTAACTGGTGTGAAGTAAATAACATGCCGCTAAACCTTAAAAAATGTAAGGTAATGTGCTTTTCTCGAAGGGCACTTCAACCGGCTTCTTATGACATATGTAACCATAACCTCGAACAAGTGTTTAACTTTGTTGATCTTGGAATTACAATGGATCCGAAACTTAATTTTAATCTTCACATTAATGTTACAGTTAACAAAGCCAAGGGTGTTTTTGCATTTGTAAAACGATGGTCAAAAGAATTCAATGACCCATACATTACGAAGGCTCTATTCACAACGTTAGTGAGGCCAATACTGGAATATGGATCTGTTGTTTGGCACCCGCGCTATCAAGTTCATTCCGACCGAATAGAGTCAATTCAAAAACAATTTCTGCTTTTTGCTTTAAGAAATTTTCGTTGGGATTCTCAGTACAACCTGCCCCCATATATAAGTCGTTTAAAACTCATTAATCTTCCTACACTTGCTAGTCGTAGAGAAATGCTAGGCGTAGTATTTTTAGTGAAGTTACTGACAGGCTTGATCTATAGCCCATCTCTTCTTGGTGAAATAAAACTAAACGTTCCCTCCCGAATTTCAAGACATTTCCGGCCTCTTTTTCTGAAGCCATGTAAAAGTAATTTTGAGTTAAATGAGCCACTCCGTAGTTTGTGCCAGGATTTTAACACTCATTCCGGTTCTTTTGATACTTCAGACTCACTTTTTTACGTAAAGAAAACTATACTCAATGCTCTCAATAATTGATACAAACATACTTATATATTACTACTCGATCAGCTGATGAGCATTTGTTCTGTAGCTGAACAGTTTTAGATCTCGACACTTAACAAACTTCTGCCTTTCATGACTCGGCGCAGCATATGTATATGAAAAAAAAAATTTTTTTTTTTTTTATATATCCGTGCGTCATACGGATGCGCCCCTCGCGTCGGTCGGGCGGGTATGGAGGGAAAAAAAAAAACGTTGGGATTATTATTATTATTATTATTTTACTTGTAACTTCATTGTATTTGTCTTATTTACGTTTGCATAACTCAATGGTCGTTTTAAATTCAAGGAATCTCCAAAAAAATGCTTTGAAAATTACCACATCTGGTTTCTTTTATAGTGGTATCGTTGGAAAAAGCTATAAAAATGCACTTTTGGTAGGTGCTCTCACGAGAACGAGAATTTCGTATCATATACATACAGCCCAATTCTGAATGGCAACTCCTGGGGAATTTTTCCTATTCTCCCTTTCCTCCTATTCTAAGTTAACTTCGAAAATGGGAATTTGTTTCTTGAGTAAAAAGTAGGTATTACGAATGTGAACAAAAGGGTGATTGTGATGACATTTATAGAAAAATTATCCGCCAAGAAATTTAAAGGGAGTCCTGTCCAAAATGTAAGTAATAAAATGTTTCCATGATAAATGGAATATTTATTGTTATTTACTATTGCTAATAGCATTATTATTACATCCAGGTCAAAAACTACAAATAAAAAGTAGATCGAGTTGCTTTTGAATAAAACGCAAGCGCACCCAAATATTGCGCGCGGGTTTTTTAAGGGCAACAGAGACCATTTGAAGAGGTTTTGGCGCGAGGTAGAGGAAGAGTTAAACTCGGCAGGACCACCATTGAAAAATGTTTGTGAATGGAAGAAGGTAGGGATGATAAAGCTTCATGATGGCTTAAATATTAAATGAGTTATACATATTTCAGGTGTGGGCAGACCAAAAAAAATACGTTCGGCAGAAAACTGCCCAAAATCTAAAAGCCAGGCAAGGAACTAGTGGAGGACCCAACAAAGAACAAAAACTGACGCCTACTGCAGAAGCTATATACGTTTTAGTTGGGATGAAATAATCTGTGGAAGGTTTACCGCAAACTATAAGGTTTGGCTGCAGAAAAAAATATTTACATAGTGGTAGAAGAGGTAGGCGTTGATATTTCCACAGAAGATGTTGATATATTCGACAACACTTTTGAGGAATGCGAGGAGGTTACTGCTTACCAGCCGCCTACGAAAAAAAAACGCAAATCTCTGTCAAGCGAAGAAAAAAATCATAATAGCTATCCTGACGATATCCTTGTAAAGGAAATCGGTATACAGGAGAAAGTCTGTGAGACAATAAAAGAGGCTGTGGCGGGTTTAAAAGACCAAAAGGAAATAACAAAAAAAATGTATCGCTCCCTTGATCGGATTTGTGAAGTGCAAAAGCAAAAGTTTGGAAAAATGTTTAAATTAAAAGAAGAAAAAGTGGAAGAAGTGAAGCGACATAATTTAATTATGGAAAAACATAGACTTCGGGAAGTGGAGAGTAAAATAGAAAGAAATCGTCGTTTATTAGAAATTGAAGATTTAAAAAGCAATATTAAATACTAAGAATTTAATGTGAATTAGTATGAATAGCAGTGAATGTTTGGTTTTTGAAGTTTTATTAAGTTTTATTTGTAATGTACATACTGCCTTGTTCCAAAAAAGGGAAGCCAGAAAAAAGTACTGCATGTAGAATAATAATAACTTTTTGGGTATGTAGTTTTATAGCCTATTTAATTTCAGTACAATGAAGTGCAATTTTCGAGTGGCTAGAAATTACGGTTGATTTATAATAATTTCATCCGCGTACAAATAAATTTTGTTCATGCGTTATATGAAGGAAAATGCGCAACACCATCACCAAAAAAATTATTATAAATCAACCGTAATTTCTAGCCACTCGAAAAGTGCACATCATTGTACTGAAAGTAAATAGGCATAGGTATTTATTTTCTTAAGGCTGAATTTGTGGTTTTTGTTTTTATTAAATACATATAAAAAAAAAAGAATTTGGATTATAAAAATTGCGTTTTCATTTATTAAATTCAACATATTACATCCGATATTATTTCGTATATTCCGCGCAGTGGTCAAATACTCAGTTGAGGACAAGGATATCTTCTCACTTTCTTCGGTGGTCAAATTATTTAAGTCTTCGAAATCATTTTCAACAGAGTGCACTTTGAAATGAAGACATATGTATGTTGTGTAATGCGCAACACACATTTATGATTTTAGCTGCTTTTTTTACGCTCTATCACATTGCGGCACTTTGAATGAGCTTCATTGAATCTCATTTCAACGGAGACTTCCTCCGGACTTCTATGAGGAGTTAAAAGCCACGACTCCAAAGGATATCCTGCGTCTCCTAGTAAAAAGCGCATTTATGTAGGACTAAACAATTTAGCTTTTATTAATCAAAGAAATTATACCAAGCAGCCAATACTTTTCTACGCCTCGCAAATATTCCTGTTCGAGATGAGTTCGACACTCGCTAGCATTCCAAATAAACGAATCATGACTAGCACCTGGATGTGAGGCATCGATGTATCGAATCCTTTGCTCATGATCACAAACCTAAATATTTTTTAAAATTACAAGAATTTGCCCTTACATTTACTAGCATAACATTTAAACTGTAATTTCCTTTCCTGTTGTAATATAGGTGTTTATTCCTAGAGGGAGCTATAATGCGAACGTGTGTCCCGTCAACGCATCCTATAACACTAAGAATGCCGTGCTTATGATAAAGTGCTAACGAAATTTTGCGCTTCTCCTCTACTGTTCTGCAAACATTAATCCACGATGGGCATAGATTCACTTCAAAAATGTTTACTACTTCCATTAGTACTTTGCTGACGCTGCATTGGCCCAGAGAAACATCGCAATCTTTCCCTATGCTCGTCTGATAGCCACCTTCGGCAAAGAAGCGAAGTACTCCACTCAGTTTCACAATCGGAGGAACTGCAAATGTCTTTTTTGCTGGCGGGGTGTGCGACATCAATACTTTTAATAAATATTTAAAAGCGGGCTTATTTACCCTATAGTATTTCTCAAACCTTCGGAAGACAAAACACTGATTAATGAAATAAACAAATGCAATAGTTTCAAACACTTAAAAAATTTCCGGCAATTCAAGGGGGTTTGCCGCATCGCGTAACGGCCTCCTTTCAATTCTTTGTAGGTGCCTATCACGCCTCACTTCATTCCTTGATGCATCGACAAGCATGTGAAAAGCTATGCTATACATTTTGGTTTTATTTTATTTATTTTAAATTCCAAAAACATTGTTTATCGTAGATTCGTTTTAGTGAGTATACATTTAATTGTCAAAACAAAACGTCAGATACAAAACAGCTGACTTCGACAATTCGAAATTCTCATTCTCTTTTTATTCTTCTCCCTGGTAGTTTAGAATAGGAGGATTTTATTCTCGAGAAAAGTAAAATCCGCGAGAAATGAACTCACGGGGAATATTCAGAATTGGGCTGATAACCTTTGATTCTACGTCATCAGTGTTTATGATAGGAGATATTTGCCTTCTGCTGTGAGCGTCAACGTGTCCCATAGAGACTCTATTTTTGTGTCTTATTTTATAATTGTAATTTTCTAATTATAATGCTCATCTAGCTATTCGAGGATTCAATTGTTTTCTTTAGAGCGTTATCGTCAGCGAACTCCTATCAGTAGTAACTATTGTAAATAGGATGCCCTCAAGGTAGGGCTTAATATGGAAAGAGTCTCAAACTCAAAACTATGATATCTCGGTTCAGCACTCGAGGCCGTATTGGAAAAGAATGATACAGGATGGAACCGGTTATCATCTTCGCGCTGTAATAAAACTGCCGAAACCGCTAATACTAGCGTCACAATGCAGTTCTGTTTCCAGTCCTGGATTACTCTGGACTCTTTACTAATCTAGACTTAAGGGGTTACGCCACCTTGCAATTTAAAAAAAATGTTTTTTTTATTATCTAAAATGCTTTTGTATAGTCCCGATATTACGGAGAATATGAAATCATACATAATTTTAATGGTTAAAGTTGGTTTAAGTTGTTTCAAGCCATGCGCGTCTGAGTGACCGCAGAAGCTATATACGTTTTAGTTGGGATGAAATAATCTGTGGAAGGTTTACCGCAAACTTTAAGGTTTGGCTGCAGAAAAAAATATTTACATAGTGGTAGAAGAGGTAGGCGTTGATATTTCCACAGAAGATGTTGATATATTCGACAACACTTTTGAGGAATGCGAGGAGGTTACTGCTTACCAGCCGCCTACGAAAAAAAAACGCAAATCTCTGTCAAGCGAAGAAAAAAATCATAATAGCTATCCTGACGATATCCTTGTAAAGGAAATCGGTATACAGGAGAAAGTCTGTGAGACAATAAAAGAGGCTGTGACGGGTTTAAAAGACCAAAACGAAATAACAAAAAAAATGTATCGCTCCCTTGATCGGATTTGTGAAGTGCAAAAGCAAAAGTTTGGAAAAATGTTTAAATTAAAAGAAGAAAAAGTGGAAGAAGTGAAGCGACATAATTTAATTATGGAAAAACATAGACTTCGGGAAGTGGAGAGTAAAATAGAAAGAAATCGTCGTTTATTAGAAATTGAAGATTTAAAAAGCAATATTAAATACTAAGAATTTAATGTGAATTAGTATGAATAGCAGTGAATGTTTGGTTTTTGAAGTTTTATTAAGTTTTATTTGTAATGTACATACTGCCTTGTTCCAAAAAAGGGAAGCCAGAAAAAAGTACTGCATGTAGAATAATAATAACTTTTTGGGTATGTAGTTTTATAGCCTATTTAATTTCAGTACAATTAAGTGCAATTTTCGAGTGGCTAGAAATTACGGTTGATTTATAATAATTTCATCCGCGTACAAATAAATTTTGTTCATGCGTTATATGAAGGAAAATGCGCAACACCATCACCAAAAAAATTATTATAAATCAACCGTAATTTCTAGCCACTCGAAAAGTGCACATCATTGTACTGAAAGTAAATAGGCATAGGTATTTATTTTCTTAAGGCTGAATTTGTGGTTTTTGTTTTTATTAAATACATATAAAAAAAAAGAATTTGGATTATAAAAATTGCGTTTTCATTTATTAAATTCAACATATTACATCCGATATTATTTCGTATATTCCGCGCAGTGGTCAAATACTCAGTTGAGGACAAGGATATCTTCTCACTTTCTTCGGTGGTCAAATTATTTAAGTCTTCGAAATCATTTTCAACAGAGGGCACTTTGAAATGAAGACATATGTATGTTGTGTAATGCGCAACACACATTTATGATTTTAGCTGCTTTTTTTACGCTCTATCACATTGCGGCACTTTGAATGAGCTTCATTGAATCTCATTTCAACGGAGACTTCCTCCGGACTTCTATGAGGAGTTAAAATCCACGACTCCAAAGGATATCCTGCGTCTCCTAGTAAAAAGCGCATTTATGTAGGACTAAACAATTTAGCTTTTATTATTAAAAGAAATTATACCAAGCAGCCAATACTTTTCTACGCCTCGCAAATATTCCTGTTCGAGATGAGTTCGACACTCGCTAGCATTCCAAATAAACGAATCATGACTAGCACCTGGATGTGAGGCATCGATGTATCGAATCCTTTGCTCATGATCACAAACCTAAATATTTTTTAAAATTACAAGAATTTGCCCTTACATTTACTAGCATAACATTTAAACTGTAATTTCCTTTCCTGTTGTAATATAGGTGTTTATTCCTAGAGGGAGCTATAATGCGAACGTGTGTCCCGTCAACGCATCCTATAACACTAAGAATGCCGTGCTTATGATAAAGTGCTAACGAAATTTTGCGCTTCTCCTCTACTGTTCTGCAAACATTAATCCACGATGGGCATAGATTCACTTCAAAAATGTTTACTACTTCCATTAGTACTTTACTGACGCTGCATTGGCCCAGAGAAACATCGCAATCTTTCCCTATGCTCGTCTGATAGCCACCTTCGGCAAAGAAGCGAAGTACTCCACTCAGTTTCACAATCGGAGGAACTGCAAATGTCTTTTTTGCTGGCGGGGTGTGCGACATCAATACTTTTAATAAATATTTAAAAGCGGGCTTATTTACCCTATAGTATTTCTCAAACCTTCGGAAGACAAAACACTGATTAATGAAATAAACAAATGCAATAGTTTCAAACACTTAAAAAATTTCCGGCAATTCAAGGGGGTTTGCCGCATCGCGTAACGGCCTCCTTTCAATTCTTTGTAGGTGCTTATCACGCCTCACTTCATTCCTTGATGCATCGACAAGCATGTGAAAAGCTATGCTATACATTTTGGTTTTATTTTATTTATTTTAAATTCCAAAAACATTTTTTATCGTAGATTCGTTTTAGTGAGTATACATTTAATTGTCAAAACAAAACGTCAGATACAAAACAGCTGACTTCGACAATTCGAAATTCTCATTCCCTTTTTATTCTTCTCCCTGGTAGTTTAGAATAGGAGGATTTTATTCTCGAGAAAAGTAAAATCCGCGAGAAATGAACTCACGGGGAATATTCAGAATTGGGCTGATAACCTTTGATTCTACGTCATCAGTGTTTATGATAGGAGATATTTGCCTTCTGCTGTGAGCGTCAACGTGTCCCATAGAGACTCTATTTTTGTGTCTTATTTTATAATTGTAATTTTCTAATTATAATGCTCATCTAGCTATTCGAGGATTCAATTGTTTTCTTTAGAGCGTTATCGTCAGCGAACTCCTATCAGTAGTAACTATTGTAAATAGGATGCCCTCAAGGTAGGGCTTAATATGGAAAGAGTCTCAAACTCAAAACTATGATATCTCGGTTCAGCACTCGAGGCCGTATTGGAAAAGAATGATACAGGATGGAACCGGTTATCATCTTCGCGCTGTAATAAAACTGCCGAAACCGCTAATACTAGCGTCACAATGCAGTTCTGTTTCCAGTCCTGGATTACTCTGGACTCTTTACTAATCTAGACTTAAGGGGTTACGCCACCTTGCAATTTAAAAAAAATGTTTTTTTTATTATCTAAAATGCTTTTGTATAGTCCCGATATTACGGAGAATATGAAATCATACATAATTTTAATGGTTAAAGTTGGTTTAAGTTGTTTCAAGCCATGCGCGTCTGAGTGACCGGAAGCATGAATATAAACTTCAAACGCGTTTTTCTCGAAACACTGTATTTCAAAACGGTATGCCATGAAGCTCCTACACGTTTTTCCCGTTCCCTTTGTCCTGTCGTAGGATTTTTGCAAAATAATTTGTCGTTTTTTAATATTTGTTACAGTATTTAAAAACAAGGGTAAACAAAAAATGAGCAAATTCCTACGATGGGACATAACTAATACGTTTTTATTGACAATAAAATGTTGTACATTACAGAAGAAAAGGTCACTAGATTCGATTTACGGGAGAGGGCATGGAAAAAGATTATATTGTTTACATTTTTACATCAAACTACGCAGTAAAATCATTTTAAGCACTTCAATGTCAGAAGAGACCTATTCAATATAACATTTGTTTTGCATTGGTGGGGATAGGGAAGGTTTGAACACTCTTCACACTTCAAATATTAAGCAAGATACCTAATCTAGTTCCGGCATAGCCCAGGTAGTTAATTTCATCATATCAAAATTTGCATTTCTCCCCAAACGAATTAATTTAAATTTTAAATATATCTTAAGAAAGTCACGTCCCAAAATAACCGGAGTAACCATACATCCATCTGGTACATCATTTAATTAAATTTTATTTAGTCAATTTAAAAAGTAAATATGACAACATTTTTTGTTCAAAACTTGTATTTTTGTTCCTCCAAGGCCTTTGTACTTTGAAATGATTCTATTGGTGCATCCACTCATCAATTGTTTTGGGACTTGCGACTCCTTGACAAAACTAACTGGACTGGTTCTTTAATCAATTAAGTATAATAGTCACAAAATTGAACGCTCCGCAGGAATCTGATTCATGGTCAAATTTAACGTATGTTACGGCGGCTACCTCAGCCCGAAGTTTTATCACTGTTGCTGGATTCGGACACGAGCGGTGGTCGTGACCCATACGCCAGTAGCGAAAGCACAACCCGTCTGGTCGTAGTGGATATGGACAATTTGGCTTAATGTGCCCGTTCTTCGAGCAATTGTAGCATTTGAGCTTCAGGTCAGTTGCGGATGTCGAAGGACTCGGTCCGGTCGGCGACGCAGTTTTAACAGTGAAGTATTTGTTCTGGAATCGGCTCACCAGCGACTTTAACTGGTCCAAAGTACGAGCAGGAAGCAGCAGGTGAGTTTTCGGGCCTGCACTGCCGTCTATCACTTTTGCGTCCGCTATTTTGCTTTTTGTAGAATTTCTGGTGTGAGATGGGGACGTCAAACTCAGGCTGAAGTGCCCTCTTGAGATCAGCATAGTTAAGTGCCACTGTAGTCGACAAGACCACCTTCGGCGTTCCAATCAGCGAGCGGTGGAGGGGGAGGAGCTTAAACCTCTTGTCGGCCCCCGGGGACTTCATTATTACGTTCAATTCACGCAAAAAGTAACACACAGTGCACGAAACGTCGTCACCAATGAACTTCGGAATAGCTTGCTCTATGTCGCTGAAGTCCAGGCGGCGTTGCATTTGTGCAAGAGGTCGACCTTCCAGATCTTTAATCTGCTTTCTTAGCTTTAATATTTCTAAGCGTCGACGCAGGGTTATATTTAGCTCCTTCGACGGCAGTAGTGTCAGTGGTGAAAGTAGTGACAGCATAGGTAGTGACGTCGTTAACATTGTTAGTTTTGTTGCCGGTAGCGGCGGCGGTAGTGGGGGCGGTACAAGCACTACTGTAGGCAGTAGAGGCAACGTTGTAGGTTGTGGCGGCGGTACCAGCAGTTTTGGAAGAAGTGGCATTGGTTGCGTTCCCAATATCGGCAACTGTTTCGCCAACAGCCACGGTGAGTGCGGTCAGCGGTAAGGGCAGCGGCGGTAACGGCAGCGGGGTCAGCTGGTATCCCAATATCAGCGGCTGTTTCGGCAGAAAGTGTAGTTTTGCCCACCAGACTTTTCAACAATTTGCGTTGTTGCATAGTTTTGGCAGTGGCTGGGAATTCCACTCCGGCTTCAGTAAGAGCGTGTGCTAAGTTGCGTCGCATATCGGCCATCGCGATTACATTCGACATAATTCGATTGTTAAGATGTAGAATATTATTTGAACTCCACACCTCAGATTTTAACTTATATTATTTTTTGCTTATTAAGCGGATTATCGTGGATATTCCACTTGCTGTCTTTAGCGAGTATATTCCGAAACTGAACCCCATACCTTTTTTCTTTATTACAAGGCACATTAAGCAGGTAGCAGTATTAAACAAAATGCTACCCTGGGTTATATTTTGTGATTTGTTGTGGTCCATTACCCTTCAAAATAAAAATATCTAATTTGACCAGTTTAATAATTCTATATGTAAACAAAATGTACGCGTTTTTTTACATTTTCCTTGAAAAATACATTTGTTTTCAACGCAAACAGTACAGTACTACAACGGATCCTCAGGAAGCGCTGCTCCTGATCACAAAATTCTGGAAATACTCACGAGGTATGCCTTTATGAATGCAAAAAAAGGTCTCAACACACTCAACTGCCTGCAGCGTGCCGAAGTTCTGTTCCAATTGAATATGAAAAACAAGATCCGACCTCTGTAAATACGTATGTATGTTTCCCAAATAACGGTAACCGAAAATTTTTATTAATTAGAAATATACAAATTGTAAACAAGGTTTGTTTTGTAAAAAAAGTTTGACTTGTTATGAACCACATACAGTTTGTCAAGCAAATGTTTTTACATGCCTAAAAGTGTACCTTTTTAACTGAATGTTGTTAATTAAGTACATTTTTATAAATATAAATTGTTTTCTTTTTTTACAAATCATATATTAATTAAACAAGTATTTATAATACACGAATACTGTTAAAAGTTTCTGAAAAACAACTTCAAAATAACAATAAAAAAATAAAATAATCCATTAATTTCAGTGTCAAGAAAACAAAAATCAGTATTGTATTAATATAATTATTTTAATACTTTGTGTGTTGACCTCCAGAGTCGATAACTGCCTATAGTCTGCTTTTCGTTGATTTAATTAGTTTTGCTAGATCATACTCGCCTGGAATTTTTGCCCATTCTTCATTAATATACCGTATCAATTCATTTCGGTTCTTCGGATTTCTCTTTCCCACTTTTTTTTTAAATGTACCCACAAATTCATATTGACTCTGAGTAGGTGCATATAGTACTCTACCGCAATTACATATATAGGAGCCAAGTTCTTTCGATAATCGCCTTATGTTTGGTTGATAAAATTTAAATTTATTTACTTCGAACCCAAATTTATACGCACTATTTCGAAAGTGTGACTGCAAAATATTTAGATATTGGGTAGCATCCATAAAACCATCAATATAAACAAGATCTCCTATTCCTTTGCTAGAAATACAGGTCCATAACATCACGGAAAGCTTACCGAACTTTACGGTTGGTATAATATTTTTTTCGGTCAAGGCTGGAAAGTGTTGACGCTACACTTTATTATGCCCTTCATTATAGTAAAGCATAATTTTCGTTTCTTCTCAAAAAATAACATTTTCCCAAAACGCAATATGACTTGTGGCGAACGACAGGCGCAACTAGTGAAGAATACATGTTTTTTTAGAAGTACTTAGCGCACCGTTTCATGTGATATATCAAAACCAGACTCCAATCTCGTTTGCAATAGCTCTTGTTGATTATTGGGGATTATTATACACTTTTTTGATTATTTGGCGCTTATTTCAGGCAGATAATTTTTACGCCTCTCTGGTGAATTGTGCAAATCCAACCTTTCGTCCTACCGCACAATTAATTATGTTATAAACAGTTTCTCTGCGCAGGGAAAATGTTTTTGATATATCTAAAACACTTTTTCCTTCATAAAAATTGTAATAAACTAGCTGAATTATGTCACTGGTCCCTCCTTTACCCGGCATTTCAAAATAAAAAAGTATTTTCTAAATTTACAACGTAATTCTTTGATGTTCACTTCAATACTAACTTTTGATTTATTGCGATGACGTGGCCCTGTCGACGGTTTTTTTTTGTATTAATTCAAATTCCTTGGAATCGAGAGATTTGTGCATTTCCACATAAAACGCAGTTTGTAAAAACATTTTTTTGACACTGATCTAAGTGGTTTGTTTTGTTTTTTGTTACAATTTTCATATTTTCTTTGCAAAATTTTCCACAGTGGTTCTATATGACTGCTTATGCATTACATACATACTATATGATCATGATTCAATTATTAAAGGTTTGGTAACTAAGCAGCTAGCTCCCTCACTTTTTGTCAAACGGCTCCCTTAGCATCCAAACCGTGTTGCTTCTTAAAAATAAAAATAGTATTAACCTGAAAACTTTTTAATACCAAAAACTACACAGGCAACACTTTTTGTCTCTTTTGTCCGCGTAAACGGTAAGTTCAAATCCGGCTTTTAAAGACAGCCTTTTTTCTAATTACAAGACTGACCCCGTATCGTAAATATTTCATGTAAATGTGTATAAATAAATAAGGCGCTTTTCCAATCGCACGGATATAAATTCGATGTGACGGAGTGGAAAGTTTTGTTATTTCTAGAAGGAATAGGTTTAATTAAATTTAAAATAATGTGAAATAATGTGATATTCATCCAAAAACATGAATTTGTAAGAACTAACTTTTTGAGTTATGAAGTTTGATTAATTTTTCTTGTAATTTTTCGCCGTCCAGGTGTTCGTCATAATATTAAGAATAATCTTGATGTGAATGATATATATGTAAATAAAAGGAATACAGCGAATAAATAACTTAAATATTTCAATTAGTTAAAAAAATCAATAACATTTAACTATTAATTATTTACTTTTTAAAGAGGGAAAAAAATTTTAACCCGTTTTCCATACTACGTAAAACAACCCTTTATAAGGGAGTGTCAAAATTTGAATGTCATTATTTACCTAACCTTTTATAATTGAATCATGCTATATGATGAGTAAAAAATTAAAATGTTCATTTTATTTACAATGGAAAATTCAAAACAAACATTTCTTGGCTTGTATAAACATTTTCTTGTAAATTGTATAATAAAACACTCCAATCAGCTTCTAACATTATACTACTCGCGAAATACTCCTCGGGCCCGGATTTTCTCTTGGCGGCCCTGTGTATGCGTATACAACATATAACTATAGATCACTTCAAATAATTATAGACCTTCGTTTTTGTTTATATTTTGGCGTATATTGGTAATTTATGTAGATATCTATTTGTTTAA
Source organism: Philophylla caesio (assembly GCA_963971545.1). Lineage (NCBI taxonomy): Eukaryota > Metazoa > Arthropoda > Insecta > Diptera > Tephritidae > Philophylla > Philophylla caesio. Next base: position 62,944,026 of record OZ020608.1, on the reverse strand, counting down.
TGTAGTAGTAGTAGTTGTAGTATTTATTTAGTAATTTTACTATTTTATAACAATAACTAAGAATTTATAATTACAATTCGGATCTTAATTATAATTTTCTTTAACAAATTCAGTTACTTTTCTTTTAAAACTATACATATTTGATTCAGTTTTTATTCCTATCGGTAGAGAATTGAATAAGTTAGTTCCTTTATAAAATAAATTATTTTGTGCCGCATTTGTCATTAAAGGCGGTCTTCTAAAATCTTTATCGAATCGAATCCTTCTAAAAAAATTTACCTTTTTTGCAATTTTTTTGCAAATAAAATCAATATGCAAATCGAATTTAAGTTTAGCATCAATGATAACTCCTAGATACTTAATTTTTTCTACTTTTTCTATAGGCTCATCGTTCAGCACAATACTTCAATTTATCATCATAAATTTGGTTTTCTTAACATTAAGCTTCAGCTTATTCATTTGCAAATCGCCTTCAATTCTTACAAGGTCTTCTTTAAGCTTATCAATACAACCATCTCCATTATTTTCTGGTACATACAATAAAGGATCATCTGCAAATAAGCATACTTTTGAATTTTTCACAATTTCTTCGATATCGTTTATATATATTATAAATAGCAAGGCCCCAAGTGTCGAGCCCTGTGGTACTCCAAGATTTACCGGTATAGCATCGAATACACAATCTCCCACTTTTGTTCTTTGAGATCTACTCGTCAAATAGCTTTGAAACCATCGAAGTTCAGCCCCTGTTATGCCGTACTGCTGTAGTTTTGCGATCATTATATCTCTATCTAATGTCTCAAAAGCACTTTGTAAATCCAGGAATACTGCTCCAATAGTTTTTTTTCCGTCAATATCAGCTTTCCATTTGTTTATCACCAAATTTATGAGCGTTTCGCAGCTGTGTTTTTGTCTGAACCCAGATTGATATTCTGAGAACAGTTTGTTTTTCTCAAAATATTGCATCAGTTGTTCGTGCATTTTTTGCATTTTTGATTTTTTCTATCGGAACAACTCGGGATTCTTTCCAATTTCCTGGAAAAATTCCTTTCATTAATGATTCATTAATTAAGGTGACTAGGCTTGGCCCTACAATATTAAATGCCTGCAATAATGTAGGCGCTGACAGTGAATTGTAATCTTTATTTTTATTCATCTTTGCAATTGTTTGTTGGAGATCACTAAGCGTTATTGTTTTGAAATGGAAAGTTTCACTCGTCCTCTGTATCAAACTATCGAATCGTATTGCTGGTATAGCCTCACTAATGCATTTAATGCTGTCAACGAAAAAATTGTTCAACCGATTCGAAAGTTCTTTTTCCTCAGTTATCACGATTCCATTAAAGTTCACTTTTTCTAAATCTTTGTTCTCATTTTTTATTACCAATTTCTTTATTGCTTGCTACATTGACTTTTGGTCCTTGCACTTCTCAATCTTATTCTCGATGTATTTATTCTTCTCCACTTCTAATTTTGCTGTGTAATCGTTCCTAACTCTTTTATATTCAGACCAATCACTTGGTTTATTTGTCCATACCGCGCGCTTATAATTATCTATTTTCTTGATTCTCATTTCACGTAATGAATTGTTAAACCATTCACATCTGTTTGCATCATTTTTAACTGTTTTTTTTATTTTGTGAACTGCCTCTTTAAGGTAGTCACTAAACATGTTTGCCTTTTGTTCAAACCCGTTACTGGAATGCATTTTACTTAAATTGTTTTGACTGAAAACGTCGCTAATGGTTTTTTTTATTAAATTTAATTGTTTTTAAAGTCTTTATTATTGCTTTATTCTTCGGCTGTTCACTGTTGTTACCAATCTCAACACAAATCGTTTCATGATCACTTATTTTATAGTCTGTTATTATTGTTGTCTTTGCAATAGGCGTATTAGTTACAATATAATCAATTAGAGTTGCTGACGAGCAAGTTATTCTCGTAGGTTCCTTAATTATTTGCTTATATGCGTTATCGTCGAAAATTTGGTTTAACTGTCTCTTATATGTACGTAGTATTTTCTAGCCAATTTATATTAAAATCACCAAGCACTAAGACATCGCTCATGTTCGACAGCTTTTCTAGTTCAGTCTTCATGAAATTGCAAAATACACTTTCAGGTGAAAATTGTCTATTAGGCGATCTATACACTACCGCAACACTCAACTTCTTACGGTTCCGACTAATTTGTAACAGCTGCCAGTTGTTCTTTACGTATACTAACACGCCACCGGTATGTCTGGAGCCGCTATCGCACCTAACAATTGCATAGTTACTCAATCCGACTTCTTTGTCTTCAATAATTTCTGTTAAGTGAGTCTCTGTAAGACAGATTATATCATAATTTTCTTTTGTAGCGATTACCTCTAGTTGAGAAAAATTTGTGCTTAATCCACAAATATTAAGATATAAACACTTTATGTTTTGCTCTGATTGCTAATACAATGTCCTTTCCGCTTCAAATTTTAGTTTCCTTTGCAAGACTTTACAGCACGGGTCTCTTGTATCGTGATCGACATTAATGCTATTCAACTTAAGGCTTTCTTTTGCTTTAACACAGTTTATGCATTTAGAAAAATTATTCTTGCACTCCTTATATAATTGACCAGATTCGCTACATTTTGCACATCTTTGGTGCGCCTCCTTGCACACAGATGCTTTGTGGTTAAAACCCCAGCATTTAAAGCATCGCAAGACATCTAAACATTCATAAACCACGCACCGATCCCATTCAATATTTAGTTTTTTAATTTTCATGACATTCTCAAAAGCATCTCCGTCGATTTCAACATACGCATTAAAAGATTGAGGATTCTTAAAAGAATTGTATACTTTAGTGCACTTTATATATTTGAAATCAATGTCGTTTTGTTTTTTGATCGCTTCTTGTATAATCTCAAATTCTAATTTTGATGACATCCCGCATACTAAAATCTTCGGGTGTCGCATGCCCGGAAGGATAACTTCATATTTTTCACTTAGCTTATTTTTTATTTCGTTTGCTAAAATACTTCTATAACCTCTGTTAACGCATTTTATAGAAATAGCTCCATTCTGCCTGCTCGTAATTCCGTTTACCTTAACCTTTAAGTTTGTTGGGTTAACATAAGCTTTGACGTCACTTTTAGTTTTTTCGCTCTCTTGGTTTATTTTTGGTTTTAAAATCACCTGCGCACAACTTTTGCTTTTCTTTATTATTGCTGAATACGTTTCTTTCTCACCACCCTCTTTGTTATTATTAACAATGCTTTTTACATCTTCACATATTTTCATATTCTCTATTTTATTATTTTCAAGCTCACGACACATCGCTTCTGAACGATCTTTAAACTTAAGAGAAAAATCCGAAATATTATTGTTTACAGCAGCTATCTTTTTCTCACATGCTATTTGTGTTGCTTTCAGCATACCGTGCTTCAACAGCTTGCAATAACTCTTTTATCTCTCTCTCTAATGCATTTTTAGCTTCTTTATTGTCTTGCTTAAACTCTTTTAAATAGTTTGCGTTCTTTTTTAATTCACTTTTCATCTCTTGCAGAACTTCATCAATGTTATGTATGTATTGTAGACACTCATCACACATAAATCGAAGATATGCATTTGAGTCTAAGTTATTGATGCTCGATTGATCTATTCCCGCGCATTTTAGTGTTTGGTGATATTCTTTTCCGCACACTCCCGCGCAGCAGAGGCTTGATTCCCCTCGAATCGCGCTCTTGCATTTATAACAACAGCTCATAACTGCACTGATCTCTCTTTTTCCCTTAGTTCACTGATTTGATAATATTTTGCACATTAAATTAAAAAAAAAAAATATAATATTTGGTGTCCAAGGTAGCTTTTCTAGGTCGAAAGGCTATACTATCGAACAATTAAAAAACTGAATGTCACTCTTAAAAACGTAATATATCGAAATAAACATTATAGCTGGATCCGACAAAAAACACGTCTATATGTACGCAGCCGCAAATGCGTCATAATCATAGTTTAGTTAAATTCAGTTTCAATTTAAACTTAGTTTCCAAACGCTCAATCAAATTTGTTGCAACAAAAACAAAGTAGCAATCAACTGATTAGCTGCCATATCGGCCGTTGAAACTTAGTTTAAACCCCGTTTAAAGTTGACTGAAAAACTGGCCCTTAAAGTGCTGTAGTTTTCTGAGCATAAATAAGAGAAAACAAATTTGTAAAAAATATGCGATCAGTAAACTTGGGTTGCCGAAATGATGTTAAGTTACTGAAAAATTAGAACGAATGAATACAGAAAACAGACATGCATATCGGTAATTTTCTTCAAAAATGCTTTAATCCAAAATCGAGTTAGGCATGCAGAAATTACCTTTCTTCTAGTGGAATGAAACCGAAAACTAGTAGCTCTCTAGAACAAAATATGTATTGATTTTTAATAAGGGCATATGCGTAAATTCAAAACTTTGAAGCCATTTTTTGGTTTTTTAAGTTATGACACTGTTGAAGTATATTCATATTTCCAGCTAGCAGGTAGTAATAATAATAATAATCAAAGATTGCGGAGTTTTTTAAAATCAGCTCTAACATCGCATACGCAGTCGGAAAGCCCGAGATTCCGATCTGCCCATTTTGTTGAGCCAGGCGAGCAATCTGAGAGCGCCATTTGGCGGTTGGAACGGCCTAGGTTTCACTCCGCTGAGATGCTTAGGACCTTTTTAGTAAGTTTAGTAAGAGCAGTCGGAAAGGCCTCGATTCCTGCTACGTTGGCGCTTATGCGTCCTTGTCTTTTTTCTCTTCTAAGAGTCTTCATCGTTGATGAAATAATGCCATCCATCCATTCTTTTTTGCCTTTTGGCATGTAGTTCACCATTGCTTCCGGCGAAATGTTTTCGCAAATTTCTCTTTGCAGTATGGCCCTGTGGTCGTTGAAGCGTGGGCATCTCAAGAATACATTTTCCACACTATCTGCTACGCCAATCCCGTAGCAGTCACAGTAAGGATCAACCTCGTGCTTGAATCGGTGCAGATACGACTTAAAACATTCATGACCGCTTAGAAATTGGGTAGAAGTCAACTTCTAAGTGGCTTCTTTGAACCCAGCGCTCTTAGTCTGGAATGACCGATATGTCCATCGTCCGTTTATCGCACTGTTCTATTTGTTTTGCCACTCGGCTAGGCTATTTATTCTAGCTTCCTTGCGGGTGGCTTCAGTACTTGAGAAGATATGAGCAGACTCCTTAGCCAGTGGGTACATACCAGCAACTACCAGGGTACATACCAGACACAGTTTTGAATGCGCTGCATATCCGGAGTGCACACAGGCGATACGTTGACTTTATGCCCCGATAATACGATGAGTGACATACCGCATAGAACCACACCGGGGCTCCATACAATATTTGACTCCTTATTACGCCTGCATGCAATTTTTTGCTTCGTTGAGCATCATTGTAGAGGCCGCCTTGTCTCTGGCGTATTCGAGATGCATTTTGAACGACAACCTTCTATCGATAATGATACTCAGATTTCTTGTCGCAGGCTCCGTGGGAACAGCACAGCCATTTACTCTGAACGTTATATCCTCCAGCTTTTTTCTGTTTTCTGTTCCACTGGGCGAGCCCGTCGTTGTCGAGCCATTCTTTAATATTCTCCACCGAAGCAGTAGCTGTTTCGGATATTTGTTAAAGTTGTTTGGACGTTATCACCAATATCATCGGCGAAGCCAATCACCTTCACACCCTGCGGTAGCTACAGGCGTAGAATACCTCCGTACATGATGTTCCACAGTAATGGGAGTACATAGGACTGAACCTTATGGTACGCCGCACGTAATTTCCAACTTCTTTCTTCCTTGCTCAGTGTCGTACCATAGTATGCGATGTTGGAAGTAACTCCTCATTAGCCGTCGAGTATAGCAGACAAATGGGTCTAAAGCTCGATGGGATTCAGTGGGGTTGCCAGGCTTGGTTTTTGCCAGCACCAGGTTTTGCTGTTTCCAAATCGATGGAAAACGACCTTATGCAAAACATGCGTTGAAGACTGAGATGAACGCCGACGTATTTTTGCCGATAGCCACTTTTGAGACTTTGTTTGGTGCACAATCGGGGCCAGGCGCTTCTTTTACGTTAATTCTTTTTGCGGCTTGTGTGACTTTATCTGCCGTTACCTTGTCAAATAGGTGCAGATTTACATCATGTACTGGAGAAACGAGCCGTCTTTGTTTGGGAAACAGAGTATCTACTACTGTTGGTAGAAACAGTGGGCATGTTGGAACTGCAGATTCCATTACAACTTTGTATGCCGTTCCCCAAGAATTTTCTTCCGCATCATCGCACAGCTCCAGGAAACACTGACGCTTTCTTTCCTTGATAGCTTTTTTAAACAAGTTTCGTGCAGCCTTATACAAGGTGGCGCAAAAGTAAACTTCCGATGTTTTTTGCTGTAGTTTAAAGAAAAAATGAAAAAGTTTGATTCTTCTTGTGGATTATTTTTATTTGGTCCTTTAATTTTTTTACATCAAGTCGAGAATATGATGTCATGTAAATGACCGCCGCCACAGTTGATTGTCATTTGAGCCCTTTTTATGGCATTTTCCATCACTTTGGCCAAAGCTTCCGGCGATAGGTCCTCACATTCTTGACAGATATTGTCTTTAAGAGCTGCAAGAGTCTGAGGCTTGTTGACATAAACCCGCGACTTCAAAAAGCCCCACAAAAACAAGTCTGGAGCGGTCAAATCAGGCGATCTTGCTGGCCAGTGCAAATCGCCAAAACGGGAGATTAGGCGCCCGGAAAAAATGCATCCTTCAGCATATCGGTTGTGGCACGTGCAGTGTGTGCCGTTGCACCGTCCTGTTGGAACCACATGTTTTCCAATCCCAATTCATCAAGTTACGGCAAAAAGAACTCGTTAATCATTGCTCTGTAGCGCTCACCATTCACAGTAACCATTTGGCCCGCGACGTCTTCGAAGAAAAAAGGTCCGATGACTCCTCCAGCGAAAACAGCACACCATACAGTGACTTTGAGCGGGTGTAATGGCTCTTCGCGGATTTTCAGTGCCCCAGAAGCGTACATTTTGCTTATTTAGGTACCCGCTAAGATGGAAATTTGTACGGAAACATCTTCAAATCTTGTACCAAAATTCGCTGTAAAGACCGTCGATTGATACCCATTTGCGTGGCACGTCGTCTGGTCGATGTCGACGGCGCTTCCATGACATCCTCGGCTACAGCAGCAATATTTTCTGCAGAAGGGCTACTCCGGGGTCTGCCACGCCTGGCAGCATCTCGTGTTGTGCCAGTCTCTTCGAGGCGAGCGGCTAAACGTCGCAGTGTTTCACCAGTAGGCGTTGGACGGTTATTGGTCAAATAAATAGTCAGCAATATTCCGCGTTCTGGAGCAGTGTAGCGTAACATTGTTTATTAACGTGTATTTCGCATGTGTTTACTACACAAATGTCAAAACAGAACTGACATTAGGAGCCAATCGCAAAATTTATAGCATATTCTGATAGGAGGATTACTTTTGCGCCACCTTGTATATAATTTAGCATTCTAAAAATATAATCCTTCTCCTCGCACGTTGAAAGAATCTCCTAGCTTGCAAGCAGTTCTTTCTCAAAGCTTCGATGCGGTCATTCCACCAATAGGCGGCATAGGAGTGTTTATGAGAGGAGTTTCTCTTCATCGACGCGTCACAAGCAGCCCTGACGTCCTTTATCAGCTTCTTCGCCATACTCCTGCTAACGAACGTGAATCGTTAATTGACCCAAATCCGTTTCGGTTAAAAGTGTATTGAGTACCCGTGTTTAACAAGGCAACGTCTAGGCATGTCAGAGCCTCCAAAAGAGCTTTGCCTCTTGGAGACGTTCTAGGGCAGCCCCATTCCTGCGCCCAAGCGTTAAAGTCACCGGCTATTATGACTTCACTTCTATCGCTGGCATCCCTTCTAAGGCCCAACACAATGTTTTCAAATGCAACAATTGGCATGCTGGGTGGGATATAGCAGCTATAAATACATACGTTTTCTACCTTTGCGTACACGAAGCCTACCTCTACTGAGATGCATTGCATATGCTTCGGTTCGTTGCCACACATCAATATTGCAGCCTTACCATCGCATTTTGAAGTCATCCTTATGTTTGTAAAGCTCGCTAATGATTGCAATATCTATGTTGAGATCCTTCACGGTTTGCGCTAACAAGTCTTGAGCAGACTGACAATGGGTTAGGTAGATCCTTCACGGTTTGCGCCAACAAGTCTTGGGCAGACTGGCAATGGTTTAAGTAAGTGCATGTAGGTAGGCTACTATTTTACCAAAAATTCAACTCATCACTTGAAAATAAATAGTTGTTCATTTGTGCTATGTGGTATTTACTAGGGATGTAAATTTTTGGGCATTTTATTGATCCCGGGTTTTTTGAGATCTTAAAACAAAATCCTGGGACAATTCTCGGATCCCGAATTTCACGAAGTTTTGATTCGTAATTTTTAATTTGTCAAAAAATTTAGCACGTCTGTATTCGTTGTATTATAGAAGTATACAAAATAACATTAAGAACAAAAAAGAAAAAAAACGTAAAATTTGACACACATACAAAATAATATATACTCCAAGTACAATAACACATATTTGGTACAGAAGCAAATGCACCTACATAAAGTAAAATTATTTTAATCACTGTTTGAGACCGATATTAAATATTAATATATTACCATTCAATATAGAAAATAAAACTTAAATACATCACCCATTCCATTTTGAGAGATGCAGAATTATTCCTTATTTTGAACAAAATGAAATCTTTAAGAAATTAAAGCCTTAAGTGTGTTATCCTCCAACCTGTACCGAAATTTGTTGCATATAAAACTTGCAGTGGAGAAGCACTGCTGCGCCTCAACACTTGTTGGTTGGATTGGCGACAAAAAGTTAAGACAAAGCATCATAACAAAAACTATCAATTTCTTTTACCAAGCCTTCTGATAAATTGTATGCCTCTCGATTATTGGAAAATTGCAAGCTGCTCGTTAATACTTGATGCAATTTATCTTTGATACTTTCTGCCTTATCCACATCAAGCACCTCGTCGTTAGTTCTATTAACATCGCTTTCATAGTAAGTCTCATTTTCTACTCGAGAAGGATATTCTCCAGCTAATTTTTAACGTGAAACAAAGCCTTAAGGGTGTTAACAAGCCTTGTTATTTATCGTATTTCTATAGTCCGCTATTAAAATAATAGTGGTACGTAGTGCATCTAGTGCATTGTTTATTATTGTATGTGGTATTCAGGTAATTTTAACCTTTGAAAGGGAAATTTTTATGAATGATACAAAATTACAAAAAAAGGTGGCTATTATATTCTGCAATTCCGGGATTTGAAGAGACTTATCCCGGGATATTCGGGAGTTAAAAAAGGCCGGGATCTCGGGATTGATATGCCTAGAAATAAGTAAAATCCTTTACAAAGTGGAAGTATAAGTTTAACATTTTACAGAATCCTTAATAAGTATTTCGTATAAAAAACTCACTAACTGGATATTTGCAAATAATTTTCTATGATTACGATGTCAAAAAAGCTATAACAATAAGCGTCTTGTACTCTACTTTAACAAATATTTTTTATAACGAACACTAAATCTCATGATTATATTCAAAGAATGTTGATGGAAAATACACAACAACAAATCTCCATTACCTTTTACTCAAACTAGGTAGAAGGAAGTAGTTGCCACAAAATCAAAGACAAGTGTGCAATGTATGAAAGAAAAACTGTTTTTTTTTATTATTTATGTCGTTTTTTTAAATGATAGTTTCAAGAAATAAATAAAAAATTGACTTCTTTAAAGCTTTTCAATAAATACATAAATCATATCAACTGCCTACGGAATGCATTGCCTTGCGTGTAGAGAGCGACAATCCCAATATTTGTGATTCATTGCAGGACTCTAATAGCCGAATCCAGTAAGCAATCTCATGCCCAAAATCAGTAACTTTGTATCATCTCAAGTCTCAGAATGAGCTAGAGATTATTGCTTTTCCTCGCTTTCACTTTGTTCGGTTGCTTGTAACAGCATAACGGAATCAAGATAGATATATAAGTTAACTAAAGTCAGCGAATGCTAGGCTATTGACCACCATACGACTCCAGTTACAACTGCTGAATAAGCATTGGGCCGGATGTCGTTGCATAGAAGGCAAACAGCATATTTGCGTGGCCGCTATGAAACGAATTGCGAAACTTTATGTTTCGCTTTTCGATACCTTAAACATATGTAGAAATGTAAAATTCAGTTTGATAATTGCGAGCGACTGAACACCATCGTTCTTCGCTATAATAAAGCTTTCATTTAAAACCCAATAAGAAATAATATAATTGGCGCCCAATAAGTGGTTCTAACCCAGTGGAAGTAAAGCTATTTTTTTTAAGTACAAATAAAATTTGAACACAGCCACGCAACAGAGCTGTGCAGTGCGGCAAACAACTTTCCGGAAAACAGAAGCACTAAGCAATCTAACACATCCACCGAAGCTTGATTTGGACAGCGGAGACTGTGACGTTGGAGCACCAAATAACTGCAGCGAGGGATAGTATAAGAAAACACACATTTACAAATCATGTAAGTGGGCATTTCTTTAGTACAAACGAAAGTGTTGGTAAATAACAGTTTTTTTTTGTTTTTTTCGCATACCTTTGCGAGCGTTGCGATCGGCAATCGCTATCAAAAATAATAATAAAAAGCAACTGAAAGTTTTTTTAATGCTGTCTTTGTGAATTATGGTTGACACTAGATTAATCTAAACAGTGGCATTTAGACGGCTATATTCATATCAAGCACACATAGCTTGTTTATTTTACTTTTGTCCCTTATTTTGTGTTGCCGTTCAGCGCTGAGGTGTAATACGATCGGCCGAGTTTTAAACGTCATTATTTTTGTTAGAACTCGAATTTGTTTTTGTGTTCGCTGTCTATAGCTTATGTGCGACCCATCCTTACGGTATAGAGACCCTCGCCGTCATTATAGTGATTCAGAGTCAGACTCCGATAGTCGGCATCAGATACCAGCACCGAGACGTGCACTTACAACTACCCGCGCAGCCACTAGAATGGATGCAGAACAACTTAGAGTGATAGTGCAGGCGGCTGTAACCAGCGCATTAGCTGAGCAGGCGGCCGCAAACCGACAAAGAGAGCAAGCGTTAGTTCAGAAAAGAAACGAATTGTCTGAACAGATTACTTCAACACACATCGCCACTCCAGAAGCGCAAGTGTACACCGCAATAGAAATAAGAAATGATATTCGTTGTGACGAGCGACGGAGTTCCATGGCGCACAAGAATCTTACGTCTCTTGGAGGCAAGCGGCATCGGCCGCATATCACATTTTTAAACCACACAATGGCAGCTCACGCCAGTGATAATTATAAGAAGTAAAATTAGGGGTCCAGCGGATGCCGTGCTTGCGTCGTTTGGTACTGTACTGAACTTTGACGCAATCATAAGCCGTCTTGATTTCACTTACAGTGACAAACGCCCTATTCATGTCATAGAACAGGAATTAGGAATCCTGAGGCAAGGTACCCTGCCTTTATTGCAGTACTATGATGAAGTTGAACAAAAACTCACATTGTTGACTGACAAAGTCAACATGTCATATGAACCAGCAATGGCCAAAGGCCTGTGCGCAAAATTTCGAGATGACGCTCTACGAGTGTTTATTTCGGGCCTTAAGCGTAGCCTTACTGACGTACTATTCGCAGCAAAGCCTAAAGACTTGCCTTCAGACCTCGCCCTTGCGCAGGAAGTTGAAGCTAACCATGAAAGGTACACTTTCGCGGCCAATTTTGCAAAAAGCCAGGAAGAGAGGGAACGTAGGACAAACCCCAAAGCTCAAGGACGACAACAAGATAAGAGTTTTCCACAAACCAATGCACAGATGGCTGGTGAGAAAAATCCACACTTTAGCAAGCAGCAGGGTCAGTTCGACCAGCGTAGCGACAAGCAGCAAAATACCAGCAACATGCAGGTCCCCATGGAAGTTGATCCTTCAACTTCAAAGATCCGTTTAAGCAACCAAACCCCAATCTACAAGAATAAGAGGACAGCCACTTCTGATCGCACAGGCGGCCAGAACAAACAGCAAAGGGTGAACTCTGTCACTCAGGATGCTGGCGAAAAGGGAAATGATTACGCTGGTGCTGCGGCTGCTGCAGTAGCGCAAATCGATGACGATACCGGTAGTGATGGTTCTGACGCCATCAATTTTTTAGGGGCAAGTCACTGCTGCCGGTCATCAGACGAAGAGTAGCGGGGACAATAATGAAATTCCTAATTGATACAGGCGCGTCTAAGAACTTCATCCGACCGTATGAGGGGTTAAAAGGCGTCCGATCAGTAGAATCTCCATTTTCCATTCATTCAATTCATGGCACAACTAGAATCACAAAGAAGTGCTTTGTGTCAATGTTCAATAAAAAAGCTACATTCTTCATTCTGTCTGATCTGTCAACGTTCGACGGAATAATAGGCCTCGACCTGTTAACACAGGCAGAGGCATCACTTTGTTTAGCAACTGGCCAACTGAAATGGGGCTCAAGAATTAAAAAAATTTCCTTCCACACTTGTGCAGATGTCAATTTCACTAACGTATATTGCTCGGATGCACCCCCTGCTATAAAGAGTACCTTTTTAAAAATGCTCACTGGCAGGAAGAAAGCCTTCGCGAGCCCCAACGAAGCCCTACCCTACAACACCTCGGTTGTAGCAAAAATCCGTACAGTAAATGAGGTACCCATTTATGCAAAATTGTACCCATATCCCATGGGAGCAGCTGATTTCGTCAATAAAGAGATTCAAAATCTTCTTAAAAATGGCATAATCCAAAAGTCAGTCTCCCCGTATAACAACCCATTATGGGTTGTCGATAAGAAAGGCACTGACGAAGCAGGTAATCGGAATAAGCGCCTAGTTATCGACTTTCGCAAGTTAAACGAGCGCACAGTTCTTGATAAGTACCCCATGCCAAATATTTCAATGATATTGGGTAACCTTGGCAAGGCCAAATATTTCTCAACGCTAGACCTTAAGTCTGGGTACCATCAGATCATACTAGCAGAGCGTGACCGAGAGAAAAGTTCCTTTTCGGTGAACGGAGGGAAGTATGAATTTCGAAGACTCCCGTTTGGCCTTAAAAACGCAGCCAGCATCTTCCAGAGGACTATCGACGATATTCTCAGGGATCAGATCGGCAATTGTTGCTTTGTTTACGTTGATGACGTAATCATATTCTCCGAATACTAAAACAGTATTCGAAGTTAGGTAATTTCTGAGCCTCGCTAGTTACTATAGATGTTTCATCAAAGATTTTGCGACAATAGCGAGACCCATCAGAAATACTAAAAGGTGAGAATGGTACTACTGTCAGTAGACACAGATCGCGAAATATTCCAGTACAATTTTCTGAAACTCAACGACAAGCTTTTCAAAAGCTGCGCAATATTTTAGCATCTGAGGACGTCATGCTCAGTTACCCTGACATTAAGAAGCCGTTCGATTTAACGACCGACGCTTCAGCCTATGGTATAGGGGCAGTCTTGTCCCAAGAAGGACGCCCAATCACAATATCAAGATCATTGAAGGACAGAAAAGTCAATTATGCTACCAATGAAAGGGAACTATTGGCTATCATATGGGCACTGGCTAATCTACGGCACTATCTATATGGGGTTAAAGATATATATATCTTTACCGATCACCAACCTTTTACCTTTGCAGTAGCGGAATCGAATCCCAATGCTAAGATTAAAAGATGGAAAGCGCGTATTGACGAGTCTAATGCACGAATCTTCTATAAAACGGCCAAAGGGAATCTGGTAGCAGATGCCTTGTCCAGACAGCAGCTTAACGCTCTTGAAGAACAAGAAGCCGAGTCCTGTGCCGCAACAATTCATAGTGTGCTGTCACTCACGCACACTATTGAAACAACGAACAAGCCTTTAAATTGTTTTCAAAACCAGATAATACTAGAAGAAGCGCGATTCCCATTGAAACGCAGTTTCATAATATTTGGAAATAAGAGACGGCATTCAATTAGCTTCACCTCCAAGGACTCCCTTTTAGGCGAGCTGGTGGATATAATTATACCTAAAAGAGTAAACGCCTTTCATTGTGATTTACACACACTTGCAATGATACAGGACGAAGTAGTTCGGAGATTCCCAGCTACAAAGTTTTGGCACTGCAAAAATCGAGTGGTGGACATATTCGCGGCTGGGAAGAGGACTGAAATCCTCACTACTGAACACAATAGAGCCCTTAGGTCGGCCCAAGAAAATGTCAAGCAGGTACTTTCGGAGTACTATTTCCCGAAGATGATCAAATTGGCAAATGAAATTGTCCAAAACTGCAAGACATGCGCTAGGGCTAAGTACGACAGACACCCAAGAAAACAGGTAATTGGTGAAACACCAATCCCTTCATGTGTAGGAGAAATGCTGCACATTTCTACTGATAGGAAATTCTTTCTGACATGCATTGACAAATTTTCTAAGTTTGCTATCGTACCACCCGTTGCTTCAAGAACTATTGAAGACTTAAAGCCAGCCTTGCTTCAGATTATGAATTTCTTCCCGAAGGCAAAATCGGTCTATTGGGACAATGAGCCGTCACTGAATTCCCATACTATCAAGACCATGCTAACAAACAATTTCGGTGTCAGTATTTCAAACGCACCCCCTCTGCATAGTGTCTCTAATGGACAGGTAGAACGCTTTCATAGCACTCTACTAGAACTCGCCAGGTGTCTAAAAATAGACAAGGGCATAAGCGACACTGTGGAAGTCATATTGTTGGCCACTGTTGAGTACAACAAATCAATACACTCGCTTATCGACAAAAGACCAGTAGACGTGGTACAAGTAAGTTCTGATCAACTTCAGGATAGTAAAGAAATCCATGACAGGATCAGACAGACCCAGACTGCACTGAGAGCTAGGGAAAATGCTTCCCGGCAGAATCGAGACTTTGACGTTGGCGAAAAAGTTTTGGTTAAGTCCAACAGAAGGCTTGGCAACAAGCTCACGCCTTTATGTGAAGAGCGAGCTGTGGAAGCGGACCTGGGGACCACGGTCCTCATTAAAGGGAGGGTGATCCATAAGGACAACCTTAAGTAACAACATTTCGATTATTCTTTTTTTTTGCACATTTTTATTAGATATAACTTTCAGCCAACTTGGCATCGGTTTAATTAATCATAAGAGGCCTTTGAGTCATACCTTCACTTAAGTTGATATTAAGGTGGTGGCGGGTACACCAGACTCTAAAGATTTGGAGAATATTAAAATTACAGAGGCTCAACTAATAAATTCAAACAATAGACAGATAGAAATTAACACAAAAGTTCAGGATCAGATAAATCAACTAAGCTCTACCGTCAACCAGATTCTCAAAGCAGCTAAAGATACACAAATAGACACAGGCAATTTGTATGAAACATTATTGGCCAGAAATAGAATGATAATGATGGAGGTGCAAAATCTGATGCTTGCTGTAGCGCTCGCAAAGGTAAATATTGTTAGCCCAAATATTTTAGATCACACAGACTTGAAATCCGATTGGCGAGAGGAACCCACCAACACCCCCATAGGGGATCTTATGTCGGCGTCGTCCGTTAAAGTACTCCAATCCCCTAACGAAATAAACTTCGTCATTAAGTTTCCTAAAATTAAATTAGCGTGTAAAAAGATCACCATCTTCCCCGTCGCTCACGAGAACTTCGTCTTGCGGATGCCTAACAACATCATAGCGGAGTGTGAAGGAAAGACACACACCCTCAAGGATTGCATCGCTTCTCCGCTGTATTTTGTCAATTACACTGTGTAACACTGAAAATGAACTTTGAAAGAGACCTAGCCTAGGCGTTAGGCCTTATAAAACTAAGAAAAACTGTATACTTGAAATTTGCGAAACACCCCCAAAATCTCATTTTAGGGCCAAAAAACTGTTTTTGAGGTCATTCGCTAGTCAATCATCAATTTCTTTGCGAATTTTCATCCGATTCAAAAGTTGTTTATATATTTTGAAAGGTGACAAATCACTATTTTAATGGCGTATAACTCATCAAAATCAAACGAGAACTGACGAAGCTACAGAGAAAAAAAAATCGTAACTTAATAAAAAAAAATTAATTTTGAAACTTTGACTACGATTTTACGATAGTCTTAATTCAGAAAGGTACCTATCAAAGGCAATATTATTAAAGTGAATTTAGTACTGCGTCGATCAAGCTATTTCAATCGAAAATCGGTTGGAAATTGACAGAGTTATTACTATTTAAATTATTTTAGATGATGACCATATTTAAAAATTCATAAATTTTGATTATCTTTCAACTTCAAATTTTTATTGTGACTGAAAATAAAAAAAAATTAATCATTAAAATGCTAAATAACTTTATAGCTAAAAATGTTTGCTTGATCTTCTGCGTTTATAAGACGAGTCATCTGTTTCACGTTTGAGTGACCAGCAGTAATTAGCTATCATCCTAACTTGGTTCTTTCCTGTAAACCGTTTTTCAATGTTGGAGATTTCTTGGTGAAATCTTTCACCTTGTTCGTCGCTGAATTGACCAAGATTATCCGGGAAAAATTCCAAATGAGAATGCAAAAAGTGAATTTTTATAGACATGTTGCATCCCATTTCTCCATAAGCTTCCAAAAATTCATGGACCACCTCAACGTAATTTGAACTTCTCGTGTTTCCAAGAAAGTTTCGGCACAAAGAAATGAAACTCAGCCATGCTCTTTTCTCTACTGGGTTCAATTTTTTTATGAAGTCATCATCAGTCATAATCTTACGAATCTGCGGTCCAACGAAAACGCCTGTAATTCATGATCAAAATGTAAAAATAAATTAGGATGAATTCTTTTTGAAGAATTCTTGTTGGAAAATTTTTATAAGTACCTTCTTTAATCTTGGCGTCACTCAACTTGGGGAATACAAGTTTCAGGTGTAGAAAAGCCTCGCTGTTTTTTTCGAGTCGTTTAACAAACTGTTTCATGTACCCCAATTTTAAATGCAATGGCGGCAAAATTATATCATCAGGCTTAACTAATGCAATATTGAGAACATTATTTTTGCCAATTTGAAACTTTCTCGGTGGCCATATGTTACACTTGTAATGATTTTTGGCACGACTGTCCCATTCACAAAAGGTGTAGCCACCTTGCATTCCAAGTAGAATTGTCAGGACTTTAAGGTCCGAGACAATCTGCCAGCGAAATTTATTGTATTTAAGCAATCGTAGAATTTTTTCCATCGTTTGATAAGTCTCTTTCATATCAGTAGCGTATGCCACTGGAACTGATGGCAATTCATTTCTGTTGTGCAGCAATACTGCTTTCAGACCTACGATGTTAGTCAATTGAAAATGAATTGATAAATTGTATTCAAATTTAGTTCTCTCACACTCATAACACATTAAATACTTACTTTTGCAAGAACCGTCTAGAAATAATCGCCAATCTTGTGGACAGTGCACGTGATCGAGTGCAGCAAACAATTCATCCACATCAACGCAATAAACTAGTTTGTTATTGGTGTCATCAGCTTTGAAAATGTGTTCGAACGAAGATAGGTCTCTGTCTCGTGCAGACGTTACTTTAAAGTTACTGTCTACTATATTCCACTGCTTTAATCTGCAGGCCAGAATTTTTGTCTGTCTTATAGACAGATCCATATCCCTCACAAGATCACAATAATCGTGATTTGACACGAAATGACGTTCCGTTTCTATTGCTTTGGTTGGAAGGTACGGTTCGTCATTTACCTCATTAGAAGATTTGTGGCTTGAATCAGGAAATGTAGCTGGATTTTTGTCTTTAGTTCGCTGATCTTGTTTTCCTCTTGGAATCGGTTTCGATACAGTCAACACATTGGCATATTCTATGAGGTGGCGACTTTTATAGTGGTGACCAGTGATTTTTGTTTGGCAAAAGTAGCAATACTCCGGCTTGTGATATATTTGATAATGCCAAGCCATAGGAGTCCCAAACGGCAGACGCTGGTCATCGCATTTACCGGTTTTCCATTGTTTTAATGTTGTACAGCACATCGAACAAATATATTCGGGTTCATACCAAGCACTTTCCACGTATGAGCAACTGAAAAAGAGGTTGAACGCTTCAACCACAGCTTTATTTGTTCTTAAATCGAACCGATATTTCTTATCAACAAATAGACCGCAGGCGTAACAAAATTTGTTGCGCCTATCACACATTTTACCACACTTATTACACAATATAATTGCGAAGCGGTCGCAAGGTTGAATTGACGGCGTACATTTATTAGATGACCACTAAAAATTTTTGGATTTGAATGTGTTTAAAATAATTCCTCATACTTGCTATGTTTCTAGTAAAATAACGCAATGAAATGCGGTCAAAGTAGAAAAATTAAAAAAAAAAAACTTTTCGCAAGGTAAATTTATTTAATAGCAGGAAAAATTTAATTTTTCAATTTTTGTCCGATTTCATTGCATGAGCACTCAAAACTTTTGGACATGAATGTACTTTTAAAATAATTCCTCATACTTGATATATTTTTAGTAAAATACTGCAATAAAATGCGGTCAAAGTAAAAAAATTTTAAGAAAAAACAAATTTTCCAAGTTTACCCGATGAAAGCTTACAACACGCTAGCTCAAAATAGATCTTTATATCTCAATTTAAAGGTATAATCCTTACCTTTCCAAAACATATTTCATATTGAAAATCGGAAAAGAAATGGCCAAGTAATGAAAAGATTTGCGCGTACACTTCCGAAGAACGGTTTTTTAACGGTAAAGCAAGATTTTGAGGGTGTTACAAATTTTCCAAAAACCGTTTTGAGTTATATTCGACCAGGTGAACAATTTCCAATATGTCACTTTAAAAGTTCATTAAATTTTTTCCATTTTGTAACACTGTGTTATCATTGGAAAGCTCGTGCGCTGGAGAGCTCCATTCTGGTGGTGTGGCTCACTGCGAAATACAGCCAAGCCATCTGAGCCCTGTCACGCTGGTATATGACGGTATACTCATAATCAACGACCGGCCAGCGAAGGTGCAAATAGACAACATCTCAGAGACGTGGGTACGTGGTACACACCTGATCACCTTTTATAAACAGGCCACAATAAAGGACTCTGTTCATCAACCACAATAACATACAGAATAGAGTCCCCGGAATCGCTAACTCTCCTCTGTTAAACATCACGGCCAGCCACGATGTCCTCAGTCTCCCTTATCTTCATCGTTTAAATGAACATAATCTGGAGGTAATCCAACAGTTTAAGATCGATGTTGACCGGTTGTATCGTCTAGCATTTATCGTCGGAGCATTATGCTGCGCAATCATCTGAGTGGGACTTGTAGTTTGGCGGATTGTCATGGCAAGGAAATCTGCGGGCCAAGTGGGGGAGGTGATTGCTGAACTTGGGTTGGCCGAGGGCGGCCTCAAACTTGAAAAGGGAGTAGTTAACTAAAGTCAACGAATGCTAGGCTATTGACCACCATACGACTCCAGTCACAACTGCTGAATAAGCATTAGGCCGGATGTCGTTGCATAGAAGGCAAACACAGCATATTTGCGTGGCCGCTATGAAACGAATTGCGAAGCTTTTCGGTAGCGTAAGCATATGTAGAAATGTAAAATTCAGTTTGATAATTGCGAGCGACTGAACACCATCGTTCTTCGCTATAATAAAGCTTTCATTTAAAACTCAATAAGAAATAATATAATTTATATCAAAATGCTCAGAATGAAAAGATTTGTCGATTTAACGATGTCTGTATGTCTGTCCGTCCGTCCGTGCAGACGATAATTTAAGTAAAAGTTGAGATATCTCAATGAAACTCGGTAGGTAGATTGTCCTTGACCCAGAGCAGGTTGGTATTATTATGGTATTAAAATGGGCAAACTTGGACAATAACCACACCAAATATTGCTATATTTCAGTAGCTATGGAAGCTAATTTGCTCAAATTTGGTATGTAGTGTTGTATTCGAGCAGGAAATCCGACTGTGTAAAAATTTTGTACAGGGGGCGTGGCACCGCCCTCTTATGAGTTCATATGTATATCTCAGTATTTTTAAAATCACTAAAATTGGGCCAGACCCAGTAAGTTTTTGAAACCCGTAAAAATCGGATACTTCTGTAACTAGTGAAGATAATTTGCTCAAATTTGGTATATGGTTTTGTATGAAATCAATAAATCCGATTATATGAAAATTTTGTTACGCTAGATATGTATGTAAATTACTGAAATTGGAAGATAACTAGGGCCAACTCCCATGTGACCGTAATGTCCGGAAATTGAAAAAATGCAATATTTCTCATGAAAATAGATATATAAAAAACAACAAAAGCTCATAGATCACTAGCAAAACTAAAGTAGTTTTAATCGCGGCATTTATTAGAGATCAGCTAACGGACATCGGGTTTTTTATTTAAGTAGTTGGGTATTTTCCAAATGCAGATGAAGGTCACCTCTTAAACACATATGCATATATGTAACTATGTATGAATTTACATTTGTAGCAAATAGTATACACAAATTTTTAATTCCACTGGATAGGAATTTAGTAGCCTGCAAACAACAGTTAAACTCTTTTAGCAGGTACCATGATGGTTTTGGGCATAACCAATGATGTTAAGAGCAACTAGGTCATGCAATTTGAAATCAAGTTTCCTAGAGTAAGAATGCTGCAACCTTAAATGCAGCATTGTGCACTTTGATACCTAGTTACTCATGTGCATATGTATGTATGTACATACATACGTTTTATGTTTATATACATATATGTAAATGCAAGTAAACTGAAATTTCGCATCTTCATCGCTAGATACTTATGTTTTTAAACAGTAGCCTTATTTCAATCATCCTTTGACGCTCGTTTTTTTTTCAAAACGACGGAAGTTTAATTGAAATTTCTATTCTAAGAACTCAGGCAAATTTTCTGGTAATAATCTAGCTTACTAAAAGTAAATCAAAATTTTTTAAAACTTAAAATCACTGTTGTAAAATGCTGAGTGCAAAAAATCATCATTTAAAATAAAACAACTGACCAGGAAATAATTGAGCGGACATTTGGCATTTGACGCAGCTGGACTAACTACCTACTAACTACAAGGAGAGAAGTGAATAAGGACGCTTTGGAAGCTTTATATCTTAAAAAATTTAAATATCATAAGGATATACGAGTATAATATGCAAGTTTATATTAAGTTCATAGCTTATTTAGAAGCATGTCTAGATAAAGTACGAAATCTACTTCGTTAACACGTTACGAGAATAGAAGACGAAAGCAAATTTTTTGGCAAAATATTGCGCATAGATCTAATAAACAGTCCCATAATACAGCAAACCGTTTTAGACGAAGGTTAGATCATCAATTTCGAAGTTTTGAGCAGAGTTTGAAAACTCTACAACATAGAAATCGGCGTGAAATCCCTGAGCTTCGCTCCCTTGAGCAACGTAGAAATACTCGGAAGTCATATACATATGTATCTCGCTGTGAAAATCCAGAAATTCGCTCTGCTGAGCAACATAGAAATACTCGAAGTCATAGATCTCGGCGTGAAAATGCAGAAATTCGCTCGGCTGAGGAACATAGAAATACTCGAAGTCATAGATCTCGGAATGAAAATCCAGAAATTCGGTTTTTATAAGAGAAGCTAGGGCAGTAACCTCTGATTCAAGGCGTCAAATTCAATGCCGAGCCCGTCTTCATAGAGTTAGTTTAGTGAACAGGCAAGTTGAAAATGAGCGGCAGGCCCAACGAGATCGTTTAACTCGGGAAAATAATGAGGAATTTGATGCTCATGGAAACAACAGCGTCGCAAACATCAGATGCACATACCTTAAAAATATTAAAAATGGCTCAACAGTAGTTTGTATTTGCTGCGGTTGTCGCTACCAAGCACGGACGTTAAATTATAATTCAATATCCCAAAGTCATCCATATGCTGCATCCGCCTTTTATTTATCAAATAAATTGCCATCTTCAGTTTTTGTGCGACTTGCAAAAATGCAATTTTAAGTAAAAAGCTTCCGAAATTATGTTTAGTTAATGGGTTAGATTTTCCAGAAATCCCCGATTGTCTGAATGATCTAACGCCTATAGATAAACGACTTATCATGCCCAGATTACCGTCCATGACAATTCGCCCATTAGGGTATCAGTGTCAGAGTGCACTAAAAGGTGCTGTCGTCAATATTCCGATTTCAGTAAATGACATTGTAACGTCCCTTCCTCGATCGTTTGATCAAACGCATGTCATTCAAAATCATTTAAGAAGGCGTATGGAATACAGTCATGATTATATACCCTGCGAAAATAATGTAGACTTTACGCTTTTTAACTAACATACCTTTGTACCGTGAGCATAATATACAAATTAATGAAAATTGGGTTTCAAATTTTAATAGTCACTAAGAAGTTCCATTTATTGTATCAGTTAAAGATACACCATTGATAGAAAATATATATGAGGAGCAAGTTGCCTCTCTCAATATTTCTTCAACTATTCATCCACCCTTTGCTCCAGGTGCTGGATGAACTTAATACAGCTGACCAATAAACACTTCTGGATAATATTCCAGTATAAAACTTGGACATTAACCGTTTAATTATAGCTCCCTGAGAATGCCAAAGACCCCTTGATATAATTCAGGACAATGATTCAGAAGAATTGTCATTTGCTACAATTTATGCTGGTCAAAAACGTACCTGCACAGAGACGTACAATAAAATAGTACGATCTGAAATCCGTCGTTTTGATAGTAGGGCATGTACTACGATTATACCCAAGTTAATCTATAACTACAAAAAGAGAAATAAGGGGACAGCAAGTTTGCCGTTTTGGTATCCCGTTATGCTTTCTACACATATTTTGTTACCAATTGCGGACGATATAGAAAACATTGAAATGCATAAGGAAAACTATTCAAAAATTCAAAACTTTTTGAACTCGAGTCTGCTTCGGAAATTTCTAATTTAAATGATTTTGAAAAATTTCTCACAGATCCCAGAATAAATGTGTCATTCGAGGATTATTTGCTTGCGCTAAGATCGACTTTAGCAAAGCTGAAAATTTTTTTGAAATGAAAATTCGAGGATCGGTCTATTAATGCATACAATCCTTTTATTTTAGAACTCCATAAAGCGAATATGGACATTAAATTTATTTTTGCTGCTCTTATATAATTAGTTATATAAATAAGTCAAATATAGGAGTTTATAGGCTCTTAAATGAAGCGATATCAGAAGTTAATGCTGGAAACTATACCATTTAACAAAAACTCCAGCATATAGGCTATAAAAATGTTTCTGGTATTGAAATATCCGCTCAAGAAGCGGATTATTGCAGCATTGGCCTTCATATCTCGGAAGCAAGCAATGCGGAAATATTAGTGAATACGTCTCGTCCTGAAGAGCGAGTGCGAATGGTCAAATCTATAGCACAACTTCAGAATCTGCCCTCAGATTCTACTGACATATTCGTATCCGCCATTTTAGAACATTATGTTCAGCGACCGGTTCAATTCGACTGGCTGACTCTGCCTCACTGTATACATATGTATAATCAACTATAAGGATGGTGGATAATGATGATAATGAAGATGAAAGGGGACCTGATGACTTCTTTGGACATAGTAATGCCATTCCACTGAGAGATGGTAGTGGATTCGTTAAGAAACGTACCAAACCATGTTGTCATCAGATCCAGGAGATTATGTCCTGATACTACCAGAAGTGATTACTTCAGAGAAATGGTAATGCTTTATCATCCGTGGAGGGATGAACAGCGCGATATTATCCAAAATGATAATCAGCAAACTTTTGTGGCACATAAGATTACAATAGAACTAAACCGAAAAAAATATGATGTATTCGAACAACGGGAGCTTGAAAATGTTTAATATCGACTTCGTGATGAAGGAGATTATGAAGAAAATGGGCAAAATGCTCCCACTGTCGTTGATAATGAGTTCAAAATCCTAGCACTTCCTGCATTAAACCCTGCCTTGAATTTACTAGACCTAAATGAAGGAGAGCCAACTAATAATGATGGCGACTCAGATGGTAATATTAGACTTATTAAACTTCCAGCCATCATTCCTGTGGATGAACTGCTTAGCATAGTTCGTAGTCTAAACGTGAAACAAAGAACGTATTTGATCCATATGCTACACAAAGTAAATAACAATCACCTTTTTTATGAATTTGTAGGGGGTGGAGCCGGAGTTCGAAAAAGTCGATTGATATCTGCAATATATCAAACTATTAATCATCGACTAAGCTCTGTGCCTGGATCCAACCCAAGTTCTTTAAAAGTTCTGCTTTGTGTCCCAATAGGAAAAGCTGCATTTGGCATAGGAGGACTCGCACTTTACTCTGTATTTTCTCTTCCTGTAAATCAGTTCAATCGATAATTGCGACCACTTAAATTGCGATTTGTAAATTCGATATATTCAAAATTAATTGATTTGAAATTAATAATCATTAATGAAATATCAATGGTAGGGGCACGGATGTTTAGTTTTATTGATGCTAGACTTAAGCAGATTTTTGAAAATAATAATCCTTTTTGAGGTATCTCTGTTATTGTTTTTGGCGATTTAAAGCAACTATCACCAGTTGGAGACAGATGGAATTTTTCCCCAATCCTAGTGATACTTACAGCATTTGGATCGGTCCACCTTTGTGGGGGCTATTTAAATTTTTTGAGCTTACTGAAGTAATAAGGCAACGAGGGGATAAACCTTTTGCTAAGGCATTAAATAATATGTCATCCGGTAATATGACAAGTGAGGACATATTATTGATTGAAAGCCGTGTATTTACCTCAAATCAAGTGCCCGATGAAGCGATTAAACTTTTTTGGTCGAACGAAGAATCTAACAATTTCAATGCACTTAAATTAAGCCGAATTTCAAGCCCGCCAATATTTCAACTGCCAAAGATATAGTTTAAGGAGCCGGAATAGGTGCACAAAATTCTAATATTTTGGAGAGAGTTAGAATCTTCAAAAAGTCTGAAACGGAAGGTCTTTCACATGGTTTAACACTGAAAACTACAGTTAAGTATATGAATACTGTAAATATAAATACAGGTGATGGTTTAGTAAATGGTGCAATTGGCCAACTTATGCACATCGATTTCGAATCTTCCATGCCATCACCTCTTTGGCTAAAGTTCATGGAACCATCTGTTTGTGTAATGGCTAGATCAAAAAAGTCTTACCCTGGCGATGCTTCTTGGACGCCAATTGAAAAAAACAGTGAGAGCCTTTCAATATAAAAGGAATGAGCAAATATCAATTGAGAGAAATCAATTTCCGGTCATTCCCGCTGAAGGAATAACAATACATAAAAGCCAGGGTGCCACGTACAACAAAGTCAAACCTTCAAATTTTATTTCACAGTGTTCAGAGCTTTCATGCTCATATTAATGATGTGAGAAACGATTATCTAATGTTGTCGTCCTCAGATATTTTATGTTTTGTTGAGGCATGGAGTTTCCCCTCCGAAAATTACAAAATACCGAGCTTTAGTCTCTTAAATAGCCTACGGATTGATAGCACTGAAACGCGTAATCGGAATAAACGGGGTATCTTGATATTTGCAAAGCCTGAAATTGCTTCTTCAATTCAACTTTGCAGAATCAAAAAAATATATTCAGGCCGCAAGACCCTAGAAGTTATTTTGTTCAAATATAATAATACTCATGTCGATTAATAATAATAATACTTTATTGAAATTTAGTTTTCCCTATCCGAGACCTGAAAGCAGAGATCCGTGACATTCTGATTAACGACATTTGTAATCAAGATGCCATAATCGTAGGGGACTTCTCAATATATGCCTCAAATATTCTGAGAATACAATTGAAAATTTTTTTAGAGAAAACAATTTTAGATCGCTGTTGGACTCAGAATAGTCTACTACACCTACATGCTCGCAAATTGACGGAGCGTTTTCAAATATGGATGGTAATCTGGCTAACGCGATCACTTACGAGACTGTTCACAGTTATCATGATAGTATTTGCATTTCTGTATCTGACTAAGTTTTTTCACCCCGTAATGAAAAAACAAACAAATTTAAATAAATTAAAAATATGTAGTTACGTATATAAATATAAATAATAGTTATGTATGTATATTAATAAAAAGTTATGTATAAGTCATGGAAGAAATTGTAATAATGTGTACATAAACATAATTTTTAAGTATGAAAAGACACTATTACCAAGATGAGGAATAATGTACAATACCGTAAAATATTTATGGAAAATTATGCAAACATTTATATCAAAGGTTACGAGTATGTAATAATACACAAAAAAACCGTTTTAGACGAAGGTTAGATCATCAATTTCGAAGTTTTGAGCAGAGTTTGAAAACTCTACAACATAGAAATCGGCGTGAAATCCCTGAGCTTCGCTCCCTTGAGCAACGTAGAAATACTCGGAAGTCATATACATATGTATCTCGCTGTGAAAATCCAGAAATTCGCTCTGCTGAGCAACATAGAAATACTCGAAGTCATAGATCTCGGCGTGAAAATGCAGAAATTCGCTCGGCTGAGGAACATAGAAATACTCGAAGTCATAGATCTCGGAATGAAAATCCAGAAATTCGGTTTTTATAAGAGAAGCTAGGGCAGTAACCTCTGATTCAAGGCGTCAAATTCAATGCCGAGCCCGTCTTCATAGAGTTAGTTTAGTGAACAGGCAAGTTGAAAATGAGCGGCAGGCCCAACGAGATCGTTTAACTCGGGAAAATAATGAGGAATTTGATGCTCATGGAAACAACAGCGTCGCAAACATCAGATGCACATACCTTAAAAATATTAAAAATGGCTCAACAGTAGTTTGTATTTGCTGCGGTTGTCGCTACCAAGCACGGACGTTAAATTATAATTCAATATCCCAAAGTCATCCATATGCTGCATCCGCCTTTTATTTATCAAATAAATTGCCATCTTCAGTTTTTGTGCGACTTGCAAAAATGCAATTTTAAGTAAAAAGCTTCCGAAATTATGTTTAGTTAATGGGTTAGATTTTCCAGAAATCCCCGATTGTCTGAATGATCTAACGCCTATAGATAAACGACTTATCATGCCCAGATTACCGTCCATGACAATTCGCCCATTAGGGTATCAGTGTCAGAGTGCACTAAAAGGTGCTGTCGTCAATATTCCGATTTCAGTAAATGACATTGTAACGTCCCTTCCTCGATCGTTTGATCAAACGCATGTCATTCAAAATCATTTAAGAAGGCGTATGGA
This sequence comes from Philophylla caesio, assembly GCA_963971545.1. NCBI lineage: Eukaryota > Metazoa > Arthropoda > Insecta > Diptera > Tephritidae > Philophylla > Philophylla caesio. Next base: position 62,916,725 of record OZ020608.1, on the reverse strand, counting down.
ATACAGTCATGATTATATACCCTGCGAAAATAATGTAGACTTTACGCTTTTTAACTAACATACCTTTGTACCGTGAGCATAATATACAAATTAATGAAAATTGGGTTTCAAATTTTAATAGTCACTAAGAAGTTCCATTTATTGTATCAGTTAAAGATACACCATTGATAGAAAATATATATGAGGAGCAAGTTGCCTCTCTCAATATTTCTTCAACTATTCATCCACCCTTTGCTCCAGGTGCTGGATGAACTTAATACAGCTGACCAATAAACACTTCTGGATAATATTCCAGTATAAAACTTGGACATTAACCGTTTAATTATAGCTCCCTGAGAATGCCAAAGACCCCTTGATATAATTCAGGACAATGATTCAGAAGAATTGTCATTTGCTACAATTTATGCTGGTCAAAAACGTACCTGCACAGAGACGTACAATAAAATAGTACGATCTGAAATCCGTCGTTTTGATAGTAGGGCATGTACTACGATTATACCCAAGTTAATCTATAACTACAAAAAGAGAAATAAGGGGACAGCAAGTTTGCCGTTTTGGTATCCCGTTATGCTTTCTACACATATTTTGTTACCAATTGCGGACGATATAGAAAACATTGAAATGCATAAGGAAAACTATTCAAAAATTCAAAACTTTTTGAACTCGAGTCTGCTTCGGAAATTTCTAATTTAAATGATTTTGAAAAATTTCTCACAGATCCCAGAATAAATGTGTCATTCGAGGATTATTTGCTTGCGCTAAGATCGACTTTAGCAAAGCTGAAAATTTTTTTGAAATGAAAATTCGAGGATCGGTCTATTAATGCATACAATCCTTTTATTTTAGAACTCCATAAAGCGAATATGGACATTAAATTTATTTTAGATGCAGCATATGCTTGCTGCTCTTATATAATTAGTTATATAAATAAGTCAAATATAGGAGTTTATAGGCTCTTAAATGAAGCGATATCAGAAGTTAATGCTGGAAACTATACCATTTAACAAAAACTCCAGCATATAGGCTATAAAAATGTTTCTGGTATTGAAATATCCGCTCAAGAAGCGGATTATTGCAGCATTGGCCTTCATATCTCGGAAGCAAGCAATGCGGAAATATTAGTGAATACGTCTCGTCCTGAAGAGCGAGTGCGAATGGTCAAATCTATAGCACAACTTCAGAATCTGCCCTCAGATTCTACTGACATATTCGTATCCGCCATTTTAGAACATTATGTTCAGCGACCGGTTCAATTCGACTGGCTGACTCTGCCTCACTGTATACATATGTATAATCAACTATAAGGATGGTGGATAATGATGATAATGAAGATGAAAGGGGACCTGATGACTTCTTTGGACATAGTAATGCCATTCCACTGAGAGATGGTAGTGGATTCGTTAAGAAACGTACCAAACCATGTTGTCATCAGATCCAGGAGATTATGTCCTGATACTACCAGAAGTGATTACTTCAGAGAAATGGTAATGCTTTATCATCCGTGGAGGGATGAACAGCGCGATATTATCCAAAATGATAATCAGCAAACTTTTGTGGCACATAAGATTACAATAGAACTAAACCGAAAAAAATATGATGTATTCGAACAACGGGAGCTTGAAAATGTTTAATATCGACTTCGTGATGAAGGAGATTATGAAGAAAATGGGCAAAATGCTCCCACTGTCGTTGATAATGAGTTCAAAATCCTAGCACTTCCTGCATTAAACCCTGCCTTGAATTTACTAGACCTAAATGAAGGAGAGCCAACTAATAATGATGGCGACTCAGATGGTAATATTAGACTTATTAAACTTCCAGCCATCATTCCTGTGGATGAACTGCTTAGCATAGTTCGTAGTCTAAACGTGAAACAAAGAACGTATTTGATCCATATGCTACACAAAGTAAATAACAATCACCTTTTTTATGAATTTGTAGGGGGTGGAGCCGGAGTTCGAAAAAGTCGATTGATATCTGCAATATATCAAACTATTAATCATCGACTAAGCTCTGTGCCTGGATCCAACCCAAGTTCTTTAAAAGTTCTGCTTTGTGTCCCAATAGGAAAAGCTGCATTTGGCATAGGAGGACTCGCACTTTACTCTGTATTTTCTCTTCCTGTAAATCAGTTCAATCGATAATTGCGACCACTTAAATTGCGATTTGTAAATTCGATATATTCAAAATTAATTGATTTGAAATTAATAATCATTAATGAAATATCAATGGTAGGGGCACGGATGTTTAGTTTTATCGATGCTAGACTTAAGCAGATTTTTGAAAATAATAATCCTTTTTGAGGTATCTCTGTTATTGTTTTTGGCGATTTAAAGCAACTATCACCAGTTGGAGACAGATGGAATTTTTCCCCAATCCTAGTGATACTTACAGCATTTGGATCGGTCCACCTTTGTGGGGGCTATTTAAATTTTTTGAGCTTACTGAAGTAATAAGGCAACGAGGGGATAAACCTTTTGCTAAGGCATTAAATAATATGTCATCCGGTAATATGACAAGTGAGGACATATTATTGATTGAAAGCCGTGTATTTACCTCAAATCAAGTGCCCGATGAAGCGATTAAACTTTTTTGGTCGAACGAAGAATCTAACAATTTCAATGCACTTAAATTAAGCCGAATTTCAAGCCCGCCAATATTTCAACTGCCAAAGATATAGTTTAAGGAGCCGGAATAGGTGCACAAAATTCTAATATTTTGGAGAGAGTTAGAATCTTCAAAAAGTCTGAAACGGAAGGTCTTTCACATGGTTTAACACTGAAAACTACAGTTAAGTATATGAATACTGTAAATATAAATACAGGTGATGGTTTAGTAAATGGTGCAATTGGCCAACTTATGCACATCGATTTCGAATCTTCCATGCCATCACCTCTTTGGCTAAAGTTCATGGAACCATCTGTTTGTGTAATGGCTAGATCAAAAAAGTCTTACCCTGGCGATGCTTCTTGGACGCCAATTGAAAAAAACAGTGAGAGCCTTTCAATATAAAAGGAATGAGCAAATATCAATTGAGAGAAATCAATTTCCGGTCATTCCCGCTGAAGGAATAACAATACATAAAAGCCAGGGTGCCACGTACAACAAAGTCAAACCTTCAAATTTTATTTCACAGTGTTCAGAGCTTTCATGCTCATATTAATGATGTGAGAAACGATTATCTAATGTTGTCGTCCTCAGATATTTTATGTTTTGTTGAGGCATGGAGTTTCCCCTCCGAAAATTACAAAATACCGAGCTTTAGTCTCTTAAATAGCCTACGGATTGATAGCACTGAAACGCGTAATCGGAATAAACGGGGTATCTTGATATTTGCAAAGCCTGAAATTGCTTCTTCAATTCAACTTTGCAGAATCAAAAAAATATATTCAGGCCGCAAGACCCTAGAAGTTATTTTGTTCAAATATAATAATACTCATGTCGATTAATAATAATAATACTTTATTGAAATTTAGTTTTCCCTATCCGAGACCTGAAAGCAGAGATCCGTGACATTCTGATTAACGACATTTGTAATCAAGATGCCATAATCGTAGGGGACTTCTCAATATATGCCTCAAATATTCTGAGAATACAATTGAAAATTTTTTTAGAGAAAACAATTTTAGATCGCTGTTGGACTCAGAATAGTCTACTACACCTACATGCTCGCAAATTGACGGAGCGTTTTCAAATATGGATGGTAATCTGGCTAACGCGATCACTTACGAGACTGTTCACAGTTATCATGATAGTATTTGCATTTCTGTATCTGACTAAGTTTTTTCACCCCGTAATGAAAAAACAAACAAATTTAAATAAATTAAAAATATGTAGTTACGTATATAAATATAAATAATAGTTATGTATGTATATTAATAAAAAGTTATGTATAAGTCATGGAAGAAATTGTAATAATGTGTACATAAACATAATTTTTAAGTATGAAAAGACACTATTACCAAGATGAGGAATAATGTACAATACCGTAAAATATTTATGGAAAATTATGCAAACATTTATATCAAAGGTTACGAGTATGTAATAATACACAAAATTAGATTTTAAGACACGAGTAAATATATATTTTACAAGCATAGTTTATAACTGTAACTACTTATTTAAATATATGTTGCCATATATAATTTATAACATTTTTCTAAATGCACAGAAATGTAAAAATTTGTTTGATAAGCTTGAAGAATTTTTTAATTTGAAATCTTGCACCTGGTATACCAAGTTCGGTTTTGCCCGAACTTAGTCTCTGCTTTATTAATTTAAAAACTTAGCTGAAAGCGTGCGCCGGGTATATAAAGTTCGATCGAACTTAGCCATTTCTTTACTTTTTATTTTAATTTTTTGTGACCTGCCCATCATCAGGTCACTATTTAGAGACTTTATTTTGAGACTAATGAATGCCAACTGGTCTAAAATTTTGACTTTTGTCTCTATTAGAGACTGAGACTGCTTACTAAATTCGGGTATCAAAATAAAGTATCGAAATTATTGAAAAATGTCGGCGTTATCCATGGTGCCATAAATCTTTTCCGTGCAAAAGTTGTTATTTTGCGAGCGGGATAGCGTTCACAATTCTTGTCTGAAACATAGATACAAGGTTTCTTTTTATTTTTTTATACTATTTATGAGTCTATGAACCTCATAAACTTCATATAACTGGATATTTAAATTTTCTCCACGTTGCAAAGGAAGTATGTATATGATTTTTAACGTAATTTTTGATGTGTAAACATCTATAGCCGCGGTAGGGCAAATCTCTTACGCTAATACTACCATAAAAACTCCATATAAAAAATAGTAAGACGTTTTTGATTGGTCAAGAACGACTCTGTGTGAAAATGCGTGTGCCGTCTGACGTATGTGTTAGTATTATATTGACCCAGAAAGCAAAATCAATTATCTTTGTGTTACATGCAATTAGGCGCATAATTTTTATAATCTATGCGGCTACAAGCATAGGGTGTTCTCTAAATTTAGATTGACACAGTTTAATCGGTTTGCTGGTGCACGGGAATTAGGAAACAATTTTCAGTGGCATTCACTTATCTTGGGTGGAGAAGCGGTACCACTCAATAAATTTTTGTTTGACGCATTCTTTCTATTATTCATAGTTTTATACTTAAGCACCAAAAAAATTCATTTCTCCTTGAAAAATTGCAAATTGCTCATTATTCTCTTCCCACTATTCTCCCCCTATTCTTTGTTTATTATTACTCAAGATATTTCATCCGCAACCGGATTGCGCAATCTTGTATTCTATCATTCTTGGTTTGATGCATAGCTGTTAAATTATGATTACGATTAGTAATCGGTTAGATTATTTTCAAAAAAGAATTGTAATTATTATTTAATTGTGCCTTTCAAATATTGGGATTACGTAATGATTACGATTACAAATAATCAAAAAATAATCAGGATTACTCTAGATTACTGAAAATAATCAAAAAGAATCAAAAATAATCAAAATAAATAATTGATTATTTTCAGGATTCTTTTTGATTATTTTTGATTCTTTTGGATTCTTTTTGATTATTTTCAATCCAAAATACCAAACAACTTTTCTCTTTCAATTTGAAGACATTTTTTTATTAAAATTTTTTAAATTGTTTTTTGTATAATCTGAGTCTCAGATTTTGCTATTATTATTATCAATTCAGCCATTCAATATAATCAGCCCCATCGCGAAAGTTCCCAGTTCTGATCATCAGAATAAGCTTCAATGAGCGTAGCTGATATTTACACCTTTATGAAAACCAACAATGCTGCAGCGAGTAGTGTTAGAATTCAAGAACGGTTGTTAACTTGTTGGAACGCTTACGTAAAAAAATTTATGAAAAATTAAAAAAACAAAAAGAGAACATTTTTTTGTGGTTTTGGATTGAAAAGAATCAAAAAGAATCAAAAAGAATCGCTGAAAAGAATCAATTATTTATTTTGATTATTTTTGATTCTTTTTGATTCTTTTTAGTAATCTAGAGTAATCATGATTATTTTTTGATTATTTGTAATCGTAATCATTACGTAATCTAGTTGGGACCAAGATAATCGTAATGTAATCAATTATTTCACTCTCAAATACAAAGTAATCAGATTACTAATGATTACGATTAGTAATCAAAACTTAACAGGTTTGGTTTGATGGAACAAAAAACCTGTTTGATTTGTCCGAACATACACCTGTCCACTTGACAGCTTTGCCAGATAGAAATGCAGTGAAGAGAATAATGCACGAGTTAATGCCAATAAAGGCTTTTAATGCAGATAAGCTCCCATGTCTGTCTTGGGTATTATCTACGTTCTTTGGTATTGACACAAAAAGCAAAATTAATTATATTTAATCGGGAGCACCCTGTACCTTTGAGTTGCATGCAATTAGGCGCAAATTTTTACAAACTGTGTGCAAAGAACGTACATTATCTACGTTCTTTGCTGAGTAAATTAGAGCACAGCGTGTTCTCTAAATTTTGATTGAAATTCCCTTATTCGCTTTGCGTTGGTACTACTTTTGAACAGCTGATCGCTTTGTGTTTCTACAACTCAGCTGATTGGTGTTCTTTAAAACAATAAATTAAACGTTTAAACTGGAGGTATATAGCCGAAATGCAGGTAATATTCATGTTTCTAAATAAATTACAGGTCAAATACTAATATTAAATATTATTGTAGAGAACATCGCAATCATTAAGAAGATCCAGAAACGCTGGATATCAACGTGCCTACCGAGAACGTCAACGCCAAAAAGAAATTAATAGGCTACGTGGACATTTACAGCAGCAACAACAACAGCAACAACAACAGCAACAACAACATTTACAACCAAATTACCAAAACATTGAATTGCAATATGAGCATTATCTTAACCATGTTAATGCCCATAAACAATTTAAATTAAAAATGAACGACAACGACTTTGGATACGCATGCGCTGTGTGTGCTATGCCTGCTGGCCGTTTTTTCCAGACTACTTACCAGTATTGAATCAAAGGTGTACGTTTCTTATTTTAGCTATCATAAGCCTATTTTAACTATTGCAACATAAATAATAAAATAAATTAAATTTTAAAAATTAAACAAGATAAATATGTATGATTGACTTAACCCTTGAATGCCCATGATACCTTTAAAGATACAACCATTATTAACGAGATTGTAAAGTATTATATAGGGGTTAATATTTCTAAATACTGCAAATTTAACAGTTTACACATCTACCTTGAGTTCAAACACTCACATCTTTTTTATGTCATTTATGTTATAAAAATATATATTTATATATGATGAAGTATTCTTTCAATTTTCGAAGCTCCCATAGAGAAGATTTTCATAATCTTCATAATGAACGTTGAATCGCGTTAACAAGTTGGATAGTTTTTTTTAAATCACGCCCGCAAGTTTCAAAAAACATAGTTTCGAGAATACGCGCCCGACCCTGTCTTGTTCAAAATACTGTAACTCCTACAATATTTAGAATTCAGCGCTGAAATCTCGTACAGATACATATTCTTCAAAGGTAGACTTATTCATTAGTGAAATAAAAAATTTCGATTTTTTGTTCGCGCTAGTTGGCCGGACCCCCTTAAGCTTAAATGACATCTTAATATCTGGTTTAGTGCAGCACACTACGGCAGATGAAACAGTCACAACAAAACAACTAAATGATATTGTCCGCGTAATCCAGTAATTTTGTTATTTGACAGCTGTACAGGCTTTTACCCGAAGTTATATGGAGCAGAACTAAAATATTTATGTAAAGTTAAACAATATATGTACATATGTACATATGTATATCTACAAGACACGACTAACCGACACTGCAGTTCCCGCAGTTGTTTCGGGTATTTATACAGTGATATCACTGTTAGTACCACAATGAGTAATCGCATATACTTACATATATATTTTGCATACAAACACAATTGCTGGATTTAGAAAGTGATACAGGTAGAATTGTCAACTCGGCCTTAAGGGGATATTCTGCTTTAGAGTCCGGAAAATGACCTTTGTAAGTTTGACACAAATTTTAATTACTTGTTGTACTTAAACGACGACGGATTATATAAGCTAGAGCTAGGTGGAAACGTATTTTACTTTGAATACAAAATTGGCGAATATTTAAGAAACATTATAATTGGGTTGTTAATTTTAGTTAAACGAAATTAATTTAGTGCTTAAAATGTATTTTTGGCTTTTCGAAAAAACCTCGCAAGTTGATTGATCTTGGCCAGATCTAATCCTCGAAAAATTTCCTCAAAGTTGTCAGAATTATTTGAATGTATGTAAAAATTACTCATTCATCGGAGATTGAAGCATCTGTATAGAGGATGTGAAATTTGTTATTTTAATATTTGTCTAATAGGTCAGCATAATGTGCCCTTATGCATTCAATTGATGCATTTACCTTTTCTGTGCTAAGATTTTGTCAATAGTTTGAATGTTGGAGGTTGTGAGATGACTGCCAACCACATCAAGACGACCCAAGATATGCGCAAATTGTCTGTAAACTGTGGAATAACTAGAATTTAGTCGATGGTTTTCTACTAGGGACTTAGATATTGGATTATTGTACACAAAAATGTTTACTAACTCCTTTGTTGTGAGCCATGTGGACCTTTCCATTGGCGAAAGCTCGTTTGCCAGTGCATACATCATTATTACGGGTGTGGGTGGGGTTAACCCCAGATTTCGGAGAAACTTATTTTGATGCATTTACCTTTTCTGTGCTAAGATTTTGTCAATAGTTTGAATGTTGGAGGTTGTGAGATGACTGCCAACCAGATCAAGACGACCCAAGATATGCGCAAATTGTCTGTAAACTGTGGAATAACTAGAATTTAGTCGATGGTTTTCTACTAGGGACTTAGATATTGGATTATTGTACACAAAAATGTTTACTAACTCCTTTGTTGTGAGCCATGTGGACCTTTCCATTGGCGAAAGCTCGTTTGCCAGTGCATACATCATTATTACGGGTGTGGGTGGGGTTAACCCCAGATTTCGGAGAAACTTATTTTGAAGAGTGCGTATTTTGTTTGCAGATGTCTTAGCACAATTTGCAGTCGTAGTACTGCGGTGTTCAATTTTGGGTCTCACCATTGCTTTGTATATGTTTAAGGCCTTTTGAAGGTGTAACCCTGATTTTATGTTTGTTAAATACTTGAATAGCTTGATATTGCATTATGATGCCTCTGTGATAGCTGTAAAATAATTTATTACTGTCAATGCATTGTTTATGTTTCTACCAAGGATTTTTGAGTTGAGTAACTTGAGATATTTTACTGCCATTTACATAGATGTCAACGTCTTTTTTTGTCCGTACCTTATGTGCATCAACTTCGTTTTTTCTGTATTAAAAGCAAGGTTTAGTTGATTGCATATGTCTAATGTTTGGTGGAAAATATACTGAAACTTACGTTATATTTGGTTGTAAGTTTGTTGTTTCGACTGTGACTACATCTTTAAGGCAGTAGCAACTCCTCCATATCCGACATTCCGACATTTTTTAACCATGTTGAAGTTTCTTAGTTTTCTATGAGAAGTTGTACTCGCTTGGAAGATTTCGCTTAAGCAGATTATATTACAACTATTTTTGTTGGCATAGTGTATGTATATTCGCTTTTAAATACTGTATGTTATATTGCATCTTTGTCAATAGTCTAATTTTTCATGTTGCAAAGGCTTGGAAATTCTTCTTCCTCTACTTCTAGTAGACTAAATCTATTAAGGTTTTTTGGGTAGTACACGTCTAAAACTTCCTTTCGCGAAATTTTTTGGATCGCCCTGATGCGATTCACATTCATCTCATTCTCCCACACTGGGCAGAGAGACTTGTCTTTGGCAGTATGTTCTTTTTTGTTGCACAGAATGCACGAATTGGTATAACAATCTCAATCATTCTTACCACATTTAATACATATATCCTTTACTTTACAGGACATCATTGTGTGGTCAAGACGTCCACATTTATTACATCGATTTAACGGCGGTATGAAAAAAATGACATTTTTATTAGGTTCCCCAATTTTTTTGATCCCCTTAGCCCTGAGGAGTTCATTAAAACCTGTCTTATCTACATTACTAGTAGTTTTAGGCTTTTTGCTTGCGCTACCATCACTGACCTCCATATCAGCCAAATACGCTTTCAATTTGATGCCAAAGGCAGCTTTTTCTTTTTTTTCACTGGCAGAATGAGGAAACTCTTCGGATTGCGTCTTTAACCCAATAGAATAAAAACTAGAAAAGATTTGGCCAAGCAGGTCACCAAATTTTTTTTTTTTTTTTTTTTGTACGCGACGGAGGAATCATTTTATTAAACAATTATTAAAAACACGAGTTATTCACCCGCGCCCACTTTTAATTGAATGAAAAGCCACTAATTTATAAAATTTTGAATAATACAACACAAAGCTTTTTAAAATACAATAGTAACTGTGGGATAGTGTATCAGAACACTTTGTCGTTTGGAAATTCACGAACGATCCACCTTCACTCGCTGCTAAAATCCGAAGTAAATTACTTTTAAAGTAGTTTCAACACACGATTGAGCCGGTGTTTAGGTATGTTCAATACTTAGACTTGCATTAAAGTTCTTTTTTACAGTTTTATTACATTCGCTGTCCTTTTCTATTTATATAAATGTCATAAATTATCGTATGCAATTTTTTTCAGGATACTCATTTCTTGTCACATGGATAACATCATTTGTAATGGTCATTGTTCACGAACGGGTGCCCGATATGAAACGATACCCGCCATTGCCAGACATTTTTCTAGACAATGTTCCCCACATACCATGGGCATTTCATATGTGCGAGATAACAGGCACATTGCTGTTCATAATTTGGTGCTGCGTTTGCATTTTTCACAAATACCGTCTTGTACTTTTGCGACGGTTCTTCGCTCTCGCCGGCACAGTATTCTTGCTTCGCTGTGTCACAATGTTGATAACATCGTTAAGTGTACCGGGTACACATTTGCAATGTAATCAAAAAGATTACGCAGTTGACGATACAGAGTAAGTACAAAATTTCAGTAAAATACCTATTACTTAAAAATCACGTAACACCACCAGGGCCTCTAATTATATTGTGTACTAATCGTTTTATAATCTTTCAGTTGCTGACAGCAAACAATTTATATGTAATAAAATAAATTCCTTAAAATGTAATTTCTTCCTTTATTGTTTCCATCTTCTCTGTTTTAACCAAAATGTTGAATTCCTTTTTAGCGACTTGAAGGAATCTATAGCCAGAACTCCATGTTTGTGGCTTTTTGGCTTTCTGCGCTTATTCACTAGTTTTGGTTATAAGCTAACTAAGTGCTGAAAGGTTGAAAAACTAAAACGCCTGGCTTGGAGTTTTGGCTTAAGCGTCTTTGTGTAAAAAATTAAAGGTTTCTTCCGCAAGCAGTCGATGTATGCTTAACTGGATTTGTAGAATAGAGTTCTGTGACCAACTTTTGCTTGATGTCACTAAGCTATCTGTATGTTCACTGAAAATCAGCGTCATTTATTGATTTCGATGTATCAGCTACGAACAAAATTTTTTCCGAAATCAGCAAAGCGTAATTTTAGATTTTTATCCAATGCATTATTAAACAAATATTAGTACCCATTATTACATTATTTCTTGTAAAAAAGTCTTATAAGATATGGGCATAGGTACATAGGTATGTACGTACGTACATGTTAGTCTCTGCATGAGTACGGCAGACATATTATGACTTCGTTACTCATGCCGGAACTCAGTAAGCTGTCTCAGTCTCTAATTGAGACAAACGTTACAGTTTTAGGCCAGTTAGCATTCGATAATCTCAAAATTTGAACCTTTGAGCTAGAGGTTATTGCCTTTCTTTGCTTTTATGTTTTTATTGTTTGCTATTGTCTTAATTTTTTTTGTCCTGGTCATAATTTAGAGACTTAATATATTTTTATTTTATTAACTTTACCAAATTACTGAATTCCGGCTTTAGTTACACCTATGATGATTACCTCGATGCAAAGTAATATTTCGCATCGACATCGACAAAATGAGCACAGGGACCCAGCATCTAAATAAGGTGTTAGTCATCGGCGAAGCCAACGATACCGATGCGAACGATGCCGCGATGCCATATTGCCAAAGGTACTGTTACATAGCGTATACTCGCCGCATCGGCATCGCCAATTACAGATTTGGTTTTTTTTATTTACGCATACGTTTATATGTACATTTGTACATATGTAGGTTCTTTCTAAATATATCCTTCAAACATTATTATTTTTGTATTGACTTGGGTTTAATTTTTGTTATTATTCGTTTTAGTCTAACTGTCATAGAGGCTTTGGTGCTGCGCGTTTCTCGGGCGTATACCATTTGGAGTGGACTAGGTATGTCTATTCAAGGAGTTCGTACATGCGGAGATTACATGTTTAGTGGACATACGGTGGCACTAACGTTATTAAACTTTTTCATTACTGAATGTGAGTAGATATACACACATACAAACATACAAACATACAAAAGTACATATATATACATATGTATTTGCGAGTATATATGTATATGTAGTACTATGTATAGTGATTCAAAGTAATAATGGAAAATTATTAAGTAAATATTTACCACATAAATGTTTATTTTATTAAGAAAGTACGACAATTTTGAAATTTAATTTGAAAAGTGTAATCCATATGCATTTTAGCAAAAAAAGCAGTGTTTTATCCTTACTAAGGAACACAAATAACATGGAATTCAGTCTCAAAGTATAAATGGAACACATAAAACTAGCTTCTAGAAATGTAATTAAAAAAAATGGTTTTTAAAATTTGATTGGTAACTGCTTTAGTTGTAAATCAGTTTCTTTAAGCTCCGTATTGGGCCCGTGCCAACCATATGAATAGGAAGTCTTCCTATGCATATGTTAAATTTTCTTTCGTCAATGTACAAAACGTTTTTAAAGGATTACCCCTTTTTGTATGTTTACCTTGTTAACTAAAGCCTTTTTCATATTGTGTTTCCGTAGGACATTTCTTACAGTATCTTGATCTGATTTTTTTCCTACATAGTTTTCGTCTAAAGTTGGCAATTTTGAGGCATTAATAAAATATTTTCTTAATTGGTGTTTCCAGCCAACATTGAACGGACTCAGAAAAGAATTTGCGTTTTCTCAGTTTAGCCCTTTTGCCGCTGCATTTTTGTATTTGTTGGAGCTCAATTCACAATCACCCTTAAACATACATCTGACAGTCTAATTTTAAGTTTAGTTTTATAGTTTCTAGCTGTTTTGTTTAACGCGTGAAGCCATTTTATTACATTCAAAAACAAAGCTTCAGGGGGTTACCCATAATAGTTCAATACTGAAAAGAAAATAAATTGAAATTAGTTGCGATTTCGGCAATGCAAAACTACAGTTGTCATATGGAGTTCCATTATTACTTTGGGACTGAACAAACGTTTTACTTTAAATTACATTTCGGTACTTTCAACGCAGAAAAGGCAACAACCTTTCATAATTTGGTGATAAAAACATTGCGCATACATCACTTTGCATGCCTGATAAGAGTAAATTGAAGGATGTTTCGACGACATTATGATTCGGAAAGTGATATTATAGGTTTTGAAGAGTATCGTCCTAGAAACTAATATTTATGTTCATAAGAATATTTAGCGAAAATAGTCTTTAGTTACACAACATTTTTTCACTTTTGCAATTCCACGCTATACGATAAGCTACCTAGTGTTCTTTTGCAAGTCGCTTACAAAAGATGAGGCCTAATGTACTTAGAAAGAAAATAACACATGTTCTGTAATACTTAAATGATTATGTTATGTTATGTTTTTCAATAGGGACGCTACAAAAGATTTTTTAATTAAAACAAAAAAGAAATTCTTTATTCCTGCGAAAGTATATTCGATGCCATTATGTATGAAACTCCATTTCTTTTGCATGGCCATAACGGACACGTTTGCAGAAGTTCAGACGCTGAACCCAATTTTCGACAGTTTTCAAGCATAAATCGGCCAATACTGCTGTAATTTCACGTTCGATATTCGTACGAAGGTCATCAATCGTCGCTGGCTTGTTGGCATAGACCATAGACTTGACGTAGCCCCGCAGGAAATCGTCGCTGGCTTATTGGCATAGACCATAGACTTGACGTAGCCCCGCAGGAAATAATAGTCTAACGGCGTTAAGTCGCACGACCGTAATTTTTTCGGGATGCAATTTGCGTTTATTAAGGCATTCTCCTCGCTACGATATTGTTGAACCAATTGAAAGCTAGCTGTAGTAGCACACTCAGCCCAACAAACGCTACATAATACACAATCACATAATCATGCAAAGGGACCCTCCGGATAGCGGCCACTATAGGTTTTCAATCCTAGAAGACCAACTTGAACCTCTATTCTCACCGGTTTCCTACCCTGCTTCACCTCAAAAACAAACAACAACCGAACACGCTGTGAGGACTAAATATTCGCCCTCCTGAATTTAGCCCACACGGTAAACACAGCCACGTCATCAACACAGCAGCGCCATCAACATATCAACACTCCTTGGCCCACCGTCATCATAGCAACGCAACCGTAATATCATACGATCGAGCAGCACAGAAGACGCTGCTTATAAAAGGAGTGACATGTCACCAGCGTGGGCAGTCAGCACGGACCTGTGGTCGTTTCAAGACAGCTACCAAAGAGACGGCCAAGCTTTGGAAACGGGAAGCGCCGTGGCCTGAACACAAGTGGAGAAACGGGCAACTAGCTCCATCTTGTGCTTAGACTGTAGTCAAAGCTACAACGCCGTGGATTAGGTGCGAGTGGGGAAACGGAAAACTTGCCTCATCTTATGCTAGACCCACGCTTCCCAGCCTGCGCAAAGCTATACACTCCACAGTCTATCGTGATACGCGCAACAACGGCGCAGACGTCGTCCAGCAGGACCGCGCCACCAGCATAGCGCTAGCTTCGGCGCCAACCGCAGCACAGTGCCGCCAGAATACCGCCATCAGCGACTGAAGTACCAGCAACGCAGTCCGGCAACAGAGCGCCGGTCGAGTCGCGGCCGCTTCGACGTTCTCAAGCAACAGAGGTGTCATCAGAGGTGGTTCATTGCACCGTTAGAAATTTTAATTTTCAGAAGAAATATTGAATTGCGAATTGAATAAATAAATGACGGATGAAAAAAGAAATACTATTTGCAGAGGCCCATACAATATAAATTTGTACAAAATAAATCTACAAATTTATTCGTACACAAGACGGAAAAACTGCACCAACTGGAAAATTTTTTATAACATTCAATCTGTACCAACTTCCAAAAACCTTGGACGTGGCATAGAACAATGTAAGGGTAGATCCCTACTTTCCCAATCCCATGAGATGCCGAAACTGCCAACGCTTAGGACACACAAAAAACTGCTGCTCGAATCCCACTACCTGTGAAAGTTGCAACTCACCCCCACGTTCGCCAGACACATGCACTCGCAATGTGCGAACTGCGGTAATGACCACCCCTCCTCTGACAAAAACTGCCCAAGTTTCAACCAAATGAAGGAAGTACTGCAAATAAAAACTATTTAAAAATGTTCAATGGGCGAAGCCTATAAAAAATATAACGAAAAAAACACCATCACAAATTAAAAGCTCCTATGCATCAAAAAAAATTCTGCTCACCCTAATCACTCAACAGCACCAGCAAAAAAACCATCAACTTCATTGATATCAAAACTAAATCGTCCTGCTTCCCCATTTAACAACAATACAGATAATAATAACAAAAATGAAATAACCTAATTGCAGACAAAAGCCAACTTATCAAAAGCGTAAGTAACCTGCAACCAAGAATAAACTCCACACCGGCCACAACCTCCAAAAGCTCCACCCAATCACCACTTCTTATCTTACTCAACAACTCATAAACCCAACGAGTATTTTATCCCGAAAACAGAAACAAAGTCACCATCCGACTAAATCAAATTATACGGCTTAACCTCGTAAATACCATTTTTTGATTGATACAAACGATCAATAGATTTTATATTTTGCAATGGAACATAAAATATTGATCTCGAAATAATCCTCAAAGAACACAGTCCATATTTGATTGCCTTAAAAGAAACACATTGCCCCATTGAATTCAACCCATACCACACAAACACACTTTAATTACTTCGCCTATCCAAAATATATGTATTGAAGTTACACTTAACATCAAATTCTCAGTTCTCTCTTTATACATACCACTTAATCAAAAATTCTCTACACAGGATATATGTACATAATTTACTTCAAAATGTTCATAAACAGCTGGAATACGCTATGATTCACGAACCTATATTGGCAGAGGAATATTCTTCGAAAATCCGTTCTCTCGACACAACTTACACAGTACAACACATGATTTGCCAACTCAATTCTGAGAACTGTATGTGAAATTAGACCCAAAAAGAATAATTTCTGCATCATTCGTTTTGTCTTCTTACCTGCCAAAATATTTTTAATATCGATTTGAAGTTAATACTACGTTTTAGGCCCTGTTGTTTGACATAGCTCGACAGCCACTAGCCCGATTTAGTTGAAATTTTTAAAAATGTAGAATTACAATTCCCTTAATATGTTTATATATTGTTTTCCTATACAAGCAACAGTTTCCAAGTTAAAAATAAGCGCATAAATTCATAAAAAATACAAAACGGAAATAAGTTTAAAGTCTAGTTACTTTTTCGCAAAGTCACATAACCTATGAGCAAAATGAGACAAATATCATGAAAATCGATGTACGCGTTTCGCTTTTATTCGCAATTGAGTAAAGGTATGAATTTCAAAAATTTGCTCGACATATGCACAACATTCATACCTTTACTCAATTGCGAATAAAAGCGAAACGCGTGCATGTTGCATGTTGTACTGTGTTATGCATCCTAAATGACCAACAACCAAACCCACCTTTCCACACACTGCATACTTACACATGTTGACGTTGTTTGCTGCTCTGCAGCTCTTCTCCCATTCACATCTTGCCACACACTATCGGACCTACAAAACAGCGATCATTTTCCGATGAAAACAATAATAACATTCGAACACTCACTACACGCAGCCGTTTTTACCCAAGTTTATCCAACAAAAAGCGGACTTGGCGAGCTTTGAAAAGTCCGCCGATGAAGAATTAAAAAAAAATATCTTTCACAAAACACAGAAACGCTTCCCAGTTTAAAAATCCCTTCGGGTCGCTGCCACTCTTCACATTCCACAAACACGCCCTCACAGAAAATCAACAGTACCTTGGTGGTCAACTGAACTCTCCCACCTACGGGCCGAAAAAATGCAGATATTAACACTTTCAGAAGACATCCTACAAACGAAAACCTTATTCAGTACAAAAAAACCAACGCCAAATTCCGCAAAGCAGCTAAACTTGCAAAAAACCTTTGTTTCCAAAAACAGAAACACTGACACTAATATTGTCCATAAATACTGTAACAACTCACCTTTACCACCAATGATAAGACAAAAACCGTATCTATTTTGATTTAGACTTTATTTCATTAGACTTCAGTTTCGTAGAACATTTCAATTAACCGAACCAAATCAGACCCCCGCAACCGCGCCATTCTCTTTCCTCCCCGAATCTCCAGGTGCTGCCAGATCTCTCGCGCTGCCAGATCTCCACATCCCTCCTATATTTTTCAAAGTAAGTTTCAACGGTGGATTAGTATCCTGCTTTGCTGTATCTTTGTCACCTTCTGTCACTTCAGGTACTAGAAGCTTTTTCAAATGGCTTACATTCCGTCGTAGCTCTTTGCCATTACCACGAACTACAACGTCATTCCCTGTTCGTTTAATCACTTCGAATTCTTCTGCATTAAACGTCGTAGACAGCTTATTTGGGAGTATCGTATTACGTACCAGAACTTTGTCTCCAACTGCAATTTCGCTTTCTTTGGCTCTCCGGTCCTCATCCCCTCTCTTTTTCCCTTTTTCTTTATTGCCACAATCTAAATCTCTGGCTTCAAGGTCCAGGAACGGTTCTTCGACGTCCTGTAGCGATGGAATCTTATCTCGTATGCGCCTTAGGGTGACAATTAAATGTATGGAGTATTTTTTTTTTCTTTATTGTTTTGGTCTCAGTGTTTTTTCGTGTGTAGTTTTATTTAAAAAAAATTCTAGTAAAATTTCAAGGTCGTAGGAAGAGGATTAGGGGGCACGTCGGCCCCCCAAAGTTACACAAAATACGTTTTTTCACGCAAATTCTTACTTTGACTGCTTGTAACTTTCTCTGTGTTTTTTTTTTTTAAACATTACTGGCGAAAGATGTTCATTAATATGTCTACAATAACATCTGTCAATAACATTTTTGTCTAATGTTAATATTTAATGAAAAAAACTTAAATATAGGAGAAAAAGTACGCCTCAATGTCGATTTATTATACTTAAATAAAATTACTTATATGATTCAAATTTTGGATTTTGTTCAGATTTATTTAATTAAAGATTCATATAATAAATTCTTTATGATTTACGTAAGAGTAGCTTCAACAATTATATACAGTAAGACCTCGCTAGTCCGAACTTCAGATTTTTTTTGTTTACTTTTGTTTTCAAGTGTAAGAAACCACAACAACCAAAAAGAATGTAAGAATTGTCTTTAAAAGTTTTCTTCAAATTTTTTTTGCCTGTATGCTGAAGCGATCTATAATATTGACAATTGTGACCGAGAATATTCCCGTTACAACCTCAACAATATTATTCTCAATGCTTGCGTAAGCTACCGACAAAAAATCAGCACCAATGTTTCTCGGAAAATAGATTCTTATTTTACAGTTATATGCAGCAGCCGCAAACATTTTTTAATAGCATTAAATTTGCAAAAAAATCATTCGAAGTGAATATTTGAATGTGAAAAGTCGAAAATGTCTGCTAGAAATTTACGTGAACGCATATATTTAATTGGTTATTGTACCAACTCATTAACGGGAAGTAAACTACCCTCCAATATAGAAGTGTTGAAAGTTTTGTTTTTCAATTTACGTGTAGTAAAAAAAAATTTACGGGAAAGTTCAGATTTAGTTGTAAAAGAACTATTCGTGTTCTGGGAAAAAGCCCTCATTCCGGTCAAGGATAAACAACACTGCATTACAAATGTAGAGAAATTGTATAAAGAATGGCAAAGCTTTCAAAAAGATTCAAAGAAGACTTCTAATTTCCATAAGAGCAAAGTAAACACGTGGAAAGAAAAATTGGATATGCTTTTTGACGTGGCGCATGCAAGTGCATTAAAAATAATGTCGAATCAAGAAGATATTGATTTCTTGATAAGTCAACGAAAAACGGGGCGCCCAGGTTTTATGTATGGTATCGATTACGAAGAAGTACGCCGAGAGTGCCGACTTGAAGAACGCAACAACAATTTATTACAACAAGTGGAGCGGAATAATCGTGAAATTGCATTAATTGGTTCGTTGTATGTTATTGTTTATTTTTTATTTTCTTTAAATTAAGTCGTTTTTATTAGATGAAACTGCAGAGTTGCTGTCATCTGAATCTTCAGAGAATGATAACAGTTTTCCAGATATGGAATGTGACCCACGTTGTAGTCAAGCTCCAGCCAAAAAATGTAGGGGAACAAATAAAATACTAACACCAAAACTGGCGGCCGCACTCGATGTCTGTAAAATCAGTGACAGACATGCGGTTCATCTAATAAGCGCAGTCGTTGAAGCTCTGGGTAATAATGTTGAAGATTATATTTTAAACCGAACGTCTGTACACCAGGAAAGGGAACAAATCCGTGAAGAAAGAATTTCAGCATTAAAAAATAAATTAAAATTAAATGAGCTCGACGCTATCTGCCTTCATTGGGATGGTAAACTTTTGCCGGCGCTGACGGGAAATGATAAAGTTGATAGGTTGCCTATAATAATATCGAGCGGTAAAGTTGAACAGCTTCTTGAAATACCTGCACTTGATTCCGGTACTGGAAAATAACAGGCATCCGCTGTATGCGATGCTATTTATGAATATGGTCTGCAAAATCACATCAAAGCTTTAGTGTTTGATACAACAGCGGTCAATACTGGGCGTTTCAATGGTACCTGTACGTTAATTGAAAATAATTTACAAAGACAACTTTTATGGTTACCATGCCGTCATCATATATACGAGATTGTTTTAAGATGCGTTTTCGAAGAAAAAATAAACTGTTATGGAAGTCCAAACGTTAAAATGTTTGAGAAATTTAAAAATGCTTGGGCTAAGATTGATGCTAAAAACTATGAGTATGGCATCAACGATCCAACTGTCAAGACGTACATGAAAGAGTCTGCTGTTCGCATTATCGGTGCAGTAAATAATATCTTGGAAGAAAAACAACCCAGGGAAGACTATAAAGAATTCTTGGAACTCACTTTGCTCTTCCTGGGTCAAAAACCAGAAAAGACACATCCAAACAGCCTAATGTTTCGATCGCCAGGAGCTGTTCACCATGCAAGGTGGATGGCAAAAGCGATTTACTGTCTAAAAATATTTTTATTCCGTAACGAGTTCCAGCTTTCAGCAACTGAATTAAATGGGCTTCGTCAAATTTGTGTTTTTATTGCTGAAGTCTATGTCGAAGCGTGGTTTTCTGCTCCTTTGGCCATTAAAGCGCCATATCAAGATTTTTTATTTTTACAAAAACTTGAAAACTTCAAAAAAATTGATGCTGCTATATCTTATGTTGCTCTTAAAAAGTTCAGGAACCACTTGTGGTATTTAAGCCCTGAGGCGGTTGGTCTTGCATTTTTGACAGCAACGTATCCCTTTTTTCAAAACAAAAAATGGTGGCGGCTTTGGAAAATGATTTTGAACAAGAGCAAAACACAAAGCGAGCTACAATAAATGATAGAGAAATCGTTGAAATATTCCATGACGGAATTGAACAGTTCGTCTCTGCCGAAACAAAAGCATTAATTGAAAGATTTCAAATAAATACTGATTTTTTTAAATTAAACCCAGACAAATGGGAGCAGGACCAATTTTATGAAAAAATTAAATGTTACAAATGACACTGCCGAAAGGGGGGTTAAATTGATGGAAGAGTATAATAAACTATTTACCAAAAATGAACGCCAAAAACAATTTGTTTTAAAAATTGTTAGCGATTACCGCCATCGGTTTCCGGACTGTAATAAAAAGACATTGTCTCAAGTGCTTTAAACAATATTAATAAAAAGAGAAATCATATACATAAGTAGTTTTATTTAAGTATAATAAATCGACATTGAGGCGTACTTTTTCTCCTATATTTAAGTTTTTTTCATTAAATATTAACATTAGACAAAAATGTTATTGACAGATGTTATTGTAGACATATTAATGAACATCTTTCGCCAGTAATGTTTAAAAAAAAAACACAGAGAAAGTTACAAGCAGTCAAAGTAAGAATTTGCGTGAAAAAACGTATTTTGTGTAACTTTGGGGGGCCGACGCGCCCCCTAATCCTCTTCCTACGACCTTGAAATTTTACTAGAATTTTTTTTAATAAAACTACACACAAAAAATACTGAGACCAAAGAAAATATCACTTTCGAAATTAACTGTCACCCTAATGCGCCTATTAAATAAAAGTTCTGATGGTGATTTCCCTGTTGTTCCATGTGGGGTTACGTTGTACATGAGAGCAAACTTTTGGATTTCTTTTCTATAGTTTTCTCCCTGTGCATTGGCAATTTGTAAACGCTTAAGCAAAGATCGATTTAAGTTCTCTACCTCCCCGTTTGCCTGTGACCAATACGGTGGAGATGTAATCAATTCAATCGCATTTTCTAAACAATAGTTCTTGAACTCTTCACTTACAAACTGTCGGCCGTTATCCGCAGTGATGGATTTTGGATACCCCAATCTTGAAAATATTTCATCCAGAAAATTTATTATAGCCGTTGAAGTTATTCTTTTAAGAAATTTCAATTCATGATAACGTGAATAGTAGTCAATAACAACAAAAATGTACTCGTGGTTTGGTAAAGGTCCCAGTAAATCCATTGCGAGTGAAATCCACGGCCCGTCCGGTAAGGTACGTCTTTTCATTGGGGCCGGGTTGTTGGGCCTAGATACTAGTAAGCAACTGCGGCAGTTTTTAACGAATTTTTCAACTTCCCTGTCGATGAGGGGCCACCAGACCTTCGATCGAACTCTTCTTTTCATTACTGTTTCACCTGGGTGACCTTCGTGGGCTTATTCCAGGACGCGAGATCTCAACGATTTGGGTATAACGATCTTAGTTCCCCGAAGAAGCATGTTTCCAACCGCACATAGCTCCAAGCGAAGAGGAAAAAACTTGTTAATAGATTTGTCGCCCCAAGTATCTTCCTTAACATTTCTAATTGCCTCTAAGAGTTCGGGATCTGAGGAGCTACCTTGATAAATTTCTAAAATTGTGAGAGCTCGAGGCACAGACTTTTCAATAATGGTACAAAGACTCTGTTCTCCATATTGATCAAATGTGTTAGAGGGTTTTCCTACGTATAATCTCGAGAAGGTGTCAGCAATGTTGTATTTTCCCGGTCTGTATATTATTTTAAATTTAAAAGATTGTAAACGGAGAACCCAGCGCTCAATTCTTGCAGGCGGTCTCGATGTAATTTTAAAAATTGCTTCTAGTGGCTTATGGTCCGTGACGAGTTCGAATTCTATCCCTGCCAGATAATAATAAAACCGTTCAACTGCCCAGACTAACGCCAAACTTTCCTTCTCGGTCTGTGAATACCGGCGTTCCACTTCTGACAGGGATTTACTGGCAAACGAAATGACTTGAGGTGACTCACTTTGGAATTGAAGGAGTATCGCGCCCAACGCCACTGGGCTTGCGTCAGCTATTACCTGAGTACGTCTCTTTGGGTCAAAATATGAGAGTGTTGGTATTTTTGCCAAACTATATTTTAACTTTTGAAATGCGGCTTCTTGTTGCGGACCCCACACCAACTTTACGTCCTTTTTAATCAGGTGCCTTAGCGGCTCGGTGACGTCCGCCAGATCAGGCAAAAATTTGCCAAGGTATGTTACTAGACCTAAGAAACTCCTGATTTCCTCTTTGCTAGAGGGCGCTCGAAATTTTAAAACGGCATTAATCTTTTCTGGATCAGGGTCAATACCATCCGAAGACAACACGTGTCCTAAAAATGTCAGTTTCTGTGCTTTCCAGATACATTTCGAGTCATTAAGCTTTATGTTAAACTCCTCAAAAACTTTTAAAACGCTTTGTAAGTTCCTATCATGTTCGGCCTCTGTTTCACCATATACGATAATGTCATCTAGGTAATTAAGGGCGTTTTTCTGACCAGCCAGTATATTTTCCATCGTTCGCTGAAAGATTTCAGGGGCCGAGTTAACCCCAAATAAAAGCCGCTTATATCTGAATAGGCCTTTGGTCGTAATAAATGTGGTTATCTCTCTGCTTTGTTCGTCCAATTCTAATTGGTGGTAGGCGTTCTTGAGGTCTAATCTAGAAAAATACTTCGCTCTTGTGAGTCGCGTCATAAACGAATCAAATGTTGGCAATGGGTAGTTTTCCCTTAAAATAGCCTTATTTGCACGTCGCATATCTATGCATAAACGGATGTCACCATCTTCTTTAAATACAATTACTATGGGTGAAATCCATGCACTTGGCCCCGTTACTGACTCGATAATATCATGTACTAACGCTTCTTTCAACTTCTGGTCAACCTTCTCCTCTACCGCAGATGGAATTCGCCTAAGCGGTTGTTGTACTGGTCTAACTGACTTGTCAATGGTCAAGGATATCTGTATTCCCTTTACTTTCGGAAAAGGAACCCGATTATCAAGCGCATTTACCTCGATGCCTAGCTTCAAACCCATTAGTTTTATGGCCGTATCTCTACCCAACATTGATTGTCTGCCATTCTCAATAACATAGAATGAAGAAATCACATTTGAATTCAAATCAATACCAATAACAGACTCAAATACAAGTTTTACTCTCAGCAGGTCTTTTCCCGCGTACGCCCGGAATTGAACATCTGACTCACTACGAATATTCCATACTGTGGCATTTTTACTACACAGACTTTTCCAGTCATTTTCTGTGAGAAGATTAAAGCGTGAACCAGAGTCAATTAGCATCGAAATTTTTATACCACCAATGAAACAATCTATTAGTTCATTTAGATCTTCATTGAAGTTGTCTGATACTTTAAAACAATTAAATTCGTTAAATGTATCCTGCTCGCCATCAGATTTGTAATCCCCTGCAACACAGTGGACTTTGGATGCATAATTTTTCTTCCTTTTTACCTTATCGGTTGTTTCATCATTCTGTTTCCGTTTACGAGCCCTTGTCTTACACATTTTAGCAAAATGCCCTATAAAGTTACACTTATTACATCTCACATTTTTGGCTGGACACCCAGCGCTGCTACTCAAATGCCCCTTTCGACCACATCTACCGCATTCTGTATCCCTTTCCTTATTTACGACGGCTTGTGTAATTTTGTTTACGCTTTCAGATTGCGACGGCAATATCATAGTCTCTGATTGTGTTTTAATTTGTTCATATACTAAGCACATCTCAATTATTTCATCTAGAGAATGCTCCTTTTCTAATACACGTTTCTTAAGCTCAGTAGGTGCCCATGTGTCTATGAGCTTGTCTTTCAAGTTAATTTCAATTATTTCGTTTTTTGTTTCACCAAACTGGCACTTAACGGCTTGGTTTCTTAGCCTAAGAATAAATTTATTCAAGTTTTCCCCCACCTCAGGTTTCAAAGATCGAAATAAGTGACGTTCAAAAGTGGAGTTCCTTTTAGGAGAGAAATATTGCTGCAATTTTTCTACTAAATGCTTAAACACATCTTTCTTCTCTTCAGGTTCTATGAGCGCGCCAGGTATATTGTAGATAACCTCTTGAAGCTGCATCCCTCCTAAATGCAACCGTTTATTCTTTCTTTTAATAGGATCTTTGATGTCCTCGGCTTCCAGGTATAGATAAAAGGCCCGGTACCACTTCTCCCACTCCGAACGAACAAGTGCTTTATCAATTGCATTGCACAAAAATCGAGGTACGCCCGCTATGTTCATGATTTCAATTTACTTTGGATTGAATGCCTTTGTTTTATCAAGTCGCAAATTTTCTTCTAATATTTGTTATCCTATTGGGAGAATAAAACAAATACATTTATTTAATTTTGTAATGGCAAATAACACCAGAATTTCCAGTACCAACTTTATTTTCTTTCAAAAATTGTGAACATAAATTATTGCGAGACGATTTCACCCCAGCTGATAGCAAACACATAATACTCTTCAGATCGGAACTTCTCCTTGCTTTCAACGCCGCAAAGAATCGCGCCAGGACTATAGCTCCATAGAATTTTCAACCAAGAGCACTTGAGACTCCAGTTAACAAGGCAGTACTCATAGCTGTCCTAAAACAAGCAAAGGGTAATACACCAGGTGCTTACCGGATCAGCTAGCAAATGCTTCGAAATACATCCAACTCAACCAAGCAAAAACTACAACTTATAATAATATTTACGAATGCGCAGTACTGCCCTCCACCTGAAAAACAGCCATAATAGTTCCTATCCCAAGGCCAACAACCTCTAGCTATCGCCCAAGTGCATCGCCAAAACATTCGAAAAAATCATCGCCAAACGTTTGTCCTAGTATATTGAAACAAAGATGCTAATTGCTCCCAATCAAGTCGCGTTCAGGTCAAGACGGAGTTGCGTATATGTACTCCTCAACATGGACTTCTACGCATCCAAAGCCCTTTCTGCGAGAAACCACTTTTCAATACTTTCCCTTGACTTCGAGAAAGCTTTCGACAGAATCGGCCACACGTCATAATATAAACCCTGCATTCTCGGGGAATCGGCCTAAAAATGCTGGCATATATAGAAACGTTTCTCTTCAACAGAAAAGTTGTAGTAAAATCTAATAACGGTCTATCCGATGTACTACAATAACAAAACGGAATCCCGCAAAGGTCCCCACTTTCGGTAATACTCTTCCAAATAGCTTTCAATCGCCTCAGCACAATTATCTTCCAACATAAATCGCTAGACTACTGCATCTACGCCGATGACCTGTACATAATGACAAAAAGAAACTATCAACGATAGCAACTGACAACTTTCTCCAGCCATCCTCGAAATCATCAGCTGGGGCCAATTACCCGGAGCTAAAATCAATCTTTCACTAAACTCAACATCACCACTACAAAGACATCAACCCAAATCAGACTACAGCGCGATACCCAACTAACATAGAGAAACACAAAACCATAATCCTTTCCCGTCTAAGACTCGGACACGCCACCCACACCCACTCCCACCTACTGGATAAAAATGGGACTGAACACTACGAATTCTCTCGAATCTCTAACAACTCAGTCACACACATCCTAGCAGAATGCACAGCTCTATTCATCATCCGCCGCAGAACATTGCAGAACAAAAACCCAGTAACTCTCCTCCAAAAGCCAACACTCGAAAACATCGAAATCATCAACAAATATATGCAAGCAATCTACATCAAAATATAACCAAACTCAATCATAGATAGTTAGACACCTAAACACTAACATTTGACTACCTAGCCGATGGCGTCAGCAGCTACCGCTAATTCACTCTTTAAATTTATAATTAAATTTATAAGTTTAATATATTAAATAAATAAATAAAATAATACAAGTTTATTGTAACGGAATTTTTTTTTTGTATTTGGCATAGCAAATTAACGCTTAGAAAGTAATAAAAAAAATCTATTTATTCGCTTACAAATAAATAATAAATTAATTAATTAGTTGTTAAAACCTAGCATATACTTTACGTGTAATTAGCAGCGAGGATAATAACAAAAACCAAAATTCTTAACTATACATAGTGGTATTGATTCTGAGACGGAAGATAATTCAACAATGATTTCACGATAAACGTGTAAAAGACCGCCTATGAAATAAAAAAACCTCAAAAATACCGGGATTATTTGCTAACAATCCTTATTATGTACACCTGTTTTAAATTTAGTACGAACTAAAAGTGATGCATTCCGGGGTACCATTGCTTTGATTTTACCTATTTTGATAGTTCTTAAGAAAAAATAAACACACCAATGGTGCGCGAAAATTCAGTAACGCCACACGACAGTCCTCTTTTATGTTTTTCCCAATTTATAAATTAAATAACTTACTATAATTTTTGCAATCGACCAAAACTAAAATACGTTTCTCACTTAAAAAAAGTTTCAACATGTTCTAATTTTTCCCCATATTTTTGGTTTCCTTTAATTTACTTCACCTTTTTTCTATTAAAATACAGTTATTTTTCGAATAAACATTTAACATTTTCACTCAAAACCATTCGGCAATAAAGTCTTCACGAAACAGCGAAAACGAAATGTTGCATGTCTCTCAACGAGATTCCTGGGTCCTTTCGCTCAAAGGTGATATAGGTTTCATTTCATTGTGACATGGCTGACGAACTCGCAAGACTTCTGGTTGTAGATTTAAGTAATGAAATATGCATACTCTTAGAAACTTGCAAGCAACATATTTCCGAAAGACCAACATAAATAGCAAATGACATATGGCGATAAAAGATAACCAGCAAACTATGGCAGGCACTCAGTCGTACAGTCCGTACATGACGAGACATTGCTTAATAGGTAAGCTTGTCTACCAATTAGATATAATGCTGCATGTTTTCGCAGAAGCTGTCAGGATGAAGGGGAAGAGAAAACGGCGCCTTAATTAATTAATTAATATTTATTAAACTGGTAGTCAAACTAACAACTATTTTTTAGGTTAAACAAATAGTTTTTGTTTTTTAACAAACGAAATTTTGAAGCGAAGGAGTTTTTTAGTGTTGTCTTTGATACTCATTTTTATGCAGTTTTATTATAAAAGCAATTATGATTCTTGAAAAAGATATGTACTAATACATCTTACATTTCAATTTTATGAAAACAGATACACCGCGCAATTTGTACTTTTTGCATACCATGACCTGGCTTTTAAATATGTTTGGCATATTTTTCATACTCGCCGCACACGAGCACTATTCAATAGACGTGTTTGTCGCCTTTTACATAACTTCACGACTTTTTCTTTACTATCACACATTAGCAAATAATCAGGTAATTTTTGGCAAAGAAAAATATGTATTTATGTATATAACTTTCCAAGTTATTTATTAACAGGCACTTATGTCGCACGATTCGAACCGAACCCGCATCTGGTTTCCAATGTTCAGCTACTTTGAGAGTTCCATAGATGGCATTGTGCCCAATGAATTTGATACGGTCGGTGCGCTCATTGATGGTTTGCTGCAGTTCATTTTAAATATTAAGGACACTTGTATGCTAACAGCGCGACGCATTTGGATTGATGCACCACAATTTTCATTAACCAGCGAAAACTTGCCGTTTAGATCGGCAACATCGGGGGAGTTTAAATTGATAAATAAACAAACGCCGACGGCGAGTATTTCTAAAACCTCAATATCGACTCCAGCACGGGTTTATATCGACGGAGGCAAGAAAAATATACGCGCAATTATAAATTCACCAGAATCGCATTCAGAAAGTGCCTCAACAAAGTCACCAGCTTCAAATAACTGCATACAAATGGATAAAAAGCAGCTGTAGGCGGACGCACATACTTTTAAGCACACAATAGGCATTTATGGTAATTTAGAATTATTTTCAATAGCAGAAAATTTTTTGTCTAAGACAATTTTATAGTTAAGTGTTTAATTATTACATTCCTCAATGTATGCATTTTTAATTATACAAACACGAGTATGCATGGTTTATAACAGAACGCAATAAAGAAATTAAAATTTTGTTTTTGATAAATGAAAAAATTAAATCACTGGCAGGTTGATGCTTTGTATTTCTGATCTAAATCATAATTCTTAAGAATCGAAGTAAAAGCAATTTTTGCACTATTTTTCCACTAAATAAAGTTTTCGTTACATAAGTTCAACCATGCATTATTGCCAATATCGAAAAATAAGTACAGCTGCGAGCACTGAAATAGTATAGTAGTGTGTACTTGTGGTGAACATTTCTTGAAATTACAAGAAAACTAAAATAATAGATGTATTCTTTCTATTGCAAAACTGAGAAACAATTTCATTACTAAATGTAGGGTAAAGAGATAAAATCGATTTTCGTTTCAAGATTTGCTAGGGACACTTCCTCTGATGTTATTGAGTTTTTCATTACATCCAAAATTAAGACTTGTAACTTAGCAGTCCGAAAATTTAACTTTAAATACAAACGTAACGTGTCATCTTTTTTGAAAATTGATGTGGCACCTGAAGCTTTTGATTCTTTGCTTAAATTCCTAATCGTGGCACTGAGCCAAAAAACTAATTTTTAATTTCTACTTTAAGTATTTTGTACAAAAACGTTAGATGTTTAAATACTATACGTAAATTGAACGATGTATACTTAAAAGACTTAGCCTGTAACTATAACGTAATTTGCTTTACTGAAACCTGGCTTAAACCACATATTTTTAATTCAGAGATCCTTCCTAATCAATAACAAATTTATAGAAATGACCGTAAGGACAGAATCGGTGGGAGTGTTTTTTTTGGAGTTCATTCTTCTATACCATCCGAAGATGTTAATATCTCCCTCATCGGGTAAATCGAATTTAAAGCAATACGAGTTATGGTAGAAATGGTCTCTTTTATTTAGCTGTTTGTGTGACGAGTACCCCAATGCCAATATATTGTTTTGATATAACACTCAAATATTAAGTAAGAATTTCACTCAAGTCATACTCAAATCATTCGCTCCTTGTTAGCGAAGTGTGAGAAGTTGCCTAAAGCAGAAATAATAAATACCTTTTCCGTTGTATGGGTGGTAAGTGGTGTGATCGATGATGTATTTTAAATCACCTGAGGTGTGAGCTACAACATATAGGTAGGGCAATGAAAATTACATTTTTTTTGTTACATATTCAATCTTAAAGACCGTTTTTAAAATTATTAATCTTGTACCACATCCAAGTTTTGTTCGATTGCACTATAGTAGGTACATTTAGATTTTTATTCGGGATTATTAATATATATCTTTAAATAGTCGTACCACTTTCCTTTAAAGTAAAAGTCTATCCCATAATGTAGATTTTTTTTGTTTGTCTCATATAAATTGTATATCACCGTCGACAAAAACAAATTTGTACAAATGTAGCGTGCAGTGTAAGCCGGGTATGCCTTACCAAGCATTTTTTTTGTCTTTTCTTTGCTATAACGTGGAAATCCAACGGGATAATCGCGTGATTATTTAGCAATAACAGCGAAATCTGAGTATAATATCAGGCTATAAATATACAAGTGGCGTGGAAAGGAGAGTCTTTGTTGAGATTTGAGCACGGTCGTTTGCAAATCCCGCGAATCGGAAAAAGTCACGCAATAAAAATAGATCTTAAAAATACAATATATCCACGTGTGCGTGGGAATGATTTTTTGAAAAGAAAAGTGCGGAATTAATTGCACTTGAAAATCGTTGTGCGTGAAAATCGTTGTGCGTCCGGAACTGTACGCTAAAGCATCCAAAATATAGGCGAAATCACTGCCTCAACATCAAATGCACCACCATCAGCTTGTCCATGGGAAGAAGCCACCTTGATGCCCAGAACGTCCACGCCGTTGGATAGAAATCCTGAAGACGTCGTCAGGATTCAATGAAAAATCGTTTTTCTCGATTCTTCTTTGTGAAAATTTCTTTTGCTATGGTTACAATAACAAATTTAGTGTAAAAAAAAATGAAAAATTGTGTAAATGTTAATGCACATTGAAGAAGAAGGTTTTTCGTCTATATGGAATACTTGTCGCCGCAAGGGTACTTAAGTACAGTGCCACGTTACCTATGAAATACAAATTGTTTTTGTAATTGTGTTGATACATACATACATATAAGCTGAAAAAAAAAAAAAACTTAAATTTAAAGTATATAACATAATTTGTGTTTAAAAATTAAAATACCCATATATGAAGTTTTAGGCTATAAGTCATAAATGCATACAGTATATGTATGCCAAAGAATGTGAATGTTAAATTTGGATACCAAATATGTACATATGTATGTATACCATGTTCTCAAGGTTTCGCAAATACAACCATAAAAATTCGTGTGTATAGATAGTTTAGCCTACTTGGAGGGATCATACCTCATGCGTGTTAGAATAATGTATTAGTGTGCAAATCCCAGGCACACATAAATTCCTTTTTGCAACTTGGTGGAACCTCATCGAGCATGTTCCCTTATTACAGCTGACAAAATTTGAACTCATAGAGCTCTATGAGAATTATTTTATTTCAGAAGTTACATCGCTGTCAAACATGGTCGAACGTCGAACATCTTTCCCCGTCGTCGTCGCTGAGCTAAACGTCGCATCGATAGAAATTATGTACTTATGTTAGTGCTGAATTTTTGATTTCATGTTAATTTTATTTTTCATTTTATTAATATAACATACTTACCTGCCTACATATGTATATAATTATGTATGTATATATGTAAGTATATATAAAGGCATATGGAGAATGAGTATTTTATCGATAGATAAGCAGAGAAAACTAGTAGTACGATCGAACATGTTAGCAAGCAGTTAATTTCTGTTCATATAAGCGAGTTCGCGGTTTAAGTCTTTGCGTTTGCATATTTTTGGCAACAACAAAATAGCTAGTATTCTGGCATAGGCATACGTATGTACATACATACATACATCAAATTGAAAGTAGGTGTTTTGTTTGCGAACCTTAGAACTTGGAATACCAATTTAAAGTAGATTTCTTAGCTTTTGGAATAATAGTGAATTTTGTATAAAGATTAAGTTTTAAAAATAATGTAAAAAGGTTAGAGAAGTTTGTAAAATCGTCTAACTTAATAAAATTTATTAATGTTCATTTATTGTTACTAATGAAAAGTAAATATTTTTCTTGCATGACGAAATGTAGGGAAATGTTGATATACATGGGTTAGATTTATTTATTGGGTTAATGGAAAAGAAATCAATCCATTACCAGGTTGGGTGGGTAAAGAAAATGGGGGAAATTATCATCTTTCTTCTCCCGTCGTTCGTGTTTGTTCCAGCTATATCCCGACCTTTTTTTTTTTGGTTTACTATGTTTTTGTGTGTTGTCGCTGCTTTAAATTTCGCTGATTTCTCTATGTAAACTATATTCCGCTCTGAATACATTTTAAGTTTTCGGACGAGTTTCGTAGCGTGTAACTAAGACAAGCCCACTCCCATTTTCCTTGAGCCAGACTGTAGCACAGCAAGGTATGCAGACCCGTCTCGGAAATACGCTCCTGCCCCTTTTCCTTCAAGATATAGCAGCTTTCAGGAGAGATTCGTTACATTTGTTACATCCCTCATAATTCTGACTTATCGGTATGTTCTCAACATATTGCGTTACTTAGATCCTTAAGTTCAATGATTACTGCACATGACTCGATGATTGTACTTGGTGACTTCAATATGCCAGGCATATCATGGACTCTCATGGACGACTTTATCGTTCCAATTTCATCTAGAGATAGATACAATGTGTTCTTAGAAGATATGGCTGAGTTCTATCTAAATCAGATAAATTTAACTCCAAACAATTTTGGAACCATTCTGGATCTTGTTTTTGTTGATGATATATCTAAATCATCTATGAAGAGGTGCGAAGCCTTGATTATTCCAGAGGACTCTTATCACCCTGCGATTGAGGTAAATTACGAGGTTATAAGTGAATAATGTTGATAAATAAAGTAGCTCAAACGCTTGTTTTATTTTCGCGATGATGTTCAACGTTGTGTCCAGCATTTTAATAATACTAGGTCCATTCCTTTACTTTTCCTGTAAGTTCCTAAAAAGTGTTAAAATGCAAGACAGTAAGGTAAAAACTCTCTCTAATAGGGAATTACAGGAAAAAGTACGGGAATGGAAAAAACCATTTTTTTAGCCTAAGAAGCGAATGTCAGAATACGAGTATGTATAAAAAAAATGGTAATAAAAACACTTAAACGCAAGCAAAACTATCACAAGAACTTACGATTTTATTTATTATTTATTTATTTTTTTTAATTTTTTTAATTTTTTTTTTTTAAGTCTATGAATAACAATTCTTACAGACTATTAACAAAAGTATTCTTATGACAAAACTTAAATACGATTATTAGTATTAAAAAATGAATTCAAGAGAATGACAAAAATATTTCTACCTACTGAAAGATCAAGCTCGATAGAAGTTGAGATCAGGTTTAATACATTTAAAGCCCGGCTTATGGGGGCATTATAGGCATAATTAGTTCTACTGCACTTCCCATAGAACGGATAAAAACTACGAAGTTCTCTTCTTGGAACATTAAAATTTATTTTCTCTAAAAGAGCGGGGCAATCAAAAGCCCCCTGGATAATGCCATGCACAAAAGATAAAGAAAGTATAGATCTCCTATTTTCTAAAGACTTTAAATCTAATAGTAGCAAACGCGAATTATACGACGGTAATGGATCAGAGAAATGCAAAGACCGTAAAGCATACTTTAGGAAAACTTTCTGAACTCTTTCGATCCTGTTCATGTTAAACTGTTGAAATGGCCGCCAAATAATAGTGGCATACTCGAGGTTTGATCGCACAAATGAGGTGTAGAGCAATTTCCATGTATATGGATCTGTAAATTCAGCACAATTTCGCCGAACGAATCCCAACATAGCGTAAGCCTTTGAAATAATATTGTTTATGTGATTATTAAAAGTAAGTTTAGAGTCAAAGATAACCCCAAGATCCTTAATCGCATAAGCCTTCTGTAGTACACAGTTAGAAAGTCTATATGAACTATGAAACCCAGTATGTGATTTAAAATAACTAACATGAAAACATTTTTTAATATTTAAGGATAGATGCGAACTAATACACCATGTGTAAACATTTTTAATTTCCGATTGTAGATTAATCATATCTACGGAATTATTTACTATAGAATAAATTTTTAAGTCATCAGCATATAATAAAAAGTTGGCATGAGAAAAACATGAACCTATGTCATTGATAAACAAAATAAATAAAAGCGGCCCAAGAATGCTCCCCTGGGGTACACCCGAAGTGGCAATAAAAGAATGAGATGATACATTATCAATGGTGACCATGCACCGCCTATTGCTTAGATATGATTTAAGCCATTGCAAAAATACTGAGTGAAAACCAAGGCAAGCAAGTTTATTAATGAGAATCTTGTGCGAAACCTTATCAAAAGCTTTCGAAAAATCAGTATATATGCAGTCTACTTGACCGCCTGAGGTAAAGGCGGAAATACAAAATTCACTGAAAACGGCTAGATTGGAAACATTGGAACGACCAACCACAAACCCATGTTGGCTGGGGCTAATTATACTTTTAACAGAAAAATAAATCTTATCTTTCACAATGCATTCAAAAAGCTTCGAGATATTAGTAAGTTTTGATATTGGTCTATAGTTGCAGACATCATTTTTACTACCACTTTTAAATATGGGAGTTATTGAAGCAACTTTCCAGGCATCAACAAACGTACCACATTGTAACGACTTATTAAAAATTATTTCCAAGGGAACCGCCAATGCCGGACAGCTTTTTAGCAAGAGAACTGAGAAACCATCAATATGTGACGTTGAAGATGGCTTGAGTTTTCTAATACCATTCACAATGTCTTCGACTGATAGTGTCAACGAACCAAAATTAACCACAGACTGGACATCCGAAGAAAAGTCCGCAGTGGATATATTATTGTCGCAGACAAAATTCGATTTGAAGAAATCGGCGAACAGATTAGCGGCATCTTTTGGAGAGTTAGCGACTTTGTTATTATAGCAGACGGTAGAGGGAATCGATGAGCAGGATTTTTTCGATTTTATGAAGGTCCAAAACGCCTTAGGATTAGACTTTATGTTAGACTCGAAATTAAGAATATATTTTTTATACAGAAACTTATCCAAGCAATTAAATTCCTTCATGTAGCGCAAATAGGTATCATAGAAGGACTGACTCTGTGTCCTCTTAAATTTCTTATACAACTTGTTCCTAATATTCTTCAACTTTTTTAATCCCGTGGTGTACCAAGGCAATTTATAGGGTTTCGGTTTCAAAATCGGAATATTATCTAAACATATATTATATACAGATTCTTTGAAAACATTATAACAACAAGCAGGATCAGAATTGGAAAGTAAAACAGTCCAATCAAGATCACATAACAGCTGATTTAAGGCATTGAGATTACAGCGCGCGTAATTAAATACAATTTTGTCTTCCCGAACTGCTTTCTTAAATTCATAAAATTCAATCTTAAGAACTGTGGCAACATGGTGCATATCTGTAGCAGAAAATGGCGCAAGGCACTCAGTTAGATAAAAGTTAGCGCTTTCATTGATAAAAATAAGATCTAAAATTTTATCGAGCTTGTTTACAAATTTATTTACCTGCAATAAGTTTAAACATAAGAGGCTATCAATAAAATATGTTTCAAGCGATGTAGATAGATTTGTCGGCATAAGTCCAGTAGAGCAGTAGTTTTGACGCCAGTTAATATTCGAGAGATTAAAATCGCCTAAAATACAAACAATATCGTCACCTAACTTATTAAGTACTAAGTCTGCTATATTATCGGCATGAACTCTATAAAGACTTTCCAAACTATTAGGTGGAATATATGATGCAATTATATACAAAGACTCAACGGCTATCGAACTACGTATGCTTACACAAATCTGGTCAAGCAGAGAGTCATTATTTACAAGAGAAATTAATGTGGCACTGTACTTTCGTTGAACAGCAATTAATACTCCACCCCCACAAATTTGGGTCGAAAAATTCTGCATCATAAAAGTCTGGATTCAACCAGGTCTCAATAATTACAAATATGTCATAGTCTAATTGCGAGCTCAATGCTTTAACAGCATGCGAGTTAGTTCTAAGACCGGACGCGTTCTGAAAATAAATACATAGTTAGGCCTCTAACATCCAACCGTTGCAGATTATCTGTTGTGGCTAAAGAACAGGTTGCGGACTTTCCTCTCTGGGAAAAAAACGAAAAGGACGTACTTTTACATCCACTGGCTCAACATCAAATGCACCACCATCAGCTTGTCCATGGGAAGAAGCCACCTTGATGCCCAGAACGTCCACGCCGTTGGATAGAAATCCTGAAGACGTCGTCAGGATTCAATGAAAAATCGTTTTTCTCGATTCTTCTTTGTGAAAATTTCTTTTGCTATGGTTACAATAACAAATTTAGTGTAAAAAAAAATGAAAAATTGTGTAAATGTTAATGCACATTGAAGAAGAAGGTTTTTCGTCTATATGGAATACTTGTCGCCGCAAGGGTACTTAAGTACAGTGCCACGTTACCTATGAAATACAAATTGTTTTTGTAATTGTGTTGATACATACATACATATAAGCTGAAAAAAAAAAAAAAACTTAAATTTAAAGTATATAACATAATTTGTGTTTAAAAATTAAAATACCCATATATGAAGTTTTAGGCTATAAGTCATAAATGCATACAGTATATGTATGCCAAAGAATGTGAATGTTAAATTTGGATACCAAATATGTACATATGTATGTATACCATGTTCTCAAGGTTTCGCAAATACAACCATAAAAATTCGTGTGTATAGATAGTTTAGCCTACTTGGAGGGATCATACCTCATGCGTGTTAGAATAATGTATTAGTGTGCAAATCCCAGGCACACATAAATTCCTTTTTGCAACTTGGTGGAACCTCATCGAGCATGTTCCCTTATTACAGCTGACAAAATTTGAACTCATAGAGCTCTATGAGAATTATTTTATTTCAGAAGTTACATCGCTGTCAAACATGGTCGAACGTCGAACATCTTTCCCCGTCGTCGTCGCTGAGCTAAACGTCGCATCGATAGAAATTATGTACTTATGTTAGTGCTGAATTTTTGATTTCATGTTAATTTTATTTTTCATTTTATTAATATAACATACTTACCTGCCTACATATGTATATAATTATGTATGTATATATGTAAGTATACATAAAGGCATATGGAGAATGAGTATTTTATCGATAGATAAGCAGAGAAAACTAGTAGTACGATCGACCATGTTAGCAAGCAGTTAATTTCTGTTCATATAAGCGAGTTCGCGGTTTAAGTCTTTGCGTTTGCATATTTTTGGCAACAACAAAATAGCTAGTATTCTGGCATAGGCATACGTATGTACATACATACATACATCAAATTGAAAGTAGGTGTTTTGTTTGCGAACCTTAGAACTTGGAATACCAATTTAAAGTAGATTTCTTAGCTTTTGGAATAATAGTGAATTTTGTATAAAGATTAAGTTTTAAAAATAATGTAAAAAGGTTAGAGAAGTTTGTAAAATCGTCTAACTTAATAAAATTTATTAATGTTCATTTATTGTTACTAATGAAAAGTAAATATTTTTCTTGCATGACGAAATGTAGGGAAATGTTGATATACATGGGTTAGATTTATTTATTGGGTTAATGGAAAAGAAATCAATCCATTACCAGGTTGGGTGGGTAAAGAAAATGGGGGAAATTATCATCTTTCTTCTCCCGTCGTTCGTGTTTGTTCCAGCTATATCCCGACCTTTTTTTTTTTGGTTTACTATGTTTTTGTGTGTTGTCGCTGCTTTAAATTTCGCTGATTTCTCTATGTAAACTATATTCCGCTCTGAATACATTTTAAGTTTTCGGACGAGTTTCGTAGCGTGTAACTAAGACAAGCCCACTCCCATTTTCCTTGAGCCAGACTGTAGCACAGCAAGGTATGCAGACCCGTCTCGGAAATACGCTCCTGCCCCTTTTCCTTCAAGATATAGCAGCTTTCAGGAGAGATTCGTTACATTTGTTACATCCCTCATAATTCTGACTTATCGGTATGTTCTCAACATATTGCGTTACTTAGATCCTTAAGTTCAATGATTACTGCACATGACTCGATGATTGTACTTGGTGACTTCAATATGCCAGGCATATCATGGACTCTCATGGACGACTTTATCGTTCCAATTTCATCTAGAGATAGATACAATGTGTTCTTAGAAGATATGGCTGAGTTCTATCTAAATCAGATAAATTTAACTCCAAACAATTTTGGAACCATTCTGGATCTTGTTTTTGTTGATGATATATCTAAATCATCTATGAAGAGGTGCGAAGCCTTGAGATGATACATTATCAATGGTGACCATGCACCGCCTATTGCTTAGATATGATTTAAGCCATTGCAAAAATACTGAGTGAAAACCAAGGCAAGCAAGTTTATTAATGAGAATCTTGTGCGAAACCTTATCAAAAGCTTTCGAAAAATCAGTATATATGCAGTCTACTTGACCGCCTGAGGTAAAGGCGGAAATACAAAATTCACTGAAAACGGCTAGATTGGAAACATTGGAACGACCAACTACAAACCCATGTTGGCTGGGGCTAATTATACTTTTAACAGAAAAATAAATCTTATCTTTCACAATGCATTCAAAAAGCTTCGAGATATTAGTAAGTTTTGATATTGGTCTATAGTTGCAGACATCATTTTTACTACCACTTTTAAATATGGGAGTTATTGAAGCAACTTTCCAGGCATCAACAAACGTACCACATTGTAACGACTTATTAAAAATTATTTCCAAGGGAACCGCCAATGCCGGACAGCTTTTTAGCAAGAGAACTGAGAAACCATCAATATGTGACGTTGAAGATGGCTTGAGTTTTCTAATACCATTCACAATGTCTTCGACTGATAGTGTCAACGAACCAAAATTAACCACAGACTGGACATCCGAAGAAAAGTCCGCAGTGGATATATTATTGTCGCAGACAAAATTCGATTTGAAGAAATCGGCGAACAGATTAGCGGCATCTTTTGGAGAGTTAGCGACTTTGTTATTATAGCAGACGGTAGAGGGAATCGATGAGCAGGATTTTTTCGATTTTATGAAGGTCCAAAACGCCTTAGGATTAGACTTTATGTTAGACTCGAAATTAAGAATATATTTTTTATACAGAAACTTATCCAAGCAATTAAATTCCTTCATGTAGCGCAAATAGGTATCATAGAAGGACTGACTCTGTGTCCTCTTAAATTTCTTATACAACTTGTTCCTAATATTCTTCAACTTTTTTAATCCCGTGGTGTACCAAGGCAATTTATAGGGTTTCGGTTTCAAAATCGGAATATTATCTAAACATATATTATATACAGATTCTTTGAAAACATTATAACAACAAGCAGGATCAGAATTGGAAAGTAAAACAGTCCAATCAAGATCACATAACAGCTGATTTAAGGCATTGAGATTACAGCGCGCGTAATTAAATACAATTTTGTCTTCCCGAACTGCTTTCTTAAATTCATAAAATTCAATCTTAAGAACTGTGGCAACATGGTGCATATCTGTAGCAGAAAATGGCGCAAGGCACTCAGTTAGATAAAAGTTAGCGCTTTCATTGATAAAAATAAGATCTAAAATTTTATCGAGCTTGTTTACAAATTTATTTACCTGCAATAAGTTTAAACATAAGAGGCTATCAATAAAATATGTTTCAAGCGATGTAGATAGATTTGTCGGCATAAGTCCAGTAGAGCAGTAGTTTTGACGCCAGTTAATATTCGAGAGATTAAAATCGCCTAAAATACAAACAATATCGTCACCTAACTTATTAAGTACTAAGTCTGCTATATTATCGGCATGAACTCTATAAAGACTTTCCAAACTATTAGGTGGAATATATGATGCAATTATATACAAAGACTCAACGGCTATCGAACTACGTATGCTTACACAAATCTGGTCAAGCAGAGAGTCATTATTTACAAGAGAAATTAATGTGGCACTGTACTTTCGTTGAACAGCAATTAATACTCCACCCCCACAAATTTGGGTCGAAAAATTCTGCATCATAAAAGTCTGGATTCAACCAGGTC
Source organism: Philophylla caesio (assembly GCA_963971545.1). Lineage (NCBI taxonomy): Eukaryota > Metazoa > Arthropoda > Insecta > Diptera > Tephritidae > Philophylla > Philophylla caesio. The sequence continues at coordinate 62,876,758 of OZ020608.1, read as the reverse complement.
TCAATAATTACAAATATGTCATAGTCTAATTGCGAGCTCAATGCTTTAACAGCATGCGACTTAGTTCTAAGACCGGACGCGTTCTGAAAATAAATACATAGTTAGGCCTCTAACATCCAACCGTTGCAGATTATCTGTTGTGGCTAAAGAACAGGTTGCGGACTTTCCTCTCTGGGAAAAAAACGAAAAGGACGTACTTTTACATCCACTGGCCAAATGTCCGATGATGATATTTTATCGCAAAATGAGTTAGCAACACCAAGTTTGAAATTAACTTTTCTATATGTCTCAGCAGGTGCGTCCTTTTTAATTAATCTATGACAAACTAGATATTGTTTGTCAATGTTTGCGTGCTTAACGACGTAATCCAAGATATTATCAGCGGAAACCGAATGATGAAATGATGAAATATGAAGCCATTTGAAGCGTAAAATAACATTTAGATCATTATTTACATTAGATCCAATAGTACTCTGACGCTTCTGTTGCTTTGCTTTACCATTCAATTTACTTGTAACAGTAGCTGCAGCATCAGCGTCGGCAGCCACTGCAACCTTAACAGCATTTGAGCGAGGGCTTGAACTAGGAACGGAGGCATAAGAGCTATACGCAACTCCTCCCATGGAATTCTGGCCAGCATTGTTAACATGATTCTTAACATTGGTGATAACCTCAGTAGCAGAGGCAGAGCTTGAAGCAGCCTTCTTATCGGCAGAAGATAATCGCGGCTTCGAATTGCATGGCACTAGAGCATTCATAGCAGCAGAACTAGCAGGTGAAGCAACAAAATTAGTAGAAGCATTAGATGGTTCGAGAGCACAAATGCTAACAGCGAGGCTCTCCAGCAGAACTAGCAGGTGAAGCAGCATAATTATTAGTAGCATTAAGGCCATGCCACATAAGACTTGCTTCGCTTTACGTGACATTTGTAACTTTGTCAGAAAAGCGAAAAACGCAAAAAGTATGCCACAATAAAACTTTGACAATACAAACTTTTCGTTTGTTTTTTGTGAGTTGTGAAAATCGCACGGAACTTTATAAACATATTTACATACATTCGGCATAATTATGGAAGTTTTGTTAATAGTTATTTTACTTCACAAAGGCTTATTATGTTTAAACAACATATCAAGGCGGAAAATGTGGGTAAGGGAATTATATCTTTGCTGCCACCTCCCGCACGAACCGGTCACGAACTTCCACCGTGCTCTGCAATGCTCCTCTATTATAAAAGAAAAAGCCTTTATATAATAAACAAAATTGGTAAGAGCGAACTGTCAAAGTCAGCGAAAAGATGAGAGTTGCCCAAGATTTCGCTTCGCTTTGGCGACGGTGTTGCCTATGTGGGAAATTTCGTATAATTGCATGTATTCATCTTTGCTGTCAAAGCTAAACTCTGACGTAAAGCGAAGCAGAAGTTTTATGTGGCATGGCCTTTAGATGGTTTGAGAGCACAACTAACAGCGAGACTCTCCTCATGCATTGAAGAAGTACGAGTGATAATCGAAGATAAGCTTTCACTCAGATTGGTAAAACTAGATTTCAATTCTGTTCGTACGTTTTTGATGTCATCAACCACTCGAATGTTGCTGTCACATATTACCTTATGCATGGAACTCAGCTCTGCCTTCAGGTCATTTACATTTTTAAGCAATCGATTTTTGTCCGAAACTACGGAGTTAAGAACGGACAGTATTTTCGCATTCTCTGCCTTGAGTTTAATTATTTCAGCAAGCATCAGCTTCAGTGTTGATTTATTGTTATTGCACTCGTTTTTATTGCTTCCACTATGAGTGAAGTCAGTTATACTGCATTGCGATTTTACATTATCCGAGGACAGCTTCGCCGTGGTAATTGATAGCGGCGGTGAGCGAATTGAATTGCGACGCTCTTTTGAACACGATTTACAGTAGAAAGCAGAATTCGATTTCGTATAATGTTCAAAATCAGCAGGTAGAATATTCACACACAGCAAATGAAAAAAGTCATTGCAATTAGCGCATTGCATTTTAGGTTGGCCACGTTCAACCTTTTGCCCACACACACACGGCATAATATTTAAATTGAGTGTCCAAGTGAAACAAGAAAAAAAAACTATTTTTCACTCTCGCACATTACGAATAATATTGTAGTTAGAATTTAAACAAACCGATATCACTATTAATCTCAGAGCAATTACTAAACACGTGTGTACAGCATGATGTCTGACGAAATTACTTTAGCACTTTCCATTTTTACTGAAATGTTTAATTTTTTACACAAATTTTGCAATTTTCTTTATTTTGTGCTTTCACAACAATACTGCTAACAGCTGATTTTGACACTTTTTTTGAGATTTACAGACAAAAAAACTTCTGACTAAATCCTGTAACTTCGGACAAGAAGAGAGTCTCAGTTACTCTCTCAAGTTTGGACTAAATCCTGTTAAAAACTGTAAAAAACTGTAGATAAGGAATGGACCTACTATATATAGCTTATTTCAAAAGTTTGTACCCAAACGGGTTTGCGTACAAAAGGAGCAATCACAACCTTGGTTTACAAAAGAACTAAGAAATTTAAAAAATAAAAAGTCACGATCTTTTAAATTGCACAAAATAACTGGTGTGCACACTAAGGGCCAGTTTTTCAGTGCAAGTTGAACTCTGTTTGTGATTTAAACTAAGTTTAAATTCAGTATGCAGTTTTTAGTGAACTTTAAACGGAGTTTAAACGTCCTTTCGCGCACAGTTTAACTTAGTTTAACTTATCAGCTGTTTGAGCAAACTTCGTTTTGGTTGCAACTAATTTAATTGAGCGGAAGGAAACTAAGTTTAAATTTAAACTGAGTTTAACTAAACTTAGTTTAAACTGAGTTTAAACCAGTACTGAAAAAATGTCCCAACTATGTGAAATACTCAGTTCTCCGGCACGCTTATTTTGAATTAAATAAAAAAATGCTACAGATCCTATTTGTGCAAAGTTAAAAGGAATTTAATAAAAAACCATGAATCATTTTATGATTTCCTTAACTCAAAACGCGCAGTGACTAGTTTTCCGTCTGCCATGAAATATCAAAATGCCGTGTCTTGTGACTCCCAATCAATTTCCAAAATGTTTGCCCAATTCTTCAGGTCAAATTACTCCATTAATTCGCTTCTGAGCAAACGTTATCCATATAAACTTTGTCTTTTAAGACTGGCCCCGATTTTAACCCGAATAGGTTCCTCAAAAACTGTGCTAAACATATTTATGAGCCCTAAACTAATTTATTTAGTCTTTCTCTTAAGCTTGGGGTTTTCCCTTTAACTTGGAAAGAGTCATTCATTATACCCTTCATAAAAAATTATCGCGGTATATCTAAGCTTTCTGCTATTCCTAAACTATTTGAAGCTATTGTTGTTCACCATTTAACGTATTCCATATCATCTACGATGTGTAGCACACAACACGGGTTCTCTAAGGGTAAATCTACCGTTACAAACTAGTTTGAGTTCACAACTCATGTTTCAAATGGGTTTAGAGAATTCATGCACACTGATGTTATATACACCGATTTTAGTAAAGCATTCGACAGAGTAAGTCACTCTTTACTGATCCATAATCTCGATCTCCTTGGTTTTCAACCTAATATCCTTCATTGGATATCTTCTTACCACGTTGACAGTACACAACGAGTTATTTTTAAAAGTAGTTCCCCAAACATTTTTTTTTTTTAATAATAATCCCAACGGTTTTGTCCCCCCATACCCGCCCGACCGACGCGAGGGGCGCATCCATATGACACACGGATATATAAAAAAAAATTGATTTTCATTTATGCTCGGAAATGTCTTAAAATTCGGGAGGAAACGTTTAGTTTTATTTCGCCAAGAATATATGGGCTATAGATCAAGAGTGTCAGTAACTTGACCAAAAATACTACGCGTAGCATTTCTCTGCGACTAGCAAGTGTAGGGAGATTAATGAGTTTTAAACGACTTATATTATATGGCGGCAGGTTGATTTCGTTATTGATTTATCTTCAGGGGTCCCGCAAAGAAGTCACCTTGTTATGATTCTATTTTTACTTATTATAAATGGCATACCTTCTGTAATAAATTATTCAAACATTTTATTGTATGCTGATGGTGTAAAACTTTTTAGATCGTATCATTTTGTTGAGGAAAGGTCCTTACTACAAGCGGATTTAAATAGCATGGCTAACTGGTGTGAAGTAAATAACATGCCACTAAACCTTAAAAAATGTAAAGTAATGTGATTTTCTCGCAGGGCAGTTCAACCAGATTCTTATGAGATATGTAAACATAACCTCAAACAATCGTTTAACTTTGCTGATCTTGCAATTACAATGGACTCGAAATTTAATTTTAATCTTCACATAAATGTTTCAGTTAACAAATCCAAAGGTGTTTTTGCATTTGTAAAACGATGGTCAAAAGAATTCGATGACCCATACATTACGAAGGCTCTTTTCACAACGTTAGTGGGGGTAATACTGGAATACGGCTGTTGTTTGGAACCCGCGCTATCTATGTTCATTCCGACCAAATAGAGTAAATTCAAAAGCAATTTCTGCTTTTTGCTTTAAGAAATTTTCGTTGGGATTCTCAGTACAACCTGCCGCCATATATAAATCGTTTAAAAATCATTAATCTTACTACACTTGCTAGTCGCAGAGAAATGCTACGCGTAGTATTTTTGGTAAAGTTACTGACAGGCTTGATCTATAGCCCATCTCTTCTTGGCGAAATAAAACAAAACGTTCCCTCCCGAATTTCAAGACATTTCCGGCCTATAAAAGTAATTTTGAGTTAAATGAGCCACTCCGTAATTTGTGTCAGGATTTTAACACTCGCTCCGGTTCTTTTGATATTTCAGACTCATTTTTTTACGTATAGAAAACTATACTCAATGCTCTCAATAATTGATACATACATACATATATATAACTATTCGATCAGCTGATGAGCAATTGTTCTGTAGCTGAACAGTTTCAGATCTCGAAACTTAACAAACTTCTGCCTTTCATGACTCGGCGCAGCATATATGAAAAACAATTTCTTTTTATATAATATAATATAATATTAGTATAATAAGATTTTTATTTACATTAACATTAAAAAAATAATGCCCGCTGTGGTCGAGTTGGTAGCGGTGCGTGCTATAACCCGATATGCCGGTGAGTTCGAGGTTCGAATCTCAGTCAGGGCAAGCAAAATCTTAATAATAGAAAATTTTTTTTTTTTAATAGCGGTCACCCCTCTGCTTCTCATTAAATACATCTGCCGTTCGGAGTCGGCACAAAACTGTAGGTCCCTCCATTTGTGGTATAATATAAAGACGAACACCTTGAATCCTTTCCGTGCCTACTCGTGGGACCAACAACGGACAAACGACTGCGACGACCCTACCTTATCGAAATCCGGGATGTTTCATCACGATAAAAAGTGCATCAGGCGTTACCACCCCTAGTAAGCCAGATGCACAAGCCGAGATCACATCCGATAACGCTACCACCCAAAGTAGCCCTCCAGATGAAAAACCATCTACTTCGAAAGCTGTCGGACTTACCATTCACAGTACACCGGTGGCCGGAGAAGAAGATGACACCGCCAAAAAGGGTGGTGTAAGAAAGAAGCGGAAAAAGTCGTCCAACCAAATTCGGAAAAGTAGATACCAAAAGGCGGTATATATGATGGACTAACTGTCCAACACTGGTACCGCCTCCGGTGTTATTGTGTCGAAGGGGGTTGAGCACTGTAAGCAGGTGATAGAGGAATACGAGAACTTTTTGAAAGAGAAGTCATCTAGTCGCCGGCGGCGATTCAGCAGCGCTGGGTGGAGATTGACGTCAAATTGTCGAGCCTCGTCATGGATCACGTATTCGGCAATCCGGCGGGTCCCCACCCGGAGTTTGACTCCTCCGAAACCTTCCGGGGTTACAGGGTGATCAGGTGCGCCAATCAAACTTCCTTGGATTTCCTTGCCGGATGCGTCACTAAAATAAGTCATGCTTTCGTCGGCCTTAAGCTAAGGCTGATTCCGGCCGAAGAGGTCTCAGGAGGATAAGTGCGCGTATCTGGTTACCGCCATTGGAGAAGCTGGGCGAGAAGCTGCTACGCTGCCTGAAAATACAAAACGGGCACATACCAGTGATTTCGGATTGGAAACTTATTAAAGTTGAGCAGCCGAATAAGGCAAGCCATCCCTACTCTTGGCCATCTGCGAGGAATCGCCGGAGGCCTTGCCAAAGCGGACCACAGAGTCCGTTTTGGGATCCGTATGGCCAAGATGAAGATCTTCCGAGGCGACAAGGCTCCTGACCAAGACGACACTGAGGAGGTCGACGACGCAAGCCAATTGCTGCGAGACGTCGAAATCACGGATGATGACTCCGGGCAAGACAAAATGCGTGCAGATTAATCTGCAGCACTCTAAATGTGCGACAAATAATCAGTCGATCTTGCTCGGTGAGGAAAACATCGATGTCGGCCTTATCCAGGAGACGTGGGTAAAAGACCTGCAGATCCTAGGCCTAACCAGCAGAACACATAACCTCTTCTATAGTGGTAACACAGGTAAACCCAGGGCGTGTATTCTAATCAAAAAAGTTGTAAATGCATTTCTCTGTTAAAATTACAGCACAGCAGATTTAACAGCGGCGAAGGTAGAGCCCGGGAAGCATCGGAACTTATATCTGGTGTCTGCGTATATGGCACATGACAGGGTTGCTTCTCCAGACGAATTGAAGCGCTTCATTGCACAAAACCAAACGAACATCATAATAGGAAGCGACGCTAACGCGCGCAGTACTATATGGGGCAGCTCCGAAACAAACGAAAGAGGTGAGTCTCTCCTCCACTTTATACTAAATACATGTAAAAAGGGCAGGAAACCCACCTCCATTTTTCCCAGTTCAGAACGGTTCTCGGGATGGGAAGAGGTGTTAGATATAACGCTATCGACAGATGGTGTAACCGTAGATGACTGGAGGGTGTCAGACAAAGCATCGATGTCAGATCACTGTTTGATACTCTTCAGCATACGCGGCAAATCCCGTACCCCTTCTCTATTTCGGAATCCTCAAAGAACGAATTGGGTTAGATTCAATAATATCACGTCGAAAAGTTTAGGAAGTGTTAAAATCAAAAAGATTATAACTGCAAACGAACTAGACGAAACAGTTGGTAGGATGGAGAAATCTATCGAAATAGCCTTTAAAAAGTCCACCCCTTTCTGTACCCTTAAGGAAAAATCTCCACCTTGGTAGTCTGGAGAACTTAGGAAACTCAGGGCTAAAATCAGAGAAACATTCAACGATAGCTACAGGTCAAAAGTATGGCAGCCATACAAGGACTCATTTAAACAATACAAGAAAGCAGTAAGGAAAGCCAAGTCAGAATCCTGGCGGTCATTCTGCTCATCTGTAGAAACATGCAGGGAGTCCGCCAGACTGAGCAAAATTCTGTCAAAAGAGCACTCAAATCCAAGCTTTCTCAGGAAGCAGGATGGAGTGTGGACAGATAATGCCAGGGATTCATTGGAAGCCCTTACTAACACCCACTTCCCGGGGTGCGGCCAGAGATGAACAATATGGACTTAAACCAATCTTCCGGAACCCTCCGAGGTGGAACTGGAAACTATTATAGACAGCTAAAATAAGGTCGCAATAAACAATTTTCAACCCTACAAATCCCCTGGTCCAGATGGGATCTTACCGATAATGCTGCAAAAGCTTGGGGAACCCATAATCATTTGGTTGGATCAGGTCTTTAAAGTCAGCATTCGACTATCGCATGTTCCACAAAGCTGGAAAAGAGTCAAAGTGGTTTTCATTCCGAAGACAGGTAGAAGAACCCACGATGAAGCAAGAGACTTTAGGCCAATACGTCTAACATCTTTTCCGCTTAAAGCACTAGGGAGATTGCTGGACATACATATCAGATCCATCATACAAGGATAAAAGCTATCGACAGCCCAACATGCGTATATTAAGGGCAGGTCAACAGAAACTGCTCTACACGCAGTGGTGGGCACCATAGAAAAATCAATCAACTTCAAAGACTTTACTCTAGCTGCCTTCCTAGATAAAGAGGGGGCTTTTAACAATATAAAGGTCGAGTCAATCATTCAATCACTAGGAATGATGGGGGTATCTACCCACATCTGCGAATAGATTGAGCAGATGCTCAGGAACAGACATATTATAGCAACCAGTGGTTCAATAACACTCTCCCGCTATGCGAACAGAGGCACCCCGCAAGGGGGGGTTCTGTCCCCATTACTTTGGGTAGTGGCTATGAACGATATTCTACTAAAGCTCAATAGCGATGGAGTAAAAGTAGTTGCATACGCTGACGGTGTCGTAGTGGCAGTATCTGGTATTTTTCTCTCCACGATAAACGAAATTCTCGAGGTAGCTCTGCGAAGACTCCAAACATGGGCCTCACAAAACGGGCGGGTATCAACGCAGACAAGACAGAGATAATGCTGTTCACTAAAAGAACTAAAATAGCACGGTTTAAACTTCATTCTCTTAACGGAACTCCTCTGAAGCAAAGTACTTGGGTGTCACACAGGACCCAAAACTTAGCTGGAAGAGAAACCTTGAGAGGCGTGTTGAGAAAGCATACATAGCCTATTATTCCAGCAAACGAATCATTAGTAAAAACTGGGGATTAAAACCAAAGCTTGTCCTGTGGTTGTACACGGCCATCATACGGCCGATACTTACCTACGGAGTACTGGTGTGGTGGCCAGCACTAGACAGGCAATATAATATCAAGAAGCTAAGCAGCATACAACGTGCAGCATGCGCGAGTGTAACAGGAGCCAATAGATCATGTCCCAAGGACGCACTTAATGTGATCCTACATCAGCTGCCAATTGAGCTCCAAATAAAAGAAACTGTGGCGAACTCTGCAATCAGACTCCAGGAGTCAGGCTGCTGGAGGCCGAAGCAGTACGGTCACAGTAGAGTTCTCGATGGGCCCTTGGGAGCAAACGAACAATCAGATTATCTACCTCCTTCGCTGGATTTCAGGAAAAGCTTCCAGGTAGTATTTCCATCTACACGGGACTGTAGCAGGGGCAGACTGGCGGACGAGAACACCACCACCATCTACACCGACGGATCAAAAATGAACTGCGGGGTGGGTGCTGGGGTGTTCTTAGAGAAGCTAGATGTGTCGCTTTCGACCCATCTACCTAACTTTGCCAGCATTTTCCAGGCAGAAGTAATGGGAACTGAGAGGGCCTGTCAGGTAGTGAAAGATAGAAGCGAAGGGGTACGAAAAGCATACATATTCTCAGATAGTCATGCAGCTCTCTTGGCACTGGCATCACCGAAAATCAACTCCAGAATAGTCCATGACTGCAAGTGTGTGTTAAGCTCAGCGGCTGAGTCGGTTGAAATCTCTCTCGTTTGGGTTCCCGGCCATAGGAACATATACGGTAACGAGAGAGCAGACGGGCTGGCCCGAGTCGGCGCCTCTCTTGAGGAATCCGAGGCGGAAGCAATACGCTGCCCGCTGGAGTCATCAAGAGAGAACTCCATTTGAAGTTTGTGCGAACAGCAGGATTGAGATGGGGCAGGTTAACGACGTGCAAAATAGCGAGAGAAATTTGGCCTACCTATGATCGACCAAAAACGGTAGACCTCCTTAATAGATCTTAATAGATATTCCGCCTAACAGCTGCAATCACGGGCCATTGGCCTTCCATTCAGTAACCACTGCAGGAGCTGTAAACACGTAGGCAGCAGAGAAACCATTATTCACTATCTGTGTGAGTGCCCAGCTCTGGCACGCCTCTGACAAGAAACACTTGGGTTTCTTCCAAAAGAGCTAAGCGAGATCTCTAAGTGTAATATAAACCGTTTAAGTAGCTTCATCCACAAATCAAAGTGGATCGAAAATTAAAGACCGCAGGACATACCAGAGGTTCCGTGAAAATAGCGTAGCAAAATAATGCCTCCTGCGCTAATTAGGCTAAAGGACTAGGCAACGCTCCAACCAACATGACTAACAAATAATACTTAAAAGCTGTTATATGTGTACTTATATATGTATTATGACATGTTAAATAATTGCATTAAGATTCTTTATAAACGCTGACCTAGGTAAAGAAAAATCAAACCAGTGCGGATTGGAATGAGTATTAAATTCTCGAAGTGCACGAGCAATTGCCATATTTCTTGCAAAATTAATTGTGTAACAATTAGCACGGAACGGGTCAAATTGGCGAATACTCCTTTACGGAACATTAAAGTTTAACCGCTCAAGTAAAAATGGACAATCAGAGCAGCCATTAATAATACTATAAATAAACGATAGTGATAGTGATGATCTCCTTTTTTACAGAGTAATTTTTTCAATAAAGCTTCAAACTTTTTGAAGAATTTGTTCCTCAGATTTGTTAGTATTTTCAGTCCCCTATTATACCATGACAACTTAAAAGAGTTAACTCTCCGTAAAGGGATATGATTATGACACAGTTCGTGATTGTAGATTTAAAGATATCATAACTATTGGCAACAAAACAAATTTTGTTTACAAAACAATCTTTGTTTACATTTTGTATATTTATAATTTCCAATTTATACAAATTTTGCGTTAACATGATTTGGAAACATACATATGTATGTATGTCTGTACATGTTTATGTAATAATAATAATATATGTAATTTGGCGCATACACTATATACACTTCTCCTACTATTTGTGGTGTGCGTCTTTATATTATACCACAAATGGAGGGACCTACAGTTTTGTGCCGACTCCGAACGGCAGATGTATTTAATGAGAAGCTTTTTCATAGCAGAAATACCCTTGGAGGTTTGCCATTGCCTGCCGAGGGGTGCCCGCTATAAGAAAAAATTTGTTCTATGATTAAGATTTGTGGTGTACCCATAGGTTGGTGGCAAGTCGGTATGCTTGCGGTCCCTGGCTTAGCTCGTCGGTTGGAGTGGGTATTTTGCACTCGCCTTGTCCACGCTACACAAGCAAAAAAAAGACATCATTCCACAAAATTCGTGAGTGGTAAATCCGTGAAAATATCGTTTAAATTCAATTTGTGCATTTTATATAATAAAATTATTTAAATGAAGTGCCGTGTATTAAAATGCAAAAGCCATAATGAAAACAAGGCTTCAAAGATGAGTTTTTTCGGTTTTCCAGCCGACGATGAGACGGCCAGGAAGTGGGTGTAGTTCTGTCGCCAAGAAATGCCGTTTAATCTATGTACAAGCGTAATTAGCATGAAGCACTTAAAGGACGATGACTACCTAAATCTTGTCCAGTACAACATGGGTAATATTTTTTTATTGTTATTTATTTAATAAATTTAGTAATGAAAATTTTAGGATTTGCTAAAAATCGACTTCTTAAGCGCGACGCAGTGCCAACAATTTTTGATGGTGATGTGCCTGATGCTTTGGAGCCCGTAAACATTAACGATTTGTTACAGCAATCAACAAGTCAAGGTAGTCAAAGTATTAATTATAACAAAACTTGTTATAAATATTAATGGTTTGGTACAGATGCGTTGAAAGAGTGTATTATGGAAAACCAAATCGAGCCAGCTTCTAAGGAAGTATCAACTTCACCAAGCCGTAGCATTCATTACTACGACGGAAATCTGGAAGAAGTTGAAGTTTTGAAAAAAAAAACAGTGTATGTTATGTACTCGTATAGCATGGAACAACAACGGCAAAATAGAAGAACTTAAAAGGCTAAAGCACAGCGTGAGTATTAAAAGCTTAAAATTAAATTATGTACTTACAGGCAGGTGCTACATATGAATGTCTACACATACATCCACACAAAGGCCCTTTTCAGGTTCTTTTCAGAGCCACAGATAAATGTAAAAACCATATAAAAACTCGCATGTTTGCTTAGAAATATGCATATTATAATATTAAAAGTGTAGACATGTATTTAATACTAGTTTTGTTGTTAGACACTTTTTGATATAACCCTTGGAGTTCCGATGCTGGAAGAAAACCAAAAAACATATTTATAAATATTGTATAATATACATTTTTGCATGATGTATATACATCCATACATATGTACGTGTGGATGTAGTTTGTATTTGCATGCACACACAATATCTTAATTATATTACTTACCAAATGTTTATGATTAACTGTATGCCGTATGCTGTATATATGCTGGTCTACTAGCCACTGCTACTATAACTGTTCCTTGTATTGCGATTAATCTCAGTATACAGAAGTGCAGGGAAAACATTCTTGATTTTCTGATTTTTGAGCTTATTGATCGAGTTCTTTAATGTATTTGTTGTTATTGTTAATTTAGGCTATTCGATCTAATTTCTTTTGTGCAAGAAAATACAATTTCTCCACTTTTTACCCGACGTTTCGCTAACTACCTTAGCATCTTCAGGGGTGATTTCTTTATTCAACTATATAAATCCATAATCATTTGGCTGGATCAGGTCTTTAAAGTCAGCATTCGACTATCGCATGTTCCACAAAGCTGGAAAAGAGTCAAAGTGGTTTTCATTCCGAAGACAGGTAGAAGAACCCACGATGAAGCAAGAGACTTTAGGCCAATACGTCTAACATCTTTTCCGCTTAAAGCACTAGGGAGATTGCTGGACATACATATCAGATCCATCATACAAGGATAAAAGCTATCGACAGCCCAACATGCGTATATTAAGGGCAGGTCAACAGAAACTGCTCTACACGCAGTGGTGGGCACCATAGAAAAATCAATCAACTTCAAAGACTTTACTCTAGCTGCCTTCCTAGATAAAGAGGGGGCTTTTAACAATATAAAGGTCGAGTCAATCATTCAATCACTAGGAATGATGGGGGTATCTACCCACATCTGCGAATAGATTGAGCAGATGCTCAGGAACAGACATATTATAGCAACCAGTGGTTCAATAACACTCTCCCGCTATGCGAACAGAGGCACCCCGCAAGGGGGGGTTCTGTCCCCATTACTTTGGGTAGTGGCTATGAACGATATTCTACTAAAGCTCAATAGCGATGGAGTAAAAGTAGTTGCATACGCTGACGGTGTCGTAGTGGCAGTATCTGGTATTTTTCTCTCCACGATAAACGAAATTCTCGAGGTAGCTCTGCGAAGACTCCAAACATGGGCCTCACAAAACGGGCGGGTATCAACGCAGACAAGACAGAGATAATGCTGTTCACTAAAAGAACTAAAATAGCACGGTTTAAACTTCATTCTCTTAACGGAACTCCTCTGAAGCAAAGTACTTGGGTGTCACACAGGACCCAAAACTTAGCTGGAAGAGAAACCTTGAGAGGCGTGTTGAGAAAGCATACATAGCCTATTATTCCAGCAAACGAATCATTAGTAAAAACTGGGGATTAAAACCAAAGCTTGTCCTGTGGTTGTACACGGCCATCATACGGCCGATACTTACCTACGGAGTACTGGTGTGGTGGCCAGCACTAGACAGGCAATATAATATCAAGAAGCTAAGCAGCATACAACGTGCAGCATGCGCGAGTGTAACAGGAGCCAATAGATCATGTCCCAAGGACGCACTTAATGTGATCCTACATCAGCTGCCAATTGAGCTCCAAATAAAAGAAACTGTGGCGAACTCTGCAATCAGACTCCAGGAGTCAGGCTGCTGGAGGCCGAAGCAGTACGGTCACAGTAGAGTTCTCGATGGGCCCTTGGGAGCAAACGAACAATCAGATTATCTACCTCCTTCGCTGGATTTCAGGAAAAGCTTCCAGGTAGTATTTCCATCTACACGGGACTGTAGCAGGGGCAGACTGGCGGACGAGAACACCACCACCATCTACACCGACGGATCAAAAATGAACTGCGGGGTGGGTGCTGGGGTGTTCTTAGAGAAGCTAGATGTGTCGCTTTCGACCCATCTACCTAACTTTGCCAGCATTTTCCAGGCAGAAGTAATGGGAACTGAGAGGGCCTGTCAGGTAGTGAAAGATAGAAGCGAAGGGGTACGAAAAGCATACATATTCTCAGATAGTCATGCAGCTCTCTTGGCACTGGCATCACCGAAAATCAACTCCAGAATAGTCCATGACTGCAAGTGTGTGTTAAGCTCAGCGGCTGAGTCGGTTGAAATCTCTCTCGTTTGGGTTCCCGGCCATAGGAACATATACGGTAACGAGAGAGCAGACGGGCTGGCCCGAGTCGGCGCCTCTCTTGAGGAATCCGAGGCGGAAGCAATACGCTGCCCGCTGGAGTCATCAAGAGAGAACTCCATTTGAAGTTTGTGCGAACAGCAGGATTGAGATGGGGCAGGTTAACGACGTGCAAAATAGCGAGAGAAATTTGGCCTACCTATGATCGACCAAAAACGGTAGACCTCCTTAATAGATCTTAATAGATATTCCGCCTAACAGCTGCAATCACGGGCCATTGGCCTTCCATTCAGTAACCACTGCAGGAGCTGTAAACACGTAGGCAGCAGAGAAACCATTATTCACTATCTGTGTGAGTGCCCAGCTCTGGCACGCCTCTGACAAGAAACACTTGGGTTTCTTCCAAAAGAGCTAAGCGAGATCTCTAAGTGTAATATAAACCGTTTAAGTAGCTTCATCCACAAATCAAAGTGGATCGAAAATTAAAGACCGCAGGACATACCAGAGGTTCCGTGAAAATAGCGTAGCAAAATAATGCCTCCTGCGCTAATTAGGCTAAAGGACTAGGCAACGCTCCAACCAACATGACTAACAAATAATACTTAAAAGCTGTTATATGTGTACTTATATATGTATTATGACATGTTAAATAATTGCATTAAGATTCTTTATAAACGCTGACCTAGGTAAAGAAAAATCAAACCAGTGCGGATTGGAATGAGTATTAAATTCTCGAAGTGCACGAGCAATTGCCATATTTCTTGCAAAATTAATTGTGTAACAATTAGCACGGAACGGGTCAAATTGGCGAATACTCCTTTACGGAACATTAAAGTTTAACCGCTCAAGTAAAAATGGACAATCAGAGCAGCCATTAATAATACTATAAATAAACGATAGTGATAGTGATGATCTCCTTTTTTACAGAGTAATTTTTTCAATAAAGCTTCAAACTTTTTGAAGAATTTGTTCCTCAGATTTGTTAGTATTTTCAGTCCCCTATTATACCATGACAACTTAAAAGAGTTAACTCTCCGTAAAGGGATATGATTATGACACAGTTCGTGATTGTAGATTTAAAGATATCATAACTATTGGCAACAAAACAAATTTTGTTTACAAAACAATCTTTGTTTACATTTTGTATATTTATAATTTCCAATTTATACAAATTTTGCGTTAACATGATTTGGAAACATACATATGTATGTATGTCTGTACATGTTTATGTAATAATAATAATATATGTAATTTGGCGCATACACTATATACACTTCTCCTACTATTTGTGGTGTGCGTCTTTATATTATACCACAAATGGAGGGACCTACAGTTTTGTGCCGACTCCGAACGGCAGATGTATTTAATGAGAAGCTTTTTCATAGCAGAAATACCCTTGGGGGTTTGCCATTGCCTGCCGAGGGGTGCCCGCTATAAGAAAAAATTTGTTCTATGATTAAGATTTGTGGTGTACCCATAGGTTGGTGGCAAGTCGGTATGCTTGCGGTCCCTGGCTTAGCTCGTCGGTTGGAGTGGGTATTTTGCACTCGCCTTGTCCACGCTACACAAGCAAAAAAAAGACATCATTCCACAAAATTCGTGAGTGGTAAATCCGTGAAAATATCGTTTAAATTCAATTTGTGCATTTTATATAATAAAATTATTTAAATGAAGTGCCGTGTATTAAAATGCAAAAGCCATAATGAAAACAAGGCTTCAAAGATGAGTTTTTTCGGTTTTCCAGCCGACGATGAGACGGCCAGGAAGTGGGTGTAGTTCTGTCGCCAAGAAATGCCGTTTAATCTATGTACAAGCGTAATTAGCATGAAGCACTTAAAGGACGATGACTACCTAAATCTTGTCCAGTACAACATGGGTAATATTTTTTTATTGTTATTTATTTAATAAATTTAGTAATGAAAATTTTAGGATTTGCTAAAAATCGACTTCTTAAGCGCGACGCAGTGCCAACAATTTTTGATGGTGATGTGCCTGATGCTTTGGAGCCCGTAAACATTAACGATTTGTTACAGCAATCAACAAGTCAAGGTAGTCAAAGTATTAATTATAACAAAACTTGTTATAAATATTAATGGTTTGGTACAGATGCGTTGAAAGAGTGTATTATGGAAAACCAAATCGAGCCAGCTTCTAAGGAAGTATCAACTTCACCAAGCCGTAGCATTCATTACTACGACGGAAATCTGGAAGAAGTTGAAGTTTTGAAAAAAAAAAACAGTGTATGTTATGTACTCGTATAGCATGGAACAACAACGGCAAAATAGAAGAACTTAAAAGGCTAAAGCACAGCGTGAGTATTAAAAGCTTAAAATTAAATTATGTACTTACAGGCAGGTGCTACATATGAATGTCTACACATACATCCACACAAAGGCCCTTTTCAGGTTCTTTTCAGAGCCACAGATAAATGTAAAAACCATATAAAAACTCGCATGTTTGCTTAGAAATATGCATATTATAATATTAAAAGTGTAGACATGTATTTAATACTAGTTTTGTTGTTAGACACTTTTTGATATAACCCTTGGAGTTCCGATGCTGGAAGAAAACCAAAAAACATATTTATAAATATTGTATAATATACATTTTTGCATGATGTATATACATCCATACATATGTACGTGTGGATGTAGTTTGTATTTGCATGCACACACAATATCTTAATTATATTACTTACCAAATGTTTATGATTAACTGTATGCCGTATGCTGTATATATGCTGGTCTACTAGCCACTGCTACTATAACTGTTCCTTGTATTGCGATTAATCTCAGTATACAGAAGTGCAGGGAAAACATTCTTGATTTTCTGATTTTTGAGCTTATTGATCGAGTTCTTTAATGTATTTGTTGTTATTGTTAATTTAGGCTATTCGATCTAATTTCTTTTGTGCAAGAAAATACAATTTCTCCACTTTTTACCCGACGTTTCGCTAACTACCTTAGCATCTTCAGGGGTGATTTCTTTATTCAACTATATAAACATAAAAACAAACAAACAAAAACAAAAGAGTTAAATAAATATATGTATGTATATGTGTGTGTAAACAATACAAGTAAAAGACATTTAGTCACTTACATATAGTTTAGGACATTTGACACAGATCTTAAATAGTTGAACACAGCAAAAATTAAAAATTAAATAAAATCAAATAGAATTATTAAACACATTGAACATTAAAAACATTAAACATTAAACATTTTTTTGTATATACTTAAAAAACTAAAACATTGATACCATCTGGTGTGGTACTATCGTCATACTAATTCTTATGTTATTATATTTTAGAGACAAAGCATATAAGCAGCCGCGATATCGTCTGTATCCTCCTTCTTGTTTATTGTTTTCTCCCTTTTTTGTAATATTCGTAAACTTTCGATCGTGTATCTCGTCTTTTCCCTCCTCTCCTTGTCCAATATTTGTGCATTCTCTATATCAGCTGTGTGCCCACTGGTTAGTATATGTTGTGTTAAAGCTGTGTTGTTTTTCTTTTTCTTAATGTCGGCTTCGTGCTCTGCTAGACGAACTCCTAGCGCTCGCTTAGTTGTCCCTATGTAAACTTTGTTGCAGTTTTCGTTTGATTTCCCTTTACATGTTATTTCGTATACCACGTTGTTTTGTTGGTGGATATTTATTGGCGTTTTTGTTTGTGTGAAAATAGAGGATAGAGTGCAGTTTGCTTTGTATGCTAGTCTTGTGTTGGTGTGTTTGTTGAGATCCAGCTTTTGGTGAAATTTTGGGATGTATGTTACACTGTGATATCGTATTGTATCGTTTGATGCTGTCATTGTTTATGCTTGGACTTGTTTTTGTATTAAATTTGTTGTTTTTTGTTCTATTAAACTGTGTATTAGGTGTAGCGGGTAGTTATTGCTCGACAGTATTTTGTTTATTTTCTTTGTATTCTCGACCTTGAATTGTTGGTTACTTATAGTTATTATTTTATTGATCAGATTATTTGCTGTGTTGATTTTGTACTTAAGTGGTTGTGAAAACATATAATTGATTAGGCGCCCAGATGAGGAGGGTTTTGCATACCAGTCAAGTAGAATGTTGCTATTGCCTCTATGGATCATAACGTCAAGAAAAGGTATGCGGGCGTTTGTCTCTGCTTCCATAGTGAATTGAAGATTAGGGTGGTAGTCATTGAGTGTGTTGAGAATTATGTTAGCGTCATTTTTATTTATAATAGCGAAAATGTCGTCTACGTACTTTACTATGATTTTTATGTCAATGTTAAATTTTTCTTTTAGGGCCACAATTGTATTGTCCAATAAGTCATCCATTACTAGGTCAGCAATTGTTGGTGAGAGCGGGTTGCCCATAGGCATTCCAAAAGTCTGGGCATAATAACCTCCGTTACAAGTAAAATAGTTATTGTCTTTCAAGCAGAAGTTTAAAATATTTAAAAATTTGTTTTTAGGTATTTTTGTGCATGGTTGAATTTTATCCCACTTGGTCATAATGATTTTAATCGATAGGTGTGTCGGTATGTTTGTGAATAATGAAATCACGTCAAACGAAATCAGCAGGTCTTCCTCGTGTAATTTTATGTCTTCAATTCTTTTTTTAAATTCAAACGCATTTTTAATGTTATATTTTTCCGAAATGATGTTATTCAGAAATTAGCCCATGTATTTAGATAGGCCATAGCACGGTACATTGACCGATGAGGAAATTGGTCTTAATGGTAAATTTGGTTTGTGTATTTTTGGTAAACCGTAGAGTCTGGGTGCCGTCGCTGCAGCGGAAGTTAGCTGTTGTTTTTCTCGGAAATCTATCATTTTGCTCTTATACAATTCTTGTACTATGATGTTGTTTTTCTTTTGTAGTGTAATTGTTGGGTCGCTCCTCACGATTTTATACGTGTTTTTGTCATCCAGAAGTTTCTCGAGTTTGTTCGTGTAGTCCGCTTTGTACAAAACCACAGTTTTGTTTCCTATGTCCGCGTTCGTAACTATAATTTCATCTTTATGTTGTTTAAGAAAAGTTTTAGTTGTATTAAAAGTCTCTAATATAAATTTCTCTGCCGCATTGTGTTTTATGTTTCTCCTGAATTGATTTATTCTGTTGCTTAATTTACATCTTGTCATTTCCTTATCCTTGTTGTTTTCCATAAGTTGGATCAATTGCTCCATTTCTGCTATAATTTGGACCGGTTTGAAACTAGTTCTTGTTGTGGGTAATGCAAATTTTTTACCCATTGACAATAACCATTTGCTTTCTTCGGGAAAAACTATTTTTGTATTGTTAACGAACCAGTTGTCGTTGAATTGTATTCCTAGCTTACGTAGTTGTTGTAGTTTTAGCTTTTCTAATTTTTCCGTCTGTATTAATTCGCGTTCTTCCTTTATTTTCTGGCTTATGCAATTCTGCTTGCATGTAAACGAGTTTAGCTCTGACTCACTTATGCTGTGTTTAAGTTGTTGTTGTGCGTGAAATATGTAATCTTTTGTTGTTTTTATGTTTATGTTTGTTTGTGTGATTTCCAGGTTTAGCATTTTTCTTAAGAACATATGTTTTGCAGTTTCTGTTTTTGTTTTTACTTGGTTAGACGTGGTATTTACTTTAACGTTTTTTAGAGTGTGGGAGAGAAAATTCGGTATGAGTTCAAAGCGTCTACATCCTAATAGAAACTTTAATTGTGCTGTCTGTTTTGCTAGTTTGACTTTTTGTTTACTGTAGTGTTTAAGGGTGATGCATGTGTGTCCACCGTATTTATATTTCAAGTGTTCATAGAAGTTCTTCATATTTGTTTGTTGCTTGTTGTTGGTGTGAATAAAGTTAAAATCTCGGCAGGCCTTCCGATATTGAAATTTTGATTTTCCTTTTTTGACAAGCTCCTACATTTTAAAGAAAGAGTGTACAAATATAAAGACCGTTTCAAAAGGGAAATATTAACATACTTTCAGTAGCCGATATCCAATAGCTGGTTGCACTGAGTAATGAAAATTGTAGTATAGTTGCCTAAGGGCTACTAGTCTCATGCTTGTATCCATACATAATAGGGGTATTAATGTTCCCTTGCAGCCTGTGTACTCCTTAGCATCCATACATATCCTTCGCGTTGTATCAAAATCTACGTAACCGTAGCTAGGTAGATGTAATATTCATAAAAGAATGGTATACATATAACATTCTGAACTTCATCCTTATGATAATTAGTAAGTTATTGCAATATTGGTCACAAAATACACTCACGATGCAGCGAATTATAGGATTCTTGTGACCACTACCACTACCAACGCGTGTATACTCATGTGTGCTATCTACAAAAAAAAAAATCGAAGTTCAAAATAAAAAAAGGTGTATTAATTAGTACAAAAAAAATTGACTTTGAAATGAAAATATATGCAGTTATTATGTAAAAAAAAAGTATATAAAAATATATAGAGAAAACCATGTGCGCATGCAAAAGAAATACACATTCGCGTGCTTTTGGTCGAGTTGGTAGCGGTGCGTGCTATAACTCGATATGCCGGTGAGTTCGAGGTTCGAATCTCAGTCAGGGCAAGCAAAATCTTAATAATAGAAAAAGTTTTTTCTAATAGCGGTCACCCCTCGGCAGACAATGGCAAACCTCCGAGGGTATTTCTGCCATGAAAAAGCTTCTCATTAAATACATCTGCCGTTCGGAGTCGGCACAAAACTGTAGGTCCCTTCATTTGTGGTAGAACATAAAGATGCACACCACAAACGGTAGGAGAAGCTCGGCCAAACACTGAGCTATATAGTGTACGCGCCAAAATTATATTATATATATATATATATATATATATACATATGTACACATATGAAATGCTAAAAAGAAAATGCCTATGTACATTCAAGTGGGTGAATGTATTTTCTGTACAGGTATATATATATATATGTATATATATAAACCTAGGTGTCTATATACCTGTATCTATTCCAGCCAGGTGGTTATAAAAAAATTATTCAACAAATCCAAAAAAAAGCACGAAGTAAGTATACAAAATTACGAAAAAAAAGTATATAAATCATGAATACTTAATATAAATTATTCGTAATTCCTTAATATCGTAAAAAACATTTGTTGGTGTGAGCTTCCCACGATGTTCCGCCGCTGGTATAGATGAGCGCGATCAAATGGTAGGTGCTGTCAGCTAATCTTCCACCCCTGCTGCTGGTGGCGGTGAGCAATTAATCTCCCGCTCCTGCAGCTTCTTATGTACTTCTTGGAATCTGATTTTTTTTGTTTTACTTTCCTGTTTCCACTCCGCTCTTGCTATTTAATTGCCTGCTGGAATTCCTAGGTCTTTCACCCGTTCGCGATCAGCTGTTAAGCCGCTTCAGCTGTATAGCCAAACGTTGGTTTGTTGCTGGACTTTATCCCCAATGAAGGTTAAGACGAAAAGTTGAGGGTGACACAAAAAGAGGAGGTTCTTTGCACTTCCGCTGCAGCCGACCTCCGACTCCTATTAAAGTTTAAAAATATATACGTACATATACATATGAATATATGTTATTAATTTATAAAAATAAATTTTTTTTCTTCAAGCACTACCGACTTGCATATTATTATAACCCAACGGAAACCCACTTTCCCGCCCAACCGACACGAGGGGCTCAATCCGCATAACGTACGGATGTTTTTTAAATATACAAATCTTAGGTGCCGAGTCGTGACAGAAGAAAGTTTGTTAAGCGTCGAGATCCCAAGCTGCTCAGCTACAGAATAAGAATTCATCAGCCGAATACAAAGTTAGAGAAATGCAAAGTAAGAAAATTGGATCGCTAGCTGTTATTAAGAGCAGGGTTGGGCATAGTGCACTAAAAAATAAGTGCAATAAGGTTTCACTAGCACTACTTCTTCAGTGGTAGTTAAACAGCAAAATCCACTATCACTGAAAATTTAGTGATAGTGAAAAACAAATTGCACTACCACTAAACCTTTAGTGATAGTGATAACCAATTTGCACTACCACTAAACCTTTAGTGATAGTGAAAAACAAATTGTACTACCACTAAACCTTTAGTGATAGTGAAAAACAAATTGCACTACCACTAAATATTTAGTGATAGTGAAAACCTTTAGTGATAATAAACATTTTTCAGTAACATAACACTGTTTAATGAAGAATAAAAATAAGATTATGTATGTATATGTATAAGCTGAAGCAGTATGAGGCAATGTATTCAAAATAAACCATATATTTGAGTAGAGACTTCTAATTATGCCGCACCAAAATTAGGAAAACATAATTCATTTTTTATTTGCTGATATTGCACATATGTAACATATGTACCTTTGCTAGCATAAGTGCTCATTAGAATTTTGCCACTTTGTTTTGTTACTCTTTCGCATCAATGTACTTACAGTGAGGAGCAAAACAGAGTGCATATTTGCTCTTTTCAGATATTAGCATTGATTTTCATGATACAATTTTTACCATAGTTTTTTTGAAAGTTTGATGATGATTTTTTTTTTTCATATAACGTAAACATTTTAGAACATTTATCATTGTTTTGTAATTATTTAACATGTCGTAGGTGTTATGATATTTCTACTGGACAAAAAAGCAAACATGCATTCCTTTTTGCTCGCCAGTGTACATTTGAACATTCATACAAACATATGTATCGCATTACTACTGAGCTGCAGTGCAATTTTGAGACTGCCAAATCAAGTAGTCTGCACTTGACACCAAGAAATCATGTTTTATTTCGTTGGACTGGCTTAATGACAACGTTTAATTATACCGCCTATATACCAAAAAACATTTTAATCAACAATTGCAATTTGTTTTTCACTATCACTAAATATTTAGTGATAGTGCAATTTGTTTTTCACTATCACTAAATATTTAGTGGTAGTGCAATTTGTTTTTCACTATCACTAAAGGTTTAGTGGTAGTGCAATTTGTTTTTCACTATCACTAAAGGTTTAGTGGTAGTGCAATTTGTTTTTCACTATCACTAAAGGTTTAGTGATAGTGCATTTTTTTTCACTATCACTAAATTTTCAGTGATAGTGGATTTTGCTGTTTAACTACCACTGAATAGACAGTGGTAGTGCAATTTAGTGGTAGTGCAAAAATGCCCAACCCTGATTAAGAGAGGATAGAACAGTTCTTTTAATTATAAAAAGTGAGTCCGATACATCAAAGGTGCTGGAATGACTGTTAAAGTCTCGGCATAAACCCCGAAACGGTTCATTCAACTCAAAGTTAGTTCTGCATAGTTTCAAGAAAAGTGGTTTAAAATTTCTCGTTGCACGGGAGGGTACATTAAAATTAATTTGCTCTAGAAGAAATGGACTTGAGACCCATCCATTGACTTTTGTTTTGGCTTAGAAACAATAAAAAAAACAGATCAGCACTCGCGTTGACTTTTCACGAACCGGCCTCTGCCGTCACCACAATACTTTTTGCCTCGTTGGCCGGTATAGAATTGTCCACAAAGCGGACTAGAAAATATCTCCGTTTTTCTAAAGAAAACACACACACACTTTCGTCCGCGCTCGTACCGAAGTCTTTAGCTACGTGTTGCTAGCACCGCATGATGACCGGCCCTGGCAACATACACAAAGTTGCTAGCACTTCATATGAGCAACATTGTAGCCATCATATCTGTCCGCACTCACACACTTGCATTCACACTTCCGTTCAAGTAAAGGCTGTCGTTACAGATTTCGCTTGCCCTGACTGAGATTCGAACCTCGAACTCACCGGCATATCGAGTTATAGCACGCATCGCTACCAACTCGACCACAGCGGCCACATATGTGTATGTGTATGCGCAGAAATTGGTCATTGTGTTATAAAATACAGAGAAAGGTCGGATCTTGCTTTTAATATCCAGAACATAGCTTCGGCATGCCACTTTTTGCAAACAGTTGTGTGCGTTCCGACCATTTTTTGCTTTTTTGAAGGCATAATTTTGTGATCAGGAGCAATGCTTCCTGTAGTTGTAGTATGATGCGTTTGGCACTGTTTGTGTTTTTCATGAAAAATGTAAAAACGCATAGATGTTGTTTACATTTAGAATTATCAAACTCTTCAAATGTGATATATCTATTTTAAAGGGTGATGGACCACAACAAATCACAGGGTTGCTTTTTTTTAATGCTGCTACCTGTTTAATGTGCCTTGAGTGTGACCTATAAAGCGCGTCAGAACTATTCGGAGGTATATAAGAGGCTTAGACATAAAGTGGATTCAAAGCTCCACAAACGCGAATAAATAGTTGATCGATGACTGAATCATTAACCTCGAGTAATACAACTGATGAGCTATGCACACGGCGGACCGCAATTAATATTCCACCTAGTACATCCTGTTTTGAGAGCATCACAGTCTTTATGGTAGACAGTAAAGAGATTAGCGTCGAAGTATTCGAGGTCAAAAAGTTGACACCACGTCTCGATATAATTTCCGTATCCGTATTTGTTTAGTTGTTTGCATTGCAGTTACTGGTTTTGGTAAAAAATAAAACGGACATATTTTTGTGTTGGATGGCCATAATGTCGGATCAAGTAGCTTTTCATAGTACCTTGGAGATACGCCGAATTTAAAATTTATGCGTTTTAAAGAATCCAGATTGGTATATTTTTTCACGAGACTGTAGCATAGCATATCTGGTTTATTAATTTTAGTATGTTAATGTACAAAGGGAATATTTTGCTCAGCAATTGTTAGTTTAAACGACGATAGATTAATCCAATTTTTTGTTGTAACTACATCAAGGTTACTGTTGTTTGTGTTCAAGCCGATAATAACATTGTTGCTACTTTTGGCTTTGCTTTTACCTGCAATTCGGGAGAGTGATTAGAATTGTGAGACAGATGCAAATGTTTGTGTGTAGAAGTAGAAGCTTTGGAAGTAGCGCAGGCACAATCGAGTTGGAAGTCGGCATGCTTGCGGTTCCTGGCATAGCTCATAGGTCGGGGTGGGTCTTTGCACTCTCCTCGCCTACGCTACACTAACAAAAATTGTTATCATGCCGAAGATAGTAAAAGAAACGAACAGAAAAAAGAAGGGAAACTAACGAAGTATAGATAGATAGATATAAGTAGAGGTATGCACTGCAACCGATTGGGCTATTGTTCCCTCAAAGCTCATTACAACACCTAAGCCAGCCCCAAGACCTCCAGAAAATTCAGGATGGTCGTCGGGGTTAGGGTGTGATTCCCCGTCTGCGCGCCACAGTCACACACTCCATGAGCACGTGCTGCAGAGTCTCATCTGCCGAGTCACAAAAGCGACAAAGGTCGGTCGACGAGATCCCTTACTTGTGTAGGTGACTCTTCAGTCTGCAGTGACCCGTCAGAAAGCCTGTAATAATTCTCAGTTTATCCCTGGGTAGGTCAATCAGAAGCCTGTATCTCTTCGAGCTATATCCCCCAAGGAGGCTTTTTGGCTGTCTGAGGCTGGCGATATTGTGCCAGTATTGGTTCCTCAGCCTTGTTGTCTCTTTCCTGAGTTCCGCTTTCCTGGCAAGCAGATCCGCTGCTTCGTGGCGTTCAGTCTCTCTATGCACTGAAGAACTAGTGCTGATTTTACTTCGTAAGAGGAGAGAGCCCTGAGCGCCGCCTGACTATCTCTTGAAATTTTCTCGTTGCTGTAGTTGCAAATACCTCCGCTTGGAAGATGCTTGGATAGGCCCCCAGTGGAACCAAAACGTTTGATCTGGGACCGTGGACGCCCGCTCTAATACCCTCCGGAGCCCTTGAGCCATCTGTATACCACCTAAGAGTGCTTCTCCGGATGTGATAATCCAGAATTGAAGCCCTTCAGGTGGCCTTGCTGTATAATTCTATCTCAAACTTCCTGTTGAAGGTTATTTCTTTGAGTATGTCATCACGGGGAAAGCACGCCAGCGGGAGCTGAGAGGCTAGCGTCTCCCCAGCCTTGAATGACAGCAGCTTGTCTCTGCTAAATCCTTCTTTAGAGAAGTTCAGCAATGATCTCTTTGTCACTTGATCAATGGTTAGATGAAGCGGTTCAAGCTCCAGAATAACTTCGAGCGCGGCTGTAGGGCATGTTCGCATCGCCCCCGTAATGCAAAAACACGCCAGCCGTTGGAATTTGGTAAGGGATTTCCTTGCCGTAGCCAGGGCGACTCTGGACCCCACGCGACCGCCCCATATGTAATCATAGGCCTTGCTATCATGGTGTACAGCCACCGCAGGACCCTGGGACTGCAGCCCCAGGACTTACCTGCAAGACGCCTGCATACCATTAATGCTCTTGTAGCCCTCAAGGTTGCCGCCTCGACATGAGCCCTCCACAGAAGCTTAAAGTCTAGTATGAGACACAGATATTTTACTTCTGTGCCGTCCTCGACCGCGACCCCCCGAGGGCTAGGTCTCTGGCACCCCACAGTTTCCTCTTCCTGGTGAAGGGAACGATAGCTGTTTTGGAAGGATTGATACTGAGGCCCACCTCTAAGCACCATTTCCTTGCAAGACTTATTCCTCTTTGCACAATGTCAAAGAGAGTGCTCACGAACTTGCCCCTGGCGAATATCACGATGTCATCCGCATATCCTTCACAGCGGATTCCATTGCTAGTGAGTATTTCGAGGAGTTCGTCCACTACTAAGCTCCAAAAAAGCGGGGATAGTACTCCCCTCTGTGGGCACCCTTTGGTAGTTCGCAGTTGCACTGGGCCAGTGTCTACCTCCGCTATTCTGCTCTGTAGTAGTCTCCTTATCCACCTACGGATAGTTGGCTGTACATTTCTAAGCTCTAGTGCTCTGTCTACTCCTAAGTGAGAGGTGCTATCGAAGGCCCGCTCGATGTCGAGGAACGCACAGAGCACTGTCTCTCCGGTCTCAAGGGCGTATCTAATGATCGTGGTCAGCGCATAAACGGCAGTCTCTGTAGATCGACCCAGCCTGTACGCATGCTGATCTGGGTGCAGTGGCGACACCCTGAGAACGTCAGATCTGATATCCTGGTCTATAACCTTCTCCATTGCCTTTAATATGAAGGAGGTGAGGCTTATCGGCCTAAAGGATTTAGCTAAGGGGGGATCTCTCCTGCCTTCGGGATAAAGATAACCGAGCCCTCTGCCATACCGCTGGTATGTGCGCCAGCGCTAGATTGTCCCTCATAATGCTTACGAGGTGCGGGAGTAGCAGATCCCTGCCCCGTCTCAGCAGCACTGAGCTGACGCCATCCACCCCCGGAGCCTTATGCTGGTCAAAAGAGTCCAGTGCCCAGCCGACCGATCTTCGGGTGAAAATACCCCTGGCCACACCCTGGCAGCACCCCGCTTCCGGCGATATCGTAACGACATCAGGAAAGTGAGCCGAGAGCAGAGCAAGGGCCCTCTCCTTCTCGCTGCTGGAAAAGGATCCGTCGGGCAGTTTTAATGCCATCTTGATCCCTGGCTAAGGCTTTATGTAGCATGGCAGCCGCAGGAGTGAAACTTATGCTCTCGCAAAAGGTCCTAAAGCTGCTACGCTTTGCCTTCCTGATCTCCTTAATGTTCTTCGTTAGGCAGGCTGAATACTTCTCTCAGCGCCCCGTACGCTTAGATCTGTTGAAGAGCTTGCTCACTTCCTTACGGAGCACCGAGAGCTCCCTAGACCACCAATTGGGTTGGGTCTTACCCGAAGTATAGAGATAAGTCCAGTCCTGTCAGGTGGAGTCTACCCACCCTCTTCAGCGTTGAGCTCACGCGAAGCCTTGGACGTTGTGTTGACTCCTCTCATTCTACAACACCCCCTAAACCTCACTTAAGTCCGTCAATCCATCATACAGTCACCTTTTTGTCTATCCGTCTAGTCGCCTGTCATGACCCTCACTTCCCCTCCTTCGCACCAAAAGCGCAACAAAAATAAAAAAATTAAAACCTCATTTCGTTCTCTTTCTATATCTAAAATTATTTAGAGTACATTTTTCCAATAGCCCATTTCTAAACCCATTGGCTCTGCTGGATACCCGATCCACAGACCGCAGATGTGCTTTCCTGTTTCCGTACCCAAAAACCGGGAGTGGACACCAAGCACTAGCGTGTCATTTCTCACAAACAGAGTAGCAACCGGGAAGGTAGAAAAGGATATCCTCGGGTCTAAGTATGGAAATCGCCTCAGTCTGTTCTTTGGGACGGTCTCATTAATAGTTGATCCCAAATGAGTGACCAAGGCGATGCATGGTACCGTCCAGTGACGGTAACTCAGATCAATTTGCAGCACTCTAAAGCCGCTACTTCTCTTATAAGTAGAAGGTTAACCATGCTGAACACAAAACTCCACATAACAGCCATTCAGGAGCCCTGGGGTTTCAAACAAAAACCCTGTGGACTGAGTGACTTACGTGGTGCCAACATCTTATATGACGAAAGCTCGGTCAGACCGAGAACTTGTCTTATAGTGTCTTCTCACTTTGCTGTAATTAAGCTTGTACAGTTCTGCTGTCAGGACTTGGTGACAACGAGGCTGAGCTTCAAGTGCCACCTCCGGGAAAGGCGGCCAGTCTTGTGGAGTATTCGGACCACAGATATATCCAGTTTCAACTTGGCGAGGATGCTATGTGCTCTGTTCCCTAGTGGAACAAGCAGCTGCGGAAGATGAAAGTATGAATCTTGAGATGGGCTGGGAACAATATCGCTGCACTCAAAGAGAGTATAAGCGGCTAATTAGCTCTGCGAAAAGGGACTCTTTTAAAGAATACTGCAGCGGGATTGAAACTTTGGGTGAAACAGCTAGACTGGTAAAAGTTCTGAAAAAGGACCAATCCGTAAAGCTGGGTTCGCTCAAGAGGCCTGATGGCTCTTTCACAGAGACCAGGACGGAGACTTATTATCTTCTTCTAGAGACTCACTTTCCTGGAAATCAGGTGATGGTAACGCCTTCTCCTCCCTCAACAGGGGAGAGAGGGAATTTGAGAACCACCGCGACGAGGTATCACTGGTTTGTAGCCAGAACTGTGGCGAGGGAAGATGCCATAAGATATGCTATTGAGTCTTTTGACAGTTTCAAATCACCCGGTCCGGATGGCATCGCACCATTGTACTTAAAAAAGGTGTCGAGCTCGTGTTAGCGACCTTGAAAAATATTTTCATATCGTCGGTCGCACTTGTTTATATACCACAATCTTGGAGGCTCGTAAATGTCGCCTTTATACCAAAGGTTGGCAAGGACGACTACGCTAGCCCCAGAAGCTACAGACCTATTAGCATGACATCATTCATGCTAAAATGTCTGGAAAGATTAGTAGAGCTACGCATTCGTAGGGAGGCGCTGTCATAACATCCTCTGTCTTTGCATCATCATGCCTATCGGGTGGGAAAATTCTGTGGGACGGCTTTGCAAAATCTGGTTGCCAGAGTTGGCGAGGTCGTCGATAGGAAACAGTTCGCCCTGGGCATTTTTATAGACATTGAGGATGCTTTTGACAATGCCACCTTCGATGGCATGTGCACTGATGCTCTACGGCATGGAGTAGATCCTTCGCTGGTAAACTGGATTCGTTCAATGCTGGCGCAGCGGATTATCAGGATTCATGCAGAAGGGGATCAATACCTAAAGTGCGAAGTAAATAAGGGTTGTCCTCAGAGCAAAGGGAAAAGCACACCGCCCTGAGGACAACCTTGGTAATTGACTCTCTTCTTGTCATTTTTGATGACTCGAATATCTACGCTCAGGCCCATCTCTGTCGGCTGTTTGCAGGAAAGCGCAGACAATGCTGAATAAGATTGACACTTGGTGTGACGATAATAGACTATCCGCAAAGCCAACCAAAACTAGTGTTGTTCTCTTCACTAGGCGGAGAAGGTTGGATGGCCTCATTCCCTTTTCACTTAAGGGAGCCACTATTCAGACTTCTCCCGAAGTGAAGTATCTGAGTAATTCTGGATGCAAAACTCCCGTGGAAATCTCACGTTGAGCAAATGACCTCTAAAGCATTGGCTGCCTTTTGGCAGTGTAAACGGGTCTTCGGCAAAACGTTTCGTCTATCACCAAAGGGTATCCTCTGGATATATACCTCTATCATCAGACCCATAATCAGCTATGCTCCAGTGGTATGGTAGAGCAGACTCTCAATTCATATCGTGGGAGACCTGCTTGCTAAACTTCAGGGAACAATCTCCGTGTGCTGTACAGGGGCATACTCTACAATGCCTGGCGTTGCTCTTGACGCATTGCTGCACTTAATGTCACTTTGTATATTCATACGTGGGGAGGCCTTGAAGGCCACCTGCAGACTTAAAAGAAACGGATATTGGTATAAAACGGAGTGGGGCGAGGCGGAAATTGCTGGCGGCAGAGATATGGACACTTGCGTCTTTTCAATGCCACAGGATAGTACGCCACCGTTTCCTTAGCTGATGAGACTCTATAACGTTGAGTTCCCTGAGGATGAATACTGGATCCATGCCAACACTGAGCCCGGTCTTACACGTTGTCGAATCTTTACTGATGGCTCCAAAACTGACTCTGGGTCAGGATCTGGAGTTTTTATAGAAGAAAATGAGGATAAGCTTCACTTTTGCCTTGGGGAATATGCCTTGGCCAGCCTTCTAACTACTTCCAAACTAGTTCGGCAATGCAAGTCCCGACTGAACTATGTCGCTAATCATAATGAACTTGCTTTACTCTGGGTGCCTAATCACTCGGGTGTACTTGGTAATGAGACATTTGACTATTTGGCCAGAATTGGCTCGGATCAGGTGTTCCTCGGCCCGCAGCCAGCTATAGCACTCCCACCTTCGGCCATCAATGCCACCATCAGAAACTGGGTAAATACTTCGCTCAGCAATGACTGGGAGGCGTCGAGAGGTTGCAGATGGGCAAAACTCATGTTACCTTCAATCTCAGAAGGACTATCAAAACACTTGCTCTCGCTTAACAGGCGAGACTGCGGGCAACTTGACAACTCCATATGCCCATCCTGTTATGAAGAGGAAGAGACGGCGGATCACTTTTGCATGTAGTCTGAGTGCTGTTTTCTGCACGCGTTGTTTTGTGCCTGACTCCAACAACAAAAAAAGAAAGCCCATTGGCATACATAAAAAAAAAATTACCATATGTATATACTTGCGAACTCGCACGAATAAAACCTATTAAAATTATGTATGAGCAAAAAAAAATTATATATAAACAAAGAATTAAAAAAAAATGCAAAAAAAATTTATAAAGGGATTAGCTAAGATAATCTCTGCAAAAACAAATAACCATCCCCTTAATTCATTAATACAATTTCTGTTCTCAATTGCTATTTCTAACGTGGTTGCTTTCTCAATTGATATATGTATGTGCATATATACATGTATAAGTATGTCCATATAGCTAAATGTATTTTACTTTTAATACTGTCTATTCGCATGCATTTAATATTCGTACCTATATGTATGTACATACATATATAGTAATTTATATCTATATACCTATATATATATTTACTGATCATCTACATACGTACATACCTCCATATTACATATGTACTAACATACCTACGAACTATTAATATGTATTAATCACTACAACAACATTTCAGACTAGTATTAAGAGAGCTTATCGTGAGAGCATAATATTAAGTAATAAGAGAAATTAGGGTAAGTTTCATGTAATTATGTACAGTTGTACTATAAAGAAAGAAGTTTAGTTCTTATCGAGACACTGAAGATTGCGTTTCATTAAAGAATGTTAATGGTGACGAGGATAAAAAAAAATATTTACTTATCACGAACAGAAATGTTGTAAAAGTAGTGCCTTATTCTAACTAAAAAAAAAGAAAATTACCAACTATTAAAAGTGGCAGCAACATATTTGTGAAATGTACGAAATTTGCGTACTTGCGACCTCTAATCAGGTCAATGAACATTAACAAAAAAAAAAAAAAAAAAAAAAAAAATATTAATTGAAATCATTCAATTAGTCAAAATTTAATTGTGACTGCTACGAAGGTTAAATACTCACTACTTATAACTAAGAAAATATGTGATTTCCTCATACGAAAAAACAATTGTGACCTCTACGAAGGTTAAAGACTAAGAACTTATAACAACAAAAATTTTTCCTAAGAGAAAAAACAAATGCGACCTCTACGAAGGTTGAACACTAAAAACTTACAGCAACAACATTTTCCCCTAAATACAAAAGCAGTTGTGACCTCTAAGAAGGGCAACGAATTCATTTTTGTGTCAGCAACAGAAGTAACTAAAAGAAAACTTGTGTAAAACAAGAACTGTAATATAAAGTATAAAGTAGCAATAATTTTAGCAATAACGTACATACATAGATGTACATACTTAGGTAATAATACCTTGATTTTCTATATGTTGATATTGCAACAACAACCAAACCAAAAGGTACATATGTACGCTTTATGCTAACTTACTACGTCTTATACATATCTGTATACTCGTACTTAATCATTTATTTATTTTTTTATTGGGTATTCCTTCCTACATAATCTCATTTAATATTGCTTAATACGTAATTTTTCTTTTCATATTTTACTCTTAGTACATAATCTTTGTTTCTTTTATATACATATTTAAATATAATAACATATTTTATAATGGACGCCTTAGAAGTGAGCAAATTTAACCTTATTTTAAGTTGTATAAAGAACATTGAATGCTTTGATGGCAGCGATCAAAATCAACTGCCAGATTTTATACATCAAGTTGAAAACACTTTACCATCTGTTATGGAATTTGGTAAGCTAACCGAAACATACTTTTTGGTTATATTAAAAACAAATGTATTGGCAAAACTAGGGAAGCAATTCATAGATATTCTAATGTAACAACATGGGATATTTTGAAAGATATTTTAACAAAGAACTTCAGTGAAAAAATTAGTAGTAATGATTTAATGGACAACCTGAAAACATGTAGATTGATTACAGGGAACAATAGAAAATTATTATTTTAAAATTAACAATCTTGCATACAGAATTCATAATAGAAATTTAACCCATGGCGATAATACTTGATGAAATAAATAGAATTTCACTTAAAACTTTTAGGGACCATCTGCCAGAACCAACTCGTACGATGATATTTGCTAGAAATCCTACAAGCTTAGAAGATGCCTTTAAAATAATATTAGATGCCAGACACCAAAATTAGACCCAATTTGGACCAGTAAAACAAGACTACTTGACTACAAATACAATACCTAACTTTAGTAATAATTTTAGAAATAGAAATCAATCTTTTAAAATGTTAACACCTAGCAATAATAGACAAATTGATTCTAAATATGATATATGCCATAATACAGGTAATGATTTCGTCAAGTACAATTACCCAAATTTAGAAAATAAATACAATTATCCAGACCAAAACAATCAAGTTTCCCTTACAAATTTCGATTATTATCCTGATAATAACCCAATTAGCTCAAAATTCAAAGGTCAAACAAAACGATCAAATTACTCGCAAGCCACGAATATAAATATGCCACAATTTAATCACGGTTCTAATTCCAATCAAACTAGACAACGTATTTTAAGAAATCCAAATCATAATTTTAGTAATACTAATCAACAAGGGGAACCGATGGAAATTGGAAATTCCAATGTAAATTTTCCTATCGCGGACGAGGAAGTCTTCCTTACATAATAATTAATAATCCTATAAAAAAGTTAAAATTCAAATTGATACGGAGCGGAGCGGAGTTTAGTATAATTAACCCTACTATTTGTCACCCAAGATGGAAGCGAAATGTAAAGGTAGTAGCAAAAGCTTTAGGTACAAAAATATTGATAACGAAACTTTGTTCATTTTCAATATTTACAGAATTCAATTTGATTAATTACACAGTGTTACAAAATGGAAAAAATTGAATGAACTTTTAAAGTGACATATTGGAAATTGTTCACCTGGTCGAATATAACTCAAAACGGTTTTTGGAAAATTTGTAACACCCTCGAAATCTTGATTTACCGTTAAAAAACTGTTCTTCGGAAGTGTACGCGCTAATCTTTTCATTACTTGGCCATTTCTTTACCGATTTTCAATATGAAATATGTTTTGGAAAGGTAAGGATTATACCTTTAAATTGAGATATAAAGATCTAGCGTGTTGTAAGTTTTCATCGGGTAAACTTGGAAAATTTGTTTTTTCTTCAAATTTTTCTACTTTGACCGCATTTTATTGCAGTATTTTACTAAAAATATATCAAGTATGAGGAATTATTTTGAAAGTACATTCATGTCCAAAAATTGTGAGTGCTCATGCAATGAAATCGGACAAAAATTGACGAAGCTATTAAATTGTTTCTGCTATTAAATAAATTTACCTTGCGAAAAGTTTTTTTTTTTTAATTTTTCTACTTTGACCGCATTTCATTGCGTTATTTTACTAGAAACATAGCAAGTATGAGGAATTATTTTAAACACATTCATTTCCAAAAATTTTGAGTGGTCATCTAATAAATTTACGCCGTCAATTCACAAAAATCACTGGTTACCACTATAAAAGTCGCCACCTCATAGAATATGCCAATGTGTTGACTGTATCGAAACCGATTCCAAGAGGAAAACAAGATCAGCGAACTAAAGACAAAAATCCAGCTACATTTTCTGATTCAAGCCACAAATCTTCTAATGAGGTAAATGACGAACCGTACCTTCCAACCAAAGCAATAGAAACGGAACGTCATTTCGTGTCAAATCACGATTATTGTGATCTTGAGCGGGATATGGATCTGTCTATAAGACAGACAGAGATTCTGGCCTCCAGATTAAAGCAGTGGAATATAGTAGACAGTAACTTTAAAGTAACGTCTGCACGAGACAGAGACCTATCTTCGTTCGAACACATTTTCAAAGCTGATGACACCAATAACAAACTAGTTTATTGCGTTGATGTGGATGAATTGTTTGCTGCACTCGATCACGTGCACTGTCCACAAGAGTGGCGATTATTTCTAGACGGTTCTTGCAAAAGTAAGTATTTAATGTGTTATGAGTGTGAGAGAACTAAATTTGAATACAATTTATCAATTCATTTTCAATTGACTAACATCGTAGGTCTGAAAGCAGTATTGCTGCACAACAGAAATGAATTGCCATCAGTTCCAGTGGCATACGCTACTGATATGAAAGAGACTTATCAAACGATGGAAAAAATTCTACGATTGCTTAAATACAATAAATTTCTCTGGCAGATTGTCTCGGACCTTAAAGTCCTGACAATTGTACTTGGAATGCAAGGTGGCTACACTAAATATCCTTGTTACTTTTGTGAATGGGACAGTCGTGCCAAAAATCATTGCAAGTGTAACATATGGCCACCGAGAAAGTTTCAAATTGGCAAAAATAATGTTCTCAATATTGCATTAGTTAAGCCTGATGATATAATTTTGCCGCCATTGCATTTAAAATTGGGGTACATGAAACAGTTTGTTAAACGACTCGAAAAAACAGCGAGGCTTTTCTACACCTGAAACTTGTATTCCCCAAGTTGAGTGACGCCAAGATTAAAGAAGGTACTTATAAAAATTTCCCAACAAGAATTCTTCAAAAAGAATTCATCCTAATTTATATTTACATTTTGATCATGAATTACAGGCGTTTTCGTTGGACCGCAGATTCGTAAGATTATGACTGATGATGACTTCATAAAAAAATTGAACCCAGTAGAGAAAAGAGCATGGCTGAGTTTCATTTCTTTGTGCCGAAACTTTCTTGGAAACACGAGAAGTTCCGCGTGCCCATATTGCTGTTCCTTTGGTTGCATCGGCAACCCACCCATAAGCTGTGGGGATTTTGTATGGCTATGATATAATAGCCACGTCCGTCTTCGTCTCTGCCACCGTTTGCTTCCGTAGGTCCTGAGCAGCTTGGCAATGATTTAAGTTTATTTGTATAAGCTTCATTTTAGCATTTTGGCTATTGCTCGTTTGTATGACGGGCACCTGTTACCTCCCGAGACATGGCCAGACGGTTCTTCTTTTCCGTGCTGGCATAGCAGGCACTTAGGTGTATTTACGCAGCCCTTCGCTGCGTGCCCTGCGCCACCGCATCTTTTGCACAGCTCGGATCTATCGCAACTTGTACATTCGTTTGAAATGTGTCCAAACGACCAGCATCGGAAGCAGCGTGTTGGCTGCAACACCTTTCGTAAACGGCACACAACCCAGCCTACTTTCACCTTAAATTTCGACAGAAGGGTACTTGCGGTATTCGCAGGCACACTTAGCGTGGCGATTTGTGTGCTGCCATATGCCTTGCGAAGACTTTTCACAGCCGAGACATCTACATTTATGGACGCAAATTGCTCGTTAATTGCCTGCACAACGTCTTCTCTGGTAGATATTTCGTCCAGGTTTTTGCACTCAACGGTTATCTCGTGTGTGAGGGCTCTCACTTCAGCTTCGTCGTTCAGCACTTTCAGCATAAAAAGCTGCTTAGCAGTCCCAATGGGAGACAAACCAGCATTAGTAACAATATGCTTAGCCGACGAAACAGATGACGGAGCAACAACTACATCATTTACAGTCCGTTTGTTTGTGCCAGCAGGAGCATAGATAAAATTGGAGACATCGTTATTAACCATATGAAATTCAGTAGCGGCAGCAGACAAGTGCAATTGTGACAGTTGTGATGAATTTGGCAGCGGTGAGAGAGAAGAAAGTTCATCGCTTGAAGTTCGACAGGCAGAAAATATTCCGGTTAACTTAAAACAATTTAATATCGCACTCCGTAATTGGCCCTTCACAACAAGCTTCATGAAATGTATTTTGATTTTCTTCTGATTTTCCGACAAGGGATGACGGAAAATCGTTACAACATATGTACATCTTTATGAAATCAACGCGCACTCTTTGTGGGAGGCAGTGCGCTCAGCATGGGAAAGTATTCCTGTAGATAGATGCAGGCGTTTAGTGGACTCTATGCATCGTAGGTGTGTTGCCGTTATCCGGAACAAAGGCTATCCGACCAAATATTAGTTGAATTAATGTATTATTTTTCCAAACCATTGAATTTTTTGATTTACTAAAGAATTCTAGGTCTTTTCTTCTCTTACTGCTATTTTTATGAACAAAAAATTTTTTAGATTTCGAAATATTTTCAAGTTTATTCAAATAAATCTAAAAAATATTAACTTACCTCTTTAAGTAAGGATGAAGGTAAACCCGGCGGTAAAACCGAGCAGTCCCATAACGTAAAAATTCAAAATAAAATAATTGTTATTTATGAAAAAATTTCGTTTTTCTCATTTTCAAGTAGGCACTGCTATTATTATGAACACAACTGTACATCTTTATGAAATCTTTTTTTACAAAATCTACCACAAGGCTTGACAAAAATATCACTCCTTGCCAGGGCCGTGTGCAGTAGTCAGCCCACGAGGGATTCGGGATTAAAATTTTGTATACGAATAAAATTTAATGAATACGAATCACTTCTTTTCATATGCGTTAATTTCTGCTTACCACCCCATTTTTAGATTTATTTATTATCTGAAAAATAATAAAAACGTTACGTTACGTTTTTTTATGATTTCCCATTTAGTTTTTTAGGTGATGGTTCTAAATGTTTAAGAACAAATTTTTCAAAATGGGTCTTTTGATTTTGAGGTTTTGAAATAAATGTATTTGGAATAATTTCTTTTCATAAGCATGCGCCTATCGTTCTGTCGCTATAAAAACAATGATATTCAGCCCTATACGCAATCCATCGTAGAAAAGATACGAATTCGAAACTCTGCTACGAATACAAAAAAATTGCTCTCATACAATCCATGTGAACTCTAAAAAAGTGCTGCCAACCCAGATGCCTTATTTTGAAGTTTCCAAATCAGCTGGACCAAAGTAAACAGTAAAAGTTTTGTTTACAATAATGAATAACTTTCATATATTTAATTAGTTAGTTAATAAAAATGAATTCTCTGACATGTGCGATTATGGAGTAGGAAAATACAAGAAGCAAACGCACTCTCCGAATTGAGCGAAAAACATAGAGAGATGCAAGCAACCCTCTTGATATGGACGAAAAAATTTAAGAGCACGCCTTTACATTAAAGAATCTGTTTATAGTTAAATACTTTTTAATACAGGTTTATTAAAAACTACCGGTTAAATAAAGATGCATTCTCCTATGTCTTAAGCTTTATTCAAGAGAGTGCAGACTCCATATCTTCAGTACACCGATTGTCTGCCGTTTTACGGTTGCTTGCCGAGGGAGGATATCAGAATAGAGTGGGAAAATACTTCGATGTT
Source organism: Philophylla caesio (assembly GCA_963971545.1). Lineage (NCBI taxonomy): Eukaryota > Metazoa > Arthropoda > Insecta > Diptera > Tephritidae > Philophylla > Philophylla caesio. Next base: position 62,838,479 of record OZ020608.1, on the reverse strand, counting down.
CCAATAGCCCAATCAACATTTTGCAGCGTCTTCAAAGCCTTAAATGACTGACGGTAAAAAATAGCAAGCCAAGACAGAATTCCATCAAAAACATAGGTTTCCTGGCATCATTTTGTGTGTGGATGGAACGCACATAAAAATAATATCTTCAACTAAAGATAAATTCCTTTACTACAACCGAAAAGGCTATTACAGCATCAATGCAATGATTGAAAGTTTTGCGACCAAGTTATACCTACCTACTACAAATGTCTAATTGCAGATATGCGACAATAAAATGCGAATCCGCAACATTAACGCGTAGTACCCTGGCAGCAACCATGATCCCAACATATGAAATGTTAGCAATGCGAGATCGTTTTTTGACAGAATATTTATAACCTTTTATTTATTACACAGGAGACGCTGGATACGCCTTGGAACCTTGGCTAACTTTAATACTGTACATGCAAAGACCAGAAATATTATCGAAAGAATAATTGGTGTTCTAATTAACAAAATTAGATGCCTTCTAAGGGTTCTTGAACTATATTATGAGCCATTGAAGGCATGTCAAATTGTCAATGTTGCAATGTTTATCTTTATTATCGCGTGGTTGATGATGTTTCAGAAATCGTGGAATTACCTTCCATTAGCGAAAATATTGAACTTTCATCATCCACTTATAAAGGTACAGCTTTAACATTAGATCGCTAATATAAAGATTGTTCTCAATGATACAATCCATGGATGGCAATAAATAAAAATAAATTTTAACACATTCATTGTTTTTAATCAAATATTTTTTTGACAACGTTTTGTTGTTAAATATTATTTTTAGCCATGATTCAATAATAAAAGGTTAGATCAATATTGACAAGGAAGTTTTGACACTCCTTTACAAAACGTTGCATATACGAAGTACGGAAAAAGGGTAAAAAATGCGTTCCCTTTTTGTGAAACTAGGAGTAGCATAGTATGGAAAGTTTGCAAATAGTGGTAGAAAACAATATGTTAATTTTAACATATTTGCAAGAAATTTTGTGCTTAAATGGCAATAAAAAATATTACCTCAATTAATTAGTTTAACTGCTATTTAGTAAGAATATTAAAACTGCAAGCTATAATTATGTTATGGTCAAAATTATTTTTTTTTATCACTTTGCGACAAGTATGTATATTTCTTACTACAAAGAAGTTTTTTATTCGGTTTATTCCTTTTATTTATTTACCATCGGTATCAGGGTTATTCTTAATATTGTGATGTACCCCTGGAGTGTGAAAGGACTAAACATTTTATTCCGATAAATAGTAAGTTACTTTATTGTGTTGATGGAGTTTTAAGAAAACCACAATAATTCGAAATTTTAGAAAGAAATCTGTATATATTAAAAGAAAAATAAATCAAACTTCATAACTCAAAAATTTAGTTCTTACAATTTCTTGTTTTGGCATTTGGATGATTATTATATCACATTATATTTAATTTATTTAAACCCATTACTTCTAGAAATAACTAAACTTTCCACTCTGTCACATCGAATTTATATGGGCGTGAAAAACGTTCAATGAAAAAGCGCGTCATTTATACTCATTTACATGAAATATTTACGAGACGGGGTCAATCTTGTAATCAGAACAAATGCTGTCATTAAAATCCGGATTTAAACTTACTGTTTACGCGCACATAAGAAACACACCAAGGTACTTTAACTGGCTGGAGGATCGAATAGCGTGGCTATTTACTTTACATACCACCACCTCAGGTTTCTTTCGACTACTTATTAGAACAGCTTCTGTTTTTTCTGCTGCTAGAGATAAGCCTACGCTATCTAGCTATTAAGTGACCGTCTCTATTGTGACGTTCACTTTGACTTCGACATCTGATATTTGCTTACCTACTGCTACCAGTTCAATGTCATCAGCGAACCCGATTATGTTCCACAATATTGGACCTTGTACTGAGCCCTGGGGAACCCCGCAGTAACGGTATACTTTTTAGTTCCAGCGTCGGTAGAATATTCCAAAACTCTATCTTCCAGGTAGCTTCTAATGAAATTAAATATGTATGCCGGAACCTGTAGTTTTAGGAGTGCTGTTAGGATGTGTTCCCAGTTTGCAGAGTTGAAGGCGTTTTTAATATCGAGTGTTACTGTGGCACAGTAATGTTTATCGCCCCCTCTCCATCTTCTACCAGCAATTGCATTTGTGGCAATTGAGACTACTTCCTGTATTGCATCTATGGTCGACCTTCGCTTACGGAAGCCGTACTGACGTGGTGATAATCCCATTTCGTCTTCAGTGAACCGTAACAATCGGTTATATATGACTTTCTCCAGAACCTTACCCAAGGTGTCAAGTAGGCAGATTGGTCGATAGGATGAAGGTAAACCCGGCGGTTTGCCTGGTTTCCGAAGAAGCACGAGCTTTTGTTTTTTCCACACCTGCGGAAACACTCCTTGCTGAAGACAGGACTCCATCACTCTGGCATACAACTGCGGGTCCTCCGCAATGGCCATTTTGAGAGCCTTATTCGGGATGTTATCAGGGCCAGTTGCTTTGCGGTCACCGATCGCTTTGGCGATTTCCATCACTTCATCAGCAGTCACCCTGACAATTCCGCTAGCGGAAGCGGGAGCGCGTGGTACGCTCACCGTATCACGATAAGGAAACAAGGATTTTACAATTACGTCTAGCAACAGTGGGCATTTTTCCTGAGGCGCCTTAGAAATTCTTGACATTTCAACCTTATAAGCGTTTCCCCAGGGGTTCTTGTCTGCTTCGTCGCAATGAATCTTAAATGATGCTTTTTTGCTACTCCGAATTTCATCTTTCAATTTCTTTCTTAAAATTTTGAATCTTTCTCGTCTACTTTCATGTCCTGGCATCGCTATTTGCCTCTGACAACTTCTTCTTTCTCTAAGACAACTCGCTCTTAGCTCCCTGATGGGTTGTATTAAACATTTTTCGTGACATCGCTGCGTCGCATGCCATTGTGAGGTCGGAAACCAGCTCGCAGGCTCCCTTTAGTGCTTCTTGTTCTGGAGACATCTTGTTGGATGCTTCTCTTAAGACAACAGTAAACAGGTCCTTGTCAAGAGTTGCCGGGCGCCAAGAGTGGTGATGGTGTTTATTACCGTGACCGCTTTGGTCGGTGCGGTTGTCTCTAGAGATATCTAGCAGGATTGCTTGATGGTCGCTGTGTGTGTAATGCTCGCTGACCATCCACTTTGTGCATCCAGCCAATAAGCCACTCGTTAATGTTATGTCAATGATAGACTCTCTGTTATCTCTCCGGAATGTGCTGATATTTCCGCGATTCGCCAATACGAGGTCTAGAGGAGTGAAGGTTTCTAGCAGGGCTGCACCCCTTGCATTTGTTCTTCTCCTACCCCATTCTTTAGCCCAGGCAATAAAGTCACCAGCGATTATTAAAGGATGTCGACCGGATGCTGTCTCAACTATTTTGTTCAGTAGCTCCTGAAAGTCCTGCAGCGTCCAGCTTGGTGGTGCATAACAACTGCAAATGTGGTAACCTTTGATAACCGCCTAAACAAAACACTTACCTGTAAACTCAGGATGCGCACTTTGTATGGGGAAGTTTCCGCATGCCCATATTGCTGTTCCTTTGGTTGCATCGGCAACCCACCCATAAGCTGTGGGGATTTTGTATGGCTATGATATAATAGCCACGTCCGTCTTCGTCTCTGCCACCGTTTGCTTCAGTAGGTCCTGAGCAGCTTGGCAATGATTTAAGTTTATTTGTATAAGCTTCATTTTAGCATTTTGGCTATTGCTCGTTTGTATGACGGGCACCTGTTACCTCCCGAGACATGGCCAGACGGTTCTTCTTTTCCGTGCTGGCATAGCAGGCACTTAGGTGTATTTACGCAGCCCTTCGCTGCGTGCCCTGCGCCACCGCATCTTTTGCACAGCTCGGATCTATCGCAACTTGTACATTCGTTTGAAATGTGTCCAAACGACCAGCATCGGAAGCAGCGTGTTGGCTGCAACACCTTTCGTAAACGGCACGCAACCCAGCCTACTTTCACCTTACATTTCGACAGAAGGGTACTTGCGGTATTCGCAGGCACACTTAGCGTGGCGATTTGTGTGCTGCCATATGCCTTGCGAAGACTTTTCACAGCCGAGACATCTACATTTATGGACGCAAATTGCTCGTTAATTGCCTGCACAACGTCTTCTCTGGTAGATATTTCGTCCAGGTTTTTGCACTCAACGGTTATCTCGTGTGTGAGGGCTCTCACTTCAGCTTCGTCGTTCAGCACTTTCAGCATAAAAAGCTGCTTAGCAGTTCCAATGGGAGACAAACCAGCATTAGTAACAATATGCTTAGCCGACGAAACAGATGACGGAGCAACAACTACATCATTTACAGTCCGTTTGTTTGTGCCAGCAGGAGCATAGATAAAATTGGAGACATCGTTATTAACCATATGAAATTCAGTAGCGGCAGCAGACAAGTGCAATTGTGACAGTTGTGATGAATTTGGCAGCGGTGAGAGAGAAGAAAGTTCATCGCTTGAAGTTCGACAGGCAGAAAATATTCCGGTTAACTTAAAACAATTTAATATCGCACTCCGTAATTGGCCCTTCACAACAAGCTTCATGAAATGTATTTTGATTTTCTTCTGATTTTCCGACAAGGGATGACGGAAAATCGTTACAACATATGTACATCTTTATGAAATCAACGCGCACTCTTTGTGGGAGGCAGTGCGCTCAGCATGGGAAAGTATTATTGTAGATAGATGCAGGCGTTTAGTGGACTCTATGCATCGTAGGTGTGTTGCCGTTATCCGGAACAAAGGCTATCCGACCAAATATTAGTTGAATTAATGTATTATTTTTCCAAACCATTGAATTTTTTGATTTACTAAAGAATTCTAGGTCTTTTCTTCTCTTACTGCTATTTTTATGAACAAAAAATTGTTTAGATTTCGAAATATTTTCAAGTTTATTCAAATAAATCTAAAAAATATTAACTTACCTCTTTAAGTAAGGATGAAGGTAAACCCGGCGGTAAAACCGAGCAGTCCCATAACGTAAAAATTCAAAATAAAATAATTGTTATTTATGAAAAAATTTCGTTTTTCTCATTTTCAAGTAGGCACTGCTATTATTATGAACACAACTGTACATTTTTATGAAATCTTTTTTTACAAAATCTACCACAAGGCTTGACAAAAATATCACTCCTTGCCAGGGCCGTGTGCAGTAGTCAGCCCACGAGGGATTCGGGATTAAAATTTTGTATACGAATAAAATTTAATGAATACGAATCACTTCTTTTCATATGCGTTAATTTCTGCTTACCACCCCATTTTTAGATTTATTTATTATCTGAAAAATAATAAAAACGTTACGTTACGTTTTTTTATGATTTCCCATTTAGTTTTTTAGGTGATGGTTCTAAATGTTTAAGAACAAATTTTTCAAAATGGGTCTTTTGATTTTGAGGTTTTGAAATAAATGTATTTGGAATAATTTCTTTTCATAAGCATGCGCCTATCGTTCTGTCGCTATAAAAACAATGATATTCAGCCCTATACGCAATCCATCGTAGAAAAGATACGAATTCGAAACTCTGCTACGAATACAAAAAAATTGCTCTCATACAATCCATGTGAACTCTAAAAAAGTGCTGCCAACCCAGATGCCTTATTTTGAAGTTTCCAAATCAGCTGGACCAAAGTAAACAGTAAAAGTTTTGTTTACAATAATGAATAACTTTCATATATTTAATTAGTTAGTTAATAAAAATGAATTCTCTGACATGTGCGATTATGGAGTAGGAAAATACAAGAAGCAAACGCACTCTCCGAATTGAGCGAAAAACATAGAGAGATGCAAGCAACCCTCTTGATATGGACGAAAAAATTTAAGAGCACGCCTTTACATTAAAGAATCTGTTTATAGTTAAATACTTTTTAATACAGGTTTATTAAAAACTACCGGTTAAATAAAGATGCATTCTCCTATGTCTTAAGCTTTATTCAAGAGAGTGCAGACTCCATATCTTCAGTACACCGATTGTCTGCCGTTTTACGGTTGCTTGCCGAGGGAGGATATCAGAATAGAGTGGGAAAATACTTCGATGTTCCAATAGCCCAATCAACATTTTGCAGCGTCTTCAAAGCCTTAAATGACTGACGGTAAAAAATAGCAAGCCAAGACAGAATTCCATCAAAAACATAGGTTTCCTGGCATCATTTTGTGTGTGGATGGAACGCACATAAAAATAATATCTTCAACTAAAGATAAATTCCTTTACTACAACCGAAAAGGCTATTACAGCATCAATGCAATGATTGAAAGTTTTGCGACCAAGTTATACCTACCTACTACAAATGTCTAATTGCAGATATGCGACAATAAAATGCGAATCCGCAACATTAACGCGTAGTACCCTGGCAGCAACCATGATCCCAACATATGAAATGTTAGCAATGCGAGATCGTTTTTTGACAGAATATTTATATCCTTTTATTTATTACACAGGAGACGCTGGATACGCCTTGGAACCTTGGCTAACTTTAATACTGTACATGCAAAGACCAGAAATATTATCGAAAGAATAATTGGTGTTCTAATTAACAAAATTAGATGCCTTCTAAGGGTTCTTGAACTATATTATGAGCCATTGAAGGCATGTCAAATTGTCAATGTTGCAATGTTTATCTTTATTATCGCGTGGTTGATGATGTTTCAGAAATCGTGGAATTACCTTCCATTAGCGAAAATATTGAACTTTCATCATCCACTTATAAAGGTACAGCTTTAACATTAGATCGCTAATATAAAGATTGTTCTCAATGATACAATCCATGGATGGCAATAAATAAAAATAAATTTTAACACATTCATTGTTTTTAATCAAATATTTTTTTGACAACGTTTTGTTGTTAAATATTATTTTTAGCCATGATTCAATAATAAAAGGTTAGATCAATATTGACAAGGAAGTTTTGACACTCCTTTACAAAACGTTGCATATACGAAGTACGGAAAAAGGGTAAAAAATGCGTTCCCTTTTTGTGAAACTAGGAGTAGCATAGTATGGAAAGTTTGCAAATAGTGGTAGAAAACAATATGTTAATTTTAACATATTTGCAAGAAATTTTGTGCTTAAATGGCAATAAAAAATATTACCTCAATTAATTAGTTTAACTGCTATTTAGTAAGAATATTAAAACTGCAAGCTATAATTATGTTATGGTCAAAATTATTTTTTTTTATCACTTTGCGACAAGTATGTATATTTCTTACTACAAAGAAGTTTTTTATTCGGTTTATTCCTTTTATTTATTTACCATCGGTATCAGGGTTATTCTTAATATTGTGATGTACCCCTGGAGTGTGAAAGGACTAAACATTTTATTCCGATAAATAGTAAGTTACTTTATTGTGTTGATGGAGTTTTAAGAAAACCACAATAATTCGAAATTTTAGAAAGAAATCTGTATATATTAAAAGAAAAATAAATCAAACTTCATAACTCAAAAATTTAGTTCTTACAATTTCTTGTTTTGGCATTTGGATGATTATTATATCACATTATATTTAATTTATTTAAACCCATTACTTCTAGAAATAACTAAACTTTCCACTCTGTCACATCGAATTTATATGGGCGTGAAAAACGTTCAATGAAAAAGCGCGTCATTTACATATACTCATTTACATGAAATATTTACGAGACGGGGTCAATCTTGTAATCAGAAAAAATGCTGTCATTAAAATCCGGATTTAAACTTACTGTTTACGCGCACATAAGGAACAAAAAGTGTTGACTGTTAGTTTTTGGTATTAAAAAGTTACTACTATTATTATTTTTAGAAGCTACACGGTTTTGATGCTTAGCGAGCCGTTTGACAAAAAGTGAGCGGGCTAGCTGTGTACCGAGCTAACCTTTTATAATTGAATCATGACTTCCGCACTTTATCAGAAAAATATAATTCTCTAAATTGTATGAATCTTGACATGAAATTCATTGATGACATAAAAAAAGTCATTCCCTTGATGCCAGAAAATTTTAAAATTTAGGAGAAAAAAATACGTGACAATAGCATCAGGGGACACATGGCAAGTTTGAAAATATTTTATGTATATTAATACACGGATTGTTGACCATTGCTTGACCGTACAGAAATTTATAAAACTATATTTCGTTCACAGATCGACTACATGCATTCGCTAGGAGGGACTTTCCCAAACGAAATGGGTCAAATCATCATAAAAAAGATGCTAAGTAGCTGAACACAAGCTGACGCAAATGCAAATGTTGTGTGGAAAGAAAAGGAATTAAAAAGAAATTAATTAGTGGATTAATAATTATGTATTTGAACGGAATTCTTTAATTGGATGTTATAACAGTTTACGTTTTTTACTTGCACTAATTATAGCAGACGCTGTGTCAGTCTTTTGAAAAGCAAAATTGGAATGGTAAAACTACTGTTTTATGTTAAGTCCGCCAACCCCCATTTTATTCGCTAAGTCATTTTTAACGAAGAAAACAATTGATTGGAAAGAGCAACGAATGATCACCGTTATGTGCTAAAAATCGTAGATCGTATTGAAAAGGGAACAGGGTGGAAATTAGGCTGTTGGCCTAAACATACCGGCCCCCTTGCCTTGGCAAGAATATAATTTACACAAAGAGATAAGTGACACAGCGTTTGCCTGAAAACAGATTCGTAAGCTAAAACTAGTTTGTAGTCTGCGTCAAAGGGCCACATCACCATATTGTACTGTTGAATGAACTGGTTCGTTCTGAGCGAAGGTTTCCTAAACTCTTGGAAGATAAAATAACTTTTAAGATAATTGAAAATCAGCTGAAATTAAAAGGCCGTTAGTTTGAGTGAAATTTGCACATTTTGCTTTAAGTTTATTATTTATGTATATTGTTATTGATTTTTTTTGTTTATTTTTGTTTATATGTATGTATATATAAATGGCGCCAGATAAAACCAACCCAAAAATGGTAGTCTGTGTTAACAGACCGGAAACCAATGAGGGTGGCGTACCGCTCAGCATTATCTGGGCCGACAGATAGCGCCCAAAGTTAACCTTACGGGCGAGGGCTTGAAAAAGTAGGGATCCGCCAACCTCAGAAACTGGAACGCGGCTGCGCTTTTGGGATCCACTTGGGTCGCGGGCGTCAAGCGAAGATGCCTCTCTACGATGGCCTGTGTGATGACCCGTTCCGTTAATCCGTATTTTCCGCGGAGAATTAAGGAGCATCTGCTGTGTCGCCCTACGGTTGTACGCTCCAAATTAAGGTTTCGAACCAAATCGCCGTCAATAATGGTGTTCGGTGAACAAGGGTCGATCATCGCGCGCACTAAATGTAAACGCCCACTAACTCCAATCTTTACGATTGCTGTAGGCGCGAGTGACTCAAACGCCCTCATAATTGGCGCCGCCATTCTCCCATTGGCTAATCGCCCTGCTCTGAAGTCTGCCGGTTGCATGCGATGCAGCTCCATTTGTTGGGCGCGGTGATGTTGCTCCGTGAGATTACGCCGATAAGGATTAATGCGCCTGGTATTTCGAGGAGACGGTCGGAAAGGACAAGTTCCCGAGCCGTCCTGCTTTCTTGGGTTGGGTTGGGGAGCCGGTCGGGAAGGACGAGTTCCCGAGCCGTGCAAACGCTTGTTTGGCTATGCAGGCGGTCTGTACGGACGGGGTACAGAGCCGCGCTGCTTGGGCGTTCGGAGAGGACTTGTCTCCGAACTGCGCTTAGCCCTTTCGTGGTGGGGCAGCGGTCGTAAACTACGGGTTTCTAGCCGCTCGTTGTTTCTTCTTTCGCTGTGGCTGTGCTTGCCTCCATTTCTGCCAGCTCTGCTTTCTCGACCTGTTCCGCCCAAGGTTTTGTGCGCTCGTTTAGTTCGATGGACAGAGCATTCTCGGAAACTTCAGCATCCTCGATCGAATCCTGAGCAGGTGGTTCTGGACTGAGGCTCACTTCATCTAGATGCAAGGAGGTGTGGTGATTTTCTCCGCACCGGTGGCACCGGTCTGCGCTGCCACAAATTTCTACCCGATGGAAGGGCGACAAGCAGTTCGGACAGTACCGATACAGTAAAACGGCCCTCAACCGTTCTTCCACCGATTTCGCACGATAGATTGGGCAAGGCCTTAGCCGTGGTTTTTTTTGCACAATTGGCATGGGATAGGGAATTCTCCCTTGCGCTGCTCCGTCTTATTATGGGCTACAGTATAGCGTGTCTAATGGTTGGGTGGCGAGCTAATTTCAGTGGATATTGCTGAACTGTTTATATTGTCCATTGGCAGCCGAACAAGTTTTACTATCGGTCTGGTGATCAACCCCTTTTCGGTGCGGATATCCACTACCCGGATGTGAGTGTCGTTTCAGCGGTGTACGTTGTCTTCTCGTATAAGAACCAAGTCATCCACCGCCATGTCTGGTTGCTGTCGCTTCCATTTGGTTCATTTTTGAAGTTCGTTAAGATACTCTCTCTTCCATCGTTGACAGAATGAGCGATGGAGCGCCTTCATCTTCTGCCATCGGTTGACCACGGAAGCTGGATTTTCTGTGATTTCAATCTCAGGTGGAGCTAAACTATGGCTAGCTACAAGAAAGTGTCCCGGAGTTAGTGGTTCTAAACTCGACGGATCATTAGACGCAGGACTAAGTGGTCTAGAATTAAGACATGATTCTATTCGACAAAGTAAAGTGGTGAATTCTTCAAAGGTGTATTTAATTTCTGAGGCTACTTTTCGAAAGTGGGACTTAACACTTTTTACCTCTACCTCCCACAACCCACCCATGTGTGGGGCAGCTGCTGGAATGAAATACCATGAGATTTGTTGGTAAAAATATTTGGAAATAACTGCTTCGCGAGTGTTAGACAGAAACGATTTAAATTCGGTATTTAAAGCTCGTGAGGCTCCTACAAAATTAGTACCATTGTCGGAGTATATGTTTTTTAAACACCCCCGACGTGCTATAAATCTCAACAATGCTGCCAGGAAAGTGGGAGTGCTCAAATCATTTGTTGCTTCCAAATGAATCGCTTTGGTTGCGAAGCAAACGAACAAACTGACATAATCCTTTGTGATGACAAAACCTCTGCCTCTATAGTTTTTGATGTCGAAGGGTCCTGCGAAGTCAACACCTGTGTTGGTGAACGCTCTTGAGAACGTAGTGCGTTCGGATGGGAGTGAGGCCATAATTTGATTTTGAACTCACATTTTGTGTATTTTACACACTTTACAGTTGTGTATAATGGCTTTTATCATTATTTTAGCCCGTGGTATAGAGTAGTGCGTTCGAATCAGACGCAACATTAGCTGATTTTCTCCGTGCAGGTAAATCTCATGAATAAATGCGGTAACAAGTCGCGAGAGATGACAATTGTATGGAAGCAGGATTGGATGCCGCTCTATTTTACTAGGATCTTGCGACGCATCAAGGCGTCCTCCTGCTCTCAATATTCCGCTGGAATCGATAAAGGGATTTAAGGTGAGAATTTCACTTTTAGTGTTTATTTTTTGCCCCGAGCTTAAACTTGAAAACTCGCTAGGGAAATGTTGACGTTGGCAAAGTGCGATTACACGCCGTGTCGTGGCCTTGATTTCCTCTGCCGAAATCGAGGTAGACGTCGCGGTAAATTCTAATTTTCTGATGGGATGCATGCTTTGCAAGAATCGCAAGACATACGATAACACTCGCAAAGCTTTTGGGAGTGAGGAAAATCTATGGAGTATATCCGAAACCTCCACAGTGATTGTTGCGTGAACTTGTATGCGTTTTTCCTCTTCATCGGTTCGAAAAACCAACTCCTGCGAAGGCCATTCAGATTTGCCGTCTTGAAGCCAAGAAGGGCCCTGCCACCACAACGAATTTTCTACCAAGTCCGAGGCTGTTACCCCACGACTACCTAAATCTGCGGGATTTGAGGGCAAATCTACGTGGTACCTATGGCGCTGTCCAACCTTTCAATTATTTTTGTCACTCTGTGTGAAACAAATGTCGACCAGAAGCACGGTGGTTTCCTGAGCCAAGCTAATACGATCGTGGTATCAGTCCACAGATAGTAACTCAAATATCGGAGATCCAAATTGTGTATGACCGATTCCACGATCTCTGCTAAAAGCACTGCGCCGCATAATTCCAGACGGGGAAGCGATATGGTTTTAACTGATGCCACTCTTGTTTTCGCCAGTAACAAGTTTACGAAGATGCCGGTCTCTTTTTCAACGCGCACATAGATGGCCGCCGCATACGCCTTCTCCGACGCATCGCAGAATCCATGGATTTCAACCTTTTCCGTAGGTGAAAAATGAACCCATCGAGGTATTTTGATTTTGTCTATAGACGAATATGTGTTCGCAAACGCGTTCCATCGATTTAATGTTGTTGTTGAAACTTGGTCATCCCAATTGGTCCCTTCCAACCAAATATTTTGCATTAAAATCTTTGCAGTGATTATTATTGGCGCTAACCATCCTAATGGATCAAAAAGTTTCGCGATGGATGACACAATCTTGCGTTTTGTCACAATTTCAATATGATCTAGCCCTTTCGCAGTGAAATAGAACTGATCTGTACATGCATCTGTACATCTAATACCGAGAGTTTTAATACTGCTTGTGTCTTCAAAATCTAGAAAGTCTTGGCTTAGCAGATGAGATGGAGGAATACCGATCAAGACTTGTCTGCAATTAGCGGTCCACTTTCTGAGTGGGAAACCGGCTGAACCCAAAGCCTGGGAAATCTGATTCCTGGCTTGAACTGTGGATTCCATGTCGTGTCCTCCAGTAGGAACATCGTCGACATACATATGTCGCTGAAGAATGCGAGCAGCGATAGGATGTGACTCCTGAACATCATCTCCTTATTGGAGGAGCTCCTTATAGCAAGGTAAGGAGCGCAATTTACTCCGAAGGTCACAGTATTTAATTGAAACTGACGTATTGGTTCGCTAGATGTGTCGCGGAACAAGACTCTTTGAAATACCTTCTGTTGAGGATGAATTAAGATCTGACGATACATTATTTCAATATCGCTACTAAAAACATATTGGAAAAGTCTCCAACGAAGGATAAGAATCGTCAGATCGCTTTGGAGTATTGGGCCGGGGTAAAGCATGTCATTCCATTTTTTATTAATTTTTAATTTAATTTTTCATAACCACTTCTCTCAGGCTTTGAACACGGGAGCTCGGAGTTGCAGAGCCAATGCGCTACCTATTGTGCTACGCTAGCCGAGTTGGCTGTTGTGTTTATTTCATCTTCCTTAAACAAACCAACTACAAACAAGAGCAACTGATCTGCCGCTATTTAACTTGTTTGTGTGGTTGTTGTTTGTGTTTTTATTTTGCAAATTCTGTATAAGTATTTTACTTTATATTATAATGCATTTTTAAGGTGTGCTCATCCTTGTATACGAATGTTTGTTCATATTTCTGTTAGCCTATAAAATGTTAATATTTTACAATTTTATTGAGCTCAAGGCCAGTTTATGGAAGATTTTTTTGTGGCACCCCTCCAAGCACACCGTTAGAAAGGGGAAAGAATAAACTGGTTCCTCTAGACCCTCGGAGAGGCCCTTTAGGCAAGCCTTTAAAAATGGGTAAAAATTCAACACTTTCCATACAAATCGAGACAAAGTTACCCAGCAAACATTTTTTGTTAAACTCTAGACAAAATGTGTGTTCATTACATATGCATGTTATAAGTAATATGTCAGCCGTGCTCCCAGTTTCACATTCACAAATTTCCCTGTTGATTAGGTTTGAAATCACATGTTTGGTGCTCCCAATTTCACATTCACATACATTTTTGTGAATTGAATCAGAATGCTTGTATGTGAAATGAAAAGTAAATGACAAAAAGTGTGTGCATGTTTAATTATTTTCGATTGGAATAATTTTAAAATTTTTTTAAATATTGCTTGATGTTTGTAGAAGTCATTTCTGACATTTCTGTATTAGTTATTCATTGAAATATGCGCATTTTTAAGTGTTTTGCTGATGTCTGCTTAAAAAAGCATACATAGCTGAATCCGAAAGGGAAATTTAAACAACAGCTGTTTGTGAATTGCCACAACGATAACCGATATGTGTGACAGGGATGACCTGATATGCGAAGAAATTTGTGAAATTGGAAACACACCACGATTTAGAAAATACAGAGGTTGCGCCTTCCGCAAACCGCTATTCGCTCTCAGCAAATTTGACAGAATCAGCTGTGTATGCTACGTCACAAAACGCGGTTGGTTTTGTTTGTATGTATGTAAGCATACAATTGTTTGTGCTTAAATTCAATGCTTATTCAATATAAAGTTATTAAACATGAAGTGCGTAGTGTTAAGTGTTAAATCGCAGAGTCTATCAATGATACGGGGCAATAAAACTTGCTAAAACGATGTGAAGGTGTAGCTGCGCACTTGGTTGCAAGTTAAGCTTCTCGTGTTTCCTATTGTTACTCTGCAGTGTTTTTTTAAAGATCTCCAATTAAAGACAGAGCATAAATGAAGTTATTTGAATATAAATATGTTGCATAAAGTGCCGAAATTGGTTAAAACTTTAAAATTTACAAATCCAGCCGAACCTAACCTCACCTTTTTCTTTGCAATTTCTTCCGATTCTCAGTAAAACCATGTTCGTGACGTTACACGCATTTTGCTTTAGAGTTAGTCTTAGAGCAGGTTCCTCTGATTCTAAGTCTGAAAGTCTCACCCTCCGGAGACTTATAGTTTTCAAGTTATTTGCTGTTAAAGTTGCGAAAAATGTGCATTTAACCTCACTTTCTGCTTTTACAGCAATGAAATAAATATATACCATGCTGCCACACATGACGAATATACATATATTGAAAAAAGCCAAAATAATAAAGTATATGCGCATATTACGAGATTTTAATAATCCTACGCGCGATTTTTAATTATTGAAGAAACTTTAACAGCAAATTTCTTAAATAATAATATTAATAAAATAAAGAGAGGGCCTCCCGCAACATCCCCACCAAGTTTCGCGACCAAATTCCTTCTACATTCGCTGAAATCGCGAATGGTTCCTTAAGGCCATGCCACATAAATCTTCTGCCTCGCTTTACGTCAGAGTTTAGCTTTGACAGCAAAGATGAATACATGCAATTATACGAATTTTCCCACATAGGCAACACCGTCGCCAAAGCGAAGCGAAATCTTGGGCAACTCTCATCTTTTCGCTTACTTTGACAGTTCGCTCTTACCAAGTTTGTTTATTTCTGACATTCGTCTGTTAACGGTCGACGTATATTTGAAAATTTTCCCACAAAAACAAGGTAAATATAAAATTTAACTGAAAGCATCTATGACAAAAGCTGCCACCTCTTCTGCAATAAATACCTAAAGGATCGGGCATGGCAGGCAGTTGCGGCTTTTTTGGGAGTTTCTGCTACGTGTATTTTATTGTATATAAATATATGTACATATGTACTATATACATACACATGTGATGATTTACTAAAGGCTTTTTCTTTTATAATAGAGGAGCATTTCAGAGCACGGTGGAAGTCACTTCGTGACCGGTTCGTGCGGGAGGTGGCAGCAAAGATATAATTCCCTTACTCACATTTTCCGCCTTCATATATTTTTTAAACATATTAAGGCTTCGTGAAGTAAAAGAACTATTAACAAAACTTCCATAATGTCCATAACTATGCCGAATGTATGTAAATATGTTTATAAAGTTCCGTGCGATTTTCACAACTTACAATAAACAAACGAAAAGTATGTATTGTCAAAGTTTAATTGTGGCATACCTTTTGCGTTTTTCGCTTTTCTGACAAAGTTACAAATGTCACGTAAAGCGAAGCAAGTCTTATGTGGCATGTCCTTTATTGGAAAGACAAGCCAATTTATTACGAAGTATTGATTTACTTGCCAGTTACACGATCAAGTTTTCATTCAATTTGCCTTTCAATTTACCAATACACTCACATTTTTCGAACTTGAACATGAACTTGCATTCAATTTTCCTTTCAATTCGCCTTTCAACTTGATGGTCAAGTTAAACAGCTGATCACAAATTTTGCATATATTTTGTCGTCTCTTGTTTTGCATATATTTTACCGCAATTTACAAATGAATGAAATTGTAAAAATTGTGAAGTGTTGCCGTTCATAGAACTATACAAAAGCGATGAAGTTCTATGGAATATGAGTCTTTCGTCATATCGACGGAAGGACTTAAAAATAAAGTCCTACGAATCAATTTCCGCTGATATGAAAATGTCTGTAAAAGATGTTAAAAAAAGCAAAATCTCTTCGAACCTTCCGTTTTTTGTATTTTTCGGTTAATTTATTTCTTGGAGCACCTTCAGTGAGGCAAGAATTTTAAGTTGTTTCCTTGAAAACGGCATCTTGAAAGTAAAATTGACTATTAAGTTAGCGTGCAGCCTACGTCACGGCTTTCAAGTTCTTGATCGTGTACCTGCAGAGTTAGTTAAGAAAAACGCCACAGGCCTTAATTGTAGTGAATTTACTTTTGAAACGTTGTCGTTTCTACAATTTGCCACTGCACACTTCGTTTATTAAAAAACCCTTAATTAATTGTTTCATTGATTTGCACGCGAATGTGAATTTTCTGTTTCTTTTCCCTTTTGACTGGATATTCTGGTATGATATGACGTCACACAGCGTTCAAGCCGAAACAAAAAAGATAACGGGACGAAAGTGTCTTAATCTTCTAATTTATCATTCTTGAGGCAGAACTCCTTTCCGCGTACTTTTAGCTTACTGGGTTATATCAATTATTATTTGTTTTCTCTCTCGTTCTCTCGCAAAAAAAGGGCATTTTTAAAGTTAAATTCTGATAAAATTTGTGGATGGATTTTTGCAAAATGATAGGTTACAAAAGTTTTTTTTGTTGTTCATCTATGTGCATTTGAATTTTTTAATTTGATTTATGCGTTTAGCCACAGTAAACCAAATGTATGCGGCACTATACTAAACCCGACCCGTCTGAGGGATAAAAGTGATCCCTTTTCAATTCAGGATTACTTTTTTATACAAACTCTTCGTCTTCCAAAGTCGCTGTGCCAAACGTTGATACAGGAATTGGAACTAAATGATACTCTAAAGTAGAGCATACTCTTCTCTCTGCGATTTTTATCATGCCTTTATTTTTATGCACATGGCTCCTATCAGAAATTTGTAGGAAATAATAACGATTTCCATGAGCCAGTCATCGGTATCCCGTACTCTAACATGCATTTCGAAGCTAATCATACATACGCGAAAAAAGGTTTCCTTCGACTTTAGAGGAGGTTGGAAATACCAAAAAAGGGTAAGATTTCAATCTGCGTATTGTTATACATACATTGAAACCTACAATGTTTTTAAAAATTTTTTTAATCGTAGATTTTATTCAAAATATGGGATAAAGGCTACATTAGGAGCAGATGATTGTACACATGTTGGGATCGTACCACCGAAAACAATTGATGCAAATGTTCCCTTTCGCTTTTTATGAATAGAATAGTATACATAAATGTAAAAGCGGAACATTTATTATAAGTATTTCAAAGTATAAATACGAGTATATGCGTGTGTGTTTTAAATTCTAACAGGTATGTATGTGACCATCGTCTGCTATTTACGGCAGTAACGCTCGATATCCAGGTTATTGCCATGACTCTGGTATATAGACCTCATACCCAACACAGCGGCATATGATGGAAAACCACAATACTCAAAGTGATTCATGGTTGTTAGGTGACCAGGGGAACCCATTAGAGCCTTGGCTTTTAACGCCAGTTGCAGAACCTTCAAACTCGCGTGAAATAAAATACAACAAGTTGCGGGCTAAAGCACCAAATACGATTGAGAGGGCTTTTGGGGTTTTGAAGTCGCGATTTAGATGCTTATCGAAACACCGATTTTGCAATATAGCCTCAAAAAAGCCGCAACCATTATATACGCTTGCACCATACTTCATAATATCACTTTGAAGCATGGCGTGGCTGCGGATGTCGGTTTTGAAGAAGTTCCCGAAGAATTGGAGGACTCCGAAAATATTCATCCCGAAGAAAATTATAATTTAAGGGAGGGTGCGAGAGTAAGAAGGTGAAATATAATGTCTCTATAATTATATATAGATAAATATGTATTGAAACACTTTCGTTTTGCATACTCATAGCAGTAAAAATATGCAGCTCCTGCTGACTATACATGTATTTTTAATACAATTAGTTAATAAAAATAATTTTGTTTAAATATAATCATCAAAACTTTTCTTATGATATACACACCAATGAACAGTAAAATAGCAGTATATTGTAATTGGGAAATTGTTTATTTATTTATTTTTAATTATTTTAATTATATTCCAACTTCGAAATACTACTCCACATTATTCCCACTTCTAAAAATTATCTATTATTTTTATTTTTCGCTGATCTTTTTCAACGCCTCAGTCATAGTCCCAAGTGCTAACAGATGGAGACGGGAGTAAAGCGGAAGTGCTAGGTGCTTTAGAATCCAAATTTGCGGAAGCACCAGGTGATCTATCGTTATTAAAAATAAGCGAGGCAGTGGTAGCGGACGAAGCAGTCATAGCGGGCGAAGTGGTAGTGGACGAAGCGGTAGTAGCGGATGAGGCGTTGGTAGCGGATGAAGCAGTAATAGCGGGCGAAGTGGCAGGGGACGAAGCGGATGAGGCGGTTATAGCAGACCAAGCGGTTGTAACGGATGAGGCGGTAGCAGCACATGCGCGAACACCAGGCGATGTAGCATCAGACCATAAAAACTTTGCGGTGAGAGGAGATGGCACAACAACATTATGTTGAACCCCTGCATAAAATACAGAAAATATATGTAAATGTATCTTCAACAATTATGTTAAACCCCTGCATAAAATACAGAAAATATAAATGTGTAAGTCATGGTACTTACGTTCATACATATGTATATGTATATGTATATATGTGTACACAAAATTATACACATATGTACATATCAGAGAACGGCATTGAGTGCGCTCGAGTTTGCATATTCATCATCCCTAAAATTTGATACAAGCAAACACAGCCGTCTGCTGCTGTGCGCTCATTCATGCTCACACATAAACATAAAGGGCCACACACATAAAGGGCCGTACACATAAGACTTTCGCTTGGCTTTGCTTCAGAGTTTCGCTTTGACAGATAAGTACATACTTATGTTATATGAGTGCTGCTAAATACAAGGCGAGAACGGTTAAGCAAAGCAAAACGAAGCAAAATCATGGCGAACTCTCAACTTTTGTATACTTTGACAACCAACTGTTTGCATTTCTGTTTGTTTCTGCGTGCATATACACACGACTTAGAAAATTTACTAGTATTTCATAGTTTTTGCGTGTTTAATTACTTTTAAAACGATAAAAGAAGAGAAATATGAATAAATAACAAATTAAACACCTCTTTGGTAACCACCCTCGACTGTTTTTTAAACTCCCCTGGATCGGTTTTTATTTATTTTGTCGAAATATGCTCGTCCTTAATATAGTTTATTACACTCGTGACTTTCAAACATACATAAGTAGCATAACTACCACTTAGTTATATCAGTAAAACTCACTTATTATTCTTTTATTAAACAAAATACTCGGAATAGGCACAAATAACAATTCAAAACAAACAACTAACGCAGAAACTGTCAAAGCGTTCTATGTAGCAAACCTTCTACACCTCATGCTTTGTTGTTAAATTTCGAGTTATCAAGTAAAGCGAGGAAAGTTGTACATATGTGTACGGCCCTTAACAGAGCAACCTAAACAAGAGCAGCAGCGTCGTTTATCTGTCAAAAATTCCTCATGCCCACACAATTTGTATGAAGCCGACCGAAATAACGCGGCGGCAACGCCGAGCGGTTGGAAAATCCGATTTTGACAGCGCGTTAGGAAGTGATGTTAGCTGCAGAAAACGAAAAATTGACATTGTTGATGACATTTTTCTGCTGAAATGGAGGTTGGTAATTTATATTAATTAATATTCAATATATGTTTATTTATAATATTTTTATTTACTTTGTTTTAATTTCCTAACTGGTTATAGAACTTAACAGCAAAATTAATTTTTTGTTATTTTTGCAAATTTGTAGTTGTTGTTCCTTGATTTGACATAGCGCTGCCGCTCTTGTTTAGGTACGATAACTAAGCGGTAGCGCTAGGCGGTGGAAAACGCGACGCTCTCCGCTCTTGTTAAGGTTGCTCTGCAAGGCTGACATGTGCGGGATATATCATTACATTTTCGAGTGTGGTAGTTCACATGATTGGCCGTGCATGTGAAGGCGCAAACTTGCGCATGTACACACTCGAGTGCACTCGGGTATCTACTAATGGCGATTTATTTTCTACAAAAAATGTTGCACTTCATTGCCCCGCTCTTGTGTGTAAGTGCGCAGACGGCAATGTTAAGGCAACATTTTCTGTAGAAAAGAAAACGCCATAAGTATTTAAAGATAAAAGAAACGACTTAGTTCATTTTAATTCATACATATTGTATACATTTATTTAACAAAAACATTTCATGAGATTCAACATGTAGGGTTAGTATTAAAAAATTGTTAAATAGTAGGAGTTAAATTTAAAATAAAAAGAAGGAGGCTGTGTCAGAGACACGGCCATTAAGTTTAACGTAGAATACGCCATCCGATAAGACAGAAAACATATGTATAATGATAATTTATAATGATAAATAATGCAAGCAAATGAATTTCTTTATTTGATAGTTACTTTTGATGATATACATAAGCTTATGATAGGAAAATAGGATAAAAATGTTTTTAAATTATCAATTAAATTTCTCGCAAAAACGAAGTCAATGGTAGTTATCAATAGTAAAGATAAATGATAAATAACAGACCCAAATCTATTTGATTATTTGAAAGTTACTTTTGAGAATATAGGCTTATGATGGGAAAAATAAGATAAATATGTTTTTAAATTAACATTTAAATTTCTCGCAAAAACTAAGTCAATGGTTGTGTTATCAATAGTTGTGGGAGCATCATTTCGAATATAATCCAAATTAAACGTATCGCTCATAAATTTCGCCAATCTAGTATTTGAAGTGATTTCTGTGTTAAAATCACCACCAATAAGCAGTAGTTGGCAGCGCTTTCTCTGCCTTTACTCTACTTTAACTTGCCCGCCTAAAATTATGCAATACAAAGAAAGGGCTGCACGAGTACATTTAAATCGCCCAACAGCAAACACTCAACCAAACACCACACACATATTTGTGTGCATGTGTTTATACAATTTTCATTTGCGAAATTTAAATATTAGGAAGATATCAACCAACATGAAATGTATGTCAAACGAAAGCTAACATCTTCATTTGACTACAAAAAAATTTTTAAAAAAAGTTACCGTGCCGTTTCCTTATAATTAAAGAAATAGAGATTACAACAATAAAAACCTGACATGGGTGCCCATACCGTAAGGTAAGACGTATTCTACGCCAAAAAAAAACATTTCATAAGACTTAATTTTATTTCAAAGTTCTTAATCTGCTAGATAGAAAATTAAAGTTATAGGAACAAAAATCACATATCAAAAACTCTCTTACACTATGTATACTTAGGTTATAAAAAATGCCAAATACCAAACAATAAATGCAAGTTTGAAGTTGTTTATGACCGTAAGTGTATGTATGGATAAATACTAAAAAATAAAGGAACACATTTCTTAAAATTAAATATTTACACAGGGTTTCAAAGTTTAAACATTAACGTTTTTATAATAGGAATTTAGAAAAAGCAAGCTGTCAACTGACCCGGGCACTAGCCTATTTCTTTTTTCTCTTATTATATTGTCCGCCAGAGAAAAATATCTTTCAGCTGCAGCACTGGTTGCAGGAATTGAATGGATTCGCAAAGCTAGTTTCGACACATAAGGGAACTTTTTTTCAATTATTTTCCACCACCCAATTAAGTTTTCCGTCATTTCAACTGTTTCCGTGCTGTATCTTTCCAATCCATCTTCAGACGTTTCTAAGGTTTGCGGAAAAGATTGCCTAATCAGTTTAAAAAAAAAAATTGTGCAACGTTGTTGGAAGGCAAATGGTTATTAGAATTTGCTGCTGTGCAACTTAAAAGTCTTTCATTAGTTATTCCGATCAGTTTGTTATTTTTATGTATATTTACATAAGTAGGCTGGTCTGATCTAATGTTGTAGGTACAAGTAAGAACAATTTACTTTACATTACGGCCCAACGTTTCGCTAAATTTTCTTAGCTTCATCAGGGCCGTCCTGTTTTTATTTTCCAACATTTGCATTACATGAAATAAAAACATATGTACACAAATAAATAGTATACCAAACATTTAACAAAAATTTAAAAAAACGAAAAACAGAAAATTTGTTTAACTTACATCTTAAATTATAATTTTTATAACTACACATTAAAAACATAAGTTAATAACTACCAACAATATTGGTAAACATCGTCAAACTAAATAAACAAAATCATAAGCAAGCGATGTAAGCAGCAGCAATGTCATCCGTGTCTTCCTTCTTGTTTATTGCCTTGTCCCTATTTTGCATGATTCTTAATGCCTCTAACGTGTATCTTGTTTTTTCTCTACTTTCCTTGTCTATAATTTTAGCGCCTGTGAAATCAGCTGTATGCCTGGTTGTTGTGATATGATGTGAGAGTGCCGTACTGTGTTTTTGTTTTTTAATATCTGCTTCATGTTCCGCTAGGCGAGCTCCTAGTGTTCTTTTTGTTGTCCCGATTTATACTTTGTTGCAGTTTTCGTCTTTTGTACCTTTACAAGCGATCTCGTATATTACATTGCTTTGTTGTTGGATAGGGATTGGACTTTTAACTTTTGTAAACAATCGCGATAATGTGCGATTGGACTTATAAGCTAACTTGACGTTGTGTTCTTTGTCTATGTTTTTGTTGATGTTTTCGCTTAGTTTCGAAATGTGACGCTGAAATATTGATTGTTTGCATTTGTTGGTATATTGTTTAATGTTGTATTTTGTTGACTGTTTATTTGTGATAGTTTGTCTTCTATTAAGTTGCGTGCCAGGTGGTCAGGATAGTTGTTTGCTTTTAGTATGTCGTTTATTTTCTTTATGTTAGTGTCTTGGAATTGTTGGTGGCTTACAGTCAGTACTTTGTGTATAAATATTTTGGCTGTAATGATTTTGTATTTTCGTGGTTGTGAAGACAAGTTATTAATTAGTCGTCCAGAGGATGATGGTTTCGAATACCAGTTGCGGAGTAATTTGTTGGTGCTTTTATAAATACGGACATCTAAAAAGGGGATGTTGTTATCTTCTTCAATTTCCATTGTAAAATTTAATTTAGTATGGTAAGCGTTTAATGTTCTTAGAATCGTTTCCACGTCCTTATGTTTAATTATCGCAAATAAGTCGTCCACGTATTTAACAATAAATTTAATGTTAATTTGTTGTTTTTTTAATTCCAAATTGTATGGTCAAGTAAATCATCCATGACAATATCTGCTATTGTGGGCGAAAGGGGGTTGCCCATAGGCATGCCAAAAGTTTGTGTGTATAAGTTACTGTTGTACGTGAAGTAGTTGTTATCTTTGATACAGAATTCTAGGATCTCTTGGGATTTGTGTTTAGGAATCTGAGTTTCTTGTTTGATTCTGTACCATTTATTTATTATAATTTTTGATGCTAAGCTAGCGGGTATGTTTGTAAACAAGGACACAACATCGAAGGACACTAATACATCTTCTTCTAGTAAACAAATATTTTCTAATTTGTCTTTCAATTTAAATGCATTTTTAATGTTATATTCCTCTGACACTAGCGTCCTCAGGATGTTTCCGACGTACTTGGACAGCTTATAGCATAGAACGCTTACCGATGAAACTATCGGGCGCACAGGAAAATCAGGTTTATGGATTTTTGGGAGTCCATAAAGTCTAGGCGCAGTTGAGGTTGTCCTAGTGAGGTAATGCTTTTCTCTTATCGATATGTATTTGTTTTTGTGAAGATCGGCAACAATGTTGTTGTTTTTACTTTGGAGTTTATTTGTTGGGACGTTTCTTATTGTTTTGTATGTATTTTTGTCTTCTAATAGGCTGTTTATTTTATTGATGTAGTCAACTTCGTATATTACCACCGTTTTATTTCCCTTGTCAGCGTCAGTTGAAACGATGTTATTGTTGTGCAAGTTTAAAAAGTTTTTTGTTTTATAAAAAGTTTCTAAAATGCATTTTTCGGACGAGTTATGTTTTATATTTTTTTTGAAAAGTAGAATTCTGTTGCTTAATTCCAAGAGATCCTAGAATTCTGTATCAAAGATAACAACTACTTCACGTACAACAGTAACTTATACACACAAACTTTTGGCATGCCTATGGGCAACCTCCTTTCGCCCACAATAGCAGATATTGTCATGGATGATTTACTTGACCATACAATTTTGGAATTAAAAAAACAACAAATTAACATTAAATTTATTGTTAAATACGTGGACGACATATTTGCGATAATTAAACGTAAGGACGTGGAAACGAATTTAAGAACATTAAACGCTTACCATACTAAATTAAATTTTACAATGGAAATTGAAGAAGATAACAACATCCCCTTTTTAGATGTCCGTATTTATAAAAGCACCAACAAATTATTCCGCAACTGGTATTCGAAACCATCGTCCTCTGGACGACTAATTAATAACTTGTCTTCACAACCACGAAAATACAAAATCATTACAGCCAAAATATTTATACACAAAGTACTGACTGTAAGCCACCAACAATTCCAAGACACTAACATAAAGAAAATAAACGACATACTAAAAGCAAACAACTATCCTGACCACCTGGCACGCAACTTAATAGAAGACAAACTATCACAAATAAACAGTCAACAAAATACAACATTAAACAATATACCAACAAATGCAAACAATCAATATTTCAGCGTCACATACATTCCGAAACTAAGCGAAGACATCAACAAAAACATAGACAAAGAACACAACGTCAAGTTAGCTTATAAGTCCAATCGCACATTATCGCGATTGTTTACAAAAGTTAAAAGTCCAATCCCTATCCAACAACAAAGCAATGTAATATACGAGATCGCTTGTAAAGGTACAAAAGACGAAAACTGCAACAAAGTATAAATCGGGACAACAAAAAGAACACTAGGAGCTCGCCTAGCGGAACATGAAGCAGATATTAAAAAACAAAAACACAGTACGGCACTCTCACATCATATCACAACAACCAGGCATACAGCTGATTTCACAGGCGCTAAAATTATAGACAAGGAAAGTAGAGAAAAAACAAGATACACGTTAGAGGCATTAAGAATCATGCAAAATAGGGACAAGGCAATAAACAAGAAGGAAGACACGGATGACATTGCTGCTGCTTACATCGCTTGCTTATGATTTTGTTTATTTAGTTTGACGATGTTTACCAATATTGTTGGTAGTTATTAACTTATATTTCTAATGTGTAGTTATAAAAATTATAATTTAAGATGTAAGTTAAACAAATTTTCTGTTTTTCGTTTTTTTTAAATTTTTGTTAAATGTTTGGTGTACTATTTATTTGTGTACATATGTTTTTATTTCATGTAATGCAAATGTTGGAAAATAAAAACAGGACGGCCCTGATGAAGCTAAGAAGATTTAGCGAAACGTTGGGCCGTAATGTAAAGTAAATTGTTCTTACTTGTACCTACAACATTAGATCAGACCAGCCTACTTATGGAAATATACTTAAAAGTTTTTCATTCGGGCTATTTTGGTTTACGTGTGAAAACGAAGGAGATGATGTGGTCGAGATAAGTAAGTCAGTATCCATAAATAGTGCTGACGTTGGCAAAGAAACACTACCTGATTCGTTAATTAGAGACATGCAAAAAGACTTTATAGCACTTATATAATTTCTCTGCATGTTTAAAGCTGGTGGATATAAGAAAAATGCAGCCTTATGCCACAAACTTAGATTGGAACCCCAAATTCCGTCAACATGTTGCCTATTTTTTTCTTTTAAAATTGAAATGGGAACGATGTCGTTAATATTCGGTTCACAAAGACTTTCAATTTTTAGCACAGATGGTAAAACGTAGCACATCGATGGAAAACTAGACAGTTGTAAAGTTTTAAATACGATTTCAAAATTAGTACACAGTTCAACGAGAACATTAACTATCGATATATTTATATGTAATAATCTTTGGTTTTGTCCATTTTCGTTCATTATTCTATTAATTTCTAACCAATTATCACTTATGGAATTAAGCATTATATAGTGAGAATTCCACCGTGCAGGGCATTGGTTTTTCAAAGAAGTTGTTAGGAGATGCTGCAAATTAGCTTTTTTGAAATACTTCACAATTTTGATGCACGACTCTAAAATATCTGCTAACTCAGCTGTTTCAGTGAACGATTTATCTAAGACATTGGAAAATAAGTGGCTGCTGCAATTTAGGCGTACATTATGATTTAACAATATTTTTACACCTGTCTGTTACAAACTTAATTAAACTAAAGTCTTCAATTCAAAATGCACTAAATACACTGTTAAGTTTTCCCAATATATTTTCCCCGGTTGACTTTTCAAAATCCATCGATTTCATACCCAACACAATGTCAAATATTTTGAAATTTTTCACATAGTGAAATGTTACACCTAAAACATTTCTTTTCACGTAATTGTCTGTCCACATGTCGATTATAGCTGAAGCTCCACCGCTGCTCACAATGGCCCTTATTTCTTCACTAAGTTTTTGTTTTTTTTCTTCAGCATACTTTTTCACGTTGCGGGAAATCGTTGTTGCATGTGGCAATAAATCCTCCACGTTGACATTTTCGCCATACCTTGCGCCGATCTTAATTAAACATTTTGCCAATTTGGATAATCCAACATCATTTACCGACGAAAACGGCTGGCTATCTTCGATGACCCATAGCGTACATTTCTCAGTGGCCTCTTTTTTATCCAATTCTGTGACTGGTTTGAAAACTTGTGATTCCTTCATGTTTTTGCAGCATTTATGGCGATTCAAATTGGATGTCTGGCTATGAGTATACTTCAGAACTTGACAACAAATGCGACAGTAAACAAATCCAGCCACAACAGTCTCGCCTGGCTTCAAGATTTCCGAAATCACATCCCATACAAAACTTTTCCCTTTACGTTTTCTGGACACAGTGTAATTCCCACTAAGGATTTGTTCAGAAACAATATCTGCCATCTCACGTACAAAAAAACAATACAAAAAATATGATAGAAAACACACTTAGGGCCAGTTTTTCAGTGCAAGTTGAAATCTGTTTGTCGTTTAAACTAAGTTTAAACTCAGTATGCAGTTTTTCAGTCAACTTTAAACGGAGTTTAAACTGAGTTTAAACGGCCGATTCCGCACAGTTAAACTTAGTTTAACTTATCAGCTGCGTGCTGACTATTTCGTTTTGGTTGCAACAAATTTAATTGAGCGCAAGAAAACTAAGTTTAAATTTAAACTGAGTTTAACTAAACTTAGTTTAAACTGAGTTTAAACCAGCACTGAAAAACTGGCCCTTAATGATCGCTAAACAACTACTGCTTGCAAAGAAAAATATTGTTACAGGTAACCCGAGTGGCTCGCAAACAACATTCGAGTGTCGCGAGTGTTTGGCGCCGGCGAGTGTATTACATACATGCAACTTTGTATGCTGACGCAAATTTGTCCGACGGATAATGGAGCGAGCATGTATGCATCGTCATGATCGTATTGATCTGTGAGCAAACAGACAAGCGACGGTTTGTACACGAAAACAACAAAGCATGCAAAATACGGCTACATGCGCGAGTATACACACAATTTCTGTACCCGTTGCAGTTCTCTGGTACACACAATAAGGCGATTTTCAAAAGTTGAATATTTTCACAAAAAACTTAATTATATTAAAGAAATATAAATTGCACTAAAAGAAAATTGACTATTCTTACTAATGATATGCATTTCCATTTAAAAGTATTAAAATTTTTTGAAAAATTAGTATTTTACTGTCACATAGTTGATATGCCGTATATGTATACCAAGGCGAATTAATTAAAGGTGGTATCGATGGCGAAAAAGCGAATTTAAAGTACGTGAAAATGCCATAGCAAAAGGGAATATATGAATGTCATCTTGTAAATGTCATCAAAAAAATTTAATGAAATAGAACAAAAAAAAATCAAGTTATTTGTACGCTTATAAGCATTTTAATGGTGTTAATTTCGAATAAAAGGATAAATCGATTAAAAGTAAAAATAGTTGCAATACCGAGCAATAGAGTGTTGAAATTGTGGATCGGTTGTTTGATTGGCGTTGTCGTTGCTGAGATGGTTTTAGTAAACTTTTGTAGATTCTTGGTACAACTAGCAATTTGTTTTTGTACCTACAAGAAATTGTGACCAAGGCATGTAATGAACGCCATCTTTCCAGCAAAAAGTTTTCACTCTTCTTACGAGTGAATTAAAATAATGTTTCAAATGCATTTCTACTACATAGAATTAATTTCATTAAGTTATACATATTTCTTATATTTTTTCAGAAATTCATTTGAATGGTTTTAATAAGAAATTTAAAGTGAAAATCATTTTTTAATATAATAATTCGTATTTCATCTTTTTCCGAATCTGCCCATCAGTGAATATCTTTTCTAAAATATTGACCACTGCATTCGCTTGTTCTAGCTTTGCGCTTGTTCTGATTTCCCGCTTTCAGGCATTTTATTTGCCTTTTCAGCTTAGTTATTTCCCAATCGTTTATGAACTCCAAAACTGCAACGCTGAATATGCATACATATTTTCAAAAATTAAACTACTTAAATAGTAGACCATGTGTTATACATACATACTCCGTTTGCGTTTGGAAGTCTTTCACTTTCGCATCCGTTGGGCCCGCCATAGAAGCGGTCAAGCTATTGAGAAAAAAACAGCTAATATTGATGAATAAGCTATTATTTCATAATACATACATAACATAATTTAAATTCAGGAACTGTGGCGGTTGTAAGCTTGTCTTTGGTGACATATTATTTGTTCTATGTAAATATACACATACATAAATTCATTAAAAATTGTTATAACGTATTTAGCACAACCATTTGTTTGATATTACCGTGACTTCGCTTGCAGATTTGAAATACTCACATCCGAGCTGCTGGAAAATAAGTTTTTTAAGCTGGTTTGGCCAATAAATTTGCCCTTGTTCTTTCGCATTCGGCAACCGGAACTTTGAAAAATGTTCTTTTTCCGGATCCGGGTTTCTTGTAACAAACTGTACACTTTCGCATTTTCGCTTGTATACATGTATTTTAATATCACAATTTTTCACAGCGCAATATTTGAAAAAATCAGTTTTAAATTTTAAATTTTCAAATACAAAGTGAACATACAATTTCCGAATTTCATTTTACTGACATTTTCACGTACCAGGGCAATAAGCAGAAGAAGAAATCAGCTGCCATATAAACTCCACCTTGTATGAATTCGCCTTGATGTATACATACTATGTATGCAACAAGGCAATTCTCAAAAATTGAATATTTTAACAAAAAAAGTTAACTAAATTTAAAAAATATATTAGACTAAAAGATAATTGATTTATCTTCCTAAATACATCCGTTTCAATTTGAAATTATACGTATGTTTAAAAAAATTATACCTTACTTGCAACATTGGGAAATGTCGTATATGTATTCAGTACATGCGCTAATACAGTTCGCAAAACTTGCAGATTTAAATTAAAAATGTTAATTTATTTAAAAGAAAATATAATGGACTGGAAAGTAATTTAACATTCTGATATTTTGTTGTTGTTGCTTTCGACAGGGTGTGAAGTGTCTTGTTTGATATTTTCAAATGGAAATTGTGATTATTTAAAAGAATGTTAAATTAGTTTTGGAACGAATTTTCGTCGTCCCTTGTCAAGTTCAGTTTTAAGACAAAAAATGACACTGAAGATGGCACAACGCCGAAACCGGTT
This sequence comes from Philophylla caesio, assembly GCA_963971545.1. Lineage (NCBI taxonomy): Eukaryota > Metazoa > Arthropoda > Insecta > Diptera > Tephritidae > Philophylla > Philophylla caesio. The sequence goes on along the minus strand of OZ020608.1, from coordinate 62,808,514 downwards.
TGTCTTAAAACCAAACATGACAAGGGATGAAGAAAATTCGTTCCAAAACTAATTTAACATTGTTTTAAAAAGTCAGAATTTCCATTGGAAATTATCAAACAAGACTAAGCCAAAAACGAACAATAATTCTGCGAGCTATTGAAAGCAATTAAAAAGCTAAGACATTTTTTGTTTGTTATTGTCGTTACCTTAAGCATGCAGGTACAGCTGGTGAAATGGTCATGTCAGAACGGTGAAGGCAGAATCTTTATTGCTGAACATATTGGCATATTAGTTTTGGGTTAAACTTCTAATATTTTTTTTAATGATTCACGTACCTATATTTATTGTGCAATGAAGAAAACGCTCATATTCTCTGCTTTCGCCATATATCTCCATGGAGGTGTTTACCTGTGCCTGGAATAAAATATTGTTTTTATAATTATAGCTAATTTAATATCATTTGTATGATATATAATTTTTCGAGCCAAAAATTTCTATTATTGATACTGTATATGTACTGAACCAAGTCCTATTATATATGTATACTAGAAGACCTGGCGAACTTCGTCCTGCCCAAAATTTATTAGTAGTATATAAAATAATTTTTGAACTCTGTTGTATACGTATTTAATGTTGAGAATGAAACGGTCACCTAAATTTCGCATTCGTTTTCGTAGCTTCCTACTTTTCTTTATAGTTGCAGCAGATTTTCCAAGTTAAATATTTCGTCGTACCTGTTAAGATGTATATTTTTCTGGATAACTGGACTCCAGGGCTACGAAGCAAATAATTGAAAAAAATGAAATCCCATTTTTTATCATGCAAGTAGAATACAACATGAATTCCATCAAAATCGGTTCAGAACCACGACTTTTATAAATAACCTGACTCCAGCGCCGCCTATTTGATAAATTTTTCGTAAAGACATTTTTCTTCCTCTTACTAATACCTATATAGAATATTTTATAAATAAACCGAAAACTCGGATTTTTGAATGCAACATTTCGAAAATTTTAAAATTTTGATATTGGATAATTATTAACATAGGTTTTATGTAAATATCTTCGGAACTACATAACCGATTTAAGAGTTTGATATCTCGTTTTTAAAGACAACGGCTTTCAAAAAAAAAAAAAAAGCGAGAAAAAAATATGTACTTACATATATGTACATATGTATGTATGTCATTGGTGGTGCAATATGAAAATTGGATTTTGCCATTCCCCTTCGCCCGCAGATCGAAAATCAAAATCAGGGAATATTCAGAATATTCAGGCGGGTGACGCTGTGAAGTCTGATTTTTGATTTTCGGTCTGCGGGAGGAGGGGCGTGGCAAAACCCAATTTTCATATTGCACCACCAATGACATACATACATACTTACATACAGTACATTTTTTTTTTTTAAATCATTCGTTAACACAAGATATTCCGCGCTTACTAAGGTGCAACATTGTACAATAAGTTAAAAATAATATAGAATACAAGCCGTAAATTATCCCACAGAATTTTTGAATTCTTTGGGACCACCCGGAATGCCACCGCATGTACTAACATTAAAGGTTCGATCACCGGTAATTCTTATTCGCAACTTAAAAGCACCAAAGTTATGCAACGGAATTAGATTGACCATCAAAAACTGTTCACCACATTTAATCGAGGCAACAATCATGGGTGGCAGATTCATAGGCGAAGACGTACTTATTCCACGAATTCCGATGATTTCCAACGATTTACCATTCCAATTCAAGCGGCTGGAATTCGCTTTGCGTCTTGCCTTTGCTATTACCATCAACAAAGCACAAGGCCAATCATTGACTATTGCTGGCTTAACTTTGAAAAATTCATGTTTTTCACACGGCCAGTTGGCACACGGCTTGCTCCCGAGTTGGCACACCAAAAAATTTATACGTTTTTACACCAAATATAAAAACAAAAAACATTGCCTATCCGCTGGCCTTAAGATGAAGTAATAAATAAATATAATTCCAATTTGCCTTAAATACATGCGTTTCTTTTTTGATTGGTTAATACAACACTAATGTTTGCATAGGGCCAGCAACGCGGACCGCGTCAGCTAGTTTTTAAAATAAAATATATGACCTTTTACAATATGCGCACCCAAAGAAATTGTTGGATTCCAATTGGATTGGAACTTGAATTGTTTTGCACACTTATGCCTTGTAAGTTTTCTTTAAGCTGAACTAATTTTTCACTATATTTCACTTGCTTTTGTAAGTAATTCACTATACTCACTTTTCCCATGGTTCGTCAGCAGCCATCTTCTCCAGGAATTTGGGTACACAATACCTGCAAGTTTAAATTAAATAAGTTAAAATGTGTATGTATATGTGTCGTTATTTATATGCATAAATTAAAGTGCAGAATATCAATATTTAAATTAATAAAACTTAAAATAAAGGCAATTTACCGTAAATCCAAAAGATTTCTACAAAAAATTAATCGTATTTTACGATTCGTTAACATGGCTGAGCTGCGTATTCTATTGCTAGCACACGTGATTTCTGGGCTCTAACATTTGGAATATTGCCGTTTCTTCTAACATAAGGAAAACAGCGAAATATCAAAATGAGAATGTGTTGAACAGCTGGAAAAATTATGTTGGTGCGACATCTCGCTTGCTTCCAGAAGTAAGCGAGAAATGAAAGCAGGTTAGGACCGCCCATAACGTTCATAAATTCAGATCTAATACCCCGAAAAAGACAACCTCACGTCCTGATTAATATGCATACAGGTTCGAAAGATACACTGAGACCGTCCTGTATGCCAAAACGAGGGATATATATTAGTTGCCTTTTAGTGCGATCGATAGAGAATTTGAAAGAAGGCATTCAATCGTAGGTGTTAAAAACTTGGATCTCGAAACCAAATATCACATACAGCGTGGTACAGCTTCAACCGACCAAATAGTGTCCGCAGGAAGGAGTATTATCTCCTCTTCTGTTGACTTTAGGCTTGCTATTCGTTGTGAGAGGGAAGTTCGTGAGCATCTATTGTGAAATCATACAAAAAGGACTTAAACTGGCACGGGGCAGTGACGTGGGTCTCCATAACTATACTAGCTATGGTGAGGCAGTCTCCCGTCAAGCTTTGCTTTACGAAGGCAATGCGTACTTGTCCAACGGCGGTGTCGGAGGTGATTATCGAACTTGAGACACTATCGTCACCATACAATATGTAGCGAACGATCTCCTCTGAACTTCGAGAAACAAGGTTTTGGCTAGAGAGAGGTGTTATAATCAAAAATTAGGAATAGCTAGGCTCCAGAAAGTCCAAAAAACGCGAAAACAATCAACAGTCGGAAAGTAAAAAAATCTGTCAACAAACAAGTTAAAACCCTGGCGTTTAATAACACGTACCAGTAAAAACCAATCAACAGATGCAACTCAGTGTTATTAATTGAATAATGATCACTACTGTATGTCGCAGAAGCAAGGACGATGACAATATCAGATGAGAGTGCCCTTAACGTGTTCGAGAAAGATTTATGGATCTCAACGCCTTTGCGACGGCGCATACAATGGAATGCTGAGATATACGATCTTTACAAGGCGGATTAAGAACCAGTGGCTCCGCTGGCTAGGCTACGTTGTTCGATTGGATAAAATATCTCCAGCCATGACGCGGTGGTGGTGGCAGAGAACAAGGAAGTTCTCTCTCTGTGTTGGAAAGCACAATTGATAAAAGACTTGGCTACACGGGGAGTTTCCGATAGGTGTCAGTTAGCAGGAGATAGGAAAAAGTGGCGTGCTATTCAACACTTGTTCACTACTGTACAATTGTTAAAAATTGGAGTGTACTGCTCAAAATTTTCCAGGGCTTAATTTTTCAACCGAATTTATAATCTTTTTATAAATGCTTATAAAATTTCGAAAATGCGGAAGCGCTATTTTTGATAGTTGACTACAATCAAGCGCTAATATCTGCTGTTAAAAGCAAATTTATATAAGTTTAAAATTATTATTGCAATATCTACTTTTAGCCTTATGTAAGCGTGATGAACAATCAGTATTTTTCTACTATCGGTGGTCCATTCCAATATTTTGCCAATCCTTTCTAAACAAGTCCAAATAGCAAATGAAACACATCTTTGTTAACCACCCTCGCCGTTTTCTTAAACTCCCCTGGATCGTTTTTTATTTACAGCCCAAGCACTGATTTCGAATGAACTCCCGTCGTGAAAAAATCTCCCGTCACGAATTCAGGAAAAATGCTATCAGCAATTCCGACGTTTTCATAGTTAGTGCTGCCAGCTGTTACACTAAGCTCGAATGAGTGCTACCAAATCTTTACACTGTTTTTTTTTAATTTTTTGACAACAGTTAAAAGAAAATTCATATATTTTAATAATAATAATAATCCCAACGGTTTTATCCCTCCATACCCGCCCGACCGACGCAAGGGGCGCGTCCGCATGACGCACGGATATATAAAAAAAAAATTTTGTTTAGAGACAGCTTCCATTTTACATAACCTTTATAGTCAAACCAAACATGTAAAATTAAGACAATAACAAAAACAAAATATCGTGGGTTATGAGCTATTTCGGCCGTTCCAAATTTATAGCAAAATCAAAAGTTGTTTCGCTTTTTCTTTCCTACGCGTTTTGAAGCAGTCCGCGCCTTTCTCAGGAAGTCTAATTTTTTAGTTCTAAACAACAAACATAAAATACAATACATATCAGGGCCGTGCGCAGGACTTAGCCCACGGGGGGATTGTTATTTCATTGGGGGGATTGAAATTTCATTTACGAATAAAATTTGATGAAACGATTCACTACTTTTCATATACGTTAATTTGTCCACGGGGGTTGAATTCCCACCTCCGCCGTGCACACGGCCCTGATACGTATTTATATAAATAGATACATTTATGTAATACATTATACATTAAAACAGTAACACTCACATATAATTTTAAATCACATACATATGTATGTACATATGTACATCTTTTTATGTTTTGTCAACAGTTTAATGCACATCACAACCCGGCTGAATATTTACGTTTGAACGGTTTAAATATGTTTTTGATTACGGCTGCATAAACACTATTTATGTTGTCCACATCTTCATTGAAATTCATAACATTGCTCAGCTGCTGTTGTATACGGAGACTTTCCAATGTCATTCTCCTTTCCCCCTTATTTCTGTCTAAAATTTTAGTGTTGGTAAATTCGTGGAAGAAGAGATTGTTCTTAATGATGTGTCAGGTATGTGAATTTTTGGAAGTCCATAAAGTCTAGGTACATTTGCCGATGCGGACTTCAATTGAATTTTTTGCCTCAAGTCAAGTTTCTTTTGTTTATATAAATCATTTATAATTGTGGCCGCTGTGGTTGAGTGAGTAACGGAGCGTGCTATTACTCGATATACTGCTGAGTTCGAGGTTCACCCCTCGACAGGCAATGGAAAACCTCCGAGGGTATTTCTGCTATGAAAAAGCTTCTCATAAAATACATCTGCCGTTCGAAGTCGGAGGAGCACTTAAATTTATGCACAAAACCATTAATAAACAATTCCTAAAGTTTTTTAATTACTTCAGTTAAAAATATTCACTTAGTTTCTAGTTCACTTGTATATTTTTGTTCGTTTTAAATATTACTTTCAGAAAAAGAAAAGAAAAGCGTTCCTAGATTATTTTCACGAATAACTGTCAAAATTGCGTTTCACTCGGAATTCGTGATGGCAATCGGCCGAATTTCGAAATTTTGTGATCACGTCGGAATGGATTATGCTCCGACGGAATTCATGATAGGCCTGTGAGTAATTTGGCTTGTTCACATAAATTATTTTTTGTGTTAAATTCAGAGAATGGAGCAATTTTATAAAAAATAAATTCTCGTGTTCCTGTTAGTCAATTATAAAAACCAGGAAAAAAATTACAAGTACTTAAATTTAATAAAAAATGTTTATCAATGTTAAAATTTTTTAAATTAAGGAAAACATTTTGGTATTTAGTTTTAAAGTTTTTTTTTGTTTTTAGGTCATAAAGTGCGAATTTCAAGTGACTAAAAATTCACGTTGATTACACAGTGTGACACTCAAAAATACCTGAGAAGTGATGTTATTTTTCTTGTAGGTCTTATCCAGTAGAACGAGAATCCAATTTTCGAATTTGTCAAACACCCCCAAAATCTCGACTTAACCTTAAAAAACCGTTTTTTCGGGCTTTTGCGCACTTCTTAGCCCATATCTTAGCTAATTAACAACCGATTTTCAAGAAAAAACTCAGACCTTTTGAAATATATATAGACGTCTTAATAAAGCTAAAGAAATTTACTTGTTTTTGCACAACAAAATTAAATTTTGCTACCCTTTTTCTTCTTTTTTTGACTTTGACGATATTTTCACACACTATTTTATAAAAACACAAAATGAGTTTTGATTAGATTCAAAGAGTACGTTTAATGCCGAGTTCAACGAATGTTTCTTTTAAAAAATCGGCCAAAAAGTGACTGAGTTATTTTTATAAGAACGAAATTTTTGCAAAAATTTGCTTCTGTTGTTCCCAAGGAAATTATCACTTAATTTTTGAGTGTTTACTCAATTTTGAAGTCTTTATAAATTTCCGTTGTACTGAAGTGCACGTGTTGTTTATCTTTCGTTGTGTTTGCTGTTAAATTGGATAATAATCGTGGTAAAGTAAAACTAAAATGTGCGACAAGCGTAATAAGTTTTGCTACATTTGTGGCTTATTTACGGATACAAGTCCGTGATTTTAAAAATAATATTGGTGTTGTAAAAATATATAACAAGATTTTTGAAAGGTTTAATAGTGCGAGTCGCTGGTACGAGCCAGAATTTATTTGTGAATATTGCTGCACAACATTAAAAAAATTTAAAGTTCAACAATCAATTACTTTGCCCTTTTCTGTGCCTATGACTTGACATCATCAGGCATATCATAAACAAGACGATTGCTATTTTTGCAAAAGAAACGTTTCAGGTCACAATTTTAAATCGCGGAGAAACGTAAAGTATGCGAATGTTGTTACGGTTACAAAACCAAAATACTTAAATGCCGAAGTGCCGAAGTGCCTACAAAAAGTGAGTCAATTGACGCTGGTGAAACATATTTAGTAGAGGAAGAATCACTCCCTTGTAAATCAAAATCAACGGAAAGGCATTTGGTTTCAAATTCTGGTTTCGCCGATCTCGTGCGTGATTTGCATTTATCGAAACGAGAATCTGAAGTCCTCGGTTCACGACTAAAGCAGTGTAATTTAGTGGAAAAATATTTTCAAATAACATCGGGTAGAAAAAGCGACCGCACTTTGATACTTAGAGAAAGTTTTAAAACTGATGGCAATGACTGTGATCTAGTACATTGTGTAAATTATTTTCGGCTTTAAATTATAATTATAATGCATATGAATGGCGACTTTTCATTGATGGATCGTGTAAAAGTATGTACTCTAAAAAAAAAAGATACATTCGTGTTCCCTTAATGAAGTCTGTAATGTCACCCCTAGGTTTAAAAGCTGTGTTATTACACAATGAAAATCTCTTACCATCAGTTACAATCGCGTATAGGGTTAACAAGAAAAAAACGTATGAAATGATGAAACAAATTTTACGGTTGATCGACTATGCCACGCATAAATGGAAAGTCATCGCTGACTTAAAAGTGTTGACAATTTTGTTTGGCATGCAAGGTGGCTACACAAAATATCCTTGCTACCTTTGTGAATGGGATAGTCGGGCATCCAATCGCTATGATCGCAAAGCATGGCCATCTCGAGAGTCACATCAGATAGGTAGGAAAAACGTTTTAAGCCTCCTATTGGTAAAATCTGAGGATGTTATCTTACCACCACTACACTTAAAGCTGGGATACATGAAACAATTTGTAAAGTTGGATGTTAATAGCGAAGCTTTTCTTCATCTTACAAGTCTGCGCTACTCACTGCACTTATTTGCTTGCAATCACTGCACTCTGACAACTCACCACTTTTTACAAGACCTTTTATTAAAAAATGAAAAGGAATAAATTTCGAATTTAAATACTATACACTTTATTAAAATTAAAGTATGATCGGGGGGAACACGTCCGTACGGTCTGATGTTTCGCAAAATTGTGTCTTGTCATATGTTTACATGTACATATACTTGTGTGTGGGTCGGATATAATGTAATTGTGAAAATGTATAAGTGTGATAGTGTTTTTGTGTCAGCGAGCAACCGCGTTGCCAAGCGGCTCATTAAACATCCCGGCCCCCCTAGGCAAAGTTTCAGCCTAGCAAGCGTTGTAACTGTTGGAGCGCCGCTACGACGCTACTGAGCCCGACTGGGCGATGATTGCGATGCCAGGTGGTGCGAACGATTGGCGTTGGTTGGCGCCTGTGGTGGTGGTGGTGCGCGTTTTGTTGCCGTCGGTGTCGTGAAGTGGTAGGTGGTTGCGGTCTTTGGCGCACGTTGTTGCGCGGAGTCGTGCGCTCTGGTGCTGTTGTTGTTGTTGTAGCGGTGCCACACGTCGACTGGTGCGGTGTTGCAGCGTGGGGTGCGGCCTGTCACACAATCGACAGGTCACCTCGGAGGAGACCGCGTCAAGCAGTTTAAACAAACCCCATGTGCTTGTGCTACCTGCTGTTGCTGTGAGGGCTGCATGCCCCTAAAAATAGCACACAGGCGTAGCGGATGAGGGCGTCGGCAGAGGGGACATCGGATGCCGGGCAATCTCGCCGTTGTTGTTGCAGTTGCGATGGGTGCGGCAGCCACTGCGGCAGCATCCGTCGGGGTGTCGCGTCGAGGTGCAGCGGCTGGAGTGAGCGCGGTCCGGGGCGCATAAGAGCGGGGCGCTGCTTTAGGCACACCGCTGCTGTGAGCGGTGCGTGCCGGAGTTGCAGCATTGCGTGGCACAGTCATTGCCGAACGGATCGCAGCGGTGGGGGCAACTACTAGCATTTCGGTGTCTATGTTAATCTCTATGGGAGAAGAGAGAACGTTAGTGCTAAAAATCACATACATTTTTTGAAAGTGGGTAACAGAGTGCGGAGTTCGTGCTTTCCTTCTGGCCAACCGTTTAATTGTTATGCTGTGGTTTATATTTGATTTTAGCGGTTTAATGCGGTGAATTATCGGAATGTGCGGTATCGATATTACTAGCGTTAGGGAGGAAACAGAGTTTAACGAGCGGTCTAGTAAGTTTGCCGTTTTGGGTACGTAGGTCAACTACTCTAATATGACCGTCAGAGCCGGGATGTACATTTTCTTTGCGACAGAGTCGCCACTCGGTAGGGGGAAGGCATTCGTCATGAATTAGGACGCATTCTCCAATTTTTGGGGCTTCTTGAGCATTTTGCCACCGATATCTTTTAAGGAGGTCTTTAAGATATTCTTCCTTCCATCGACGACTGAATTCATGATGGAGAATTTTAATTTGTTCCCATCTATTTATTAGTGACAGAGACTACGTTTCTGGCTCGCGCACCTCTGAGGAAATGCTCAGGAGTGAGGGCTGTGAAATCGAAGGGGTCTTGCGAGAGTGTGGAGATGGGCCGTGAGTTTAGAACGGCTTCGATTCGAGTTAATAATGTTGTAAATTCTTCGAACGTAAATTTATGATTGCCAGCAATTTTCTTGAATTGAGTTTTAAAACTCTTTACGGCGGATTCCCATAATCCGCCCATATGGGATGCGCTTGGAGGGATGTATTGCCAATCTATGCCTTGGGGTGTATATTTTTTAATGATTTCAGGCGAGACTTCCATTATAAATTGAATACATGTTTTTTCGGTTGCTCTTTGGGCTCCTACAAAGGTTTTAAAATTGTCGCTCATCCGCGCCGTCCGACAAAGCGTACAAATGCCGCAAGGAAAGCCGCCGTAGTCAGATCGGAACACAACTCAAGATGTACCGCCTTTGTCGTAAAGCATACAAAGACGGCCACATAACCCTTCGTAAAGGTGGAGGACCTTAACATAGAGGCCGTTATCTGGAAAGGTCCCGCAAAGTCAACACCTGTAATTGTAAAGGGCAGAATGAAATTGCAGCGTTCGGGTGGTAGTGCTGCCATGATCTGCGTGCGCATTTTTTGCTTATGTAGAGTGCAGACTTTACACATGAAAATACATTTCTTTATCTGTGGCTTGAGTCTTGGGATGTAAAAATGTAAGTCGATGCTCGGCATGAAGCACTAATATGTGCAAAAAATTCAAATATATTGCGGAGAAAGGGGATTTTTCAGGTATAATTAGGGGGTACCTTTCATTGTAGTTCAAAATGGAGTTTGCTAGCCGCCCATTGGCACGAAGTAATCCTTTCGAGTCTAAAAAGGGGTTGAGTACTAAGAGTGGACTATTTTTATCAATTGGCTTTGATTCTCTTAGCATCAATATTTCACGCCTGTAATAACGCGTTTAAGTGCATGTTGTAGGTCTTGATGCGTTAGTGCAATACTTGCTGAGTTAGCTGTTCCTTTTATTTTGTTCTTCGGGCGGTTTATGAACTGGAACAAATAGGCATTTACTCTGCGGGCTAGGGTGCCCAGATCAGCTGGGTTATCGCCACTGGCTACATGTCGCCAAGTAGCTGGCCCTACCAGATCAAGTATTTGGGATGTGCGGTTGGAAACGTATGTTTTCCATGTATGGGGTGGTTTTTCTAACCAGGCTAAGACGATTTCGGAGCCAGACCAGAGATATAATTTTCGATCGCTCAATCCTGAATTAGTCCGCACAGTAGCGACTAACTTTGCTAGGAGGAGCGCTCCGCACAGTTCGAGACGTGGTAAACTTATGGTCTTAAGGGGGGCGACTTTGCGTTTGGCGACTAATAAGTGGGTTGTTGCTTTGCCATTATGTTGAGTGCGCACATATAAGGCTGCACAGTACGCCTTTTCTGAAGCGTGGCAAAAGCCGTGGAGTTCGACTTCGTTTTCAGGGGAATAGTTTACCCATCGCGGAATTTGTATCTCCGAAGGACCATTTACAAGTCTGCGCTACTCACTGCACTTATTTGCTTGCAATCACTGCACTCTGACAACTCGCCACTTTTTACAAGACCTTTTATTAAAAAATGAAAAGGAATAAATTTCGAATTTAAATATTATACACTTTATTAAAATTGAAGTATGATCGGGGGGAACATGTCCGTACGGTCTGATGTTTCGCAAAATTGTGTCTTGTCATATATTTACATGTACATATATTTGTGTGTGGGTCTGATATAATGTAAGTCTGAAAATGTATGTATAAGAGTACATAATAGTGTTTTTGTGTCAGCGAGCAACCGCGTTGCCAAGCGGCTCATTTAGCCAACTGTTTTCCCAAAATTAAGTGAAGCTAAAATAAAAGCCGGTATTTATTAATTTGTTTTCATACCTACTTGTTTTTTATTTTTTTTTATAATATGTGTATATAGGTATTTTCATTGGACCTCAAATTCGCAAAACTATGAGCGACGTTACCTTTACGAACAAGTTAAGCTGTATTGAGAAACGTGCATGGAAGAGTTTTGTAGCGCTATGTGATAATTTCCTTGGGAACAACAGAAGCGACGACTACATCACGGTTGTAAACGAATTTTTAAGTGCATATGGTGAAATGGGTTGCAACATGTCGATAAAAATTCATTTCTTGCATTCGCATTTGGACTTCTTCCCGCATAATCTGGGACAGTTCAGTGATGAACAAGGCGAACACTTCCACCAAGAAATGGCTACGATCGAAAAACCAAAAAAAAAACCAAATAAATATGATGGCAGAATATTGCTGGTCAGTACAACGCGAAACTGACGATATTTTCATTTAATAATTTAATAATATTTATTAGTAAATTAAGTTTGTTGTAAATTTTTGCAAAAATGTCGTTCTTATAAAAAGTTAAACAACTCGGTCACTTTTTGGCCGATTTTTTAAAAGCAACATTCGTTGAACTCGGTATTAAACGTAATCTTTGAATCAAAACTCATTTTGTGTTTTTATAAAATAGTTTGTGAAAATATCGCCAAAGTCAAAAACAGAAGAAAAAGGGTAGCAAAATTTGAGTTTGTTGTACAAAAACAAGTAAATTTCTTCAGCTTTATTAAGACGTCTATATATCTTTCAAAAGGTCTGAGTTTTTTCTTTCTTAAACCGTTCTTAGTATGAAAATCGCTTGGTAATTAGCACGAAAAATTTTAAGGTTAAGTCGAGATTTTGGGGGTGTTTGACAAATTCCAAAATTGGATTCTCGTTCTACTCGATAAGACCTACAAGGAAAATAACATCACTTCCCAGGTATTTCGACTTCACAGCACTGTGTTATTACTCAGTTTTCAGTTTCTATTATTATGTTCGTTTTCTACGCGTTTTGTGTTTTAAAGAAAATGTCTAGCGCTTTCAGCAAAATAAAATATTAAAAAACAATGCGCTTCACAATCCCAAAACTTAAAAAAACCTGCATAACTATATTAATTGAACGATTTTTAGGGAAATGTTTTTGCAATTTTTTTTCGTTTTAGAGGACACATACTTATTTGCTCTTCCACTGATGTAAAAGCTGCATGGCCGCGCTTGAGCTATATTTGTAGTGAAACACATTTTCATTTTATCAAAAATATATACTTTTTTGTATATCATTAGCATAGTCTATTTTATAAACTTACGATCATATTTGCAAGTACAAAATAATTGCAATAACACATACATATGTATATGTACATATGTATTTACATACATATGCCTATATTACCTCATACTAAATTCATATTCGCAACTTTAATGCTTTGAGGGACAATAAAGAATGTAGTGTAATATTTTACGAAAACTCTAAGTTTGTCATACACTAAATGGTTTTACATTTTTCTTATTTTAATTTAAGGTTATTAAATAGTTGGGGTAGCTATAAGTATATACACTTATGAGTAAACATGTTTAATAATAAAATTTGTAATTCGTTATAAATAAATTTGTATAAGATACTAGCTTTTACAAAATACTTTTACTAATATCGACAGAAGCAAATATAAATACTTATTTACAAGTCATTATTACAAACATCTTGGTAATAATAGTTTACACATACAGTGTTGTGCAACAGCATTCAAAATGACATAGCTTGCCACGTATATTTACTTATTTATTTTTAAGAATTTTCAATTAAAATTCAGTTTATTTTCTAACATAAACCATAAAAATCAAAGTTTTAAACTTTGTAGAAAACTAAAAAAAATTCAAGAAATTTGCATATAGATTTTCAACTTTTTCTCAGAAGTGTTAGAATTCTTTTCAGAATGCAGTTTTATAGCCCATAAAATTTTAGTGTAACAATGTGAAAGTTTCATTTAGTTGATAGTTCTTAAAAATAAATATACGTGGCAAGCTATGTATGTCATTTTGAATGCTGTTCCTTTTGATTTGCACAACATTGTAAATACATATATGCATATGTATGTATATGTATCTCACTTCCAATAATTAAATGAATTAACTCACACTTTAAGCTTTTTGAGATGTTATCATAATCTAAAATAACTGGACAATGTTTCAAACAAGAAAAGAACAATATCAAACATATCGTTGTTTACCTTTATTAACGCTCGATATTTTATTTGTAATTTTCTTCTTTATCCAAAAATGGTTTCGCTGGGAATTAATTAAGTTTATTCGGCCAGTTTTTTTATTATGAGACATTTTCGAAGACAATACAAGACATTCGATACTGAAATTTAAACTAACCAGAATATTGAATAATAAATTAATCGCCCATTTCTTATAATTTTTAAGGAAGATGTTTTCAGTTTTTTAACGTTTGAAAACTTTTGATCTTACCTACAAATATATTAAAAGGGGTTTCAATTGCCTTGCACATACATATTAAGTTATTTAATTGAAATAAAGTGTTGGATTTCGTTATCAAAAATTTTAAACACTTTATTGTTTATTCCATCCAACTCTTAAAATTGAGTCAATTCAGTTTATTTTTGAAGGTGGATATATATCTACATAAGCCTTGGTTTGGCATTGAAGCTTTTAGTAATTTACAAGTTACGTGTAGGGTTGTAAGCTAAAAAAAATGTACATATTTTTTTAAATAGATTATCACCCTATATTTTTTTATTTTCTGGTTTATAAATTTTATACATATCACAAAATCAAACTAGTCTTCTAACCTGTTAAATATTTTCATTGCCAAGACAATATCGGAAGATTTACTTAAAAATAATGAAATTCGCTTGAGCATTTAATTTTGATAAAGCGACGCGTCCTAGGGATGAACAACGCCAAACGAATACAGATAGTTAAATAAGAGCTTGTCATCTAAAACTAATTCCACACTTTTTAGCAATTTGAGGTGTATGTATCGAAGCGATTGATAATAGCAGCGGTACATCATTTTCACTTAGATTTAGTGCAGTTGTCACAGTGCTTAATTGGCAAAATTCTGTTTCAAGCAGAAAAGCCGCCAATGATTCTGATTGCAGGTATATTTCTTGCATTTTCGACTCCAGAAAAGCTAAACACTAAAAAACAAAATTAAGAAACAAATAAAATGTTTGCTTTTCTAACAATAAATGTGTTTGATTACTAGCCAAACAAACCTCATAAGCTGGAATACCAGCGCTGTTCATAGCATGCACGGTTTCCAGCATGGTGGAAACCAATTGTGACATACCAACTGGCGTACTCTGTTCGCCTGGAAAAGGAAAGTGTTGTAATTGAGATGAAATTAAACGTACATCCCATTTTTCCATGTTTGCAACAATTGCTACATTCTCAGCGGGTAAAGAAATTAAGGATGCAGCACGAGCTGATAAGGCTAGATCCTCGCACAGCGACATTTGCCATTTGTCTGGTGGTGCACAAGTGCCCTGAAGTAAATTACATATTATCATATTTTTAAAACCTTACATAACTTAAATGCAAGTTAATTCACCTGCAATACCATATCGGATACGTAGTGATCGCTCACGCTGAGAAAAAGCGACGGAACGAAACCTGCTCGCAATTTCATACCATCGCCAGCACTTGGATCGTCCTCCTGGGGTATTTCTCGAATTGCGGGTACTGGCAGCTTTAACAGATGTATTGCCTCATTAATAGCGGCACACTTTGTTGCAACCGATGAGATAGAGCCACGATGCGAAGAAACTTTACGTACGTGTGTGTTGAATTTTTTCTGTCGAGGCGGAGGAGAAGGGGAATCAGCCACTCTTTGCTCACATGCATCCACTTCCGCGAAGTTAACTGCAGATGAAGATTTTAATGTGTCAATCGAAGCAGCTGAGCTGACAGATTGTAAAGTACGCGAACTAGCGGAATTAAACGGTGCCGCTTCTCCTTTTATCATCTTACTTACGGTTTGTAAGGAATGCGGAGAGCGTATCTCATCTGTTTCGAATTCCAATTCCGTGGCATTGGAAGGGGTCTGATATGAGTTGAGTATGCTATTGCACACCATGCACTCCGTCGAATTCATCGTTGTAGTGCTGATGATAGCCGTAGAAGCGGAAGCGGATGCAGAAGACTCCGAAGTTAGACTATCTAAACTCAAGACTTCGCCTTGTGCTTCAAGTTTAGCACTCTTGTCCATCAACAGATCATAGTTGGATAACACCAAGTTTTTGCTTTTCATATAGTTTGTAGCGATTTGTGGAAATTGTTCAAAATTGAATTTTACACCAGAGTGTCGCTTCGATGTTGGTCCGTGTGTGCGTTGATGGAGCGGACAAAGGTGTTGTGTACTGCTGACATCAGTGCTCCCTGCATCTACTAATTTTGCCGCCTCCTTGCCCGACGTTATAGTAAGATCTTCGTTGCTTTTCTTTATGTTGACGAGAGGCTCATTTTCACCTAACATAAATACTACTCCTCCGCTACCATTGCCATTTCCATATTCACGCTTCTTTTGTGAGTTTTCAAAATGAATTTGCTCTTCGAGACTAACATTTTCGTGGCGTGGTTCAATACCCCATGTCATGCGATCACTCTTTCCCATGCTATTCTGCGTAATCAAATCCGAGAGCGATAGATTCGGTATCGGATCGTCAAATTCAAGTTGTCGTTGCAGTTGATCGCATTCATTCATACCAGTCATATCACTAGACTTCTCTCCGCGCTGCAGTTGGCCAAGACTAAGCCCCTCTTTTACAACTTGCCAAAAGAAATGCCTCTTTTCGGTACTTACTACACCTTCATCAGCATACGTTACATTTCCTTCCAAGCTAGTATCAATTTCTATCGCTTCTACGGCACCGTCTTCATTCGTACAAGCACCTCTCAGAGAGCTTTCATCTTCCACAGATAGCTCTTCGTTATCGGGCGTGGTGATCAGTACACGTATTCGGCCTTCTTTCTCTTCCGAAAGTTTGCTAGTGCTGTTTTTGGATTTTGTGAATTGCAGCAATGATTTCTTTTCAATGCCCGTGTCCATAAGATAGTTACCAATACGCAACTCTTGCTGCACAAAGCGGGAATCTCTGAACGCCAATACATTTGGAATTTCGTTCTTTTTTAAAGTATGAATAATTTGGACACCATCAATTTCTTCTTCATCACTGTTTTTTTCATCATCGCTAATAGGAGTATGAGATAATTCCCCACTATCAGCAATAGAGTCTAAATTTATTTTACAAGTCGGTGTGCGCTTTAAGCCGCATCCGCTGGCATTATCTACTGTCTTGCCACTAGCAACTGTAGACTTTTTGTGGCCACCAACAACGAAACCTCGTTGATATGAACTACTGCTAGACTTCTTTAAAACTTCATTTTTTCGTTGTTGAACTAATGAATTGACCATTTCCTTGTTGAAGTCTTCACGTTTCGCACAACGGCGAACTTCCCCGCAACGTATAAAGTATGTGAGTATGTTAAGTAGCCTCTCAACAGCTAATTTTTCTGCACCGTAAATAACTGTCCGTGTCAGTCGTGGAGGCAGCCCAATTGCGCCATAGAGGTCCCCCATTTGAGCCCACAATGCGTTGTACGGATGCTTCTGCGACACCTGTAGAAGTTTGGCGCGTTGCTCAATTGCTGCTGTAGAAAATTGGGCAAGAGAAGTTGATGAGTTAAATGCAGCAACGGTGGAGACCCAACCAAGATGATTTGTAAGAATGGCTGTGAGCATCGTGCTTATAAAACTGCAATGTATTTAAGTAAAAAAATGTTCTACGAGTTTTATGAGCCACTCACAAATTTGTATCTTTAGTATCGGCAAATGAAAGTAACCAACAAAGTTCCTTAATAAATTTCTCTGCAACGCTTTTTGAGTATTTGTTGCCACTTGTAGTAATACTGAGCCAGATAGGACATTTTATGCGAGGCGCAGTAAACAAGTCGCTGAACCATTGTTGAGTATCTATCCATGCCTGGAACATTATCTGTAAAAGCAAAAGAAATATTTGGTTTTTAGATATGGTAATGAATATTGGTATACAGTATGCAAGGTATTCAAAAGCTTCGGCTCTTACTTATTGAAGTTAAAAATAGGGTGACATTTGTATGCGAAAATTCATCTTCATCGACATCGTAGTTTTTTGTCGATTTGATGAACTTTCTGCTATAGAGTTCATTCTATGAATTTCCACTCTTGTAATACATACAAGAATATCGAATCACTTTTCTTTTTGCGCATATGGTATAGGTATATGCAAAAATATTTCGGTGTAACAAGATGACTTCGCCTGTATCATAAATAATTATATCCTTCTTAAAACTTCGCTGAGATAAACACAATATGTAATGTTCAATATTATAATTGCACACATCTCTCATTAATTTTGCCTGCTACTGATAGCTTCTCAGACAATACGTACCATCTGTATAGTATCGACGGTTGGTATGCTCTTTCGCAATCCAAACTGCCTTCGGCTGTTGTAGGGGCTGCGATAACCCTGCTGATCTGTTAGTCATTGTCATCTACTTCATATAATAGGAGGTCCGATAGGTTATACCGAAGCGAAAGGGAGATTAGATGGGTGGTCTTTAGAGGGGATGCAAAAAGGTGTTTGGTGTCGTGTGGGGTGTTGTCGCACGGAAATATGCATTGGTTATGGCAGAGTTGATTCTGGATAATAACAGTTTAACCTCCTCCCATGCGGTGGACATTGGCGTGTCGCTTAGGAAAATCAAGGGCAGAATTGCCGATATTTACCACCAGAAAGCCAGACACAGGTGGAGTAGTACAGGATCCTAAAGGATTACCCGGCAGTTCCCTAGGATTTGCTTAAAACTAGAGCTCTTTTAGAAATGAGCAAAGAAAATACGCCTATAGGGGAACATGCCGAGGATAGCCATACCCTTCATTAGTTAAGCACTTTCTGAGCGAGTGCACGGCCCTTGCTAGGATGAGGTTAAAGGCACTCGGTTAACCTTTCCTGCAGTTTAGAGTGTAGCCGCCTATCTCTGCATGATGTACTTATATTAATAAAATCCGCTGAATGGCTGTAGGTTGCCCGAGATGTGGAATCAAAATGGTAAATTTGCTTATTGCTTGGGAATCCACTTAAACCGACCAACCGACCAAAGGTATCAGATCGTAATCGGGCCAAAACAACGCGTGTCTTTCGAAGCAACTGAAGTTCTTCCTCTGAAACGGTTGGGATAAAGGATTTACAAGGAGAGTCAGTGAACATGGCAGCTAACTCTTTGTGAATGCCCTTTATACCGCACCTGTACGCTGTCGGTTCCAAAGTTTGTGTGACGTGTTTTGGACCTCGACCTGCCGCTCATATGACTTATGACGTGCCTCGGCTTCTAGCAGATGCCTGCAGGGTGCCTAGTTCGGGAGCAGCCGAGCAGGAACTGCTTGTTGAATTTAAGATTGTGCTTCCTAACTTGGAGTATGTTAGCCTCCTGGTGCAGATGGTGTTGGGGCGACATCGGAAAGAATCCAGACACCGTCCGTAGTGCGGATGTTTTCCAGGCATGGATTTTAGACCACTGGGTCCTGTCCCTCTAAGGCGACCAAACGGGCGTGTAACGTTTCTTTAATTTTCCACAAAATACCGTCGGCGAACGACTAGAGAACCTTCTTGCGACTCTTAACTTTGTCGACGGTTGCGGTTGTGTGCGCGGATATGGAAGCCGGACTGCTAAGGGTGACCCAAAAATAATTTAGGTTAGACATGGATGTCTAGCAAAAGACTGACGTTCATCTTCTCGGCTCCAAAAAGTGAAGAAGTCTACAAAATCGGAGAGCTAATTTTCACTTTCGAGCATCGACATCAGAAAATCATTGCCGGTGGCCATTATTGAACAATCGTTCACGATCAACCGAATACCTTATTGTAACGGCTGTCTTTGACGATATATTTGGGATTCCATCGTGTCCAAGTGCTCTATTGTTGCAAATGTTTGTCAATGTGGATAAATAAACATACACATATATAGCTATGTACTGAGCCATCAGCCAATCTAATTCACAATACTCAGTCATCCGAAAATCAGTATATATGAGTGCATTTTGGCAAAAACATGTTATGTATTTTATTATTTTGCAAAGTTTTCGTTATTAAGTGACTGCTGAAAGGAATTTACCGATGCAGTAACAAATTGGCCGAGATAAACATAAACACGTACTTCAGTTATTGCGAGGTAAACAAAAAAATATTGAGAGTGTTTCCAAAAGCAACTCCAACTTCTCTGAATTTTCGTTAGAATTCCTTTTACGCTTAATCGTCGAGACATGTTCTAACGTCGAGGTAAAATAGTGAATAAAAAGTCTGGGTGTTTATTTTGATATCAAGCTAAGATTCACTACTCACCTCAATGTCATTCGGTCTAGATTTGAATACGCAATATTTATTTGGATACCATATATACATACATAAATATATATAAATATGTAGATTTGTGCCTATTCAGAGGCATCTTTTATGCTTTACTTCACGATCACTGGAATTTTCCGACTCTATTCCTTCTAACCGTGTTTGTAAACCAATATTATATCGTTAGATGCCAGATGCACTTCTTTGTCTATGGGTTTTATTGTTATCTCGGGTTCTATAGAATGTCCATACCTTCTCATGAAAATTCGTTTTAATGTTTTCTCACATATTCTTCGGAGTAATGAACGACTTCATTTTTCTTTCGCTAAAAGTATCTATGGAGTGAATGCTCTTTTAATGAGCCTATTCCTTTTCTAAGCTAATTTTTATGAATTTTCTTCGAAAGGCTCTTATTATGTTGCAATATCTACTTTTCTATTGTATACCGATATGCATATAGTACATACATATGTATATGTATATTAATAACATCTGTAAACTATTCTCTTATTGTTTTATTAAGTTTAATTAAAAAATAATTATCATTATCTCAGTTACATACTGTGTTTAACAAAACTGTTTTTTTTTATACTAATACAATTTTAAGAAATTTTATTGTGAATCACAAGCTTTAAGTAAAAAGCACTGAGCCCATTTTAAAATAAATGTTAAATTTTGATTCATGATGAAATAACATAATTATAAGTATGTATCTCTTAATATTTTATAAGCGGACATGCACGAGGTAACATAAATAAGTATAGGTTAGTTCAAGCGCGATTACAGGGAGAGGTTTGGGGTCCGGACAGAATCGCACACCGCAAATCAACCCACAAACACCCCCTCCCCCCCCCCCCACGCAAATTTCAGAACCTAACACGCAGGAAAAATTTAAATGTATGTAACATTTCATCTATTACGATTTGTCGACAAACATATATTTTTGGACAACACCAAAATTATTTTCTGTATCCGCCCCTGTGTTAGCTAATAGAAACTAACCTGATAAAATTCTTTATGATTGATGTATGCTCTTTCCGTGCACGCGCGTAAACGGCCCAACATCGATTCCAATAGAGCTATGTGTTCGCTGCAAAATAATTCCATCTCCTCTTCAAAAGATTCACTCATTGTGATACACACTGCCAAACCCAGCTTGGCTCGCCGATGTAATGGTTTACCACTTCCACTCGACAGCGTATCCCGTTGCCTTCCGATTTCTGGGTTGCTGCGCGATTCATTCGCACTATAACTGGCGCGCCTATAATTCGGCACACCAATGTTGCCACCTTCGCTACCACCACAATTGGGCGAGGTCGTACCAGTAAAATTGTCACTGATGAACCCAATCAAATCATTTATTGCATGCTCATTCTCGAACGAAGTGCGAAGATTGCGAGAGATGCGCCGCTGCAGATTGCCATCATTTGTACCATCATCGAATGAGGTCGAATTTGCAAAACATGCAGATTCAATGGTGAACTTCTGCAACGCGTCCATTTGTTCTGATATCACGGAGCCGAGACTGCTGCGCGTTGAGTATTGATACGACGCTGACCATTGATCACTTGACATTTGACTGCGGCTCATACCATCGTATCCCGAATCGGTGGCGTTGCTGTAGGTTGAGGAAAAGTGTGGTACACTGTCCGCCCGTCCACCATCAGAGGCAGTCGATAACGATTTTTGATCGGGTACATCGAGAGGTGTGGTCATAAAGCTACTGCGATCACTAGGAGTCAGACTTAACTGTCGCCCGGTACCCATTGAATAACCGAGCATCGAGAAAGAACTCAATGAGAAGCTATCCATTGAACCTTGTTCGCTGGAGATTGAGGTTCGCGGAGTGGCCAGGCTGTTTGTGGAAACAGTGGAATAAGGCGAATGTCCATTTCCCGTGTGTACAGGGGTAAGGAAAACCTGTGAGCATAATATGCGAGGTGGTTGTTGCAGCCAATGTACTTTGAATGCGGTACCCCGAAAAGACATGGCCGAAGCTCCAAACACCATTTCGCCGATACTTGTGAATTCTGCAGAGTTTGGCTGAATGTGCTGTAAAGAGAATACGATAATAAATATCTATGTATCTTTGATTGAAATTTTTGAATTTTATCTCACCTTGTAGCCATACTCTTCACAAACTTCAATGAAATTATTACTGGAATGTGTTTTGTATGTTTGCGATTTGCCACTACTGGAGTTCCCATTTCTGTTGCGAGTATTCGATGTATATTCAGTGAGGCGAGTAAAATTATCGAATCCGGCTTTCCCAACATTGCCATTTGTTTCCTTTAAAGGTACCTTTAGCAGCGCCTTTGAGTCGAACAATAGTTTTCGGCCAGTCTTGTCGCATTCACGATAGAGCAAAACTCGCACTTGTCGGCCATCAAATGGGAACTGACTTTGGAAAAATAGAAGAGAATATGTACATAATATTTTATATTAAAATCATAGTAGGGCAGGTAAGCCGTTTTATTTGAATGATATATGCATGATGGAATAATGAAAGGTGTTGTACGTTGTGACAGCGCCAGATTGAATGCCCTTAGCTCAATGTTGTATTTTGGAAGTATTACAGAAACGGGAATAAAAGAAGGTCGTTCCTAGGAAAAAGTACAAATAAGTGAAGATATTTAAATAAAATTTACCCACAATGATTGGAATACCATGAATTTTATATGAAAACTGACAAAAAAATTAATAATATAATTTGTATCTACGTACGTGTTTTTACTGTATTTGGATGCCAAAATTAAAAAAGACAAACTTTTTCAATAATGATTATTCTTTAGAAATTCATGTAAAATGTTCAAATATGACGCAAATGCATTCAAACCGAACCAACAACATAACAATGTTTGTTCAGCGATTAACTATTTTTCGGAAAAGTGGGGGTTCCCCCGGGGTTTCCCACGTTAATATAGTTAATTTTCAATCATTAGATCATGAAGAAATTGAAGGTAATCCTCAATGGTTATGAGCATAAAAGCACTGGAGGCGGGATTTTTAGGAAAGAAAATCTAGTTGATAACTGAAAAAGCATAAATATACAGGTTCATGAAGTTCCTTTAGCCTTTATGGTATAATTATTAGAATACAATATCCATAGCTTAAATTGAATATAACATTTGCTTGTTACAAAGACGAGCGGAGAAAATTAAAATTTGACGTTGACGAGAATATCGAGTCAGTTGAAGGCGGCTTTTGAGAAATGGGAGTTCTTCTATGACGATAATTTTATAGAGCAGCGTCAATCATTTAAATTTGAGCAGATTATCGAACGAAAGAGAGGATATCTTCAGAGCTAATAGAGAAATATTCACTATTTTTGATACTATTAAAAAAACGGACGTTTTTTTTTGTCGAATAAAATATTGTATTGGAAATGCCAATAAAATTGTTTTTCCTGTCTTCCGAAATGAAGCCCAGAGCTTTATTCCACTTAATAATTTAACAAATAATCTTTTAATATACAAATACTTGACAATTTTTATAAAAACTTATTCGAACTCTCGCTTTTAGAAAACCAATTATCAATAAATGAGAAAAATTATCCAAAATGTCAAAACAATCGATAATACATATTAAAAGTTCCACATGAAAAACTTAATTTTTTGTACAAAACTGGTAACCAAATTCTGCAAAAGAACAACATAGTTTCTAAGGGCGTTCAAGATGGCTGATTTAGAGCGAGAAGTTGCCAACGTACAACACCTTTCATTAAAGATCTATTTTTTGAGCTAGCGTGTTGTAAGTTTTCATCGGGTAAACTTGGAAAATTTGTTTTTTCTTCAAATTTTTCTACTTTGACCGCATTTTATTGCAGTATTTTACTAAAAATATATCAAGTATGAGGAATTATTTTGAAAGTACATTCATGTCCAAAAAATTTTGAGTGCTCATGCAATGAAATCGGACAAAAATTGACGAAGCTATTACATTTTTTCTGTTATTAAATAAATTTACCTTGCGAAAAGTTTTTTTTTTTTTTAATTTTTCTACTTTGACCGCATTTCATTGCGTTATTTTACTAGAAACATAGCAAGTATGAGGAATTATTTTAAACACATTCATTTCCAAAAATTTTGAGTGGTCATCTAATAAATTTACGCCGTCAATTCAACCTTGCGACCGCTTCGCAATTATATTGTGTAATAAGTGTGGTAAAATGTGTGATAGGCGCAACAAATTTTGTTACGCCTGCGGTCTATTTGTTGATAAGAAATATCGGTTCGATTTAAGAACAAATAAAGCTGTGGTTGAAGCGTTCAACCTCTTTTTCAGTTGCTCATACGTGGAAAGTGCTTGGTATGAACCCGAATATATTTGTTCGATGTGCTGTACAACATTAAAACAATGGAAAACCGGTAAATGCGATGACCAGCGTCTGCCGTTTGTGACTCCTATGGCTTGGCATTATCAAATATATCACAAGCCGGAGGATTGCTACTTTTGCCAAACAAAAATCACTGGTCACCACTATAAAAGTCGCCACCTCATAGAATATGCCAATGTGTTGACTGTATCGAAACCGATTCCAAGAGGAAAACAAGATCAGCGAACTAAAGACAAAAATCCTGCTACATTTCCTGATTCAAGCCACAAATCTTCTAATGAGGTAAATGACGAACCGTACCTTCCAACCAAAGCAATAGAAACGGAACGTCATTTCGTGTCAAATCTCGATTATTGTGATCTTGTGCGGGATATGGATCTGTCTATAAGACAGACAGAGATTCTGGCCTCCAGATTAAAGCAGTGGAATATAGTAGACAGTAACTTTAAAGTAACGTCTGCACGAGACAGAGACCTATCTTCGTTCGAACACATTTTCAAAGCTGATGACACCAATAACAAACTAGTTTATTGCGTTGATGTGGATGAATTGTTTGCTGCACTCGATCACGTGCACTGTCCACAAGATTGGCGAATATTTCTAGACGGTTCTTGCAAAAGTAAGTATTTAATGTGTTATGAGTGTGAGAGAACTAAATTTGAATACAATTTATCAATTCATTTTCAATTGACTAACATCGTAGGTCTGAAAGCAGTATTGCTGCACAACAGAAATGAATTGCCATCAGTTCCAGTGGCATACGCTACTGATATGAAAGAGACTTATCAAACGATGGAAAAAATTCTACGATTGCTTAAATACAATAAATTTCGCTGGCAGATTGTCTCGGACCTTAAAGTCCTGACAATTCTACTTGGAATGCAAGGTGGCTACACTAAATATCCTTGTTACTTTTGTGAATGGGACAGTCGTGTGGGTACATGAAACAGTTTGTTAAACGACTCGAAAAAAACAGCGAGGCTTTTCTACACCTGAAACTTGTATTCCCCAAGTTGAGTGACCCCAAGATTAAAGAAGGTACTTATAAAAATTTCCCAACAAGAATTCTTCAAAAAGAATTCATCCTAATTTATTTTTACATTTTGATCATAAATTACAGGCGTTTTCGTTGGACCGCAGATTCGTAAGATTATGACTGATGATGACTTCATAAAAAAATTTAACCCAGTAGAGAAAAGAGCATGGCTGAGTTTCAATTCTTTGTGCCGAAACTTTCTTGGAAACACGAGAAGTTCAAATTACGTTGAGGTGGTCCATGAATTTTTGGAAGCTTATGGAGAAATGGGATGCAACATGTCTATAAAAATTCACTTTTTGCATTCTCATTTGGAATTTTTCCCGGATAATCTTGGTCAATTCAGCGACGAACAAGGTGAAAGATTTCACCAAGAAATCTCCAACATTGAAAAACGGTTTACAGGAAAGAACCAAGTTAGGATGATAGCTAATTACTGCTGGTCACTCAAACGTGAAACAGATGACTCGTCTTATAAACGCAGAAGATCAAGCAAACATTTTTAGCTATAAAGTTATTTAGCATTTTAATGATTAATTTTTTTTTATTTTCAGTCACAATAAAAATTTGAAGTTGAAAGATAATCAAAATGTATGAATTTTTAAATATGGTCATCATCTAAAATAATTTAAATAGTAATAACTCTGTCAATTTCCAACCGATTTTCGATTAATCGACGCAGTACTAAATTCACTTTAATAATATTGTCTTTGATAGGTACCTTTCTGAATTAAGACTATCGTAAAATCGTAGTCAAAGTTTCAAAATTAATTTTTTTTTTATTAAGTTACGATTTTTTTTCTCTGTAGCTTCGTCAGTTCTCGTTTGATTTTGATGAGTTATACGCCATTAAAATAGTGATTTGTCACCTTTCAAAATATATAAACAACTTTTGAATCGGATGAAAATTCGCAAAGATATTGATGATTGACTAGCGAATGACCTCAAAAGCAGTTTTTTGGCCCTAAAATGAGATTTTGGGGGTGTTTCGCAAATTTCAAGTATACAGTTTTTCTTAGTTTTATAAGGCCTAACGCCTAGGCTAGGTCTCTTTCAAAGTTCATTTTCAGTGTTACACAGTGTAATGCATTACATATCGTTTTTTAATATCGGATTGAAATTAGACAACAATTCAAAAAAGTAATAGTAAAGTTTCTTGCGAATGAAAAAGAAAGTTGCTCACACGTACAGCAAAGTATACAGTAGGATTGTCATATGGCCCTGTATAAATTCATTTCACATAGCGTTCTTGCTGGGTAATGTCGTTTCTTTACTGGATATTTTCTTTGCCGGTCTTAAGCAACTGAATTGCAGAACTATCCGCAAAAAAGACCGTAAGTTTCAACACATAATTTGCTTGTATTTCGTAACGATATTATGAGGGAATCGTTTTTGTTCGTAGGTTTTATTGGTCCTTTACATACTCGACCTCTCTGAAGTTGGCAAGCCAACTTTTACTTAAGGAAAAATTATCTATTGGATAATTTGCCGTAAATTATCCGTGAAAATAAAAATTTTGCCGCAGTCATATTCCAAGAACTGTCGCATGCACTGCTATCTTCAGCTGAAGTTGAAGGAAGCATGCCACATTAAGGAAAAGTATGAAACAGATCAGCTAGGGAATTTTTTCTTCCACAATAATTTGCCGTTTTTTTGCCGTAATTAAACGGCAAGAGAGTGCGAAAATAAGAGCAACTTTACTTCTTCGTAGTACGAAAGCTATACTTGTCGCAAAATAATGCGAATGAGACTTTGTTTACTTGGGTTAACGAAGTGTCCGGGAGCACCTTGACCTAGCCACCCAGCGAGATTTTAGCTATAATCAAAAGCGTGGACTGGTTTTTAAAAATTGTAATGCCGACGAAATAAAATCGTGTACATGTTCTATATAAACGTTAATTGCATATTGCATGTTCCCAACATATAAGCACTTGGACTCAGAACCACTTTGTGATTTAAAAAAATGTTATAGCTTAACATAATGTTAGCTTACATTTTTAATACTCTTAATAAATAGCAGTTAAATTAATTAATTGAGGTAAGAATATTTTTTATAGTTATTTAAGCATACAATTTCTTGCAAATATGTTACAATTAACATATTGTATTCTACCACCATTTGCAAACTTTCCATACTCTGCTACTAGTTTTACAAAAAAATGCAACCATTTGTAAGGGAGTGTCAAAACTTCCTCGTCAATATTGATCTAACCTTTTATTATTGAATCATGCTACATAAGTTCATATACTCCTTGTGTATGTACTAGGGCGTTCGATTATTCGCCTTTTTTGTCAAACCGGTTTTCGAATTATTCGAAAAATGGCAATTTGAAAAAACCCGGTTCTTAATTTTTAAATAAAGAAAAAACCGAGTAAACCGGTTCTAGTGCCAAGTAAAAAATCAATGTGCACACATGTTACTAAATGCAATGAAATCTTAGGAAAATTAAATGTAATTTAATATCCGAGTTAAGTAAGCAGTATCAGTCTCTAATAGACAGAAGCCACAATTTGAGACCAGTTTTCATTAATGGGTTTCAAAATAAAACCTCTAGTCTTATAATAAAGACTCTCAATTATGACCAGGTGATAAGCAGAGAAGAAGAAGCGAGAAGAGACAATAATCTGCAACTCATACATAGTCTCAAATTTTAAAATCTGAGATCATACCAAATTGCTTAATTTCACATTGAGCAAATTGAACGATCTAGAAGGACTTATTGTCAAAGAGACTTTGTACAATTTTTCAAGGTTTTTCCGTCCTCTTTGGCATTTGTCTAAATATATGTATAAAATCTTCTGAAATACATTTGCTGCGATCTTTATACAAATTATTTGAATTTCGAATTATCTTATGTAATTGATAAGCACTTTGTGGTTGCTGTTTTAAAAAAAAATATATCGGATATAAAATTAGTCGATGTGTTGCCATATTTCTATCAATGGTTATATATTCACAATACAAAAGAACCGGTTTTGGAGATTAAAAAACCGATTTATTCGATATTCGAAAAATCAAGATTTCAAAATAACCGTACAATAACTTATGAAAAAACCGAGTCAACAAGCCTAGTATGTGTATATATGTAAGTGCGCGCTTTTTTTTAATGTACAATATTTGTAAGGGATTGAATTTCGTCCGACTTAAGGATAGCACGTGTGCTTATAATAAATAACGTATGGCCTGGTGTGTGAGTTAAAGGTATCTAATTTAAGCGGTGATGCTCGTTTTAAAAGCAGCAAAAAGGCAAGGAGGCTGTTAACAATAATAATAATCCCAACGGTTTTATCCCTCCATACCCGCCCAACCGACGTAAGGGGCGCATCCGTATGACGCACGGATATATAAAAAAAAAATTGAAAGGCAGAAGTTTGTTAAGTGTCGAGATCTAAAACTGTTCAGCTTCGTTTTTTCTATATTTCGTTTTCTTATTTCGCTTTACACTCGTTACTTATGCTAGGTATATATACGATAGGCATTCAGAGGTGCATTTATACGTATGAATGAGTACTTATAATTAGACTTAACTATGACACTGCTATAACTCGGCCATCCTAATTTAAAGGATCACCTCATCCTTATAATGATGCGTTCAATTATTCACATTTTATTTCAAGTTTAACTATTTTTTCTTGACTAACTTCTAGTGTTATAGTATATTTTGTCGGTACCGGATTTTATGTTGACTTTTTCGTTTTCTTTTATTTTGCTATTTTTATTTTCTTTCACATTCGTATTACGTTGATTCGTAGTGTTCTTATCTATTTTCGACGTTTTAGACCAACCGAACCAGGATTTAATGTTGACTACGGCCCTAATACCTTTGTACGGTATCCTAGACTGCTGGAATCCATCTGCAGGGTGGTCCAAATAAGACCAGCTGATGTGAAACAAAAATAACTTTTTTATTTTTTAACATAATTTATTTTTTCTTTTTGCAGATTATAGCTGAACTCTTGGAAATTTAAAATGAATACGTACAGTCCACAACAACGGATTAAAATTATCAGTTTTTATTATTCTTCTCAACGATCAATTGTTCTGACGCAGCGAAATTATCGCCGTTTTTTTAACGTAAGATCAGCGCCCACATCTTTCATGATTACAAGTTTAGTGGGGCTCCGAAAATCCAAGGGCAATACATCAGCATCAGTCACACCCAATCAGATGCACTGTTTGGTGCGGTGTTATGGCCACAAAAATCATCGGCCCATATTTCTTTGAGAATGAGGATGAAACGCCAGAAACGGTCTCCGGCGCTTCTTACGGAACTATGATCGACCACTTTTTGCGGCCAATGGTGGAGCAACATCCAAATTTGTGGTTTCAACAAGATGGAGCCACTGCGCATACTGCTAGGCAAACTATGGACATGATGCGTGAAATTTTTGGTGAACGCATAATTAAGAAATTCAGATTTCCCTTGGCCTATTCGTTCACCAAATTTAACTGCGCCCGATTTTTTTTATGGGGATATTTAAAAGACAAAGTGTATGTTAACAAACCAGACACTTGGACAGCTCAAGCAGAATATTCGAGACGAAATACGGCGCCTGCAACAAGAAACATTACGCCGTGTAATGCAAAATGCGCTAAAAAGAGCCAATGCCTGTATCGAGCAAAATGGTGGTCATTTATCTGATGTCATATTTCACACATAGTCACGTAACACGTATTTAACATCACTAGGTCTCATTTGGGCCAGCCTGTACATCTTCAGCTAAATATCTGTCATTATCCCATTTTTTTGAGATCTTGTAAGTTCCCTTGAGCCGAGGAACTATCCTTTTTGAGGTGCCCGAGTGTGAATCAAAGTTTTTTATTGCAACATAATCACCTTTTTCGTTTACTGTCCGTAATCTTCTTATTATATTCCTTTTTTCTTTAGTCATAGCTCTATTGCGAATTAGTTTAATATTTCTTTCTTCGTTCTGGTTATTTTCCAACACATTTTCCCTAAGACTATCTATTATTTTACCTATTTGCCTCACTCCAAACAACATGATACTTGGATGTTCGTTCATTGACCTATATACAGTATTGTTTAGAGTAAATTCCATGGATTCTAACATTTCTTCAAAACATAAGCTTTTTCCTGAGTTTACTAATTTACCTAACATAGGGCCTAAGCTACGGTTAACTCTTTCAACTTGACCATTCGCTTGGGGTGATCCTGTGGCAATCTTTATATGTTGAATATTTTGAGGCTTTAAGAATTCAATGAACTCATTAGAAGTAAAACAACTGCCACGATCCGAAATAATATACTTTGGTCTACTGTACGATCTAAAATAGTCTTTTAATGCAGAAATTGCCTCACTTTAGTTGGTTGTTTTTGACAAATAAAATCTAAAAAATTTTGTACAGGAATCAACGATTACTAAAATGTGTTTCTTTAAACTACCTTTGATTTCGATCTCCATATCTTTAGAGACGTAAAATAAAATTGAACCATTTTGCTTCTTCCTATAGACAATTTCATTACGCATTTCGTATAAACTATCTTCCCTGTTTTCTAACGAGGTTTTCCTCAAAGGAACTCGCATTTGTCTAACCTCAATTCCAATTTGTTTTTAACTAACCTATCGAAAACTTCTTTTAGTATATGTAATCATGTGTGTGTCTATATCTTTAGTAGCCACCATAGTATCATCTAAATAAATAAAAACGTTTTCTTCTCTGACCATGTCTTCGAAAATTGTATTGATAAACCGCGGGAGCATTTCCTAAACCAAATGGCATTCTTTACAATTCATATTGCCCTAACGGTGTTGTAAACGCGGCATACTTCACCGATTCTTCATGCATATAAACATGGAAAAATCCGTTCTTCAAATCGAGCTTTGTAAATACTGTTTTATTCGCAAGTCTATCTAATAAGTCGTCTATCAGAGGAATTTTATAATTGTCTTTCGAGGTTGACTTATTCAGTTTTCTTAAGTCTATACACATCCCTAACTCACCAGTCTTTTTTTTTAACTAAAACGATCGGTGAGACAAACTCCGATTTGATAGGTCTAATATAACCTTTGGTTAAATATTCTTCTAATATTTTCTGGATCTAATTTTTTTCTGAATAAGAAAGGCGTCTAGGATTACAGCTAAAAGGTTTCGGATCATTAAAAAATAAACGCATTTCACATCTTACGTCTGGTGCGTTTGGTTTAGCCCGTTTTACATAGTGTTCCTTAAATACATGCTCCTCGCTCGTGAGCTCTTTGCCTAAAACATATTTTTTGTAATCATCTTCATATTCAAGGGGTTTAGCTAATATTTTTTGTTCAAAATCTTCTTTACCGCTCTGACTTGGTTCGTTAGCTTTTACATTGTATATGTTTTCTTTTAGATTCACGTACTCACATTCATTGCTTCCACCTTGCCACATAATTTTAGCATTACTTTCGTTTAAAAAGTTCTTCCCAATATTGCAGAATAGTTCATAGATTCATCGCCCACAACTAATAATTTAATACGTACACCTTATTCAAAACTTTTATTAAACTGAAAATTGTTCCATAAACTTTTAATTCACTTTCATGTATACCATAGTATTTTGTATTTGACATTGTATTGAATACGACATTGTTTGGAATGCGTGATTTTTTGATGCAACTGATGGGGCTCCCTGAATCTATGAGGCATTCTAAATAAAACGAAGAGTCAGCATAATTTTCTAAGGTTATACAAAAACAACGATCTTTTTATTCAAACTGTAACCAGCTGCTCGATGGCCCATCTCTCCACAAACAAAACAAGATCCAGTTTCACGCTTTGTTTCCTGCACTTACCCAAGCAGTTACAATTGTAGCACCTCGGTTTTTCAGCATTAACCTCCACCACGTTACCAGCAACAGGCGTAGGTAGTCTACGGGGTCCGAGTTCGATATTAATGAAAGCTGACAACATATCTTCTTTGGTTTTCGAACACTGCATGTTCGCATTGACTCGTAGTTAACGATCGGGGATTCCGTGTATTAAATAATCAATCAGTTCATACTGACCCATCTGAATGTTATTTGCCAGAATAATTTTTTTGTTGAAATAGTTTGAAAATGCCTCATTATCGCGCCACTTACGGATTTCAAACTTTTGACGAAGAGAAATAGTACTCTCTTTTTAACTAAAAACTTTTCTTATTGCTGACAACATGATGCTGACCGATTGGCTTGCAAGGTCAGGCATTGAGTACAACCACGTTTGAGCCTTTCCTTTTAACTTTGATAATATCAAAGCGCGTAGTTTTTTTTCGCACAAATCGTAAGAATTTGATAACATTTCAACTTGAGAAAGCCAGACACCAACGTTGGTTATTCCGTCATAGTCCAGCAGAAGTTCTTTTAAAGTGTTAAAAGGGATTATATCTTCTTTATTAGTTTTCAGCTCTTTTATTTTTAGCATTTCATTATCTTTGTGTAAAAGTTCTCTTTCGAATTTTAATAACTCAAGCTCTTTCTGCATAAGAGCCAACTCTCTTTGCGCAAGATAACTACCCTTTCGCCTTCGACTGTCGTTTGTTCTTTTCTGTCATTTGACTTTTCGCTTTCTTTCATTCCAGTTAAGTTATGATGTCCGTCGTTGCTCAAAATTTCGTTTACTTTTTGCTGCTGCTCACTTTGCTCGTTTCTATCATCTGACTGTTCTTACGTTTCTTACGTTTGCATTGTTTCAGACCGTATTTGCTGCTTCTCGTCATTTGTAGTTTCATTTGTTCGTAGTTGCTGCTCGTCGTTTGAAATTTCGTTTGCTTGTTGTTCCTGCTTATCATTTGCACCGGTTTCGGCACATTGCTTCTCGTCATTTGTTTTGTCGCTTGTCGCTGCATTTGTAGATTTACTTTTTCGCTGTTGTTCCTCCATTCCGTTAGGTTCTTCTACTTCTGGGTAAAAATTAAACTTTTTCCATACAAATCAAGACAAAGTTACCCAGCAAAAATTTTTTGTTAAACTCCAGACAAAATGTGGGTTCATTACATATGTTAAATAGCGCGATTTATAATTAAAAATTTTCAATATATTAGGAAATATTTATTTATTAGTGAAAAGCGCCGCAGACGAAAATTTTTTAAAAAAATCGCGCGATTTTTATGATAGATTCTTACGTTAGAAACACTCTTTGACAAACGTTTTTACAGGATTTGTATAAAAAAATGTGCTTCTAACTTAAGAGTCAACTTAATATTGATTATAACATCGACCGATTTTCTTTAGTTTGACTGCAGGTGACTTCGTGAGGTGCCAACGAAAACGTAGCAAAAGTTCAGGAAAATCGAAATGAATATCAATTATTCGTAGACAATGATATATTGTAAATGGGGTTTGTTTCAAATGCTTTTTAAAAATCAAATATTTAAAAAAAATTCAAACTTCGATTTTATATTTTTTTGTAAAAAAAAATTTAAACAACTTTTAAACAAAGGGTGGACAAAAATGGATAACCGAATATAATTTTTGGCGTAGAATACGTCTTACCTTACGGTATGGGCACCCATGTCAGATTGTTATTGTTGTAATCTCTATTTCTTTAATTATAAGGAAACGGCGAGATAAATTTTTTTTTAAATTTTTTTGTAGTCAAATGAAGATGTTAGCTTTCGTTTGACATACATTTCATATTGGTTGATATCGTCCTAATATTTAAATTTCTCAAATGAAAATTTTATAAACACATCCAAACAAATATGTGTGTGGTGTTTGGTTGAGTGTACAGTTTGTAGCGTGAATAGAAGTTCATTTTATTGCATAATTTTAGGCGGGAAAATTTAAGTAGAGCAAAGGCAGAGAAAGCGCTGCCAACTACTGCAAAATAACAATGGTGATTGATGCTGTTTGACAACAGCTGAAAGTTGACGTTTAGTATATTAAAAAATATAAATCACGGTTCATTACTGAGATCATTCCGTTTCATTTGCCAATATGCCATAGAATTGGGAAGAGATTTCAGGAATGCAAAGTTTTTTTCGGCACACTCAGTGAAGAACGTAGGGTTTTCAATTTCTTCGCGAGTCACATTTACTAATCCAACATGATTATGATTTAAAAACATATTTATCCTATTTTTCCTATCATAAGCCTATATTCTCAAAAGTAACTTTCAAATAATCAAATAGATTTGGGTCTGTTATTTATCATTTATCTTTACTATTGATAACTACCATTGACTTCGTTTTTGCGAGAAATTTAATTGATAATTTAAAAACATTTTTATCCTATTTTCCTATCATAAGCTTATGTATATCATCAAAAGTAACTATCAAATAAAGAAATTCATTTGCTTGTATTATTTATCATTATAAATTATCATTATACATATGTTTTCTGTCTTATCGGAAGGCGTATTCTACGTTAAACTTAATGGCCGTGTCTCTGACACAGCCACCTTCTTTTTTTTCTAAAGTTTGCATATGGGGTGTTAACTTCACAGAGCTGAGGTCTGCCTATTTATTTATGTTACAGCTCTGATTATTCTTGCATAATTTTGACGTAAGAAAATTAATTCTGAATATGAAGTCATATTCATTAAAATTCCCATTCCATTTTATATCTTTGGAAATATTTGGATAATGGACCTTAGTCAATTACTTCCTGTTCGGATGGCAGAGAAAATTTTCCGTTTTGGTCAACTTTATATCAAAATACAAAAAGGCGAGTTGTGTGAAAATAATTTTAATTTCATGAACTTATTCTAAAATCAAATACCGCTAAATTTTTTCCAGTTTTCAGGAAAACAATTAAAAGCCCGAGTTTGCAGATAGACGATTTGATAGCTTTCTCGTTTTATCTTATGACTATCACGCAACACTGTTGCCTTTTTGTAGTTTTAAAATTATTTCAGCATGCCCTACATTAAATAATCGAATTGATGGCATTCTAGTACGTTTTCCAGTAGCCTTGCATATCTAGCAGCGAACAGGAATTGAAATTATTTTTCTTTGCATGTATGAAATTGATTAGTCGTTGGTTCGATTCCCGGTCAGGTCAGATCATTTTGTTTGATATTTTTTTTTCAAAGAAAGCATTTTATATTTTAAAATTTCGACTGTATATATTTTATATAAAATAACATAAAATTAAAAAAAAAAGAATTTATATAAATATTAACAACCATAAAATTATATAGTTAAAATATCGAATAGAACAACATTTATTAGTAATTTGACCAGTTTTGACTAACGTCTTTACTTGGTTTCTAACAAATGTATATCAATAAAAATTCCGTTAATTTTTTGACGAAGGTATTGTGTGGTGTTTTCCATATAAAACAAAAATTTTTTCGAACAACTAATGTTACATTTTTAGTGACTTGAATCTTACAATTTTATGATCTACAAAAATCGTAATTATATTTTTAAAAAAGTTCGAATTTGTAATGAAATATGTATACATTCATGGTT
Organism: Philophylla caesio; assembly: GCA_963971545.1. NCBI lineage: Eukaryota > Metazoa > Arthropoda > Insecta > Diptera > Tephritidae > Philophylla > Philophylla caesio. The sequence continues at coordinate 62,773,060 of OZ020608.1, read as the reverse complement.
ACTGCGCTTTATTGAATTAAAGAGAAAAAAAATATTATGAAAATTTTTCCAAATGTGATAGTTCTTTTTTCTGCATGTAAAAACTTAAAAAAGGTTGAAATCACATTGTTTTTGTTAACAAAATGTGTAAAAAATATTTGCTTCTAAATCACACTTGCGTTTTTTGTTTATATAGTTTGTTGTATGTATTAAGGTGCTATGTACATATATACATACATGTGTGGTTGAATATTCGGTTATATTATATTAAATTGAAATATCAAATTTCTGCAAATATGTTTCATTCTATGTACAAACAACATTTCGCTACTAGTTACCTAGTTTTCTACTACCTTTGCACGAAAAGGGATAAAATATATTTCCCTTTATCAGACCTTCCTAAATGCAACTTTACAAGCCAGTCGGAAAACTTAAACGTCAATAAGTATCCAACCTTTTATAATTGAATCATGCGCGAGATGTATGTATGTATGTATGTATGCACATAGCATCAAAAGCAACAGCATTTAAAATGACATAGCTTGCCAAGTATATTTATTTATTTATTTTTAAGAATTATTTTAGAATTTTTATTGAGCTCAAGGCCAGTTTATGGAAGATTTTTTGTGAAAAAACAACAACAGCTTTTAATGGTTGAAGTTATAGTACTATTTCGGAAATCACCACATTTCCTCATCAGACTTCTATTTTGATTATTAAATTGCCAACAGAAAAATTGAACAACCATTGTATACAAGGATGAGCACGCCTTAAAAATGCATTAGAATATAATGTAAAAAACACATTATACAGAATTTGCAAACAAAAAACACAAACAACAACCACACAAACAAGTTAAATAGCGACAGATCAGTTGCTCTTGTTTGTAGTTGGTTTGTTTAAGGAAGATGAAATAAACACAACAGCCAACTCGGCTAGCGTAGCACAATAGGTAGCGTATTGGCTCTGCAACTCCGAGCTCCCGGGTTCAAAGCCTGAGAGAAGTGGTTATGAAAATTAAATTAAAAATAATTTAATTTAATAATCAAAATAGAAGTCTGATGAGGAAATGTGGTGATTTCCGAAATAGTACTATAACTTCAACCATTAAAAGCTGTTGTTGTTTTTTCACAAAAAATCTTCCATAAACTGGCCTTGAGCTCAATAAAAATTCTAAAATATTAACATTTACTAGGCCAACAGAAAAATGAACAACCATTGTTTTTAAGAATTTTTAATTAAAACTCAACATAAAAATCAAAGTTTTAAACTTTGTTGAAAGTTAAATAAAAATTTAACAAATTTGTACTCGGGTGTTTTTTTTAGACAAGTGGTTTTTAAGAAGAAATAAACGCATATAATTCAATGCAATGCTTTATTATAAAGATAAGGGTTTGGCTCTATGATTTAAAATTGATTTCGTGAAAGTGATCGCCGCGGCTGGCTCGAATAAATTCCAGCCGAGAGGCCCAATTTTCGTTCACATTTTTTGCAATGGGGCCGTATGTCAGCAATAACACGCCAAATATTCTCTTCCAAGGCGGCAATCGCCTCCTCCTTATCTGCGTAGACAAGCGACTTCACATAACCCCACAAACATAAGTCCAGCGGTGTTAAATCGCACGATCTTGGAGGCCACGCCACAGGCCCACGACGCGAGATTATGCGCTCACCAAAAGTTTCCTTCGATAAATTGATTGTTTCGTTGGCTGTATGGCATGTAGCGCCGTCTTGTTGAAACCAAAGGTCGTCCACATCAACATCCTTCAATTCAGGCTCAAAAAAGTCATTAATCATGGCTCTATAGCGTTCCCCATTGACTGCAACAGTATGGCCGGCTTCATTTTTGAAGAAATATCGACCAGTGATGTCCTCTGCCCATAGAGCACACCAAACAGTGACATTTTGAGGATGTAACGGCGTCTCAAAAATGGCTTGGGGATTATCATCATTCCAAATGCGACAATTTTGTTTATTAACGTACCCATTCAACCATTTCATTGTGAAATGGCAAACCAAACTGAGTACCAGCTGTCAAAAATACCAACTCCGAAAAAAGTATTGCCTCATTGAGTTTATGAACAACTGGCAAGCGTTCTCATTGTGGTGTTTAAGAAACCTTGAGTGTAATTGACATTTGTTTATTTATTTCTGAATAAAAATATTGTTTTGTTTATATTCAAAAGTGTTTGTGAAAACACATTTGTGCAAATGTTTGGAAATATTTGAAAAATATGAGCACCCACCCACCCATTTCCTCAGATTTGGAAATAGGAAATAGTCGAATGGGGAAAAATCTGAAGAATATGCTAGATGGGGTATCAGTTCGTATTCTGATATGAAAAAGCTATCCACATGATAAGTGCCGCAATTGCTCACACTCGACCATAAACGCAAACATGTGACCCCTTCAAACGATTGGCAAAAATCTATGAAACACAAACTGCTCGCCATCTAACATATTCTTCAGATTTAGCCCCTTACGACTATTTCCTATTTCCAAATCTGAAGAAATGGCTGGGTGGTAAGAGATTTTTTCGTCTTTGTAACATATTTTTTCAACATTTGTACTTAAATTTACAAATGTATTTTTAGAAACATTTTTGAATATACACAAAACAATATTTTTATTCAGAAGTAAATAAACGAATGTCAAATTAACTTAAAGTTTCTTCAACACTTCAATGAGAACGCTTGACATTTGTTCATACACTCAAAACCACAAACTCAAGTTTACTGCGCAGTCAGAACATAGTATTAAACTCCAAAACTGCTCATAAACTCGAGTTAACGGCGCAGTCAGAACATAGTATTACTTATATAAATTTTCTCAGAAATGTTAACATTTTTTTGAGTGTGCAGTTTCATGGTCCATTTAATTTTAGTATAACAATGTGAAAGTTTCAAGTGGCTAAGGATTTTTTAGAATTTTTTCGTCAAGGGTATTGCGACTTTTTTCCATATAACGAATAAGCTACCTTTATTTTTATATGGAAGAAAGTCGCAAAAAAAAATGTATAAAGGTTGATTAAAAAAAATTTTAACTTCTGAAAAAAAAGTTGAAAATATTAAAAAATTATAGATTTTGATGTGATTTCCAAGTTAACTTGACGATAATTTTTGTGCCGTTGCAATAAATACAATTGGCAATTTGACTTAATTCGAAATGGCGCCCTTTCAAAATGCTAAATGTTAACATTTCGTGCCATGTGTTGCTCTACAAATTTAAATTAATAAAAACAAGCCATATATGCGTAGTTCAAGGTTTTATGCGGCGTACAGACAGAGCCTTAATTGACAAAATTTACTAATTTACTCAATTAAGTGCTGTCTGAACGCCGCAGTAGTGTGTTTCGTAATATTGACATCGGATATCAAAAAAAAACATTTTTTTTTATATGGCAAAGGATTGTACTAGTTGGGTACCCAATTGTAGCACCTTCAGTTTCGTTTGTACCCCTCCCCCTTGGAGTAGGCGGGAAGGAAAATTTGAGCAACATCGGAGTAATGTCGAAATGAAAAATTTCTATACATAATGATTCAACAAGGATAGTACCTTTTTGTACAATTTTCATTTTTTAATACAGACCAAGCGAAAAAAAATCCCCCCCTCACCCCCCATGTAAACTTGACATCGAACTCCTACATTTTTTTTTTTGCATTGGATTGTATTTGTGTCGCACACAATTGTACCATCTTCTGTTCCGTTTGTACCCCTGCCCCCCCCTTGGAGTAAGAGAAGGAAGTTAGATTTGAGCATCATCGGAGTAATGTCGAAATAAAAAATGTATTCAACATTCAATAATAGTAAGAAAGATAGTACAAAAGACTTCACTATCTGTTCTTTTGTGGGCCAAGGCTATTGAAAAGTACTGTTAGTGGAGTCGTTTGTACTCATCAGCAAACTACTGTACAGGTCCTGGGTGGTGCCCAAAATGTTTGTACAAACTCTGAAATATTGTTGGGTCGTTTGTACTTGAGTCTCTCTTGGTCCCTGATGTTTGTACTTTTGTGGGTCCAAATCTATAGAAAAGTACAGTTAGTGGATTCGTTTGTACTATCTTTGTTACTATTATTGAATGTTGAATAAATTTTTTATTTCGAGATTACACCGATGATGCTCAAATCTAACTTCCTTCCCTTACTCCAAGGGGGAGGAAAAAAATTTTTGTAATCCGATGTCAACTTCACATAGCTATATTTTCCGACTGAGTTTTCAAGGATAAAAAGCTTGTAACTCAAGGATAACACCAAAAATCAAAAATTTGAGAAATCCTTAAAAATTTGAGAAATCCTTAAAAATTTTAACTGTCAAAAGTTTGTTCAAGTTTTATGAGTAATATAGACTTAGTCGAACAATTACTTAGTTACTTGACTTACTTGTTACGTGAAATAATGGAACGCATTCGCAAAAGGTAAACTATGTACCTTTTACCACCGATTTAACTTGAAAAACTATTAGCTTTTAAATTTGGTAAGTATGTATGTTAGTTTACGTCAGGTAACTGCAATTATTTCATCGTGAAAATATTTGTATGTTTTTTGCTACAACATAGTTGGTACGTTTATGAGATATAAATAAAACTCTTATTTTCAATTTATGTATACATGTATAACTTTGTTTTGCATCACTGACTGACAAATAAATATAAACATAAATGAAAATTCTATGTTTTATGACGTTGAAGATTCGAAATAATTATTGAGCGCACGTTCGATATTGGCAATATGTACACACATATGTATGTATCAACAAATTTACGCGCGCAAATCTGCAAACTATAAAAATAACATAACAAACACAAAAGTCAATCGCACAAAATTCCATATTCTTATTGTTGTACGAAATAAAGCGTTAAAACCCACAATAAACGCCAGACTCGCAATATTAGAGATTAGGATTTTTGATAAATTTGTATGATGTTATTTTTGACTTTTTAGTATTGAAATTATTGTTTATCAAGTTCATGGCGTTAATTCGAGTTCTTGAATTGCATGCTTTCCCGATTTTGGCGTATCGAAAACTATAAATTTAGTTACTTGTCGCGTTCGGCAATGGGATTGGTAAGAAATTGTTGCTGGTATAGCTAACTTAGCACTGTTGCATTAAGCGAGTTCTTTTTGTTATTATCGAAACACTTGTATTGGCGTCATGTTAGTCGTCCGTTGATTACTGCGCTTCATTACTATGTGTTGTGCTAGCTTGGCTCTCTCCCATCGACTGAGGTGGTGTTCGGCATCGATAGTATAGAGCAACGAATAAACACAAAACCGTAAGAAACGATTCAAACCGATCTGTTAGAGAAACTTGTACGTCAGCAAATAAAAAAAAATAAACGTTTGGCACGAATTTTATAGGCAACTCACATGATCTGTCCAGTCATTAAACTGCTCAGGAACGAGCTGACCGATAGAGCAATTAAGTGGTTCACTGGTAGACCAATTGACTACCGATTACACCGCATGTCCGAAAACCTCTATTAGCAAATGAGTTTATGTACATATTCTTAATTCTATTTGCATATCAGGGGATACAACATGGAGTAATAAATAGTGTTTGTACAGAAAGCTTTTTTTAACCACAAAGTGATTTCAAAGTTAAAGTTTTATTAATATACAGCCCAAGTGCCTCTGTGGGTTGGGTCGCTGCCTACACACGAGTTGGTGTTGACTTGTAAAATTATTCGCGAATCGACGGTGTGAATGTTATGGATATACAACATATGTTACATATGTGTATACACAAATATGCAGTACATACACCCAGTGGAATATAAGTGATTATATATACATATATTCTGAAAAGCGGCGCTAAGCTTGACAATAGCTACAGAGATGAAATGTATATCGAATGAATGGTCTTGATGTGTATATTTGCACAAAACTCGTCTGTTAGTTTATGAGATATTTGAGTGGAATGATATACAAATTTTCATATTTGTTTATTTAAAAAAAACAGTACAATTGTTCTTCAGAAAAAGGTTAAATCATTGAGTCAAGCACACACCATTTTCGTGGGTTACAACTAGTATATTATTTATTTCCAATACTAATCCAGAAATCGCAGGTAATTCCTTATGTTGCGTTTTCATTGGGTAAAATTTGAAGTCAAAAATAATAACTTGAATTAAAACAAGTTGCCATTGACATGCATTGCAATACCAATATCAATAACTGCAATATCGACCGTGCGGCAATTTTGAGTACAATTATTTTGACCTAATGCAAGCCAAGCATTCTTTCTCAACCTGAGTTTAAGCATGTCGAAGCAGATTTAAGAATTTTTGTTCTAACTTGAGATCAACTGCAATTCATCATAAACAAAAGTGTATATTAAACTGAGAGCTATGTATATACTCCGCTGTTTGAGGTGCTGTTGAAAATTAACCTTGGACAATCAAGAATAGTATTTTATATTAAATGCATCTCAAGTTGTCATCAAACAAAACGGTTTGTTAAGAAAAATATTCACGAAAACAATTGAACAAAAAAATGCCCATGCCTTCAATTTAAGCAATGCATGTATGTATGAAGCCGCCGTTGCCGCTGTCGATATTTTGGCCGTGAGAAAAAGATGCATTTGGGAATGTAAAGAGCCTAAGACAGAGACATTTCCGACTGGGTATATATTCATAACGGGTGTTTTTTTTAGGGGTATAGAACTTCGAATTGAAATAAAACACAAGAAAATCGTCTTAAGGTCCATCAATTTGGCTTTATTGGAAGGATAATTTTACGCCATTAATGTTTAAATATGATTTCGGGCATGTGGCCGCCGCGGCTGGCTCGAATAAAGCCAATTCTACAGGTCCAATTTTCAACCACTTTTTCGAGCATATGGGGCCGTATGTCGGCAATAACGCCACGAATGTTGGCTTCCAATTCCCCTAACGTTTCTGGTTTGTTGGTGTAGACGAGCGACTTCACATATCCCCAAAGAAAATAATCCAATGGTGTCAAATCACACGATCTTGGTGGCCAATTGACAGGTCCATTCCGCGAAATTATGCGCTCAGCGAATGTTTCCTTCAATAAATCGATTGTGACGTGCGCTGTGTGGCATGTAGCGCCGTCTTGTTGGAACCACAACTCATCCACATTCATGCCATCCAATTCGGGAACAAAATAGTCGGTTATCATGGCTCTATACCGGTCTCCATTAACGGTAACTGCCTCTCCAGCATTATTGCGGAAGAAGTATGGCCCAATGACCCCACCAGCCCATAGAGCACACCAAACAGTCAGTTTTTGTGGATGTAATGGCGTTTCAAGGGTCTCATGTGGATTCTCTTCACTCCAAATGCGGCAATTTTGCTTGTTGACGTAGCCATTCAACCAAAAATGAGCCTCATCACTGAACAAAATTTTGCGATGAAAATCAGCATCGAGATCAATCTCATTTTCGGCCCATACACCAAAATCACGACGCATTGCATGGTCTCGCGGCTTTAATTCTTGCACAAGCTGGATCTTGTAAGGTCGCAAGCCAAGATCTTTGCGCAAAATCTTCCATAAAGTTGATGGACAAAGCTCCAATTGCTGTGCACGGTGGCGAATCGATTCATTCGGGTCCTCTTCAACACTTTGCTCTACAGCGGCAATTGTTTCTTCGGTGCGCACTGTTCGACGTCTCTGCGGATGCGTATTATCACATAGAGTAAACGTAGTGCGAAAACGATCCATGGTTAACCGAATTAATTGCTCTGATGGACGATTATGTCGACCATAAAATGGACGGAGCTCACGGTAAACTTCGCGAACTGAACCATTATTTTCGAAATAAATTTGCACGATTTGCAAGCGTTGTTCTTTTGTCAACCTGTTCATGATGAAATGGCAAACCAAACTGAACATAAATGACATTAGAGTTGCCAGATTTGACCACAAAATGCCAGTTTTATCTCTATTCGAAAAACAAACCTGTAAAAAAAACACCCTTTACATACGTATGTATGTATGTATATAGTATATGTATGTAAGTATATAATATATGTATGCATGTAGATACATAGATAGCGTGCGATTGTAACTGCGACACAGCATCATGTGCTCTTCGTTCCTGCTATAATAATAATAATATAACAATTGCGGTAAAAATAATAGCAGTCGGATGTACTATCCTTAGCAATGAAGGATAGGAACCGAATATTTATTCTGTTTTTTACTTATTACCGTTAATAACATAAGATCTTGAAGCTAATTTTATTAGAATAATTAATTTTAAATTGTACATAGTTCAAAAATTTATTTCCAGGCTCGCCGTGCATCGAATCCGGTCTCTTCGCAACGCAAGTCCAGCAACATACTAATGTATTTGTTGAGCTAACCTAATAATCTTTTGCTGTATTTCAATTTTCATTTGAACAACCATTTCAACATTATTGCGTGGTTGTTGTTGTTTTAGAAAGTATGTATCGTACTGGACATAGACGTACGTTTCAGCAGAACCTGGTTCGGTTAACGGTAAGCCTATAAAAAAAGCCGATAAGTAGGTGAGGTGAACAGCTGTAGGCATTAAGGACGCCTTTAGGGAAACCATTCGGTGAGGTATTGTTAAGGATACCAACAGGACGCTTTAAGTCGTGTTTAGGTGTGTTAGTAGGGGTACTGTAATATACTTTCTTAGATTATTAACGACCTATTGCGTTTAGTTCAAGACGTTGGTGAAATATTTTACAATTCCTCAAATAAACTGCAGCACTTATAATATTTGTTAAATTCTACTAACAGTTAATCCCTTAAGTTAGTATACAGTGAAGAATCCTGCTTTCAGTTTCAAATATTTGCAATTGTTTTACTAAAATTAAAAAAATATATGATAATATGCACTTAACAAAACCATAATCAATGTTTAGACAACAAAATTTTATTTTAATAGAAAAACCATAGAAATGTTTGTTTATTTTTCTGTTGGCCTAGTAAATGTTAATAATTTTACAATTTTATTGAGCTCAAGGCCAATTTATGGAAGATTTTTGTGAAAAAACAACAACAGTTTTTAATGGTAGAAGTTATTGCCGAAATAGTACTATAACTTCTACCATTAAAAACTGTTGTGGTTTTTTCACAAAAATCTTCCATAAACTGGCCTTGAGCTCAATAAAATTGTAAAATGAAAAACAATAGAGTAATTTTAATTAAAGTGAAAGTATGTACAAATTCAAATCACAAAAGTATATATTAAAACTTTAAATTAATAAAAACTACATTTTTGCATTTAAAACGCAAAAATCAATATTTGATTTTATGATATCAATAAGCCGAGAAGGCATACATTTTACCGGTGGTAACCTGCAAAATATTACACACGGCGAATAGTTTGAACGACAATGCGATTTTCAGCGTCATTATATATACGTAGTGGGCCATAACGTGAACCATTTTCAGTAGTTCCAGAACTTTTCAACATGTTTATTATGTTTTGGATTACAGCACGGCATTTTTTTTAACCATTTTTACAATTTCCCGCAAAGTTTTATTTTATTTGAATTGTTTTATAATCACATTTTTGAGGTCATAAGAAAGTTATTTTCTTCTTGGCAACATTGCTGAAATATTAGTATAAAAATTATATGCATTGGTATTACTTACTTAAAGATAGGTATGTTATACCCGTATCAATTTTACAAAACTATTTTGATTTGACTCTTGTAAATTTAATGCTTACCAAACAAACGTTCACTGTATACTTACTTTTGTGATGTAATGTTTCAACATAATCTTGAAAATAGTAAGCTGGAGGTAACGGAAAGCAAATATTCCGCTATTTGTATACTTACTTAAGTGACACACTGTATGTCAAGGGTACTGCGTTTTATAGTTTAGTTGGAAAATACATATTTATCATACTTAACCTTATTCAAAATGTATCCGGGGAACATATATTGGTATTTATATCATTGTGTTGAAAAGCCATGAAAAAGCTTCTTTCTGCTGTAGATCTCTCCATTTGTAGTATAAAAATAAACACGCACACTTCAAATGAAGAAGTTCGGCCAAACACTGAGCTATACAGTATAAGCGCCATATTATTATTATTAGTATTATTCATTTCATCAATTTATTAGCTTAACGGGTTACGCCACCTTGGGGACCCGAAATCGATGCCCAAATTAAATTTATACCTGGTACATGGTGTAGGTGCCAAAATCTCCGTCCGACTGCGACAATTGAGTTTTTGTCTTCAATAGAAATGCCCTGGCTATGATCTATCGTAGGGATTTGCTATTATATGGATTTGTTACGAAATTACAATTATATGAATTAAAACCGGATTTTTTATAATTTGTTACAGAAATCTCAAGAATCAAAGAAAAAATTATTTAAAGTAAGGGCTCATTTAGGGCTATAACCAAAAATTAAATCTATTAAACAGAAAATGATTTCTTTAAAAAAAAAATCGCGGCTGTGAGACATAATTTTCTTTCAGATTTTTAAATTATTTGTTACGTTTTTTGGTTGGGGTTTAAGCGTAACCGTACAAACTTGAATAAGAACGAATTTCCTCAAAAATTAAGAATATAAAAATATAAGCTTATTTATTTTTATTGTTTACGTTTGTGTAATATTTTCAAGTTTTTTTGTTTCGATTTATCTAAATCTGTATTTAAAGATGTTAAGTATATTTTCAAAACAAACTTTTTTTTCGGATTTAATACTTTAGAAATATTCCGCTTTTTATACACACATCTGTATCATAGATCAAAAGAAATATGTCGACGATGAAAGGTGTGCCACTGTTGGGTTGCGGGAGCGGAGCAATAGTGAAATTGCTGATAACACTAACGATAAGATATTAATAAACGAGAAGCAAACGAATTCTTATTTATAAACATACGTGCATGCTTATCTATAGCATATAAACAAGCCAGTTTTACTCATATGACTTCAAATTACATATACCACGCGCTGAAAGTACACATGCTATTGGTGATCAGCTTTGGCCACACACATATGTATTTATGTAAATGCCTACACAAACAAAATTAATCCCGAATATTTAAAAACTCTAAAGCTTTACCAATAACTCAAAAAGCTTAAGGTCGACAAAAACAAAACCAATAGAAGCGATAGACTGTAAGGCGACAATAGTAGACAACGTGGAAAAAATGCTTGTATAGGGTGTTTTTTTTAGACTTGTGGTTTTCAATGAGCCACTACTTTTTTCGGAGTTGGTCTCTTTGACAGCTGTTACTTGATTTATACTCAGTTTGGTTTGCTATTAAATAATATGCGTTTTACTTCTTCTTAAAAACCACATGTCTAAAGAAAACACCACATGTCTAAAAAATAACATTCATTGATATATGTACACGCTTTTCACGTTTATTAAAATAACCAAACATATGTATGTACGTACTGAATTACTTATGTGCTTTTTTTTTGTCCTTATATATTTAGGTACATTATTTATTTAATAATAAGACAAGTTTGAATATATTTTTTGTAGAAATGTAAAGTTTTTAACATACAGTCGAATTTTGAAGTACAAACGCTTTTTTCAGCGAAAAGTTGAAAAGAAAATGTTTGATGCATTGGACAAAAATTGTATTTAAATTATAATTTAACTTAATTGTAATGAAAACTTCTTATATATATTGTAAGAACTTGTTCAAAAAGTTTTAAATGCCGAGATACTCTTTTTTTCTGAAATGGATACAAATGGGTACATTTTTAAGTTTATGACGGATACTATAAGGGCTAACGCAGTGGCAACACTGCTCCGCAAAAGAGCCTATTTTCTTCTTTTTTTTCTTCAAAAAAGATCATCAATAACATGGCAGTATCGAGGTTAGCTTCGCTAATATATATATTACACATACATATGTATATCATAAGTTCATATGTGTGTATGTATTAACTATTGAACAGGGTAGAGCATAGCTTTTGCAAACATTTGAATGACTTCATTATTTGTTTATTTATAGAAGGATCACATGCCATTTTTTAATTGCTACTCATGTGTAAATAAAAATAACCGTTTGAGTAATTCATGTGTGAACACCACTATACGTATTTTACCAAGACATTAAATACTGAATTTTGAACTGTCATTTTCCTGATTAAATACCGGGTTATTACATCATTTAACACATTACTTATTTAGTTTACATACATATATGTATTTTCTTGATGATCAGAAACAGACAATCATTTTCCATACTACATCTTCACTTTTTAGTGACTATATATTTAGATATAATATAATTAAACACAAGAAGTATTCAATGTATGTTCTTAATGAACAAAAACAGATGAAACTGAGTTCTACATAATTATTTCATACTTTGCATAATTTTTTTATGAAAGATAATATCAATTTTAGTTGTTTTTCGGCCTTATAAATTTTTAGTAATTGATAATTTTATCAAGGTCGCTGAATCTGGTTGGTGTTCATAAATTTAAAATGGCGGTCGAATTATTAATACATCCATGTAAGTATTTTAATAAAACATGGTATCAAATGGTTTTTAAGGTCGCTGATTATCTATACGTAGTACTAATACTTCTAGAACAACACAATTATCAAGAAAATTTCTCAAAACATACGCAGTACAATAAGGTTAAAAAAAGCCGTCATTAATAGCATAAATTTTCTTACGTTAAATCTGAATTTATTGCGCCATTTAGCCCTGTGCATATATATCGTTCGTTTGTCCACCAAAAATTTTCGTTTGTTCACCCTTTGTTCAAAAGTTATTTATAAAACATATTTTTATGTGAGAACCCAGCGGTGTTAAATCGGACGATCTTGCTTCGTTGATTGTTTCGTTGGCTGTATGGCATGTAGCGCGGTCTTGTTGGAACCAAATGTCGTCCGGATCAACATCCTCCAATTCAGGCATTAATCATGGCTCTATAGCGTTTCCCATTGACTGTTACATTGTAGCCGCCTTAATTTTTGAAGAAATATGGACCAATGATTCCCTCTGCCCATAGAGCACACAGTAACATATGTAACATAATGGCCGGCTTCATTTTTGAAGAAATATGGACCAATGATTCCCTCTGCCCATAGAGCACACCAAACAGTGACTTTCTGAGGATGTCGCAACAATGGGTTGTGGATTATTATCACTCCAAATGCGACAATATTGTTTATAAGCGTACTCATTTAACCAAAAGTGAGCTTGATATTGGGAAAATCGGGATGGTCCCATTTGCTAACGTGGTTCCGGAGTAAGTCTGTTCATTATGAAATTGCAAACCAAACCAAACCACACGTTTAAAAAAACATCCGTTATATACATATCTTCTATCTGACTCCAGACAATGAATAGTTTCTTTATCTTCCTACTTGACTTTTGGAAACATTCAGCACCAATGAACGAATGTACAAGAGTATATTTATTTTTGTGATTTGCGTTAAAAATTTTATAACAAAAATATGATTAATTACAAAATTGGCACGCTAGAAACGAAACATTGCTAGTATAGCTTTATTTATGTGATTGTAGACTAAGATAGTGATATAAAAACCACTGCTGCAAATCGTACTCTGTCAAAACGGAAAGATTTTGCTGCAGTAAGAAAAACTACAATTCCTTTTTATATTTGTCGTTGGCTGATCAGGATGAACTATTTTAAGTTGTGTTTGGAAACAAGCAAACGAACGCTTTTATACAAAAAGGAGAAATTGTTTTTGGTATACGAGAATGAAGTATTTTAGTTTCACAGTCGATAAGTGATTATAAAAGTGTACATTAGCATATGTACGAGTTAGGGATGTCAATTTTGGGCATTTTATAGATCCCGTGATTTTCGAGATCTGAAAACAAAAGCGGGATCACTAAGTTTTGATTGGTAATTTTCAAAAAAAAATTAACACGTCTGTAATCGTTGTATTATAAGTATGCAAAATATCATTAATATAACAAAGAACGATTATTTGTTTTGATAAAAATGCAATCTCAAAGAAATAAAAGCCCTAAGTTGTTATCCATCAACCTGAACATAAATTTGTGGAATTTAAAATCTGCTGTGGAGAAGCACTGCTGCCCCACACCACTTGTACGTTGGATTGTCGACAAAAAGTTAAATGCTCTCTGTAGGACATAGCCTTTATCGCCTCATTACAAAAACTATCAATTTATTTTACCTAGCCACTGATAAATTGTATGCCTATCTTATTGGACAATTGCGATCTGCTCGATAAAACTTGATGCAATTTTTCTTTGAGAATTTCTGCTTTATCCACTCCAAGCACCTTGTCGTTAGTTATATTCATCGCTTTCATAGTTAGGTTCATTTTCTACTCGAGGAGGATATTATCCAGCTCAGTGTGATTTGTCGTATTGTGTTATCGTAATGCAACAGTTGAAAACTTGTTGTTTTTGTTTCTCATATTAAATTTTCTTATTTTTAAATCATATATATTGTATTATTTTTGTTTGAAAAAATGTTAAGAAAAAATTAAAAAAAACGCTATTAAATTAACTGTTTTATGCAATTCCGGGATTTGAATAGACTGATACCAGGTTATTCGGGAGTTGAAGAAGGCCGGGATCCTGGAAACAAAATTTTAATATATGATCGAAAAAAGAAGTCCCTTTGTTCAGTCTTACTGTATTCAATAGATGTTTAAGTAAAAGTAGGGTTTTCATTTTAATAAATTTATTTTCAAATAGCCTACATTATTTCCATTTCTAAAAATGTATATGAAATTAAAAAAAAAAATTATTTTCATATTTTTCTCACTAATTGCAAAATTGTTTGTCTAAGTAATATTTCCACAGATTTTTTTCTAACTTAACTTTTCTACCCTTGGTTGACACTTATCAGGTAAATCGATAGCTTTAATCGTCATCTTTTGTAAGCGACTAGCAAAAGAACGTCCAACTCGCTTATAATCAACTCTCTTATAATTTGAATACACTTTACAACACTAGTCTGTCAAAATTAGTAGACGTTTGTAAAATTTGCTAGCAAAACAAAACAAAATGAGTATTTCTTATAAGAGATGATTTTACTTACGTCTTCTTCACACTTTCAATGAGGTTGGCTATTTTTTAAGCGAGTTTATTTCAACCCGCCTATTTCAAGTCAACTCGCTTATTTTTGTTGTTGCTTTCCACGCTATACGATAAGTTA
Source organism: Philophylla caesio (assembly GCA_963971545.1). Classification (NCBI taxonomy): domain Eukaryota; kingdom Metazoa; phylum Arthropoda; class Insecta; order Diptera; family Tephritidae; genus Philophylla; species Philophylla caesio. The sequence goes on along the minus strand of OZ020608.1, from coordinate 62,757,991 downwards.
CCTAGTGTTCTTTTGCAAGTCGCTTAGCAAAGATGACGGCTTTTGTCAGAACTTTTGACAAAGGATGAAATAACTTTCTATACGGTACACAATAATAAAACTCAAAAACATAAAAAATAAATTATTTATTTAAGTGGGTGCACGTAAAACAATGACACCGTTGAGATAGCGTGTAAATAACACGAAAATCACCCTAAGGTGTGGCCAGATTTTTCGTGTTTTAAAAAAAAAATAATTATTTTTAAAAATATCTTCTACTGACGTATGTGTGTTTTTAATGCATGTTACTGATAAAGCTTTGTGAACTTGGCACCATCAAATGCTAATTTCGGAAAACATATACATACATATGTACATATAACCTTCATTTCTAGATAGTTTCGTTTGTCCACCTTTGGTTTAAAAGTTATTAAAAAAGATTTTAACAAAAAAAAAAAAAAATGCAGTTTTTCCGCTTTCAATCGTTTATTTTCCAACAAAATTTTCATTTGTCCACACTTTGCTTAAATGTTATTTAAAAGAAAAATTTTATAATTTTACAATTTTTATTGAGCTCAAGGCCAGTTTATGGAAGATTTCGGTGTACTATAATTTCTACCATTATAAAACTGTAGTTGTTTCCCAAAAATCTTCTATAAACTGGCCTTGAGCTCAATAAAAATTGTAAAATTAACATTTACTAGGCCAACAGAAGAAAAAAATAATTAAAAAAGTTTTATAGAAAAACCAAAAGGTTAAAAAATTACATATTTTTAAGCTTAACTGTTTGTCTATGTTTTTCAACCAAAAGTTTTCGTTTGCCCTCCAAAACTTTTCGTTTGTCCCCACTTTGTTTACAAGTCGGTTGGAAAAACGTTCTACTTTCTGCTTTATTTTCCATAAATAACTGTTTTTTAATAATTTTAAACAAAGGGTGGGCAAACAAAAACTTTTAATAAACGATGTAACTTAAAAAACGCAAATATACATTTTTTGAAAAAAATATAAATAACTTGATAAAAGGACCACGGTGTAATCTCAATGGCTAATTAAAAATTTTTAAAACAAATTTAATTGATGAAATTTATTTTTCAGGAAGATAAAAAGCAAAATTATTTGTATGTCTGCTTCATTTAACATAATGCAATTAAAACTGAAAATCACATGCAAACTTATAAAGACTGCTATCAAATCGCAAATTTGATTCCTTTAGAGCAGACAATATCTAAAAATTTTTCGGCAAACATAAAAATGTTTGCAACTTATAAGTATAATCTCTTTCTTTTTCTTAGAATTCTAAGAATGTCTTGAAGAAATAGTTATACAGCCTATTCAAAGTTTAAAGTGACTTAAAATTACACCTTGATTTTTGATATTGTTTTTGTCACATTTGTTTTAATAGTATACCGCATACCACACACCCTCGACTACAAAATACTAAAAAATCAACGACTGTTTATTTCTTTGAGAATTAATTTTGTTTTAATTGATAATTATTTATAAAAAAATATTAACATCAGTGACATGTAGTTTTATTTTATGTTAACGAAAAATATGTATCTTGAAAAACATTGTGAATATTGTAGAAAAATTCACTACATAGGTACATATTTGCTTGAAAAACATACATAAATGCATTGCTACTTTGTTTTTACTTTTTTTTTTTTGTTAATAGCGTTATTTTTTTTTCAAAAGAAAGTCTATGCCTAGAAATTTTGGCAACTCTTGTTTTTTTAAATTTAATGAGAATATAATTTTTCAAGAGTGTGGCCACCGCGTTCTGCGAGCAAGAGGCAGGCAAGCGTATGACATAATAATCACGGGTGGCAGCCGATTAGCGAGTCATGTGATTGTTTTCATTTACAGTCTCTCTCACATACATATGTTTATAAATACATACATATGTACATCTGTGTGCAAGCTAGCAAGAGCACACTCATATAAATAAACTTAATACAATCTGCACACATACAATGAACATGCACACGACTCGTATGTATTTAGGCGACAGAATTGACTAAAAAGCTACTTACTTGAGTAGCGGCTATTCAACTTGATTAGTCTTATTGACTTACGATACACTTGCTTATCAGTACTTAGCGAAAGTTTGTTTATATTAAAGGAAAAGACATTTGGTACATCCATAAACATATGTACATATGTACATACATACATACCTACTTACATCTGGGCCAAGCAAAATATGATTGCCTCAGGAATTTTTTCCACAGAAATTCACACTTGATTTGTGTATAGAAATATAATAAATGTAAACATGAACAAGTAAGAAAAGCTAAATTCGGGCGAAACCGATTTTTATATACCCTCGCGATATATTTTTGTATGGTCGGTGCCCATGATTTCGTAAAATTCCCATTTCTTTGTTTCAAATCGCAGCTAGTATTAAACTTTACACAATTTCTTCAAATAAATACTAAAAACGAACTTGTTTGCATTTTTCAAAACTTCCGTTATTTGAAAGTTGGGCGTGGTTTTGGTCCGATTTCAAAACATATTGACGGTAATGCTAATCGTATCAATTACAATATGTTCACCAAATGTTGTGGCAATGCCTTACATCGTTATTGAGATACCTACAGACGTTTCTTTATAAGTGGGCGTGGTAACGCACATTTTTCAAACTTTCATAAAAATCAAGTTTCTTAATTAATATCTCTCTAAATATCAAATTTTAATTAATATGTTCCAATAGAAATGCATTTTTAAAATTTCCGTTATATGGGAGGTGGGCGTGATTATGGTCCGATTTAAAAAAATTTTAACAATGATAACAGCGATATTGAGGAAAATGAGTCCATCAAATTTTGTGACGATACCTAATACTGTTATTGAGATACAGAAAATGTTTCATAAGTGGGCGTGTCCATGTGCATTTTTCAAAATTTCATAAATCCCTAATTTCGTAGTTCAAAATCGCTCCAAATACCAAATTTTATTCAATTTGTTTTAATAGATACCGAAAAATGAAGTTTTGCATTTTCCAAAAAAAAAGGTGAAGTTAGCGTGCCACATTTAAGAAAAGTATGAAAGAGATCAGCTAGGGAAATTTTTCTTGCAGAGCAATTTGCCTTTTTTTGCCGTAATTAAACGGCATAAATCAAAAATTCGATAAACATTTTTTTTTTAATTTTCCATATGCACTGCCAACTTCAGGTGAAGTTAGCGTGCCACATTTAAGAAAAATATGAAGGTGATCAGCTAGGGAATTTTTTCTTGCACATTAATTTGCCTCTTTTTTGCGTAATTAAAATTCGAATAAAAACGATTTTTTTTAATTACTTAATAATATTATTAATACAGGAATTTCTACACAAAGTTATGTTCATAGAGGAAAACTTATTTTAAAGTATTTAAATACGAACACGGAGTTCTTAAATACAAGCCCGAATATGGTAAATTGTGCAACAGCCGTAAATTCCTTGCATTAATATTTATTCAAAGGATGCCCATCTTTCAAAAAGACCATGAAATAAATAAACGTAGGATTTGTTCATGCGGATCCATAATGGATGTGGATATTGAATATGGTAAATATCAATAGTTATAAAAGATAGATACTAATATAGCACTCGTTTATTCGTTTTAAAATTATTTAAATTTAATTTTTTATTGAATTATAATAGAAATGTCCTTGTTGAAAAAAATATTAATAACAGTACTAATAATAATAAAATTTATAGTTTGGGCTCTATGTCATAATGGTAGGAGTAGATATTACTTTAACCTAGAAGGACACTTAAGAACAAATATCGTTATTAGATAAACTTTTAGAATGTCATTGTCGTTTTCCTTAGAGTTTATAATATTTTTATTAAAAAATAGTTAGTTCTATAATAAAAATTTTGAAATTCAAGTTTCAAACTTCATACACAATTTATGATAATCTATCATTTTCCATTCACCCATTTTTTATCCGAACAATGGGCGTACTAGTTTTTATATGACGTTAATAACTAATTTTTAGTATTCATACGTATGTACATACATGTAAATTTCAAGCTTCATGTAGCTGAATACTCTAAATGAAAACAATTATTTTAAATTTAAATCTTTATTTTCTTAATTATTTAAAGTCTCACACTGTTTACAATTTTCATAAAATATCCTATTTTTAGATTTTTGTATAAACTTTGAAACTTGGATCATAGAACTTAATCAAATTAAAATTAATTATAAAATTTTTAGATAGATACACATATACATAAAAATGCAATAATTTTCGCGCACAATTCACTAGTACATAGTGCAAAAAGAAGTTTAGTTATTAATTTCTGAAACTTGTTGCAAGAAATGTTATTTGCTTTGAAATATATTCGTAAGGCGAAAGTGGCCTACATATAGCATTAAGTAAAATACCGAAAAAAATTGCCGATGAGAATGGAAGTACGTTTCATCTTACTGGAATGGTCGCATATGAAGGATCAGAGGTTCAAAGATCAGCTGCAGAAATAGGCCATTATTCTGCAATTTGTCTCAGAGGCGGAGCTTGGGTTTATACGACATGAAAGATACCGCAATAAAATTGAAAAACTCTCATTTCATGAAACCGAAATTACTTTTTTACATTAAAATCAAGTAACTAAAGATGTACATACATACATACATATACATAATGTTGGCAAAACTGAATTCTTATGTTTTAATAAAATCCTTAAATACTTTTATTGCTTTATAAGCACTGCAATAAAACAAAAATTTCAGGAATTTTTTTTTCGAATTTACCACGTATGTACATATAAATAAAATTTTTTTTTTCGAATTTTTGATTTATGCCGTTTAATTACGGCAAAAAAGTAGTAAGTAAAATACCGAAAAAAATTGCCGATGAGAATGAAAGTACGTTTTATCTTACTGGAATGGTCGCATATGAAGGATCAGAGGTTCAAAGATCAGCTGCAGAAATAGGCCATTATTCTGCAATTTGTCTCAGAGGCGGAACTTGGGTGTTATACGACGACATGAAAGATACCGCAATAAAATTGAAAAACTCTCATTCCATGAAACCGAAATTACTTTTTTACATTAAAATCAAGTAACTAAAGATATACATACATACATACATATACATAATGTTGGCAAAACTGAATTCTTATATTTTAATAAAATCCTTGAATACTTTTATTGCTTTATAAGCACTGCAATAAAACAAAAATTTCAGGGATTTTTTTTTCGAATTTACCACGTACATATAAATAAAAATTTTTTTTCGAATTTTTGATTTATGCCGTTTAATTACGGCAAAAAAGCTGCAAATTACTGTACAGGAAAAAATTCCATAGCTAATCTCTTTCATACTTTTCCTTAATGTGGCACGCTAACTTCACCTGAAGATGGCAGTGCATATGAAAATTTTTTTAAAATTTCAAACACAGGAGTAGTTTGAAAGTACATACTCCAATTCCGCCTTCCACAGAAGTGCCTTTGGCCACTATAAATATCGAATGGTAACTTGAAGCGGAACCTGAACATTTAACGAAGTTAAGACTAGAGGACCAATATTTTTGAAACTACTTACTTCTTAGTGTGAAAAGAAAATTACTTTAAGCAATTTAGTCCGATTGCGCAAGACACGCTACTTGGTCCCATACATATATAGATAATTCAAATGAGGTATGCACTTCGACCATATCGTCCTAGTTGCCGGTCTACTAGCCATGGCTACTGAAACCATTATTCGTATTATGATATGTATGGCGATTGATCTCAGCATACAGAAAAGCTCAGAAAACATCCCTGATTTTAATTTTTGATCAGTACATTTTGAAGAAATAGTGAAATAACAAAAACTCGTTTTAAAAGGGAAACATTTACATACAACTCGAAGGGGAATAAACGCTATGCTGAGTTTTCGGCTTTGTGCCATCCCTTTTTATTAGGACCGCCAGACGTAAACTAAACGGATCGAAAAATAACACTGAAGATGGCACAAAGCCGAAACCGGTTTGTTTCAAAACCAAATTTGACAAGGATCGACGGAAAATCGTTCCAAAATACATTAAATATTAACCATTGTAAAATTTTAGCACGGAATTAGCTCAACAATTTCCTCAGGGTTTTATTTAATGATTAAATGGCTTTGTGGGAGAAAGTTTTATAAAAAATCAATCAAATTAACAAAAATTTAAAGTGTTAAAAACCCCTTATTCCGTGGTAGGCACGTCGTAAACGAAAAATGTACATAATTCGCTCTTTGTTTATAAGGCAATTCCCAAGAGTGTAAGTAGAGAATATGATCAAGGGGTACATCCACGGACTAACAGATTATGAAGGTTCCAATGGAATTTTTGTGATTTTGGGATCTTGGATCTCTTTCGCTTTCTTCTCTCTATTATTATACTCGCATCTCCTCTCTCACTCCCTCCTTTCTCTCTTCCCCTTTTCTCTGACCCTCTCCATCAAAGTAGAAGAAATTGAGAGCGTGATTTGGCAGTGCACCTGGAGGGGAAGTTGCGAGGTTTTGCTTAGAAGGATTTTTCAAGAAAAAGCAGCCACTCTAAAGAGGAACCAGGAAATCGTCGCGATGGAAAATACGGGCGTTTCCACCTATGGTTGGTCGAGCGTGCGGCCAAAATATGCTGAAAAGCGTAGGGCCGCTAGAACGCTAAAGAAATATGAGGGGCGTCACAGGAAACGCTGCCTAAGAGTGCAAGGGATGCGGTAGTGAGAGCGAAAGCTCTACTGCCAAATTACCAACCCACGGCTGGGGCCTCGCATCCAAAAGACAAAGGTCGATCGAGGAGCAGCAACCAGCTCCGAAAAAGAAGTGTATCCGTTCCGGGGTGGCCAGACCCAGCTTGGCTGATGTCGCTAGCGACAGTATCCTTATCAAGGTTCTGGACCGCGGCAACTAGCTCGGGTCAATTCCCAGGCACCAATGAAGGCGGGTAAAGGCGGCTCTAGCAAACGTCATCCTGGACGTCTTGCTGGAGAATCCTGGAGCTCATTCCCGCGTGCAGAGATGCCGGCTGATGCCAGGGCTACATTAAGGTGGTGGCCTGTGACGACACAAGGTCGGCGGCGCTGTACAAGGCCGCCGTTGCTAAGGTCGGAGCTGTCTACCCCGGGGCGAAACTCGATGTGGTCGACTGGAAAGACATTCCAGTCAGACCTTGAGCGAGGGTATGAATGCCCGTGACGCCGTCAGCGCCTGAGAGCATACTCAAATTGCTTCAGGTAATGAACCCCTCAATCCCGACAGGAGACTGGAGGGTTCTCCGAGTGGAGGAGCCAGGTGGGCCGTCTAGGCAAGTGGTCTTGTCTCTCAACATGGACTCTCTGGAGATCCTGGAGAGGAGGCAGGGCCGCGTCTACTACGGCCTAGATGAAGTGACTCTTAGAGTCTATAAGGGTAACGCGCAGCGTGCCTTCGGAACGGGCTCTTCAACGGACATTGACGTTAAGGAGCCTGAGCCGGAGGCTGACTTGTCTGATGCGGAGAGCGGTGCCTCCTCGCAATCAAACTTGGCATCTGCGATGAAGATGTATGCTGAGAAGGTGCTTTACAGCGAGGAAGACGACAACGCTGACGTCACTGTCGTTGCGGTGGAGGGGATAGCAGGGGTCTCAAATGAGTTTTCTGCAGATCAACCTCCATCACTCTAGGGCAGCGTCTGCTGCTCACCAGAGTCGCATATTAGGCGGTGACGTGGACAGAGCGGGGTTAGTTCTGATCGGTTGCGATGCCAACGCCCACCACGTTCAGTGGGGTAGCACCGACATCAATAGTCGAGGTGAGTCTCTTTTTAACTACCTTTTAGCAACTAACATAGTTATATGCAATAGGGGCACCGAGAACTCTTTCATTGTCAAAAACCGACAGGAGGTCATATACCTTACTTTATGTAGTGAAAATCTGCATGATATGTTAACGAACTGGAGGGTTCCGGATGAACACTCTTTTTCTGACCATAGGTATATTGAAACGATTTTAGATCTGTCCCCGGGTGCTCCTTAGGTTCGGAAGAAGCCCACAAATAAGGGAAGCGGACTGCCCATCTCCGGGTAGATTCGTTCATTTCCCCCTCTCAAGAGACAATATTATATTGGCTATTATAAGTTTTATAGACCAATAGTCAAACAGAGTGCTGTTGCTAAGCTCTTATATCAAATTCTTCACAAAAAATTATTTGATCATATTAATAATGCTATAGTTGATTGTCAACACGGATTCTTTCCAGGAAGATCAACGACCTCTAATCTAGCTTTGATGACTAACCAAATAATGAATGCTTTTGGTAATCACGCACAGCTTGATGTCATTTACACAGACTTCTCAAAAGCGTTTGATAAAGTTGATCACTCCATTCTTCTACTCAAGCTTAAATCATACGGAATAAGTGGTAGGCTTTTAGAACTGTTCTCTAGTTTTCTATCAAACAGGAAACTATTAGTGACAATTAGATCAAGTAGGTCATCAATACTTATCGATGCCTTGTCGGGAATTCTTCAAGGAACACATTGCGGACCCCTGCTTTTTCTCATCTTCATAAATGACTTAAGGTGGCTGTAAACGGTGAGAGTAATTCTTATGAGAATGCGATTAGATTGGTGTGAGAATTCTCAAGCCTATATACACGAATAGCTATTCTCACTCTCTCTGAGAACGAAAAGACGGAGAATGAGAGTCATTTGAGTGAGAGTATTGTCGCCCATTCTCACATGTAGTTACATGATGATGATAAAGCTCATGAGAATTCATATGGCAATGCTTATTGTAGAAGAGTGATATTGTCGAGCTCTGTGGTTTTGTGTGCCAAGTGAACATGTCGAAAAGACGTAAATTGCTTTTGGGGTTTTTAAGTTTCAATAAATATCTAAACGAAATAAAAGAGGAGGAAAATAGGAAAAAAACAAGAATTTGGATTCGCGAAATTTATTTAGATCGTGACCGTGAAAATGTGTACGAAATTTTAATAAAGAAATTTGAAGCAGAAGGTGATGAATTTTACAAAAAATTTGTAAGAATCACTTTTGTTGAATTTGAAGAAATTCATCAAAAGATTGAACCTTTGATACGAAAAAAGTGCACAAATATGAGGAAAGCAATTAGTAGTCGTAATCGTCTAGCTGTCACTCTATTCTATTTGGCATCAGGTAATTATTTCTAGGAAATTAATCAACAATTTTACCTGAGTTGAATGTGCTTTTTTTAAATAGGCGATAGTTTCAACAACTTGTCTATTGTGTTTAAAATTGCGCCGTGTACGATTCGTAAAATAATCACTGACGTGTGTGAAGCTATTTACAACATACTAAAAGAAGATTATTTGAAGGTAAATATAAAAACATAAATTTATTTAATACATTTGCGTTTGGGTGAACACTTTGGTATTCTTAAAACTAAAATTAAATCGAATGAATGAAAAAACTAATACTCATTCTCTTTCTTGGGAGGCAAGTCTGGTAGACAAACATTTCAAACTTTCAATACCTTCAGCGTGCCACTTCAATTCCAATTCTTCAGCATAAGCTTCGTCTTGTTTACCAATTCGCCTCAATATAGATGCCAATCCTTCACCATATTCATCATATTTATCTTTTTTATTAGGTCCTCCAAAAAACCTTGATATATTTGTTCTCTTTGAAGTGTTGCTGCTTCCCTCTTTCTTTTATTTAAAAAATATGTTGTTGGTTTTTCAGCTGATGAAATAGAAGTGGAAGAATAGTGTGTATCAGCGTCTGTAAATGTTTCACTTTCTGCAACTGTTTCAGTCTTATCATCACCCTGGAAATAATAAATAATAATTATTAAATTAAAAATTTTGATTTTTACAGACCCCTTCAACTGTGGAAGAATGGTATAAAATTGCTGATGGCTTTTGGGAGAAGTGGAATTTTATGAATTGTATGGGTGCTTTGGATGGAAAGCATATAAATATAATAAAACCTGACAGAAGCGGAAGTGAATATTATAATTACAAGGGTCATTGCAGTATTGTTTTGATGGCATTAGCTGATGCTAATTATTGTTTCACCTATGTTAATATTGGCGCTAAAGGTTCTGGTTCAGATGGTGGTGTTTTTAATCAATGTAAATTTTACGAAAATTGCAAAACAATCAGTTGAATGTTCCACCAAATCGCCCATTATTGAATAGAGAAAAAGAAATTCCGTTTGTTATTGTTGCTGATGATGCGTTTCCATTACAAAAGCACATTATGAAACCGTATTCAAAAAGAAATTTGACCATGCCAGAAAGAATTTTTAACTATCGATTATCACGTGCTAGACGCATTATTGAAAATGCTTTTGGTATAGCGTCAGCTAGATTCAGATGTTTGAGAACAACAATGAACTTTTCACCACAAAAAATTACAACCATAGTATCGGCTGTATGTGTTTTACACAATTTTTGCATGAGACGGACACAAAATCTTTATTCACCAACATCGTATGCTGATGCAGAAGAAAACGGTGTATTAATTCCTGGTAACTGGCGTTTGGAATCACCAGAAGAACTAATTTCTCTAGCTCCAGTTCAAACACAAACCCCAACAAATGAAGCAAAAGAGATTCAAAAGGAAATAACAGAATTTTTTGTTACTCAAGCAGGTGAAGTTCCATTTCAATACCGAATGTGTGGATATAATAATTAATTGAATCAAATAATTTTGTTTAGACTTTAGAGAATGTAATAAAAATAAAGCGATAAATTCTTACGAAATTATCTATAGGTCCGGCTTTTGTCATTTCATTATACAAAAAGGAAAGGTTTTTTGTAAATCTCCATTCTTTTTGAGTGCCACCTGCATTACCACTTTTTGGAAGTTTTTTATAATTTTTCTGGTATGTTTGCTTCATGCTTCGGAACCTCAGCTTTGCTTCTTCACCAGTGCAGTCTAATTGTTTACCCATTTCTTCATATAAACGTGATTTTGCATTTATATCCATATACTGAGCATCACTTTTTTTCCACAGCATAGGATTTTCTTCATGAAATTCGAACAATTTGATGTTTTTTTCATCACTCCATTTCTATAAACAAAATATATACAAAAGCAATGATAAATACAAACTAGACAAAGAAAATAAAAAATTTCTATAATAATACTCACACCAATATCAGATAATTTTGCTTTCTTTTTTGCTGAATCCATTGCACACAATTATTTAAAAAGAAAGTGATTACAAATATCAATCTTAAAACGTTCTCTACACGAATAAAAATCGACACAATTGCAGACAGAATTACACAATGAAATGGACCTGTGAATGGGCTCATTGTTAGCAAACTTTGTTTTACGCATATGAACGTAGAAAATGTATTTCTCTCTAAGATGCCTTTCCGGCACATAAAAAGGTAGAAGCGAAAGTAGATCTGGCGAATCAACTTTGTTATCACATATATCTTTGATGAAGAGAATAGCACAAATTTTTCTCCGATTTGCAAGGAATTGTAAGTTCAAGATTTTACACCTCAGTTCATAAGATGGCATAGATTCAGAAGAAAACATGCGCCGAAGGGCGAATTTGGTAAACCTCCTCTGAACTCTTTCTATTCTGTCCGAATGTGTGAGAAAATCTGAGTCCCAAACGATGCACGCGTATTCTAAAATAGATCTCACCAAAGATGTGTATAGACTTTTAAGCGTAAGCGGATCTAAAAAGTCCTTAGAGTTTCGCTTGAGAAAGCCAAGTTTAGAGTTTGCTGCACAGACTATATATTCTCTGTGAAAGTCGAAATTAAGTTTCGAATCTAAGTACACTCCTAAATCCTTGACGGTGGTTTTACGGCTAAAAGTATCGCAGTGGTTAAAAGTGTAGTTATTCATTAAACAGAGCTTTTTCCGAGAAAATGAAATAATGTTACACTTTGAGAAGTTCAGAGAAAGACCGTTGCAAGTACACCACTCTATCATAGATAGAATAGAATTTTTGGCTGATGTAATTTATAAATATAGAAAAAAGCAAGGGACCCAAGTGACTTCCTTGTGGAACCCCTGAAGTAACTTTTATAGATTTAGAGATATTGTTGCCAATTTTTACCACCAATTTTCTGTTTGTCAGATAAGATTTCAGCCACCTAAGCGCGTTGGAATGAACTCCAAGTTTCTCCAGCTTTTTAATAAGAAAATTATGGTTTAGGCTGTCAAAAGCTTTAACAAAATCTGTGTAAAGAGTATCCACTTGATCGCCCTCTTCAATCACTTTGATTACAGATTTTAGGAATATAGCGAGATTTGTATTGGTGGATCTGCCCGGATAAAAACCGTGTTGCTGAGTAACAATATAGTTCTTAAAAGCCTTAAATAGCTGGTTGTTCACAATTTTATCCAACAGCTTTGGAATGATAGACATTTTTACAATGTGGCGATAGTTTTCAACAAAATTTCGTAATCCAGATTTATAAATTGGGGCAATGAACGAAATCTTCCATTCTTCAAGGAAGCAACCATTTTCAAGAGATTTGTTGTAAATTTTTGCAAGAGGCAAATATAGAGAAGTTGCACAGTTCCTTAAAAACAAAGGTGGCAGAAGGTCATAGCCTGCTCCTTTCGATACATCCAAGTTCATAAGAGCTTCGAAAACTTCTTCTTCTGTGACCGTAAACTGTCCAATATTCACAGATTCCTGTAGGGCTGAGGTGTCAAACGATGTACTGACAGTGTTGAATCTTTTAAACACCGACCCGAAGAACCGGGCAAAGAGTTCACAAACACCTTGAGTTGAGGAAGCAACGGAGTCCCTAAGCGACATTGATTTCGGGATACCATTAACTTTCCTTTTCGAATTAAAAAATAACCAAAAAGATTTAGGATTAGATTTTATATTCGTTTCCTGCGAATTGATAAATTTGTCGTATACAAATTTTGATAAGCATTCGAAATCTTTTCTTCGCTGGACAAAAATTTTTTTCATCCTCGATGGAGCCTGTTTTTTTAAATTTTTTATGCGCCTTATTCCGTTGATTTTTTAAGCTTAGTAATTCTTTTGTGCACCATGGTAGATTAAAGGATCTCCTCTTTTTGTAAGTGGGGACGTATAAATTCAGACTTTCTTCCAGTACTTTCTTAAACTTTACATAAATGCTAGATAAGTCAATGTTTTCAAAAAATATGTACCAATCAATCGCATCAAAGAAGGTGTTAAGAGCCGCAAAGTTTGCTTTATGATAATTAAAAATGTATTCGGATTCACCAGGGTCACTTTCGTACTTGTAAAAGGAGAATTGGATTTCTATTGCTTTATGATGAGTTGATTCACAGGTTAGAGGTATTGACTTATAAATATTAAACCCAATGTCATTATAAAGACTAAATCTAGTATTCTGTTTAAATCATTTACAATATCGTTAATCTGGTATAAATCAAAAGAATATAGCGTATCACAAAGTCTTCATTATCCTTTTTAGAAATAAGAGGTGTTAAAGAACCGTCTTCAGGATTTTTTACCCATTGAATAGAACCTAAGTTAAAATCACCCAAAATACAAGGCGTCTGATAAGGTTGTAAGGAGTCGACAATAGAGTTAATGTTATCAATATGAGACTTATACATTTCATAACTATAATTTTTCGGGATATAACTTATTATAAAGAAATTTCGTTAAAGCTACTGCGATGCGTTTCACCCACATTAACAGCGACGCAAATTTGTTCGATGTTATCCCCAGTATGACGTAGTTTTATCTCATGGCTAGTGAGAGAAGTAGACACTGCGATTAAGATGCCGCCCCCTCTAGTTACTCCAGGTTGCAATATTCGGTCTTTGCGATAGACGACTATCAAAAAGCTCTGACGATATAAAATCTGTTGTCAGCCAGGTCTCAACAAGTATGATGATATCGAAGTCTTGTGATGCAGCCGACCGGTACAATTAATTTGTTTTAGTACGCAGTCCCCCAGCGTTGTGGAAGTAAATCGAGAACTCCGACTTAGACGCTTCAGTTACTGTCGTAGCTGTTATTGAGTTGTGGATCTCTTGCTTTTGGAAAAAAATTAAACGTACGCACTTTTACATCTGCAGGCCAGACAGAAGAATCCAGTATCTTAGCGTAATCAGAGGGGCAAATGCCTACTTTGAAGTTCACTTTGGTCAGGGACGCCGTATCCACGTCTTTTTTTACCAATCTATAGCAGACTACTCGCGCGGATGCAATGCCTGTATGCTTAGAAATATAATTAATCACATCTTCTGCGGTAATAGAAGGTTCGAAAGACGACAAGTGGATCCATTTCATTTGAACAGCAACGTTCAACTCATTGTTTGGGTCCGTGCCAAGAGCTAGCAAGTTTGTGTTTTCTTTGCTTTTTTTCGAACGAGCACCATTGTTGTTGATCGCAGCTTGAAGCGTATCGGTAGGCAAAGGAGCAGATAAATCCCCGGAGTTTACAGCAGTAGCAGCAGACGCAATATCAGCATACGAAGCAGAGCCAGCTTTTGAGTACAGCGGCGCTTTTTTGCCTTTATTAGCAGCAGTAGCATTAACAGCAACCGAGCGGGCTTGTTTAATAGACGATGATGGTAAATTCACACCATTACGAGCCGCGGTAGTAGTAGCGGACTCACTATAAGCAGCAGCAGCATTAACATCAACCGCAGAGGTAAGACGTTTCGCCGATGGCAAGTTAGCAGTACCAACCAACTTATTAGGTAGTTGAGCGGCAACATTAACACCCACATGAGCGCTCAACGAGGGAGATAACATAGCCAACTCATTAGCAACATCAATCAGCGACAATGTACTCATGTCACTGACAGCAGCTGTAATATTAGAATGGTGAGAGGCAGCAGCAGCTGAGCAGAGTGTTGACTTCATACTGCATGCAGTTGCATTTCCTGTATTAGGTGCAGAGCCAACTGGAACAGTGGGAGACGGGAGACTATCTTCCACACATTGAGCCCAAGTTAGTATGTGCGAAGGCGAGACGACTTCAGCTGCAACCGATGGCGACAAAGCAATTGAAGGTCGGCTAGTATTATTGCTTACGTTGACCGCGGTGTCAAGGGATGCACGAACAACACTTTTGAGTGTGCTTATTTCTGCAGTTAGTTCTTCTAAGCACTTATTAAAGGCACTCATTAAAAAGTCATTGCCAATTTTTTGCGAGGCCAAGATCGAATCAAATGACTTACCAATCGATGCAGAAATAACCAATATGCCGGTTTCGCTTGAATAGCTCCAAATCGTAATCAGACACAACGCCTTCACAACAGGTACGATGAAAACGCTTTCTACAAAAGCCACTACACGGGACTGTTGAATTGTCATTCCGCGCAAATGCTTTGTCGCACTTTTGTAACAAGTGTCCATGATTAAACCAAATAAACGAAATATTTAAGCAATATTGCAGGAGCAAAAACTAAACACGTCCGCGCGCAATCGTGTAATATTCTTAATTTTAACACTAGTTTGTATAGATTTAAGTTAGATTTGTTTTGTATTTTTAACTAGTCTGTAAAAATTTATCACTAGATAGATATGAAATAAATATAATTAAAAAAAAAAAAAAAAAAATTAACCAGTTGTCTGCCACTATTGATACTTCTGCAAATTGGCTACTAAACATGTTTAGAGCCTGCTGCAAGCTAAATTATGTACCCAAGGCATGGAGGTCAGTTTCCGTGGTCTTTAAACCCAAGGCAGGTAAAGATTCACACTCGAATCCAAAGCATCTCAGACCCATAAGTTTGTTATCCTTTGTTCTTATAAAAAAAAAGTATCTCTCTCTTTCCATCGACAAAAGCCTATTGTCTAACAATCAACATGCGTACCTTAAGGGAAGGTCCACAGACATTGCACTGCAATCCTTGATCAGCTATATTTGAAAATCTGTCAGCTACAAAGAATTCTGTCTTGTGGCCTTTCTCGACATTGCGGGTGCTTTTAACAATATAGTTCCGCAAGCCATAACGCAAGCTTTAAGAGGACTAGAAGTGAAAACTCTTTGGTAGATTTCATCGAGCAAATACTCTTGATAAGGAAGATAACAGCAGAAATCGGTGAAAACCGTGTATCAAGGCATGTATCTAGGGTGACCCCGCAAGGTGTAGTGCTTTCACCTCCTCTGGAATCTGAATGTGAACTCTCTCTTGCGTGAGACGGGAGGGGGCGCCGCCTGAGTTGTCGCATATGCGGATGATATCGTCATAGCGTACATGGGCAAGTTCCCGCAAACCCTGTGCGATTTGATGCAAAGAACACTTCACGACGTAGATAGGTGGTCCGCGCGATGTGGTCTCAGTGTTAACTCGGAAAGGTAGAACTTGTACTCTTTACTAGGAAATATAAGATGCCGGAGGTAACCACGCCCGAACTGAATGCAATCCGACTGAGTCTAAAGCATGAAGCGTTACCTTAGGCACGAAACATGTCCGTCAAGTTAGCATGGTAACCCGAGCAAAAAATAAATTAATTAAGTGGGGAATTTGCAACTAATTTATTGCCGTATTTAAAATTTTTTTGCTTTAGCCGTTTCTGAAAAAATCCAAATTATGCTAACTTTTACCCAGATGTACCATTGCTTGTGTATTAGTTTTTCTAAAGTTATTTACTATTATATTTAGTTAAAAATGTGATACAAAGACATTCTCGTAGTTCTTTTGAAAAAATTTATTTGAAAAAATGGTTTTTGGGGCCGTCCTATATATAGGACATTGGGCATATAACATACTGTTAAATTAAATTAATTTGAGACAAACAAAACGCTATTAGTTCGTGTGATATGGTACAAAACACTTGACATGTAATCCTATGTCACATTTTTAACATCTGGTTGTCGTTTTCTGGTGACAAGCTCCACATCTGGTCTGTTTCGCTTGTGATATTACCCAGTGATCCAACCGATCATATCGCTATTTTTCGTTGGAGCATTGCGAAGGATGGCCTTTTTGATAAACTCTCACTTTTTTATTCTGAGTGAGCAAAGTTGTCGCAATGCTTCTTCTGAAAGACAGCTGATCCATTTTTCCTCCATTGTGATTGTGAATCTGCCAGGCATTTTGTACAGCCATATCCACACAGTGAGTTATGAGCGGAAAATACCATTTCTTCCCTCGTATAGCAGTGCGATATAGACTAATATTTTGGTCTGAACGATCAATTCCTCCCATACTCTTGTTATAATATTTTACGATACATGGCTGTTCGACTTGCACAAATTTTTTTTCTTTTTGGGAGTATCGTTTGGTAAAACTTATGGGATTTACTCCTACAGCATTTGAACAAAAAGTAACCATGCTATTGTCATGCCATTTTATGAAAATGTTATTGCTATCGATAATTTTGATGAAGTCAAAACATCCACGAGCATTTTTTTTCATTACCTTAGAATCAATCAGAGTGTTTCCAGGAATACGATTCTCTCTAATTGTTCCAGTGCCGAAAATATTTTTCTTGCTCAGGTGTTCTAACAGAGCAACAGAAGAAAAGAAGTTGTCGAAAAACAAATGAAAATGTATGTCTTTCCATTTTGACTTCAATATATCAGCATATTCCAGCACAATAGACGTTCCAACACCAAGGTCCTTATAAACTTTACTGATATTTGTTGAAGCTCATTGATAGGTTCAAACCAGTTTATATATCCTTGCCGAGTTGTACCTACCAGAGAGCAGAATGGATGGAATCAAAATGCGTAGTAAGTCACTCGTTTTCTTTTCTTACCTACACACTCTACCTCTCAGTGCTCTCCAAACATAACATGCGATAGCATTGGAATAAGAGAGTCAAGTGAGTGAGTGATTCACGCTATCAAGTGCTTGATTTGAATAACAAGAGCAAGGCCGCTTTGCAGTTGTAAATAAATGTATCGGACTATCAGGAATAATTAAATGCGCTGAAAAGTATTTATATAAATAGATGTCTCATGAAGTTGCGAACACCTACAGTGTTTTTAACTTACCTATGAGTCCTTTTTTTACTACATGTATAAATACCTATTGCTAATTTTTAAAATAAGTAAATGAATTAAATTAAGAAACACGAAATATAAAGATTTATTTTATTAATTCATTTGAATTGATCTGTGCATATTGCAATGCAAAAATATCAATTGGTTTATAGCGGTATCATTTAATAATATTTGGCATCTTTTTTCTGAGATTATATTTGTTTGGCCCATACTTAGCACCAATGGAAATCAAAAATTGTGCAAGTTTTTCGACACCTGTATCCTCTATTACTTTATACGGACGGCAATTCTGGACAATCCATTTAGTCACTACTTCCACGGCTTCTTTTTTGGTGCTGGAATCTACTTCGACGGTTATATTTCATTTCCAGTATCATCTGTGATATTCCCAGAAGTGCTCCAAACTTTACTACGACCTCTTTTCTCGCTAATTTTGAAGCTACCACTTAAAATATTACTTTTAATAGCGCTGTGATTCAACACATTGCTCGGGGCGACGCTCGATTCACCACTACACATAGTATCACTAATTGTCTATTGAATATAATTAAGAGTACTTATATTTACCATAAAACTAATAAATGGTAATAAAAATATATATAAAAGTATATTACTTACCTCTTCAATATCCATTTCAACGTACTAGTGCCTTCGTTTACTTTTCGCATATATGTACATACATACATACATATGTACTGTTTGCAATAACCGTTGTAATGCCATTCGAGTGCCCGATTTGTTTGGCATACAATAGTTTCTCATTCGAACGATTTGATTTAGAAAGAGCATGTCAATGACGCACTTGAAAAAAATGAGTGCAACGCAGCTTACTGTTAGTGAGAGATTTAACATACGATCTCACTGCTAATAGAATGTTTTTCACTCGCTGTTTAGTGTTAACAGCATTGAATTCACAGTGTCTATGTAGAAATGAGTATATCCATTCTGCTCTCTGGTACCTACCCAAAGCTTGAAACCATAGCGAATTGGTTTGCCATGAATATACTGCTTACAGCCGTGCCTGTGTAAGGAACCATGGCTTCGTCTACACTATGATCTTCTTCAATATAAGCCATTTCAATAAATTTTTTATTCAGATATGTATGTAAATAATGGCCTTACTTTGGCGAATTTATCAGAGTGATCTAAGAAATTGTTATCCTGGTAATGTATATTGGACAGTATGAACTCAAATTTGTTTCTTGAAATTGCCTCACAAACGAGTTCATTATTGGTATCTTTCGACCTTTCCAAAAATAGTCTTCTTCTGGGCAGTGGAATGTACCCACTTATGAGCAGTATTCCAATGAAACATTTAATTTCAGGGATATCTACCTGCAAAGTACTGTTCTTTTGGGCTGCATACCGATTTGTCTCTCTTGTTAGTATTTCAAAAAACTTATCATCAAACATGGAACAAAAAAGATAAGTGGGAGAATGCTGAAGTACGTCGAGAACTTCATCGGCATTATCAAAAACAGAATTCTTGATGGGTATATCCCCTTTCTCATAATGATATTTCTTAGTTTTCTTCGATTTATTAACATTAGCAAGTAAGTTTCTTCTAATTTCGGACAGCGGTATTTCATCATCAGAGTCCCACTGATCATCTAAAACGGTTTTCGAAAATACCTCTACTCCGCTTTGCATTTGTGAAGCCGGTAAATTATTTATATCGACGAAATCCTCGTCGCCGGAATCTTCGTCTGTAACGTCTCCCGTCGCATTTTCTGGTGGGAATAATGTTATGCAATCGAAATCGGTTTCATCATCCTCTAAAAGGGCCAAAGCCTCATGCAGAGAAAATCCACTGAAATAAACATATATGTAGTATACTATATGCCTAATGTCCTACATATAGGACACCACATTTTTCGGTAATATAACAAAAGCACTACAACAAAAAATCTAAATATTCATGCATGAAACAGTTGACCAATATATCACATCTACATATATTAACATGTACAAAAAACTTACATTTATTATTTTTATATATTCAAATTTTTACTTACCGAACAAAGGTAGCATCAAATTCAGACATTTTAAAAATTATGCAAATTTACAAACTAATAACTTAGAAACTGCAAAAGAGAATGGATAAAACGTACTGTCGCCAGTTAGTTATTGACAAACAATAACCTAGTGAGCAAAATTAGCGGTTCTTGAAATAACGTTACGCATCATGCAAATTAATGTTTAGCTGACCTATATATAGGTCATTGGGCATATCTGGGTTAAGTCAAGCTAGCAAAAAAAATTCCAAAAAATGTTCGAAAAAGAAAACAATTTATTGGGGAATTTGCAGCTAATTTGTTGCCATTTTTTAAATTTTTTTGCTTTAGTCGTTTTTGAAAAAATCTAATTATGCTAACTTTAGGTGAAGCTAACATAATTTTGATTTTTTCAGAAACGGATAAAGCAAAAAAATTTAAAATACGGCAACAAATTAGCTGCAAATTCCCCACTTAATTAATTTATTTTTTGCTCGGGTTACCATGCGAACTTGACGGACATACACGAAACTTAGCTGGAAGAATACCATTATCCAGCGACAACACCAAACGACGCCTCGAATGTCTTTCTAGACCTTCTATCACTGGAGACATGTCAATGGGAGTCTAGCCTACGAGGGCACTTATGTATACTGAATAATTATAGCTTTCTTCCGGAATACACGGATCGCTGTGTTGATACTGTGGTCCCGGACAGAAAATTCGCGATGAGGATCCCAGGCAGAGAGGAGTGTTTCAGAAACTTTGACACTCCGCCTGGAAGTCTCACGGTATTTACGGATGGTTCTATGCTGAATGGCAGGGTAGGAGGAGGGCTCTTCTCGCAGAACCTATCTCTGAGCTGCTCTCTTCGGTTACCGGACCACTGTAGTGTTTTTCAAGTTGAGGATTCAGCTATAAGGGATGCTATGGAAATGATACAAATCACTGCAAAGGACAAGGACATTTTCATTTTTAGTGACAGTCAAGCGGCAATTAAAGCTGAGCTCGTCTGCGATTAAATCAAAGATTGTACTGGATTGCCGCCGATCTCTGCAGGAGATGACTAAGCAGAACAGGCTAAACTTCATTTGGGTTCCGGGACACAGGAACCTCGACAGGAACTGTATGGCGGACGAACTTGCGAAAGAGGGAACAACCAAGCAGATTCTTCCCGGTAAAGAACGCGTTGGTATGCCCTTTGGTGCTTGCAAGCTGCTTTTAAAAGAATTCGTTTATGCTCGTGCATATAAAAGCTGGGCACAAATTACGACCTGTAGGATCTCTAGGCAGACATGGTCTCGATGGGATCGTAAACGGTCGCGTTGCCTGTATTCCATAAGACGGGATGAAATATCCCAAGTAATTGGCGTCCTAACAGGGCACTGCCTCATAGATAACCATGTGACGCGTCTCGGAGTACCTTTCCGAAGATGCTGTAGAAGGTGCAAGGATTATGAAGAAGAAGAAACAGTTCTACACATTTTATGCATTTGTCCAGCGCTTGCGAGAAGCAGGCTACGTTTTCTAGGGGCACTCCTTTTTATGAGCGTTAGCCCATCGCAAATCGAAACGGTATAATATTGCAATTTTGTCGCTAAATTGTTGCTCATTAGTTACGCAAAAATTATTTTTTTTGGATGGAATTTTTTTTTTTTTTTTAATTTTGTTGGAGTTGGCATACATTGGCCAAATATCTAAATAAGTTCTAAACGTCCTTAAAACGGTTTTAACCACGTTTGTAATTTCTTGCTATTTAGTTGCTAAGTGATTACATTAAAATTTATTTTGTTGCTCTTTTTGTTTTTGTTTTTTTGTGGTGCTTTGCTAAGTTGACGTGAAGTTAGCTAAGCATCCCCTTAGAAAATAAGTAAATCGCGATATAAAAATTGTAAAACTAGTCCCAATTTTGCCGCTAATTTGTTGCTCATCAGTTGCGCAAAAATTAATTTTGTCGCTCTTTTTGTTCTTAATTTTTTGGGGTGCTTTGCTAAGTTGATATGAAGTTGGCTAAGCACACCCCCCTAAAAAATGAGTAAATCGCGATATAAAAATTTCTCATTCGAACGATTTGATTTAGAAAGAGCATGTCAATGACGCACTTGAAAAAAATGAGTGCAACGCAGCTTACTGTTAGTGAGAGATTTAACATACGATCTCACTGCTAATAGAATGTTTTTCACTCGCTGTTTAGTGTTAACAGCATTGAATTCACAGTGTCTATGTAGAAATGAGTATATCCATTCTGCTCTCTGGTACCTACCCAAAGCTTGAAACCATAGCGAATTGGTTTGCCATGAATATACTGCTTACAGCCGTGCCTGTGTAAGGAACCATGGCTTCGTCTACACTATGATCTTCTTCAATATAAGCCATTTCAATAAATTTTTTATTCAGATATGTATGTAAATAATGGCCTTACTTTGGCGAATTTATCAGAGTGATCTAAGAAATTGTTATCCTGGTAATGTATATTGGACAGTATGAACTCAAATTTGTTTCTTGAAATTGCCTCACAAACGAGTTCATTATTGGTATCTTTCGACCTTTCCAAAAATAGTCTTCTTCTGGGCAGTGGAATGTACCCACTTATGAGCAGTATTCCAATGAAACATTTAATTTCAGGGATATCTACCTGCAAAGTACTGTTCTTTTGGGCTGCATACCGATTTGTCTCTCTTGTTAGTATTTCAAAAAACTTATCATCAAACATGGAACAAAAAAGATAAGTGGGAGAATGCTGAAGTACGTCGAGAACTTCATCGGCATTATCAAAAACAGAATTCTTGATGGGTATATCCCCTTTCTCATAATGATATTTCTTAGTTTTCTTCGATTTATTAACATTAGCAAGTAAGTTTCTTCTAATTTCGGACAGCGGTATTTCATCATCAGAGTCCCACTGATCATCTAAAACGGTTTTCGAAAATACCTCTACTCCGCTTTGCATTTGTGAAGCCGGTAAATTATTTATATCGACGAAATCCTCGTCGCCGGAATCTTCGTCTGTAACGTCTCCCGTCGCATTTTCTGGTGGGAATAATGTTATGCAATCGAAATCGGTTTCATCATCCTCTAAAAGGGCCAAAGCCTCATGCAGAGAAAATCCACTGAAATAAACATATATGTAGTATACTATATGCCTAATGTCCTACATATAGGACACCACATTTTTCGGTAATATAACAAAAGCACTACAACAAAAAATCTAAATATTCATGCATGAAACAGTTGACCAATATATCACATCTACATATATTAACATGTACAAAAAACTTACATTTATTATTTTTATATATTCAAATTTTTACTTACCGAACAAAGGTAGCATCAAATTCAGACATTTTAAAAATTATGCAAATTTACAAACTAATAACTTAGAAACTGCAAAAGAGAATGGATAAAACGTACTGTCGCCAGTTAGTTATTGACAAACAATAACCTAGTGAGCAAAATTAGCGGTTCTTGAAATAACGTTACGCATCATGCAAATTAATGTTTAGCTGACCTATATATAGGTCATTGGGCATATCTGGGTTAAGTCAAGCTAGCAAAAAAAATTCCAAAAAATGTTCGAAAAAGAAAACAATTTATTGGGGAATTTGCAGCTAATTTGTTGCCATTTTTTAAATTTTTTTGCTTTAGTCGTTTTTGAAAAAATCTAATTATGCTAACTTTAGGTGAAGCTAACATAATTTTGATTTTTTCAGAAACGGATAAAGCAAAAAAATTTAAAATACGGCAACAAATTAGCTGCAAATTCCCCACTTAATTAATTTATTTTTTGCTCGGGTTACCATGCGAACTTGACGGACATACACGAAACTTAGCTGGAAGAATACCATTATCCAGCGACAACACCAAACGACGCCTCGAATGTCTTTCTAGACCTTCTATCACTGGAGACATGTCAATGGGAGTCTAGCCTACGAGGGCACTTATGTATACTGAATAATTATAGCTTTCTTCCGGAATACACGGATCGCTGTGTTGATACTGTGGTCCCGGACAGAAAATTCGCGATGAGGATCCCAGGCAGAGAGGAGTGTTTCAGAAACTTTGACACTCCGCCTGGAAGTCTCACGGTATTTACGGATGGTTCTATGCTGAATGGCAGGGTAGGAGGAGGGCTCTTCTCGCAGAACCTATCTCTGAGCTGCTCTCTTCGGTTACCGGACCACTGTAGTGTTTTTCAAGTTGAGGATTCAGCTATAAGGGATGCTATGGAAATGATACAAATCACTGCAAAGGACAAGGACATTTTCATTTTTAGTGACAGTCAAGCGGCAATTAAAGCTGAGCTCGTCTGCGATTAAATCAAAGATTGTACTGGATTGCCGCCGATCTCTGCAGGAGATGACTAAGCAGAACAGGCTAAACTTCATTTGGGTTCCGGGACACAGGAACCTCGACAGGAACTGTATGGCGGACGAACTTGCGAAAGAGGGAACAACCAAGCAGATTCTTCCCGGTAAAGAACGCGTTGGTATGCCCTTTGGTGCTTGCAAGCTGCTTTTAAAAGAATTCGTTTATGCTCGTGCATATAAAAGCTGGGCACAAATTACGACCTGTAGGATCTCTAGGCAGACATGGTCTCGATGGGATCGTAAACGGTCGCGTTGCCTGTATTCCATAAGACGGGATGAAATATCCCAAGTAATTGGCGTCCTAACAGGGCACTGCCTCATAGATAACCATGTGACGCGTCTCGGAGTACCTTTCCGAAGATGCTGTAGAAGGTGCAAGGATTATGAAGAAGAAGAAACAGTTCTACACATTTTATGCATTTGTCCAGCGCTTGCGAGAAGCAGGCTACGTTTTCTAGGGGCACTCCTTTTTATGAGCGTTAGCCCATCGCAAATCGAAACGGTATAATATTGCAATTTTGTCGCTAAATTGTTGCTCATTAGTTACGCAAAAATTATTTTTTTTGGATGGAATTTTTTTTTTTTTTTTAATTTTGTTGGAGTTGGCATACATTGGCCAAATATCTAAATAAGTTCTAAACGTCCTTAAAACGGTTTTAACCACGTTTGTAATTTCTTGCTATTTAGTTGCTAAGTGATTACATTAAAATTTATTTTGTTGCTCTTTTTGTTTTTGTTTTTTTGTGGTGCTTTGCTAAGTTGACGTGAAGTTAGCTAAGCATCCCCTTAGAAAATAAGTAAATCGCGATATAAAAATTGTAAAACTAGTCCCAATTTTGCCGCTAATTTGTTGCTCATCAGTTGCGCAAAAATTAATTTTGTCGCTCTTTTTGTTCTTAATTTTTTGGGGTGCTTTGCTAAGTTGATATGAAGTTGGCTAAGCACACCCCCCTAAAAAATGAGTAAATCGCGATATAAAAATTTCAAAACTAGTCCCAATTTTGCCGCTAATTTGTTGCTTATTAGTTACGCAAAAATTATTTTTTTTTGATAAAAAATATTTTTTTTATTGTATTTCATATGGAGTTGGCATACTTGGACCAAAAATCTGAAAAAGTTTAAAACGACCTTAAAACGGTTTTAACCACGTTTGTAATTTTTGCTAAGTGATTAAAAACGTGGTTAAAATCGTTTTAACTTTGTCAGATTTTTTGAAATTCAATAAAAAAAAATTTTATCCAAAAAAAATAATTTTTGCGTAACTAATGAGCAACAAATTAGTGGCAAAATTGGACTAGTTTTGAAATTTTTATATCGCAATTTTCTCATTTTCTAGGGGGAGGCTTAGCTAACTTCACGTCAACTTAGCAAAGCACTCCAAAAAAACAAAAACAAAAAGAGCAACAAAATAAATATTAATGTAATCACTTACCAACTAATTAGCACCAAATTACAAACGTGGTTAAAATTGTTTTAAGGACGTTTTAAACTTTTTCAGATTTTTGGTCCAAGTATGCCAACTCCATATGAAATTTTATAAAAAAAAATTGTTTTGAAATTTTTATATCGCGATTTACCCATTTTTAGGGGGGTGTTTAGCTAACTTTATATCAACTTAGCAAAGCAGCCCAAAAAATTAACAACAAAAAGAGCTCCAAAATTAATTTTTACGCAACTAATTAGCAACAAATTAGCGGCAAAATTACAATAGTATACCGTTTCGACTTGCGATGGGTGCTTAGCTAACTTCACGCTCATGAAATTAATACATACATGTACAGTCACTATAGTCGTGTAGGTGTATGTTCTCTTGAATAAACTAAAGACTTATTTTTTATTTTGTTCATTCCTTATTTGTTTTCTTCACTTACCTTAAATAGTTTTTTGAATGCACCGGTTGATTGTTGTTCTTTATGTGCCTGTTAATTATTGCATCGGGTGTTGTTAAGTGTGATTGGTCTATAGTTTTCGCAGCAGATAATTCCGATGGGGAAGTTGTGGTTGTAGATGTTGGCAATGACGATGCAGATGATGTATTTGCCGATGGAAAAAATAACTTATTCAACAATGCCATAATGTGCTACAATCAATACTTTTGATATTATTCCTAAACTTTTTTAGTTTCAACTTGTTAAGCGGAGTTGTTCTAGTTAATTTAAGAACTTTTCGTTTTATCTAGTATAATTATTAACTTATAAATGTTATTCATTACGAGCATCTGATTATTTCATGTGCGTACACAAATATTTGGAAGGAAGGGCACACCATTATTCCCATATTTTATAGGTATCACTCCACAATATACATTACACTTTTTGGTACAGACATTAAACCGAGCAATGGACTTGCCTATACTACATACTTATGTATGCATGAAAATAATGTTTCAAATAATTTAAATATTATTATGGCACTTGTTCTCCATACGAAACCGCAAATCCTGCTGAAGTTTCCATATGTAAAAAATTATATTTAAATAACGAAACGAAACAATAAGGACCGCAACGAGCCACTCTCACTGATGGCAATTCGCTCTTTCCTATTAGCTTTCTCAGGTATGTACACATGTAAATATTTATTTATTATTTATTAATTTTACACCGAAACCTCAAAATTTATTTGCATTTGCTCAGTGAAGAATTTATAACTGAGAATGGGCTAATACCACGAATCATAATGCACATCACATCTGCAATCGTAGCATTTACATATACATACATATGTATATACATAATAATTCTGGCGTAATCAAAGACTACATACCAAAAAACAAGAACAAAAGTTACGTAGCTATATTTCACGATCAGATATTAGATTACGATTTATATTAAGTGCAAATTTTACAATTACTATTTATTTCTCGATGTTTATATGTGCTATGAACGTACTTTCTTAATTTTTTTATAGGTCAAAGCACAACACACAAGTCAAAGGTGAAAAGTATCTTTATCAACGAGCTTCAAAAGTTACCATAAACAATTAAATTAAATTTGCACAAACTATAGGCAATTACAAACAAACGCCATACAAGCACACTTGACATTTGTTAGTGCTGTTCGTTTTTACTTTTTGGCAAGGTTGGTAGTGTTGACAGAGCTTTGAAAAATATTTAATATATAATATGCATAACGGGTGGTCTTCACCTGCTTTCATGTCACGCTTGCTTTCTGCTGAAAATTAAAAATTGCGATACTGTGATGAGGATAGCAAGAATCCGGCTGGCAGTTACATTGCTATTTATAGCTACTGGCGATTCATTCCGGTCCATCGAGTTTTTGGCCCACATTTCACAAAAGACGTTAAGTGGATTTGTTCCTGAAGTTTTGCAAGCTATTGTTGAAGCTCTAAAATATATGTAAATACATGAGTGTACGATTTCAATTCCTCATTTTGGTTCTAGATTAATTTTAATTTGAATTACAGACTCCTAGCACAGACTATGCTATGATTGGAGTACCATCGTGGAAGATTTTGATAGACTTTGGCAATTTCCGCATACTTTAGGGGCAATCGATGAAAAACATATTCGTATAAAAGCTCCTCCGCTTTCCGGCTCAGATTTTTATAAATACAAAGGATATTTCAGTATCGTATTACTAGCAGTATTGTACGCTCATAGTCGTTTTACTTATATAGATGTTGGAGGGAATGGTAGAGCCGTTGTTTTTAAAAATAGTTCACTGTATGACACAATAGCAACAGGAAGATTAAATATTCCTTCCGATAAGCCTTTGAAAGGTCAGGTGAACCAAAACCCATTTCTACTTCATTGGCGATGACATTTTTGGCTTAAATCGTCACTTAATGAAAGCATACAACCGAAATTCCAGCCTTAGCGAACCCCAAATGGCGTTTAACTACAGACTGAGTAGAGCTGGTATGACAGTAGAGATGGCTTTTGGAAGGCTGGCTTCACGATTTAGAATTTTTCATCGGCCCATTAAGAAGAATTGAAACGTGCGATATTTTGGTGCGAACTTGCTGTGTGCTACACAATTATCTTTCTCCAACTTTGAATGAGCCTTTAAGTTATGAAACAGTTAACTGTCAACATAATCTTCCAGCCACTGTAGGTAGCCTGCCAGTTCAAGTGCAAAATACTTACAGGCATGCCCGTGAAATGAGGGAACATGTACGAAATTATTGTGTAACCGATGGCCCCATTTCAATTGATTAAAATAAACAGAACAGCCTCAATTTAAAAATAGTTTTGTTTTATTCATTTAGAAGCGTCACACTGTACAACAATATGAGGTAGGGTTGGACGTGAGTGTGAATAAGAAGCTGGGACCTAGGGTTGTGGTCCAGGGGTTCACACGGCGATGACCCCAGATGAGTTCATGGGGGAGTTGTATCGGATGAATCTCCAGGACTTCAGCCCTGGATGCCTTGAGAAAGACGTCATGATGGTGAGCCGCCCCTGGGTGGTGAATCCTGACGGGGTGACGAACGTCGTCCTGGAGGGTACGGACAAGTTAATGTCCAGCCTCCTGGCGGCGGGGCGTTGCTACGTCAAATGGTTTTCCTACCGGGTGCGGCCGGAAGTCCTGACGCCTGGCTGCTTCAGATGTATGGGTTTCGATCATAGAGTGGCTGAGTGTAGGTCAAAGAGTGATGTCTGTCGGCGTTGCGGGCAGGAGGGGCAGCGGATGGCGAGTTGCGTCAATGCACCGCACTGCCGTAACTGCGCCTTCAGGGGCAAACCGGCTGGGCACCTGAT
The DNA here is from genome assembly GCA_963971545.1 of Philophylla caesio. Lineage (NCBI taxonomy): Eukaryota > Metazoa > Arthropoda > Insecta > Diptera > Tephritidae > Philophylla > Philophylla caesio. Next base: position 62,729,059 of record OZ020608.1, on the reverse strand, counting down.
GGTGTCGGCCGCTTGCCCGGTGTACGGAGCAATTGTTGCCCGTGCCGCCGCCAGACATTAATATGGGGGTAATACTGCAATTGATCTGTCAGGGGGCGTATAATGTTATGTGTGAGTTTGGTGAGTGTATATTAGAGGCGGGTTGCGGCATTGCTTTGCTCCAGGAACCTTACTACTCAAATGGGGTGGTGAGGGGTCTTCCTGGAGGCTTCAGGGTCTTTACAGACCTTGGAGTCAATGCCGCGGTGGTTTTGAGTGATCCCAACTACGACTGTGTAGGTGTGGATAGATCCGAATGGGGGGTGTGTGTCTGTGTTAAGGGGGTATTCGGCAGAGTGTTTGTCGCCAGCCTGTACTGCAGGTTTGGCGCGCACATAGAGCATTATCTGGGATACTTGGACACGGTGCTACTACTGGTGAGTAGCAAGCCGTTGGTCGTGGGTATGGATGCGATTGCCTCGTCCCCGATGTGGTTCAGTAAAGTATCCAGCCTTACTGCTGGATACCAGAGCCACAGTCGGGGCGAGACTGAGTGAATGGTTTAATACTAGTAGTCTCCAAGTTATAAAATAAGCCGAGTGAATGGTTTACGTGTGATGGGCCTATGGGCTCGAGTGATATTGACGTGACGCTTATGAATGAGGCAGCTACTAGGGTGTTTGTTTTTGAGTGGGAGGTAAGGGGGGCTGGAGAGTAAGTGGTCACAATTTGATTAAAATTGTGGTTGCTTCCCATGCTCCCTCTGCCAATGGAATGAGTGAGAGTCCATTGAGGCGATGGTGTACCTCTGGTACTAACTGGAACCAATATGGACTGTGTGTGAGGGAGGTGGTGTCCTGTATGCCGCCTAGAGAGTTTGGGGAATTGAGTGTGGACGAGCAAATAGCTCGTCTGAATGAATGTGTGTGGAGCGTGAATGATAGTATGTTTAGAAAACCTCTGTTAGGTAGTGCAAGGAGAGTGAAGTGGTGGTCGCATGAATTGAGCTCGAAGAGAAGGTCCGTTCGCCGCAGACGTATGTTTCAGCGTGCGCGGCGGGCCAACTCGGAGAGCACGCCCCAGCTCAGGTGTCAACTTAGTAGGGAAATGAATGAGTATAAGAAAATGTTGGTAGACATTAAGGAAGCTGAGTGGAGGAGTTTTGTTGCGGGGAATAGGGACGACCCCTGGGGTCAGGTTTACCGGATCTGCAGGGGTCGTCGAAGTGTGGAAATCACCTCTCTCTGCGTTGGTGACTCCATGTTATCGACGTGGGGAGAGTGTGCAGGGGCTCTGTTAGGCGCGTTCTTTCGCAGGGTGGAGGAACAGGTTCGTCGTACACAAGGAGTGGAAGAGTGCTAGGGTCGTGCCTCTCCTGAAGGCCCCCGACAGAGTGAGGAGCAATCCGAACTCTTATCGGGGCATCAGTCTCTTACCGGTGCTGGGTAAGGTGCTGGAAAGAGTACTGGTGGAAAGGCTTCAGGAGCTAATGCGGGGTAGAATGTCGGATAGGCAGTATGGTTTCAAGAAAGGACGCAGTGTAGAGGATGCTTGGATGTATGTTCAGAATGTAGTTAGGTTGAATGTCAACAAATATGCCAAGGTGTCCTTGGCATATTTGTTGACTTCAAGGGGGCTTTTGACTATCTGAGCTGGGGTCGAGTGTTGGAACGTTTGGAAGAGCTGGAATGCCCGGAGATGACTCTATGGCGGAGTTATTTTTCGGGCAGGAAGGCATCCATCGTTAGTGTGAATGGAAGTGATCAGGTCGGGGTGGCTCGTGGCTGTCCGCAGGGATGCATCTGTGATCCATATATTTGGAACCTAATGATGGACTCCCTGCTATGGCAGCTTGAGCCACTCTGTAAGTATTGTGCGTATGCGGACGACCTTCTACTTATGGTAGAAGGTCAGTCAAGAATGGATATAGAGCGAAAGGGAACGCAACTGCTTGCAGTTGTGCATGAATGGGGCGTGGATGTGGGGGTTGACATATCGGTGGAAAAGTCGGTGACAATACTGCTTAAAGGCAGACTGTCTGCCGGACGTCCACCGATTGTCCGTGAGAATGGGGTCAGTATCCAGTATGCGACGCAAGTCAAGTACCTGGGTCTGACCATGAGTGAGAGGATGTGTTTTACTCCACACCTGGTGAATGTGAAGGTGCGGCTGCAGGCAATAGTAGGGGAAGTGCGGCGCATTGCGCGGAGCGATTGGGGGCTGGGTCGTCGTGCCGTCCGGACCATATATCGCGGCCTCTTCGTGGCTTGTACCACGTTTGGGTCGGCGATTTGGTTCGGGGCGGTTGCGGCGGCTGTAGGTCGCCGAAAAATGTATGCTTGTCAGCGAGTAATGCTACTGGCCTCTTTGCCTGTATGCCCCACTGTGTCGACTGATGCGTTGCAAGTGTTGTTGGGTGTGCCCCCTCTTGACCTGGTGGTAATACAGCGTGCTGTATCCTTCAGGTTGAGAAGGGGGATGAGTGTGTTAGGGCTGCAGAATGGTTGGTTATCTGACGAGGATGTGCGGGGCGGGTATCTAGAGAGCCGTCGGCTCCTAGAAGTGTGTGTGATGCGTGAATGGCAAGACCGGGTGACATACGAGTACATCCGGGACGTTTCGTTCGTGGGCCGGTGTCCCGACTTCGGGTTTTCCCTTAGCTTGGGCTTCCTGCTGACTGGGCATGGCCCTCTTAATGCATTTTTGCATGAGAGGTGCCTGTCTCAGGGGGCGCGTTGCTCTTGCGGGGCCCGGAGGGGAGACTGGGCCCATGTTTCAGCGGAATGCCCGATGTACTCAGACAGGGATCTTGGGGTATGGGGCTTAGCTGGACAGATGGACGACTGACTGTTGGTTGTGTGTTACACTCCCGTCAGAATGTCGATAGGTTGGAGGTGTATGCGCGTGAAGTGTTTGGGCGGCGTAGACGTCCATTGCAGTAGGTAGGTTAGTAATTGTTGCGTGATCGAATGGGGGATGAATGTAAGAATGGGGGACGTGTGAACGTAGTCCAACCCTTGGTCACCAGTCCAGAGTAGTATGGAAACTCAACTGGTAGTAGCTTCGGCTACGAAGCCTGACCGGAGACTTTAATCTGGTACCACGGGAAACAGGAGACCCCAGAGCTTGCTCTGGCCTGTTTTTTTTTTGGGTACGGCCACTCGGGGAGTATCGTGGTAGCTGTGGTTTACATCCAAATGCGAGTAGAGTTCGGCCTTGGCCGAGCTCGATGTGGAGTTGCCGGACCCAAAGCACGGCAGAGGTTTAGATAGGCCTCGATCCCAACCAAGGAGGTTGATGTGCCCATGCCACACCGCCAATTGGTACCGGAAATGTTTTTGCATTCCGGGGCGTTGATTGACGCATTGTAGTGATCCGCTGTGTTTTTAGAACACCGTGGGGTTAGGCCGTCGGCGGCAAGGACCCACGTAAAACACACCAGCAGATGTACAACAATATGAAAAAAAACTAAATCCAACATACTTAAATTAATATAAAAAAAAAAATTTCGCTGTATCAACACTATCTCTATAAGTCTGAATAAACGTTTCATTAAAATTAAAAAAAAAATATATCACATTCTTATCATAATTCACATAAAAAAAAACAGTTCGTTTTCAAAAAATTAACCTACTTATACAGTTACTGTTTTTACTGATAACAGCTGAACATTTTTTCAATAGAAAAGGACGCTGCCGATAGACCATTGGCTCAGGCGTTGATGCCGATCCTGCCGATGTTTGTGTATTGGAGGACGGCGGTGATACTTCCGTTGATATAATTATAGGTTGCGAAGTTGATCGAACCGGTGTATTCTCCGCCGTATTTGAGTTTTGCTCATTTTGATTGTTTGAACTGAATTCGGCGTTTTCCTGTAGAAAACATAAAAATGTAAGTTATTTCCTTTGGTATATTAAAAGATTTTGTTCACACATCCCATTTCCAAAGAGCTTGTCGTTTTTCTCAAGACAACTCCTGAGTCGAGAAAACGCATTTCCTCAAAATAAAACAAATGCGGCTCATACACGGTATCAGCTGAAGAGCCAGACTTCTTACTGCTATCTAGTTTCTTTTTCTCCACAACATAAGAATTCCGCAAATTGGTAATTTTTTTCTTAACGTCATCTAAATATTTTTTAAATTCCCTAGACAATTTTATCCAAGCATTTTTTTCAAGCCCACCCGCTTGTAGTTGGAACTTTTGAAATTCCAAAGGCACTCACATTCTCGGTAGAAATTAATCAATTTTAAAATGTCTGAAACGCGCCACTCCATTTTATTTTCACTAACGCAAGTGTTTTTTGTGCGAGGAGACGCTTTGATACGCATACGATGTTGCCACAATGAAAGATGCTACGAAATGCGAAAATGGCTGTCAAACTACAAAACTGACAGTTGAAAGCAAGCGAGCGCTCGCTTACCGATCGGTTTGCTAGACGAAGCATACTTTCAACTTTTTGCGGTCTTCACGTGCGACATGTCGCTTGCTTTCAGAAGTAAGCGAGCGTTGAAAGCAGGTGAAGACCGCAAGTAACGGGCGGTCTTCACCTGCTTCCAATTGTCGCTTGCTTTCTGCTTCTTGTCGTCGCAAGCCCTGCGTGCTATTCAAACTCCAAACCCACTCATATTGTCGGTATAAATTAATTAATTTAAAAAGATCAGTAACGCGACACTCGATTTTATCAATATATCTTACTAAAAGGCTTTTTTGTGCTCGAAGAGCCTATGATAAACGATGCGAAAATAGCTGTCAAACTACAAAAATGACATTTGAAAGCAAGCGAGCGCTCGCTTACCGATCAGTTTGCGAGACGAAGCATACTTTCAAATTTTTGCGGTCTTCACGTGCGACATGTCGCTTGCTTTCAGAAGTAAGCGAGCATTAAAAGCAGGTGAATACCGCAAGTAAGGGGGCGTCTCTCGTCACAGCAAAAACACTGTCGGTAAAATAACGTAAGATATACAAGAAAGTTACCCGACATCTCCACAGAAAATAGCTGATGTCCTAAAATAGATGTCAGAAAATATATTGTCAATGGAGACCGCTTATTTGCTCATGTCAGCCATTTATATCAGCGTTTATGTCATGGCATCTATTATATGAAATAAGCTGTCACTTTGCTACTTTGACAACTAATTTTTCATTTGGCTGTAAATTTTGTGGGGTCAACATCGAAGATATATGATTCAGAAGCAAAAACTGAGTGGTTTTTTATTGCATTTATTAATGTATTTGGGAGAAAAGAAAACATGTTTCTTGTATTATTTTCAGCATATTTGTGCTTTATTAAAGGAACTTACTTGTTTGACGCCATCTTACAAATGTTTATGTCAACACATCAAACTACCCACACATACAAATTTACAAAACATTTTTAATTTTTTCCTGCCAAAATGGCAGATTTTAGAACATCTGCTATTTTCTGTGGAGATGTCATGACATGAAGAAATAAGCGGTCTCCATTGACAATATATTTTTTGAGATCTATTTTCTGAGCTGTTTTCTGTGGAGACGTCTGGTTAGAATAGTGACAAACGAATTGGAGGGTAAAAGGCCTGCCAGATAGAGCACGTTACGTGCATTCCGGCGAAGCATTCGACTGACAGCTAAGTACCTATGTATATTATATGTAGTTGAATGCATAATGCCACATTCGCTACGCATGCTATGCCGCAACGTACAACAGTAGCCCAACTCTCTAATTTTGACGTATTCAAATCCGTCGCTAGTGTTAGCTGATTGGTTTTTTTCAATTGTATCCATTTTTTTTTATAATATATTATATATTTGATTTGCATACAAAAAAAATTAACCGGCAATACAAAACAACTAATTTGTTTACATGCGACAACGCTTTTAATGTAACGTACCTCTGCGTTTCGTACGCCTTTAAGAAGGGTATCGGAAAAAAGGGTGGAGTCTCCCCTTTCTAAAAATTCTACCCAGAAGGTGCGACTACTCGTACTTTTTAAGATATTTGCGTTTTAAATTTTAAGAAACCCATATATGTTAAGTGTATTTTATAACTTTTTCACTATAAAAACCACTCAAGTTACATTAAATATACAATATTTAGGTGCACTGCACTCGTCATCTTTAACTTAAAATGTTGTTCATTTTATTAAATTTAAAATCTTTTAAATTACTAGGGCTAGCACCTTCGGAGTGGTATTTTTAGAAAGGGGAGAGCCCCCTTTTTTCCAATACACCTCTTACCCTCCAATTCGTTCTTTCCCAGAATTGAAGCGCTCTAGGTGGTTTTGCTAAGTATCTACCTCAATCTTTCTATTGAAAGTTAATACTTAGAATCAAGTATAAGACCCAGATATTTCCCTTCCGTGACGACTTTGACCCTGCAGTTTCCTTTTCCTGGTAAAGGGAATGACTGCTATTTTGAAAGGATTTATACTGAGGCCTAGGGGTGCTCGCACACTTCCTTGCCAAATTCAAACCTCTTTGCACAATTTCAAAAAGAGTACCAGCAAACTTGCCCCTGGCGATTATCACTATGTCATCCGCGTATCCCTGAATGCGGATTCCATTAATTGCGAGAATTTGCTGGAGTTCGGCAACGACTAAGCTCCACAATAAGGGGCGGAATACCACCCTGGCGGGCATCCCTTGGTTGTCTGCAGATGCACTGTACCATGCCAATGTCTACTTCAGCTATTTTGCTCTGCAACAGCCTTTTTATCCACTTACGGATAATAGGCTGCACATTTCTAAGCTCTAAGGCTCTGTCTACCCCTATAGAAGAGGTATTGCCGATGGCCTCTCGTTGTCGCGCAGGACACAGAGCACTGTCTCTCCACTCTCACTCGCCAACCCTGTACGCATGCTGATCCGGATGCAGTGGTTTTGCCCTGAGACTTGTTATGAACTTTTCGTGTCAACAGCGAAACGTTCAACAGAGCGTATACTTTATTTTTTATTTATTTATTTATTAAGGTCTTAGAGACCTAGATTACATATAACAATTCAAAATATTTCATTTTTTACATTATTTTAAAAATTTGACTAGGATGACATATTATATCTAGCAAATTATCTAATTGGTAAAGTCTTACAGTAATTAAATAGTAATTTCTTAAATTGTATGGTGTTATTGCAATCTTTTATATTATTTGGGAGTTCATTATATTCTCTTACTCCCTCATAATATAAACTTTTTTTTATCAAATTCTGATCTTACAATTGGCAAGTGCAAATTATGTCTGTTTCTTGTTTGATATCTATGTACGTCTCTATTGTATCTCACACGATCATTTAAATAACTTGGAAGATTTCCTAATTTTATGTTATGTATAAATTTCATCGTATGGTACATAATTAGTTGCTTCACACTAAGCCAGTTTAGACTGTCTATTAGCTCCTGAATTGGAGTATCAACCCGTTTCTTAAGTATGTATCGCATGACTTTGTTTTGCTTAATCTGTAGTTTAGATATTTGTGAGTTGGCTAGGGTGAATAGTATTGTGGGACAGTATATAAAGTGTGGTTCAATGATGGATCTATAAACCATTTTTTTATAATGCCTGCTAATGTGCTTGCATGTTCGAAACATAAATCCTAGTTTTTTTGATAGTTTGCCTTCTATATATTCAAGATGCTTATCAAATTTTAACTTATAATCTGGTATTATTCCCAAATATTTGATTTGGTTTATTCTTTGTAAAGGCGTATTATCTATTTTCAAAGCTACGTTATCATCATTGACCAATTTATTCCCAATAACCATCCATTTAGTTTTCTCTACATTAATTTTCAGCTTATTTTGACATAACCACTTATATATTGAATCTAGATCTGATTGTATTTTTGTGACCGCTTCATCCAGTGTGTGACAACTTAAGGTCAATAGTGCGTCATCCGCAAATAATCGTATTTTGCAGTAGCTAAGGCAATGTTTAACATCATTTATATAGATTATAAACAGGAGTGCTGCGAGCACAGATCCTTGTGGTAAACCTATTTCAACTTTTATTTCAGGTGACAGTGTATTTCTTATTATAGTTCTTTGTTTTCTTCCGGTGAGGTAGCTTTTGAACCATTTAAGCGCTACATCTTGTACTCCAATCGCATAAAGTTTCCTTAGTAGGATGTCTCTATCAACTGTTTCAAATGCTCTTTTTAAATCGAGAAAAACTGAAATCGTTATCTGTTTATTTGACCTGCTTTCTTTCCATTCTGCTATTACCAAGTTAAGTGCGGTTTCACATGAATGTTTCGCTCTGAACCCCGATTGCTCGTTAATAATAATTTCATGCTTATTCATGTACTCGAGCAATTGTTCTTTGACTATAGTTTCGATAATTTTTTCATCGCTCGGCAACGTATTTATAGGCCGTATCTCCTCTGGTTTAATTGTTCCTTTAATTTTTTCTACAGGCACAATTGTCGATGTTTTCCAACATTCTGGAAAAACACCACTATTAAGACTTTCATTAGCTATGCATGTGTAGATATAGCCTAAGTACTCCATACTGTCTTTCAAAACGCCTTCTGTTACCAGTTTTTTTCCACCATATTTACTTTTTAATGTTGTGGTTTTTTGCATAAATTCTTCCACATTTATCGGTTTAAATTCAAATGGGCTTCTATTCATCTCTACTAGGTCTTCTACTGGTGCAATATTTTCGATATTATTACGAATCATTAGTATACTCTCAACAAAAAAGCGGTTTAGTTCAGTTGCAATTCCATAATCATCTTCAATGAAGACATCATTTATAGCTATTATTTTTATTTGTGTGGTCTCATTGTTCATATTTACAGCATCTTTAAGACATTTCCACATTAACTTTTGGTTATTACTATTACTTGTAATTTTATTTTCCATATATTTTTTCTTTTTTATTTTAATAAGTTTTTTGTAATACCGTTTTAAATTATTATAATTATCGCATTCATTAGATCTCTTAGCCAATATAAAAAACTCATATTTTAACTTATTTAAATCAGATAGTTCACGATCGTACCACTTATTGATTAATTTAATTTGCACTCGCTTTTCATATGTTAGTGTTGACATTATATTACAAAGGATATTGTTTATGGTTTGGACTTTTAGTCCATTCTCGTAGTGGTTTAATTCTTCAAAATTATAATTTCTAAGTTGATTTATCAAGTTCTCTGCGATTTTCATGCACTCCCATTTGGTATTTTTTTTGAATTGGCAATTTGAAAGAAATCGTTTCGTGGTCAGATATTTTATGGTTTTCTAAATTTGCAATCTCAATTTGATCACTGTTGCTAAAGAGTAGATCTATTTTTGTTTGGGCTGTTTCGGTTATTCTTGTATTAAAGTTAATTAATTGATACATTGACAAGGATGCAAATGTACGTGATAGCCGGTTTGAGTATGTCGAATTTGTATTTAAGTTTATATTGAAGTCGCCAATAATGATGTTATTGTCGCTTTCAATAAATCTTTCTTCCAGTACTTGACCAATATATCTTATAAATTCAGCATCACTTGTGTTTGGTGAGTGATATATTGCACCAATTTGCCATTTAATCGTGTTTTTTATTGTTTTTATCACTATACACCATATATTATTGTCTATGCTGTTATTATAGATCAGTTTGAAGTTAATCAATTTATGAACATACATAGATTAGGGCACCACCGGTATGCCGGCTATGTGAGTCGCACCTTACATGATTGTATCCAATGATTTTTAGTTCTGAATCACTAACATTCTCTGTGGTATGGGTTTCTGCACATATTACAATATATGGCATTTCTTTCTCTATCATTATTTCCAATTCACACTTGTTTGCTGTGATACTATTTGTATTCAGATATATACATTTTAGTTTATTTTTCCGTTTCTTGTTTTGTTTATTGTTTACATTGAATTTGTTTTCTTCATCACTATTTCGTTGCTAATATCCGAGCTTCTGTTTTCTTATCTGCAATTTATTAGCATAGCACGGACATTGTTTGTCAAATGTATCGTGATTTATATCCAATTCTAGATTTAAGGTTTTGTTCGCTTTTATGCAATTTAAACATTCGTTGATTGGGTTTTCTTTACATTCTTTTGTGTTATGATTTCCGTGGCACTTTTGGCAAGCTTCTTCATTTTTACATTCTGCATATTTATGGTTAAATCCAAGGCGAATTCATTAAAGGTGGTGGTAGGAAAAATCCCGTGTATTTTGTTTTTGTAATTTTGTGGGTGTATTGTCAAAATCTGAATTCGCCATTGGTGTAAACGTCAAAATCTGACATTTCTCCTGCAAATAAATAAAAAATAACAAAAAGAAAGGAAGGTTTGCCGTTCACATAATTGTGTTAAATGAACCTAATTTTATTAAAAATACAAGGTACGTAATGTTAAAAGTGTATAGTATATACGTAAGCACAAGCAAATGCTTATGGTATTTATATCATTGCAGATAAGCTGGTGGAAAACAGCGGACTGGTGGACTGGTAAACAAACGGCAAAGGAAATGGATACGAAGTATAAAGGTGCCTTAATATTCTATTTATTATAATCAAGGCTATAGTCAAATCTCATTGCTATTACAATTAGAACTAATACATACTAATTTTCCATTTCAGTGCTTCATTGCATGGCGATTGAATTGAATCAGGTGCTTCTACTCATAGTTTGCTTCTACTCAAGCCGGCTTATTTCTCGACACCAACTCCAGAGAATTATGCCAGAATATGGAAAATATATGCGATGGGATAATACTGTTAGAATTGTGGCAGGACAAGTTCTACGAAAATTGGTTTGAAAAGATCCGCTCGCAAAAAGTATGATAATCAGAACTTAATATATTGGCACTATTCATTGGAAGTTATCACTACTTTGGCAGCATTTGGGCAGACTAAAAAAGGTAGTACGATGGTTTTTGTTGATACTCAACTCTCATAACGAGCATGATCTGCAGGTTTTATCTAGAAAAACAGATGTAATATACGTGGCTTATTGTGTGATCATGTGGCTGCAAAAGGCAATCGAACAAATGTGTATATATGTACATAAATCCTTGATATCGTCGGAACTGTTTGGACAGTTACCAACATATATACTTACATAAATACCAACATGAAGTTTTACTAGAAAAATTCCAAAATTAACAAGAATATGTATGTACAACAATTCAAGTATTTATTATTTTTTTCATTGTTCAATTTTTAAAGAAAATGTGTACTGCATGTCGACAATATGTTTAAAAGAAATTATACATATGTATGTATTATCAAAACAGACATATTATTAACAAATATACTTATATGTATGTAAATAAAAATGCAATATAAACGTAAAACTTAAAATTCGAAAACAACAATAACAATAGTTTAGCAAACGCTTGGCGTAAAAATGTCATTGAAAATTAAAATTGTTAATAAATTAAGTAATGTATTAATTTATGTTTTTGATTAATAATTGATGAAAATGCACATATTCATGAAAACGCACATATTGATGAAAATGGAACATATTGATGTTGCTTTCATTGTTACGCATACATATCGAGCCTTTACCGCCGAATTGGTGTAAGGGACAAATAACAAATTATACAGGGGTAGGTTTTTTTTAATTATATCTGTTAATAAGCAAAGAATTTGAACTAAATTTTGTACACGGTCCTAGTTGTGGTCTAAGTACATAACGCAACTAATTTCAGTAGCTAAAATAAGTCGTAGTTGTGTTTTTTGTTACTTACATCAATTTCGCTGGCACACTCACCACCTGCTGCTGAAATTTTATGTTACTTACATCAAAATAATCATAAAGTTTTTTCACAAATAAACTTTTATTTCATTAAAAGAACGTTACAGTATTTTTTATAAAATTAACAATAGTTCATTAAACGGAATTTAAGCATATCAGGGACCGTAAATAACAGTTGCTAACCAAAACTGAACCAAAAAACCGAAATTAAAAAATTAACTTTTTTATGTATATTCATGTAACTTGGTGTTATTTAAAACCTAAAATGTATCTTCCTCGTCAGTTTCAGGTAACTCATCTGTAATTGTTGCGCTTTGTTGCATATTTAAATACTCATTATGAAACTGTTTTGGTATAGCGCTTTTTTCGCAAAGTTTTTTTAAATCGTTCAACTTTTTTAAAGAAATTTTCAAGGGCTTATCATACAGAGAAAGGGGACCTTCGTTACTAATGGAAATATTGCGTTTGCGTTTGGATTGGCCCATTGAAGCTAGATTGTATTCTTTTATCTGTGAGTTATTGCAGTATCCATGCTTTAAAGTCATAAGAGAGGAATCCTTTTGGAACATAGCAGATCGAAGAGAGTTAAATTCTATTTTGGTTGAGGTAGGAAACATAGTACGCGCAAAGTTTTTCCAGTCTTTGAAATCGGAATATTCCATTATTGTACACTCGTAATTTTTTGGGTTAGTTCTCGCATTGGAAATAACGGTATACCATTCGCTGAGAGCCCAAATATTTCTTTGGCGCGTAAATGACTCTATTGTACTATGAATAGAGTCGACTGGCATCATGGTATGGCCGGGTAACAGAAAGGTTATTTTTAGGCTTTTTATATTTGTACAGGACTTAAAAAAATAAACGAACATAGCAAGCATGGCTCTGTTTCGATTTTGTCCTGCACAACTGTCACAGTAAAGGCTAATAAAGGTATACGTTCCTTTTTTATCAAGGAGTTTTAAGTACTTAAAAATTACTGTGCAGGTCTCATTACATCCCCGTTTTCCGTCCTTTTCGCCCCACAAAAAGCAATAACCATTTCTTGTAACACTTTCATAAATGCTTTCATTGTAATAGGCGTATTTTCTCGAGTAAAACAAATTTACACTTTTTGAATGGGGCGTATTAAGAACCTTTTGTAAATCAAAGCTCGCACATAAGAATAAAGAATCTGTTCGACCTTGCTTTTGGTCATTTAAAAATATTTGTTTTGACGTATCTTTATCCTTAAGATGCTTTTGAAATTCTTCAGTTTGCCTTAAAAGAATCTTAGTTTCACTGTCCGAGTTCTTAAATTTTTCACATAAAGCACATTTATCTTTTTTGGGCATATGGAAGCCAATGTGAAAGTCGGTATTAAAAATTTTTCTAAACACTCTTAAAGATAACTTAGATGATTCCTTATTAATCTGACTTAAATAATACTTATACAGAGTTGATATGTTTCTGAACTCTGATGGTAATAAAGTTTACTGCTTTTATTACGACAGTAATGTGAAGGTACAGCAGGCAACTGGGTAATAAAAGATTTCAAAAGTGCTACTTTATTTTCATCAGACTTATTGTATGGTTTTAGGTTTTTGTTAGCTTCTTTGGTTGTTTGTATACACTGTGCGTTTTTTCTAGTATACATTATCATGTTTTGAGATACATTGAGAGTGTGAAGCAAAAATTTTTGGCATACTTTTGCTTTTATATCATTAAAACTTATTGTGTACTCAAAACTCCACTTCCTTTTATTACTTTCGGATTTTCTTCTTTTAATACACTTACGTGTCGTACATGAAAGTATATAGTCCCGCTGCCTTATTTTATTCCCCATACCCCAGAAGTGATCGTTTATTGCCACACGATCTGATTCCGTAAATTTGTCTGCACATGAGTTTCCACAATTTTTATTCAAACAGGGGTTCGGTTTGACGCCATTGGATTTCCGACTTTTGTTTTGCGGTTTTTTTCGGATTTTTGACTTTTTAAAGTGTTGGTAACGTTTCATCATCAATGCAAATATTGGACTCACTTTCACTATAGGGGACGAGAGCGTGTATCTTTGCAAACTAAAGAAAACAACGATAAACTCATTTATTACTAAGCCATAAATAGAAAGGTATAATTTTTCCTATTGCTTGCAGCCAAAATAATTACCTCTGGCTCAAAAGCTTCCATTATTCGCACAAAAAACTATTTATTATGTTATTTTATATATAACTTATCTCCGTGAAGCGTATTTAGTTTATTACAATTAAATATTTTTTGCTACAAGCAAAAAAGCATACTAGATATTTTTGGTGCAAGTAACAATGTGCGGTCATGGAAAAATATAAACAAAGTGTATTGCGCATTTACACCAAAATTGTTTCTGCTATAACTTTATAACGGTAAAACATAGAACTATAAAATTTTCGGAGATAACAGATCAGGACAAACAAACTCGCTTTCGATAATAAAAAAAATCGATTTTTTGTCCCTTACAACAATTCGGCGGTAAAGGCTCGATATGTCCGCGTAGGTTCTCGGCTGTTTGTTCACGCCCAAAAGTAGACATCAGCTCTGCACGAAACATCTGCGAATTATAATAAGGCTTAATAGCACCAAATAATAATAAATGAAAATAATTTTAAATAAATAAAATTAAATATAAATTAATAAAATATAAATATTATTGTTATATATAAACATGTTAAAAATCAGATTATATCTTTTGCTTACTGCGCTCATAGGTTTATTTTCAGAAATTTTTTGTACCCCATTATCCTTTGCTTTGCTTTTTTTAATTTTGAGGCGTTTATTCAAGCTCCGGACACGGAAATGTATCCGGCATTTGAAAAATAATCGCTTAACGCTTTCGGGTAAATTTACTTCCGCGCTGCTACTTACTAGTTGTTTGTGAATATTTTTACAATGGTCTATTTCCAACGCATTAAGGCTCGTAAAAATTTGCTCGAGAGCTTTCACACATTTCAGGAATCGCGGAGATGGCTTATTTAAATAGCCTTTGGATACTTGATCCACCCAGGTGAACGAAGCTTCAGGACTCTTATATTCTTCAAGATTCAGCTTTTTGATAATATATCCAGAGATATACTCTAAAGCGTCCTCCTGAAGAATACCACAGTCATCTGGGTGGGAAGTATCGAGCGCCTTGAACACGTCCAAATCTTCCTCCAACTCACGCATGTAGTCAACATCATGACCGCCATCAGGATCATTTTCATTGCAGCAGGGTGAAACATTTGCTATTGTTTCATTTAAATCGGCGGGTTTAGACAAAACTGGCGGTTCCATTGAGGCCAGCCACTCAGTGTTTTCTGTCGAAACATTACCTCTACCTTGTAAACATTCTGTATTTCTAGCTAAAAAGAGAAAATTATAAAAGAGGCAAATATTATATTATTAGTATGTGATATTATTTTTTATACCCAAAATGTATTTTCGCAGCCTATATTGAAATTCCTTTGGTGTCGGATGGTCGTTCAGCCCACCTTTACTACGTATTGCACCAAAGAAATGTTCTAAGACATCCTGATTAAGGCGGTTTGTGAGTATGTATTCCACATTCGAATATTGCTTAGTATAATTAAATAATCCTATTAATGCGCTATTTGTCATAAGTATTCCCTTCTGAAAAATTTCCAATCCGGTTTTTCGCGGAATAATTGGAGACGACATGAACTCGTTCATACGATTTAGCACTTCCATTTGTTTTGGAAGCGCTGTTCCGAATGGTTCCTTGAGTTTTTAAACCGTAATCATAAAAAGCTAAATTTAAAGTAACAAGAGATACCTTTCCCGGATATCCGAAAGTTCCAATGTTCGAGTTTAAGACATCGAACCAGTCGTTTATTAGCTGAATAAAATCAGCGGTCTCCGCAGCCTGAAAAATCTCAAGCCCTGCCGAATAACCCCGTCTTATAGCATTGGCAGTTGTGTTTGAAAACAACTGCGCTGCTAACTTTACTTTTTGGCGTCCTGAAATGTTATGCTCTTTGTATGAAATAAACTTAATGAAATTTTTTTATACCTATTCCTTTCACTGATATGTGCTCATCAGTGAGCTTAAAAGCTATTGAGACATCAGATTTTGTGGTATATTTCAGCACATCGCAAATCGTTTTGTCGTCAGAATCAGTCCATTCCACACAACGCCGCTGTCCAAAAAATGGTTTCTTACAAGTTTCAGCAGATGCGGTGCGTCAGCGAATGCGAAAACTTTTACGTTTTCATCTGTTGGATGTACAAACCATGGCTCATCTGAAAACATAATTAATAGTTCATTTTGATTTGCTCCTTGCATTCAATGGTAAGAATAAGGTTATATAATAACACTTTATACCTATTGTAACATTCAACTCCTTCCATAACTTGCGATTGCTGGAACCCATGTCACACACAACTGCAACTACTGTGATGCTTACTTTTTTTAGAGCCGTTATAATTGAAAATAAAATTTCTTTTGTCATTTGACAATCAAACGCGAAGAAAACAGGCTGCTTCCACGATTTACGCAAACCACGGGCCATTACCACTTGCACATAGTTGGCGGGTTTTCGAACATAGTCTCCTGCCTGATCATATTCAAAAGCTTCGACGACTTTCATTTCGTCGAATGCAAGTACACATATTTTGTCGTCATCGCAAAGCTCAGACATGTATTGCATGCAATCAATGGATGCAGTCAGGAGACCCTCGCTTATATCGGTTTTCCGATACCAACGCTGCAGTGTTGAAATATGAGGCAGTGGGAAGCCTTTCTCGTACAAGTGACCGTACGCTCTCGGTCCAGCCGCGTGCAAACAAATTGCGTTGGAAATGTCTTTCCACGACCATTTAATATTTCTGTCTACATATATACATATGAATAATTTGTTAAACATATTCACAATCTTATATTACAATAAAATTTAAAACATACCTGGCAGACTCAACTTACGAACTTGTCCTTCAGTGAAAATTCGATTTAAGTTATTCACCACGGAGTTGGATTCATCCAGCTGGCGGCGTAAATCTTTATTCTGTTCTTTTAACTTTTTAATCTCCTTCTTGAGGTTTGCAATATCTGGCTCCATTAAGGCCTCGAAAATTATACAGCTGGAAATAGGTTGCAAAATATTGAAACATTGAGACATTGTATTTTTTTATCTAAAGCATTTACTCTGTTTGCGTTTGAGAGTCATGCGTCTGAGGACCTTCAGTGGCAGCCGAAAATCTTTTCTCCGACCTTTATTAAAGTTTAACAATAGTTTTCTATAAACTACCAATGTGTTAACTTACTCTATTTCAACAAAACACGAATCCGTAGTGACGGATTTTGGGCCAGTTGGCATGCAATCTGACCTGCTTACATCGAACGATGGCGGATGTGGAATTGCTTTTGGCAGCAATCTTGCCTTATTTCCACCGCAAATCATTACCCGGAAAAAGTATTGGCGCTGTAAGTGGGCTGTGTTTTTTTTAAAAGAAAATTGTGCAACAAGCTGCATGCGGTGACTATTTTTTGAGCATGATCAGGACTGCAAAACAGAGTCTTCCGTAAACAAAGCCACCTTGCACTTAAAATTCCAAATGCATTTTCGATGCACCTTCGAGCTCTGCTTAGCCTGTAGTTAAATATTCGATCTTCTCTTGGCAATGGCTTGGTATTATAGGGTTTCATTATCCGTTTACACAACGGAAATGCGTCATCTCCAACCATGAAGTATGGTACCTTTTTACTCCCGATGTGGGAGTCTGGAGGAAATGACAAAGTATCATTTGCAATAGAAATGCCAAACTTCGAATTTTTCATTATGTTGGAGTCGCCTTCACTACCATAAGCGCCAACAAGTATGTGAACCTATAAAAGGCGTCACAGGCAGCAAACAAAACTATTGAATGGAACCCCTGCAAATGAAATTTAAAATTATAATATTTTTTAATAAAATGCTGCATATTGACATTCTCCTTACTTTGTAGTTATAAAAAATACTGCCACTGTTTGGTGGGGCCTTTATTCCCACATGCTTCCCGTCAATGGCAGCGACACAATTGGGGAAATTCCATCTGCTCTTAAAGCCATCTACGAATTTGTATAGGTTTTCTTGTGACCATTCTGGGATTTCTGTTTTTAGCTCCGAACAGATTGCATCACATACATCACCGAAAATGTTGCTTGCTGATTCTGTAGCAAGACGAGATATGACGCTGCAGGTCACCTGAAGCCAAGTATCTGCAAACCAATAATATTAATATATGAACAAATTAGTGCTTTGCTAGGTATTGAGAAGAAACTTACTCTAAAACGATTGCTAATTTCTCTTCTACAGTTCATAAATTAATCGAGCAGAGCAGACGTGTTTTTTCTTCGCTCTGTGAAGTTTCTAATACAACGTGTAATTTTGTCGTATAAGATCCTAAAAACAGTGTTAAAAGATCCATTTACACATTAAGTACGTCATTTTTGGTTCCTGCCACAAATTAAGTGTTGTCGTTGGCCTAATTGTTCTTTATTTGTGCACAAACATCACTTCTGTTGCCGTTTCTGCATTTTTGCTGCTCTGTTACTGTCGAAGCTGCCGCTGTCGCTGTCGCCATTTACACTCACACTATCGTCACTAACGTTTGCTGAATTAGGCATAGTTGCTGTTTTCTTGCTCTCACTTCTTTGATTCCTGTTGTTGTCGTCTGTACGGTGCATTCGCTTGCTTTACTTTACTTGTACTTGCTTTGTTTGGTAGTTTCGTGTAAGCATGTCAACTCGTACTAAATCTGCGCGCCTGATCAGCACCTCGCCATCAAAGCCACCTACGCCTCAACTCAAAGTAGGTAAAGACGAGACTTGCCCTCCGCCTGTATGGAGTACACGTCTTGAAGCGAAAATTGAGAACGTAATGGAACAGATAACTGCACGGCTGAAGGCATCTGAAGAGCAGGTGCTAACTAGAATAAGCGAGATGACAGCTGACCTGTCCAATATTAAGCGGAGTATGAGTGACTTTGCGGTAAGGCTCGTGAAAGTCGAGAGTGAATGCACGCAACTCGAACAACTGCGTAAAGATATGTGTGAGCTCAAGGCAGAACTTGCAGTACACAACAACAACAGTGTTTCTGCTGATATCATTGTTAGCGGGATACCGCACAATAATGGGGAAGACGTGAGTGATATTTTTGGCAAGCTTTGCAAAGCCATGGAGGTAAACACTCCCCCTGTTCGCGCGGCATTTCGTGTGCGCAGAAGAAAAGATAGCTCTAAACCTGCGCCGCTCATCATCAAGTTAACCACCCCGCTTGACCGTTCACTGGTACTCAAAGCTGTCGCCAGATTTTACAAAACGAATAAAAGATGTTTTCAGCTTCGTGACATTGGAGGGAAAACTGATGAGAACGTGTATGTGAATGAATGCCTCTCCAAAAGTAATCGTGAAATTATGCAGTTCGCGTCACAGATGAGAAAACAAAGGCGTTTAACATCTGCCTACTCAGTTAGAGGCGAAGTATACATCCGTGTGCAGCCTGGAGCAGCAGCCGTCAAGGTACTTACCAAAAAGGCCATTGAAGTAATGTTAGACAGCAACAAATGACTATGTCATTTTGCATACTCTAGTTTTCTCGTATTTATATCAGTATCGATTTTAGTGTTAAGTAAAATTTGTGAATTTCTCTATTTATGTCTCTTTTTTTCTCTCCTCTTTCTACACTACTTAAACTTTCTCTTAACTATTGCTCTATTACTAACTATTGTTCTAGCTCTAACGTTCGGTAATGTTTGCTCTTTAATGTCTCTTAAGTGCAATGTTCACTTATGTCACTTATGTACTTATTTTAATAATGACTAGTAAAGATACATACCATTCCAAGGACAGAGATACTACCTTTAATATGATTCGCATATTGAGTAAGCAAAAGTCGGGATTAAAAATATGTCATATTAATGCTCAGAGCCTGCCACCTAAAATTGATGAATTTAGATATATCTTTGAGTCTTCAAATGTAGATGTTGTGTGTGTATCTGAGACATGGTTCTCTACGTGGCATAATGATGCCTCGTTTTGTGTTATTGGTTACACAACTTTCCGCTTGGATAGAGTTAGGCATGGTGGTGGTGTTGCTGTGTTTGTTAGAAGTAGCCTGTCTTGCTCCCTTAAGTGCAATTCAGGAACTTCTAGCTTAATTGAATACATTTTCATAGAAATAATATCTAAGTATGATAAAATCCTTATTGGTTGTGTGTACAGACCAAACAGGCACATTGCCTACGCCCCATTTGTTGACTTTATAGAAAACTTGACCCTTGAGTATAACAACATTGTTATAGCAGGGGATTTTAACAGTGACCTACTTTGTGAAAGTAAGTTTGCGTTAGCCATGCAGAACCTGGGTTTATACCCTGCTAACAACTCATTGCCCACACATTTCACACAAACAAGTAGCACTTTGTTGGATTTGTTTTTTGTGAATGACACTACAAAAATACTTCTTTTCGACCAACTGTCTACCCCACTTTTTTCCAAGCACGACTTAATTTTTTTGACATTTGACTTCCAATCGACTTATAACATTAGCTCCCATTCATATCGAGACTTTTTACATATTGACTATAAGCATCTGGAAGAAGCTGTAGATAAAGTTGACTGGGGATCTATTCGCAACTTAACATCCAGTAATGATCAAATTAATTTTCTTGAAGCAAACATTACTTCACTTTTTGACCAGTTTGTACCAATTGTTTACAAAGCAGACAAGGATATAAAGCGACCTTGGTTCAACACCTACATATATTAAATTTTTAATTCACAAGCGCAACAATGCGTATCGCAATGGAAACGATTTAAAGGTGTAGAAAACTACAATATCTTCAAGGCTTGCAGACGTGATGTTACCAGAGCAATTAAATCACGAAAACTGCAATATTACGAGCATCAGTTCAGTATGGCGGTTGGTTCGAAGCAGACTTGGAAGAGAATACGTGAGATCGGAATTGGCAACATAAACCACTCTGTCTCTGAATCAATTAATGTAAATATGTTAAATGAGCAATTTGTGAGTATGCCTAATCCTGTGAATAATGTGTGCTATGACAGTAACAGTTTCAATCCAAATGTTGTGATGTCCAGTTTTGGTTTCAAATGTGTCGACGACTGTGAAGTGGTTCAGTCCATACTTAGTGTCAAATCAAATGTAGCTGGTCTTGATGGTGTACACCCCAAGTTTCTTAAATGCTTACTACCAAAAATCTTACCATATCTTACTTACGCTCTGAATACCATTTTGACCACGTCAAATTTTCCAAATTCTTGGAAGAGGGCTAAGATTATCCCGATAAAGAAAGCGAATGGTGACTATCGACCGATTGCAATATTACCATTTTTGTCCAAAGTTTTTGAGCGCATCATGCATCGCCAGATAAACCCCTTCCTGAGCAACAACTCATTAGTGAACCCCTTCCAGTCGGGGTTCAGATCCAATAGAAGCTGCACTACGGCGCTCTTAAAAGTTTCGGACGATATTAGACTCAATATTGATAAAAACCATGCGACCTTTCTAACTTTGCTTGACCATTCAAAAGCGTTTGATTCTGTGGACCACAAACTTCTAATTTTAAAACTTAAAAACTTGTTTAATTTTTCAACGTCTGCAACAACTCTAGTGAAATCATACCTAAGTGATCGTTTGCAAGCAGTATGTGCTGGCAACACTATGTCCGATTACCTACCTACAACTAGAGGTGTCCCTCAAGGTTCTATTCTTGGTCCCTTGCTGTTTGTCTTGTATATTAATGACCTGTTCAGTGTGCTTAAATATAGTGATATCCATGTTTATGCAGATGATGTTCAATTATATATAAGTTGTCCCCTTGACTCCATTGATGTCTGTATTAACAATTTAAATACTGATTTGAAACTTATAAGCAGGTGGGCTTCTGACAACGGATTAATCCTTAATCCAGAAAAATCCCAGTGTATTCCAATATATAAGAAAACTTTCAAACTCGGCGACTGTTCGGACGTTAAACTAAATAATGCTGTAATTAAATATACTGACACTGTCAAAAATTTAGGGGTTATATTTAATAGAACCCTTACGTGGAGTAACCATATTTTTAGTACTATAGGCAAAGTATATGGTATGCTCCGAAACTTATGGACTACTCAACACTTTACACCAGTGAAAATTCGACTGATTCTAGCTAAGACATATTTGTTGCCGACGTTACTATACGGTTGTGAGTTGTATACTAATTGTGATAGTGTGTGTCGTAGTAAACTCAATGTATTATACAATAATATCGCTAGATACATCTACTTTAAAAAACGTAATGACCACATATCTGTGTTTGCAAAGCAAATTGCATCTGTATCTTTTGACAATTTACTAAAATTAAAATGCTTAACGCTACTTAAGAAAATCATTACTACTCAGGAGCCCCGATATCTCAATGACCGACTAAAATTTTCCAAATCCTCGCGCTCGCTCAACCTAGTTCCAATGAAATATAGTAGTTTGGTATCTGAACGTCAATACCTTGTGTTCTCTGTCCGTCTTTGGAATGCTTTACCACTAAAATTGAGAAGCATTAAAGGGAATCTGCACTTTAGACATGAATTGCAGCGCTACCTTGCCGAACATTGCTGAACGTTCTCGAGATATTTCTTCTTGTCTCTTCTTATTTTTCTCTCAACTTATTTCCATTCTTATACATATATTTCTTCACCACTACAATTTAATTATAGCTAACTATTACTATAAGGTCAATTTGTTACGTTAAGTTTTACATGTTACTTTAAGTTTTACATGTTACTTTAAGTATTAACATATTTAATTAAGTATCAATATACTACTTTAACTTAAAGAGGTGTAGTATAGTTTTAAGGTCAAACATTGTAAAATAACTTATGGTTGTATGTTTGACTTAAATAAATAAATAAATAAATAAATAAAATAGAGTCGTGTGGCCTGGTGTTTCGTTTTGGAAGAAGATGTGGTTTTAATAATGTTAGGAGTTCGTCAAAAACTTCACTGGTCATTCGGAAGTTTTCCAAGAAGAGTTTTGGGGAACTTCTCAAATTTTCAAAGTCCGTCATAAACCGGCCTTTACCCTTCCGTTCCGATAGGTAAGGACTTACCCGACAACTCCGATTTTTGCTCCCACACTTTTCTTCGACTGCTTCCATTCCGGCCATCATTATGCCATAATTCATGGTAATAAGTAAATCCTTCCTGCAATACCATAATATCAGTAAAGTAACAGCTTATTTTATAGAATGCTACCAATCGTCGCTCATTTTAAGTTTTAAAAGTTTTCTATATGCAATCCACGCGTATTTTTATCTAATTTATCTTTCCTAAAATGGAGTAAAAATAAATTAAACAATATGATTTCTCCCATTTATTAAAAATATGTATATATACAAAAACTTAGATTAATCAAAACCAGCTGAATTTGTTTACATTAGATGTACTCTTCTTCAAACAGGGGTTCGGTTTGACGCCATTGGATTTCCGACTCTTGTTTTGCGGTTTTTTTCGGATTTTTGACTTTTTAAAGCCCCTATTACCAACACACGTTTCATCATCAATGCAAATATTGGACTCACTTTCACTATAGGGGACGAGAGCGTGTATCTTTGCAAACTAAAGAAAACAACGATAAACTCATTTATTACTAAGCCATAAATAGAAAGGTATAATTTTTCCTATTGCCTGCAGCCAAAATAATTACCTCTGGCTCAAAAGCTTCCATTATTCGCACAAAAAACTATTTATTATGTTATTTTATATATAACTTATCTCCGTGAAGCGTATTTAGTTTATTACAATTAAATATTTTTTGCTACAAGCAAAAAAGCACACTAGATATTTTTGGTGCAAGTAACAATGTGCGGTCATGGAAAAATATAAACAAAGTGTATTGCGCATTTACACCAAAATTGTTTCTGCTATAACTTTATAACGGTAAAACATAGAACTATAAAATTTTCGGAGATGACAGATCAGGACAAACACTATCGATTTCGATAATAAAAAAAATCGATTTTTTGTCCCTTACACCAATTCGGCGGTAAAGGCTCGATATGTAAATTGTAACTTACGTCGCGCATACATATGTATATATGTACATACGTACGGGTGCCTGTAGTTAAACGCTGCAACAAAACGTCCGCGTAGGTTCTCGGCTGTTTGTTCACGCCCAAAAGTAGACATCAGCTCTGCACGAAACATCTGCGAATTATAATAAGGCTTAATAGCACCAAATAATAATAAATGAAAATAATTTTAGATAAATAAAATTAAATATAAATTAATAAAATATAAATATTATTGTTATATATAAACATGTTAAAAATCAGATTATATCTTTTGCTTACTGCGCTCATAGGTTTATTTTCAGAAATTTTTTGTACCCCATTATCCTTTGCTTTGCTTTTTTAATTTTGAGGCGTTTATTCAAGCTCCGGACACGGAAATGTATCCGGCATTTGAAAAATAATCGCTTAACGCTTTCGGGTAAATTTACTTCCGCGCTGCTACTTACTAGTTGTTTGTGAATATTTTTACAATGGGCTATTTCCAACGCATTAAGGCTCATAAAAATTTGCTCGAGAGCTTTCACACATTTCAGGAATCGCGGAGATGGCTTATTTAAATAGCCTTTGGATACTTGATCCACCCAGGTGAACGAAGCTTCAGTACTCTTATATTCTTCAAGATTCAGCTTTTTGATAATATATCCAGAGATATACTCTAAAGCGTCCTCCTGAAGAATACCACAGTCATCTGGGTGGGAAGTATCGAGCGCCTTGAACACGTCCAAATCTTCCTCCAACTCACGCATGTAGTCAACATCATGACCGCCATCAGGATCATTTTCATTGCAGCAGGGTGAAACATTTGCTATTGTTTCATTTAAATCGGCGGGTTTAGACAAAACTGGCGGTTCCATTGTGGCCAGCCACTCAGTGTTTTCTGTCGAAACATTACCTCTACCTTGTAAACATTCTGTATTTCTAGCTAAAAAGAGAAAATTATAAAAGAGGCAAATATTATATTATTAGTATGTGATATTATTTTTTATACCCAAAATGTATTTTCGCAGCCTATATTGAAATTCCTTTGGTGTCGGATGGTCGTTCAGCCCACCTTTACTACGTATTGCACCAAAGAAATGTTCTAAGACATCCTGATTAAGGCGGTTTGTGAGTATGTATTCCACATTCGAATATTGCTTAGTATAATTAAATAATCCTATTAATGCGCTATTTGTCATAAGTATTCCCTTCTGAAAAATTTCCAATCCGGTTTTTCGCGGAATAATTGGAGACGACATGAACTCGTTCATACGATTTAGCACTTCCATTTGTTTTGGAAGCGCTGTTCCGAATGGTTCCTTGAGTTTTTAAACCGTAATCATAAAAAGCTAAATTTAAAGTAACAAGAGATACCTTTCCCGGATATCCGAAAGTTCCAATGTTCGAGTTTAAGACATCGAACCAGTCGTTTATTAGCTGAATAAAATCAGCGGTCTCCGCAGCCTGAAAAATCTCAAGCCCTGCCGAATAACCCCGTCTTATAGCATTGGCAGTTGTGTTTGAAAACAACTGCGCTGCTAACTTTACTTTTTGGCGTCCTGAAATGTTATGCTCTTTGTATGAAATAAAGTTAATGAAATTTTTTTATACCTATTCCTTTCACTGATATGTGCTCATCAGTGAGCTTAAAAGCTATTGAGACATCAGATTTTGTGGTATATTTCAGCACATCGCAAATCGTTTTGTCGTCAGAATCAGTCCATTCCACACAACGCCGCTGTCCAAAAAATGGTTTCTTACAAGTTTCAGCAGATGCGGTGCGTCAGCGAATGCGAAAACTTTTACGTTTTCATCTGTTGGATGTACAAACCATGGCTCATCTGAAAACATAATTAATAGTTCATTTTGATTTGCTCCTTGCATTCAATGTGAAAGGAACCGAGTTTCTTTGGGTGTACAACCAACAATGAAAAGTATAGTTTATTAAAATGATATTTGCTTATCTGTATTACAAAGTTTAAGGTAAAAGTAAAAAGTCTTAAGTATATATATATTTGCGTTACGACGATGTTACTGCGGCGGCGGCTATTTTACGACTTCCTCTACTGAGATGATCGTTAGTAGTTCGTTTGTATAAATGATGCTGCCACTCAGATGGACTATTTCGTTTACATCGAATGGTTACCTTACAATCGGCTATCCTGTCAATGTATAGCGCCCTCGCTGTACTCGTTGTTTTCGTCGTCGAAATCATCGCTGCTTTCAAAATTTGGAGGAAGTTGACACCATAATTTCAACTTATCAGACGAATAGACTGAAGTATAGTGACGTGATGTTCGTTCGGTGCTTGGCAAATCTTCTACTACGTAACGATCTTTACCAAGTGCTTGTTTTATTAAGAAGGGACCCTTGAAACGAGGTTCTAATTTTCTCGACGTACCAGTGCTGGAGGGTTCATTTTCTACTAACACCAAGTCATCGATTTTGAATTCTGTTGGTTTTGCATGTCGTTCATCGTATCGCTGTTTTGCTTGTTGTCTTTGCTGGTTTACTTTTTCAGCTGCTCGTATACGTATTTTCTGCATATCTTCTTCGTTGGTTAGATGATTTTTGTGTAATGCCAATAAAACTTTATTTTGAAGTATATCTCTCGGCGAAAAACTAAATAAAATTTCATAGGGACTTCTCGTAGTAGTTTTGTTTTTCATTGTGTTTATTGCCCATTGAATATTAAATAAATTAGCGTCCCATCTTTTATCCACAGTTGTGCTAGGAAGCAACATAGATAAAAGTGTACGATTGGCTCGCTCTGCGTGACCGTTCGCTCGGGGAGTACGTACCGCATTTAATATATGTTTGATGTCGTTGTTAGCACAATAATTTTTAAAATCTTTCGACGTAAATGAAGTACCTCTATCAGTGATAATACGTTCAGGTACACCAAAATAACTTGTGACTTCGTGTAACGTTGCTAACACATGTTTCGTCGCTGTACTCTTTACTGCTTTGATAATAGTATACTTCGTAAATGCATCGACTAAAATAAGGATATGTTCGTTTCCTCTTGTACTTTTGATAAATGGGCCCAAATGGTCCATATGCACCGTCTTAAAAGGTGTAGGATCGATATTATCAAAATGATACTGCCCTTCTGTCCGTCCGCCACGACTCTTGTTGTAAGCACATTCAACACATGCCTTCAAATAGGACTTAACAAAGTTTCGCATTCGCGGGAACCATAGATACGTTCTCATCTTGCTGATGGTCTTTTCTAAACCCAAATGACCATTTTTATCGTGACACTCTTCAACCATTTTGTGTCTTAGCGTTTTTGGAACTACCCATAATTTATTCGTGTTTTCGATTTTAAACAATCTACCTTTCTCAACACAAAATTCTTTCGAAGTCTGCTTATCTTTATTCTTGACCTTCTCGATTATCTGCTTTATGTTGTCATCTTGTATCTGCATACTAAATAACCAGTCATCATGTGTGATTGCTACTTTATCTACTTTTAATGTTGCAACATCAGTTTCGATAGCATCTTCGTTAGGAGATCTGCTTAATGCATCGACGTGTTCCATACGCCTACCGTGGCGATGTTCAATATCGATATCAAAATCTTGCACTCTTAACCACCATCGAGCAATTCGTGGTATGAGTTCTCGTTTACTCATAGCAGTTTTAACAGCGCTACAGTCTGTTACAATTTTCACTGTTTTGCCATCAATATAGTACTTAAATCGCTCTAACGATTCGACTACAGCTAAAGTCTCAAGTTCGTAGCTGTGAAAATTTCTTTCAGTGTCGCTCGTTGATCTACTATAATATGCAACTGGCTTCAACCCGTCACATTCATTCTGCAACAACACACCCGCTAAACCTACTGAACTAGCATCAGTGTGAATTTCATGATTCGCATGTACTCGATATGCAACCAGTAAAGGTTCAGATGTCAGTTTCTGTTTCAACTTGTTAAAAGCTTCGTCTTGTTCAAAACTCCAAATAAACATCTCATCTTTACGCATTAATTTTAGAAGAGGTTCAGATATGATAGCGTAGGCAGGAATAAACTTACGAAAATACCCGCTTAGGCCTAAGAATCTTCGGACTTCAGTTACATTCATTGGTCGTTCATAATTTCGTATAGCTGTTGTTTTCGCTAAACCGGGAGTTAATCCATTCGGTGTTATACGATGCCCAAGAAAATCGATTGTAGTTTGCAAAAAGTTGCATTTTGAAATGTTCAACGTCAAATTAGCTTCTTTTAAAATTTTCAAAACTGCCTTTAGTTTTTGAAACATTTCGTTGACCGTATTACTACAAATCAGAATGTCGTCCATGTAATGAATCATGTTCTCTTTCGTTGCTCGTTCTTGAATTTTGGACATTAAACGTTGGAATACTATTGGCGCATTTTTAAGCCCAAAAGGCATTCTTTTAAATTCATATAAACCATCAGTAGTTACAAAAGCAGTGTACTTACGACTTTCTGGTTCAATTTCGATTTGGTAGTATCCACTATTCAAATCTAGCGTAGTGAAATATTTATATCGCGCCGCTTCCTGAAGACACTCTTCGATATTTGGAAGTGGAAATATTTCTTTCGTCATTAGCTGATTTAATCGCCGATAGTCTATGCACAACCTATCGCTGCCATTCTTTTTCTTGACAAGCACAACCGGACTCGCATATACTGACTCAGATCGTTGAATTATATCGTTTTGCAGTAATGTATTTACCATTTCTGCGACAATTTGTTTTTTTGGTTCTGGCACACGATACGGAGACTGAGATACAACGTCATTTGATTTTAATTCAATTTTCATTTTTACTATATCTGTTTTACCAAGTTCATTTAAATTATTCGCAAATACATCACAATTGTGCTTAATGATTTGTATTAAGTCTAATTTTACCGAGTTGTCGTTTATTTCACAGTTTATTTGATCTTCACTAATGTTACACTCTATTTCTTTATTTTCAAAGTCTTTTTCGCGTTCTTGTTGTATTCTAATCTTTCCGTTTTGAATAGTTAAGCATAACTTACTGTTTGAAAAACTATCTTGCCCCAATAAGATTTCACTAGGCAACAATTCGTCATCAACGATATACATAGCAACCGGTATATTAATGCCATCTACTACTAAAATTGTACGCACTAACTCTTTAGCATGTCGAACACCACCACATAGTCCAGTGATTTGTATGTTACGCTTTTCATATTTACCGTTAATTTTATCACTTAAAGATTTTCTAATCATGCTACACTGTGCACCTGTGTCAATAAATGCTTTTATTGTTTTTCCATTTATTAAGGCGTCAACTTTAAAATGTTCATCATTCACACAAAACGCGTTTCGTACTTTTGCTACAGGTTTACATTGCAAATCACCTTTTGAATGCACTTTATTACATTTTTCACATCTTTGTTTTCGTTGAGGCTTTTGACAATTTATGGCTATGTGCCCGAATTCATCACAATTGTAGCACTTCACAGTTTTTGTCTCAGTTTGCTTATTAGAATTATAATTTTTGTTTACATTATTATTTTCTTGTAATTTTACTTCACTTTTCGTTACATTTCGCATCGAACTTGTTGGTACATTCTTTTCATACTCTATCAATGTTTCTCTTAATTCTCTCATAGTATTTATTCTCTGTGCAGCTATTGCTACTTGAAGTTCACGATTTCGCAGTCCTTCTCTCGCGTATTTCACCATGGCTGTTTCACTCAACTTATACCGTCGCCCGAGCGCACAAACACGAAAACAATAATCGGCTACTTTTTCGTTTTGTTTACGCACAGCACTTTGCATTTGAAAATGTATGTCCGCTTCATCAGGGGAATTACCGAATTCATATTTTAAGCACTTTGCAAAATCATTCCAATTGGAATGTAGCTTCTCTGTCGCGTCGAGCCACAAACGCGCTGCTCCCTTCATGCGACTGTATATTGCAAGCAACAGGCACTTTTCGTCCCATTCATATGCACGAATAACACTGTTCACTCTCTCAATGAATTGTTCCGCTGACAGTGAAATATCATTTGTCGGATCGAAATCTGGAATAGTTTCGGCTATTTCGCGTACCGAATAATTATTTCGCGCTGCTGATATATTTGAATTTGTACAAGGGGAAGTATTAATATTTCTGTTTTCCACACTACTTGCACATTCGCTTCGCCTAACCTGGTTCTGAGGGTTGCTTTGAACAAAACTCAACACACTTTGTAGCATACCACGTAGCTCGTCCATTTGTTGCTGTACAGATTTTTGATGTCCGTCTTCATATTGTTCACTACTATCATCGCTCTCTTCACCGCGCGGCGCTTGTTCAAATTCGGTTTCGTTAAATTCTATTTCATCAGAGCCGATCACTTCACTCAACCGATTTATTAATGTTGCTTTTGTTCCTGTTGTTGGAGAATTTCTCTCTCGCAACAAACGCTTCAACTGCACGACAGTTAACAATGTGATTTTTTTCATTTTCGCAAATTGTCGTCTTTTTTGTGTTACCACAACTACATAAATAAATGTTCGTATGTATGCATACACACACGCACGATAGCCGTTGATTTGAATTTTGTTCTAGATGCTACGCCGCAAATTAGAACGTACGTGTATGAACATGCAACATTCTTTACAACTATTACTTTGAGTTTACGTCTTTTTTTTTCTTTTACTGAAACTTGCAAATTTAGCAGAATTTCACCACTTATGCATTATAATATATGCCAACATTTTCCACAATTTAATGTTCTGCGTTTATACGTTTTGGAAACTTTCTTTCCGTTTGCTGTCGAACCAATTTTTTTAAAAAAATGCACTGGTAAACGCTTAGTACACTTTTCGTTAATCAATTCCGACACAACTATTCAATCGCGCAACTTTATTCAGAAAAAAATGCACTGGTAAACGTATTAGCACAAATTTCAACGTCTTGTACGCGTGAACCGTCTCACTTCTGAATTGAAAGGAACCGAGTTTCTTTGGGTGTACAACCAACAATGAAAAGTATAGTTTATTAAAATGATATTTGCTTATCTGTATTACAAAGTTTAAGGTAAAAGTAAAAAGTCTTAAGTATATATATATTTGCGTTACGACGATGTTACTGCGGCGGCGGCTATTTTACGACTTCCTCTACTGAGATGATCGTTAGTAGTTCGTTTGTATAAATGATGCTGCCACTCAGATGGACTATTTCGTTTACATCGAATGGTTACCTTACAAATGGTAAGAATAAGGTTATATAATAACACTTTATACCTATTGTAACATTCAACTCCTTCCATAACTTGCGATTGCTGGAACCCATGTCACACACAACTGCAACTACTGTGATGCTTACTTTTTTTAGAGCCGTTATAATTGAAAATAAAATTTCTTTTGTCATTTGACAATCAAACGCGAAGAAAACAGGCTGCTTCCACGATTTACGCAAACCACGGGCCATTACCACTTGCACATAGTTGGCGGGTTTTCGAACATAGTCTCCTGCCTGATCATATTCAAAAGCTTCGACGACTTTCATTTCGTCGAATGCAAGTACACATATTTTGTCGTCATCGCAAAGCTCAGACATGTATTGCATGCAATCAATGGATGCAGTCAGGAGACCCTCGCTTATATCGGTTTTCCGATACCAACGCTGCAGTGTTGAAATATGAGGCAGTGGGAAGCCTTTCTCGTACAAGTGACCGTACGCTCTCGGTCCAGCCGCGTGCAAACAAATTGCGTTGGAAATGTCTTTCCACGACCATTTAATATTTCTGTCTACATATATACATATGAATAATTTGTTAAACATATTCACAATCTTATATTACAATAAAATTTAAAACATACCTGGCAGACTCAACTTACGAACTTGTCCTTCAGTGAAAATTCGATTTAAGTTATTCACCACGGAGTTGGATTCATCCAGCTGGCGGCGTAAATCTTTATTCTGTTCTTTTAACTTTTTAATCTCCTTCTTGAGGTTTGCAATATCTGGCTCCATTAAGGCCTCGAAAATTATACAGCTGGAAATAGGTTGCAAAATATTGAAACATTGAGACATTGTATTTTTTTTATCTAAAGCATTTACTCTGTTTGCGTTTGAGAGTCATGCGTCTGAGGACCTTCAGTGGCAGCCGAAAATCTTTTCTCCGACCTTTATTAAAGTTTAACAATAGTTTTCTATAAACTACCAATGTGTTAACTTACTCTATTTCAACAAAACACGAATCCGTAGTGACGGATTTTGGGCCAGTTGGCATGCAATCTGACCTGCTTACATCGAACGATGGCGGATGTGGAATTGCTTTTGGCAGCAATCTTGCCTTATTTCCACCGCAAATCATTACCCGGAAAAAGTATTGGCGCTGTAAGTGGGCTGTGTTTTTTTTAAAAGAAAATTGTGCAACAAGCTGCATGCGGTGACTATTTTTTGAGCATGATCAGGACTGCAAAACAGAGTCTTCCGTAAACAAAGCCACCTTGCACTTAAAATTCCAAATGCATTTTCGATGCATCTTCGAGCTCTGCTTAGCCTGTAGTTAAATATTCGATCTTCTCTTGGCAATGGCTTCGTATTATAGGGTTTCATTATCCGTTTACACAACGGAAATGCGCCATCTCCAACCATGAAGTATGGTACCTTTTTACCCCCGATGTGGGAGTCTGGAGGAAATGACAAAGTATCATTTGCAATAGAAATGCCAAACTTCGAATTTTTCATTATGTTGGAGTCGCCTTCACTACCATAAGCGCCAACAAGTATGTGAACCTATAAAAGGCGTCACAGGCAGCAAACAAAACTATTGAATGGAACCCCTGCAAATGAAATTTAAAATTATAATATTTTTTAATAAAATGCTGCATATTGACATTCTCCTTACTTTGTAGTTATAAAAAATACTGCCACTGTTTGGTGGGGCCTTTATTCCCACATGCTTCCCGTCAATGGCAGCGACACAATTGGGGAAATTCCATCTGCTCTTAAAGCCATCTGCGAATTTGTGCAGGTTTTCTTGTGACCATTCTGGGATTTCTGTTTTTAGCTCCGAACAGATTGCATCACATACATCACCCAAAATGTTGCTTGCTGATTCTGTAGCAAGACGAGATATGACGCTGCAGGTCACCTGAAGCCAAGTATCTGCAAACCAATAATATTAATATATGAACAAATTAGTGCTTTGCTAGGTATTGAGAAGAAACTTACTCTAAAACGATTGCTAATTTCTCTTCTACAGATATAGAGTCGTGTGGCCTGGTGTTTCGTTTTGGAAGAAGATGTGGTTTTAATAATGTTAGGAGTTCGTCAAAAACTTCACTGGTCATTCGGAAGTTTTCCAAGAAGAGTTTTGGGGAACTTCTCAAATTTTCAAAGTCCGTCATAAACCGGCCTTTACCCTTCCGTTCCGATAGGTAAGGACTTACCCGACAACTCCGATTTTTGCTCCCACACTTTTCTTCGACTGCTTCCATTCCGGCCATCATTATGCCATAATTCATGGTAATAAGTAAATCCTTCCTGCAATACCATAATATCAGTAAAGTAACAGCTTATTTTATAGAATGCTACCAATCGTCGCTCATTTTAAGTTTTAAAAGTTTTCTATGTGCAATCCACGCGTATTTTTATCTAATTTATCTTTCCTAAAATGGAGTAAAAATAAATTAAACAATATGATTTCTCCCATTTATTAAAAATATGTACATATATATACAAAAACTTAGATTAATCAAAACCAGCTGAATTTGTTTACATTAGATGTACTCTTCTTCTTCTATTGAATATTGTTCACCATACATAATCAAATGTCATAATTACTGCTTCACTACTTTTTCACACAATAGAGAATTTTTCTTGAGGCTTTTCTTTCGAGGTGGGGACTTCCCTTTAACAATTAATGCTACGTCTTTTTCAGTTCTGGTATAACCTTTTTTTTGTTGTTTTTCATAGCATCTGCATATGACATTTGAATTTCATTTGTGTTATTGCTAATTTTTTTAATTTCACTGTGTACCTTCTCATTGTCTTTGCCAATTGACTCAGTTTTCTTTTGAACATCTTCAACCATAGCGTACAAAGTTTTAATTTCTCCAACTTTCTTTTCGAAATTTTTTTGAGATTTTTCCATCATTGCGACACGCTGAGTATAACGAGATTCGACAGCTTCCAATAATGCTTTTATTTCGTTTTGACTTTTCTTCATTACTTCTTCAAATTCATTTTTGTATTCATTTAATATGGTATTATTCTTCTTGACACTTACTTGCATGTCTTGCAGTACCAAATCAATGTTTTGTATATATGTTAGGCATTCATTACACATCAGTCGTACCATGTTGTTTTCACAAAGAATCTTTGAGCTGTACTTATCAACTCCCGAGCATGCTATGCTGTCATGGTATACTTTGCCACAAACTCCTTCACACCTTATGCCCCTCTCTCCTCTAATAGAGGAATTACATTTCGCGCACAAGGCCATGATTCACACAATTAACAATGGCAATAATAGATTTATATAAACGTATGCTAAACTAATACTTTACGATAAATAGATAATTCTAGTTTAAGTTAAGTATTTAAATAAAGATGATAATAAGAAACCACAACGTGGTGGCAACTCTGTACTTCCTAGTAGTCAGCTGTTCTACTTCCAATGCGTTCCTTTGGCATAGGGCATTAAGTACGAATATGCAGACACAGCGCAGAACACAACAAATATACAATGGCGCGGGCAGCGGAGCACCCCCAGCCGTGCAGTGGCAGAGCAGCGATGGATGATGATCCAATGCAACTGATGGCTTGGATCGGAGATTCCAGTGCTCTATTGCAGTGGGGGTTAGCAGCAGCTCTGTCCGTTTGCGTCTTTGTGTGTCCGGTATGTCAGCACTCTCGACCCCAATTACCCTCAGCAAGACAGCGGCCGCAGCAGCAGCATACAAGGCAGCAACACACCACCGGATCAGGCAAATTAAATCAAATATCAAATCCCACTTTTACTTTTCAAGCTTCTGTAATCACTTATGTATGTTGTATCAGTATATTTACGTGTATAAATTTACTATTTTCTCATAAATTAATACAAAAATGTGAGAAAGAGTTTACACGACTTCTTTGTTTGACAGTTCGCAACATAAAAAAAAATGTGCATAAATTTTTAATTTCTATATGAATTAACTTTTTTTTATTTAAATGATAAGCGTAAAATTATTAAAATACATATTTGTTTAAAGCAATTTTAATTATAAATGCTCTGCCTTCAGCTCAACTCGTTTTAACACTGTCAATTTCAATACGAGCACTTGCGTTTGTACAATTTAATATTCCGTAACTTTCTTCATTAAACCCTTCGTGTAGAGCACTAAATATGTTTTCCTAACCTTTACTTTAGTTTTTAAGAAATTTGATTAATATAATTTAAATTTTCCCGTAAAATCCCGTATCTGCCATAACGAATATCCACTCGTTTCATCTCGTGAACATTCCAACAACCATATGTATAGTGTGCACTCGCATTACCAGCTGCTTCAGTCATCGTGGGATCGGTTATTCGTGATTGTTAGAATAGATGAAAAAAGTGGAATGAAAGAACACACAAGATAAAAAAAATCTTGCACACTGAGGCAAACTTACGCAAACCAACGAACCGATACGCCAACTTCACGGATACCTTATTTTACATGCCTGTTGTTTAATACAAATGCTTAGCGGCTTACATACATTTTAGCCAGCTGCTAGCCCACCCTACCATGGTTTCGTTGTTGGTATTGAAACCCCACTTATCCGCACAACTTTCCCTCCGATTTCAGACCAATATTTGTTTTTGTTTTACAATTTCATATTTACCAAATTTATTCAAATAAAATGATATTACCATATACATATATAATATTAAACATAATATTTATGCTTAAGCTAGAAAACTCCACCTAGGCAGAATATCTTCATTTTAAATAGTCAACGTAACTCATATTAATTGGTACCGTCAACAAAATAATTAATATTTTCTTCAAATATATTTATGACAAGCCCCCGCTTATTCTTAGTTTCTATAACCAAACGTCTAGACTTCAGCAATGTAGATTTTAGGTTTTTGTTAGTCACCCTGTAATGATTTATTATCTTGTTTCGAGTGGCAGCCTTGGCAATAAGAGTTGTCAAAAGGATCGCAGCAAAGTGCACAGTATACATTTGTCGGCCATTACATTTTTGGATTCAGCACAGAGCGCACGCAAACACAAGTATAAAACCTACATTATTCTACGTCATATAGGAATTTTATTACCGTTTTGCATACATATATTAAATTGTAATCAACTAAATAAACTACATACATTTTCATTTTATTACTTAAACTAATTGCGCTAAGTTATTCTCGAGAGTCAGGCAGCGGTAAGAACAGTTTGTTCTTATACTTTAACAGTATTCGCTACGTATATTAACCGAATTTCCTACAAGGTCAGTGTGCGATCATTTATTACATACTTTTCGTTGAAACTGACCTTCCTCAACTTCTCCAATTCTATTTACAGTTCTAGTCTCAAGGCATTCCCCGTTTGTGCGTCAGTCCTACATATATACATATAATATACATGTGATCTTGGTAACCCTGCGTGACGTTGGCAACCCTGCGTGATGTTGGTAACCCTGCGTGATAGAGGCAACCCTACTGAACGTGAAAAAATAAAGAAACAGAAGTAAAGGTTCAATTAGAGGTGCCATAACCATAACCATAGAAAACAGCTGATCCAACCAACCTTATGGGTTACACTGTAATCGATTAGCGGTGCCATACCATAACGCCATAACCATAACCATAACCATAGCGACCAATTGAATTTTGGTTTTTGCCGTAACCATAAACAAATGATCGCTGATTCGCCTTGTTTATTGTGATATTTTTGTTCTTCGTGTGCAGTTTATTTTGTTTTGATGAGTTTTAATTTATATTTTTCGTCCGCGTTTTACATACTTTACTAAATTTTTATTTACTTTCAGTTTATTGCAAATATCAGCTGTTTATGGTTATGGCACCACTAATCGATTGCTTAAATATGGTTATGGTTATGACTACGATTATGGTTATGGCGTTATGGTATGGTACCTCTAATTGAACCTTAAGAGCAAGTAATCGGAAAGCACGTGAAGTCGACGGAAGCTGAAAATCCTATTCTTTTTCAATTAATAAATTTTAACTAAATGTGAATTAACTTTAAATTTATTTGAATAAACAACTTTATTATTTACTACACATCGGTTTACATTTTTACATACATATGTACATGAGCTAGGTAGTAACTGACCTTCCTCAACATCACTCTCGTTCTAAACCCGGGACGGTCTCAACTACGATATATGTGTACATACATACATGCATTTTATATATGAATGTCAAATAATTTAGAGAAATAAAAAAAAACTTACATGGATCTCTGCTCCATGCGCTGCTCCGAAGGCCTTCACGAGTAGTGGCGTGTAGCTGTTTTTGATGTCACTATAGGTTTAGTTATTACCTACACATATATATAAATATATTATTTTGTTTTTCTTTTTTTTTTATTAGAAAATTATTTAAATTATATAAAATAGACCCAAAAAATTCGTTTATGACATATTTCATCTCCTACACTCCTTCTCTTTTGGTATATATAAATTTTACTTCACTTTCCCGCCTTTTCTTCTTTTAGTATTTTACTCAATAACTCACTTTATATCTAAAAAAAATACGATTTTTCCCAGAAAGGCATGAGTCGATCGCGGCGCGGTCTCTTCAACTGGTGGATGATATGTCAAATCTCTTTTTTTTCTCTACTGCATTTGATTCTTTTCT
The DNA here is from genome assembly GCA_963971545.1 of Philophylla caesio. Classification (NCBI taxonomy): domain Eukaryota; kingdom Metazoa; phylum Arthropoda; class Insecta; order Diptera; family Tephritidae; genus Philophylla; species Philophylla caesio. The sequence continues at coordinate 62,691,553 of OZ020608.1, read as the reverse complement.
CCTGGCTCAACTAAACCAAAACATTTTCTCTTAAATAATTCGGCATTAAGAGCAATATGTGGTTTGCCACATGTTTAAATCCAAGATTGCATAATAAGAACATACTTATATAGCTCGTATGTATATTCAAAGAGAATGGAATGGTCTGGATATAAAATGAATAGTTTTTTAATTTTACCTTCGAGCTATGATTAGCTATATGCATGTTAATTGCATATACATAAATCTTTACGATAAATAAAATAAAATTTAAAAAAATATTCAAATTTTGCCAAGTTATAAACTTGAGTATTTCGAACAAATATTACTTTTGGATGAAGATGCCTTTTATAGTTTACTTGACGGTGAGCAGGTCGGCTGGTCTGAGTGCTGGTCCACATAGCAAAGTTGGGAAGAGCCTTTGCACTATTTAGGCGGTGTTATCATGGGGACTATAGCGAGGTGACGAGATGCTTGGACGGCCATATCTTAATCAATCCTCCATGCTGCTTCTTCCTTTAAATGTGGCTTCGGCTTTTGATTAAGTAATTGCGACGGACAGTAGCTTTTTTTTATTTATTAATTTAATTTGATAAAATACAGAGTATTGGATCTGATAACCATCTACATTGTCTTCAGTAAGAAGGACGTGAGGCTAGTCGGCCTGAAGGATTTTGCAAAGGAGAGTTCTCCCCTACCTGCTTTCGGTATAAAAATAACCCGAGCCCTTTGCCATACTGCTGGCATGTGGCCCAGCGCAAGGCTGTCCTTCATAATACTCACGAGATACGGGAGTAACAGATCCCCCTGCCTCAGCATAACCGGACTGACGCCAACCACCCCCGAAATCTTGTACTGGTCAAACGAGCCCAGCGCCCAGCCTACCGATCTGCGCTTGAACAGCCCCCTGGTCACTTTCCAGTCCGCCGGGACCGGCTTGGTTTCGCAGCACAAGGGCTCCGGTGTCACGTATGCGCTTTTGCTCCTGGCGTTCACGTTATTCCCTCTCGACCTCCACCCGAACACCCGCCATGGCTGGAGCCTCTTCTGGGGTTTTCCTCTGCTCAAGGTTGCAGATGTAGCACTTTGACCCCGAACTACTTAGACCTTTGCGGTTCTTGTCATCGGAGGCACCCGGATAGCCCGGGGGTGTAACGGAGGAGGTCTTGCCCTGCGATGCTTGCGTCGTTGCTGCTGTCAGCCAGACTCATGAGAGCGAACCACCATCCGGGATCTACGTCGACTTTGGGATCGGTTTCGATCCAGGTAGTCCCTTATCATGGGGTGGCGCCCCATGCTGTCATCACCCGCTCTGTCGGACCTGGAAGACATAAGAACAGTGCCGGGATGGTCCTGCTACCGATCTTCCCCAGAAGTCAGTCAGTATCCGCCGACCTACCTCTACCGACAGCTCTCGTACCTTTACCCATGAAAAAAAAAATATAGAGGGAATTTTAATTTCACGTACTTGAATAAAGTAAATAGGATCCCAAGGCTACTGGAAATCAGCGTTATTAACAGAATTACTAAATTAACCAAGAAGGTCAAAGAGTTTAGTATCAATCCATCAGCAGATGGTTTTACGCACCAGAATGACCCAGGGTTTTCCCAGCCAAGTCCCCACCTCTCCCCGCAACAGCTCAAGTGGCAATGGTCAACAACTATTGGGCCTCCCCACAACCTGCTGTATATGCCATGTAAGAGTACGCCGGAATGTCTTGCTCAGTCATGAGCAACTCTTGCCAAGGCTGCTGCCACTTATGGTCTTGCCCTGGCTTGCGTACTACAAACGACTGCTATGGAAACTAAAATCCCCCTTTCTGCCGCACACCTCAGCCTCAGTCGTCACCGACGACGCCGCCCACCACTACTGCGGGGCAAGCATAACTGCAGAAGCAAGGGCATCAGGGGCAGGGTGGTCCCCGGATACAATCCCTTACTTTCCCGAACTTGACGACTCAACCGAGACAGACGAGACTCCTACAGCTGAACTGCAATGGTCTCATGAACAAGAAAGAAGAGGTAGTTGCTTTCAACGTGGTTCCCACCACACCGTAGTTGGATACTTTAATGCGTCCTACGATCTTCGGTATTCAAGCCTACAGAATGATCCTAGGGAAAACATATTGGCAAATCAGATAGACAACTGGACATTATGCATACTGAACGATGACGTTCCCATCAGTATTATGGGTAGTTGCTGAAGCTCGCATGTCCTATGACAATAGCTAACGCAGGTCAGACAAATATCATAACGTGGCTAGCTATCGTATTGCTCGCATCAGACCACCTACCCATAGTCATCTCGATTCACAGGTCTGCTTACTATCTCTCCGCGGACCGCGGCACCTATGTCAACTTCAACAAAACAAACTTAGAGCGGTTCGTGGGTTTCACCGAAAGTGCTTTCAGTACTCTTCCCTCTGCCACAGACGTTCGCGTTAAAAAGGTGATAACGTCTGCCGCAGCCCGCTTCATGTCGGTTGGGACGATCCCAAAGATCCCCCAAACTTCCCGGGAGAGGCGGTCACTTTGGCAGACAAGGTAGAAATCAAGTGCCTGATTGACAAATACAAGCAGAACCAGTAGGAGGAGCATCTGAGGTTTTGTAGCCTCGGAGCTGGATTTCGCAAATTATAGTCGACCGTGAGTTACCTGTAGTAGAAATATTGTTTGAAGACTGCGCTTCGTCGGACCCGAGGCGATGCGCGAGCAACTTTATCCGGCCGTTCACTTTGCATTCTTCGGTGGATAGCACCAAACGTTCAGTGAAGAAGAAGGCTGTGCAAACAAAAACCTCCCACAACAAGGCTAAGGGGGTTACGGGGAAGCCAAAGCCTCCACAGCTATTGTCCCTTACGGGTTATGTATTATTATTAGGTCTTAAGTGTGATATTTCTGTTGAAACTAGAGAACCCGACCGACAAAGGATAATCCTATCGGCCGATAATCCTGTTTGCACCAGTGGTACAGACACTTCTGGCGCTGCTAATCACGGAGTTCCTTTCTTAAATGTTCCGCAAGAACCACGCCGAAGGATTGATTGGAATAGAACCTGTGGCATCATGTTCAATGACATAATGTGAGGTTCATAGATTTGATTCTAAATTCTGTCCTTACACTCAAGCATTAAGTTCTGAAATAAAAATGCACACTTTGTATTTAATTATTTTGGATGAATTGTCAACTTTATTAACACTACAAAAAACCTGTCTGGGTGGCAATTTCTCTACTGCGGTTACTTGTGCGATGATCCTTGGCTTTAGCTATGGCCGATCTAACAGGTAACCGCAGTAGAGAAATTGCAATCATGCTAGATTTTTTAATATGCCTTTATTGCCAATAAGAACTATCAAATCAGCTTATGAAAACAAAAGTTGACAATTCACAAATTAAATTCACCCAAAATAAATAAGTACAAAGTGTACATGTTTATTACATAACTTAATCCTTGAGCCTTGGGACAGAGTTGGGCATCAATTGTACACATTTTACGCCAGCAACAAATTCACAGCTCGCGAAAAGATCTATGGACACCACATTTTTTCTGTAAAGACTAGACCAGATTCGCAATTTTAAGATGATGTTTAATTTAATTATATTTATGGTTTAGTCAATAAACTTTACATCGACCACGATTGGCGCGGGTTACCAAAAAACCGCGTGAGGTGCGGGTTTTATGTGGTATGTCCTCGTAGGCTTCTGCGCTGCGAATGACTTAAAATATTGATGACATGTAAAATATGATATACATAAATGTACTAAAAATTACATGGCGGTAAAATTGATTTATCTGGTGCTAACAGATGAACATGGTATTTTACATATAGGAGGCTCTAACATCCCACCGCCCGGCGAATCCTAATGAGAATACGCAAACTCCAAAGCGGCTAGCTTCGATACAGGACGACTTATAGTTCCGGTGCTCGTTTGTTCCGCTGCAATTACTTACGTGATTCGGCCTGTTTGCCATTGGCCTCTTGGCATGTGCGGATCACATGCCTGTAGAGGATTAGCTTCGGTAAACCTTTTCGGACGCATTTGAAGTTGTGGCAAGTATTCGTTAATCCAGCGCTTTCATAAGCGATCTTTTAAGTTTTGCGCGACCCTCCATTGCTTCCGTAGGCAGTCCTTTTCATCGGTTTGACAGGGTGTTTGCGTAGAATTGAGACATCCCAGGATAAAACGATTGGGAGTCTAGCATTGCGAAGACTTTCTTGCTGGTACGAGGACCAATTAAAATGACCGGTAAGATTTTTAAAAGACATATTTCTTCTCTTTTATTGTGACAATTGAGCAAATGTTCGCTTCTATTTTGCGATCCATTGATTAGCTAAGCTGGCGCACTTACATAAGACTGATGCAAGAGCGGGTGATGCATTCCACTACAACCATCAATACCACACTCTCGTTTACGTTGGCATCTAACTAGGTTATGACCGCGTTGCATACAACCAAAGCATAGGCACTTCGCTTTTATAAATTCCCACCTCTGATGCGAGCTAAGAGCTCTAAACTGTAGGCATACATTTAATTGATGATCGTGACTGCACTTCAGACATGATTGCTGCTCGGGACTTTGCTGTTGATCGGTGTTAACCAGAACTCGACGTGCTGCGTTTATTAGACGGCTTGATTGTTGAACTCATTGTACGCGTATTGGACGACAGCTGACTATTACGTATGGTAGATACTGTTGACGGCATGACACTAACTACTCACTCTAACTCGCTTAACCATTCAGCGAATGTCTGGACTGTAGGGAATGGTGATACATTGGCAGCGTACCGGTTCCATTCGAACTGTTTCGACACAGCTTCAAAACTAGTAGCTACAATAGCATAGGTTCAGTAAATGGTGGTCGCAATTTGCTGATTTAAAAAAGGCGACGATATTGCGCACCCTATTAGCGAACTCCAATACTTGCTCGAGACGACCTGGTTCTGTCGGTTATTATAATGTGCTGTCAATATACCTTGCTCGAAACAACGGTCAATCCTCTGGATTGCCATCAAAACTTGGCAGAGGATGCAGCTTGACACTAAATATTTCAGTGCTGTAAGTTGTTGGCGCAGGCGACGAATTTGTTAAAGGCTGCGCTGGCGGCGCTTGCAAAGGCTGCGACGCTTACGATGACGGCGGAGGTAGCGACGACTGTGGTGGCTCACTGCTTGGCGCCGACGTTGACTGCTCTAACGGCAGAGCGTATGGCGACGTTGGCAGAATATTTGCAGACAAAGTAAATTTGTTTTTATTTATTTTATTTATTTATTGATTGTTTACAGTCTTGCGACTTTAAAATGTACAATTTTACAAAGTTATAATATATTTTCCATTAAAGCGTAAGTACATGTTAGATATATTTTTACAAATCAAATATAAAATTGCTTAAGAATAATTGCGTAGTTGGGTAGTTGGGTAGCAGGAAAGGCCTTGTTTCCAGTCTACCATTACTTCCTTACTTTTCATATGAACAGTTTGTCATGGTCGGAAAAGCCGTGTTTCCGGTCCATGGTCATATCGCCTTTATTTGGTGCTAGGACGGATGGAAAGACCAAGTTTCCATTCCGCGCCCTTACCGGATAGCCAATGTTTTACAATGACCATACAGTAATTTCTTGAAACTAGTAAAGTTAGTGCGACGGTAATTCATTAAAACACTTTAGCCCTTTATAGAAAATGTTTCTTTTATCCACTTCTATAGAAGGGTAGCCTAAGCCTGTTGTTCTCTCTTAGTAGGTATGAGTGGGTGTCGTTAATGTATCAAAGGTTGTCACACAAATAATCCGGAAGTCTGCCTTATTTTATGTTAAACACAAATTTCATAGCATGATAAAAACTTGCTGCTTCACACTCAGCCAATGCATATCAGCGATCATATCCCGCGTGGGTGTATCATTAGGCTTATTTAGTATAAAGCGCATAGCTCGGTTTTGCAGTTTTTGCAGTTTATCTACTTGGGTATCGCTAACTATGAAGAATATCGTTGGACAATATATAAAGTGGGGTTCCACTATAGATCTATAGACAATGGTTTTGTATCTCCTCCTAGATATTTACAAGATCTTTTTATCAAGCCAATTATTTTGCAATTTTTTAACTGTATATTCAACATGCTCATCCATTTTTAATTTATTTTCAATGGATATCCCTAAGTATTTAATGAGTTTAACTTCTTTAAAACTTCATCTTTTATTTTTAGGCTGCAGTTTGAGCATCCGTTATTGACTGCCCTATTTAAGACCATGAACTTGCGTCTTATTAACATTCAGATTTAGTTAATTAGAGCATAACCAGTTATATAAGGAATTCAGATCTTCTTGCATTTTTCCAATCGCATTCTGCACGTTCCTATCACTGACTGTTAGGAGTGTGTCATCAGCGAACAATTTTATCTTACAGTGTTTTAGCACCATATTAATATCATTGATATAAATATTGAAAAGAACTTTGGTAACCCAATGTTCACGGCTACTTTTTTGACACAGTTGACTCGATCACTGTTTGCTGCATATGATCGGTAAGGTAGCTCCGAAACCAGTCAAGCTCCTTGTCTTTTATACCAATATGCTCAAGTTTTTTCAACATTCTATCCCTGTCAACAGTTTCAAAAGCTCTTTTCAGATCAATAAACACCGCTACGATATTTAACTTTGAATTAAGATCTTCCTTCCACTGGGATAGTACCAAATTTAGTGCAGTCTCACACGAGTGCTTCTCCCTAGAATGCTTGCTCTTTTATGAATAAGTTATTAGTTTCAATATGACATAACAACTGCGTTTTAACCACATTTTTCAGAATTTTTTCAAAAAGAAGAGAAATGAGGCCAATTATCATTTCTTCAACTTTTATAGTACCTTTTATTTTTTAACGGGGACAATCGTCAAAATTTTCCAATCTTTAGGTACTATTCCTTATTCAAGGCTTTTATTTATCAGTAAAGAGTAGAAGTGTCCCATATACTCTACTGAGTCCTTAATTACACCCTCGGAAATAAATTTTTCCCTCCTTTTTTTCTCTTAAATTTCTTTACGGTATGTTCAATATCTTTAGAGTTAATCTGGTGGAATTTAAAGTTATTTACCTGATTAGCCTGCGGTAAAAAGTTGCTGCTAATGTCTTCTATGTTTCTGTTTATCTCCACTATAAGAAATCGTTTACATTTTCTGCAATTTCATCGTTGCTTTTGAATATTTTATCCCTTATTAAAACTTCGGTTATTTTTTCTTTACTATCTGATTTATTAACCACTTGTTAAAACAATTAATCGGCTATCATTTCTATTTGCTTCGACTTTCTGTTCCATGTAGCTAATTTTCTTAATTTTGATCATTTTTTTGTACTGCTTTTTTACCATGTTATATTCTGCCCAATCTCCTGTAAGCACTGCTTTTTCATGTAATTTGAACTTCTTCTTGTTAACCTCAGCTAATTGCCTGTCATACCATTTGTTTCTAATCTTAATATAAATTTGTCGCTGGTTGGTTAATTGTTGAATAGCCGACATCATACTATTGTTAATGTGCTTGAGCATCTCTTCAACATCAAGACTACTTATGTAACTAAAGTTATACTGTCTCAGAAAATTAAGTAAATTATCAGGGGTATACATATCCCAGGAAGTAAATTCTGACAGCTTTTTTAAAGGGATTACTTTGTTTATATTAAATCGAAACATTATAGTTTCGTGATCCGTTATTCTGTGATCCTGTAAATTTTCACAGAACACTTCTTACTGTTAGAATACAACAAGTCTATTAGTGTTGCGGAGTGCTCCGTAATCCGCGTATCAAATCTAATCAGCTGTTTCATTGCTTGGTGTGAAAAGATCTCGTTCAGTTGTTTACTATAAGTCGACACTACTTTAATTTTTATGTTGAAATCTCCAACAATAATAGTGTTTATTAAGTTATCAGGTATTTCTGTTAGAATAGCCTCCATATATGTGAGAAACTCGGCATTACTTGTGCTTAGTGAATGGTCTGCCCCGATCTGCCATTTAGTCTGGCAACTTTTCAGTTCGATGACCATGCACCATACATTATTATTTACCGATTTGTTGACCTTTATCTTGAACTCAAGAGTGTTACGCAAAATTATGATCATACCGCCTGTATGTCTACTGCGTGAATCGCACCTTATTACGTGGTATGCTGGAAAATTTATCTCCGAGTCATCTATCTCATTTGTAATACATGTCTCGGAGCATAGCACCATGTCTGGGTTAACATTTTCCATGAGTTTTTCTAGTTCAATTTTGTTAGCTAATAAACTATTTATATTGAGATACACGCATTTTAATGAACATTAGCGATCTTTTCTTACGTCTAGTTGCTAACATCCCACTCTCTGTTTCTCTATCTTTAGTTTTCTAACATAGACTGAACACTCTCGGCTAAAAATACAATGTTCTACATCTAATTTTAGACCTAGCTCTTGGTTAGCGTCACAGAAATTACCGCAAATTAATTTTGGACTACTCTGTGCAATTTTCTGCTTTATGCTCCCCCATGCATTTACTACACCGTAATTTCTTCGTACAATTAGTAGCATTGTGATTGAAACCAAGGCATTTATAGCATCTTTTCACTGATTGCCCAGCGTATACCGGACATCGATCCCATCCAATGTTTATTTTTTTCTTATCTAGCACCTGTAAGAAAAATTTATGTTCGACCTCAATTAATGCATTAAAGAATGTTAATTCCCCATTGCTACGTTTCGACTTGAATACTTTAACACACTTAATGTTAGCATCACTCAAAGAATTGTTCTGGGCCTTAATTTTATTACTTACCTCAATTTCACTATATTCTGCATTCATATGTGTGACTAATATCTTTGGGCTGTTCACTTTTGGTTCAGTAATATCATATACTACTTCCTTATTTAGATTGTTAGTTAGTGCAGCTTTTATTCTATCTTTCTCTTCAACACTATTCGCATTTTTTTTGCTTTTTGACACTCTATCTATTTTCATATTCCATGCATCGACTTTGTTTAGGTCTACCCTAGTTTTTCCTACTGCTTGTTTACTCTTTGGCTTTATTATTAGTGGAGGTACTCCCTTTAGAGCGCTAGCATATGATACACCCACAACACTTGGTTTGTTATCTTTGTTAGTGCTTGCCACTTTTTTTATTTCGCTCACAATATCTTTCTTTTGCCTGCAGAGCTGAGCAGTGGACGAATCAACTCTAGCCATTTGCTCTTTATTGGCTTTGCATAAACTTTCTACTCTCTTTATTACCTCTAAATTTTCTTGGTTTGTCTTCTTTATGTCTTCCATCACCCTACTAAGCTCTTTGTTGTGCTCACTTAGCATTTTTTCGATGTTACCCTTTTGTTCTCTGATGTTTATTTTATTTGTCTCAGCTATGCTCATCATCTGTTTAAGGGCATCATCAACATTGGAGTTATATGTCATGCAGTCATTGCACATAAACCGCAAAAACCGACAGTTTTCCAAACTCTCTCGCATCGAACGCCAGACTCTCCTCTGATGCCTTTTCAGCATCTTCCGCACTCAGGCATTATCGTCTACACCGGTCAACTGCTATTTTATGTTTATATATATGTATATTTATATGTATATTAAAACCGCAACTAGTTCAAGTGTTTTTACTTTATTTTTGCCAATTTTATTCCTTTACTTTATATACACTGAATAGCGATTCACCTTTATATAGTCGCTATTAATCCGAATATCGACTATTTTGTTATACAATTATTATTTCGAAAAATACTATATTAAAAAATATATTATGTTAAAAACTTTCCGCAATCAAAAACACGTCCGCACGTAATGAAGTATGTATACAATCATTTGGCGACAATCAGTGGTACGGCTCCTACAACGTTGGCAATCGTACAGCTCGATACCGTGGTTCTTCTCAACTCCAGAATTGTGATCGTACAGCTCGATCGGCGATTATACAAGGTGGCGCAAAAGTAAACTTTCGATGTTTTTTGGCTGTAATTTAAAGAAAAAATTAAAAAGTTTGATTCTTCTTGTGGATTATTTTTATTGGTCTTTTAATTTTTTTTACATCAAGTCGAGAATATGATGTCATGTAAATGGGCGCCGCCACAGTTGATTGTCATTTGAGCCCTTTTTATGGCATTTTCCATCACTTTGGCCAAAACTTCCGGCGATAGGTCCTCACATTCTTGACGGATATTGTCTTTAAGAGCTGCAAGAGTCTGAGGTTTGTTGACATAAACCCGCGACTTCAAAAAGCCCCACAAAAAGAAGTCTGGAGCGGTCAAATCAGGCGATCTTGCTGGCCAGTGCAAATTGCCAAAACGGGAGATTAGGCGTCCGGGAAATGCATCCTTCAGCATATCGGTTGTGGTACGTGCAGTGTGTGCCGTTGCACCGTCCTGTTGGAACCACATGTTTTCCAATCCCAATTCATCAAGTTGCGGCAAAAAGAACTCGTTGATCATTGCTCTGTAGCGCTCACCATTCACAGTAACCGTTTGGCCCGCGACGTCTTCAAGGAAAAAGGGGCGGTGACTCCTACAGCAAAAACAGCACAGCATACAGTGACTTTGAGCGGGTGTAATGGCTCTTCGCGGATTTTCAGTGCCCCAGAAGCGTAAATTTTGCTTATTTACGTACCCGCTAAGATGGAAATGGGACTCATCACTCATGATTATTTTTGATGAAAAATCATCTTCCTCTTGGTGGTGATTAAGGATGGCTTGAGAGTATGTTAGACGCGATTGGCGGTCAGCAGCTAACAGCTGATGCACCGTCTGGACTTTGTACGGAAACATCTTCAAATCTTGTACCAAAATTCGCTGTAAAGACCGTCGACTGATACCCATTTGCGTGGCACGTCGTCTGGTCGATGTCGACGGCGCTTCCATGACATCCTCGGCTACAGCAGCAATATTCTCTGCAGAACGGCTACTCCGGGGTCTGCCACGCCTGGCAGCATCTCGTGTTGTGCCAGTCTCCCGGGAGGCGAGCGGCTAAACGTCGCAGTGTTTCACCAGTAGGCGTTGAACGGCCAGGAAATCTGCGACGAAATTCACGTTGTGCCAAAGTCACCGACCGATTATTGGTCAAATAAATAGTCAGCAATATTCCGCGTTCTGGAGCAGTGTAGCGTAACATTGTTTATTAACGTGTATTTCGCATGTGTTTACTACACAAATGTCAAAACACAACTGACATTAGGGGCCAATTGCAAAATTTATAGCATTTTCTGATAGGAGGATTACTTTTGCGCCACCTAGTATTAAATTATAATTTTTATTAGCAAATTTAAGCTCCTTTGCGTGACTTTAAAATTTTCCTTTTTTAGCAAATGACCGCTTTGTCAATATCAAATGGGCGATTGTCATTCCAGCGACGAGAATCACATCAAAACTTTGTAACGACTAGACCAGATTCGCAATTTTAAGATGTTGTTTTATTTAATTATGTTTATGGTTTAGTCTATAAACTTTACATCGACCACGATTGGCGCGGGTTACCAAAAAACCGCGTTAGGCGCGGGTTTAATGTGGTATGTCCTCGTAGGCTACTGCGCTGCGAATGATTTAAAATATTGATGATAAGTAAAATATGATATACATAAAACATACAACAAAATATTCATGCATTTCATGAGCAAAATGCACAATATATTTTTCACACAAAGCACGAATCAGATGTAAACAAATATTTTTGGATCTATCGAATGAAAACAAAGTTTGACAATTAAGATAAATGAAAAAAATTAAGTTATTAACTCTGCTGAGGTTACCTGTTAAATCTGCATATTTGGCAAACTGTAACTAGTTTTATTCAGCGAACAAGCTACTTTGTTCTTAAACTTTATTTTCGTGGACACTGTGTCTGATGTGTTGACACAGTATTGTATATAAATTTTTGCTATGCGTTACCGCTGAATCACGATACCGGCGGATGGCGAACTCACTGCATAAAAAATTCCGCTTACATGACAGTTTACATATGAGATATATAACAAAGCATGAAGTATGTCACACAAGACTTCTAAGCATCAGCGCAAAACATAAAGTCGACTTATTCCGTCATGTTACCTGCGTTGGCAAACAGATTGATTCAATCTTCTTCTTTTCTGCAATTTTCTTAAACATACACACTGGAATTCTAATTTTCACTAGGGTTATAAATACAAACAACTTATTGCAAAATTTCACATTGCGGCAATTGAAGGCAATTGAAGTAAAGAATAAGGACCGTTGAGCTAGAAAAAAATGGAAAAGTGGGCGTGAACCGCAATAACAAAAACTGAAAAACGCACATTTTTTTTTATAAAAAACTATGTTTTTCTTTAAAAAATACTTAATTAATTGTATGTGAAAATAAGTTTGTCTTTGTAAGAAATTTTATTTTATTTGTGTTGCTCGCGATAAGAGAATCGGTCATAATGAGAGTAATGATCCAGAGCGGCTTCGCGATCGGTTATTTAATAGAAAACAGGAAAGGAGTACTGCGCAGAAATACTGTTACTGATAGCGTAGCCGGAGTTTGTCTGGCCAAAATTAAATAAAACACATCGTTAATACCTTTCAGCGAAGCCGCCCAGGATCATGACCCTCAGTATGACCAATTTTCTTATCGCCAGCAACACAAATAAAATAAAATTTCATTTAACCTTAAGTTTTAATATATAAAATTATACATCAAATCAAAGGTATTTTTATGAGTTTTAAGACAAACTTATTTTCACATACAATTAATTACGTATTTTTTTAAAGAAAAACATAGTTTTTTATAAAAAAATGTGCGTTTTTCAGTTGTTGTTATTTTTATTAAAATATATATATATTTATTTACACATATACATGTTGTAAATTATTTTTTTAACGATACAAATATTTTGAAGATCGGATAAATAGTTTTTGAAATATCAGCTTTTCAAAATATTTAAATTTCCCCCTTCACCCCTCCCTAATACCCCCTATTAGTTTGTACCAAAAAAAAATTATACCACTAAAATCAGTTAAAAGAGGCGGACCACGCCCTTTTTTTTTTCTTTTTTCTACTTCAACGGTCCGTATTCTTTACTTGTTCCCAATTGAATATTCAAAATTCAAAGGTTCATTTTGCAATTTATATTTTTCTGGTATAGTAAGAAATGTCAAGCCAAGCGGTGAAGTTTAATCTGATACGGCCTTAATAGTTAGCTTGCACAAACACTCTCCTGATGTTATTCCTAAGGATCACGTGTGTAAACGTATTATAAATCATTGTCGCATTGCAACCCTATAGTTTGGAAAGTGATTATTTTTTATACATCGCACTTCTGAAGCAAATCGAAATTAGTCGTCGGACATCGTCACCAACTTTCATTGCATTTATAATTACTAAAAAATTTCGTCGGGCTTGCAAAAAAGTTATTTTTTCCATAGCCAAGTGTAAAATTATAAAAAGGAACATCGTTTTAATATCACTGTGCTCTAAAGTGACCTTTGAAATATTTGTTCAACAATATAGAAAAATAATCGACTTTGAATGTATGTATGCAAATCAATTTGAACAAATAAAGCAATCTAAAAGAAAAGCGAGAAGTCGATTAGCGTAACGAGAAATTGGTCGAGTCCTGCTGGGGAATTAAAGTAGATATTTCATCCATTTGAATAAATGTAAGCATATATGTATTATGGAATTTCAACTTATTTAAGCTTTTTTGATGTTTTAAAAACTGTGTATATGTATGTACATATATCTACATTCATGTATACATATGTATCTAGGTATGTTAATTTGTGCAGTCACACATCGTATGTATATACATATATACATATATGTATGTGCGTTGGTGTGGTTAGGTTTTCAACATCGGAAAACCTAAGTGTATATACATATGTATATATGGAGCCATTACAATTCCCATATATGTTTGTACATATATATGTATGTTTGAACAAGTTAAAATGTTTACATACATAGATGCATGGCGATCTACATACATGCTCCGCTCGAAAGGGTAATTTGGTAAAAATACTTTTTACGGATACTGTTTAGTTATTTGAACAATTAGGGAGTTCACAAGCCGTGTTATTGGTCGTATTTCTTTAGTGTGCTATTGAAATAACAGAGGAACTTGTGAACGCAATGTGTTATTTCCTTTACTAGTGTATGTGGTATTCAAGCAATTAATCAGCAATAAATCTCTTGTAATAAACTTGAGCGGTCGGTTTCTTTTAAATATGTGTACGCACATTTCCAATTAATTTTATTTTACATTTTTCAAACGAAAATAAACCTAAAATGATGATAAACAGAGAGAGTTGATCGAATAACACACGCACTTTACATCTGGTTTTTTTTTTCTTGGCCGACAAATATCAACACTAAACATATGTACATACTTACATTTCAGAGTTGTATTACTTACTTACTTTCTTAATTGGCGCATTAACCGCCTAAGCGATTTTGGCCGAGGTCAACAAAGCACGCCAGCTGTCCCTATCTTGTGCTAACTGGCGCCAATTGGAAATCCCAAGTATAGCCTAGTCTTTTCCACTTGGTATTTCCAACGCAGAGGAGGTCTTCCTTTTCCTCTGCTACCACCCGCGGGTACCGCGTCAAAAACCTTCAGGGCTGGAGCTATTTCATCCATTCGATCGACGTGACCTAGCCAGCGGAGCCGCTGATTCTTAATCCGCTGCATTATATCTACGTCATTGTACAGCTCGTACATCTCATCGTTCCATCGTACACGGTATTCGCCGTTGCAAAGACGCAAAGGTCCATAAATCTTTCGAAGAATCTTTCTCTCGAACCCTCCAAGAGCCCTCTCATCTGAGGTTGTCATGCTTCTGCGCCATATAGTAGGACGGGCATGATGAGAGACTTATAGAGTATGCTTTTTGTCCGTCGAGAGAGGACTTTGCTGTGCAATTGCCTACTCAGTCCGAAGTAGCACTTGTTGGCAAGAGAGATTCTGCGTTGGATTTCAAGGCTGATGCTGTTATTGGTGTTAATGCTGGTTTCTAAGTTGTGTTCAGAGTTGTATTAAACTACAAAAATTTAACTCGTACTCCTCCAGTAAAAAAATTTCTTAGAATTTGACAACTTTCGCTCTCAGAGCGAATAATATACCAAAAAGTACAAGAACGCAAAACCAGTAAAAACTTGCAAATTTGACGAACAGCTGATTAAATTTTTGTCCGCATCCAAATATACAAAATGAATATCGTTGCATTAGTGATTTTCTTAAACATTCCACTAACGAAGCATAACCAAATAAACTTGTAATTGCTTCCTGCATGTTTAATACCCACATTTTATAATTTTCGCCTTTAAAACTCTTGAACAAAAATACAAAAATTTCGTATTTATCCAAATTGCAATCAGCTGCTTTTGATCAGCTGTTTTTCCTACTTGCAAGTTTTTACTGGCAAAAATTTGTCCAGTAAAAATTATCGATTTCCCGTCAATATGAAATGTCAATTCGCTCTCTCGATTTCCCCTACTTTGCAAGTTTCTTGAAAGTTTTTGCATACAAGAACGCCAAAACGTGATAGTTTGTAACAATTCTTACAAACTATTGACTTCGAGAACACTACCAATAACAAGTTTACAACTGTTGTATTTGGATGGCTTTAGAATAGTTGCCCAATAATTTTTGGGTAAGTTAATATGCTGAAAGATAGTTAGCATGGGGGAAACGTTTCTTTATGGTCACACGGTATTCGCATGTAGGGTGAAGTAGAGGCGTAGGAGCTCTGAAATGTCGCTGTATATTCAAGGTGGCGCTGTCGTCGGAAGGCTTACAAGTTCAGTATGAACGTACATATAATGGCTAATGGCTATTTTGAAAATTAATATTCTGGCACAAAAAGTAATTTAATAATTATTTGTATATGTAAATCTCTTGATCTTTCTCGTTTATAGAGGTAAAATGCATTAATTTCCCGAACGACTTTTATGAACTAATTTGGGTGCGTAAGGCACTATAACTTCCTAGGGTAAGGAGCTAACCCTGGTTATAAGCTCATTTATTTAATTAGGTTTGGTTGCACTGTTCGAGTAATGAACCAACAGGCGTTGATTTTATTTATTTATTTATTTATTGAGTATATTGAACATGTAAAAGTTTCCTTACAGACTATTAACAATATTATGCTTAATAACTAAGAAAAGAAAATTTCAAAATCTAAAGAGTTGAAACCAAAAGATTTTTAAAAACATTTTTTTAATAAGAAAAATGTAATAATACCTTGTTCGATATCATATTAAATTCACCAATGGCACGGGCAATAGGGGCATTACGAGCATATTCAGTTTTGTAATTAACACCATAAAACGGCAAAAAATTGCGTAAACTTCGCTGAGGAATGTTAAAATTAAGTTTTACTAATAGAATGGGGCAATCAATAGCGCCATTAACCAAATTAAAAATAAAAGACAAAGAGAGTATGGATCTTCTAGAATCCAACGATTTCAAATTTATTAAAAGTAGGCGTGAACTATACGAAGGTACTGGTTCCGAAAAATGTAAAGAGCGTAAATCAAACTTAAGGAATACTTTTGGGACACGTTCAATTCTGTTTATTAAATTTGCACGGTATGGTCTCCAAATGATCGTTGCATATTCTAAGTTAGAGCGTACAAAAGACGTATATAATAATTTAAGCGTGTAGGGATCAGAAAATTTCGTGCTATTACGCCTCACAAAACCTAACATCGCATAAGACTGCAACAATATGAGAAATATAACTGCTAAAAGTAAAATTAGAAGAAAAAATTACGCCAAGTTCCTTGATTTCATTGAGTGATTCTAAGACTGATAAGGCAATACAAATACAAAGTGACTTTAAAGCATTTGCTGATATTCAAAGGAAGGCGGGATTTAATGCACCAGCATTGCAGCTTGTCTAAATCAGTCTGAAGCTTAATTGCATCAGCTGAGCACAAAGAGTAAAGGACCTAAAATACTCCCCTGAGGAACCCCAGAAGACGCTAAAAAAGGCTTAGATGTTGCACCATCTACCATGACTACACAGCGTCTATTCAACAAATAAGATTTAATCCACTGCAAAAAATTAGAATTAAAGGCCATACAAGATAACTTGCTAACTAAAATCCAATGAGAAACTTTATCAAAAGCCTTGGAGAAATCTGTATAGACACAATCAACTTGAAAACCATCCAAGAAGGAATTAATACAGTAATCACTAAATACCGCTAGATTAGAAGCAGTCGACCGATTGGAGACAAAGCCATGTTGATTTGGCGAAATTAAGCTCTTATATACAAAATAAATTTTGTCTACAATAATACTCTTAAAGACTTGATACTGAAGATAACTTTGATATTGGCCTAGATACGAATGTGAGGTTAGCACTGCGACCGATGGGTCTGTTGTGCCCCAAATACTGTGATATTGGCCTATAATTGTACACATCACTTTTATTCCCGCTTTTGAAAAGCGGAGTAATAGAGGTCAATTTCCAATCGTCGATAAAAACCCCGGTAGCTAATGACTTTGTAAAAATAAGTTACACAGGGAGCACTAAAGCTGGGCAAATCCTTAGCAATATGCCTGACAAAACATCAACATCGGCCTTAACAGACGGAGATACCATAAGCAACGTCTTCGAGGGACAAATTTAAGATAAGATTGGGGGTGTCCGGCAGCCTAAGTGGGGTTAGGTCGCCGAAAAAACAGTCCTTGGTCGGATGAAATCCGAGTCACTTCGGTAGCGTAGAACCGACTGTGGAAGCGGGCGTCGAGCCTAACCCTGGCCCAGAAACCTACTTCTGCTGCATCTGCCAGAGAAGGCTCCATCCGAATTCCACGTCGGTGAGGTGTAATTCGTGCAACGGATGGTGCCATCTTAAGGTCTGCTCAGGCCTTAAGAAAACTAGGGAGTGGTCCACATCCTATGTGGGCCAGTGTTTCTCGCGCACTCAAGCGCCCCAAGCCTCCACGGCATCCCCCCTTGCGCCCCCCGCGCCGGTGCCTCAGAGCACCCCTCCTGCCTCTACGGCCCCCCGGAGCTCACAGCAACACCAAACCTCCCCACCGCCCCTCGCTCCACCACACGTGGCGCCAACCAGCAACTACTGGTTGCCCCCACCATCTGCTGTGTATGCCGGGCCAGAGTGCACCGGAATGCCTGCTCCGTCAGGTGTAATGCCTGCCAGGGCTGGTGCCACTTCCGGGCGTGCTCTGGCTTACGCACCACAAGGGACTGGTCCTTGGGCTTTACCGCTTCCTGCTGCCGCAACAACCCCCCGCCAGTGTCGCTCACGACACCGCCCACAACAACCGTTGGGCCTTTACAACCACAGCGGGATGCACAGCCGGGACGGGCCGGCCCTCGGATCCAGTCCCTCACCCCCCTCAACGCGACAACCTTACCGAGACAGACGAGACTCCTACAGTTCAACTGCAACGGACTCTCGAGCAGGATCTCGGAGGTGGTTGCCTTCATGGCTCGGCACGGGCTGTTAATAGCTGCGGTCCAAGAAACGAAGCTACGTCGCAGCTCAACGTTAACGAGCTGCGACGGTTACAACGTGCTTCGTAGAGATCGCGAACGAGATAATGGTGGAGGCCTAGCCTTCATTCTACACAACACCGTGCAGTATCGTCTCATCGATGCAGACATCGACCCAAGGGACAGCACCTTAGAATGTCAAGGGATTGCTGTCCGGTCAGGCGATGTCGAGCTCGAAATATTTAACATATATATACCCCCTGTCTCCTGCTGCCCCGCTGGATATCACCCTGACATAGGTGCGCTCCTCAGTGGAGAAAACCGTTTGGTAGTCGGAGACTTTAATGCGCATCACGATCTTTGGTTCTCAAGCGTATCAAATGATCGTAGGGGAAATATTTTGGCAGAGCAGATAGACGATTCGACATTCTGCACCATGAACGACGAAGCCCCCACCAGGATTGTGGGTAGTTGCAGCAGCTCGCCAGACCTAACAATAGCTAGCGCAGGTCTGATAAATAGCACAACGTGGCGACCTATGCTATCGCTTGCATCAGACCACCTACCCATAGTCATCTCGATTGACAGACCTGCCAACTATGTTGCCTCGGACCGCCACACCTATGTCAACTTCAAAAAAGCTGACTGGGAGCGGTTCGAGGACTTCACTGAAGACGCCTTCAGTGCTCTCTCAACTCCAACCGACGTTCGCGTAGGCGAGCGCTTGTTCCGCAGGGTGGTGAAGTCCGCTGCAGCCCGTTTCATTCCGGCAGGGAGGATCCCTGTGATCCGTCCTGACTTCCCGGGTGAGGCGGTGTCTCTAGCGGATGAACGCGACCACCTACGGCAGGCGGACCCCGGTAATCCCCGTATAAGGCAACTAAACGGGGAGATCCAACGCCTGGTCAACCATAAGCGGAACAAATGGGGGGAGCACCTGAAGTCATGCAACCTCGGTGCTGGAGTGGGCAAATTATGGTCGACCGTGAGGTCCCTGTCCAACCCGACGAGGCGTGATGATCGAACAGAAATCTCCTTTGGAGACCACGCCTCGTCGGACCCGAAACGATGCGCGAACTATTTTAGTCGACAATTCACATTGCATCCTTCTGCCGACAGAACCAAACGGTCAGTCACCAGAAGGCTGCGCAAGCCAACACCAAGCGCACCAATTGTCCTCTCCACCACTGAGGTGAAGGAAGCCATCGGGAAGGCGAAAGCCTCCAAATCCATTGGCCCAGACGGGTTAAGTATGTTGATGCTGAAAAAATTGGGCACCGCGGGAGTAGCATATCTCACCAGGGTCCTCAATCTGTCGCTATGCACCTCGGTCATTCCAGATATCTGGAAGACCAGTAGGGTGATACCACTGCTGAAACCAGGGAAACCGGCCGGCCAAGGCGAGTCCTATCGGCTGATCTCCCTGCTTTCTCCAGTGGTTAAGACACTTGAGGCCCTGCTGCTCCCGCATTTCAACCACCACCTCAGCCCGGCGAAGCATCAACACGGCTTCCGGAAAGTGCATAGCACCACAACGGCACCTAACGCTATAAACACTCAGGTTAATCGTGGTTTCAACGGCAACCGCCCCTGTGAGAGAACCGTCCTCGTGGCTTTGGACTTGTCGAAGGCCTTCTACACAGTCAGCCACTCCATCTTGCTGAAGGACGTGGAGGCCTCACCTCTCCCAGCGGCGTTGAAGCGATGGACCGCGAACTACCTGTGTGGTCGTCAAGCGTCGGTGTGCTACCGTGACTCAGTGTCAAAAGCGAGAAGAATTAAGCAGGGGGTACCACAGGGTGGCGTCCTATCCCCCCTATTATTCAACTTCTACATCTCGCGACTCCCTTCCCCGCCAGAGGGAGTCACACTGGTCTCGTATGCCGACGACTGCACGATAATGGCTACCGGCAATGGAATTGATGGCTTGTGCTCCAAAGTGAACAGCTACTTCCCAGACCTTGCTCACTACTTTACAGGACGGAATTTGACGCTGTCTCCTGCTAAGTCCACGGCGTCCCTTTTCACATCTTGGACGAAGGAGGTCGGGCTCACCCTCGACATCCACATCGAGGGGACCCCCATTCCGACGGTTAACCACCCGAAGATCCTGGGAGTCACCCTCGACAGCCTGGTCTCCTTCTCAGCGCATACAACCGCAATCGTCAATAAGGCACAGAGCCGCAACAAAGTCCTCAAGTCGCTCGCCGGCAGCACTTGGGGCAAAGACAAAGAAACGTTGTTGGCAACATACAAGGCGATTGGCCGGCCGGTTCTAAATTATGCCGCACCAATTTGGTCGCCTGGAACTAGCAGGACTCAGTGGTCAAGACTAGAGACCTGTCAGAACGCCGCACTCAGGACAGTGACGGGATGTCTCCAGATGACGCCTGTGGATCACCTCTACCATGAGGCTAACGTGCTCCCAGTGCAGGAGCACAACAAGCCCTGTTGAAACGGCTCGTTTCCTGGACCTTTCGTTAGTTAAGCTTGACGATAACGATTGAGGGAGTCCGCCAACCCAGTGGGGTGTAGCTAGCCGCTACAACAACAACAACAACAATATGGACAAATTTAAGGATCCAAAACTAAAAGAGGAATTCACCATGAGATCATAATCAAGTGGCGAAGCGCCAACATCACTGGTGAAGTTCGAACTGAAAAATGTAGCAAACATATTGGAAACGTTAGCTGGGCAACGTGCAAATTTACCTTAAAAGAAAACTGATGAAGGTATATTGGCACTTGAAATCTTAGACTTTATAAACTGCCAAAGGGTGTTCGGATTTGATTTTAATTTAGACTCTACATCAAGAATGTAGTTTCTGAAAAAAAATTTGTCTAAGCAATTAAATTGCTTTTGATAGGCTTCATATTTACAACGTTCCTAATTGACCAGTGGACGCAAATATTGCGGCATGTGCTACTTTCGTTTATTGTTGTGCAAAGTTACAATAAATACATACATTTACTGATTAAAATATATAAGCATAGGAAAATAATTACCTTATTTTATTGTCCTTTTTGTCAAAAGCGCATTTTGAAAATTAGCACTTTATCTCAATCAGATACTCATTTGCATTTTACTAAAAAACAATCTTGAAGCGAATTACATAAGATAATGTTTTTATCGTAAATTTTAATTTTGAATATTGAACTTTTTTTTTTTGCTTGTTCACACTTAAAAAAATGTGCATTATAATATATAGAACAGACTTTGAAAACCCATTACGATTTCTCGTTCGCATCGCATTACAGAGTACGCCGTGAAGTATGGTAAGATTTTTAAATTTACCACATGAAAACTAATCCCCGAACAAGGAATTCACTTCAGGTTTTCTACTTGAAATACAACAAAAATATATGATGTACGTACATATGTACATAGTGTTGAGCAAAGATCATATAAACCCAATAAAGCGTAAAATGGCTTGTTGAAAATCTTTATTCTTAAAAGTCATACATTATTTTTGACTACTCGAATACCGCTCGTAGTTTAATTGTAGCCCACCAAAATCATATTAATTTTTTCACACTTCTTTTACACTTACAAGGGATATATACGAAATTATTTTATTTACTTATTTAAGAGTATTTTCAAATACAAATTGTTATCAGGGAAAATCTTTAAAATTTGAATAGACTACCCCTTAGTTCAAATAATTGAGTGACCACTGTAGTGGTTTTATCTGATACATACATATGAAAAACTGCATTCAGTGGTGGTAGTGCACAGCGGTTCATTATCAGTTTTTCTTTCTCATTTGCTATCCCTAAACCCATGCTGATCTAACATTGTTGGCAATTCTTTGTGCAGGCAAGTTGATTTTGGTACTTACATATGTACATACATACATACATACATATATAGCCTATGTTAATTTTAAGATGGTCTTCAGTGTGATTATTTTCATCCCTTGCTTTATGTTCTCTTTGTTATCGTATATACGCATTCCTGTAAATTCTTAGAAATACAAACCCATCTATTGTAGTTCATACATACCAAGCTATGACAAATAACCACACAGCCAGGTGCATACTCTTTTTACGTACTACCTGTGGATATTTAAGGTAGACAGACTTCAACCATTTTATTTTGTGTATTCTTTAATGCAAGTCAGTTTAGTTAAATAGGTGGCTGGGACACATTACTTACTTTTGAAAACTTATTCATATCGTTCCTTTGATTTAAGCTTTACATAGATTTACCAATGCAACCATAGTAAAAATAAATACATACATACATACATATGTACATAAGAAAGTACTTTGTTATTGTGAGCTACTGATAGTTGGTTTAACTATGCGATGTATCACACAACTCATAAAAAGGAGGATCGATCATTTCTGCATACTTAACTCGATTTTAGTATAATTTTGTATTATAACGGTTATTAAGTCAAAGTTATTAAGTTTAAGTTTTTTTCGAAAAGAGGAATTGCAACAGAGAGTCGGGTAATTGTTAACAAGCCTATTAGCGTAAATTGTGGTTTGAACGTGTATTTCCAGAATATTTCTGGCCTTCGAACAAAATCAGAAGCTGTTCGTTCATTTAGTTCTCAGTTGGATTATGACATTTTTGTTCTTGTTGAGACTTGGCTTAATCCGGATTTCCGTGACGAGGAATTTTTTGACTGCAATTTGTACAGTGTATATCGAAAGGACAGAGATGCGGCGAAACTGGATGTATGAGAGGTGGTGGAGTTCTTATCGCAGTTCAACGAAAGATATGCGCTCATTTTGTGGAATTAGCTAATAATGATTCTGTTATCGATCAGCTCTGTATTTGTGTTCGTGGGTCCTCTTCTAAGGGCTCTCTTTTTTTATTGGTATCTTATATTCCTCCAAATGGCAATGATGACCTTTATCGTGCGCATGCTGATAATATAACATCTTTAGTTTTAAATAAGCTAGGCGATAACCATTTGTGTGTGTTAGGCGACTTTAACTTATCCAACGTGACATGGTGCGGTTCATTTTCAAATTTTGGCCTTACGCCAATAAATGTTACTGCCTCTTTTGAGACGTATCTGCTTGACAATCTTTTAAGTCTTAATTTATTGCAAATTAATAATTTTGTTAATCAACTGAATAGAGTTCTTGATCTCATATTTATAAGTGATAATATAAGTTGCAATGTGGAGGAATGTTACTTTCCAATATCGGTTTGTGATAAACATCATGTACCTTTGGTTCTAAAATTTGAGTTTTACGAATTTTCTGTTAATCAGTCCGCTGAAATAGTTGGCTTTAACTACTCAGCCTGTGATTACTCTAAATTTAATGATTTAATATCTGACATTGATTGGGAAGAAGTTTTTAATGGCTCTGACGTTGCAAAATCTTTCTTAATTTTTAAAACGCTTTTAATCGATTTATGTATTAACAATATTCCAGTCTTAAAAAAAAGACCTTACAAGCAACCTTGGTACAATCGGGAGTTAAAAAAACTAAAAAACCTCAGAAATAAATTTTTTAAGAAATTTAAGTCAACTAGGAACCAGTTCTTTCGTCTTAAATATGAAGCCTATCAGAAGCAATTTAATTGCTTAGACAAATTTCTTTACAGAAACTACATTCTTGATGTAGAGTCTAAATTAAAATCAAATCCGAAGACCTTTTGGCAGTTTATAAAGTCTAAGAATTCAAGTGCCAATATACCTTCATCAGTTTTCTTTCAAGGTAAATTTGCACGTTGCCCAGCTGACGTTTCCAATATGTTTGCTACATTTTTCAGTTCGAACTTCACCAGTGATGTGGGCGCTTCGCCACTTAATTATGATTTCATGGTGAATTCATCTTTTAGTTTTGGATCCTTAAATTTGTCCCTCGAAGACGTTGCTAATGGTATCTCCAAATTGAAACCGTCTTTTAAGGCCGATGTTGATGGTTTGTCAGGCATTTTGCTAAGGAATTGCCCAGCTTTAGAGCTCCCGTTGCAACTCATTTTTAATAAGTCATTAGCTTCAGGGGTTTTTATCGACGATTGGAAATTGACCTCTGTTACTCCGCTTTTCAAAAGCGGGAATAAAAGTGATGTGTGCAATTATAGGCCAATTTCAAAGTTATCTTCAGTATCAAAAGTATTTGAGAGTATTATTGTAGAAAAAATGTATTTTGTATCTAAGAGCTTAATTTCGCCAAATCAACATGGCTTCGTCTCCAATCGGTCGACTGCTTCTAATCTAGCGGTCTTTAGTGAGTACTGTATTAATTCCTTTTTGGATGGTTTTCAAGTTGATTGTGTCTATACAGATTTCTCCAAGGCTTTTGATAAAGTTTCTCATTGGATTTTAGTTAGCAAGTTATCTTGTATGGCCTTTAATTCTAATTTTTTGCAGTGGATTAAATCTTATTTGCTGAATAGACGCTGTGTAGTCATGGTAGATGGTGCAACAATCCTTTTATAGCGTCTTCTGGGGTTCCTCAGGGGAGTATTTTAGGCCCTTTACTTTTTGTGCTATTTATAAATGACATTACCAATTGCTTCACATTTGCTAATTTTCTGCTGTACGCTGATGATTTAAAAGTATTTTCGGTTATAAAAAGCTCAGCTGATGCAATTAAGCTTCAGGCTGATTTAGACAAGCTGCAATGCTGGTGCATTAAATCCCGCCTTCCTTTGAATATCAGCAAATGCTTTAAAGTCACTTTTGCTAAAATTCACAATATTGTGCCTACGTGTTATAGTATTGCTTTATCAGTCTTAGAATCTCTCAATGAAATCAAGGATCTTGGCGTAATTTTTTCTTCTAATTTTACTTTTAACAGTCATATTTCGCATATTGTTGCAAAGTCTTATGCGATGTTAGGTTATGTGAGGCGTAATAGCACGAAATTTTCTGATCCCTACACTCTTAAATTATTATATACGTCTTTTGTACGCTCTAACTTAGAATATGCAACGATCATTTGGAGACCATACCATGCCAATTTAGTAAACAGAATTGAACGTGTCCAAAAAGTATTCCTTAAGTTTGCTTTACGCTCTTTAAATTTTTCGGAACCAGTACCTTCGTATAGTTCACGCCTACTTTTAATAAATTTGAAATCGTTGGATTCTAGAAGATCCATACTCTCTTTGTCTTTTATTTTTAATTTGGTTAATGGCGCTATTGATTGCCCCATTCTATTAGTAAAACTTAATTTTAACATTCCTCAGCGCAGTTTACGCAATTTTTTGCCGTTTTATGGTGTTAATTACAAAACTGAATATGCTCGTAATGCCCCTATTGCCCGTGCCATTGGTGAATTTAATATGATATCGAACAAGGTATTATTAGATTTTTCTTATGCAAAAAATGTTTTTAAAAATCTTTTGGATTCAACTTTTTAAATTTTGAAATTTTCTTTTCTTAGTTATTAAGCATAATATTGTTAATAGTCTGTAAGGAAATTATTGTTCAATAGACTCAATAAATAAATAAATATACAAAACTACAGCTGTCGTAATTATACTTGTATTATTAATGAAATAAGTTTATACTTTTAGATTCGTTCCTTGGCAATAAACGTTTGATAGAATAAAAAAGAGTCGAACAGTACAAGCACTACAAAACATTGTAAAAAAATGGCATGTGCAACACTCAAACGTACTTTAGATTGGGAAGCGCTAAACCAACGCCCTTCAAAACGCAGACGTTGCAATCCGCTCGGACAGCCAGGAAACGGATCCTCACCTCTGCGTTCTTCTGCAGCTGCCACATCTTTATATGAGAACGTACATAGTCCCAGCGGAAGCCGCTCATCGAAGGAACCTCAACCCAATCCATTCTCAGAGGCCAATCTTTCAAAAATATCTCCAGGTTGGTATACATATGTGGAAAACGAATAACAAAAAAAAAAAGAGTAAAATTGTATGTATGTTTTATGTTATTTAGACAAAATGGCTCAGGACATTCGCGACGAAATAAAACGACTTCACCGATGTAAACGTCTCCAATTTTCATCGTCTACCGTAGATGGTATGCAACAGGACTCAGAATCTAGTGGTTCCGAAATGGGCGCCGATAGTCCCCGTCGCCCAGACACCCCACCGAGCTTGGTGCGTAATCCAGAGAAGGCGCTTTTTACATTCAAACAGGTGCAATTGATATGCGAACGTATGCTGAAGGAGCGCGAAGATGAGATACGTGAAAAATATAATGCTGTGCTGACTACGAAACTTGCCGAACAGTACGACGCGTTCGTTAAGTTTACTTATGATCAGATACAGAGGCGCTATGAAGCCACACCAAGCTGTAAGTATAGATTAGATTACATTAAAATATGAGAATTGCACTGCGACCTGTGGATCTATTGTGCCCTCAGTACCTTACAACCCCTCCCCCAGTCCGAGAGCATCTATAAATTTTAAGATGGACCCCGGACTTAAGGAGTGTATGTATTCCTCCTTTGTTCACATCTGACCTAGCAACCTCTCCCTTCGACGCGCCACAGCGTCGCACTCCAGTAGTATGTGTAAGCGGGTTTCCTTAACCGTATCGCAGAAGCGACATAGGTCATTTGACCAGATACCTATCTTGTACAGGTGACCTCTTAACCTGCAGGGTCTGAGTTGGCCGCTGTTCTGGCCAGGTGATCTGCCACCTCATTGCCCTCTATACCTGTATGACCTGGCACCCATAGAAGACGGATGTCATTTCTCCTTGCTGAGTGAGGACTTTACCTCGAAAGATAAAAGGGCCTTGAGAGCGCCTGGCTATCGCTGAGAATAACAATTTTCTCTCCTCGATAGTTCCTGTGCAGATTTATCTCGGCACAAACGCTAATGGCATATATTTCCGCTTGGAAAATACTAGGATAGGCACCCATGGGCAGCGACAATCTGGTCCTGGCACCAAAAACGCCTGCTCCAATGCCCTCCAAGGTCTTAGAGCCATCCGTGTACCACTGCAGTGTACTTTCCCGAACCCTGTACTCTAAAATACAGGAGTCCCAAGAAGTTTTGTTACTTAAAATTTCTATTTTGAAAAACTTTTCAAAAACTATTACCTTTTTCATATCGTCTCTTGGAAAAAGAGCAAGTGGAATCTGACTACCCAACTTCTCCCCGCTCTTGGACGATAGAACCTTACCTTTACCGAAACCTTCTCTTGCAAAGTTCAACATCGAGCTCTTTGCTGCCTGAGCTATGTGAGCATGGATCGGCTCTAGCTGCAGCACCACCTCTAGCGCCGCCGTGGGACACGTGCGCATCGCCCCCGTGATACACACACACCCCAGGGTACACCCCCACGATTTTCCGGCGAGACGTCTGCACACCATCAGTGCCCTCGTGGCCTTGGAGGTGGTCGCGTCCACATGACTCTTCCACAGAAGCTTAGAATCCAGGATTACACCCAGATACTTTACCTCCGTGGCAATCAAATGCTGGGACCCCCTCCACAGCTTTGGTTCTCATACCCTCCAGCTTTCTTTTTCTGGTAAAGGGAACTATGACTGTCTTAGACGGATTGATGTTTAGCCCTACATCAGTGCACCATCTGTTTGCTAGTTGCTCGGAAATCTACCTATTGCGATAATCACTATACCATTTGCGTAACCTTGACAGCGGATACTATTTGAAGTGAATATCTGCAATAGTTCATCTACCACAAGGCTCCACAGCAGTGGAGACAAAACTCCTCCTTGTGGCAGCCTTTAACTGTTTTAAGCTGAACCACGCCGTTACCAGTGTCAGTTTCAGCTATTCTGGTATGCAGCAGCTCAGCTATCCACTTGCGGATAGTTGGCTGCACACCTCGTCCTACCAGCGCCCGATCCACACTTGAGTGGGTGGTATTGTCGAAAGTCCTTCAATGTCGAGAAAGGCGCATAGCACTGTTTCTCCACACTCAAAGGCTTTCTTGAATCACCTCAGTCAGGGTGAAGAGCGCTGTGTCCGTCGATCTGCCTACTCTGTAAGCGTGTTGATCGATGTGAAGAGGCTCTCTTTTGAGAGTATTGTACCTTATATCTTTATCAACTATCTTCTTCATTGCCTTAAGCATAAAAGAAGTTAGGCTTATGGGTCTGAAAGATTTTGCAAGGGAGTAATCCCTCTTACCTATTTAAGCTGTAAGTATAAGAATTATACTATGTTTCCACGACACATGATTTGCTCTCCCATTCTTAATTCGCTCTCTCATTCGTAATTGGCAGCCCAATCACGAACCAAGTCCACTTGATTCGCCATACAAATTTTTGTGAGCGAATCATCTCATTTGTAGTTGACTCAATCTGAATCAACATGCGAATCAAGAAAAAATCGATGCCGTCTCTAATTTTAATCGGAAATTTATCGAAAATAGCTACCAAAGTACATATAAATATCAGAACAACATAAAAATTAAACAAAGAAGAAACAATTAAATGCTTAAATGGTTCCAAACGTTGAGTTTGTAAAAAAAATAATCATTTAAAAGGGGTTGTTGGGCAAACCTAGAGTGAATGAAGACGCAAAAGTATGTACATACATACATATGTAAGTATTACAACAGCAACATATATGCCAAACGAATCACCAATGTGTCGTGTAAACGGGTTGGTTGGTCATTCGTAATTCAGTGCTGGTTTAAACTCAGTTTGAACTAATTTTAGTTAAACTCAGTTTAAATTTAAACTTAGTTTACTTGCGCTCTATTAAATTTGTTGCAACCAAAACGAAGTAAGCAGCAAACAGCTGATAAGTTAAACTTGGTTTAACCGTGCGCGATCGGCCGTTTAAACTTAGTTTAAAAAAACGATTGATAGTCTCCAAAAAAAAAAAATTCCATGGTATCGTATTTAAATGGTTCCTAAAAATAATTTTTTACCTGTCAAGAAATTTATAATTGTTTTGTACGTATGTATGTACTTACAGAAACACATTCACCTATGCCTAAAATAATAGAAACACAACATTTTGGTCAGTTTAAAAAAATTGTGGAAAAGCTAAAAATAATGAACTTCTTTAAAAACACATATTTACATGATCATCCATCAGTTTTAGTTTAGAAAAAGGAGCATGTTTACGGTTGTTGCTTTAAGAATACTACGCTTGTGCACAAGGCACCTGAGTGGTAATATTTGTAAATGCATATCGGACCTGCTAGTTTGAAATATAAACCTATTATTAATAATACATATAGGCAGTGAATTACCTTAAGTATTACCAATCTGGCCTTCTCTAATGGGTATGAATTTAAAGGTTCATTCGGCTTTTCCGCATATTTGCGTAAAGATATATTATAGATTTAGCTCTATTGGACTTATTTTGCAGAAATATATGTATGTACATAAATACACAAAACTTGTAAAACTTACCAATAGCTGATGCTCTAAATTCGCAATCTGAAATAGTAATGTGCAATATTTTTGCTGGGATTGTAAAACTATCAATAGTACATATTACATATAGTTTTAAAAAACCATTGATAGTCTTCGATAGTCTCCAAAAACATAAACTATCGATAATGCCATCGACAGTTTTGCAACTCAATTAGTTGTGCATATGCCGAATTAGGGTGAGGTCATACCTACAATCACGACAAATGTCACATCCAATACGTTTTTTTTTGTTATTTCTTGTAAACATACATATACATTTAATGAAAATACATTTTTTTTCGTGCTAAAATGACAAGGCAAAAATTTTATAAAACATCAATCTTATGTGACAGTTTCGCGAGTTTTATCTGTAAATATCATTTCAGGAAAATAATTAATTCTGCATAGATGTGGCAAATTTGTGGCGAATTTACTATTTTTTTAATTTCAATTTCTATTATTTTCAACCCTCTCTTTTTTTAACAATATAATAAACATTTAAGAAAGTCTGCTAATTGAGTAATCTCACTTGTGTCAAAGTTTTGAAAGATTTCTTCGAAGTTGGTGCTGTTTTGGAAGATTCGACATCATCGAACAAAGTACAATGGAATGTTTGATGCAGAGAATTATCCTGTTGCCCACACCTGTATATGATGTGGTTTTGGACATACATTTTTTCAAGATAGGTTGCATCATAAGTGTGGCCAGTGAGGACCTGGTTAAGGGTTTTTATCTGCCTAGGTATCAACCTACAGTTAAGGAACCACGGTTTTTTTTTTGTTTATCTGGTCGGACCTGTGAAAGAGTGTATGGTTTCTTATATGAAAACTTGAGAAATTCCACATATCGGTCGCCGTGGATTTTGTTTTTTATGATTTAGCGCATCTGTAGTTGTAGGCTAGGTGTCTTTAACGATTTCGCTATTCACTGCTACCTTTGCTATACGATCCGCTCTTTCGTTGCCGGAAATATCGGTGTGACTGGGGGTCTAAACTATTACCACCTGATCGAAGTTGACCGCTATGGACGATGAGCTTAAATCATTCGAGAAAAATGAGAGAGGGAGATAGTTGACATCCCAAGTAGCGGAACCGTAGTGCAGTGTAAATGGGTTCTTAAAAAAAAAGGTAAACAGCGACTACAGCGTTTGTTATAGAGCTAGATTGGTTGCTAAAGGTTTTTCGCTACGGCCAGGTATTGATTTTGATGAGACCTTTTCGCCAGTTTTAAGGCATTTAACTTTGAAGCTTTTAATCGCCTTAGCAGTTCAACTAAAATTAGATATAAGGCATTTCGACATAAAAACAGCATTTTTAAATGGCAACCTTGATGAAACGGTCTATATGAAAATACCACCAGGCCTACAATGTAATAATGTTAATCAAGTATTAAAATTAAAACGCGCTATTTATGGGCTGAAGCAATCATCAAGAAAGTGGTATGAGAGAGTTGATGATTTTTTAAACAAATTGAATTTTAAGAGATCAGCTCTGGAACCTTGCTTATTTACTAAAATTAATGAAAAAGTTAAAATTATAATTGCGCTATATGTAGATGATTTTTTTGTTTTTTCTAATAATCAAATCGAAACTGAAAAATTAAAACAGAATTTATCTTCAATATTTGAAATTAAAGATTTAGGTAATTTAAAGCAATGCTTGGGTATGAGGGTGAATATAGATAAAAATAACCATACTATAACTTTAGATCAAGAAAACTATATTGAACAACTATTGCAAAAATTTAAAATCATGGATGGTAAGCCAATTGATACACCGATTGAACAAAAATTGAATTTAAGTAAAAGTGAGGTTTGTGAGAAAAATGTACCGTATCAACAATTAATTGGCAGTATAATGTATTTAGCAGTGCTTACCAGACCAGATATTGTATTTTCAGTTAACAACTTAAGTCAGTTCAACAATTGCTTTAATGAAGAGCATTGGACTTATGCTAAAATAATTTTAAAGTATTTAAAGAAAACTAAAAACTTCTGTTTAAAATATTCAGGGGATGGTGCCTTTGTAGATGCAGACTGGGCTAGTAATTCGGTAGACCAAAAGTCCTGCACTGGATATTTCTTTACATTATCCGATTGCGCAGTTTCATGGGAAACTAAAAAGCAGTGTACTGTTGCGTTATCTAGTACAGAAGCCGAATATATGGGCATATCTGCCGATTTACTTACTAAAGGATTGAACTCTGTAAAGCATCATACATTTTTGAAAAAGTTTGATCTATATAAATAGTTCTAAGTTACGAATCTATAAAACTATACTTTATTTTGTTAAGGGTAGTGTTAAGATTAGTAAGAAAATATTGGTGTATTAAACACAGCCTATACACAGCGACAAATGTCAACATATAAAGGAAACAAATAAAGTTGAATTCATTCCCTTGTCAGCATTCGTGTGTTTCATTACAGTCCAGAAGTTGGCATGGCGGATAGTCTAACCGTGAAGATAGCAATTTTTTCGAACTTGAGCTCATTGGCCAATTGTAGCGTTCTTTTTATGGTGTTGGTTTCACCAAATACTAAGTTTAAAGGAGTGTCGAGTATAATAAGTGTAGTTGTAGATGCCGCAGCC
The DNA here is from genome assembly GCA_963971545.1 of Philophylla caesio. Classification (NCBI taxonomy): domain Eukaryota; kingdom Metazoa; phylum Arthropoda; class Insecta; order Diptera; family Tephritidae; genus Philophylla; species Philophylla caesio. Next base: position 62,659,261 of record OZ020608.1, on the reverse strand, counting down.
TGTGGCGTGTGTGTGTATAATAGTTAGTTACGATTTGTGCATATACGGCTCAGATAGTCACTGGTGGTATATATTCTGTTTTGTCATGCAGTGAGTTCGTGATTACTTTGAGGTTGTGGGCGCCAATCACCTCATCAACCGTGTCAAGACGGTCAAAGACCTGTCGAAACTCGGCAAACTCTTTCCCATAGCTTGATTAAATATTTTGAGCATCTTTCAAAAGGTTTTTGAAGGAATTCTCTATAGAACTAGTGTTGGCTATATCTTTGACTGTCAGCCACTCCTCAGGTGGGAGTTTGTTTGCTAAGGAGTAGATCAAAGGAATTGGTGTTGCTAGGGTTACCCCCTCAGTTTTACAGTTTTAGGACAGTTGGACATTGAGGTCCTACAGTATTATATTTTGCTCCTTACCAGTGACCTGTAATAGTTTAGCGCGACTTATGGATGAAGGTCTGCCTTTATGGATGTGAGGCTCTTAACAAGATTAGCATTCCTGCAAGAATTCTTTATTTTGTGATTGTAGCGTTCGCTAACAGCTAAGGAGGCACTGATATGTCTGCCAAGAAATTTGTGTGACTTTTGACATAGGTATTTACAAATGCTTTTTTTTTAATTTTTTTAATTTTAATTTTATTTTTTTTATTTTTTATTAAAATATTAATTTAGGCTATTGCATATTTTCGTACGAAAAATCAGTTGTTTTTTGTTGCAGGTTGGCTACAGCAGTTTCATGTTAGTAGTTGGGAGACATTATGAAAAAATCGTCAATACTGTGAAGGTCTTTGGTTAAACGTCAAAGAGGCAGACTATCCGTGATCTCTATGGATTCATTTCCTAGATTCAGATTCCTTCTAGCAAAGCTGTTGATGATCCACTCCTTATAAGTGCGTTTGATACCTGTTTGTTCCAAAATTTTAGTTAGCCTATTGAGGCTAACACAATTACATGCATTGTTTATGCCTGTCGAGTGCAAGATTACCTTGTGCCTCTTACTTTTCATGACCGCTGCATACCTACTGGCGTATGGAATTAATATATACAGTAGCTGATCTTTCGGCCCTATATGCAAATGAGTGTCTGGGTAAGATATAATTTCTCTCTAGAAAATTGGACAGTCTTTCCTTGATTACTAGGTTGATGCATTTCAACAGGACAGAGCTATGGGTTGGATATTGGTGAAGATATTTAAATCCTTACATTTTTTGCACTGGTGAGTTCATCAAAAGTTATCCTTAAATTTTTAAATTTCCATGTTAAAAAGCATTATGGGGATGTGTGCTTGAACATATGTGGCACAAATCACTAAATTCGGCCTTAAATTTGTGATTCGTATCATTTAAACATAATCATTGTGAAATATATTTTTTGGAATTTAAAGTGTTTTTAGGGCTATAGATAGCCCACCACAGCCATCTTCCCAGTTTTTTTTTAAATTATGTTATAATTGAGCATGATTCATAACTGATTATGTTTCTGTGCTCTGACTCGTTTGACGTGAAAACTTTCACTAAAACATGCCACATCAAAATCATAATGATTTATGTAAAATTCTATATTATCAATATTTGCTTTTAGTGACTGACAGTTAGTATTACCTTCATATTGCGTTTGTGGGATTCTCCACCAACATTTCCCTAATTTTAGTAACATTATCACTAATGGCATTGTTATCAAACTTTTGTTTTAGCTCTACAATTTTCTCAAGGACGAGGAATCCTAGTGCTCATTAATGCATTTTTCCTGTACAAGTTTAAACATTTTGGACATTAGCATTGTGGATGATTATTATCCCTCCGCGGGGATCTATTTACCTAGGGCCTGAGTAATATCAATGGCCCTTATTCTGTAGTTTTTAATCTGCCTAAAAAGTGCAAGTCCGTTGATTATTTTTTCAACTCGCATAAGGAGGAATCAACAAACATAAAAATAGGGCTGTTAAATTTTGACGGGTACATAATTGTGTTATCTACTGTACGTCTTTGCGTGTCATCACCTTGTTAGCTGTTTGTATCTGTGCCGTTTGCCGCAACGTTAGTTTTACGTTTTGCATACTTTCATTGCTTTTTTCATTAACAGTATACGAACATTTAAGTATGTTCCGTCGTCCAGCGCCATATTTTGCGCTTTTAGTTCGGATACTCTAACCTTTTTTTTAGATTGCTTACTATTTTGGCTTCATTTTCATTTTTGAGCCTTTCTAAGGGTGACGTTAGAGAACACCTCGTCTTCGATAGCGATATCGATGGCTTTTTTGCTGCCTTGGGCGTAATGACAGTGAAAATGTACTTTATTCAAGACTTACCAAATTTTGAATTTATACTAAAAGTCTGGACTAAGGATCCAAAAATGTATTTTAAATAGGTTTAATCAAATACTTGCTCGTTACTTTATAAAGGTGTTTGTCCGGTTAATAAATTTTCTAAGGTCAAGGAATATAATATAGTTGGAAATCCCACAGTCGCACTTTTTGATTCTAATGATTCAGACTATTACGAATCGGTTATATGACACATATCTACCGGCTAAAAATAAGCCATTTTATTTTTTTGTAACACATTGTATACCAGATAATAAATATATAAACTTTTTATTTTTTCAGATCTTTCATAATCGGACCTCAGGCGTACTTTATTACTAGTCGCTAATATTTCATCGCAAATATACATAAGTAATGTATGATTTCGTGCATTTTTATTTGGAAAAAACAAATGCACCTCTTTAATTACCAACCTAACTAGAAATTGAAAAAAAAACATTGAAATATTTGATTTAATTAAGAAAAACGCCCGAAATATCAAGAGAGAGAAATAAATTCTTAATATCGGCTGGCGTTTATGAGATCTTGCATTAAACGAATTGAACACTTTGAGGAGACTTTTCAATACAAAATTTACTTCTATAGTTAGAAAACGAACTATAAGTAAAAACATTGCTAAAGATTTGAAAAGGAATATATCTTTATATTTTTTTTTCACAAATTTTGGAGACTGCGTTGTAAATTCTAACGAGACTTGCGGTGGGTACATGTAAACTGTTTATGGAATGATAATGATAATGAAGAAAGGCAAATTTTTTCTATAGTTAAAAATCTTAATAAAAAGCTAATAATAGGGGATGACGGAGAATCGTTCCAATAAACATACATATATAAACTTTCCAGCTTGTTGGAAAATCAAAAATAATATTTATATAAATAACTTGCATATTTCTGACTCAAATTATGTACGTATGAGGAAGTAAAAATAATAATTAGAACCATCAGCAAATCATATTATCGCTCTCTTATTAATAGTATGCCGAAAGTATGTTAAGAAATTTATAAATAGTATGTGGAACATTGAAGCAAATCCAAGATAATTGTAAAAAAAATAAGAATGCAAAGCTTTGAAGCCATACAAATTGTTTGAATTACACTCGCAGCAAAGTAAGCTGCAAAACTCTCAAATAAATAAATGATACAACTAAAGACCAATACAACCAACAAATAAACAACAATTAAAAACCTCAGCATCAGTAAAAAAACAAAAATATATACACAAAAACTATATATTATATAAACTTAGTATAGTACAGATATTAGGTTAAACAAATTGAATTGATAAGAATATTATTTTAATAATAATAATGAAGTGAAGAAAAAATTAAACTGAACATTTTGAACTTCTCTTCATAAATCATATACGTAAATGGGGGCATTCATTTTGGAAAAGTATGGGGGCGAATTTTTGATCCTTGGCTTGCTTCGGACGCGCAAAGAATACCCGGGATAGAGAGGATCCCAAATAGTGCTGCAGTATTCGACAGATATGACAAATGAAAATTACAAACTCTTAAGGGCAGTTGAGTTCCTTATTACAAATGCAAGTATCGACCTCGATTTGTGGCAACCACGATTTGGAAAAACACATTTTGGAATTAAATATAACACCAAGGTCTTTTGTGATAGAGTAGAATTACCAATAGTGTATGGATAGCCTACTAAGCCCATACGTCTACTAAATTACATGTACTGATATTTGCCGACACAAAGGAGCAATGAGTTGATATCACTCACACCAAATCGGAAACTTGGATAAAACAGTTAGAAGTTTAACGCAATCTGCTGTCGATATAAGGCTACGAAATATTTTCAAGTAATCCCCAATCCGGGATTGGAGCCATGCACACCATATGTATGTTGATCGAAATGCACGAAAAATTTTTCTCACACAGCGCTGATTTTCGTAATACGAGTTGAATAATTTGGATAAGTTGTTGGGGTGTGAACCTTTCCATGATGAATTGTCAAATAATTTTGCGGAGATTACAAAATTGTTCAACTTATGAAGCAGATTGGCTTGAATTTCGGCTTAATGCCATGGTACCTACATACATACATATACTTATTTTTATTATTTGCTTTCAATATTTATAATATAGTTTTGATATAAGAACATGATCAAAACATCAAAGTCTATTTTCAATCGACAGTAGGTTTCATAAAGATTCGCGTCATTATTTGATTTACGAAACGACATAAGCTTTCGTTTTTTTATTGTAAATGTTCACATATGTATAAGCCTAGCATTTAACCAAACCTGTTTGCTGACCTTACCTATGGTTTGTATCTGCCGTACGTTTGGAATTTTCCCTGCCTTTTACCTTGCATTTTGTGGAACGCATCTCACAATTCGACTTTTCGTTTGCTCGGACGAAAACTTCGCTGGACCTCCTCTACCACTAGGAAGGTTTTTTTACCATTCTTACTGAATCACAATATATATTAAACACTGGATCGAGGTTTTTTCGCAGTTTTTGTAATTTCGCCAACGGCCATGTTCTAAATATAAAATTCCAATATGAGATCCTTCGATCCTGTAGAGGTTTGCTTATTCTCCATTTTCGGGTTTTAAATCACAAATGCATAGAAACGCAGCAATTTTATAATATCAAATTAAGTTAATATTGCAAAAAACGCAGTCTTCTTGCGTCCCAGTTATTTTTGGGTCTCAAAAACGATGTTACTTTGCTTTTTTAGATTTTGATAAAAATAAAGTTTACAAAAAAACTTCATGTGGTGAAAAACATAAGCGCTATATCTTTCATTAGCATTTTATTTCATCCCATCAACTACTATAGACTTGAAGATATTGGCTTGCAAAGAAAAAAATTAGTGAGCGTCCCAGTTTTGTTTGGTTTACTGTATTTGATCATAAGGTCTACGTTGCTTTGAGTTTGGACTCCTGTGTTGAGTGACTAAAAAATAAAAATCACAAAAAATCATAGTACCTGACAATAAAAATATATGCAAAATAATCATGCAGAAACTGAGTTTTATTTATTAGTGAAAAAATTAATACAACGAGGTAATCACTATCTTTGAGCAAATAGATAAACATCAAATTATAATAATTACTTCTGAGCAATAGTTATATAACAAATAAAAATCACTACCTTTATTTTAACCGCCAATGCACATAAATAGATGTTTTCTGGATAATTCCAAATCGCAAAAACCAGCTTCTAAGGCCGCGGCCACGCAATGAGTTTAAAACATTCCGTTAATTTAGTCAATATGAGAACCCACAGGAACCATCAGATGACTTTTTAAGTTCTCAAGCAAAACTTACATTTAGCATGTACGAGAACCCTGAAGAGAAGGCGCAAATGTTAAATAACATTTTTTAAGTACTAAATTTAAAATGCAAAATAAAGGAATTCACCAGAGAAATAAAGAGACTCACCACTTCATTTAACCAGAGAACGTACAATCAGAGAACGTACAATCAGAGAACGTACAATCAGAGAACGTACAATAATGAGAAGGTGCATTTCGTATTTGGAAACTATTCGCTAAAGAATGCTAACAGATTTGAAAGAATTAGGCAGAGGAATTTAACATTTTGATTACCAGAGAAATTTTAAAGGCGGAAAAATTTAAAAATGTATGTTAAGAAACAGAAAAATACGCGTCAACTAAATGTTGATAGAGACATTTGTTGCGAGTTTACTTTTAAGAAAACTTATACTTTTCTAGCTTTTTGACCAATGATTTTCTCACTTTCCCTTATTTTAATAATGCAAAAACCTACATATTTAAATCGTAAAAAAATAAGTATCTCTTTTCTTTTGGGAAAACCAAAACATTTTCTGTAGGAATTTTACAAAAGAAAATGAAGAATTTAATTGCTTCCTTTTACTGGAAAAGAATTGTAGCGAATACTTAATATATGTACATATATTATATAATTAAAATAATTTATGTATACTTAAAACTAAAAAAAAGGAAAAATTTTAAAAAGTTGTTAAATGTACATAAGCGGCTGGGAGTTGAACTCGGAAAAAATAGAGTAAGCAATAAATTTGTTGCCGTCATTTCACACGGTAATGCCACAGAATAAATTGGAATTTGAGTGGACAATTAAGTACTTGAGTAGCAAAATTCTTTTAACAGGACGCTTGCTCTTTCATATTTTCCGTTATTTGCATCGATAAAAGACGAAATGCGAAATTATTTAGATTTTGTTTATGCATCTTCATTTTATGCCAGTGAATATAACATTCTGAAAATTAATTTATTTTGTTGCAATAATTTTGATTGAATAAATGCTCGTTAATTCATATTTTGATTGAGAAAATACTCGTATATATGTTTATGCATTTATATATAAAATAATGTAAATTTAGATATACATATGTATGTATATGTATACATATCTAAACAACATTTATTACATATAAATCTATGTATATACAAGTTCTATATACATCATACATTTATTTTCATACATATGTACATACAATTCATAAATATGCATAATAATAATATATGTACATACATATGTCATCATTTGCACATGCGCTTCTAACTCATTCATTCTCATAAATTGGCTTCATTCATAATTTGTGCGCATCTTGCACACTTTCCCCGCTACGCGCATGTGCCGTCCACAAACCATTCTTGTTCGCGACGATGACAAAAATTATAAAATCTTCAATTTGACCATCCGCTGATGTCGAAATGAAAATTGGCACTAAAGTGCTGAAACCTCTTTCCCTTCCCACACTTGCATTGTCCACACAAAAATTATGAAGTTTGAAATTCTCTTCGCTAGTTGAAGATCGACAACAAAGTGCATAAAACCCTTTCCCTTGACGTTGTCTTGTCTATCGTCGCAAGCAAAAAGTAAATTTGCGCGAGTTAAACAAAAGTGCGCAGCTCGAATCAAGCAAATAGTTTCACTTGCGCTTCTACCCGCCCATGCTCCATAATCATTCTTCTTCTTCTTTTGCATGATGACAAAAATTGAAAAAGACAAATATAAATCAACCACCAAATTTGCAAATTCGGTGGCTGCTGGCATCGAACTCGTGCCAAAACAAAAACGATCGATTATTACTTCAACTCTATTCATCACACCACAGAGCTTCTTACTGTCGGTTGATCTTAATTGCGGTTTTAAGCAGTTTGCTGAGAAAATTTGGATTTCGCCAATTTGTATACAGTATTTCTTGTTTAAATGCGTTCAACACTTATTCGCATCAATTTTATTCCTGATGAGAATTTCTTTTTAATTAATAGTTCAATTTGTATTGTTATTAAATGCGCCCTATATGCAATTGGCGCTTAACAGCAGATGGTTATATTTTTATACCAAAGTATTAATTTATAAGTAAATTTCTCGATTAGAAGTGCGTGGAGATATATTTTTATGACGCTTGTAAGAAGGATATACTGTAAACACAGATATGTATTGTAGAGAACAAAGTACATACATACATAAATATTATTTTTTGCGGAGACAAACGCGACAAATCAATTAAAATATGATATTAAAATCTTATTTAAAAATTTTAAAAAGTTGAACTTAAATACTGTCTCAAAAACTTCAGTAATTTATTTGAAAATAAATAAAAGGGCATTCTATGGAAACTTTTCGCGAATTTGCATATTGACAAACCGAATACAAATTCTCACAAAGTAATTTCAATTTTTCGGGAAGCAAGTGTGTGCAAGAACAGTAATTTTACATTAAATTATTACATAATTCATATTTAAAAGTAAAATAGGGAAACGAGCATGAGCACAAATTTACGAATTTGCATTGTGACTAACCCAATACAAATCAAATAAATTCAATATCTTAGTAATTTTTTTTCAATACCTTAAAAGTACCAATGAGGTTCATAACTCTTAAAAATCTATATAAAATAATATCAATTGCCTTTATTTAGAAATTGTCAATATTTATTTACAACACGCATGCGTAATGCCGTCGGCAAAACAAACAATTTTTGTAAACATATTTGTGCAACATATGTAAATTTGAGCAGAAAAAGCCAGTTTACAGAAATTTTATGAAATTATTTCTGCTAAATCTCTGTGCAATAACATTCTGGATTCCCTAGCGCGCGCGTTTCACAAATTTATTTTTATCGTATACGAAATGCACCTTCTCATTATTGTACGTTCTCTGATTGTACGTTCTCTGCGGATACCAAGACAAAATTGATCCGGCTGTATTGGTAGCTCTGCTAATGTTGCGCATCACTACTTCGGATTGATGCATTTTTGAAAACGGTCATAAAACAAATTTGATTCTTTCTACTCTGCATCTACAAAACAGTTGTGGTGCAGTTTTAGAGTTTCAAACACGGGATTTTATAAGACAGTGGCCCAAACACCACTTATGTGTACATACATAAATAAAATCAACTCTAATAAATTCATGTTTATTCACAGATGCATACATACTACATATATTTGCATATTCTCAGGGGTATGTACATATGCATATACCAAATTATTTCACGTCACTATTTTACATACTACATAATAGCTTAGAATTATTACAGGCATTCTGACAGGCAACTGCAGATTAAAGAAACATAAGTATGTATAAGATGAGGATCTGGTCTAGTTTCCTAGTCAGGGAGACCCCACCCAACCTACACAAGTTAGAATTTACCTTTAAGGAACTTTCGTTACAATACTTTAAAAGACAACTGATTATAAACGTACTTTCATGCATACATACATATGTATGTCTAAATATCTAAGTACATAATTGTCGAATTTGAGCACAGGAATGTATGTACTACATATGCACTGAAACAGGTTATAATGAAATTAGATACATTGATACGAGTCTTGACTTGGTTTTAAAAAAAGGGGCGCTAATTTAAAACATTGCAAATACCTCACCGTTTCATGATAAGCAACTTTAAATATAAACTTTCATGCATAAACATTTCTCATTTGCATAAACTGTAACAGGCCTGATATTGATTAAAAAAATGCACCATTCAAGGCATCGACGTGTTTATTAATCTCCATATTTACTTTCATCTTTTTTTAAATGAAGAGCGCCCATTAGTGAGTACCCAGTAGTGAGGGCACCATTTGACTCTTTGCGGGCGCACATACCTTCGGGGTGCAAATAACCAGGACTTACAACTTCGGCTCCTTCATTACTAGTATCCCAAACCACTATTGCATTTCTTCCAAATTTAGAGATAGTACGCAGAAGTTCACGCCGCGCATGTACCGCTTCCTCGTTGCATTTGAATATAATCTGGTACTCAAAATAACCGGGGAATATCTCGCGTCCAATTAACTTGTCAAAAGTGATTAGTTTTCTTAGCGCTTCGTAAACACCTTCGGGTGACATGCGGTAAGTCTTTTTAAGCAAGAGTTTCGAAGAGTTGCGAGACTGACGAACACGAATCATGGCGAGCGAGTATTGGCGAAACAGTGCCGGCAAGCTACGGAAGTAAGTCAACAATTTAACAATATTTTGCAAAAAAAAAAAAAAAAAAAAAAATATGGAAATATAAATCTCAATTACCGAATAATCGCTAGTTGCATGAGTATTGGATTTAAATATTGCAGATAAGCAAATCCTCGAGAGTCTCCTGAAAAGTTCACCTTATAGCGCAGTATATAAAGTTCTCCCAGAAGAGCTGCGATTTCTGCGATCACCTCGGCTCGAACTTCAGGCGGTATGCCACTAAGGAAAATCTGAAATTATATAAGTATACATAAATTGAAGCGAATCAGCTTTTACATACATATGTACATTTCACTAAAGTTACCTCTCCCACGCATGCGTTTAGTTGCTGTTGCAGTAACTCAGGAATGGGTTTTAAACTTTTAATATATTTTGTGCCATTTTCCTGATACGATTCATAATGTACTGATGGAAATTCGAATGGTGAACGCGAGTATTGGACTAGCGAATGTTGCTCTTGAAATGGTACTACAGCTGACTGTTGCGCCTTCAAATTGAATTCCATTTTAAACACTTGATAATTTCAGGAATTCAGATTAGTTGAGTCGATTTTTACCCAAAAAAGTGCAATTGCGCGTGATTTTCCCAGAATTGACGCGCCGTTTTTGCCTGTCCGTTTGATTTGCTCATTCGCATATCTCAGTTGGCTTTTTGAAAGCAGCATCAGCGTATTGAAAATTCCGAGAAGCACGTTGAAATAATGTGACGGGGATATTTGGTAATGTACGAGTATGTACAGATGTACATATACATGTACTTGTGTACATACAAACATATATATGTATGTACATACATGCATACGTGGTTAAGAGTTCTGATTTATTGCTTTTTGTAAATACGAGCATACCTATCCATGCATACATATGTACATATGGATGTATCTATTTACATACATACATATATGTACATATGTTTCTGCAGCGTATGTATGGATGTTCATATGCTCAAGTGCACAAGACGACACGATCAAAGCATGGACTTTTATACTTACCCTGCAGGAATTGAAGCTGATATTATAGTAACTTTAAATTGCATTCAAAAACACTAGTGTTGACTAGTGTTGATTATTTTCTGTATATTTTCATATAAGCAGACTAACTACTTTTGCATTGCGATGGCCAAAAAAAATCAATAGCAATTATGTAACTACTTTTGGCCACAATTTTTTCACTACAAGTAAACCAGCTATTAGATAGAATTTTCCAAACATATTTTCAGTTTTGCCAAACCGAATTTCTCCTACTTATACGTTTTCCATATAAATACAATCGTCCATTTTTACCTTTTTTATAGATTTTTACCTACATTTATCAAGATATACATACATATGTATGTATGTACATACATACATATGTATATGCAAAACCCAAAAATTTCCCGTTCGCCTCCACTTTTTAATTTTATGTTTGCAATCGATTGACAGTTGATTTATGTCTTTGTCATATCTTTATTTTATGAAGTTTTTGGGTTGTTATGCATGATGTTTCAGCTTACTAGTAATTAGTTTTTATGCGTTTGATAAAAATGGGTTTTTTTTCGCAATTATCGCAAAGTACCTAGTTATTTAAAAGTTATTCGGTTTAACAATTGATATTTTTTTTTATTGCAGGTTATATACAGCATCCATCTACATACATACATATAATATGTATGTATGTACATATAAATAAATAAGCATATGCAAGTGCAATGTACGCAGTCAGCATTTGGATGATTGATTTTAAAATGGTCTTTTTCCGTGTTTCACACGATTTGGTGAATAACACGGCACATCAAATATGAATGTACATATGTATGTATGTATGTAGGTAGGCGCAGCCAAGGCACATTCAATAGGTAGCAGCAGTAGAAAAATTGAAAAAAAATGTTTGAGCTCTGTATATTTTGTTTTTGCTTTTAAAAGCTAAAATTTCAAAAATATTTTATCAACTACCTTGAATTGTACTGAAAGCATTCTTATCATAAGGAAATTCAAAATTTGACAATTCAAATTAAAATAAAATATGAAAAAAGTTCAAAAAAAAAAGTTTGCTGCTGCTACCTATTGAATGTGGCTTGGGCGCAGCAAACTTTTCTTTTTTAACTTTTTTCATATTTTATTTTAATTTGAATTGTCAAATTTGGAATTTCGTTGTTTTAGCTTTTAAAAGCAGGAGTAGTAGTCACATACATACATATGTATGTATGTACATACTTACATGATTAGAAATGGAATGTTGCGAAGTACATACATATATGTATGTAGGTACATATGTACATACATACATACATACATAGGGTTTTTTCGGTTTTCTTTTCCCTCCATGGAGCGATGTTGCGACAATTAAAGGAATACGGCAAATGCATGCATGTGGGGCCAAGAAAACCGAAAAAACCTACATACCTACATGCATATGTATGTATGTATAGGTATGTACTTCGCAAGCATGATTCAGTTATAAAAGGTTAGCTCGATAACAAGCTAGCTCGCTCACTTTTTGTCAAACGGCTCCCTTAGCATCAAAACCGTGTTGCTTCTTAAAAATAATAATAGTAGGTAGTAACCTCAAAACTTTTTAATACCAAAAACTAACAGGCAACACTTTTTGTTTCTTATGTGCACGTAAACAGTAAGTTTAAATCCGGAATTTAATGACAGATTTTTTTCTATACATACATACATATGTATATAATATTTCATGTAAATGTGTAAAAATAACGCGCTTTTTCTTTAAACGCTTTTCACGCGCATATAAATTCGATGTGACAGAGTGGAAAGTTTTGTGATTTCTAGAAGCAATGGATTTAAATAAATTAAAAATAATGCGACATAATAATCATCCAAATGCTAAAAACAAGAATTTTAAGAACTGCACTCTTGAGTTATGAAGTTTGATTTATTTTTCTTTTAATATATAAAGATTTGTTTCTAAAATTTCGAATTATTGTGGTTTTCTTACAACTCCATAAACTCCATAAAGTCACTTACTATTTATCGGAATAAAATGTTTGGTCCTTTCACCCTCCAGGGGTTCATCACAATATTAAGAATAGAGCCCTGATACCGATGGGAAATAAATAAAAGGAGTAAACCGAATAAATAACTTCTTCGTATTAAGGAAGCTAATAATGCAAATGAGGCTTCGTTGACTTGGGTTAACAAAGTGTCCGGAAGCACCTTGACCTAGCCATCCAGCGAATTTTTGGCTATAATCAAAAGCCTGGAGCTGGTTTTAAAAAATTTTAATAGCGCAGAAATAAAATCGTGCCCATGTTTTATAGAAACCCTCATTGCATGTTCCCAACACATAGGTAAGCACCAGCAATGATGTGAAAAAGCTTCTTTATTTTAAAACTCGGATTCAAAACCTCTTTGTGATTAAACATTTTTTTAAAGCTTAACATGAGTTTAGCTTGCAGTTTAAATATTCTTACTAAATATCAGTTAAATTAATTAATTGAGGTAAGAATATTTTTTATTGTCATTTAAGCACACACTTTCTTGCAAATATCTTAAAATTAACATATTGTATTCTTCCACTATTTGCAAACTTTCCATACTATGCTACTTCTTGTTTCACAAAAAGGGAACGCATTATTTAACCTTTTTCCGTACTTCGTATATGCAACCTTTTGTAAGGGAGTGTCAAAAACTCTATTGTCAATATTGATCTAACCTTTTATTATTGAATCATGCTTCGCAAGAACATGCCAGCACGAACGGACTTTAGTGGAATTAATTTGAGTGTATAAAAATATTTCTAATACCAAATGTACTTAATAAATGCATTATAAATTGCCATTATTTCACTTTGACTTCAAAAAATCATAACTCCTAAACAACGAATTTAGGCTAGTAGAGGCTGCTACATAATTTAGTATATACATATGTATGTACATATGTATACATACATATATGACAGAGCGGGTAAAATTTTTTTTCAATCAGGAGTATAGCAAAAACGTAATTTACAGATGATTCCAAGAAAAATTGCTGAAGACACCACAGCTCTAAGTCCGATTTCGAGTCCCCCACTTTTGCAAAATAGATATTTTGTCATATGAATGTAGGGTTTAGCCAAAAAATCTTCATAGCTTCTGATAGAATTATAGGAAAAATATCATATTAGACTTAACTTAAAGGTATTTCACGTACATTTCAGAATATGTATTAATATCTATAGTGTTTTTGAGTTTTAGTAGAGATATCAGGCTTAAATTATGAGAAATTATCCTAAAATGAACTTAACTACTGTATTATCATTTTTAACAAATTTTTTATAGACATTTTTTTTTCCTTTACAGCTAAAAAAAGTTCCGAACATTTCCAACAACTTTCATTCGGACAGTTTTTCTTTTTTTCGAAATCGGTTTTATAAGAAAAAATTTTCAAAAAAAAAACTTTTTTGCAAGTCATAAGCAAAAAAACAATTTTTATAATTTTAATGTACTTTATTTAACAAATTATTTTTTTTACTTAGAATTGACCATTTTAACGTATTTTTCAAAATAAAAGTATGTACTGTTATGCTATTATTTTTAAAAATCTTTTTTGCTCTCCATTCTGCTGTAACAGCCATAACACCTTCACGTTTTTTTCTATAACACGTTTGAAAACAGATGTTAACAACTGTACATATCTTTATGTTCCATGTATATGCATGGGAATATTAGTATCTTCTAGTGTTGGCTCAACATAATCTAAGAATTGTACCAAGTGATCGTATGGAATATTTCTTGTGAATGGCGGTTCAGATAGTAAATTATCGTCATTCAGATCAATCATATCAGTATAAACTGAAGCATTAAATTATTATTATACATATTATATTTTTTGTAAACTCTGAGTTTAGTTGGATCAAGTATTTTTTCTCGTTAGTATAAAAGTTTTTTGATTGCTCTATCCCGTATGGGTTTTCTATCATCAAATAACATTGTTAATAAAATGTTTTCTGGATGAGCGTAATATGAATTATTTTTGATTACACCATCTACAATATTAAGTAAATTACGTGGTAGGTATCGTGTCCAACGAATAAACTTTTATAAAAGTACACTGCCGTATAAAACAGAATTATAGTATTTTACATTGAAATATGTTGGCACATAAATTCTAATAATATAAACTGCTAGAGTTTTCAAATTTTCCGATGGTGTAGTATTAGTTGTTGTACATAGACGTAATACCCTGCTTGCTTTGGTTAGTCATCGATAATGTACAACTGGTCCTGGTTTTATGTTAGCTAAATCAACTGAAACAGCACCATTTGAAATTGCTTTGGCCATTTCATATAAATATTTAACAGATGTAGATAATTCTCGTTCTTGTTCATCACTGATCATACCAGGCATATTTTCCAATGCTATTTGTTCAAAATCACTTACAACCTGAAAAATTAATTTTTTATGTCAATTAAAATTTGTATAATTTTCCTATTTTAATTTGATTGAAAAAATATTAAATAATGATTTTAACAAATGCATCCCTGAAATTTTTCACAGTCTTGAATGTCTTTGAATACTTTTTCACTTGCTGCTCTTGGTCCACTCGTGACTGTTTTATCTAATTCTCTGAATAAATGACCAAATGGTAATTCATTGAAATGAAGCAAACATATGCACTGGTCTATTTAAATGCTTTTTAAATAGTCTTATAACACCATTTTATATTCCAGTATTACCTGGTTCTCCATCGCTGCATATGCCAATTAATTGATCTATTGACAGTTTTTTGCTATTGAAGACTTCATTTAATTTTTTAAGTTTGTATTTTGCATTTTCTTCTTCCCCCAAATTAACATATCCAAGTAATTCAGCATTAGGCTCTTTTAGAACAACTAAATGGGGTTCTAGTGGCCGCTGTGGTCGAGTTGGTAGCGGTGCGTGCTATAACTCGATATGCCGATGAGTTCGAGGTTCGAATCTCAGTCACGGCAAGCAAAATCTTAATCATAGAAAAAGTTTTTTCTAATAGCGGTCACCTCTCGGCAGGCAATGGCAAACCACCGAGGTTATTTCTGCCATGAAAAAGCTTCTCATTAAATACATCTGCCGTTCGCAGTCGGCACAAAACTGTAATCCCGTAATTTAAAGACGCACACCACAAATGGTAGGAGAAGCTCGGCCAAGCACTGAGCTATAAAGTGTAAGCGCCAAAATTATTATACATATATGTATAAATGGGGTCCTTTTACCATATTTGTATGAAATTTATCATTAATTTTCTTTCTAGTTAATGAATCATTTTTTCTGCCATCGAAAGAAAATGCAGTTATGTTGGAATCTATGTATCGTTTACGAAGCACTTCATCTCTAGCTTTAATTTTTTCTCTTGCAACATTAGATTTATCCATTATGACAAGTTCACCACGAACATCTCGAAAATTTATATCTTCGAAAGGGCTGTTGCTGAACATGAAGCAACTCTATCTGAAACACCGAATCTGTCACACATCATAGCAAAATTTATAGCATCGTATCGTTGAGTATAATGTCCTCGTTTCATTGTAACATATATGTACTTCTGCAACTGCTTCATTTGCAATTTGTGCTTCACCTGTTGCCATATCTGTTCCAAGTGGTTTGTATGTTGGATCATCCCTAACTGTTGGCATTGTTGTAGGTGTTTCTTCTACAATGTCATCCATATATTTAGGTATTGTGAATTTTCTATCATTATGTTGGTCCATCATAAATTCTTTTAAATGGTTTTGTATTAAAGCACATAAGCATTCTGTTGTTTTTAATTTGCATTTACATTTTCCAATGTAAAATAATTTATTTGTTGATTGTACGAATGCTGTAAATTCCTGAACTTTTTTTCTGTGTTTAATGCTTTCGTGATATTTTGCAATTAAAACATTTAGTTTTTTTAGAATACTACGTCTATTAATTAGTTGAATATTCAATTTATTCCAAATTTCAACCAATTTATCAATTACATGAGGAGTTAAATTTTTATGCGAAAACATTTTACTTTGAATTTTAGCATGATCACTTAAAAAAAAATAAAATCTTAAAATGTCACGACTAGACGCAAATTCAGATTATTTAATTCACTTGATAAACCAAATGCAATAATATCGTGTTCAAGTATATGTGATAAAGTGTAGTAATGTAAACTTTTCTAATGTTGGAAATGTTCTGAACTATTTTTAGCTGTAAAGGAAAAAAAAAATGTCCATAAAAAATTTGTTAAAAATGATAATACAGTAGTTAAAAGTTCATTTTAGGCAAATTTCTCATAATATAAGCCTGCTATCTCTACTAAAATTCAAAAACACTATAGATATTAATACATATTCTGAAATGTACGTAAAATACCTTTAAAGTAAGCCTAATATGATATTTTTCCTATAATTCTATCAGAAGCTATGAATATTTTTTGGCCAAACCCTACATTCATATGACAAAATATCTATTTTGCAAAAGTGGGGGACTCGAAATCGGACTTAGAGCTGTGGTGTCTTCAGCAATTTTTCTTTGAATTATCTGTAGATTACGGTTTTGCTATACTCCTGATGAAAAAAAATCCATCCATACAATTTGACCCGCTCTAATATATGACTATAAAAAAAATATGAAGGCAAAAAAAAAATGATGCAATTCGAAATTTTTTAGGTCAAACATTTTTTGATTATTTTTTATAATGACGATATAAAATTTTTTTTTAAAATATATCATGTTTCACACTTTTAGAAGAACCCTTTACTTACAAATATAAAAAAAAATTTTAAGATCGGTAATTTTTTGGCAGTTATCGAATTTTCAAAAAAATTAACATGTATCAATAGAGAAAAATAGAGTTTTCAGACAATTTTCAAAAATTCCCCACGACAAGGAACTCAAAATCAAGCAAAATGAAAAAATACGTGTCTCATGGATTTCGATGTAGAAACTATAATAAAAATTTATTGGAAAAAAACCTAACCCTAACTGACTGGACGATTTGAGATAAAATGACCCGATAACAAAGAAGAACGATTTGTGTAAATCATGTACTTATGTATTTATTGGTCTTTTCAAGAAAAAAGGGAAATAAACGTAAAATTTGACACACATACAAAATAATTTATACTTCAAGTACAAATATACATAAGTATTTGGTACAGAAGCAAATGCACCTACATACATATAGTAAAATTATTTTTGATCACTGTTTGATACCAATATTATATATTGTTATATTACCCTTCAGTAAAAAGAGAAATACATAAAGTAAAAATTATGTTAAATACATCGCACCTGCACCAAAATTTGTTGCATTTAAAACCTGCAGTGGAGAAGCATTGCTGCGCCTCAACACTTGTTGGTTGGACTGTCGACAATTAGTTAAATGCTCTCTGTAAGACAAAGCCTTTATCGTCTCATTACAAAAACTTTCAATTTCTTTCCTAAGCCTTGGGATAAATTATTATAAATTTTATGACTTTCGATTATAGTACAGTTGCGAGCTGCTCGTTAAACTTGATGCAATTTATCTTTGAGGCTTTCTGCCTTATTCACTTCCGGCACCTCGTTGTTAGTTCTATTAACATCGCTTTCATGATGAGCCTCATTTTCTACTTGAGTGGAGTATTATCCAGCTCTTTTATAATGGCAAGAACAAAACTAAGCCTTAAGGGAGTTAACAAGCTGTGTTATTTGTCGATTGTGAATTCCCTAAAAGCTTTGTTTTGCCCTTGAAAGGGGAATTTTTAAGAATGATACAAAATTAAAAAAAATTAATGGCTATTAAATTCACTGTTTTCTACAATTCCGGGATCCCGGGATTGACATGTCTAATACCTATGTCTGTATGGAGGTGCGTAGGATCTGACTTTGTAAAAACACCTTGCACAAAATTATACACATACTCCAGTCCTTCAGCGAGTAGCACAGAGTTAATATTGAACCACTTATTTATTCTTTTAGTAACAAAAAACCCAAAATAGTTTCAATAAACTAAAAGTTTCAAATAATTATTTTCGTCCAACATATGCGCACACGTTTATATACATACATATGTATATACATTTTTTTTACAAGGAGGAAACATCAAAAGCACGTATCTCGTCAGTGTGGGACTTTAACCAGCACTAAATCTCCTACTGTCAAGTACCGCTCCCCTTCCGGTACTACCTTCAAGTTTTTCGTTGGGAGGCGGTTCGATCGCTAAGCTTTAAGTCCGGTACTGTCTTCATGCAGTCCGTAGAAGTTGCATTTAATTGGCACCACATCTAGTCGTCCACATACATACATATGTAATTTCCGCCCACTTGCGTAAGACATATAAACGTAAAGATCAGGTTTGCATTAATGAGACACTATTTATAAGTTATTTATGTATGTATGTGTATACACATAATACGTTCCAATAGACAAAGAAAGACAAAATTTTTGCATTTTTCAAAATTTCCGTTATATAGGAGGTGGGCGTGGTTATGATCCGATTAAAAAAATTTTCTACGATAATGATAGCGATGTCAAAGAAAATATGTAACCAAATTTTGTGACGATACCTTACACCGTTATTGAGATACTGAAATGTTTTCCTAAGTGGGCGTGGCAACTCCAAATACCGAATTTGCCTCAATTTGCTTTCATGGATACCGAAAACAACGGAGTTTTTGAATTCTTCAAAACATCCGTTATATGGGAGGTGGGCGTGGTTATTTACCGATCTTGCCCATTCTCAACCTACCCTGTCCAAAGAGCAATCTATGTACCAAATTTCATTGAGATATCTCAATTTTTACTCAAGATATTGTAACCACGGACAGACAAACGAACAGACAGTCAGGGCTAAATCGAATCTTCTTTTCATTCCGTTCATTTTAGTTATATATGTCTATATCTATCTCGATTATTTTATGCTGTTACAAACAACCGTTATGCGAAAAAAAGTTATAATACCCTTGTGTACAAGTACGCTCGGATATAAAAAAATCCAGTTTCTACCGGTGACGTGGTCTTATTTGAATATGAGCAATTATGCCTTCGAAGATGGAATGGTAATCCGAAGCACATCAGCCCATTGCCTACCTTATTTAGTAAGACTTCTAAGAAGTACGTCTGATAACAATTGTGCATTCTAAATTCTGACTTCAATATTGCGACCACGCATTTTTATATAACTAGCCAAGGAAATTCGGAAGAGAAGTGAAAAAAACATAAATTATTATGGGCATGTATAAACACATATGTATGTAGGTATGTACTACATAATATTATTATTATTATTTATTAGGAAAAATATATACAATATTAAACCTAATGCTAAGAGAGAGAGTGCAAGCAGCTATGGCCATCAACTCCAAAACTAAAATTAACTAAATTATAATTTATTATGCAGGTTGCATTCTAGTAGAAAATTATACATACATATAATATTTGTGTAAGATGGTGTTTTTAACAGTGTTGTGTATTGAGTAGAGAAAAAATATTTTTGCCTAATACTCTCTATTGCTGGACAGGTGCGAAAGATGTGATCAACGGATAGCATGTTTGAGCAGAAAGGGTACGACGGTTTAGGGTTTCCGGTGAGAAGGTGATTTGTGTGTGACCGATCCTTAAGCGTGTAAAGATGGTTGCTTGCCGCCGACAGGTCTTACTGGGATAGAGTATTTTATTACGATGTGGGTTGAAGTTCGTGTAACGGTGTACGAAGTTCTTCCAGTCTGCGCATCTTCTCTCAAGTATTTTTTTATATCATTTTGGTCATGTAGATCGTTGAGTAAAGTAGGTGCTGATTCAAAGCATCTCGCTGCGTTGTCTGCGTGTTCGTTACCAGCGATACCAACGTGACCTGGGACCCAGAGCAAAGCTATTGCAAATGTTAAGGATTGCGTTTAAACAAGAAAAGCTGTCAGAGCAGATAACGAACTTGCCTTTTTGGCGAGTAGTATATTCTAATGCTTTGTATGTATATGCCGAAAGCCTCGGCCGTAAACACTGATGAGTGAGGTGGGAGAATTCCGCCCGTTATAGTTGTCCCATTGGATGTGGTGACTGCGAAGGCTGTGTTTGTTGCTTTGGAACCGTCTGTATAAATGGCCGTAAAGTTTTTGCAACTGTAACAGTTAGCGATTTCTAAAAAATGTTGTTGAAAGGTCACGTTATTGGTGTTTAGTTTTTTTAAAATAAATGCCACGATGTATCTATAGTGGCCTCATTTATCAGCTACTCCGGTTGAAAATTTATTTTGTTGCACTTATGTAGATGGTAGATGCATATTAAAGATTTTGCCATACCCAAGGCAGCGTCGAAGCTTAGACTTAAGCCGGAAATTCCTTTTGTATCTTGCCGCGTTCACTGATATTTTATGAAAATTGACGTTTGGAGAAGTTAGCAGTTTCGGAAGAAGTTGAACAGTTGTTTCGTAAATTCTTTCTCTAATTGATGGAAAGCCACTTTCGCCCAAGATGCATTTTATTGGTGATGTAGGAAAAGCATTTAAGCTACGGCGGATCGCAGCGTGGTATGGGGATTCCAATTGCTTTACATTTGTGTTCGCACACCATCCGTAAATCGGCAGGCCGTAGTCGATTTTAGACAGTATTAAAGCTCTTGTAATATCAAGGAGCGTATTTGTATGTATGTATAAGAGAACGTTGGCAAGATTAATATTTTATTATGTTTAGCCTTTTGGAAAGGTTTTTTCTAAGACAAAGGCATTGATATTTAAAACTAAGTTTATTGTCAAAATATATACCTAGAATTTTTAAGTTATTGACAGATTCTATTACAGTATCATCGAAAATTAATTGAGGATATTTACAGTTAACCTTTTTACATATATGTAGTATTTTGCATTTTGATATGGATATAGATGCTCCAGATTTATAGCCCCATTTTTTGAAATCTGTAAGTACTTTTTGGAAAACGTCATTAACTGCGGCTGCGATTTAGTTTAGCACCCCCCGAATTTAAAATCAATGGGGTGATTGCGGGGTAGAGGGGGACCTCCTGATTACAAATATATAGTTTTTAGCTGCTGGAGCCTTATAGTTTACGAGATATTAAGACTTCAAGTTTATAAAATACACACAATTATATTAGTTATTTCACTGAAAATTACACTATAAACACTTATCTACCGTTTGTAAAATGCAAATTATTTACATTCCGAACCCGCACAATTAAGAAAATTAATATTTAAACGTTTTATTAATAAATATTAATTAAATAAAATGCCGGAGCCTTATAGTTTACGAGATATTAACACTTAAAGTTTATAAAATACACACTATTATTATTTCACTGAAAATTACACTATAAACACTTATCTACCGTTTGTAAAATTCAAATTATTAACATTCCGAACCCGCACAATTAAGAAAATTAATATTTAAACGTTTTATTAATAAATATTAATTAAATAAAATTAAACTAATCGCGCCCTTGCATACACGCAAAATGGTTGACAATAACATTAGTTGAGTGTGTTGCCATATCGGTGATGTGCATAAAAGAATAAGCAAAAAATAGTCATAGTCGCCTTTGATTGTACTCATTATATATTGATTTTTTGTGAAAATTTTTAATAAAAAAGCGCGCGATCGGAAATGTTAATTATTTGCCTTTTACAGACGGTAGATAAGTGGTTATAGTGTAATTTTCAGTGAAATAACCAATACAATAGTGTGCATTTTATAAACTTTAAGTGTTAATATCTCGTAAACTATAAGGTTCCGGCAGCTAAAAACTATATATTTGTAATCAGGAGGTCCTCCTCTACCCCCCTATCACCCCCTTGATTTTCAATTCGGGGGGTGCTAAACTAAAATTCTCCCTTAACTGCAAAGGGGTATTTTAAATTAGTGTATATAATAACGTCGTCAGCGTAAATTGTTAGTTTGATGTTCTTAATATTAAGGCAGATGTCGGTTATTTTGTCAAATGCATAAGACCACCGATAACGGCGAGCCTTGAGGTATACCATTTTTAAGCGGACTTAAACCGGAGAAAATATTATTAACGCGAACACGAAACTGACGGTGAGTCATAAAAGCCTTTACTATCATAAAAGCTTTTGGACCAACCTTCCAAGCTGCCAGTTGGCTCTGGACTGCGTGGACTCCTACACGATCAAAGGCCTTTTCGAAATCAGTAGAAAGGATTGTGGCATGGTTTTAGCGGAAACAGTGTCAGATACATAGTGCTGAAGTTGAATAAGTTAGTCGATAGTGCTGTGCTTGCTTTTGAAGGCGGTTTGATTATGCTTAATTTAATTGTTTTTTGTTACGAACAAAATCAATCTTTTTGCAATAATTTTTTTAAAAGTTTTACTAAGGCATGATAGCAAAGAGATGGGTCTATAAGAGGAAGACGAGTTGGCAGGCTTATTTGATATGAGAACTGGTATGACCGTTGCTGTTCGCCAGGGATGTGGGTAAAAACCTTTATCGAAGATGTTATTGTAGAGGGAAAGAAGTTTATGTTTTGCGCTTTGCGGTAAATTTGAGAGCTTAGGGTAGGATATGCGATCGAAGCCAGGTGTTTTACTTTTAGCATGTTTAAGTGCCGATTCCAATTCGTAGAAAGTGATTTTGTTTTCTACGTAAAGTGCTAATATAAAAATATCTTTTGTGGCGTACGTCATGGAAAACCAGCCTTTTTTTCCCTGATGTATTCAACCGAAAATTTGTTGTTGTCGGAATATCGAGACCAAAGTTGGGCGGCAGCAATTTCTGCTGAGTTGTTCAACACATTTTGGTTTGTTTCAATGATTGTCACGGGAGTGTGGGGGATGCCAGTTATGCGTTTGATGTCAGACCAAATTCTCTTTGGAGATGAAGAAGGGGAGATTTTTGAAGTAAGCAGTTCAAAACTTTTTCTCTTTGCATCCTTAACCGCTCTTTTAAAAAGCGCGTTGGTCTTTTTGTAGTTGATTAGGTTTGCGTCGGACATGGAATTTTTGAACATTTTCCAACAATCAATTTTCTGGGCGCGAAGGTTTTGGGGCTCCTTGTTCCACCAAATGGGGAAATTTTTGGAAAACTTTCTTTTGCTTTGGGGGATCGATATATTAGCTGCAGAGCGTATCATTTTAGTAAGAGTGCCAGTTTCTTGGTTGACATTGTCAATTGGCGAGTATTTTATATTTTTTAATATTTCTGATTTGAATGTATCCGATTTTGTTATATATTTGGTTATATTTTAGAGGAAGAAGGTTGGTTTGAATAGTGATGAAAATGGGGAAATGGTCGCTGCCCTTGCGATCAGATGAAATTTTCCAGTCGATTCGTGGAGAAAGTTAGGGAGAAGATATGGATAGGTCCACGTTAGTGAAGGTTGAATGGGTTAAAAAGTGGGTAGTTGTTGAAATAACCGTTTATATTCCACTGGACAATTTTAAACGTCATAAAACTTGATCGAGAGAAAAACAGATGTTATAATGTGTTCATGTGTATGTAGGAGTTATTTGAGTTATTCAGTATCGTTTTCTGACGTGTTATGTTTTTGAGTAGCAGCTAGTATTTGAGAGAGAGATGGGAGAGGTTGGTAGAGTGATTGGAATTGTGGAGAAGAAAGTGGTGAAATTGTTAGAGAAGGTTGATTGCTATTGTAGTTAGTTTCTGTTTCGTTTAGATAAGTGGGTGTAGGTCAAGAACGATAGAGTACAAGATTGCGCCTTCCCGACGAAAAATGATGGGAAGCAGAATGCGTGCAACGTCACTGGTTAGAATAGAGAGAGCACGGGAGAATTCAGTATAGCAATACACATGAGTACATGTACATACATATATTAAAATTCATTCACATGTACACACATACATATATTAAAAATTGTCGCTGTTAAAAATTGTGTGAACAGAACCACGTTTTAAAAGTCGCCTCCGCATTTAAAGCTGTCGCTATTAAAATTAATGACCGCACACTTCATTTTTAAACTCTTTATTTAAATAAATTCACACAAAATCACCGAAAGTAATATAAGCACAATTGTATGTAAAGAAATAATTGTAAATAAATTGCCTGTGACGTGGCATAAACAGCTGATTCTGTCAAATTTACTGAGAGCGAATAGCGGTTTGCGGAAGGCGCAACCTCTGTATTTTCTAAATCGTGGGTGTAGGTGGTATTTTGGAAGTCAGAGAGTTAGAAGAGAAGTTGTAATTGTTAACATTTTGAGTTGAGGCAATATTTTTGTCGGTTGTTACTGTTGTATTGGATTCAATCATAAAGGAGTCAGAATAGTTAATTTGTTCAAGAGGAGGGATAGGCTGGGAAGAGGAATTTGCATTTTCGGTATTTGTGAGTGATTTTTTAAATGTATTGTTGTTGATGTTGTTGGAGTTGTTGCTGGTTTTCGAAGAAGGGGCTGTATTTTTATTGTTTGTTGTAGCTGATGTTGATGTTGAATTGATCGTGCTTTGGTTTGAGCCCGATGCTATGCCAGCACAGGAGTTACTTGGGATGGGGAATGAGGGAGGAGAGAACAATTTCCACAAAGAGGGGAGCGTTTACAATTATTTTTGGTGTGTCCAAGAAGTTGGCAAGACTTGCAGCGCATGGGGAGCGGAATATATTGGCGAATAAATACCTTACACCAGGCAAAATCAATCTTGCTGGGCAGATTGAATAAATTAAAAGTCAGCAACACAACTCCCGAAGGGTGAAGCTTCTAATCTGTAATTTTTTTAAATTTGTAGGCCTCTACAACTCCCTGAGAGCTCAATTCTTTAACAATTTCTTCCTCTCCTACATTGTTAAGAAAAGGGGCAAACACAGTGCCTTTCACGTGATTGAGTGATTCGTGCAGCTTGGTTGAAATGGAACACACATTTTCTATTTGTTTCACTTTTAGGAATTTTTCCGCGATTTTATTATTTTTTACAAGAAGTAAAAGTTTTCCGTCGCGAAGAGTAGAAATCGAGTGCACTTCACTACTTATTTTCTTAATACCTCGATGTATGGCAAAACATGAGTAAGCAGAGATAGGCTTGGACGAATCTGTGGATTCGATCACGATAAATTTTGGGTCATCAATTTTAATTTCAGGGAGGAAGGTGAAATCGATTGGAAGAGCACTTGATTCTGTTTTGTGTTTCTTTTTTTTAGGTCCAGTATCTAGTAATGCAAAGCGATTTTCTCTGATGTTTGGTGGCCCTGGAGCCATCGTGCACTTTTTATTGAAGTTCACGTAAGCGAAAACTATGCGTGGGCGCAGAAATATGAATAGACGTGAATAGAAGAAAATAAGAGTAAGAGTACTCAAAAAGCGGTCACACCGAATTTAGCGGAAAGAAATCAAAACAACTTCGTAAGCGATAAACAGACGTCTTATCAGCGCGAGAGCTAGTCGATGACTGTACTACATAATAAGAAATATATAGAAGAAGAAATGAGAATAAACTACGTAATTATGTTTATTTTAAATTATATTTTTAGTGAAACTACTATTGAATTGTCTAAATTTAATAAAGAAATATAAATTAAGTCCTGTGTTAATTATTTCCGTTAAATAATTGACATTTTAATTGGTATTAAAAATACTCAAAATCGAATTGGCTGTTATTTCTTATGTTCACAGATATGTATTTTTATTCGTATCTAAGTATGCAAAAATGGAGTAAAATCCATAAAGGAAACTTGGGGTAAGTGGCCCCGAATCACCACTTTTGTCAACTATTTTGGTTGACATTGTCAACAAAGCGAATACACTTTTTACTACGCATTTGATGAGAAGATATATATTTGACAGCGGCAAAACTAATATTATTTTATTTCAGTTTTAGTTTTTAAAAAATATCTACACATGGATTTTCGCAAAATAAATTTTTTTACATATTTAAAATTTAAGGAATGTGAGTTCAAAAATTAAATAAACGTACAGGGTGGCCCAAATAAGACCAGCTGATGTGAAACACAAATAACTTTTTTACTTTTTAACATAATTTATTTTTTCTTTTTGCAGATTATAACTGAACTCTTGGAAATTACAGAGAATTTTAAAGTTGAATCTTAAGATGTATCCATACAAAGTTCAAATTGTGCAGCAGCTTCTACCGCAAGACCCGCATAAACGCATAAATTCAAGATTTCCCTTGGCCTCCTCGTTCACCAGATTTAACTGCGCCCGATTTTTTTTTTATGGGGATATTTAAAAGACAAAGTGTATGTTAACAAACCACAGACACTTGGACAGCTCAAGCAGAATATTCGAGACGAAATAAGCCGCTTGCATCAAGAAACATTACGCCGTGTAATGCAAAATGCGCTAAAAAGAGCCAATGCCTGTATCGAGCAAAATGGTGGTCATTTGTCTGATGTCATATTTCACACATACATAGTCACGTTAAATTTCCATAAAATGTATTTAACATATAAAAATAAATTATTTAAAAAAAACCGTTATTACAAGAGTTACACGTATTTAACATCACTAGGTCTCATTTGGGCCACCCTGTATAATGTAAACAAAATATATCATTAGCAAAAGAAATTACAAAAGACTAGTGAAAAAGCAAAAAATTTAAATAATTTGACAGCAACGCAAGCATATCAATATGTAAGTGGTTTACCTTACAAGCGAAATCAGAAAACAATCTTAAATTTCTGCTTTATATTTCATAGATACTGCAAATGAAGTCGGTGGCAATACTGAACGCAATTTGCATCAGGTTTTTGACCACGGTATAATTATGAACTTCGTCAAAAAACAATTTCGATATTACGGCAACGGATTTACGGATATGATAAGTAAAAATCTGTAGGCCGGGATTTGGTAGTTTTTTTTAATATTTCAAGATTTCCTTTTAAATATCCAGATGTTATATCAATTTTCAGCGAATCTTCTGATAAAACATTGAAAGCAGCTTTTCAACGATAGAAAATAAAATACTACAACAAATTAAAAAATATGGAACAACATGAAAACAAAGCCGCCTCTTCTAAAAAAATCAATAATATCAACTCAATATACTGAAAGGTTTAGTCATCCTGGAAAAATTTAAAGCAGGGTTCACAATGACCTTCTTTATCTTAAAATGATTTCATTTGCATAACATAATTATTTAAATTTTTTTAGTTTTTATTTACGTAGCTGTGTTGATAACAAGAAACGTGTTAATAAAATTGTAACACATACATAAACTCAAAGTTTAAAAGAAAAATCCAACCGAAATGACTGTAATGCTTGCAAAACTTCTTCGACTTTCGACCTAATCAATAGTTCAATGGACACTAGTAGATTTTTAATGATAAGCGCATGTGAAATGTCTACAGCAGAGAGCATTGCCTGGGGAACAATTGGTCAGTAGTGCCTCTTTGAAAAAGTTAATAGTAAATCAGTACAGTTTTACTACTGACAGTTTCTGTAGGAATGTTTTCTTTTCATAGTTACATAGTATGTATGTACATATAAGTATGTAAGTATATGTATGTATGTAAATGAGATGGAACATCGAACACGATATTTTGCTTACAGTTGGGTATTTGTAATATACTCGTATGATCTTAACAGGCACTTTTAGTTCCGATTAAGCGCTTAGCCCGACATTGAGCAGACGGCCTGTAATATTTGGGCGAGCTTTAACCCTTTGAGAACCATATTAAGCGATTGTGCGATGTGACTTTAAAAATTTCTAGAAGCCATACTACTTAATTTTGGTTTAAACTTCCAAAAGCAGTCATTGTGTTATCTATTTTCTTATGCTCTCCAAATAAGAAAAAGTGAATATATTATTGCACAAAAGAGAAACATTCAGTTGTGTATCATCTCTCGGAGTGATCAGTAGTATGGCCAGCAGTAAGTACATATGTACATATATTTTATTTTCTATCCTGGTAAATTTCTAACGTGAATGTCTGTACGTGTAAAGTGTAGTCCCATTGATTCTGTAACGTGTTTATCCCTTTGAGAACCAAGCAGATTTTAAGGCATAACTTTAATGAAAATAAAGTTCCTTCTATTATTTCTCTTTTAGTCGGCATGGAATGATTTTTAAAATTTTTACGTAAAAAACTTTTTCCTGAAAATGACCTATCACAATTGTGTACCTTGGGTCACTACTATATAATAAATACAACATTTTTTATTAATTCGTATTTAATTAAAAATTCATGTGAGTTTAGGAAAATACTAAAAACTAAAACAAAAATAATAAATTCAGTATAGTAGATATTGAGATCAATAGTAATTTGTTTGGTGTGTATTACTTTGTGTGATATTCATTGAAACACTGCTTATCTTTTGCCAGACACAAGTGGGTTTTGCATTTTTGGCATCGTCCTCTAGACCGGCTTTCACATTAAGGATTGCGACACCTCTTTGCAGTTCCATCTACAAATTCGGGCCAATGGTCGTATCTATCGAACCTAATGTCATCGGGAGCGTTGTGTGGGCAATATTTATTACCGTGATAGCCCTCGGGTAACTCGAATAGTGATACATCCGATGGAGCATCTTTGTACTTTGCCAGGACTTCGCCGATCTCCATTTTAAAATTAAGGAATTTTTTACCTTATTTCCTGCAATACCAAGTAACCTTGCGTCTTTTCTACATTTCATCCAACTATTATATATTGCTAAATCAAGGAAATGGAAAAAAACTTTGACTGGCCATTTCCTAGTTTTCATTTTAATGCGATAGTATTCCATCATTTGGTCAGCTATATCGACTCCGCCCATTTTAGAATTATATAATTGGATAACAGCGGGAATCGGTACTGGGTATCGTCGTTTTAAGCTTCGTATCCAACGATTTACTTCACTGGTCGGGTCTTTTCCACATGCTGTTGACGTAATTGTAACACACTTTGTATCACACCATTTTACTACAGCCACATTGTCATCCTTAACAAATTGGTGCATATCACCACGCGCCATAGTTTTGTCTGCGGGAAAATTAATTCTCAGATCAGTTCTTTGGGTCGTCGATGCCTTTTGATAATTAATTGTATTTTCAGGAACTAAATCTGCTGGCAGAGTTAATGAGTAAACAAAGTAAATTAAAAACATCAAAAGACTGGAAAAATACCTTCTGCAGAGTCATCTTCATCTGAACTATCACTTTCTTGCACTTGGTCGGCCGTGAAACAGTCCATTTTTATATATTATCATCAGCTGAAAAGCTGGCATCGGAGTTTTCAAGAATATCTAGGACCATTTGAAGGTCCGAATCCTTTGATAATTCTATGTTTTTTCCTGAAATTCATTAGATATCACAATTGTGAGCTTGCATCAAATTCTTCACTTATGCCCAAGTAACACAATTGTGTTACGTGATTTTTAGCGCAAAGAAATGAATGGAAAAATTTCAAAAACGTGCATTTAATGTTTATTTGCTATTTGAAACGAAACACGCATGAGATTCATACAATTAAATATGTACATATCAAGGCACATTCAATAGGTAGCAGCAGCAAACTTTTTTTTTGAACTTTTTTCATATTTTATTTTAATTTGAATTGTCAAATTTTGAATTTCCTTGTGATAAGACATGATGCAATAATTAAAGGTGTTGTACGTTGGCAACTTCTCGCTCTAAATCGGCCATATTACACGCCCTTAGAAACAATGTTTACTTATTGTAAAAATTTTGTTTCGAAATTTGATAAAAATCTTTAAATAGTAATAAAAAGTTAAGGTTTTTAGACGAAACAATAGGTAGTCATCATTGTTGGTTTTGGCATTTTGTGACAAATCGTATTTGTTGACAATTATTTTTCATATCACGAGAATTTGGGTAAGTTTTTGTAAAAAAATTCTATATTTTAAAAAAATAAGCAATATTTTTCTATATAATAAGGAGACAGTACTCGGACTTGCAAAACATAAGTCAGCAGCTGAAGTAGTTCATATTTTGCGACCCAGATCTCGTCCAGGTAAGTGGAAATCAACTATTTCTTACCAATAAGTTTTAAAAAACTAGTATTTTTAGATTTCAATAGGTCTTTCTTGCTTTCCTGCACAACTGCCGTTCGACCTTTGTGTTTTTTTTTTGGATAACTTTACCAAAGTGCCGCGTTGTCCAATCTACCTTCAAAAGTAAGTTAACTTTTGCATAACATTTATGGTGTGGCATTAATAAACCTAATACACATATGTTATTTCAGATTTTTACACGGTACGTATGTATGTACATACATATGAATCTGATCACGCTTGTAAGTATATAAGGAGTTAGTTTTTAGCGAATTTCTTTCATTTTCAAACTCTGTCTTTGATTCAATTATCGCCGATATTGAATTTTCTTTTTTAGCGTTAATATCATCAAGCAACTGCGATCCTTCGAACCTTCCTGCGCAAGTGGCTGTTTTCACATTTTATTGTCTACTCGTCAGTTCCTGTGGGTAAGTCTGCACACGTAAAAAACGTCCTAGACATTTAAATGTCAATCCACAACAGATTTGAGTACTTTTTTAAATATATGTATGTGTCTGAGTCACTTGCCGCATCTGTTAATGTGCCCATAGCTTTTGGAGTTGTCTAGGTCACAACGTGCCCGATTATTTAATTGTAAAAGTGTAAAAACAAATTTCATAGATTTACAATTTTATTGAGCTCAAGGCCAGTTTATGGAAGATTTTTGTGAAAAAACAACAACAGTTTTTAATAGTAGAAGTTGTAGTACTATTTCGGAAATCACCACATTTCCTCATCAGACTTCTTTTTATTAAATTAGTTAAATTTAATTTTTTATAACCACCTGTTGTTGTTTTTTCACAAAAATCTTCCATAAACTGGCCTTGAGCTCAATAAAATTGTAAAATAGATTTACAAATGCAAAAAGTTGCAAGTAACTGACCAAATTAAAAAGTGAAAAGATCGCTAGCTTATTAAGGATGAGTGAAGCGATCTCAGTAGTAATATAAAAAATCTTTTTTTCAAGGCCAGAATGCATTTTCGCATTAAGGCACTAAACAAAAAATTAAGACATTAACGTAGCGTATCGCTCCTTCTTTTTAACATACTTTACATACTTCTAATATAAATACTTTTTATTATGACCGTTACACTCTCACAACGTGGGTTCATCGCCCCTCGGCGCTTCCTAAAATCGCAACAACATTTACGATCATATCTTCCGCAATTATCTCTCTAATTATTTTTATGAAGTAGATAATTATTTCTCTCATATAACTATTTATACTTTTTTTTATTCTTTTTCATGCATAATTACTTTTAATCTTAAAATCGTTACATATTAAACTAATGTAAAAACTGAATACAAAAATATTGTTAAGAAAATATATTAATATATTTGCACTGTAGCGATATATATTTTTTTATGTTTTAGCATGTTTATAACGTATCTTTTTTGTAATACATAATTACAAAGCGTTAAATTAACAAAAAAAAAACATTGAAATATAAAGCAACAAGTTATTTTCACTTAACTTATGAGTCTTAATTCTTTAATTCTTCAATACTTGGAAAACTTAAAATTTGGGATAACAGTTTTCAATTGTAATTTTAAAATTTAAAATGCTTACTAAATTATATATTTGGCTACAATCTCAGAACATTGAGTTAAACTTCCTTCATCCATGTTATTTACTACTACTGATTTCGAAACATTAAAAAAGATTTCCCTTAAACCGATTAAATTAAAATCATTGTAGGTATAGTTTGCATTAATACGAGTATATAATTAGTACTATTTCCCAAGAATGGCCTCCTTTTCTTCCCGTTTTTCTAATACTTCATAAATACAACATTGAGCTAAGGGCGTTCAAACGGGCGCTGTCACAACGTACATCACCTTTCATTATTGCATCATGGTGATAAGAATGCTTTCAGTACAATTCAAGGTAGTTGATAAAATATTTTTGAAATTTTAGATTTTAAAAGCAAAAACAAAATATACAGAGCTCAAACATTTTTTTTTTAATTTTTCTACTGCTGCTACCTATTGAATGTGCCTTGGTACATATGTACATACATAGATACCCAGTAGGCGGCCGCTGTGGCTGATTATGTAGCGGTACGTGTTATAATTCGGTATGCCGCTAAGGTCCAAGAATATCAGTCAAACCTTAGTATCGAGCTTAAGTCCCTAGAAATCATCCCGCCGTCCGCTATCAGATATTCACATAGATATTTTTTGCGTTAATGCATCAATACAGGTCACTGCACCAGGAAGTGTCTTGCAGTCTCCTTGTCTTTTCTGCAAAATCTACAACGTTCCGATGAGCTGATACATAATTCAACTTGCATTGCTATATAAGAATTCCGCCATTATTCTTAGATTGTTCTTTTATAAGCCCATGCGGTTTCGATTGCTCCAGACCTGGTGGATTGTCTCAGTATTTCCTCAGGGATTCCTCATCTTTCTAGAGGAGGCAGACAATGCCCCTTCTGCCCAAAAAATGGTTCAGAGCCTATAATGATCCTATTTTTGCGAGCCTATCTGCGTTTTCGTTACCAATAAAAAATAATCTCGATCTGGTTGGTCAGACAAAGAGTGTTTAGCTTTTCAAGGCACTTCATCGACAGTTTTGCGGCCTTATATTACCTCCACACATCTTTCTATGGCATACATTGTTGCTGGAAAATAGACATCTGTACACCCAAGGGTTCCGAGTACTTTGCCATCGGCCCAAATACACCTACACCTGCACCTTTTCCGGTTAGTGTGCCGCCCGTGTACTAGGTTATCATATGTTGATTAATCTTTCTTTTGAGATTTAACTTGGGCTTCATAGTATCTATAGAGAATGTATAACATTAAGAAGGTGCATTTCGTGTCCGATAAATGGATGGCAAAATAAATTTCTGAAACGCGCGCAGGAATCCAGAATTTTATTATGTAATCTAGCATTACATTCGAACCTCAGATTTCAGCGGCATACCGCTACATATTCCGTACCCATGACTAGCGTTGAGATAAAAATATTAAGAAAAAACTGACTTGCATAAAAACAGAAGGGAATTGAGTGAGTACATGACCATTGAAATAAAATTTGCATTTTTCATTCTGGCAATCTTCTGAATCGAATATGCGTATATTCAAATGAAATTTTAATAGATAATTTATTGAAATAAAAAATATTATGCTACTTAGTATTGTATATTTTTCAGCATTGCTGTGTTATTTTTTAAATTTAAAATTTTTTGATTCGTGTAACCTTAAATCTGGATCTAATTATAAGAGGTTCTTTCTTATGCGTCCATGCATGTGTAAAAAATAAAAATTTTTCTTACCAGCCTAAACTGACTGCGGCAAAATGAACGATTCTTTTCATAATATGATTGCAGTTTAAATAATTCATACAATTCGGAGTGCGTCGATTCCTAAGTACAATGTATGAAACAGTAAGGGCAGCTTTTCCATCTCCAGTTAAAATTACTAGCGGTTAGCTACTATTTAGCTTACTGTGGGTGATTGACTTGGTTTTTTCAAACCGGGTTTCTCTGGTTTTTTCATAAAATATTGTACGGTTTTTTTGAAATCTTGATTTTTCGAATATCGAATAAATAGGTTTTTTTAATCTCCAAACCCGGTTTTTACCTAGTTGTAAAGTTATAGCCTTTGATAAATAATAGAAATACGCACCAGATCGACTAATTTAAAATCCATTATATATTTATTGAAACGGCTACGACAAAGTTCTTATCAATTAGATTAGACCATTTTATATATATTCAAAATCCAAATAATTTGCAGAAAAACGCAGCAATGAAGATTTTATATCTTTAGCCAAATGTCATAAGACGACGACATTAAACACCGTTTTATTTACAAGATATTTATTTCATAGAAATATTTGCATTTGGTTACAGTATGTACATTGATGTAGTTTTTTTTTACTTTGAAAAAAAAAAAAAAAACAACCGGCTTACGGTTTTTTCTTGATTTAAAAATTAGGAACCGGTTTTTTCAAATTGCAAAAAGGTGTCGCTATCGGGCATGTGCTGCAAATCGTTTTCGCATGAAATTGTCAGCAAAAACGTGCTGACATGTGCTGAATTTCACTGTTCTGGCATGTGCCAGAAATCGAAACCGCCATTTGTTTTCCATTTTGAAATCGTGAAGCTGCGGGTACGCGAATTTATTGAAAAATTGAAAAAAACAGTAGAAATGTAACTATTTTACATTTTTTATTTATTGAAATAAAGTATGCCTTCAAATTTAGGGACAAGCATAAAACGCAAAGGCAAGACGAAACTTTTTTAAGTTTTATGGAGCAGCATGCGAAAAGACTAGGAGTAAATGCTCCGGAGCACTGTCGCAGTTGCGACGAAGAAGAAGAGAACATGGAACACCTACTTTGCCAATGTCCAGCTTTAAGTAGAAGAAGACTTCGCACGCTTGGCAGACCAACTCTACAAAGCCTCGCGGAGATAGCGCTAATTAACCCAAAAGCACTGTCGAAATTCATCAAGTCAACAAAATGGTTTGAGCCCGATGTGCAGGAGAATTGAGGAGCGAATTCGCATATGGCAGTACAATGGGCCAAGCTAGGCCTAAGTACAAGGGAGGGTTCTCTTCCCAGCCATTCCAACCTAACCTAACCTAACCTATGGAGCAGCATCCTGACATTGCCAAAAATTATGTTAAGGGCGACCGAGTGGCAGTGGAGGCTCTTTGGGAAGATCTAGCCAAACAATTAAATAGCCAAGGACCACTACAAAAAGATATCAACGGATGGAAGAAGGAAAAAAAAAGATATTTAAAGTGCACATAAGTGGTTATTAACAATTTTTTCGAGCAGGTTTGGTCGGACTGGAAGGGATGTGTACGCAAAAAAATTGCACACAACAAATCGGAGACAAGAGCTACCGGCGGAGGTCCCTTCAACCAATTTGTCCTAAGCTGCACTGAGGAAAAAATTGCACAACTTTGCGGTCTTTATACTTGTGTAGAAGGTATTCCACAAAGTTCGTCATTAGGTGTACTAAGCGACAATGGCAATGAATCATCTGGTGATGAAACCCCTACACCGAGTACTTCAGCGGCTGCAACAAGAACGCGAAGACCAAATTCAATGCAAGAATGCATTAAAGAACACATGGCCACGGAAGCAGGTGCGGTCGATTGTATGTCTGGAACATTAGGGCAGACACCAAAAATATTTTGAAAGATAGCAATGGAGCAGTGATAAGACGATGGAAAAGCTATGCGACCTCATTTCAATACAGAACTCTCTTAACGCAGAACAAAATGAAATTTTGCGTCAGCATAATTCCAAGATGGAGAGAATTGGAAAATAAAAAAATTATATAAAAAAACGCATTTTGGAAATAGAGGAAGAAAAGTGGGAGTGGACGAAACGTGCTAGATAATTTAATTAATTTTTTTTATTTTTTTAAATACTTAAAATGTTATGTGATCTTGGAGAATTTTTTTTAGTTAGTTTAGCATTAATATTTCTTTGCAATTTCTCTTGTTATTTAAGCATATCATGTATGTACATACATATATTCCTGTATGAACGTAGAATTTAAGCAATTTTATTTTAGTATAAGCAAAGTGATAATGAAATCGTATTTTGTTTAACTGTAATATAAATGTGATAGATACCATTGAACTCTTTATTTTTAAAGATTTATTATATTCATTTCAAGTCATATTTTTAAGTATCCCAATGTTCATATTTAGTATTTTTAGTTTTTAAGATTAAAGTTAGCACCTTTCTGTTGATAATATTCAAGTAATTAAGCCTTTTTATTTTGATACCAAACATTTTTAACCACACCATTGATCTATTTAACGATATAAATTTAATAAAAAATTAATGAAATTTAAAGTGTTTGCATTAGATTGTTTGCAATTTGGTCCCTGATATTTGCCGCGGCAGTTTCAAGACTACTATTATTTTCAGCAGGGTCATCATCGATTACTTCTTCGGAAAACTCATTCATGGTATCATCAACATTACATATAAAATCGACATATGTATGTATGTTGTGAAAAGCACAGCATACGTTAATAATTTTAACAACTTTCTGTGGTGTGTATGGCAAAACAGTTTGCAAACATCTAAAGCGACTTTTAAGCGCCCCAATTACTCTTTCCACGATATTACGAGCTTTTGCATGTTGCAAATTAAATTTATGCTGCGATGTTCCCGCAGTCGGAGCGCGATAAGGTGTGAGCAAAAATGGTTCTAATACATAGACGGAATCCCCTAGTAACCAGGAGCTGTAATCACCGCTTTCAAATCTGGACAAAAGATACCGTTTTATACTTGATAAATTGAAAACAAAAGAATCATGACTTGATCCAGGGTGGCACGCATCCACAGCTGTTATAATTATTTTGTAGTCACATACCTGCAAAAGCGTCAATATTAATTTTGTATATACAAAAGTAGTATGAAGAAAGCCTTTTTATTCAACTTACTAGCATAGCATTGACGCTACAACAACCTTTCCTATTCAAATACAAATGCTCATTATCGCAAGGTTTTAGTAATTTGATGTGAGTCCCGTCGATGCAGCCAATAACGCCAGGTATCGCAAATTTGTTGTAAAAATGTAAGTTGGACTGACGATCTTCATATTGCATCCTTCCAAACTTTACCTACTTTGGACACTGTGTGCGCTCTAAAACGTTTAGCATTTCTTTTAAAATTTTCGACACCGTCGTCCTATCACATGCAATATGTGAATCCTTTCCAATAGATCGTTGGAATCCTCCTTCCGCAAGAAACCTCAACGTGGTTGCTAAATTCAGGTCAACAGATATGGACGACAGCTGTATTAAAGGCTTTATATCGTCAATAATACTCCGAAACCTCATCATTTCATTCATTTTTTCACACAATTTTGAACACTCCATATTTTGATATTTAAGGTTTGTAAATTTGTTTTTGACACATTGTTAAAGCAGCTACATATATCGGGTTTTTGATAACTCCCTTATTTGATATCCTATTTCTTTAACTTATAATAAAGGTTTTATAAAAGCATGTTTTTCCCACAGATGAAATATGTATACAATTTCTTCTGAGGACGGCACGTTGACTCAAAGTCTTTTCGGTATGTATGTCGATTTGACAATGATACTTGTTAATACCAAGATCCCACTTCTTTTTAACTCCAGTTAGTTGGATGTACGACTTTTGTCGTAGGAACACCAATAAAGCTTAGTGATTTTATAGAAGATGATATAGCTTTACGGTTAGTTTCAAACCTTTGATCAGTTGTACTTAAAACATATTTTAAAAATGACAATTGGTAAACCTACCTTGCGGATGGGGGTGACTGTACCTTTACTTTCCAGTTCATCCGCTTTGCAGTTGCTCTTTATTCCTTAACACTAAGGCTTCTCGTTAAGATATCTACGACATGGAGTGAAAGACTTGGTGTTGTCTATGCAGGAGTCTAGAGCCTTCAAAGGAGCTTGAGCAATTGGTGGCTGAGCTGGACTTGAGATCTATCCAATTACAGACAAACCATGAAATAACATTCTTTGTCAAGAGATGCCATAAACAAATTCTTTTTTGGAATCAAAGGAGTGAAGAGCTGT
Source organism: Philophylla caesio (assembly GCA_963971545.1). Classification (NCBI taxonomy): domain Eukaryota; kingdom Metazoa; phylum Arthropoda; class Insecta; order Diptera; family Tephritidae; genus Philophylla; species Philophylla caesio. The sequence continues at coordinate 62,621,109 of OZ020608.1, read as the reverse complement.
CCCCGTAGACGTACTACGCACAGAAGAGCAGAGTTGATCGAGAATTTGATACGTATGTCCCTCGATTTGTCTTTCTAGAATTCAGAGTAAAAAGAGGAGGATTATAGGCCTTAAGTCTTTAAATGCGAGGATCTGGCTGATTTTAGTATAAACACTACTTTGACTTCTTTTCCTATCCCAGGAATGTAACATAGTCTTAAGCAGCTAGTTTAAATAGTTTCCAAACAAGTTTTTGGGCGTTTCATGGCATTTTGTAAAATGGTCGAATAGTTCCCATCTCATCCTGGTGTTTTATCCGGCTTAAAATTAGATGTGGTCCATAATTTTCTATAATCGCTTATAATTCCGCTAATTAGCTACGCTTCTCAAGTGTAATTTTTTATAAATACTTACTACAACTTGAGGATACTAGGGGTCTAGTTTGGAAGTATTTAAAGCTTACCTACATTGATATTTGTTCGAACGATTTTCCGTCACTCCTTGTCAAGTTAAGACAAACATTCTACATTCCACCCTGTCGGACAAGAGAAAGAAGAAAATAATACTTACCTACATTCTTTACGCAGATTGTAAAGGTGCAAAGGCTACCAGGAAGGCATGTACGTTACCCACATCAAGGACTTCCTTGCCGTTAGATTTAATGAATATTAGGTCACTACGTTTTTTGCATATGGATAGATTTGTACTTTGTAATTTGTAATAGTCCACCTGACCTCTTTTGTAGATATTGCTGGTTCCCCATTGGATATGCTGGAAGTTTGCATCTACTCTAAGTACTAATATCGTAGCTGGTGGGCGTGTACTTCGAACCAGCTCTATTTTATGAAATAAAATGTTAGTGAGTCCTTGTGGTCGTAGAAGGATCCAAATTAGCATCAAACTGCTGTAAGAAAGAGTATATATTATTTTTGACCTAAATGCTAGTACATCACTTCCCTTTACCTTGAGCTATGGACAGAGCGTATTTTTGTATCACTGTCGTGCTTCCCAATCGTTGAGAAGCTCAAAGTCTCCATCAAGGCTTCTTAAGACTATGTTTCATAAGCTTAGCTCTTCAATATCATCAGGGTTATTTGCCTTCGATGTCAGTTTGTAAACCTTGAGGAGAAGAAATATCTGCTTTATTGTTCTATCAGTTGCCGTGGTAATAACAACCCTTCAGTTCTGCGTCACTGAAACATAGACTCTTCCTCTGGAACGCAGCTGTATGTCCATTTTAAGGTGGCCCCGGGTACACTTTGCTTACCATATATACAGCTCCACCGACCTGGTCTCTTTAAAGCAACAAGTTGGACCCTGGCCTACGGTATTATTTATGAACTTGTAGTGAAAATTTAGCCAGGGTCTGCGTTTTTGCCCTTTTCGGTGCCGTGCCAAATGGACGTCGAATTCTTGGAAATTGCTTGTCCGCTTGAACCTTCGCGAAGTCCTCCCTCAACGATCGAGAATTTGAGAGGTTTTATCCGGTAATTGTAAGTCTACAAAAATCCTTGGCAGCAGTCCTACTGTGGAATCAGCTGTGAACAAATGGATGGTGAAAGTGTTTAATCATTTGATTTGTTTAATTTAATGAAATGGTTGTGAAACATAGACTTCAAAAATCCAAGCATAAGTACACGGCAAGCTTTTGTCACGTGGTGCTACCGAAGGCCATGAAAAATAAAATAGATAAATAAAATATCCAATGGCTACAAAAAAAGCAGACAATTCCTTAAAACATAAAGAAAATAATATTAGCTTTTTTATTTTACGAGGACGAAAAAAATGAATTCGCGAAACTCTTCTTACACGGAAAGATCGCGGGGTGCAGGAAGGCGAAAAATAAAGTGTTTGTAGCACATACAAGAATGAGCGCTCTGAAACCAATAGATGATTGATTGTCAAAGCAAATTCGAAATAGTAATAAAAAATTACGAACTATAATGATGAATCGTTTTCTTATTTATTATAGCCTTAAAATAAAGATTGTTTTATATGACGAACATTTTGATACATCCCAGCCCAGCATGAATTCTTATCCTGACAACTGAAAATTTTGCAAATGTACCACTTGGTCAAATACGTCCCAAAGCGCATACAGGCTGTTCTGGATAATAAGGGATATGCGAAAAAGTATTGACTCCTTTTGTTTAATAAATTTAGTAGCATTTTGTGTTTTGTCCGATTATTCGTTGAGTACAAAAAATTTAATTGTTTTAGTTTTATTGTTTAAATTGGCAGTTTATATTAAAAAAGCTAAGTTAGCTTTATCACTTAAGCAGACGATACAATGAAGTCTTAATAAAAGTAAAAAACAACGTATTCTGCTTTTTTGTTTTAATGTCTGGAGCACATAAGTATTAGCCAAACTCCTGTCCGATGATGCGATGATGCCACTGTACATATATACACATGTGTATTTACATGGAAAATAAAGGTACATAACTGTTCACAGTTTTATAAATGCATAAGGGGAATGAATTCAAACTTGTCTAAAATGAATGAGTGATGCACTCAAACATGCATAAAATTTTGGAGCTCTTTCGCGACAAAACTTCACTCAAAGGAATCAGCATCATTCAGAGTTGAGATGAAAATCTAGCAGCAATTGCCGACCTGCAATACCAAGGTGCAGGCCATCACAATATAAAATCAGTTGCTGTTCAAAGCTGTCCGCGTTCGGTTGTGCCTGGAAAATAGTAGAGCAAAGGAAAATAGGGACGCGAAATCGGAAAGGAGAGCCAAAGCCAAGGGATAATCACATAGTGCTGGAGTGTGTTGATTAGAGAGAATAAAAGTGGTTGAGATTGAGAGATTCTGCGCACATTCTAATGTGATAAGTGAGATTACCAGTGAACAACAAAAGTGCAATAAGGAAGTGACAATGCACGAGCACTAGTGTTTGCAAATACATACATACATAATTTATATACTACTACGGATGAATACTACTGCTGTGATGTAGCTACATATATGTATGTATACATAGTATATGTATATACATATGTTGGGAGTTACGAGTAATAGGGAGTGCAGTGATAACGAAAGCTTCTAAGTATTTATGAAGGTAGAATAAAAAAGGAAAAGCACATATGTATGTATGTATATACATATGTATGTACATATGTGTGTGAATAGTGCATGAAAAGGACGTGTGGTCCTACTGAAAAGTTATTCCTTCACATGTGTGCATATGTGAGTGTGGAGTTAAAAAAATAAAAATGCGTAAAAGACGATTCATGAAAAACCGATGCTCCAGCATCAACAAGAAAAGTAACGAATAAGAATCATAGGCATAACTTGAGGTGCTGACGTTGGAATTGCCGAGTTTTGTATACAAACATACATACATATACCCATACATATGTATTTACATATATACAAATACCGAAGTTGAAAGTGGCATCCATATGTATGTTTCATTAGTTGGAAGTCAGTGAAGTTTCATTAGTTGAAAACAGTTCAATAGTGTTCAGTGATATTTACTAGAGCGGTGCGGATAAGTACATACATACATACCTTCCTATGTATGTATATCCAATTTAAATAAAAGTAGTTCATTGAGCTAAAGCATGTCTACAACAGAACGTATGTAATGCATATACCTACATATGTACGTATCGAAGGAGATTATATACAGGAACTGGTGAGTACATTTGCGAAATATGTACAGTATATACTATAATAACTCTTAAGAAGCTTGCCATGCTTTTCGTCAGTTACCAGAAGCGTTTTGCGTAACATTATTATTGGGTAAATTATTATTAAGCGCTGGTATACTATGTTTGTATGTAAATGTAAGTACAAATTACGCATCGAGCCCTAACCGCGAAAATAACGTAAGCGACATTTTTCCCAAATTCACTTTTTGATGCAGAACTGTTCTAAAACTGATAATACGTCATCTGGCAAAATATTGTTTTGCTAATCGTTATAGTTATGGAGATGTACGACTTTACATTTTATCGTAAGCGGCACTCGCTCTTTTCATCTACCCCAAAAATAACGTAAGCGACATAGTAATTGGTAGCGACACTACATAAATCTAAATAAGAACTTCTAAAGAAGTAACAATAAAGACAAACGAATTAGGAATTCATGATTAACTGTAAAATATACGAGAGCGTAGTTTTCGTCTACCAGCCCTTTATACATATTTAACTGTATTTACTTAGTTAATACCACAGTCGGAAGATGCATTGCGAAGTGAAGTTTTACATACATACCTCGTAAAAACGAAAACAAAACACTTTGTTGTTATTATTGTTCGATCTAATTATGTACTTTTGTGCAAGAAAAAACAATTTCTTCACTTTTTACCCGACGTTTCATTAACTACATACCTTAGCATCTTCAGGGCTGATTTATGTAGTTTAGGACATTTGACACACATCTTAAATAGTTAAACACTTTTGCAAAATAATGAAATAATAAAATAAAATAAAATAAAATATAATTACTGAACATATTAAACAGCGAAAAACATTAAACAGTTTTGAATTTACTTAGAGAACTAAAACATTGATACCAGCAGCTTGTCATGGTGACAGCAAAAATAACGTAAGCGCCAAATTCTCTATTATTGCCTACAAATTAAGTTAAATGAAGTTAATGACGATTCCCTAACTTGTATTGAAAAAATTAGGAAAAAACAAAAAAACCCCTCTCCTGTAAAATTTGTTTTTTGGCGCTAACGTTACTTTCGAGGTTAGTGTTGTTCCTTAATCCGATAATAAATAAATATATAAATACATAAATATATAAATAAATAAATAAATTAATAAATAAATAAATATTTTGTCGGGAGGCGGTTATGTTCGTTGTAGTCCCTACGTGCATAGGTACATACATATTACATACAAATATTAGGTTACAGTCGCCCTGACTTGGGTGTAATACGTATTGTTAGTAATAAACAGATAATTGCTTTAATTTATCTATTAATAATTGCGATATAAATATTCAGTCCTAAATATGGCGACCGTTGGTTCAACTTGAGGATGATGTGCTCGATATTCTGATATTTAAGGGTTTGTTGTATCAACATGGGCATGTTGGATAAAGTGTAGTTACATGTATAGTACAGTTGTACAACAGATTTGACGATTTGATAAGCATTAAGTAAAGATTAAAGTGTTTTAGTTTTTTGTGGTCGTTGTTAGCGGTTGTACCAACCATGGTTTGGAACGTGTACATTGAAGATGACATCATTTACTTTGATTACTTATTTTAAATTTGAGTGGTATTTTCTTTCATAAAAGCAAAGGGCATTACGGAATCTATGAAAAATAAATAAATTTGCATACATTATAGGTAATAATCCTTAAATTTGCCCGAGTTGTGGAATGTGAAGTGCGAAGTGTTCATCACGACAAATGCAAAATAATGAAGTTGGGTTATTTTCCCACGCTCTCAAACCATTGTAAGAATTTAATGTGTTGAATAAAAAAATAACAATCGAATAAATATCTTCGCAGATGTCATAAACTTACCTAATTTACGTATTTTTCGCGGTTGCGAGACATTTAAGCGTTACCCCAAATACCCTCAAATAAAAAAATGAACAAAACCTTTTGCCTTCAAGGTGAATTCATATAAGGCGATGTTCATTTATCATCTGATTTGTTGCTAGTAAACAATTCCAAACGATGAGCTACAAGAATATTTAAATTAGGCCTAGATGGCAATTCCTATAATGTAAAAATTATTATTTAACGTTAGTGGAAAACAAAGGAGATACAGTTTGGAAATAGCCCACGAAAGCATTGTGTCTTGGATGTTCTCTTTACTTAAATGACTGTTTAATAATAAAACTACGCGAAATATTCGAGCGCTCCGTCGCTGGACAAAAATCATCGTTTCAAAGTTTAACCCCTATACAAAGAGATATCTTCATACAAATGAACAAAATTCTTAAAAAATATTGTCTTTTGAGCTCTTAATTTTTCCTATAAAATCGAGTTTTTAACATTTTTGCAAGTCATAAAAAAAACTGCCGGTCAAAATATTTCCATCACTTTAAGACGATTCAGTTGATAGAATTGTGAAAAAATTAAGCCATTTCTTCCGCTATTTTAGAATTTCGAATATTTTGTTCATTCTTAAAAATAAATATTAATCTACTTTTACAAGAGTTTGCGTGAAGCGAAAACATTTTTTTCTAGAGTTATATCATGGTGATGTTTATCATTTATTCTTTGATTAACTTATAAATTATTATATGTGGCAATTGATTGCTACATTAGAGATTCAACAACGCACAAATTAATATCTTCCCAGCATGCTTACATGAAAGGGAAGTCCACTGAAACGGCGCTTCATCAAGTTGTGTCGTATATAGATAACTCCCTACAGGTCAAGGAATACACACTGATATCATTTCTAGACATTGACGGTGCCTTCAATAATATTGAACCCTTGGCGATCACAGAGCTCTAGCAAGGCGTTGATCAACATTTGGTGTCTCTCGTGCAAAAACTACTGGTTGACAGGGTTGTGGGGGCCCAGTTGGCGAAGGCAACTTTATTATGCTGTACAAGCAGAGGAACCCCCACAAGGTGGGGTCCTTTCTCCCCTTCTGTGGATGGTGTCATTAATGACCTACTGAAGACCCTGGAAGAAGAGGGAGGATCAAAGGTAGTAGCTTATGCCGACGACCTTGCGGTGGTAGTAAGGGGCAAATTTCCTCAGCCGCTGTGGGACATCATGCAGGAAAAATTTAAAAAGGTAGAGAACTGGACCAAAGATAAAGGTCTGGGTGTAAACCCGGACAAAACTGAACTTGTTCTTTTTACAAGAAAATATAAGATCCCACCTCTAGGCGTGATACTAGACAAAAATCTATCGTGGACACAGAACGTCAAAGAGCGCAGTAAGAAGGCAACGGTGGGCCTCTACAGCTGCAAATCTAGTCAAGTAGGACACGCAACAATCGCAAACAAATGAAGCCCACAAGATACGGATTACTGCGCCCCTTTTCAAAGCTTCACAAAGAAGTTCAAGCTTGAGAACAGAGTGGTAGGGGGTATTTTCTCAGCTCAAGTAGGATTAGAAAAATCTTTCCGTCTCCCTGACCACTGCAGTGTCTTTCAGGCTGAGGTCGCTGCTATACAGGAGACGGTGGACTACCTAAGAACAGAAGAGGTTGAATTCAAATATATCTTCATATTTTCCGACAGTCAAGCAGCACTAAAGGCACTTAATTCGGTCAACTGTAACTCTAAAACGGTAGCAACCTGTCGCAAATCTCTAAACGAGATGGCGGAGCAGTTTGCTTTTCACTTGGTATAGGTGCCAGAGCACATTAACATACCGGACAACGAAACAGCGGACGATCTTGCAAGAAGGGGGACATCCACTCCGCTTTCATCAAGCTGGAAGGGTTTAGGTATGCCGCTCGCTACCTGCAAGCTCTTTCTAAGGGGAGACCGTTGGAAAAACGGTAACACCTGTAACATCTCCAAGCTCTTGTGACCGGGACGTCAAGCGATCACAAGGTCTTCTCATGCTGAGTAGGTCTCCACCTGTCCTTAGTTTTAGGAATTATAACAGGTCGTATACTGATCGGCAGACACACAAAAACACTAGGAGTTCCCTGCAATAACTTCTGTAGAAGCTGCAGAAATGAAGAAGAGCCTGAAACCGTGAGACACCTTCTATGTGAATGTCCTGCACTATGGGCAAGAAGAAGAAAATTCTTCGGATCAGAGTTCTTCGCAAGCTAGTAAAATTTGTATATTCCACATGTTGGTTTGAGTAGGGGGATTTTTCAAATCCGCGTGGTATCACAATGGGCCTAAAAAAGGCCTAGATGTGCTGGCGCGATCGCTAGCAGCCTATATATTTATTTTATTTTTTATACACATACATTCATATTTTTTATTTTTTAAAAATATATAAATTTATGTGGGGTGCAATAACGTCACTGGTAATAATGTCGCTGTGACTTTATTTCCAATTGAAATGGAAATAAAGCCGCATTGGCGTTATTACCATTTGCAATTATTTGTACCTTTTTTTTTGCAAAAAAATACGACATTATTTCACTTTCAATAGTTTATGAAAAAATTTGAGTATATCAGGATAGTTTGGCGGGTCTGTGATTACTCTCCTTTGCGTCCCAAGCAAACACTCCTGTAAATTGCCTGTTGAAGCAATATTAAAAGTAATGAATGAGAAATAAAACCAAATTTGCTTTATTACCAACTAAGATTGGAATTAAGCCATTATCAAAATTGTTGTGTTATTTCTCAATTAAAAGTGAAATAAAGCAAATTTTGCTTTATCGCCGTTTGCGTTATAGCACCGCGCCAGTTAACAACCAACAATTTAAAAAATAAATAAAAATAAAATAATATAATTCTATTATTTATTTTAATTATATGAAAGCAAACTTATAATCTCTGTTTTTACACAATGTTTATTCCTCAACAAAAGCACTTTGCGATTTTATTTGAAAAAAAAATTATTTAATGACAATGACAATCTGATAACCTTTTAACATTTAATTATAAATTATCATCCTATCCTGAACAATGCAACGGCAAAATGGACACAATACTTTTATTACTTTATTTTTCGATGATTCTTCTATTTTTTTGAAGCAATCACGACAAATTTTGCAGTATTTACATGGTAAACACAAAACTTCGCGTTCTTTGCCATAACATGTTAAACAAAGGGAATCTTTTTGTTCATCACGTTTATCATCATGTTCATTTTTAACATAATCCTCTTCATCGTCATCATCATCATCATTATCATCACTTGGAATTTCATTAACAAAATCTTCTGCGAACATACATTTGTCTTTTAATGATAGCTGGTTGAGAATGTCTGTTAATGTAATTTTTTTTATGCAATAGATGGGTGCGTTCACGAACAAAATTTGAACGAGTTATAATCCTTTTTGTTTACTTTTATAAAAACTAGTGGATGTACCACCAATTGATTTAAAAAAACCTATTGATTTCGTTGCATCAATATCGGTGAAAATGTCCAAAAATCTATAAAAACTTCCTTTTTTTTTTTTGGCAATTTCATTCTATATTGACTGTGAAATGATTCTGCAGAGCTGCTGGTAGTAATGGGTTCGTTTTAAAGTGAACAATTTTCAGGGCGTTCCTGAAATAACAAAACACAATAATTTGCCCAATTCATTAGCGTTGAAAACAATATTTATCATTTAAAACTAAAAAATTGTCCTTTTAAAAAGTGCATACACCTCCTTGTAAACATTCTGTAAAAGGAAAAAACATTAGTTGTTTTTTTATAATTTAAAAAACTAATAATAAAAAAGCCTACACCTTAATGCCTTAAAATAATTTCAAATACTTTATTTTACCTTTTTCATCCACTGACGTCTGTAAAAATTCAAGAATTCATTAACAAGAGAACTTCTATCCATTTGTTCTTTCGTAGTATCTTTCAAATTATTAGCATCTTTTTCTAAAATTTTAAATGCTTCTTTAATATCAGTCGGTTTCAGTAGTGGTAAGATTAGACATTTGTAAAATATAGATTTTGCTTGTTTATCTTTATTTAGATTGCGAATGAAGTTATTCGTCGCAAAGCATTCGTATAGTGGAACCAGCAACTTTTCAATTGAATAGCACGATAGACATGTTTGATGGCGTTACGTAAACTAAACTCGAAATCTGTAACCACAGATGTTTGAAATAAGAAATTCAATTAGTTATAATAAAAACATGTACATGTGTATGTAAAGTCAAATCAATTTAAAATAAATTCTTACATGATCTGAATATTAAATGTACTAACAGCAATATAATTTCGTGGTTCCAAAACTTGCATGTCTTTTATAATATTTACATTATAATGAATAATAAATAATAATAATAATATAATATTTACAATTGTAGGTGAAGCGAATACACTATAAGAAAACTATTCTGTTATTATCGTATCTATATAAAATTTTTTATCTTCATCATGCTTTGACATGCCAAATTCCTTTGACACATTTTCATTTTGAAATACTTCAATAACATCCTCAAAGCACATTGATGCTTTAGGATATTCTTTTTGCCTTAGATTTAACAGCTGTCTTCGTATAGTACCAAATTCTACTAAATGTGCCGAATCTTTGATTTTTTTGCATTCCTCATCATAGATCTCGCGAACACCTGTTATTTTAAGTGACGCCGTCTTACACTAATTTTTTATAGAATTTAATAATTCTAGTTTTTTTATACAATTTTTTTGTGGAATTGGTGGAATTTCTTTTTCGGTTGCAATATCTGCTGCTATTAAATACCACTATAGCACTTGCTGTGGCCGCTGTGGTCGAGTTGGTAGCGGTGCGTGCTATAACTCGATATGCCGGTGAGTTCGAGGTTCGAATCTCAGTCAGGGCAAGTAAAATCATAATCATAGAAAAATTTTTTCTAATAGCGGCCACCCGTCGGCAGGCAATGGCAAACCTCCGAGGGTATTTCTGCCATGAAAAAGCTTCTCATTAAATACATTTGTGCAGTGACGTCATTGCCAGGGACGTTATTGCACCCCACCATAAATTTCATATTTGACAATCATTTATGTATATGGAGGCGGACATGAACGTATTATCAAAGATTACCTACTTCTGCCAACCGCAGGTTTATTTGATGTGTTTAATAAATGAACTTGCAAACTAGCAATGTTCATACATACATACATATGTGTGTCGCCAGTTTTTACTAAATTCTTCACTTCGCCAAGCTTCACGGGAAATGTCTTGTGTTCTCTCACAAGAGGAAAATATCCAAAATAGATCACAAAGAAAAACTTGCAAATTCAACGAACAGCTGATTGAATTATTGTCCGCATCAAAATATGGAAAATGAAAAACATTGCATTAGTGTTTTTTTCTACAAAGGAAACTTAATAAAATAAACATTGACTAGCTTCTTGCATGTTTAACTACCATATTTTATAATTTTCACCCTTAAACACTTTTCCAGCAGAAATCAACAGCTCCCCTCAAAATGAAATGTCACTTTGCTCTCTCAGTTTTCAGTACTTTTTCAAAAATTTTAATTTGCCAATGGGAGAGGCGGTGTTTCAACCCCCAAAAACCTCCGTACGCAGGGCCCTTTGAAAGCTGAATCATGGTGTCGAAACATTATTTTTAATTCCTATCCGTCCTGTCTGTATTACTTCGTTCATGGAAAATGCAGCGAGTCTAGCTCATGATATATTTCATCTTTCTTGACTTTCTTGAATGCCTATGAGACTGTTTTCAAAGCTTTGCAAACTCGGAGGATGCAAGGTCGGTACATTGAATTGAAGCCGCTCTTTCTGAAAAACGATTTTCGAGAAGTTATATCTGTAGGTGGATCGTAGAGTATTTAACTTTTAATACGATTCTTGGGTCCGCCACAATTTAGCACAAAACACGCTTTTGTAGTATTTTAGGCTTCTTTCCACGCACACTTAAGGCGATTTAAATGCCTATATGTAATAGGGCTAATAACACCATTTTTTGCTAAAAAATATAAATTTCGTTTCAAATAAAATATTTAAGAACAAACTCAATTGCACATTTGCACTTACTATGTATGTACATACATATCCATTTCTAGGCTCATTCGAAGAATAACTATAATCCAAAAAAAATTATTAAACTTTCTGGACCCTATCAAAAGTATTAAAAAATATCTCTTTGATCTACATATAACCAAAAAAAACACATTAGGGGTATTCACCTAAACGCGCAAATGCCTCGCAACCGCATAAACCTCGTAAACGTTTTTATTATAGTATGAAAAACCGGTTTATTTACGAGGCATTTGCGCGTTTAGATCAATACCCTTATTGTATTTGACGGAAATCCCTAGCTAGTGGGATATATCCATATTGTGCTTGTGCAGAATCGAGACGAATTCTTTAAAAGCAAGATGAGCTATTCTTATTCCTTAGAGACGTTTTTCCTTAATACAAAAACTTATCATTTAATTTTCTCTGAGTAGGTTAGGTTGGAATGGCTGGGAAGAGAACCCTCCCTTGCACTTAGGCCTAGCGTGGCCCATTGTACTGCCATATGCGAGTTCGCTTCTCAATTCTCCAGCACATCGGGTTCAAACCATTTTGTTGACTTTATAAATTTCGACAGTGCTTTTGGGTTTATTAGCGCTATCTCCGCGAGGCTTTGTAGAGTTGGTCTGCCAAGCGTGCGAAGTCTTCTTCTGCTTAAAGCTGGACATTGGCAAAGTAGGTGTTCCACGTTTTCTTCTTCTTCGTCGCAACTGCGACAGTGCTCCGGAGCATTTACTCCTAGTCTTTTCGCATGAGTACCAATTAGACAGTGCCCTGTGAGGGTTCTTGTTAAGGCAGAGACTTCGCTTCTCTTTAGCCCCAGAAGGTTTGATGTGCGCCTTTTATCGTAAGACGGCCACGTGAGTTTGGAGATTTCGCAGTGTGGGTGACTACCCCAACGTTCATTCGCCACCTTTATGGTGTTATGCTTGATTTGTAGTTTAAAAGTGGCAAGTGGTATACCTAACCTGTTCCTACTCGGAAGGATCGGGGTGGTCGTACCATTCCTTGCCAGTTCGTCCGCTTTGCAGTTGCCCTCGATATCGCGGAGTCCAGGCACCCATATGAGTTGAATTCTATAATGCTGAGCCATCTCGTTTAGAGATCTGCGGCATTCAGTGAGAGACTTCGTATTGTCTATACAGGAGTCTAGCGCCTTCAGTGCAGCTTGGCTGTCAGAAAAGATAAAGACCTGTTTGCTTTCTTTAGGGTTTTTGACTAGGTGCTGTGTAGCCTCCTGGATGGCCAGCACTTCCGCTTGGTACACGCTACAGGGGTCGGGGAGTCTGAACGATGTTTCAAGTTTTAGTTCAGGGGAGAATACACCTCCCCCGACTTTTCCGTTGAGTTTGGAGCCATCAGTGTAAATGTTGATGGCGTTATGTATATGGTGTGGTCTTGTGTACCAATCCTGTCGGGTTGGTACGATGACTTCATAGTCCTTTTTAAAGGAAGCTGATGGTGTACAGTAGTCCGTATTTGTTGGTATTTGAATTGGAGCCATTTTTCTTAGAATTTCTGTGTGGCCAAGTGTGCTCTGGGTCCAGAACCCAGCTTCTCTAAGTCTTAAAGCTGTGATAGCGGCTACCTCTTGAGCTACTACGTCAAGAGGTGGCAGGTGTAGTATGGCGTTTAGAGCCTCAGTGGGTGAGGAGCTTAGGGCTCCACTTATGCAGAGCTCCGCGCTTCTTTGTACTCTCTGCAGTTGTTTAAGCGTTGTTGATTTTACTAGAGTGGGCCACCAGACCAAGACTCCGTATAATAGGATTGGGCGGACGATGGCTGTATAGATCCAGTGTACTATCTTAGGGGAGAAACCCCATTTTACACCAATAGATTTTTTGCAAGTGAAAAGCGCCGTAGTGGCTTTCCTTATTCGCTCCCTTGTGTTGTCTTTCCAGTACAGCTTATTGTCTAAAATCAGACCCAGGTACTTCGCGGTACTTTTAAGAATTAGGCTTTTGCCATCAAGTTTCGGTAGTGTGAGAGTGGGTATCTTATACCTTCTGGTGAATAGCACTAGTTCTGTTTTATCAGTATTCACTTCTAGACCACAGTCTTTGGTCCACGTGACAAGTGAAGTGAGAGCTGTTTCCATGAGTTCGCATAGCGTCTGAGGAAATTTTCCTCTCACAATTACCGCGACATCGTCGGCGTACGCGATCACCTCATAACCATTTCCTTCCATGCGTCGCAAGAGCTTATTTACAGTTACCACCCATAAAAGTGGAGATAGAACTCCTCCTTGTGGAGTGCCTCTGTTTACGGGTCTGCGAACGGTGCTTTCCCCCAGCTGCGAACACACTACCCTGCTGGTGAGCATTTGGTGAATGAGTCCAACTAGAGAGCTGTCCATTCGCAGATCCCTGAGAGCCGAGGTAATCGCTCGAGGGGTTACATTGTTGAATGCCCCCGCAATGTCGAGAAATGCAACAAGTGCGAATTCTTTTTCTTCTAGGGATTTTTCAAGCTTGGAAACCAGTGAGTGGAGTGCTGTCTCCGTGGACTTGCCTTTGGTATAGGCATGTTGCGCATTAGACAATAGGGATGGACTAATCGAGATCCTAATATACATCTCAATTAGTCTTTCGAAAGTTTTGAGTAGAAAAGAGGAAAGGCGTGTGAAGCTCTACCTGCTTTTGGTATAAACACCACCTTAACTTCTCTCCATAAAATGGCGAGTCTTAAGCAGCTGGTAAAGATTGTTTTTAACCAGGGTTTGGTGCGCTCCATGGTATGTTGTAGCTGAGCTGGGTAAATACTGTCTGGCCCCGGACTTTTGTAGGGTTCGAATTTGTCTATGGCCCAGCATATACTTCTGTCGCTTATTATCTCGTTTATAAGCTGCGCTCTGACATTCCTTTGTTCTGACTCATTTCCAAGATCATTGGTGTACTCGGAGAAATGGTTGTCTAGAAGCAGGTTAACTGTCTCAACGCTAGATTCGGTCCAGGTTCCATCTTGCTTTTGAAGAAAACTGGGTGCTGTCGGTGATTTTGCCAGAACTTTTCGAAGTCTTGAGGCTTCGGTTGTGGTCTCTATCGCGCTGCAGAAATTATTCCATGAATTTCGCTTTGCATTCCGTGTGTCTTTTTTATAGAGTCTTAGTATTGCTTTATAATGCGCCCAGGAAGACTCCTGGGCATCATGCTTAGCAGCATTAAATGCTTTCCTACCAGAGATCTGCAAGGAGTTACTTGAATTTGGTGTTAACTTGTACAACATCAATGTATGTATGACTTGTTACTTGAAAAACGTCAAACATACAAGTCGCAACTTGCTTGTTCCATTTCATACCTAATCAACACAGTGATCAGGTTTGCTTGTTCGAATCATACACATGTACAGTTTGAAACGATTCAAATCGTTGCATGTACAGCCGAGGCTTGTTCTGTACAAATGACTTGTTCATTCAGCTGAGATAACACAGTCGTCGGATGTTTACTTCTTTTTCCCAGACACAGTAAATCTTGAAAATCCGACCACACCTATTACAACAAGTGAGGAAATTGAGAAATAAGTATATACAAAAAAGAACACAATTTGCAAGTAATTTTGATGCCATGGAATGGTGGGAAAGCAATAAAATTGAGTTTCCAACTCTTTCTAGCTTCGCATTTAAAATATTATCAATTCCAGCTAGCAGTGCAGCCAGTGAGCGCACTTTTTCACTTGCAGGTAATATAATAGTAGAGAAACGCAATCGCCTAGCTCCTAAGATTGTGGATAATATCTTATTTTTAAATTCTGTTTTAAAAAATGAAAATAACTAAGCAAATAATATGCGTAGAAAATGTTCTTGTCCAAATAATACGCACATATGTATTTATATGGTAATATTCTGTATTTATATACGCATTTCTTATTTAACACTTATCAATATATTTATATAAATGAATAATTTCCAAAATTAAATAAACAAAAAGGTTGAATGAACATGAGAAACCGAAAACTTTACAAAAGTTTTATTTTATTATTATTATTTTCATCCATAAATTGTATCACATACCTTCTAACTACATATGTATGTATGTATACAGATTGATATGAATTGAAAGTACGTACATCGAACAAGTCATACGTACTTTTCTGCTTAATGTTCAACTCATTGATGTGTACATTTCTTTCGAACAGAATCATTGATGCGTATATTTAACACAAGCCGTCCTATCGAACAGCTTGGTATGAAACATACATGGCTTGGCTTGTTTGCCTTAGAGGAGTGCAACTCATACCTATGAATTGCTTTACAACGTGCTGGCTTGAAGCTTGAAAAAGTTACTTGTTGCAGATCTCTGTTTCCTACATTCTTTACGTAGTCTATTTAGGTCTGAGGTCCACCAGGGGGGCCTGTATGTTTCTTTTACTTTCTTAATAGGGCATGCTTTTTGCAGTGCTGCGTTGCAGTTTTCAACAAATACACCTACTAAATGGTCGAGTTCCTCTGGCGTCTTTGGCTTAGTGGGTGGTTCCGAAGGGAGTCTCTTGAGTAGCAGTTTTCTATAATAACCCCAGTTTGTTTTTTTGATATTCTGCGTCACCTTAGGGGTGGGTGGCGAGTCTGATATACTGAATTCTATAAACCTATGGTCCGAAAATGAGTGCTCTTTCAGGACCTTCCAGTTTATTATGTGGTTACTAAACTTATCAGTACAAAGGGTAATATCTAGGACTTCTTTACGATTGGCTGTTAAAAATGTTGGGTCAGTGCCTTTATTGCATAAGGCTAGATTTGTATTAAGTAAGTAGTTATAGAGTGACTCACCTCGTTCGTTGATGTTGGAGCTACCCCATTGCGTGTGATGGGCGTTAGCGTCTACTCCCATAATTAGCGTTGCACTTAGTGGGTTTGTGTCCCTCACTAGTTCTCTCATAAGTTTTAGCGGCAGAGGCCCCTCGTGGTCATGAGCCAGATAAAAGGAGGCCACCCTGAGCCTTTTCTGCGCCAGTTCAATGCTGACTGTGGTTATGTCTCCATTGCTATACTGTGGTAGAATAAAAGAGTTTATAATGGTTTTAACTAGAATACAGGTACGGGGCTTCCCTTTACCTTGAGCTCCGAACAGAGCATATTTCGGGGTCTTCAGGCCACGGATCCCATCACCAGTGATCCATGGCTCCTGGACCAGAGCTATGTCTACTTTTCCTGACGCCAGTTGAAGTAGAAGCGCAGCGGACGCTGCTTTACTGTGATGAAGGTTTATCTGAACAACCTTCATCACACGGTACCACCTTCTCCACGATTGTCGTGTACGCTTCCTCATCACTGAGTAGCTCGCACTCCGCATATAGCCTACTAAGGGCCGCGCCTCCTTCCGATCCGGATGAGGTGTATCCGCTAAGATCTTCCTTCATCTTCTCTTCTGCCTCTATCTCGTGGTCGCTTGGTGGTTCCTCCGCTTCCACACAATTTGCCAGGTTCACTAGGGCTTCGGTGTCGGTTTTGTAAACCTTAAGGGTAATCTTCCCGAAGCCATAGTTTATCCTGTTTTCGCATTTAGCCAGGATTTCTATGCTCTCATTATTTAGGAGGAGAACCACCTGCATCGTCGCCCGGTCTGTCGGTTCGGTGTTTACCACTCTCCAATTTTGTGTAGGTAGGTTTGCGTTGAATAGTTGCACCATCTCCAGGATCTCCACTGGGTCCGATGGTGTAACTGGTACCCAGGCTCTTGCTCTTGGGCGTGACGGTATATCCTTCGCATCCAATACTTTGAGGCAGGCTCCGGGGTACACTTCGCCAACCTTGTCGATGGCCGCTTTGTACATCTCGACCGATCTGTTATCGTCACAGGCGACTAGCTTCACGTTCCCCTGGAACCATCCAGCATCAGAGCATGATGGCGGCGGTCCAGGGTTCTCTTTCAGCACTGCTAGTGCAACTTTGGCTAGGGCGGCATTTACCCATTTCCATTGGTGTCTGGGTATCCTACCTTCCTCGTTATTGCTATCGATGACGCCTATAACTTTTCGATCTTTAGCAATTTCTGCGAAGGATCGAGTCCATGCGCCCTGCGTTTTGGCCCTTTTCGGTGCTAACGGTTGCAGTTCCTCTACGGATCGTTGTCGCTTGGTAGCCGCTGACTTGCCGTATAACTTGACATCGAAGTCTGGAATAACCAACCTAGCCCACTCGATATCCTCTTGAACCTTCACGAAGTCCTCCCTCGATACCTGATCCTCCCTGATCGGTGAGGTGGCTTGACGACGGAGAATCCGTGAGGCTTTTCGTCTATCTTGGTGGGTGGCCTTCGACGGGTTTGGACGTGCGAATTCCTTCGCCCTATTGCTCGTCAACGGGCCTTGCCTGGGTCTCACTACAGTCTCCCCGCCAGCCGCTGGTCGCTGAGTGACGAGATTGCTGCAGGAAGGCGCAGGGTGCCCGCTGTCGACAGTTTGGGCCTCCTGGCTCGTACCACTCTTGCGAGTGGCATTAGCCTTCGGGCTTCTCGGACCAGGGGGTACCTTTGCCCTAGTTAGCCTTTGTTGAAGGTTGTGTGCTCTTAAGCTCGTAGGTCCCGTAGCTTTATGAGTTGCGGAGGTTGTAGCTCCTGTCGGCCTTTGCTTGGGAGCGCCGCACTCCCTTGTTGGTGTTGTGTTTTTGTTTTTCGAATCCATAATAATGTCCCACGAGTGGCGGAGAAAGGGAAACGTCCACCTGGGCAGAGATCCGCTGTACCCGGGTAAGGCTAGTTAGCTCCGAAGGTTGCCCGGTATCCGGAGCACTCCGTTTGAGACTGGGCTTTGTAAGGGCCCCCAGCCAGGCTGATCCTCGGCACGGGTCGTATGACACCTTGATCCGGCCCTGTAAATAGATAAAAAGGGAGGGGAGGTTGGGTATTGGAGTAGGCCTGAGTAGGAATTGCGGGTTTGAGGGGGTTTTGGAGGGGTCGAGTAAGTGCCGTGAAATTGAAAGAAGGAATTTTTGTAGGTTCGGAAATGGGTCATTTCATCTCAAATCGTCCAGGCAGTTAGGGTTCGGTCTTTTTTTTTCATTCCACTAAAGTCCATTCGTGCTGGCATGTTCTTGCGAATTACATATAGGTTTTTTTCGGTTTTCTTGGTCCTCCATGGAGCAATATTGCGGCAATTAAAGGAATACGGCCAATGCATTCATTTTTCAAACAAAGGCGAAATTGGCATTTTTTCACGTTTAGGAGTAAATTGACCACAAAAGTAACAAAATAAGCTAGGAGAATTAAGACAAACACGTTTTTTTGTTGAAAATTGGTTTTCTGAATTCGAGATTGTCGCAAAGAAAGAAAAAGTGGGGAATAAGTAATAAATGTCAAAGAGAAAATTTGTCAACACGAGAACTTCGTTTGCGCTATTATCTGTGTGTAAATATGATAATGAACCTTTCACTGCCCGTTATAGCATTTGCTGCTAAAATTTTCTACTGTTTAAGCCACTAAGTTGGTAGTGTAAATAGAAATACTATTCATTTAATAAAATATTTTGTGAGAGATCAAATTTTTCAGTATTGTCCTGAAATCTGGAAATCAGCGAGAAACGTTTTACCGCCCCACAAGTCGCTACTTTTAATATCTTGTAATTTTTATTTTGTTTTGTGTTTTTCTCAGTTTTGGCGGTGAGAAAAATTACGCCTGTGCCGAAAACTTATTTTTTTGCTCTCCGTCCTGGGTGATCTGTATTACTTCGTTCATGATTATACTTTATGAAACTGTGTTGTTACATGAAAAAAATAAAACTTAAAAAACGGTGGCGGTTGCCTTTTGAGGCTCGTCCAACGGAATGAGTCTAGGAAACCATAGGGGAGCCTAGGAAAACTGTGCATACGAAGTAATGCATAGGCACATTTTTGGTTTAAAATTAATATGTTAATATGAAATAATGGAATAGCTTATTGTATATGCAGAGTTTCGGTCGAAAGCAAAAAACATGAAATTTATTTTATGGGTTTTCGGCAAAATTTTTTTTTGGCAGAATAGTTAAGAATGCCTCAGGCCTTAACTTTTCTTAACATACCAAACCCTAAAAATTAAGTATTGTATACTTTAAGGATTAAAGTCCAAAACCAGTAGTATTTTAAGTATAAAATCATCGGGAAAATGCTTTAAACAAGGATTATGTTTGTTATTAGTCATTTTCGATAATCAAATTCCAATGTATATCAGCGATCAATGAGTGAAATATACCAATGTTCTAATGGAGCGGAAAACTGGTGAAATCTCTCCCAATGGTCGTCTGACACTGTTGGAAATTAAAGGTCAAAATGATCTTTATGGTGATGCAAAAAGTGTATCTTAAGGACAAGTTGACATTGAAGCTTTTCCACTGATGCAAGCATAATATTATAAACATAAATTTTCCAATCTTCAGAACGATGAGTACTCAAAAAATTGTTTATAACTGTCTTAATTAATTCCCAGGCAATACGTTCGTCATCGGTTAGTAGTGTGTCAAATTCTTTATTTTTAATTAATTTCCGTACGTCAGGACCATTGAGAAACCCAGATGCAAAAAATGAGTTTAACTCTCTTTTATTTTTGGTTTACTAAAACTTGGAAATACATTTTTCAGCAATTGGAATGCTCGCCATCTCGATTTAAAAACTTTATAACATTTTTTTGATTATGCACTATTTTATTCGCATAATTTAGTTCATGCCATCCAATCGCTCTTTAGGTAATGGTTTGCACGCTGTCGAGTGTCCCAATGGCATAAGAAGCAAATGTTATTCGTATATCCCGTCTGTATTCCAGTAAGTAACGCAATGACCTTCAGGTCGCACAAATTTACCACTGGAGATGCGAATAGTTTACACAATCTGAAATCAATTTCATTGACTCATAAGTCTCCTTAGTGTTACTAAATAATTATGGCTAATCGTGCTAGATTTTGCGAATTGCCTATGTACAGCAATACCGCCTAGGAGATAAACGCCATTGTTCTTTTTATACTCCATGTTTATACACGCCATCAAACCAGAAATACTTTTATAGAATGCAAAAGTATTTTCGTCATTGAGGTAGAAAAATGCTAAAAGTGCCTCTTCCGATAACCATATAATTTTACGTCCTTTGACAATATGTTGGCACATCGCAGATGTTGTGATAGGCAAATTGTCTGTCTTGCGACAAATTCAGTTTTATTACCATCATATTTAAGCGAGTTCGCGGTATTCAACATTTTCGAAAGTTCCTTCGGCTTCAGATTATTCATAAAGTGAGAATGATAACTCAGGCACGGTGGCTAAAGTTGGTTGAATATACTCGCATTCTTCAGTTGGACTGGAACAGATGGATTACTTTGGTAAACTGTGTTGGTTTTCGTCAATTTGGCGAGTAATGACGCAGTTCGATTTCCCATTCCCGAAATATAGAGAAACCGCCCTCTTCATGTCTTTTTTTACGGCTACACAATGATATTTAAATAGAAGGGAATTATATTTAAATGACGTTAATAGTGAAGGACAATTCACAATTCACAACTTATTTCTTTAAATAAAGTTTATTTTTATTTTATTTTAATAATTAAATAATTATACTTCTCCAAAGTGACAGAAGAATATGCAAGAAAAATATTGTCAGCTTAGAGCGAAAAGATGTTTAGGCCATGTTTTTCAAATATTGCAGAAGTGGTAAAAATAATGACGTATTTTTACGTCTTCTCTCATCGTGCATCAAAATCTAAATTTAAAAACTAAAAGAATTTAGCTGCAGCAAAAGTACCCGAGTATGTACATACATACATACATATGTATCTGATTAGCGATTAGCGCTCTGTACCAGCTGATGTAGTTAACAGATAGTTCTTTGCATTTTTGGAAGCTCTGCATATACATTTGTACCACTTTTCGATAATGTACTGATTAAGCTGTGACTCTAAATTATTTTTTTTAAGGCCCGGTTTCGCAAAGACATTCGTACATTCAGCACTTTCTTGACGTATGGCCTTAACCGGCTTTTATAGCCCGATTAGCTCTCAAGAAATCAGCCCTAAAAACTGTTGCATAATTTTGTTAAAAATTAAATCCAATTTTAAATTCTGAAAACTTTCGTTAATAAATTTTGATTTTCTAAAATCTTTTATTTTATTTTATCTATTTATTTACTTTAAAGTTTTTTAAAGTACATAAACTTGTTGGAAGTTACTCAAAATTTAGGTCTTGATTACTAATATACACACTTAAAATTGTCAGCCAGGCAAACGAAAAAATAATATATGTTTATATAAATACATGTAAATATAAAGTGGAGAAATTGTTTTTTCTTGCACAAAAGAAATTAGATCGACTAGCCTAAGTTAACAATAACAACAAATAAATACTTATTATTAAAATAAGAATTTAAATCAAAGCTTTAGGAATTAAAAATATTATAATTTTAACATACACGATAGGGAAACAGGAATTTAGTTTATTAGGAGCAAAAAGAGAGAGAGAGAGAGAGAGAAAAGAGAACTGCCATATTGCAATCGCACGAATCGAAAAGTATTCAAATAGTTATGAATTACCACTTTGTAGTAAATCTTATTAATAATAGCCTGGATTGATTCAGGAATGGAGCTCCAGAGCCTCATAGCACTAACAAGGAACAGTGTAGACTTCATGGATCAAAAATACATGCCGCCACCCTTTGATATCACAATATAATCAAATTATTTATTTCAACTACACAAGATACATATTTTATTGAAAATATAACGGCTACAGGTCGTAGGGCAATGTCGTTTTTTCTTCATTTGTTTCTAAATTTTCGATTGCCTTCATCCTCAGGGAAAACTACAATTAAAACCTTAACAAGGCCAGATCACAGATCCCAGATTGTTCACTATATCAAGATTCACTTTTTTGATCTTTAAATTCATATTAATTTATTTTATTTAATTAAAAATAAGTTATTAAGTGTGAACAAAATTTGTTATAACCGTCTGTTTTTTGCATTCAGTGAGCGATTTTTGTACTGCTTTGTCTCGAAGGCCCTGCAATGCCAAAATACTTGTAAAATCTGTAGTATTGACCTCAGCCCATTCGACGCATTTGTCAAAAACATTAATAGCCTCAGCAGCTGTCATTGGATTCTCGACCGCCTGGTTGTTTACGTCATCAATATCATCGTCAGATGAAACAATCGTTTCGACATCATCTTCATTACAACGGAATTCCATTTTCAATGTCGTCGTCGGTATACGTATAAGTTACCTAACCGAATTCAAAACAAAAAGTTTCATTATCTTTCTTGCAACAAATTTTGTCGGAGTAGGGATAATGGCATGTCTTCATCGTCATCGCTTCTGTTGAATCCTATGGAATCACTACTTTCCAAAACCGGTTGCAAACATTTTTCTATAACGCTTGCATTAATTTTATCCCAAGCAAGCTTCAAAAGGCACACTGCGTCTTTTAAAGTTAAATTTTTAAGGAACTCGGAAATATCGTTTTTCCCACAGCTAATGCCAACAGTTTCCTGTAGTACAATTTTGTTATACGAAGAGCATTTTGATCAATAGGCTGGATGAGAGGCGTAACATTGGGTGGCATATAAGCTACCTATAATGAGTCATCAGTGGTTTTCAATTCACCTTCTGAAGGATGGAATGGGGCGTTATCCAGCAGAATAATAGCTTTTGTTGGCAAGCTTTCTTCCTGCAAATACTTTTTAACCTGCAACCAATATTTTCGAAAAACGCCATTACGTACGAGTATACATCTTACCTGTGGAACAAAACAATTACTTAACCATTCTTTAAACATTTCTGCAGTCATCCATACATTTTTTGAATTCTTGTAATCCACTGGAATGTTGAAAGATTTGAAAGATCGTGGTTTCTTTGCACGTCCCATTACCAACGGCTTAATTTCATGTTGTCCAGTTGCAACTACGTACGCAAGAAATGTAACTCTGGATTTTTCTTGTGGTTGTGCTTGTGACCTACAATAAAAAGATGTCAAACACACTTCAGTATACACCTGATTTCCTAATTGCAGTCCTATTGCCTGTTTGCAACGGTGCTACTGATACTCAGTTGATACTTTGATGTAACTTCATGATTCATGGTTTGAATACTTTGAAGACAGCAAGCGACAGGCAGCATCTGCCAAATATTATAGTACTCACGTCCTTATGGGCAAAGTTATTTAGACAACAGCACGACTTCACGGCAGCAGGCTTGCAGTTGTCGTTGTCGCCAAATTAAAATCATTTCTTATTTTGCCGACGACAATAAACAACTGTAGTGCTGCCACTAAAATGTGAAATATAAAATTGTTCAAAGCTTTAACAAGTCTTACGTTATTTTGCCAACAAATTCATAAAATAGTTTTAATATTTCATATGTAATAACAATCGACCATTTGAAACCAATGAATCGCACTATTTACTTTTTTTTGCGCAAAAAATTTCACTTGCAACAAAATATTTAAATTTTATAAGAGTGAAATATTTTAATGTGGCAACAATAAATGAGCTATTCGATATGTCGCTGACGTCCTCTAAGGCCCGTTTGCACCATCTCTTGTTAAACTTACCGGAGGTTAGCTACAATTCAGCTTAGCATTCAGCGTTTACTTATCAGTTTTAGTTCAGGTTAAGTGCTTAACCAGAGATGGTGCAAACGGCCCTAAATGTTCAAGAAGCTGGCTTTAAGACGACATTTGCAGACAAGGAAATTTCGCTTTCGTTATGTCGTGAAGTGCATTCGTCTAAGGGCCGTTAAAATTACCGGCTACAATTCTGCTTACTATTCAGCGCTTTCTTATCTGAAGGATGGTCTTAACAGGCGCTTTTAGTTCCAATTAAGCGCTTAACCGAAGATGGTGTAAACAGCCCTAAGTGTTCAAAGCATCAGTTATAAAGGGTTTGCTCAATAAGCAGCTCGCTCGCTCACTCTATGTCAAACGGCTCCCAATGCAAGGCACTGTGTTGTTAACTCTCGATGCCATCACTGCTGCCTTTATTGTTGTTTACTTTTTACGTATTGGCTGACATTTTGTTTCTGACTGTGAAGTTGTGTTAGTTTTTCCATTAATTGATTTTATTCCAAAATATAATTGATTTCTAACCTATAATGCATCTGATATGCATAGTAATTAATCTCAGGGTTCTTGTACGTTGTTTATTTTGGATGTTCAAGTGCAGCACACTATATTTGAGCGTTCTTTCTCAGAGTAGTGACACCGTTCTGTCTTTTGCAGCTTATATCCGCATCCGTATTAATTTTAGTAAATTAATTAATACATTTAGTTATTACTTAAACCATAAAATAAATAGAAAACACGAACAGATGACCTTTTAAATTTAGTTTTACATGCAAAAAAATGCCCGGTTGGTGTGTGCTTTGAGTGCCATGTTTAAGCGAGTTTACATACTTGGTAAGTAGAACAGCTATTTTTTTTTTTTTTTAATTTAGTAAATCAAAATGGCAAGATGCAAATTGTGCCATTGAACATGAAATGAATACGATCCCACGAACGTTATTATTCGTCACCCATGCAACTACGTCCAAGCTACGATCGCTCGTGGACTTAAGTCGTAAAGAAGCTTTTTTTTAAACAAGAGTGTGTCCATTTAATCAAAATCTGAAAAAATCGATCAGAAACAAATGGCGGCAATAGTTTTAAAAAAAAAAATGCATTAAATTTAATGCACATTGTTTTATCAGTTTTTGTCCTGTTTCAAAAAAAATTAAACACGTATTTTGGATGATATATGTAGCATAAGAAATTTTTGTTTGATAACATGAAAGCTTTGCTAACAATTTTACAAAAGGGAATTTATTTTTGCCCTTTCTCCATCCTCCTTAAATGCAATCTTTTGCTTCGGAGTGTCAAAACTCGAATGTCATTAGTGAGCAAACCTTTATAATTGAATGATGCTATATCATTATAAATTATTAATCCACAGAATGTGGTGCGACTCTAACTTTTGTCCTGTGAGATGGAAATGTTATTAAATATAATAATTAATGCAGTGGAGGGAGGAGGTAACAATTGTATACTAACGAATCTAACCAGGGACCGAAAATAACTATTATTTTTTTTCCAATGTTATAAAAGTCCGGGGCTAAATATTGTTATAGAAGAAAAATATTAATGCTCCTTTGATCCCAGGACCTCCAGGACAAAAATCCTGGATTTTTTCTAATTTTTTAACTTTTTGTGAAAAAGTCCAATAATAACTGAAAAATCCGGACTTTTATTTTTTTAGTCCGCTAATAATAGTTAAACTTGGCCAGATATTTTTTAAGGCCGAAATAAAAGTCCTTTCCTAATTAGAAACGAACCGCTTATCGAAATTAAACAAATTTGGTATCAAATGAAATATGATTGAAAGAGCTTTGAATATGAAATATCTAAACAAGGGATGCCACCTTTCTATATATATTTTTTTAAATGTAAAAATATTTTGTATGCTCAAATAAAAGTCCTTTACATATAATAAACAAACGGCTTATCCAAATTCAACAAATCTGGTATCAAATGAAAGAGGATTGAAAGAGCTTTCAAAATGAAATATCTAAACAAGGGATGCCACCTTTCTATCTATTTTTTTTTTATAATGTAAAAATATTTTGTATGCCCAAATAAAAGTTTTTTCCCTTTAATAAAAAAACTTCAAATACACAAACCTTAAAAAAATATTAAATCAGTACAATCATAGTCTTCACTTATTAAAAATTACATTTTCATTTTATAAGAAAAAAAAATATCAAATAACTAAAAATTTTCCCATTTTTGTAAATTAGTACATCTGACTTATATTTACGAGCATATCAAAACATGCTTCGATCTTGTTTGGTTAATGCAAGCGTTAACTCGCCCTTCGTGTAAAGTTAGAAAATATTTAACAGCTCCCGACATTGTTGTTGTACTACTCGGCAAATTTTGCTTAAGTATTTTTTTGGTGACCAATCTTTCAGGTGCGATCGTGAGTTGCATTTGTGACCCGAACAGTTCGTATGAAAAAAAGTACTTAAGCTTTTATGAAATATTCTTAAATCAAAATTAATTTTTATTAACAAATATTCGAAATATTTAAAGTGGAGTGAAAGTTTTCAAAAAAAGAAAAAAAAAACAATCAAGTGAAAAATTAATCTAATACATTAGCGCCAGAGTAAGTATTTAAATTACCGATTTATGGATGAAGATATGTAGTACATACTTATGTTGTTTATGTATGCAGCAAATTTGCTGCATATCGTTTGTAGAGGAACCTTTCCATTTCAAATCAACCAATCCGCGCAGGTCATATTTTTGTATTTTGACAAAAATGAAATATGTTGTTTTTAGGTTGATTTTATGAGACCCGTATTTTTTCTTTTGGCTGAAACAAATTTTTTCGTCCATTTTTCGAAATTATCGTTTGTATATAAAAATCGATTTTTCTTGTAGTACCCGGGAACTTTTTTTTGAAATGCGCATAACTTTAGTTAAGATAGTGCTATATTCGCCAATAAAGCAGGTATTATATTATATTATTACAACAAAAACAGAAATATGAATACAAATACGCAATTTCTATGTAATTGTTAGGGCAATTTTTTAAAGTTTTGTACTTAGTTTTGTGATCATGTGGGTTGTATTCAAATTTAATTTTTAGCAAAATGGATATACCTTTATGTAAGATATATGATTTTATGTATGTACAAAGGTAGGCAGTGCCAAATCTATTCGCCAAATATTTTGCATATAGTACACGTTTCTGATATTATACTAGACCATATAAATAATAAGTAATTATGTGGAAGTGTTTCCAACATTACTTTTTAGCACTGACCAAAATAAAAATAAAGTTATTTGTTTAATAAAAAAGTATTTGAAATGAAAGAAAAGATTGATCCTTTGTAATTATTGATACATTTTCTTTGTCGTTATAAAAATTAGAAATAAAACAATGGGACGAAAACGTGATTTTTATATACGCGAATATTTTGAAAATGAAGATCGATTCGCAAAATGCAAGGCATGTGGGGAAAGATTTCAGCACAATTTTATAACTAATTTAAAAAGGCATTTGCAAAGAAAGCACGCTGAATTATTTCAGGAATATAATAAACGGATAAAACAGGCAAATGAAGAAATTGATCCCAATGACAAAAAAATTAAATTTACATCCGAAATGTGTCCAAGTGAAGTTGTGAATGCATGCATTGACTTTATAACAAAAGATTCGCTACCTTTGTCATTTTTCGATTCCGATTCATTTAAGACTCTCACTAATCAAATATTTGACGGACTAAAGATGACAAAAATCACGTCCAAAAACATTATGCAGTTTGCTAGTGAAAAGCACAGCAAGCTTATATGTTCAATTAAAAATATGATTAGGGGTAAACTTCTTTGCCTCAAAATCGATACTGCTACTCGAAGTGATCGCGGGGTTCTTTGCATAAATGCCCAAGTGTTTTTGAAAGGAAAAATTGAAATAATAACGCTTTCAATCGAAGAAATAAAGGGAAGGCATACGGCAGTGAACATAAAATTGATAATCCAAAAAGTAATGCGTTCTTATGAAATTAAGAAGGATCAAATTTATGCTGTAACAAGCGATAATGGACACAATATGATTAAAGCGGTTGAGCTTCTGTCAGAGACAGTTATTGACGACGATGATGATGAAAGCGAAATTAACATTTCACAGGACTTTTCCAGTGATGATTTAATACCAATTATAGGTGACCACATAATATCTATTAAATGTGCAGCACACACGCTCCAACTCGCTGTCAAAGACTTTTTGGAAGATTACAGTCCGGGAATAGTAATCAACATCCGTGGTGTTGTAAAGCTTTTAAGGACTCCACTTTTACGGTATATATACGAATAGTACATATTAAACTTACAATCGCCTGGCAACTAATTTTTTATATTGGTTTTATTTATAACTTTTAGCCAAAAGATAAAAGAGTTGAACCTTGTGAAACCACAAATTGATGTTCCAACTCGTTGGAGTTCTACTTATAACATGATGAACAGACTTTGCCAACTTAAAGATTTTTGTGCCCAATATTTAGCAGCATCGAAACAATTGAGCGTTGACGAGTGGCAATTGACAGAGAGCATCGTGGCAGTTTTAGCAATACCTTTTGCCTTAACATTAAAGCTCCAAGAAAGTCAATTGCTCTTGGGCGACTTTTATAAAGGTTGGCTGGAAATGACGCTTCAGTTGAAAAGCAAAGAATGCGTAATTAGCGAAAGGTTTTTGAGTTTCGTTGAGAAGAGGCAAAGTTCGCTTCTTGAAAACGCGACTATGTATGCAGCCCTATTTTTGGACCCCAGGTTGAGGCGTGTTCTTTCTAAAGAGAAAATGCAATCCGCTAAAATTCACCTCAAAGGACTTGTTCGTCGCATGGAGGGCTTAAAAGAGGTTACTTTTTTAAATAATTATATTACCTCACGGGTTTTTGAGTAATTTTTTGTAACTTTTTTTCAATTTAGAATCACGGCTCATCCTCTCAAGATTTTCAACACAGTGAAGATATGACATTCTTGGTTGATGAATCTTCTATGCAAAGTTCGTCATCACTCTTAAAGAACTGTATAAGAGAGCTTGAGTTAGCGAATTCTTCATCCGAAGAGGATTCTCCAGAGATCCAGAGTGAAGTCAGAAAAGCCTTTTATGAAATTGAGTCCTATAAAGAAAAGCGAGTAGATGTTGACATGGATATAATCGAATACTGGAACGGTAAAAAATATTGTTTTCCATGGCTTCGAAAACTTGCCTTTGCTATTCATTCGGTGCCTTCCACGCAAGTTAGCGTTGAACGATCGTTTTCCGCCCTGAAGCTGATTCTAACGGATTTGCGTTATAACCTAACCGAACAAAATTTGGAAACTATTTGTCTTTTGAAGCTTAATAGAAATATTATTTCACACACGTGAATATTTTAAATCAATTTGTTATTGGAAATAATTAATATTATCCTCGTATAAAAGCATTTTTTATACTGTGCAAAATAAATTCGTAAGCCTTAAGGTTTGTGTATTTGAAGTTTTTTTATTAAAGGGAAAAAACTTTTATTTGGGCATACAAAATATTTTTACATTATAAAAAAAAAATAGATAAAAAGGTGGCATCCCTTGTTTAGATATTTCATTTTGAAAGCTCTTTCAATCCTCTTTCATTTGATACCAGATTTGTTGAATTTGGATAAGCCGTTTGTTTATTATATGTAAAGGACTTTTATTTGAGCATACAAAATATTTTTACATTTAAAAAAATATATATAGAAAGGTGGCATCCCTTGTTTAGATATTTAATTTTCATAGCTCTTTCAATCATCTTTCATTTGATACCAAATTTGTTTAATTTCGATAAGCGGTTCGTTTCTAATTAGGAAAGGACTTTTATTTCGGCCTTAAAAAATATCTGGCCAAGTTTAACTATTATTAGCGGACTAAAAAAATAAAAGTCCGGGTTGACCGTTTATTTTGTTTCAAATATAATAAAAGTCTAAGAATAACTTTTATCTAAGGACTTTTTTTTTAAAAGTCATAAAAGTCCCGGTCCCTGAATCTAACAAAGAAATCTAATGAAAAGTAATAGGAGTAGTTTTGCCGTCGAAGTACCCTGGTTTTTGCACAAAAAGTTTATAAAAACCAAAATAGGAACCACATAAAATTAAAAATATCTCTATGAAATATGTCACTTGCCTATTATATCAAATAAATAAGAATTTCGTTAAATTTTCTCCTTCCGATGCCATTGCGCACAACTTGCAGTACAAATTTCTCTGATATTTATTATGCACAATATTTATGTATGCGCAAAATGCCATGCTCGAACGCTCGGCGTGTTGTAAGGGTTGCTAGAAATTCGCGCTTAACTTTGGCAAATTGCCTACACTGCAGTTGTGATTGACATCTCGAACGCCACCATCGTATCAGACGCAGAAAATATCGTCAATATCCATTTAATATCAAAAATCCTACTAGGCGGCGTTGAAATACCAATCATGGAGATCCAGCGCAATTGAGGCACAGCGCAGTGCTACCCATTTCTATTAAGAAGGTTACTTTCAATAAAAAAAAATGTACAATTCATTTTCTATATACAACGCTGTGTTGAGAAAACTTGATTTCATCAATGTCCGAGCCGACTATGTAAATTTTATCATAAAACTGAGACCATACATACAAGCACATTGTTTTTTCGTTAAACTTTTCCTACTATAGAATTAAGTATACATATGTAGGTACATATGTATATATAACATATATGAAATCACTCCGAGAACTTTGAATTACTCAAAAGTTAAATTACATACATACATACTTATGTATGTATGTACATATATCTACATATGTATTTCTCAAAAGTTGGGCAAATACGTGTTTGATATTTGATGGAACGATTTTCCATCATTCCTTGAAAAGTTTGGTTTGGAGACAAACGGTTTTGGCATTGTTTAAGGTCTGTTGGCAGATAACTTTTAATAGCTTGACTTTAATAGTAAAAAAATGTATATAAATCAATAATATAATATAATGTAATTATGCAACTTACTGAATTTAACGAAACTTAAAGTACTAAACATTTATTTTTACTCGGGTTAATGACAGCTCCTCAATGACACCGACTTTTTAAATTATTAGTCATTGAAAAAAGTACTTTGTAATTTACTTTTAAAGTAGGTTAATTTCCGACAGAGTGTCTATGTGTGCGCAAACTGATGTACATAAATGTGCATATATACATAAATACAGGTGTATGTAGATTCCATAAGTACATTTTCGTACCTATATACATACATATGTACATGTTTTTGCATTTCTTGTAGATTTGCAAACTCACTGAAGATGCGTGAAATAGAAATGCATCGTTGCCTCAGAATAGTCGCACCTCTCATTCAACTCTCTTTTTTGAATTGTCGTTAATGGTAAGGGATAAAATGAGTTCAATAGCCGATAGAGAAAGCAATTTACCGGGTGGTTTATTGATTTTTCAGATTATGTGCCCCTCAGGGCATAGTCGCTGAACTGCATATTTTGATGTGCTTATTGACATATGTACATTTGTATTTATGTATGTACTATGTACCAGGTACATTGTACCTACATTTGTATGTCGATACACACATACGTATGCAAATAAATATGTACATACATACGTACATATGTATGTATGTATTTATGGAAACTGGAAGCAGAATGCATAGCTGCGCTTCGACGGTTTTTAATTATGCACAATAGACTTTGCGCATTTGCATTGTGACGATTGCAACAAAGAAGCAAAATAAAAAATAATAAAGGAATAGATAAATTCAGCAAACAACAGAGTGTGTAGGGCCCGGAATAAACTCGGCTGATTTTAGTTTCCACCCACGTTTATTGATTACAACTATTGCCAACTGAGGCAGAAATATTGCTTCTATGAACCTTAACAAGTTTATATATACATATATATGTATATATACATATATATAAATATATATAACGTTTGTTTACAAAACATGTACATTAGCCCAAAGCACCACAAATATAAGAACAAATTCGCCGCACATTCTCCCACCGGAAGTATTTCAGCAAAGAGGTTTCGTACAAAATTTAATTTGGCTACCCACGTTAAGCTAGCGTAACCACAAGTTTTTTGGAAAAAAATTAGAGCATTAAATTTAGGGTTACGGTTTTAAATTAGCACTAAATCAGCTCTTAATTTTGGTATACTTTAGGTTTTGGTTGCTTAATGTGGTTACGCTATCTTAACAGACCTCTGTTTCCACGGGTTCTGTCAATATTATTTGTAAAAATTTTTAATTTAAATTACATACATACATATTTGTATATTTGAAATTTATTCTTTTTGAAAAATTATATGAAAATTTGTACTGTATACTGCGATAAGTTTTTTATTAACTGCTCTGAAGTCTATGCACATACGATACGCTTTTTGTCCAGTCGGGTCTTTGTTCGATACCAAAATTAGTGGACTGTTATAATTAGAATAACTGTTTTCGATTAAATTGTTTCGCAATAGATTGTCAACTTGTTTATTTATTTCTTCGCGTTGTGAGTACGGCAAACGATAATTTTGATATAGACTTGTCTTATCATTTAGTCGGAGCTTCTGTTCGTAAAAGTTGTTAAGTGTCATAAGGTCTGTTTGCAATGCAAATACATCGGCATATTCTAAGGATAACTCTAGCAATTTGTTTTTAGCATAATTTAGCATTTGTTTCTTTAAAATAGTCTTTAGTTCCTTTAAACGTTGGTTGTTGGTTGAAGTTTCGTTAATTTTGTAGACGTTATAGTTTGCGATATCCTCAGTTTTAATGTTAAAATTTTGAACATATTTTACTTTTAAAAGTGGGGTTTTCGTGTCAACAACACACTTTACAGTAAAAACACCAGTACAAAGTTCTTGGGAGTCTACGAAAACATGGTTTTTGGAATCAGCTAATCTAAATAAACGATGAACTTCAAATCTTGGAGGTATTAGTAAAGTTTCGGTGTTCGAACCATGTAAAATTGCTATTTTTGATCTTTTTGTCCCTGTGCAAGTAGTTATGTCGTCCGAAGGTATATTGAAATTGTCATTAACTTCGTGAAGAGTATGTGGCATAAAAAAGTTTGATATGACCAAGTTTGTATTTACGGTTCCCAAAGTTGTAACCTTGTCTGTCGTTACGCCAACGATATTTATTGTATTATGGTTGTTAAGAAAATCATTTTTAGATAAACTTGACATTTTGATTATTGAAATATCTGCTTGTGAATCTACAAGAAATGTGCATAGTTTATAAGAATTTGTACAATTTAGTTCGATAAAGTCTGAATAGTTGAGGTTCAAGCAATAAATTGATTTTTTTGGATGAACTACGTTTAGTTGTTATGTTCCTGCTCCCTCAGTGTTCGCTCCTGAGGGGCTTCGGCGTTTAAAAATCTGACATTAGATGTATTTCTAGGATTTGAACTTGCAAAGTTATTTCTGTTGCTTGTACCACGATTGTTAGAACCGCCTCTGAAGTTATTTTGTCTGTTGTCAAAACTATTGTTTCTTCTGTTATTGTAATTATTGTACCCGCCGTTATTTTGTCTGTTATTATTGCCGTTATTAAATCTATTGTTTCCGCCGTTAAATCTGAAACTGTTGCCGTTGTGTTGGTTATAAATGTTATGGCCGCTGTAACCTCCTCGAAAACTATATGGTCTACTCGCTGTTGACCTAAACGCTAATACTTGTCGCTCTTTGACTTCGTTACTATGCTCTACGATCATCTTTGCCACTATGCCTTTTGAGTCGCTGAAATTTGTTGATGCCAATATAGATTTTACTAGATCTGACCAACTGTTTAGTCTACAAACATTGACCGTCTGTTCTACTGCCAACTCATTGGCTTTCGATTGTGTCATACCCTCAATAATTAATGACCGTTCTAAGGCGTCGGATAACTCTTCTACACATTTCGCAAAATCTGCGTAATTATTGTTGTTAACGCGTATCGAAGAGATTTTACCCGCGACTTCCTTGGAATTATCAGGCTTTATTCTGCTGCGCAGTGTATCTTTAATTTGAGCAACTGAAACTATTTGTGCTGGTAGAACTTCACGAGCTTTTCCTTCCAGTTTTGACTTTAAAAATGCTATAAAAGTTGTGACTAAACTGTCATCGGATAATTCTTCTACTAAATTGATTTTGTCGATATACTTATGAGTCGAGCGATAGTGGATCACCATTATAGTTTTCTCGGATTATAGAAGCACACGGGCTAATAAACGATTTCTTTTGCTCAAGTTTTTTTTTTATTTAAAGAAATTTTTATTTTAATTCACATCTTTTTAAAAATTGGCTCTGCCCTTCTTTTAGGCTTTGTCCCGAGGGCCACGGGTTCGCCTGGCTCCTGGTGTCACGGTCGCCATGTGGTGTTACCTGGTAGGGGCTCCGCTGGTACTCGATTGCGCGGCAACCGTTCTTGCCGGTGTGCGCTTGCGGCCACTCGCTAGCCGCTGTGTCTCGCTACTCTTCTTTATAATAAAATGAATAAAAATACTTGTTACGTTTTTAACTAAGGCCCCGAAGATTAATTTTAGAAAAATACTGAAGTTTACTTTACAAAAATGCGAACTGGCGCGTTCGCTTGTCCAAAAATGAGTGCCGTGTTTTATGGCGCGATGGCCGCTCAACACCATTGCCAACCTGCTAACAGTACGGCAGTGGTGAATATTTATATGGTGCTTCCGTACTGTTAGTAGTACCATTACAATCTACCAGCCGGGCAGAGGCACCTTCCCAAAAAGAGACAAGATAAGAGCGCAAAAGGTGGTTTGTTGATGCTCCGTAAGCAAGCGGTCGAGCAATGCGTAGCATTATTGGGGAACTTAATACTGTAATTAAAAATATTTGTTATTATAATTTCTGTTTAAAATTACCTCTAAAACATAGTGTCGCACGAACCCGTCATTTTAAAACTTGAATCAATGAAACCGACTCAGTTGATCGACTGTTTTGCAGGAGCAAAGAATTTGGGCTTTAATTTTATAAATATATATATGCTCACATCAGTTGGTTAAATTTTAAGCTAACGAAGAACCAAATATGAAAATTACATTAAACATTTTATTATATTAAAGATATCGGCTTAATTTTGCAAAATCTTTAAACACATTTTTTCAAGGTTACCACCATCTTATGATTATAAAATTTTATGAAAAAGTCGAGTTTTGATAAAGCTTAATCACCAAATAGCTGGTATAGCTCGAAATGGAGAATAAAGCATGCCTCCTTCAAAGTATATATGTATGTATTTGTTTATAGTATGTAGGTACACAAGGGCGTATGAGTAGTCTTATTGCCTTACTGATGAACTTTTTCTACGGGTGTAATATTTGGACAATCAAGATGGACTAAATTATTCCTTTATGGGTTTGGTCAATAAAAGACAAATTTATTTCCATAAAAAATACATTAGAAAAAAACTAATACTTAAGGGATCACAGTTTAATTTACAATTATTTAAAAAAATTGTCATAAACTCTGAAAAGGAGGTCCGAAATTTTTGCATTGATTCGTTCACATGTGTAAATAATGAATCAATTCTATTAGATCTTGGCATTTTAACCCATGAATGCAATAAATTTTGATTGAATAATTAAAAGAGCATTTCCATTTAAGCGCGTATATTTTTTTCGATTTTTATAGTGTTTGAAACCAGTTTTCTGCCCAATATAATTTTAAAGTTTTCTACTCAAAAACCCTTTGTTTTCACAGCATCAAAAAAAAAATTTACGAAATAGCAAAATACTATGTAATGAGAAGTAGCTGAGAATAAAGGATTTCGCTTTTCAATGAAAACTATCAAAAAGCACTAAAATATTGATATAAAATTATAAAAAATTTTTTTCAAACGAATGTAAAGTGTTTTATCTGGCTATGTCCCAACTGTAATTATTTCATTTGGTTGTAGGTATTTCACTCACGCTATATTATCCAAATATCTAGCGGTAAGAAATTGTCTTTCACACTTCCGCAGGAGGGTCCGTGCATTAAAAGTCTAGTCTTATATTAATACTTACATAAGTAAAGGAATGGCAGGAATGGATCTCCTGCCGCCATATAGGCTATATAGGCCCACAGGTATTATGCATTTACCTTTCTCACATTTAAATATGAAAAAGTTTTCGAGGTGCATCTGAAAATATTGTGAACGGGTCTCGTCTAAATGAATAAAATGTAATACAATTTTGAGTAATTTCTTAAAGTTTGCTTAATGTACATGATGCAATAATGAAAGGTGTTGTACGTCGGCAACTTCTCGCTCTAAATCAGCCATTTTGAACGTTTTTCATGTTGAACTGATAATATGTATTATCGATTGTTTTGACATTTTGGATAATTTTCTTCATTTGTTGATAATTGGTTTTCTAAATGCGAGAATTTGAATAAGTTTTTGTAAAAATTGCCAAGTATTTGTATAATGAAACATTATTTGTTAAATTATTAAGTGAAATAAAGCTCTGGGGTTCATTTCGGAAGACAGGATAAACAATTTTATTGGCATTTCCAATACAATATTTTATTGACAAGAAAAAAATATCCGTTTTTGATAAAGTATTAAAAATGGTTCATCGTCATAGAAGAACTCCCATTTCTCAAAAGCCGCCTTCAACCGACTCGATCGCCTCGTCAACGTCAATTTTTTTGTTTTCTCCACTCGTCTTTGGAACAAGCTAATTTTATATTCAATTTAACCTATGGATGTTGTATTCTAATAATTATACCATAAAGGCTAAAGGAATTCCATGGACCTGTATACTTATACTTTTTCAGATCAGTGAGTAATTGATTGTCGAACAGTTCACATCTGCTTACTGCGTTTCTTTAGATCTCTTTCGTTGTCATAAGTAGTGTTGTTGTACGGTGCTTCTGTATAAGTAAGTGCTTTCGTATTCTTGTTCTTCTTCACCTAAAACGTGCTCGTGTGATTACGTGATTATTGTGTAATTTAAAGACAATCTTTCCTCATTATGGCCTCAGATCCGGCGGAAAGGACCAAAACTATAGACCTCTTAACTTAACCCTTTCATCCTGCCCCAAATTTGTTATTGTAAAAAATAAAGACCATTAAAATCATTTAATATATTTTTACAACAAAAAGCCCTTGAATCCATAACTACCGAGCAACTGAAATCAATTTAATTTACCAGAGATGGCGATCTCCTAATCCTAACAAAACATAATCAACAAACCTCAAAATTCCTCAAAGCTACAAAATTGTCAAACCTGTGTGAAATATCAGTGTCCCTACATCCAACACTTAATACTGTAAAACGTGCAATATATTCAACTTTCCTATCCAACTTAACTGAAAGTGAAATTGTAGACGGCCTGCTCCACCAAGGAGCGACGGAGTGCAAAAAAATAACGAAATTAAACGAAGGTACGTTGTCACTACACCTCTTCACATCATATCATTTAACTCATATGAACTGCCGCAAGAAGTCAACATTGCATGGCTCAAAGTAAAGGTGGAAGATTACATTCCATCGCCCATGCTGTGCAAAAACTGCTATACCTTAGGTCATACTGCTAAATATTGCAAATCAGAAACGAAATGCAACGTGTGCTCCACCTCATACCACGACCTCTCCCCATGCACAAAAGTTGAATGTGTCAACTGCAAACAACAACACAGATCAAATCACACAAACTGCCCAACTTTACAAAAGAGAAAAGAAATACTCACCTTTAAAACTTTGAACAAATGCTCCTTTCGTGAAGCTACTGAAGCTGTAAACAGCAACCATAAAGAATATACGCCACCACAAGAAAAATTAGAAGAGGCAATTCAAAAAAAGACAAAGAAACAAATAGAACAGAAAACAAATACCCCAAACAATGATTTCAATCAACATCAATCATTATCAAACAGTACTCAATCTATTACCAATATTCAACCACGATCATCTCTCATTCCACATAATAACCAAAAATTCAGCTTTCCAATAGAATCAGACACATTATACAAACAGACAACTCCCAAATAGCTCCATACCCACAAACAACAACAGTTCTTTATCAATTTCCAATGTACAAACTTTACTATCTCATCTAATTAACATCACCATAACACAACACACTGCCGATGATAACACAAACTTCGCAATTTCTCACTCTTACTCTTTCCAACCAACAAATTCTAGCAGCTCTGAAACTTCACCTGATATGGAACAATAAAATCTCTTACTATCGAAAACCAGTTTTTCGCTAGTATAGTTTTTAAGATTTCTCCGTCTTGTGCTCTATGGTACTTAAGATTCTGCAATGGAATCTCAATGGTTACCTAAATAATTATAATGAGCTATCCCATATCATGAATGAAAATAAATACCACATCATTGCACTACAAGAAACCCACCTCTTAGCAAACCCACCATGTACAATAGAAATGACGTACAACCGTACTCAACAGCAAAGAGAGGAGTCGCCCTCTTAATACACAACTCCCTAGAACACACTTGCATTAATGTAAACGCTAACATTCTCGCTACAGCTGTTAACATTAGTTCACACATTCCCTTAACAATATTCAGCATTTATACATATATCCCCAACAGACAACATTACAGAAAGCGACCTGCAAACGCTCACTACCAGCTCAAACCGACCTTCTTTACTCCTTGCTGATTTGAACGCATGGAGCCCGCTATGGGGTTCACCAAATTTTAACAAAAAAAAAGGCGGGATTATTTTATTTAAAATTTCATCCAAAACAACAATCTAATTGTACTCAATGATAAATCCGCCACACATTTTTCAACACGGTCATCTTTAACACATATTGATCTTAGTCTCTGCAACCCTCCTCTTAGTATTGCTTCGACATGGAAAACTTTTGATGATCCGCATGGTAGCGACCATGTCACTAAACCTTTTTGGCAATAACAACCGCCAAAGTTCAATCCATTGCCCAAAGTATAAGCTACCATTTGCCGATTGGACATCTTATCAGTCCAATCGGTAAGACATCTTGGGAATCTTACACTGGACTGTAATAACAGCAACCGATCAGCCGCGTTATTCGTAAGGAAAATAAAACTTTGTACCAATGCGTCAATCCCTGTATCCAAGCCTAATAACAGAAGCCGTGTTACGTACTGGTTGAATGAAAGATTGACTACTCTTAGACGCGAAAAAGTTGACGCATGAAAAACAGCACAGCGTAATCCCACTAAAGTGAACATCCTCCTATACAAAAAAGCTAACGCAAAATTCAAGCGCGAAGCTAAAATTTCTAAAAGGGCAGCTTTTGTCGAATTCACTAGAGATATAAACCACCTTACACCTTCAAGGACTCTTTGGAACAAAGTTCACATTCTTCATGGTAGTTTTATGTCCAACAGAATTCATGTGTTTCGAACCTCTGAACACTCTTCAATATCGTCTGCAGAAGAAATCAGCAATTTCTTAACCAAAACGTGGTCCTCAGCTTCAAGCAATCACAAATTTTCCAATGAGTTCGTCAATAAAAAATCCTGCCCTATGAAACCTATATGCCTCGACTATACTATAGACGACAAAGCTAGGCAAATAGAAGCCCCATTCTCACAATTAGAATTAAACGCCTGCTTCTTAATGCTCAAGACAACATTCCCTACCCCCTTCTTAAAAACTTGCCACCTCTTGGTAAATCTTAGCTTTGTCAACTGTATAATTTAGTCTTCAACACCAGCACTATCCCTCAACAATGGAAAACTAGTTTAGTTATTGTTGACGATCGATGAACATATTAGTAACTCCATTGCGTGTAGAAACCATTTTTCAATTTTGTCGTTAGATATGGAAAAAGCTTTTGACTGAGTGGGCTTGCAGACGATTATAGATCAGCTTAAAGCATGGAAAGTAGGTCCAAAGATAATTAGTTACATTCGGCATGACCTACTAAATCAAAAAATACGTGTAAAAGTCAATGGGGTAATATCTGAACAATGGCCAATCGACAATGGGATTCCGCAAGGATCGCCACTGTCTGTAACACTTTTTCTTATAGCGTTTGACCACTTAAGTCGCATTATAAAAGAGCACAAGTTTTTCAACCACGTAATGTTTGCTGATGACATTTATATTTTCGCGACGGTCCGAAATATAAATAAGTTTTCACATGAAATCGACGATTTATTTACAAAAATTGTAACTTGGTGCCACTCTAGCGGTACAAAAATATCCACAACAAAATCTAAACATCAACATATTTGCAACAAACTTAACTGTAACAATATACAAATAACTATTAACAACAACAATATCACAAATGTAAATAAACTTCTAGGATTAATTGCTAATAATAAGTATAATTGGAATGATCATGTTAAATACCTATACACGGCACTTCATAATAGACTAAAAGTTATAAAATGTCTGAGCAACACTAAGTTAGAAAGTAATTCCAAAGCACTTGTTCAAATAGTTAAGAGCACAATTTTATCAAAGATAGATTACGCCCTCCCAATTTTCAGCTCAACTTCAAACAGGAATCTTTCAAAATTATCATCGGTGTACCACTTAGCAGCAAGACCAGCTCCTAATCTTTTCGTACTACTCCAATCCTAATTATTTTGATAGAAGCTGGGCTCCCCACACTAAAAGGCAGAATAATTTATATTAGCGCTGGAATGATTTCAGAGCTAGTACATTCGGAAGGATCTCCAATACAAGCATCTCTAAAAAATAGCCTAAAAAGAAAACGATGGCTAAGAAAAACGTCAGCTATGCAAAATCTTATTGATATGGCTAATCGGGAAGACATCTATATTGCTCCATCTTCAACTTCCCCATTCTGTTACCCTCCTTGGGCATTTAAAAAATCTTCCATAATTCTAAACTGAAGAAGTTCTCAGCCATATGCAGTTCGCACTTTAATTGGAGAACCTACTTTACAGACGGATCCATGTATGATAATGTAATTGGTTGCAGCGTAGTGGAAAATCAAGCGACAATTATGTCAGCAATACTACCTCGATACGCGTACATTGAATTCGAAAATGAGCAATGGGCTGAATACGCACATTACTACAAAACAATAAACCCCGCTCGGCGGGCATCAAATCCACCTATAACAATTCATAGGAGACATAACACGGTATACACTCGTTTCCGCCTTGGACATTCCAGATTAACAAACAAATACTTACTTGAAAACACTGACCCAGCATGCT
This sequence comes from Philophylla caesio, assembly GCA_963971545.1. NCBI lineage: Eukaryota > Metazoa > Arthropoda > Insecta > Diptera > Tephritidae > Philophylla > Philophylla caesio. Next base: position 62,579,981 of record OZ020608.1, on the reverse strand, counting down.
GCCCATATTGCAATAACAACGTCCTAAGAATACAACACATAATAAAAGACTGCTCAGCACTGGAAGGTACACGCCGAAGTTTAACCAACCCAAACATAATGGATCTTCTTGTAAATATAACTCATACCAACATTAAAGAATTCATAAAATTTCTAAATAAAATAAATGTCTATTTTGAAGTGTGATAACTCTAGCTTATAACCATGCAATTAGTTTAAGAAGCTAATGGCCTCAGTTGCTAATGCTAATATTTTTAGATTGCTTAGGTATAATTTGTATTAGACAGAACGAAATTTGACACTGAATATGGCACAACGCCGAAACCGGTTTGTCTCCAAACCAAACTTGACAAGGGATGACGGAAAATCGTTCCAACAAATATCAACAATTCACCCTGTCGGACAAGAAAAAGAAGAAAACAATACATTTGTATTATCCTTTAACAATAAACTAATAATAATAATACTCTTTCAGTTATCAATCCCAAAAACCCCACCTTCAGTGCTCATAACCATTGAGGATTATCTTCAGTATCTTCATGATCCAATTATTGGAAATAAACTATATTAATGTGGGAAAACCCGTGAGGTTCTACTTTTACGAAAAAAAGTTAATCGCTGGACAAACATCGTTATATTGTTGGTACGGTATGGTTAATGAATTTGCGCCATATTTAAACATTTAACATTAATTTCTAAAGAATAATCATTATCGAAGAAGTTTGTCTTTTTTAATTTTGGCATCCAAAAACACTAAAAATTCGAACTGTGCACAGGCTTTACCAGCAAATTAAAAATACAAATTATGTTATTAATTTTTTTTGTCAGTTTTCATATAAAATTCATAATATTGCAATCATTGTAGTTAAATTTTATGTAAATATCTTCACTCATTTGTACTTTTTCCTAACGGCCCTATTTTATTCCCGTTTGTCAAATACTTCCAAAATACAACATTGAGCTAAGGGCGTTCAAACTGGCCCGTACAACATGCTTAATGTAATACATATGTATGGAATTCCGTATGTCTGTTAAATTCACATTTTCGTTTTATTTAATGAAATAATTAAATGCAATTTATTTTTTGAAAACGCAATTTGAAATTGACAGTTGATTATGGCTGTGAGTCTGACGAAAATAGAAATCGATCTATTTCGTATGTATGTACATGTATCTGCTAAATACAGAAGCGATATGTTTGCTTTTATATATGTAAAAAATTACGTGTAGACATGCTAGTACATACATATCTTGTAAGAACACTTTTACTGAACCTATTTATGTACATATGTATGTATGTAAGTGTGTATGGATGTTTGAACTTCAAGTTTTAAGAATAGTGAGTATCAAACGCCCTTTTCTTAGATTTAATTGTATTTTATAATATATTACACTGTTGAACAACGCCGGAGCGTGCAAAACATATCGATAGTCATTGACTAGGACAACAAACCGATAAAAGCGTTTTCAAAATCTTATATCTTTCAGTGTCACATTCGGCATCATTTCTTTTCATAGGAAAGTTATTGCTCTGTCGACATCATCTCTAACAAAATTCAAAATTGAGTTTTCGCCATGAAATTTGGTACCCAATTTGTATTTTGAAAAGTTACTGTTGAGATTGATATTTATAGTTCGAAATTTTTTGGTGAAAATTGAAATGGATCCAGAAGAGCAAGTAATAATGAATTTGACTAAATTTCCAAACGCCAATATCTTGCAAAATCCTTTAGAAGTATGCACTGTTATTGCTTACTAATTATTAAAAATTACCATAAACCTCGAACGATTTTCAAGATTAATAATTCGTCAAAATTATAACTATATATGAATATACTGCCTAAAAAATGTTGACTTTCCGCTGATAATTTTAGCCTGTTGTATAATTTTAGCCACTGTTTGACCTCATGGTGCTGCCTTCCAGCAGCTTAATTATGTACATATTAGGTATGTTAATCAATCCAGGCCTTTTTTGGCTCCCGAATATCCCGGGATAAGTCTATTAAATCTATAAAACAAGGAATTTATCTAATAGCCATTTATTTTGTTTAAATTCGTATCATTCTTAAAAATTCCCCTTTCAAGGGCAAAACAAAGCTTTTATGGAATTCACAATCGACAAATAACACAGCTTGTTAACTCCCTTAAGGCTTAGTTTTGTTCTTGCCATTATAAAAGAGCTGGAGAATATTCCACTCAAGTAGAAAATGAGCATCATTATGAAAGCGATGTTAATAGAACTAACAACGAGGTGCCTGAAGTGGATAAGGCAGAAAATCTCAAAGATAAATTGCATCAAGTTTTAACGAGCAGCTCGCAATTGTATAACAACAGGAAGGCATACAATTTATCAGAAGGCTAAGTAAAAGAAATTGAATAGTTTTTGTAATGAGGCGATAAAGGCTAAGTCCTACAGAGAGCATTTAACTTATTGTCGACAAATCCAACTATTGCTTATTCTGTATATTTGTACTTGAAGTATAAATTATTTTGTATGTGTGTAAAATTTTACGTTTATTTCCTTTTTTTCTTTGCTATATTAATGCTATTTTGAGGTCTGTTAAGATAGCGTAACCACATTAAGCAACCAAAGTGTAACGTATATCAAAATTAAGAGCTCATTAAGTGCTCTCAAAATAGCCTACAGGATTTAAAAAAAAAAAATTATTTATTGAAAAAACTTGTGGTTACGCTATCTTAACGTTAAGCTGGCGTATCCACAACTAAAAACTAACTGAAGAAAATAAAAAACAAATATGCAGGAATTAAGAGCTCATTTAGTGCTCTCAAAATAGTTAAAAGTTTTTTTTTTTTTATGTTCTTGAAGCCCAATTTTTTTCTTTAAACTTTCCATTACGTTAAATTAACGTTAAGTTGACGGATCTACAACTTAAAAATTACCTCTAAATAAAAAATGACTATGCAGGAATTAAGAGCTCATTTAATGCTCTCAAAATAGCCTACAGACTTTTTTTAAAAAAAATTATTTTTTGAAAAAACTTGTGATTACGCTATATTAACGTTAAGCTGGCGTATCCACAACTAAAAACTATCTTAAAAAAATAAAAAATGACTATACAGGAATTAAGAGCTCATTTAATGCTCTCAAAATAACCTACAGACTTTTTTAAAAAAAAAGTATTTTTTGAAAAAACTTGTGATTACGCTATATTAACGTTAAGCTGGCGTATCCACAACTAAAAACTATCATAAAAAAATAAAAAATGACTATGCAGGAATTAAGAGCTCATTTAATGCTCTCAAAATAGCCTACAGACTTTTAAAAAAAAAAAGTATTTTTTGAAAAAACTTGTGATTACGCTGTATTAACGTTAAGCTGGCGTATCCACAACTAAAAACTATCTTAAAAAAATAAAAAATTACTATACAGGAATTAAGAGCTCATTTAATGCTCTCAAAATAGCCTACAGACTTTTTTTAAAAAAAATTATTTTTTGAAAAAACTTGTGATTACGCTATATTAACTTTAAGCTGGCGTATCCACAACTAAAAACTATCTTAAAAAAATAAAAAATGACTATACAGGAATTAAGAGCTCATTTAATGCTCTCAAAATAACCTACAGACTTTTTTTAAAAAAAAGTATTTTTTGAAAAAACTTGTGATTACGCTATATTAACGTTAAGCTGGCGTATCCACAACTAAAAACTATCATAAAAAAATAAAAAAAGAGTATGCAGGAATTAAGAGCTCATTTAATGCTCTCAAAATAGCCTACAGACTTTTTTTAAAAAAAAGTATTTTTTGAAAAAACTTGTGATTACGCTATATTAACGTTAAGCTGGCGTATCCACAACTAAAAACTATCATAAAAAAATAAAAAAAGAGTATGCAGGAATTAAGAGCTCATTTAATGCTCTCAAAATAGCCTACAGACTTTTTAAAAAAAAAAGTATTTTTTGAAAAAACTTGTGATTACGCTGTATTAACGTTAAGCTGGCGTATCCACAACTAAAAACTATCTTAAAAAAATAAAAAATGACTATACAGGAATTAAGAGCTCATTTAATGCTCTCAAAATAGCCTACAGACTTTTTTTAAAAAAAAGTATTTTTTGAAAAAACTTGTGATTACGCTATATTAACGTTAAGCTGGCGTATCCACAACTAAAAACTATCTTAAAAAAATAAAAAATGACTATGCAGGAATTAAGAGCTCATTTAATGCTCTCAAAATAGCCTACAGACTTTTTTTTAAAAAAAAGTATTTTTTGAAAAAACTTGTGATTACGCTATATTAACGTTGAGCTGGCGTATCCACAACTAAAAACTATCATAAAAAAATAAAAAAAGAGTATGCAGGAATTAAGAGCTCATTTAATGCTCTCAAAATAACCTACAGACTTTCTTAATTCCTGCATAGTCATTTTTTATTTTTTTATGATAGTTTTTAGTTGTGGATACGCCAGCTTAAAGTTAATATAGCGTAATCACAAGTTTTTTCAAAAAATAATTTTTTTTAAAAAAAGTCTGTAGGCTATTTTGAGAGCATTAAATGAGCTCTTAATTCCTGCATAGTCATTTTTTATTTCTTTAAGATAGTTTTTAGTTGTGGATACGCCAGCTTAACGTTAATATAGCGTAATCACAAGTTTTTTCAAAAAATACTTTTTTTTAAAAAAAAGTCTGTAGGCTATTTTGAGAGCATTAAATGAGCTCTTAATTCCTGCATACTCTTTTTTTATTTTTTTATGATAGTTTTTAGTTGTGGATACGCCAGCTTAACGTTAATATAGCGTAATCACAAGTTTTTTCAAAAAATACTTTTTTTTAAAAAAAGTCTGTAGGTTATTTTGAGAGCATTAAATGAGCTCTTAATTCCTGTATAGTCATTTTTTATTTTTTTAAGATAGTTTTTAGTTGTGGATACGCCAGCTTAAAGTTAATATAGCGTAATCACAAGTTTTTTCAAAAAATAATTTTTTTTAAAAAAAGTCTGTAGGCTATTTTGAGAGCATTAAATGAGCTCTTAATTCCTGTATAGTAATTTTTTATTTTTTTAAGATAGTTTTTAGTTGTGGATACGCCAGCTTAACGTTAATACAGCGTAATCACAAGTTTTTTCAAAAAATACTTTTTTTTTTAAAAAGTCTGTAGGCTATTTTGAGAGCATTAAATGAGCTCTTAATTCCTGCATAGTCATTTTTTATTTTTTTATGATAGTTTTTAGTTGTGGATACGCCAGCTTAACGTTAATATAGCGTAATCACAAGTTTTTTCAAAAAATACTTTTTTTTAAAAAAAGTCTGTAGGTTATTTTGAGAGCATTAAATGAGCTCTTAATTCCTGTATAGTCATTTTTTATTTTTTTAAGATAGTTTTTAGTTGTGGATACGCCAGCTTAACGTTAATATAGCGTAATCACAAGTTTTTTCAAAAAATAATTTTTTTTAAAAAAAGTCTGTAGGCTATTTTGAGAGCATTAAATGAGCTCTTAATTCCTGCATAGTCATTTTTTATTTAGAGGTAATTTTTAAGTTGTAGATCCGTCAACTTAACGTTAATTTAACGTAATGGAAAGTTTAAAGAAAAAAATTGGGCTTCAAGAACATAAAAAAAAAAAAACTTTTAACTATTTTGAGAGCACTAAATGAGCTCTTAATTCCTGCATATTTGTTTTTTATTTTCTTCAGTTAGTTTTTAGTTGTGGATACGCCAGCTTAACGTTAAGATAGCGTAACCACAAGTTTTTTCAATAAATAATTTTTTTTTTTTAAATCCTGTAGGCTATTTTGAGAGCACTTAATGAGCTCTTAATTCCTGCATATTTGTTTTTTTTCATAAGTTAGTTTTGGAGATGTGGATACGCCAGCTTAACGTTAAGCTGGCGTAACCACAAGTTTTTTGGGAAAAAATTAGAGCATTAAATTTAGGGTTGCGGCATTAAATTAGCATTAAATGAGCTCTTAATTTTGATATACGTTAGACTTTGGTTGCTTAATGTGGTTACGCTATCTTAACAGACCTGCTATTTTGTATACTTCTATGTATAATGCAAAGATTACAGACGTATTAAATTTTTTGGCAAACTAAAAATTACGGATTAAAACTTTGTGAAATTCGGGATCCCGGGATTGTCCTGGGGTTTTATTTTCAAATCTCGAAAATCCCGAGATCAACAAAATGCCCAAAATTGGCATCCCTAGTACATATGTAAGTATGTACATACATACCATGTTGGCCAATAATTTTCAAACAAATTTAAATGATATTGTATGTTTATTTATTTATTTTTACGAGTTCTGGTATTAGTTTCTTCAGTTCTGTGAGGATTAAAATTTAATATTTTCATTCCCATTCCGAATAAATTTGTCGAAATCGAAGTGCAGAACGGGCCTGAAAGAGAAGTTTTACAAATTCTCATCGTAACTTCTACTTTTTTCTTAGAAATGTTAGAATATTTTTGAGTATGCAGTTATATAGCCCATGCAAGTGTAGAAGGCGCACAAGTTATCGATTATTTTTGTATCACATTTGTTTCCGTAAAACTTCTAAGCACAATTTACTTTTAAATAAAAAAAACAAAATCATCGATAAGCAATTTGTGATAGTAAAATATAATGACTTATACACTTTTAGATAAGTTTGAAATTTTGATGCAATATTTTTGAATTTTTGTAACTTTCTTCAAAGATATAAGCCCTGAAGATGAATTGTATTTTCAATGAAAGTTTTAAATAAAAAATAGATAAATATTAGTGGCAAATACTATCATTTTCAATTTAGTTGGAAATCATATGGCTACCACCATCTTTATATTACATATGTATGTATATATGTAGGTATGTCTACTCAATTCTTTTGTATTTCCTTTCTGTGGATATGTTATGTTGGTGCCGGCCTTTTTTTGCTTTGTTGCAGACGTTGCTCCTGCTAACGTCGCCGTCACGGCTTGGAATAAACGAGAACTATCGATTTGTATGCAGCTTTTCTGCTGTTACTAACTGCCCGGTCAGTGGGTGTGACAATCTTTACAGCCACGCTGTTCTATTCTTTTGCATCTTTTGCATGCATTTTAAAGAAGTCATTAGTTCGTCGACTCGCCTCACATGCATACATACAAACATACCTATTATGGCTCATTTTTACGCTGAAGTGTCGTTTGTTGCTTAACACCGTACTTTCAAAAGAATACTTGCTAGGATAGTGTATTACATACATACACACATATAAAGCAACAGTACAATCACAAGTGAAAAAAACATACGAGAATTATATACATACATAAGTATGTATGGAGCTATGAGTATGAACTGAAAATATTTTAGAATCGGTTGAAGAGATGGACAAAAATCTCGGTTTCAGAGGAGATATCCTCTTCAGCAGCTGCAATAGGGGAACAGATCTTAAGATAAAATAAAAATTAGCGGTTCGAGGGTTGGACTTTTATTTTGGGTTACCAAGAATTACAAAAATAAGCAGTAAATACTGCGGTGACGACATACTTCTCTAATATTGTATGACAGCATTCCAAATTCTTTTCAAATCGGGTTTACCAAAAAAGTATCTTATGTAATCAAAGAACTCACCACGGCTTTTCACATTTTAAGCCAGCTGCTTAGTTTGGTTTTGTTAATTAAACAGAAAATTAAAAGCCAAATTAATTAAATTCTTTTTCAGACAAAAGTCATCCACCACATTTTTATTTTGTCAATATACATATTTATGTTTATGTATCATTTAAGGCATTGGTCACTTTGTCAAAATGCATTTTTTGCAGGTGTAGACTCGCCGGCATACTCTTTCCTCTAATTCGTGGATACATTTTAACAAACTTCAGCTGTTTGTTGTTCTTGCAAATGAAAATAATAAAACTTTTGCTTTAATTGTACGACCATGTGACCATTGGTCCAAGGCGAATTCATTAAAGATGGTGTTAATCTATCAGCTGATTGGTGGTTGCTTGTCAAAACAGTTTAGTTGCAAAATAATCAATTGTTCCGTTTAACTACCCGAAATTTAAAGATATGGATAACTATAACTTTTGCGGGGACTCTATTAGTGTAAAAATTATTTAACCAAAGTTAAATACAAACGAGATAAAGTTTGACAATAACCCACCAAAGCGTTGCATTTTTAGAATCGCTACCACCTTACATGAATTCGCCTTGCATTGGTCTTGATTCTTGACTTTAAAATACCAGTAACAATGATAAGAGACATGTTAGTCTGTTCGAAAAGAGCTTCAGTAAAAAATATCAATCAGAAACTTGCATGAGAGTAACGCCCAGTTCGCTCCCAAATCAAAATATAAAAAATAATACGCAAAAGAAAAATTTGCAAAAATTTGCAAGTTAACTTAACCAAATGAATATTTTTTAAGTTACTCCTTTAAAATTCTCAACTATAAATGTATAATGGTGGCATCACTACACAATTATCTATGCTGCTTCTGTTAACGATTGAGGAAGACGTTAACGGCAGTGAGATCGGGCAGACTGCAAGTAACAGCCGAAGCAGCAGCAGATATCAGCAGCAGCCGTAATATTCCGAGTAACCGTCGAAGCCAGCAAGCAGTCATTTATTATTTTTAACTCCATTTATTATATTTAATTAATTAGTTTTTACTAATCATTTGCTTCAATAAAACATCATATTTTACATTTGGGGGCTCAACCGAAGGCAGCCAATAAAACAACAACATTAGCAAGCGGTAAAGCAGAACATTGTTGTAAATGACCAGAGAGGCAACGAATATACTAGAAGTAAGGCGGACAACAGGAATCAGCAGTGTATAACTAATTGGCAATGTAGAACTTAGGCGAATTAATACGGCTTTTTCGGCAAAACTGGATAAAGAAAACGAAACCAAGAACAACATTTCGGTTGAAAATTTCGGCAAAGTCATCCCAGAATTCAATGGCGTTTCAATTCCAATACGGCAATGGCTACAAAACTGTAAGCAAAATGCTGAAGCATACGAGCTTAGCGAAAAGCAGAAATACGTTAATGCAAGGAACAAGTTGACTGGAATAATAGCGAAATAGTTTTTGGAGTCTGTATCAGTTTCGAACTACGAAAGTCTCCAAAAAGCTCTCATAGAATAATTCGATAAAAGCCTAAACAGCGCAGAAGTACACAGGTTACTCAGCGGTAGAAAAAAAGAGAGGGTGAGAGTTTTCTCGAGTACGTTTTGCAAATGCGAAAGTTGGCAGCTATGGGTGAAGTAGACGAGCAATCGACCGTACGTTATATTGTAGATGGTTTGGGTTTGAGAGCAGAGCTAATCATGCAACTACATATACAAACAACATTTAAAGAATTGCGCGATAAACACGACTTAATTGAACTGGCGATTGACAGACAACTCGGCGAATCCATGCAAAAGGTACACAAAGGTAGGCGCGAAGAGGAACAAAAGACAAACGAGCGTAAACAGTACTGCTACAACTGCGGATCATCGCACCATAAGAGAGCAGATTGCAAGGCAGAAACGAAATGTTTCAAGTGCAATGGCAGCGGTCATATGGCAAGAAACGTCATTTACAAAAGGAAACGGGTGAAGGTAATCAAAATAAACGATAAGAAAATAAGCTGTCTGGTTGACACAGGTGCCGATGTTACACTAATGCGAGAAAATTTGTATAAAACGATGTTTGTTGAATCAGTTATGCAAAAAAGTAATGTAATTTTGTACGGATTGGGAAATATACCCACCTCGATAGTTGGAACATTTATAGCAATGGTCGAGGTAGATGGATTACACTGCGAGCACAAATTTCTGATTGTTCCTGGTAGCAAAGTCAATTATGGTGTGATCATGGACTACGATTTTATTGAAAATTTTACGGTCGTTTTAAATGCAAATGGCTATCAGTATTTCATGGACGAGGCAGATTTCAATGTGTATAATAGGTAAGTTCGGGTACTGATAATTATTGAAAGTTTTCGAATTACAGTCAAAAGGCTGAAACGCAACTGCACGTCGATACTTCTAAATATGTAAAAGAAGCATATTTGGCAATTAAAAAAAGTTTCGGCAGTATTTAATTGGAAGCAGCTTTACACTCTTGACAGATTGTGCAGCGTTTAAGTAGACGACGCAGAAAACAGATTTGGCCAGGGTTGTAGCGCAACAGATTATGAATGTAATCCCTGTTATGGCCATCACCTCCGAGTTGCAGGCACGAATACAGAATGCGCAGCAGGGCGACGAACGAATCAAGGCCATTTAAGAGGTGCTAAACCAACGTCAGAAAGAAATAGTTACGAATGCGCACAACTTCGGACACATGGGAGTAAAGAAAACTATGCATGGTATTGAGCAGGAGTACTTTATCCCTCACTTAGAGAGTAAAGTCAAACAACACATTGGTAATTGCATACAATGTATAACGCACAATAGAAAGTTAGGGAAGAAAGAACACTTTCTCCACTGTATAGATAAAGGACAAGTTCCGCTAAACACAAGTCACGTTGACCATCTTGGGCCGCTAGATGATACAGTAAAGGGCAATACATATTTGCTATCGTGGATGGGTTCTCGAAATTCGTTTGGCTGTTCACTACAAAGTCCACTGATGCAAAAGAAGTCGCAAAGCAAATGCAGACATGGATAGATACCTTTGGAAGTCCAGAAAAATTGGTAAGCGACAAGGGATCTGCGTTCACATCAAAAACCTTTCAAAGAGTTCTTCTTACAGAACAAAATTAACCATATTAAAATAACGACAGGTATAGCAAGAGGCAACGGTCAGATAAAGCGGGTAAATCGGTGGTTCAAGCATACAGGTCAGGTGCAAAAAGCAATCAACGCCTATGTACACGCGGCAACTAAACACACACCATTTGAAGTTTTGTTCGGCATAAAAATGAGGCAATAAGCTAGAGACCAGATAGCAAAAGCGCAAGAAGTATAAAAAATGCAGTACGACAAAAAGCAGAAGGGAAGTCACACCTATCGACTTGGAAATCTTGTTGCAATTAAATACACACAGTTCATAGCGGGTAAAAAGTTAGCTAACAAATACATAGGACCCTACCGAATTGTGAAGGTCAAGCGAAACTGCTGGCACGACGAAAAATCGGCGGACTTCCAAGGGCCGAATCGCACATCGACAAGCTCAGACAACATTAAATTATGGAGGTGATCAGGCTGGCCGAGTGTAAAACGGTGGCATCACTACACAATTATATATGCTACTTCTGTTAACGATTGAGGAAGGAAATTGCTGATGGCGAAATTTTTTCTAACTAAAATTGGCAGCTTCATCTCGAAGTTAACATTCCAATTTGCGTTCTGTTTTCTTCTAAGAACATTTCTTGGGGTATTCTGCGCCCGTTTATTCCAAAAATTACACTCATTTTTTCCAATTGGCTCTTGTTTTGAATATTTCACCCGAAAAAAAATTCCCTCGGAATTTTTTCATTCGCCCGGATTGAATATACCTATTGCGAGTTTTACCCGAAATAAATTCCGCTTCGAAAAATCGAACATGGAAATTACAACTCTGAAATGTGTATACTTGAAGTGTAAAATTATAATAATTAAGGTGGATACTATAAAGGTGTAGGTAACAGTTTTGAAATTGAGTCAGATCCTGTAAGTATTTGTCAAAATTAACGAGCCCATATTATTCCCGCAGTGGGGAAAACGGCCTACGCTGGAAAACATATCGATTTTGGCCAGTACAAGCCTATTTTGCATAAAAAAAAATAATTTCTGCGCACATGTAAATATAAATTGTTTACCCCTTTCCATTTGGACTCATTTTTCGTTCAGCTCCATTCTTAGGCGTTTTCATAGCTCACCTGCATTTTCCTTGTTTTCTTTGACAAATCCACTTGCAATATTCGCCTTTACCTGATTCTACCTAATAAATGGTATCTCTCTTTGAACTTTGTTTACTGCTTTGTTCCTGGAATAGGTCATCTTATGTAAAAAAATTTAAATAAATTACCCACCGCAAAATTTTTCGCCTCTCAAAAGATAGTGAACAAATTCAACTATTTCCGCCCAAAGTTAGTGTTGCCGATAAGGGGAAACAATGTTCGAAATTTATGATAAGCGAATGGTGAAAACTGAACTATTTCGGGCGAAAACGAAACTCACAATTTGGGTGATTGTAAAAACACAATTTTTGCACGCGTCACAATAATACGAAATATTTTTCTGCGCGTTATCATGATAAATCCCACATATTTCCCAGCGCAATTTTTTTTGTGTCTATTTTTTAAAGAAATAGTTGAAAACAAATCACGTTTAATTGAAAAAGCATGGTTTTTTCAAAATGCAGTAAATTTAACAATTTTGGTCCAATCTGGATGGTTCAACATAATTATTGCATATTGTATCCACTTGAAGTATTTAAGTGACAATTTTATCCAATTAAACGAATTTTCGGTAAAGGCCCAAAATGCATGTTTTGGTTTCGGAGGATAAAAGTCTTTTTATTGGATTGACATACATAGTTTAATTAAAAAATGTCAGCAATTTAGAGCTTTAGTACTTCATACTTTTCAACAGCGTTGTAAGTTCTTTTTCGATCACGCTTAAAGCTATAGCAATTGTTTGCCATCATGTGAGTATCCCATTTTGATTGGTACCGGTTTTCCATGTTTTTTATGTCCTGGTGGAACCGCTCTTCTTGTTTTTCAATGAAATCTTCAACGTTTTCAGGAAAATTTTCCAAGTTACCGTGTAAAAAATGCACTTTTATACTAATTTTACATCCAAGGTCCTTAAAATTTAGGTGCAAGTCTTGCACTAATGCTCTGTCATTATTCGCTTTGTGATTACCTTAGTCGATTGTCGCGATTGGTCAAATATCTCGATGGTTTTCGATGTTTTTTCTTAAGGACGATTATGCGATGAATTGCCTGTCGCGAATAGTCATGCTTGAAGATTAAAAAACAAACGCCTTTCGAAACAATCGACCAAAACATTTCGGACCCACTTTTAACCAGCAAACGATCTCTGGCTCGAATTACCACTCGCGTTTGACATATTTCAGATTACAATTGTCAAAAATATTTTTGCACTGTATTGCAATGTATTGCAACATTTTTATAAAGAAACAAGTAAAAAAAAGCTGTCTGCGGCGATGCTGGAAACTTCATATTTTTCATGAATGGAAGAATTGTATGAAAGCTGTATGTTTTATTTCTCTGACCTTGGTAATTGAAATATATTGCTAACAATAACTGACATCTCTTTAAAATTTCAAGCCTTTAGCTGATTAAATGAAGGAGTTAAGGTGTAAAATGCAATATCTGAACAATCGGTTGTATGGAAGCTATATGTTATATTTCTTTGATCGTTTCACGGTTTAGGTTAGGTTAGGTTAGGTTAGCTGGCAGCCCGAAAAGGGCTCACTTAGACTTTAATTTATAGTCCATTGTGATACCACTATGTAGTTTTCCCCGCTGGTAAGCGTTAAGAGAAACGTCGAGTGTTCTTTATGAAGGAGCGTAGCCTTTCGATGGATACATCGGAAAGCCCCTCGGGAGTATCGAAAAAGTATGAGCCAAGGTGTCTGCATCTAAGCCTAGCGAAAGCGGGGCAGCTAAGAAGGTAATGTTGAGATGACTCCACCTCATCATCCTCCATACAGCACCCACAACTTGGGTCAGAAATGATGCCCAGCCTAACAGCGTGGCTCCCCATCGGGCAGTGCCCTGTCAGAACACCGATCAGGGCCAAAAGTAATGGCCTTGAAGTGCTTAATAATTCCCCAAACCGTCTGCGGTCCACAGCCGGCCAAAGGACCTTGCAACTTTGCACGTCGGGGTTTCCGCCCAGCGTTTGCTGAGCCGACTGAAGGCCCATTTTTTCCAGAAGCAGACCGCATGTGGACATGGGAACTCCAATGCCCTTCCTCCCTGGAGTGATTTCTTCTGAAGTGCCCTGACGAGCTAGTTCGTCCGCGAGACAGTTTCCCGCAATGTCGCTGTGACCTGGTACCCAAATCAGTCGAATGCGGAAGGTTTCCGAGGCGACCGATAAGGAGGCCAGGCACTTCCCGACCAGTTTCGACCGGAGAGTCAGCGATCCCAGGGCCCTGATTGCAGCTTGACTGTCCGAGTAGATGCTTACCACCTTCTGTGTGTTAGTAGTGCCGCGACGCAAGTGGTCTACTGCTTCCTTGATGGCAGCTATTTCAGCTTGAAAAACGCTGCAGAAATCCGGTAGTCTAAACTTACTATGGAGCGACAGTTCCTCGCAGAATACACCTCTTCCTACTCTTCCCTCCAGCTTCGATCCATTCGAGAACATGTTCACTGCGCCTTTGCACCAGAGGTCGTCTCCCTCCCACTCCTCTCTTGATGGGATGTGGGTCGTGACGGATCCTCTTGGGGCGAGCTTCGGTACGCATTGATCGACGTCCTTGGGGATGAATTCGAAGTGTTTAAGGATCCCTGAGTGCCCATACTCCGGGGTGAGGGAGAACCCGGCGCTTCGCAGTCTGATGGCAGAGCGGGCGGCGGCAACTCTGCCCGCCAAGTCTACAGGAATGATGCCAAGCACCACATTTAGAGCAAGCGTGGGAGTGGTGCGAAGTGCTCCGCTGATACCAATCAAGGCGCTTCTCTGCACCCGTTCCAGATTCTTTGCTAGAGTAGATTTATCCAGGGAGCTCCACCAGATAAAAACACCATAGAGCATAATGGGTTTAATTGTCGTTTCGTACAGCCAGAGGACAACTTTGGTAGAGAGACCCCATCTCTTCCCGATGGCATTCCTGCAGCAGTATAAGGCGACCGACGCTTTCTTCACCCTGTCTTCGATGTTCGGCCCCCAGTTAAGCTTTCTGTCCAGAATTACCCCCAAGTACCTGACTCTGTCAGAAAGCACAAGAGGAGTGCCTGCGATCGAGGGTAACTGGGCCTCTGACACTCTATATTTCCTGGTGAACAAGACCAGCTCTGTCTTGTTAGGGTTTATAGCTAGCCCACAGCCAGCATACCAATTTATAATCAAATTTAGATGACCTTGCATGAGATCGTAAAGCGAGTGCAGGAACTTCCATCTGTCTATGAGTGCCACATCATCCGCATAGGCGACCACCCAGCAACTCCTCCCCTCCAGTTTCTCTAGAACCTCGTTTAAGACTCTTCGATGTTTTTAACCAAGGTATGCAGAGCAGATTCTACGGATCTGCCCTTTGTGTAGGCATGCTGAGAGAGACTAAGTCTCTCGCGTGGAATTTTATTTCTAATATATAGGTCGATCAGCCTCTCTAAGGTCTTCAGAAGGAAGGAGCACCCAAAAGCAGCTTGAGGGATTCCTCGCTACTTGTCGCCCATTCTCCCGAATCAGCCCTCAGGTATCCCTAGGGAACAGGATTGTTCGAGATAATGCGTCTGAAGCGCGAAGCTTCATGGCAGCCTTCCACGGTTTCGCAGAAATTTGTCGATGACAAACGCTTGGACTTCCTTATTTTATATTTATATATTGAGAGACCCTCCTTATAGAGTTCCCAGTCCAGTTGAAGATTGATCTTCCTAGCCTTATTGAAGAGGCGTATGCTCGACGCCCTTAGTTCGGACAACTCTATCGTCCACCTGCCCAGTTTTGCCCTTCGTACATTTCTGCTGAGCGGGCACGAGCTTTTGATTGCACTATTGCATGCCGAGGTGAACTTCTCCACCATGCAGTCGATGGAATATTTCGAGAGAACCGAAGCCTCATCTGGGGCTTCAGAGAGCTTTTCCTGCAGTTTCCTACAGTAAATATCCCACCGTGTTCTTCTGAGGTTCCTAAATGGTTTGCTAATTGAGCGATCTTCGTCTAAAATAAACTGAATATACCTATGGTCTGATTAGGAGTGAGTCTCCAGCACTCTCCAGTCAGATATGCTGGGTATAAGGAAAGAAGAAGCCAGGGTAACGTCTAGCACCTCACGCCTGGCCGCAGTTAAGAAAGTGGGTTCATTTCCTCTATTGCATATAGCTGAATTTTCGCTAACAATAAAATCAAAAAGTGACTCACCTCTTATGTTTATATCCGAGCTTCCCCAGCATGTGTGCCACGAGTTCGCATCAGATCCAATGATGACCGCGACGTTCCGCCGGTTGGCTTCGGCTATGGCTTCCCGTAGCGGAGTCGGAGGTGGTTCCACCGCATCGTCATGCGCCATATATGCCGAGATAAGCCAGAGCTTACCGGCGCCGCCTTCCAGGCTTACGGTAACAATGTCTTCATTGCTGAAATTGGGCAAAATAAATGCTTTTAGTTCTTTCCTGATGAGCATGCAAGATCTAGGTTTACCTTCTTGCATCTGCGCCACCAGCTTATAGTTTGGCGTCCTGATACTAGAAATTCCGTTACTGCTCAGCCACGGCTCCTGTATCAGGACTATGTCGGCTTCACCTTTTTCAAGGTGGATAATGAGGTTTGCGGACGCCGCTTTAGAGTGTTGGAGGTTTATCTGGAGGATCTTCATCCAAGATTTCCTCCATCCACGCCAGTTCGGCGTCCTCGTCCACCGCGGTGAGAAGGATTTCTTCTTCCGCTCTGTCGAAGAAACGGCCAATTTTCATAACAGAACCCGCCGAAGAGGGAACGTCACTAGCACTTTCCGCCTCCGAAGCCACTGATTCGACGTTCATGACCATGGAGTCGACTGTGGATGATTCCTCGGCCCTGTGCACTTCTGGAGGTGCGGGGTTATCCCCTCCTGCATCGGATTGGTAGACCCTAAGGACTACTTTTTCGATGCCGTAGTTTATAACCCCCTGGCACTCGGAGAGAGGGACGAGCGACTCCGCATTCAGCAGTATGACTGCCTGCCTGTTCGGGTCCTCGGACCGCTCTACCTTGACCACCCTCCAGTTGTGCGTCGGTAGGTGCGGGTTGCAGTACCGGAGAAGCTCATCCATTTCCTCCGGTGTGGAAGGCAGCCAGATCCGGGCGCGCGGACGAGAAGGTAGATCCCTCTCGTTCACAGCTTCCAGTTTGGCGCCCTTCCAGACCTCCCCCACCAGAGCCACTGCAGCCTTGTAGACGTTCGCTGACCTCTCATCAGCGCAGATTATCCGCTTGTGGATACCATGGTGCCACCCGGCACTTTCACACTTTGGAGGAGGGCCAGGGTTTTCCCTGACCGCCCTCATAAACACCGTGGTTATGGCCGCAGCAACCCACCTCCACTTTTCTTTGGGGATGGCTCCATCCTTCTTGCTGTTGTCAATCACCCCAAGGGTGACCAACCCCGCCCGTTTAGCGATTTCGCTGAAGGAAAAAGGTTGGCCACCCGTCTTGGGTCTTTTGACAGAGACCTTTGTCTCTTCGGTGGCTGGATTGAAGATGGTATGTTTGCGGTCCTAGTCCTACCCCCCAGCTTGGACCTAGAGTCAGTAGGATTCGGTCTCGACCCTCCAACCCCTTACAGCAGGAGCCCTCGTGCTGGGTGTGCTAACCCCACTGGAAATAGGACCAGCAGCTTGGGACGGTTTCGTCTCCCCAGCGAGAGATGATGCCTGCTCAGATGAGCCAGCTTTGGTGTTAAATTTTGACTCACCTCCGCCGCTCGAAATGGGAATTGATGATGTTGTTGTTGTTGTTGTTGTTGTTTTTGTGTTCATTTTTAATGGGTCCACACTCAGAGCCGCTATCCAAGCCCCAAAGTGTAGTCGCCTTTGAAATGGTCCCATGGTTATCCCCGAGGGGGCCATAGCGAGGGTTGACGCATGCCCTTATGGGGTCATGCGTTCAGAGCCGACCAGCGTAAAGTGGGAGCGTAGCTCAACCAACACCTACACCACCAACTTAACGGTGACTGGGAGAGGAACGTACTCTGAGGCCTGCCAGGGTTTTAACGGGACGGGGACAGTCGCGACATTAGCCCACCAGCCATTTCTCAGTATACTCAGTAGGCAGAATGCCGCAACCACCAGCCCAAGATCGCCAGATCCGAAAACGTTGAGATCAGAATCATTGTCCAAAGAGAGATCCAGGGGTCGTTACCGTTCAGGTGAGGCCATGAAGGCCGCAGGTCATTTAGCGTTACCCAGGATGCACCGCGAGGAGGCGACCTGCCTTACATCCCGGTTTAGATATGGCTAAAAAAACGAACCTTCTTGCAAAATTTCAAGTGTCTAGCTGCTTAAATAAAGGAGTTAAGAATCACTCCGATCTGGCCGATTCCGAAATGCCTAATAAATTATAAAAAAGGCACCTGACTGCGAAGTTTCATCCCAATAGCTCAAAAATTTAGGGACTAGTTTGCGTTCAAACAGACGGACAGACCGACGGACATGGCTAAATCGACTCAGCTCATCATCCTGATCATTTCAGTATACTTTTGATGGGTCTACCTTCTCTCCATCTGATACTTGCAAATATCTTATTCTTCTTTCATTGGCTCGAAACCGCCTATGCGGGTTTTTCCGAGCTTAGCACAATACGCCAGTTATTTCTCTCTTTCGCCAACTGGCGCCAGTTGGAAATACCAAGCGTACCCAAATCCCTTACCGCCTGGTCTTTCCAACGCAGAGGAGGCCTCCCTTTTCTTTTGCTACCCCCGGCGGGTACCGCGTCGAATACTTTCAGAGCTGGAGCGCTTTCATCCATTCGAACGACATGACCAAGCCAGCACTATATCTATGTCGTTATAAAGCTCGTACAGCTCATCGTTCCATCTTCTACGGTATTCGCCATCGCAAAGGCGTAAAGGCCCATAAATCTTTCGGATAATCTTTCTCTCGAACACTCCCAGAGCCTTCTCATCAGATATCTTCATCGTCCATGCTTCTGCGCAATACATTAAGACGCGCATAATAAGAGACTCATAGAGCGTGATTTTTGTCCGTCGAGAGAGGACTTAACTGCACAGTTGCCTACTCAGTCCGAAGTAGCACTTGTTGGCAAGAGTGATCCTCCTTTGGATTTCGAGGCTGATATTATTATTGATGTTAATGCTGGTTCCTAAATAACGAAGTCTTCTACTCTTTCAAAGTTATAACTGTCAACAGTGATGTTTGATCCCAGTCGTGAATGTGCCGACTGTTTATTTGATGACAGGAGATACTTCGTCTTGCCCTCGTTCACCTCCAGACCCATTCGATTTGCTTCTCTATCCAGTTTGGAGAAGGCAGAACTAACCAGCATCAGGTTAAAAAGTCCCACGACAAAGAGTCACCCTGTCTGAAACCTCGTTTGTTATCAAACGGCTCGAAGAGGTCCTTCCCAATCCAGACGGAGCTGGTGGTGTTGCTCAACGTCATTTTACATAGCCGTATAAGTTTTGCGGGAATACCAAATTCAGACTTTCGGCATAAAGGCAACTTCTTGTGGTGCTGTCGAAAGCGGCTTTGAAGTCGACAAAAAGGTGGTGCGTGTCGATTCTTCTTTTTTGGATCTTTTCCAGGATCTGGCGCACAGTGAATATCTGGTCGATAGAAGATTTACCAGGTCTAAAGCCACACTGGTAAGGTCCAATCAGTTCATTGACGATGGGCTTTAGTCTTTCACACAATACGCTCGACAGAATCTTATATGCGATGTTAAGAAGGCTGATACCGCAGTAGTTGGCGCGAATTGCAGTATCACCCTTCTTGTGGATTGGGCAAAGTACACTTAAATTCCAATCAGTAGGCATGCATTCGTCCGACCATACTCTGCAGAGAAGCTGGTGCATGCGCTTTACCAACTCTCCTCCACCGTATTTGAATAACTCAGCTGGCAGTCCATCAGCTCCGGGCGCTTTGTTGTTCTTTAGCCGTGCTATTGCTATACGGATTTCATCGCAGCCGGGTAACGGAACATGAATTCCGTCGTCATTGATTGGGCGCTTTTCCTGTCGGCCAGCATTTCAAGCTCTTCGCACTCACGCATTTCGGCCTTTCTCTTCTTCTCTCGAAAAATGCGTCTCGCTTCCTTCTTCAACTCACGATATCTCTACGGCAAGGCTCGCGTTGCGCCCGATCGCAACGTGGCCCTGTAGGCAGCATCTTTCCATTCCGTGGCAACGCGACATTCCTCATCGTACCAGTAATTTTTCCGGGCTCGCTGAAAATCAATAGATTGTACAGCGGCGGTACGTAAAGAGCAAGAGATGTGGTTTTATTCTTCTGAAATATCGCTATGTTGATTAGAGCTCTCAGGTATAAAAGGTATAAAAATTTAATCAGAACAATTAATACATAAGTATGTAAGTATGCCGCTGTGGTCGAGTTGGTAGCGGTGCGTGCTTTAACTCGATATGCTCCTGAGTTCGATGTTTGAATCTCAGTAAGGGCAAGCAAAATCTTAATCATAGAAAAAGTTTTTTCTAATAGCGGTCACCCATTGGCAGGCAATGGCAAACCTCCGAGGGTATTTCTGCCATTAAAAAGCTTCTCATTAAATACATCTGCCGTTCGGAGTCGGCACAAAACTTGTAGGTCCCTCCATTTGTGATATAATATAAAGACGCGCACCACAAATGGTAGGAGAAGCTCGGCCAAACACAGAACTATATAGTGTAAGCGCCAAATTATTATTATTGTTATGTAAGTATAAGTATTAGTATTAAGATAAAGCAAAAAAGCAAATACTTGCTAGTTTGGTAAAAAATAAATATATAAATTATAGTAATTATTGGATATATAAGCTTAAATGACGTGTCTTAATGTTGCGATTAGTAATTAAACGCAAAACGATATTTTCAGTAAAGTTTCATTAGCCTGTATCCCTAAATAAGTGTAAATTTGATATAAAAAACCAAAATCAAAGCAGAGTATTCAAGTTAACATTCTCGATTAGAAATAAGAGTTGATCCAGTCTTTTTGGATCCAATCTCTTTCGCTTAAAATTGATCATCATACCACCAGTCGATCAGAAGTCAGTATACTTGAAACAATCGAAAAATATCTCGATTGTACAATTTGGCAGTGAATAGATTGTTTACTCGATTGTACTTTGGCAACGATGGCGTTTCTCTCGATCGTCAAAATTACCTGCTTAAAATGTTTTAGAGCTCAAAACCAGGTCGCCAAAATCGAGGCCCGGTGTTAGCCAATTCTGGCTAAATTCGCAGACTCCTCAATACCTGGTACTCCACGGCACTATCCTGAGCGAATAGTTATTTTTACATACATTGCTTTGACAAAAAAGTTTGGAATTATTCAGAAAATTCAACATAAAACAGTTTTATCAACAAAAGTAACGGCGACGTACTATGCTATGGGATTGTCGCCAGTATCTCTTCGAGCCGTTTAAGACCAAGCGACATTTTAGACAAGGTGACTCAGATTTGTGCGCAATACGAGGTGCTAATCTTAATTGCAGTGGCACTTGCTGGCGACATTTAAATCATTTCCTATAACTCCAGGACCGATAGTGCAGCACTTTCTGGTTAAGAGAAGGAAGCAAAAGAGGTTGGTAAAGGATCGAGCGATGACAAAACAAACTAAGTAGCTCTCGCATTGCTTCCATGTGAAACACTTTTGCCGTATGTAGAGCAAATGTCAAAAAAGTGTTAGATATTGATATTTTTGGTATCTACAAATATACCTATTTTAGTATCTAAACTTTTTTTCAGTAATTCCACCAGATTCGCAGCTTCCATCCTGATTAAAAGTAAAGTATCAACGTTTACGTTGTCCTAAAATATTATTATTCAGATATTGAGGTCTTTTGTACTAAAAAGTAGCTAACAATTTTGCACATAAACGATAAAAATTTTAAAAAAGTTTGCATAAAAATAACAACAGACCAAGTTTACGTTTTTTTTATAATGCATGTTTATAATATTATTTGTCTTACTTTTATTTGACGAGTATTCAGCGTCTATAGAGTACAAATGAACCTATCATAATTTTTTTAAAGATAACTCAGCTTATATGATAAAAGAATATCGATTTTCCGCAAATTTCAAAATTCGTTTTTCGGTTACGCATTTCAGCCACAAAATTGTCTTGCTCTGTGTGTAGCATAAGATAACTGAATCCATCAATCGCAATATTAAGGTCTATGGTTGTCGACGAGATGCAACTTCCAAAGCCTGTGTGTGGAAGCCTTTTTTATAACGACTTAAACATTTTTAGCGTCCCCTGAACCAAAAAGTATCCAACTCGAAGACCACCTGAACCAGTGAAAATTTAATTAGGGAAAATCCGTTGAACGTTTACTTAGAAGCAGAATTCCGTAACAAACCCGAATTTAGTATAGGTTTTTTGATATCTTCATTTGTTCCTCAAATCCGCAACTTCTACGAAACAAGAACGTAGTTAAAGTTGAATGGCGGTGTTCTATAACTGCGATGATAGGGTTAAAAATTATAAATCAATGTTGGAAAAAAAAAATCATATTAAAAAACCTTAAGAACCTTCTGATATAAACGTGGTCGATCCTAGGAAGTTGATTAAGTCGAAGATAGCGACCATTGCGGTGACGAAGAAAGCCACTTCAGCTCTTTTATATTTTGTGCAACAATTTATGAGTTTTCAAAGTATCAAAAACATTATAGCGACAAGTTTTCTTATTTATTTTACCGAAAAATGTCTTGGTTCACTTTCCCACCAGGCGAAGATAACCAAACGAAAATTTGTTTCGTGCCTCCAAAAAGGATCGTCCGTTCCTCGGGATAAACTTCAATTCTGCTCGTGCGATCACATATCTCTGACCTTTCACCTTTCGGAATTTGGATCCGCCAGCGAGGCTACTGCTCTTATTCAAACCAGCGGCGAATAAAGATTGCATTATATGCTGAAATAATAAAGTTCCAGCTAAATACTCTTAATGAAGACTATGGTAAGAAGAAAAAAAGAACTTGACGGTAGTACCGGGAGGGAAACGATAAACGACGGTAGGATGTTAAGTGCTGGCTAAAGTCCCCCACTGACGGGTACAGGCTTTCGTTTCTTACCTCTCGTAAAACAAAAAAACATAAAATAGGAAGATGCCGCGAATTGAAGAATCAATAATTTAAATCAAATAAATACCGTGTTACAGTAAATGATGTAGAAAGCATATCAGTAATTGGAAAGTTTTTTTAATAGGGCAGCAACTAGTTAATTGCTCGTCAAAAACGCAGTAATTTCCCTGTAGGGTGGGAATGCTGCGAAACATGATGTTGCAAATGGAGTAAGGCACACTAACACAATATTAATGCTAGATCACGCTTGATTGAGGTAGTCCCCTCTATGCGCTCTGCGAAGTATAACCTCTTGCATATGCGCTGTTTGTCTACGAGGATACCCTTAATTACTATGTATGTATAAAAGTTTAACCAGCGCTACCCCAATACACTTAAGTACGTACACGTACGTACGTATACAAGTATGTGCATATGTATAGATGCATCCATGCACAAACAACTAGGTACATACCTAACATACATATACATATACAGTCACTCAAACAAGTGTTCACATGTGTCTGCAGTAGAGGTGTTGTCTATTATTTCAAGTACAAGATAACTGATCTTAAGGAAGTAGGTATGGAACTATAATCATTGGGATTTCCTCTAACGAAATCCATAGCCACCTTTTTTTAGCAGTTATTATTGCTATTGTGAAATAAATAATAGTTACAATTCACGTGAACATTTTTTTGTTTTATTGAAAATATTATTGAAAATATGACTTTTTAAATATTATTAAAAATATGACTTTTTAAATATTATTGAAAATATGACTTTTTGGATTTCAGTACTTAGTGCATCCACCACCAGGATTTATAACAGCTTGAATCCGGTGTGGCACGCTGTCAACAAGTTTTTTACACATTTCTGGGCTGATATTATGCCATGCCGATCTCACATTGGGCCACAAATCATCTAAGTTTCCCCCGGCCCCCACAAGCTCCCTTTTCAGGACACCCCAAAGATGTTATATGGGATTAAGGTCAGGAGATTATGGGACTGTTATCGACTTAAAATATCAATATAATATTGAGAGTTCATTGTTCCAATTATTCTATCAACGGATGCAACACCTTGCGTCATCATACAGCCCCACAACATTATGGACCCTCTACCAAATTTAAGGTTTGATGCAACATGGTGTGCTTGAACTCTAGATCCTGGTTCCTTGCACACCCATCGATATCCATCGGATCCTAAACGGTTTATTTTTGTTTCATCTGACCAAATTACCTTCGCCCAATCCTCTCCTGTCCAATTCCCGTGTTGTCTAACAAAAGACATTTTTGTTCTTTCTTTTAAGCTAGCAGCTCTTAAAGTATTCCGAACGGTTTTTACAGAAACGTTAATATTTTCATTTTCTTTTAAGGCTTTGTGTATTTCGATAGCGTTTCCGTATTTTAACGGCCAAATATCTCTCACAATGGCGCTGGCTGGGTGGTTTCAGAGAAAACATTTTTTCTGCCGTCTTTATTGGGACTGAACAAATCTGGCGTATTTTTGCGGATTTTAGCCACTGCTCCTACTGAAACTCTCAGGTTTGTTGTAATTTCGCGCCAACTTTTACATTCTTGTAAAAACTGTCGGATTTGAAGCTTCACATTTTCCAGCAAAGAGCGAACCATTTTGAGCTACGAAATCAAACAATAATTATAAAATTTAAATGAAATTAAAAAATCACAAACCCTTACTTTAGTATTTCAACTGTTAAAAAATTACACAAGTACAATAACGATGCAATCTTTCACATTATTCCGCCCAGTGCACAAAAAATTCTGAATACAAAAAACTATTCACATGAGTCGTACCCGTTGTTTATTTCAGTATAGCAATAATAGTTGCAAAACAAAAAAAAATGATTATGGATCCCGTTAGAAGGAATTCCAGTGACTATAGCTCCATACCCGCTGGCCGCTGTGGTAGCGGTGCGTCCTATAACTCGATATGCCGGTGAGTTCAAGGTTCGAATCTCAGTCAGGGCAAGTAAAATCATAATCATAGAAAAATTTTTTCTAATAGCGGCCACCCCTCGGCAGGCAATGGCAAACCTCCGAGGATATTTCTGCCATGAAAAAGCTTCTCATTAAATACATCTGCCGTTCGGAGTTGGCACAAAACTGTAGGTTCCTCCATTTGTGGTATAACATAAAGACGCACACCACAAATGCTAGGAGGAGCTCGGCCAAACACTGAGCTACATACATATATAGTGTAAAGCGCCAAAATTATTATTATATTATATATTATAGCTCCATACCTGTTTTCTTGTTAGCACTTGTTTTGCAGGTCTAATAAAGGACAATCTTGCTCCAGTGCAAACATGTGAACACTTATATGTACATATGTACATATATGCATAAGAGTTTTTAACGTATGCGAACGCAGATTCTTACGTATAAGGTGTTAATTGGTTTTACGAGTATGTCAAACAGATGGCAGTTATGTTTTCCCACTTTGCGACAATTTTTGCCAGCATTCCATTCTCACACGCATACATACATAAGTACTTGCATAGCTGCCGCATCAAAACCCATAGTATTTGCTAAGCTGGATTTCGTTGCTCAGTCTTGCTTGTGAGATAATTTGGGCCAAAGTTCAAAGCACCTAACATGCATATTTTTTTCAATGCTCATATGTATGCTCTCACTTCCTTTTTCGCATAATCCTGAAAATCCAATATTTTCCAATTAAAGTTTTCTGAAGGAAAACAGACTTTTTTTTTATTGAGGATTAAGTATTTTTAAACAAAAATAAAAATTGGGCATCTTTTTATATGTACAAACATGTACATACATGCAATAGTGCACAAACTAATTTATCAGTTGGTTATAGAACTTGTCGCGCTATATACATACATACATATTTAAAGACGGATGTGCCTGAATGCGTACTACTTTTTTCAGCTTTCATACATGCAACTGCTGATCTTTAGGGGGTGGTCCAAAACTATTTTTTTTTTCATTTACAAACACTCGAAATTAGTATTTCATGAGTATGTAGTTTTATTACGAGTATTTAACAAAGTGCATGTTTGAAGTGGCTCGAGGTTACTGTGTTTTTTCAGAAGTTTTATAAGAATCCCTTCCAAAAAGTGGAAATTTTTATGAAAACTTGCTTGAATATATATGAAAATTTGTTTGAATTTTCATGATGTTTGTACAATGTTTGAAACTATGATTTTAGTGGCTTTTGTTATTATATAAACTATATTTAAAAAAACATATCGTGAAAGGATTAAGCAAAAAAACATTGGCCGCATTTAATTTACCGTGTATTCAGTGCTAGTATTGTAAGTGATTGCATTGCAATGAATACTCTAACTGTAGATATTTCAGCATATTTTAACACACCGAAAACCAATTGGGAAGAATAATATCCTCATATCAATTAACTATCGACAAATTTTTTCTAGTATGGTGAATAGACCGCCATTAGTGCATATGCGCTTTTTTGTTGTTGTGATTTTGGATGAAAAAATGATTGTGGCAAAATTTTATCCAAATCGGTTCGGGGGAAGTGGTGCCTTAAAGCCCCCAAAGTTGCGAAAAGTCAGCATTTTTTCAAAAAAGTTGACTTTGGCCTTGAATAACTCAGCTAATATCAATTACTCATAAAAATGACATTTGAGAGAAATGAAGAAAAATTTTACGGCAAGTAATTTTGCCATAGAAAGTTTTTGATTATCTTCAACCGTTTTCTATTTATACCCCTAGCAACAACATTTGCGCCTTTAAAGAGCTTATTTTCAAAACTTTTTAATTTATTTTATTATTTGTATTAGAAAGGTTCTTATGATAACAATGTATTAATAGTTTGTATTTAATAAAGTGTATTTGTTGCAGTCAGGAAACCTGCGGCGATAATCTTGAACTACTTGTAATATGTATTGTAGTTTTTCCTTATTTTTCGATAATATAGAATTATAATCTTGTATTAATTTAACCCCTCAATCTGTCGTATCATTCACTACTTTTATTCCTTTAATTTTTTCTATTGCCTCATTATAATTTCCATCTACATCCCACTGTGATGGTAGCTTTTTTAAAAAGTTAATATTTATATTAAATAAGAAATTTAATGTTTTTTTTTTTCGAAACAAACTGTTCGATGCCCTCTTCCAGGATTTCAGAAATCGTGACATTAGCCTTTTTATTATTTTGTTCAGATGATGATTCTCTATTTAATTTCTCTATCATTTGTATCTTTGTCTCAGAGCTTACGTTTAATTCGGAAAAGGCAAAGGCGACAGCTTCTGAACTTAAATACCAAAGATGCCTACAAAATTTATCAGAAGCTGTTTTTGAGATTTGTTTATCATATTGAGCATATTCGTGGAGCTTTATTAAAAAATTAAAATCACATAAAGGTGCCTTAATTGGTAAAGGAGCTGTGAACCATGCATCAGCATAAATTTTGATAAGAAAGATGCAAATTTCGCACAAAGCCTTTTCTTCTTCCTTCGTAAGCTTAAACTCCTTTCTAAATAAAAATATTTTCAAACTGTATATGGCCTTTGACATCCATCTGGCATGATGCATAGCTCCGGTAGCTTTAATTTTTACACCACGACTTGGCGTTTTTTCTAAGAATATTATTATAAGTTCTAGAAATTCCATATAATCGGCACGCGACTGTTTCTCATTTAAAAATTTGTTCAAATTTGATTTTATGATTTCTATTTTACTTGCACAGAATATTTTTTAACTCTTTTGTCACTAATGCCACTGCTAATGTTTTTGATATCAATTCTTGGCCACGATTTTTGAAATTTCTGGAAAATGACAACATTAGGGTTTTCGGACTTTGAAATTTTTAAATCAAACACGCATCTTAAAACTAGTTCATATATATGATGCCGGCATAGTAAATACAAAGGATCTTTTTCGAATAGGCTTTTAACAATAGAAGCTGTTCCGTTTATGTGACTGGTGTTTACTGCTGTTGTATCAAAAACTAACGCTTTCACTTTATCTTGCAAACCCCACTCGTAAACAGCTTTACAAATAGCTAATGCTTGGGCTCTTCCCGTGCTTGCGTCTAAAGGTGGAACCTTGAGTAATTGCTCTATTTGACCATTGGAGATTGTTATAGGGAGCCGGTCTACTATATCTTTTCCTTCTAATCCTGGAAGTAGTTTTTCATCCCAATGCAAACATACAGTTTCCAAATCACTATTTTCCATCTTGCCTTTGATTTCATCAACGCGTTCTTTCCGCAGTTTTTGTCTAGCAGTACGAACTGAATTCTTATTTAAAATGAAATTGTATATGCATTGACCAAACGCTTCTGCAGCAGCAACTATAATTTTAAGAGCATTTCTGTCACTTATTTTGCAAGCATCAAGAACAGCCGCAAATTTTGGAGTGACTAAATTAGTATTTCCCCTGGCTTTCTTTAAATCTTGTGCAATTTCCATGTCAGAAGCACTATCTTCACAATTTGAATTTTCCGGGTCAGACAACGAAATATCGTTTATTGGAACAGTCCTTAATAAATCGTTAACTTCTTGTGTACTTTTATTTCTCCTTTCAAACAATTTTCTTTGCCTATCTTCTGTTTGTTTTTCTGACTTTTCAAGTTCACGATCGATGCCATGCATATCTCCCTCTTTTCTTTGATTCAATAAAAATATTTTATCTTCTTCAATTTTTAGAATATTCCATGCATTTGCATGAGCTACATACATATGTACATCGAATAAGTTTTCAATTTTTTTGGTAAATACTGTCTCTTTTTTCTTTTGTTCTTCTGTCTTTCTATCTGAGTTTTTTTGCAGATTGCGCCATTCATTATACAGTTTTTCCAATTTTGCAATGCAGTGCTTCTCTTCTCTAGTTGTAATTCTTGCTTTTTGCAAAACATTTTCACTTCTTTTATTGTTGAACGGGCACTTTCCCTAAGACTTAGCTCAACAATAAGCGTATTAAAAAATATAATTCTCAAAACTTCTTTCGCAGACGGTAATTTACTACCCATCAAGCTATTTGAATAGTTTCCAATTAAATAAATACGCTCACGTAAAACCATAGACATTTTCACTTTTTTTTCCGATGTTAACACTCTTATTGACAATTTTGCACTAAAAGCTTTAACAAAGAAATATTGTAATATTTTGCTCCAAAAGAAATATGTAAAAAAAATTCTAGGAATCCTCGAAAAAAAGTCAACAACTTGCGAAATAATTTCTTGGTATCGATAATCGTTTAGTTTCGTTAAGTCACAAGAGAATCGAAATTTTTAGTATCGCTCATTAAATCCCATGCTTTGAAGCATCTGATAATTCCAGCTACGCCAGTTTCATCAAGAATCGATACTATCACCAAGTATCGATAGTATCGACAAATATCGACAAGCTTTTCCGAAGTATCGATATTTGTCGACAAGCAAAATTGACGATATTTCCCGTCACTAGCGCATATAAAATAACTTTTGTAATAATATTCATCTTTAGATACAACCAGAGGATCCCAAATTCAGACATTGCGGCATATAGGAAACTTCTTTTCGTACTGTCGAAGGCGGCTTTAAAGTCGACAAAAGATCCGATCGTCCAAGATCTGGCGTATTGTGAATATCTGGTCGGTGGTAGATTTACCAGGTCTAAAGCTACACTGATAAGGTCCAATCAGTTCATTGACGGTGGGCTTAAGTCTTTCACACAATACATTTGACAGAATCTTATAGGCGATGTTAAGAAGACTAATCCCGCGATAATTAGCACAGACTGCAGGATCACACTTTTTGTGGATTGGGCAGAGCACACGTAAGTTCCAATCAGCTGGCATGCGTTCTTCCGACCATATTCTAGAGATGAGCTCGTGTATGCACTTAACCAGCTTCTTTCCGCCGTACTTAAATAACTCAGCTGGTATCCCGTCAGCCCCGGGGGCTTTGTTGTTCCTCAGCCGTGCTATCGCTTTCCGAATTTCGTCATAGTCGGGTGATGGTACATAACGTCCATCATCATTGATTGGGGATTCGGGTTCAACATCTTCTCCATCGTTGTTGCAGCTGCTTCCATTAAGCAGTGTGAAGAAGTGCTCCCTCCATAATTTAAGTATGCCGTCGAACTTTTTGAAAAAATTTTCGGGCGCTTTTCCTGTCGGCCAGCACCTCAAGCTCTTCGCACTCACGCATTTCGGCCTCTCTCTTTTTCTCACGAAAAATGCGTCTTGCTCACGATAACGCTCCGTCACAGCTCGCGTTGCGCCCGATCGCAGTGTGGCCCTGTAGGCAGCGTCTTTACGTTCCGTAGCGGCGCGATATTCCTCGTCATACCAGTTGTTCTTTCGGGATCGCTGAAATCCGATGGATTCTTCAGCGGCGGTATGTAGACAGCGAGAAATATAGTTCCACTGCTCGGAAATATCGTTCTGTTGATTATTGCTCTCAAAAAGCAGGAGTGCGAGTCGAGTGGCGAAGTGGGTGACTGTTTGTTGCGATTGCAGCTTTCCGAGATCGAGCTTTCCTTGTGGCCATGCGTGCGCTTTTTGCTGCACAGAGGCGCGTGCGGATCTTAGCTGCCACAAGAAAACGATCCGAGTCAATGTTGGCTCCTCGGATCGTGCGCACATCTAGGACACTGGAAGCGTGCCTTCAATCTATCACTTATACGGCTATGTAAAATGACGTTGAGCAACACCACCAGCTCCGTCAGAATTGGGAAGAACCTCTCCGAGCCGTTTGATACCAAACGAGGTTTCAGACAAGGTGACACTATGTCGTGCGATTTCTTTAACCTGATGCTGGAGAAGATACTTCGAGCCGCAGAACTAAATCGGTCAGGCACCATCTTTTATAAGAGTGTGCAATTGCTGGCGTACGCCGATGACATTGACATCATCGGCCTTAACAACCGCGCAGTTAGTTCTGCCTTCTCCAAACTGGACAGAGAATTGAAGCGAATGGGTCTGGAGGTGAACGAGGGCAAGACGAAGTATCTCCTGTCATCAAATAGACAGTGGGCGCATTCACGACTGGGATCTAACATCACTGTTGAGAACTATAACTTTGAAAAAGTAGAGAACCTCGTTTACTTAGGAACCAGCATTAACACCAATAACGGACCAAAACCATACTCTATAAGTCTCTCATCATGCCCGTCCTATTGTATGGCGCAGAAGCATGGACGATGACAACATCAGATGAGAGAGAAAGATTCTTCGAAAGATTTATGGACCTTTGCGTCTTTGCGACGGCGAATACCGTGTACGATGGAACGATGAGCTGTACGAGCTGTACAATGACGTAAATATAGTGCAACGGATTAAGAATCAGCGGCTCCGCTGGCTAGGTCACGTTGTTCGAATGGATGAAATATCTCCAGCCCTGAAGGTTTTTGACGCGGTACCCGCTGGTGGTAGCAGAGAAAAAGGAAGACCTCCTCTGCGTTGGAAAGACCAAGTGGAAAAAGACTTGGCTATACTTGGGATTTCCAATTAGTGCCAGTTAGCACGAGATAGGGACAGCTAGCGTGCTTTGTTGACCTCGGCCAAAATCGCTTAGGCGGTTAATGCGCCAATTAAGTAAGTAAGTAAGATACAACCAGAAACATACATATATAGGCCTACTAATAAATTGCTAGGCGCAAATGTTGTTGCTAGGGGTATAAATAGAAAACGGTTGAAGATAATCAAAAACTTTCTATGGCAAAATTACTTGCCGTAAAAATTTCTTCATTTCTCTCAAATGCCATTTTTATGAGTAATTGATATTAGCTGAGTTATTCAAGGCCAAAGTCAACTTTTTTGAAAAAAATGCTGATTTTTCGCAACTTTGGGGGCTTTAAGGCACCACTTCCCTCGAAACGAGTTGGATAAAATATTGCCACAATATTATTTTTGGGAAAAGGAACTAGTCTGGAGGTGCCGCAAGCGTATTTCTTCTAAGTGGCAGTCTAATGGTGAAATAAGCCGACATATTTTGCTAACGGAACGGATTAAAACTTACAATCTCCTTGTCAAAAAAAAAGTATTACCAAAGGTCACTTTCAAATCTTAAAAATCAAGTTCTCTATTTATAAACATATAGCATTGTATGGTACGTTTTTTATCACATTGGTAAAGTTTTTTCTAACAGCGGTCACCCCTCGGCAGACAATGGCAAACCTTCCGAGGGTATTTCTGCCATGAAATAGCTTCTCATTAAATACATCTGCCGTTCGGAGTCGGCACAAAACTGTAGGTCCCTCCATTTGTGATATAATATAAAAACGCACACCACAAATGGTAGGAGAAGCTCGGCAAAACACTGAGCTATATAGTGTAAGCGCCAAAATTATATATATTATATTATATTATATAAAAAAACACACTGATCAAATTTTGCCTATTTATTTTGTTTGCATTCGGTGACACTGCATTTTTTAACTGAAAAAATTGTGGTAAGATATCTAACAAAATCCAATTATTTTATAATTAACTGATATATTTTCGTTTATTAGCGAATTTTTTCTGTACGCTTTCATTCCTGCGCCAGAATATTAATCAAGCTTCGGTATAAAGGACATGTATGCATACATACATACATACACATATGTATAATTATTGTTGTTTCTATAGTGGATATTTTCTTTGCCGGTCTTGAGCAACTGAATGTTAGAGCTTTACATAATTTTGCCTTGCACCTTTAAAATTCCTTCTTCCTAGCAGTTGAATTAATAATTTGAGGTTATAATATTTTTTATTGCCATTTAAGCACAAAATTTCTTGCAAATATGTTAAAATTAACATATTATAAAAAGGGAACGATTATTCGCCCTTTTTCCGTACTTCGTATATGCAATTTTTTGTAAGGGAGTGTCAAAACTCTATTGTCAATATTCATCTAACCTTTTATTATTGAATCATGCCTTTGAATGCATGAAGAAGTAAGACTCAAAAGCGTCATGATGTAGAAAAACAAATCATTTGCAATTATTATCATTATTATAACAACAGTAAAAAAAATTCTTTTTTTTTCTACAAATTTGGTAGTGCTGATCACGAAATCAGACCTCATTTTATCGTATCATATCAGGATTTTAGTAAAGTTAATACATTTTCAATTAACATTTTTTGACAAAATTAAAGAAAATTTTAGATTTTGGCGATTTTTTCTCGAGTGGTGCGGTGAGTTGAAAATTCGTATAATGCTTATTTTGGCTTCAAAATACAACTAAAATCGTGAACTCCGCAAGTAGTTTGTATTATTTGTGTTGAAGAATTACGACAGTGGACATACCGCAAAAGACAATCTCTACCTTTCGGTAGACCTATGATATGGAAAAAGCAGACGAACCATATTGACGATTGGTTTTTTTGTTGTACAAATGTGAAAGGTTTCAATGCTAAAAATATTAATAAGATAGTCTACGCAAATGTGCCTTCAGTTACACGTCCGATTCCACACGGTCCAGACATGCCAGTGACCCTTCCAAGCTCAATATCTGATCTTAGTCCAACATCATCAGACGAAGAGTCGACGGAAGTTTTTGAACTAATTTTAAATCAACCACAGAAACTTATTCAAGGTGAATTGAATGATTTAGTTAGAGATCTAAGAATCTGCTCAACTTCTTGTGTCTAGACTACATTAAAAACACCTGTTAGCTCCTAATACATATTTTACTTGGTATAGGAAACGTGAAGAAGAATTTGTCCATTTTTTAGTCAGAAAGAATAATTACTTTATTGTAAAAATATTCCTGATCTTGTGGAAAAGTTAGGAGCAAAATATAATCTTGGAGATTGGAGAATTTTTATAGATTCTTCGAAGCGGAGTTTAAAAGGTGTTCTTTAACACAACACTAATCAGTATGCTTCTGTCCCAGTCGCTCACTCTGTTCATTTGAAAGAGACTTACGAAAATTAAGAAACAGTACTAGAAAATATTGGATATGAAAAACTCCGTTGGCAGCTTTGAGAATATCTAAAAATTATAACTATGCTATTAGGTCAGCAGTCGAGATATAAAAAATATCCTTGTTTCTTGTGCGGGTCGGACTGTAGAACACGAGACAAGCACTACGTACAACAACAATTGAACCCTCAAAAAAATCACAAAGTAGAAACCAAAACTGTCGGTATGATGAAACAGTTCGTTAAAGCGTTGGATAAAAACAATGCTAGTTTTCAATATTTGTGTCAAAAATTTCCAAGAATATCTGATGAAATATTAAAGAAGGAGTGTTTGATGGACCACAAATCAGATCTTTGATGGCTGATGAAAAATTTGATTGCAACAATCAATAATACTGAATTAGATGCTTGGCTGGCGTTCAAAGAAATTGTCAACGATTTTTTAGGAAATAACAAACACCCTGACTATAAAAAAAAGGTTGCAAGCTTATTAGATAATTATCAAAAATTGGGGTATAATATGAGTATAAAAATTCACTTTCTGGATTTTTTTCCTGATAATCTTAGTGATTGTAGTGAAGAACAAGGAGAAAGGTTTCGTCAGGGCATAAAGACTATATAAACAAGGTACCAAGATCGATGGAATGTGAATATGAAAGATGTCACTCAATTGTACTCCAACAAATGTAATTTGTATTTCGGAATATGTAAAATCTACTTCTGAAACTGTAAATTGTACTTCCGAAATTGTAAAATGTACTTGAGAAACTGTAAATTGCACTTCGGAAACCGTAAAATTTACTTCAGAAAATGAAATTTGTACTTCAGTAATGATATTTATTTTTGCAGTACTTACTTTTATTACAAGTACATAGACGCAGTTTTCGCAAAATTTATTTTTAATAACAAAACATTTTATCAGTTAAGGCAAATACAATTATTTACCAACTGGCACATCCAATAAGGAAAGAATACCAGAATAAAAAAAGGAAAGAATGTTGAATGGATCGGCCATAATCACCACCGACAACTGTCGCCTTTGCCTCGTCAATAAGTCGCTCCAAATACGAGAGCCTTTGTTTTACGACGCCCGGACCAAATGTAGTTGGAATACCTATATGTTTCTTTACATAAGTTTTAATTTTGGACCAAATATTGTCGATTGGATTCAACATCGGCGAATATAGCCCAAGACGAAGGAGCGTTGCTCTGTCTGAACAGGTAATAATAAAGTAGCAAGGAGCGGCGACGAGAATGCTTTAAAGCTTAGGACGAAGCTCAGTGGTTTCCTGCATCGCTCCAGAAGTTAATTATCTTCAGGAACAAGCAAGTTACCCAAATTGTTCCCTAAATCAAACTTGGGACGCATGTCAGTGGATTCATACTGTGCTTCAGAAATGAATAGATTTGGCAAACTACTTGGTGGACTTGGTCGTTGTCTGCTATAGTGCTCCGTGGCACTTCCGTTTAGAAAGTGCGATCACTATTTTTATCGCGACAGACAGAGCAACGCTCCTTCGCGATGGGCCATATTCGCCGATGTTGAATATGATTCACATTTTCTGAAGTACATTTTACATTTTCTGAAGTACAATTTACAGTTTATGAAGTACTTTTTACATATTCCGAAGTACAAATTACATTTTCTGAAGTTTAAGTTATGTTTTTCGAAGTACAATTGACTATTCTAAAGTCCATCTTACGTTTTCTAAAGTACAATTGATTATTCTGAAGTTCATATTACATTTTCGAAGTACAATTGACTATAAGAGCATATCATGTCAACCGAACAGGAAAAAAGGCGATGCTTTGGAGTTCGTTCATATTTTGGGTAATTGTACTTGTACTAGGTATTAAAGTGTACACACAATTTTTTTTTATATGATGGTTATTTGTCGAGTTATGGGCTTCTAAAGCAGGGTTGGGCATTTTTGCACTACCACTAAATTGCACTACCACTGTCTGTTTAGTGGTAGTTAAAAGGAAAATCCATTATGAAATTGAAATTGCACTATCACTAAATGCCACAATCACTCAACTTTTAGTGTTATATAAAAAACATTGCACTATCACTAAATTTTTAGTAAAAATTTATCTTTAACTAAAAACAAGTGAATATATATTTTATGTCCCATATTAGTTATCAACTTATTTGTTGAAACATGCTTTTTGGTGTATAGGCGCTGTAATTAAACGATGCTGTTGGGTCACTGATTGCCAACCGCAGCATTCGTCGATAATATGTAATTATTTATTTGTCATCATTTACTTATTATGTGCTTAAAATATTCAAGGCCAAGTATCTAAAGTCATTCACCCCAATGTAGTTATTATTTGTATTAACATTTTTTACTTGCATTTTCTATGTACACTGGCGAGCAAAAACGGTTGAATGTTTTGTTTTTTTTAAGAAATTAGCAATGTTTTTTTCATAACAAATTTTTTCAATAGGTTTAAATTGAAATCTAGTTCATTTTTAAAACATTTCATATAAATTAAAGTTTTAAACATTATACAAAATTTATGACAATTTAATAAATTTTCGTTCAAATTTTAAAGATTTTATTAAGAGCGTTCAGGAAATATTTGGTTTAGCAGTTTTATAGCCCAATAAATTCGAGTATAATAAAATGCACCTTTAAAGCGGCTCACACTTCGCGATAATTTTTGATAATTTTTTCAAGTCTTGGAGTTATTTTTTTATAACGCAAATATTTATATGACATTTTTTAAAGAATGCACTTTTTTATATAACCCTATCGAAAAAATTAGGCTAATATCTCATATAAAACATTGCTTATATCTCAAAAAGACTCTTCCATGGTGGAAGTACAGCAACTGAAGTAATTTTGTACTTGAATGACGATTTATGCTCTGCACCGCTTTCCTATTATAATAACTGTTTTTAAAATACAACACAGCTCTTCCTTGCTTTGCGCCAGTGGAAAGTCCTTTTCCGTTGCTGGATTTGTCTTACAGCCTAACCTAATATTCACGCACTCCGGCAATTTTCTGTCAAAAATGTCTCATACTCATACAACTTGTATGGGAGCAACCCAAATTGAACGGCGTGCGCCAAAAGCTAACTCAATTTCCAATTTTCATTTTGCGTGACATTTCAATTTGACGTTTATCCTACTGTTGAGGGTGATGCGCATTGTCTTAAATATAACGAATACCGACTTTTTTGTTTGGATGAGCAAAAAAAATTATCAAAAAGATTTGAATGAAAACTTTTTATTAATTTGTACATTGTTTGGAACTTGGGATTATGATTATTATTGCTTATATAATATAAAAGAGGAAACAAATCAATTGCCAAACTTGTTAATAAGTTCCTGTGTTGAAGCTCTTTGTATAAATTAAGATAATATTTAATGTTTAAATAAAAATTAATATGTAACATAAGGTAAAGCAAATATTTAAACTAAATAAATAAATTGAACCAGCGCTGAAAACTTCCACCTTGTATTGTTATCAAACGAATTTGACAGCCATGCAGCTCTGTAAAGTAAACGCACGCAAATCAATTTCGGGTGGACGTGATTAAAAATCTTGCGTACTTGCGTCCAAAAACGCAAGCCGTGAATATTAGGTTAGCCTGTTATACATATGTCTCTACTCAAAAACATGGCTTATTTTGAATAAATTCCCTCATACATATGATTGTACATAGTCTTACTCTTACACCTCGAGAAACAGTGTCATATTATATTTATATCACTGAATATTTAGTGATAATGCATTTTTTATTTCACTGTCACTAAATATTTAGTGATAGTTGATTTTTTTTTCACTGTCACTAAATATTTAATGATTGTTACACTTTTTTTCACTATCACTAAATCTTCAGATATACATAGTTCAATTCGTTTTTTAACTATCACTGAAGATATAAATACATAGTGGAATGCATAATGCATTTCTTTTTCAGTGCACTATGCCCAACCCGGTTCTAAAGAATAGTAAAAATTTAAATTATGTTTTTTTTAAAGTAATTTTTTCGTACTGAATTTTTTTTTTTAATATTAAACTTCGCGATTTGTATATAATATTCCCTGCGTTTTTAAAAAATGAAATCAATTTACAAAAAAAAAAATTTTGGAAACTTCGACGCATTTTTAAATTTGTTTTATTTCAAAATATAGGCATAGTGATAATACCCTAGAAGCTTTTAGAGTGGGATCTCCATCAGTTATAGGAGATATGTGAATTTGTGCACATACACCTTGCGCCTAGGTTTGTTCGGTTCATGTGAAAAAGGCTATTATTAAAAAAAAAACTTGTTCCAAAGGGGCAAAAATTAGTTTAACTACTAAAACGGACCACAGCGGCCTAAAAATCAACTAGTTGCTAACTATCCACTTTCTACCTGTAATATACATCAGTACTATAGTGTAACTACTAAAAAGGATCCCAGCGACCTAGGTTAGGTTAGGTTGAAGTGGCTGTCAGCGTTCACACTGACACACCATTGATCAAAGATCCCCTTACTTGAACATCGTGAATCTTCTGAATATTTTAAAATCCTGCCTCTACACTGGCCAGGTTCCTTAGGTCGTTTAAGAACGCAGATCCTAAGACTTTCATTCTTATCCTCCATAGTGCGGGACATTCGCAAAGCAAGAGCCTTATGGTTTCGGGCTTATCCTCATTCCTGCAACTCCTGCAGAAGTCATTATAGGGGGCACCCAGTCTCTCCGCATGCCTTCCCATCAGTACGTGACCTGTTATAAGTCCTAAAACTAAGAAAAAGCTTACTATGCTCAGCAAGAGCAGACCCTGTGACCTTCTGACGTTCCACTTTGACCACATTTGTTTTGACCTAATGCAGTTGTTATAATTTCCCCATTAGGCCCCTGCTTCTTTTAGAAATGAGTTCTTAGAAGGAGCTTGCTGGTAGCGAGCGGCATACCTAAACCCTTCCAACGTGACGAAAGCGGGATGGATGTACCTTCTCTTGCAAGCTCGTCCGCCGTTTCATTACCTGGCATGTTGCTGAGCCCAGGCACCCATACGAGATGAAAGACATACTGTCTCTTTAAGAGATTTGAGCAGGTTGCCACTGTTTTAGATTTGTTGTTGACCGAGTCCAGTGCTTTGAGTGCAGCTTGACAGTCGGAAAATATGAAGACTTCTTCGCATTTTATTTCTCTTGTCCTTAAATAGTCTACCGCCTTCTGTATTGCAGCGACCTCAGCCTTAAGAACCCGGCAGTGGTCAGGGAGGCGGAAAGATTTTTCCAATCCCATTTGGCTGAGAACACCCCTGCTCCGACTCGTTTCTGGAGCTTAGAGCCATCAGTGTAAAAGTGAAGTGACCCCTCCGCCACAGTGATTCTATCAAAGTACCAGTCTCTGCCGGGGATCAAGTCATTAAACTTTTTGTGAAGCTTATGGTTGGCACACAGAAGTCCGTATCTTCTAGGTTTGTATATGATTGCTGCATGCCCTTCCTTGCTAGCCTTCCAACCTGGCAGCAGCAGTCTGAGATCGACGCATGCCGCTGTTTACTTCCCCATAATATCAATTAGAAGGATGTTCAATATTGAGTCTAATGCCTCCGAGCGAGTCGTACGTAAGGTCCCGCTAATGCATATCAGCGCCGACCTTAACACTCTTTGGAGTGCTAGTGATGATGTTTCCTTGTCAAGGCATGGCCACCACAGCAAAACCCCATATAACAAGATTGTCCTAACCATTGCTGTGTATACCCAGTGAGTAACTTTTGGCGACAATCCCCATTTCCTACCAATAGCTCCTTATGCGCTCTTGGACGAGATACTTGGCACATTCCCCAAGCGTAAGTACTCTATTCCCTACAACGGAAAGCCTTAGTTGTGGGGTCTTATATCTTTTTGTGAAGAGAACAATTTCGGTTCACACCCAAACCCATTTGTTTAGTCCATTTTTCGACCTTGTTTAGTTTTCCCTGCATGCTGTCACATAGCGTTTGTGGGAATTTACCACTTACTACCACCGCAAGATCGTCGGCATAAGCTATGACCTTAGATCCTCCCTCCTCCTCTAGGGTTCACAGTAGGTCATGGATGGCCGCCACCCAGAGGAGGGGGAAAGGACCCCGCCCTGCGGAGTTCCTCTGCTGGTGCAGCGTTCTAATGTTGTTAATTAACAATTTTTGCACAAAAGAAACCAACTGAAGATCAACGACCAGGTTTACCAGAGCTCTTGTGATCGCCAGAGGTTCTATATTGTTGAAGGCACCCTCGATGTCTAGAAATGATATCAAGGTATACTCGTTGACATGTAAAGATCGCTCGATATACGACACTAGTTGATGCAGCGCTGTTTCAGTAGATTTCCTTTTTAGGTAAGCGTGTTGAGAAGACATGAGTTTGTCCGCAATTGATTCCCTGATAAGGCAATCGATTACACTTTTTAAAGTCTTAAGTTGGAAGGAGGAAAGGCTTATAGGCCTAAAATACTTGGGGTTAACATGGGATATCTTCCCTGTTTTAGGGGTAAAGACTACCCGCTATTCTTTTCACATTTTCGGAACATGGTTGGAGCTTAGCACCCCTTTATATATGGCATACAGCCATTTTGCGCTTAATTCAAGTGATTGTTGTAGCTGCACCGGTGAAATTTCATCTAGACCGGGGGATTTATAGGGTTTAAAATACTCTATAGTCCAGATTATTTTTTCCAAAGTTAGAAAGTCGGCATTCACCGACTGATCTCTCTCTGTAGTTGCACTTATCGACAGCATGGCTGTAGCGTGGGGAAAGTGTGTTTCGAGATGAAGGCCCAGGGTGTCCTCACCAGACCCCGTCCACATCACGTCAGACCTTAACAAGCATCTGGGGGCTACACGAGGTGAACAGGAGAGAACCTTTCTGAGTCTTGATCCCTCAGGCACGGCTTCCAGTGAGCCACAGGACTCAATCTATGAAGACCTCTTCGAGTGTCTTATTTTTTTTTTTTTACGATATTGAGACTATAATTAATTATATATATATAATAAAAAGCTATGGCTACCAAGGCCTTAAGCTAACTTTTAGTATAAAGCTATTATTATATATGTTATGATTTCAATGTACATATGTATATGTATGTACATATATTTATGAGTATATGTATGTGTGGAAAATTATGTTTGGGTGGTGTTTTCATTCTCTTTTTTATATTTCGTTGTATGTATATGTTAGAGTATTTCAGGTAGTTTATCAGTTTTGTTAGGTTCTGTATCGTGGGGTTCTTCAAAAGTTCAGTGGGGGAAGAGTCAGCGAGTGATAGTCGGTGGGCTGCAAAATGCGAGCAATCGTCTAATATGTGGGGCACTGTTGATTGATGGCTGTTGCAATATTTACAGGTGTTACTAACGGTTTTGTCTATTAAATGCTGATGAGTTAACCTTGTGTGCCCTAGTCGCAGTCTTATTATTCTTGTTTGCTCTTTTCTAGATAGTTCTTTGGGGGTGAGTTTTAGGAATTCGTATATTGATTTCGAATTTGGCTTATAATGTTTATACCAGGGTGTTAAATGATTATTTGATGAGTGATTTTGTTCAAAGTAGGATTTTAAGTGGTTTTTGATATCTGAAAAGAGAAGGTTACGAGAGGTTATAAGCGGTGCCACTGTTGCTTTTTTTGCTGCTAGATCGGCTATTTTATTTCCAGATATTTGGACGTGGCCTGGAATCCAGATTAGTTTTAGTTTTTCTGGTTTTGCTATAAGGAAGTTTCTAATTGCGTTTGTATAATAGTTTATGTTGGCTGGATTTTTTATGGCGTTTAAAGAGCTCAACGAGTCAGTACAGATCGCAGATTTGTGCGGTGCATTTGTGGCATATTTTATTGCTTCGTGTACGGCTATTAATTCTGCGGCATAACTTGAGCTATAATGTGGTAAAAGTGAAATTTTGACAACTTCGTTATTTTCGACAATACTATAACTGGTAATGTTATTAATTCTGGAGCCATCTGTAAATATGATGTGAAAATCTTTTAGTTTTTCCACCAATTCAGAGTATCTTTGCCTATATATTTCCGGAGATGTTGAATTTTTTTTGAGGTTGCTGAGTGTTGTATCTACTGCAGAAAATGTATGTTTCCAATGTGGTATTGGGGAATTTTTTTGGGTTGGGCAGTTCAATGGAATGTCGAATTCGTGCGCGAAACTTTTGATGAGAATCTGTTTGTGTTGGTTTTTAAGAGGAGTGTGGGGAGAAGGGCATGGTCATTGATAATCAGTGATTTAGCAAGTTTGGATGTGGTCGTGGTAATTGTTTAGAGGTTGTATGCTGGCTTCGTTTAGTATATTGATGACAGGAGTGGTTCGGTATGCGCCAAGTGCTATTCTAGCGCTAGAGTTGATGATGGTGTTTAATTTATTGGTAAAGGATTTTGGTGAATACGCATATAGGTATATTCCATATTGTAGTTTAGATAGTATTACTGACTTTACTGCGGATACTATCGACATTGTGTTACAATTGTGTTTCTGGTTTGCCAACCATTTTATTATATCAAGTCGTTTTAATAGAACCGATAAGAGGTTTTCAATGTGGCTATTCCATCTATAATTTTTGTTAAAACTGATGCCCAAGATCTTAAGGTTGTAGACAGTGCTGATGTTAATGTTGTTGCAGGTCACATTAGCTACACAATGGTGCTTTCTACATATGTGTATGTGTTTGCATTTGTGCAGCGAGAGTTGGGCTCCCGAGTATTCACACCAGTTCGAGATGTAATTGTGAAGTTTATTGAGATTTAGGGTGTGGCTTTTGTTTTTGTTCTTTTTTGATATGATGATGAAGTCATCAGCGTAGGCGAGAAAATCTAGCTCTTTATGCAATGATATTATGTGACATAATTTGTTGTAAGCTATCAAGAATAGTATGACCGACAGTGGAGAGCCTTGTGGGATACCGTTCGCTAACGGATATGTTTGGGAGAAGTAAACGCTTATTTTAATCTTTATAGTTCTATTGGTCATATAATTCTTAACGTAGTTGTAAATTTTTGATCCTATATTCCATTGCAAAAGTTGGTCTAATATTGTATGTATACATATTTTATCAAAAGCTCTAGTGAAGTCAAGAGATATTAATGAAATATGATTTTTGATTGAGAGAGAGTCTGTGATCTTGTAGTCTAGATACACTAGAAAATCCGACACAGATTTTCCCTTCCTAAACCCAATTTGGTGTCGGTTGTGACAAATCACCATAGCCGGTTGGCGATGATCTTGTCGAGTACTTTCGAGCAGCACGGGTTAAGTGAAATAGGGCGGTAGTATTGAAATTGAGTTTTATCTGTGTGTGGCTTTGGGATTGGTATGACTATACTATTTTTGTAGATGTGTGGTATGTAGCTGTCAAAAATATTATTGTAAAACGACACTAAACGGTGTTTAACTCTATGGGGTAAGTTTTTTATCATCTGATATGATATTCTGTCAAAACCGGGGGTTTTTCCCGTGAGCTTGTTTAAAGCCAGCTCCAGCCCGATTGTATTAATTTTCTCTTCTATAAAGGCCGCAGATCTACTGGTATTAAATGTTTGGGTTTTGTTGAGTGTTTGATTTTTGTTTTGCTGGAATATGGAAGGGAAGCTACTGTCTTGAGACTCTTTTGTCAAAAATTTACCAAAGCTGTTTGCTATTTCAGATTTTTCTGTGATAGTTGAGGCCGTAGGGGAGGCAATACAGTGTATTGAGGTTTTGGTTCTAAGCCCACAGAAGGTGCAGATGGTTGACCATACTTTTTCTGTGGGTGTGTTGGGGTTTATATTTGAAGTAAATGAGGTAATTGATTCCGTTTTAGCTATTTTTACATTTCTTCTGAATAGGGCGTGAGCTTTTTTGTATTTAATTATGTTGTCGGATGTGATGTTACGTTTCAGTTTGTTCCAGGAGTGTTTTTTTTTTTCTTGTTTTACTGTGTATTTATTTGAGTTACGTGTTTGCGGAATGGATTGATTAGCGCTTTGTATTATAGCTTTTTGGATATTGGCGGTTTCTTTATTGATATTCGTACTTATGGGCTTTTCATCACTAAAGCGCTCAGCTAAGACTTTAAATTTTTCCCAGTTAGCTTTTTTTTTAAGTTAAAGGAAGGTTTTGGGGAGTTAGCCGTAGGGTTGCTATTGATAAAGAGTGAAATTATAATTGGAAAATGATCGCTTCCAAATAGGCTCGGTTCTTTTTGCCAGTGCTGCTGAAGGGCTAGGGTTGGCGAAGCTAAGGTTAAATCAACACAAGTAAATGTGTGATGAGTTGAAAAGTGTGTTGGTGAGCCATCATTAAGGAGGGTTAAACTAGATTGTACTAGGAATTTGAAAATGGTTGTGCCTCTTTTATTGCTCTTGTTGGAACCCCAAC
Organism: Philophylla caesio; assembly: GCA_963971545.1. Taxonomy (NCBI): domain Eukaryota; kingdom Metazoa; phylum Arthropoda; class Insecta; order Diptera; family Tephritidae; genus Philophylla; species Philophylla caesio. The sequence continues at coordinate 62,535,994 of OZ020608.1, read as the reverse complement.
AGGTATGCCAGCTATTGAAGTCGCCTGTGATTAGTGAAGGTAGACTGGTTGGTGAAATAATGTCATTTAGGCCATTGATGGTAATTCGTGTAGTGGGAGAGATATAAACTGAGCTTATAACAAAGTTCAGTTTGGATTTTATTGATGCCGATACTACATCATAACTAGTGTGGGAAGAACTTAAAATCTGATGTTGTAGAGAGTTGTGTATTAATAATGCTGAGCCACTGAAGGCATTCCGAGTGGGAGAGGACGTGTATAAGGTGTAGTTTATCGGTGTAGGTATGTTTTGGGTTTTCTGTATGTGTGTTTCTTGTAGTGATATAATTTTCGGGTTATATGTTTTCAAAAGTATTTGTAAGTCCGTGTAATTGTTAGTATACCCTTTGATGTTCAATTGTAGGATTGCAAGAGACATTTTTTCGCGTATGTATGTGTGAAAATAGAATTAAGTTAAGTTTAAATTTAATAATTTAGTATATACATATGTATATCAAGAATGATAGATAACAAGATTACGCAGTCCCAAAAATACCAACGTCAGTGCAGCATCAAATAGAGAAGATAGCAGAGCGAAGAAGTATAGAATGAGAGAACAGAGAGTTAAGCCACTTTTACATAGAGCGGGACATTTAAAGTTTCATTGTTTGATTCCGATATTTCTCTATATTTTCTTAATATTTATGAACATAAAAAAGCAAAATCTTAGCCTTGAACTAAATTAAAGTGCAAGCATGCATATGTAAACAAAAAACACAAAAATAAATTAGCAAATATTATCATATACAATTTCAAGTACTTGAACCATGTGAAACACATGCAAGGAAATGGCTTGTTTACAAAAGGGTACTGACATCACATCTGTCAATTTCGGCAAAATCAAAGTAACGGTACCCCGGAATGCGACCTCTTTAGTTTGCTGCATCGTGTATGTATATGTACGTAAGTGTAAGTGATTAATTTAACGAAAATAATTTGGTATATATAAGAGTAAAATAAGATTAGGTTGAAGAGAATAATTTACTCTTCCATAAGAGCGGTGTCAGAATCATCAAGTGAATCGGAGTTGCGGTTGTTGCTGTGGAGAGTGTTCCTTATAGTGTTGGTAATGTTGATACGTGATTGTTGTTTGGCCTTCTCCTTTAGGTGTTTAATTGTACGGAGCGATGTGTTTTTTGGAAAAATTTTTATCTTGTTGTCCGATAATCGTAGGGAGTCGAGGTTTTTTTGTGTTGCATGATCAGTTGAAAGTGTTTTGCCTTCTTTGGAAGATACTGTGAGGTCGGATGTTAAATTTGTAGTTTCGTTTTTGTTGGAGTTAATATTTCGCTAATTGGAAAATGTGTGTGTAACGTGGTGTATTTTCTTCTGTGGATGCCTGCGCGGAGTGGTGGTTGTCGACCGTAGTCGTTTTAGTGTTATTGCATTGGTTGTTGGAAGAGTTATTGGAAGTAGTCGGACCAGTAGGTGATACGTCATCGAAAGAGTTATAAATTGTGCGCGTTCTCAGAGTGTTTGCGAATGAGGTTGATTGTTGGTGTTGTTCTTTGTATATGGTTAGTGCAGTTTTGCTATCTACCTTTCGTAGCGTTTTTATTGCTTGAAATTCTTTTTGTTTTCCGAAAATTTGACATTTTTTATTTATCATTTTCTTTGCATTTGCAGCATGACGAAAGGTTGTTACATTTTTCGTTGGATTCAGGGGGTATGTGGAATTTGGTGGTGCAGTGTGGGCATAGTTTTACATTTTTGCAGTATTTTGTGATGTGACCGAATCGGTGACAGTTTTTGCATTGCATTGGCAGTGGAATGTATGGCTGAATGTGTAATTTTTCGTAACCAATCAGTATTTATTTATTTATTTTATAAGTCAATGAACAAAGTTCTTACTGACTACTTAGAGCTACAACTTAACGATAACAGAAAATAAATTAACAATAACAAATTTCACAAGGCAGAATATAATAATGAGAGAAACTCAACTTTACATAAAGAAAAATCGAGGAAGACAGAATTCGAGATCTCGTTGAATTCGCAAAGTGCACGCGACAAAGGGGCATTTCTTGCATAATTGGTTTTGAGTTTATCCGGAAAGAATGGATTGAAATTACGTAAAGTCCTAAATGGCACAAGGAAATTAATACTTTGGAGCAAAGACGGACAATCAACAGTGCCATTAATTATACCATGCACAAAAGAAAGTGAAAGAAATGTCCTTCTCTTCTCGAGCGATTTAAGGCTTATAAAAAGCAAACGCGAATTGTAAGAAGGTAAGGGATCCGAAAATTTCAAAGAAAGTAGAGCAAATTAAAAAAAAACATTTTGCACACGTTCAATTCTATCTATCAAAAACTGTGAATAAAGTCTCTAAATAAACGCTGCATATTCCAGTCGAGATCTCACATAAGACGAAAAAAGTAGTTTTAGAGTATATAGGTCAGTAAAATTTGTACTATGCCGGCGTACAAAGCCTAACACTGAGTAAGCATTAGATATAATAAAATTGATGTGATTATTAAAAGAGAAGTTGGAATCAAATATAACTCCAAGATCTTTGATTTCATCAACAGTCTTGAGTATTGTATTCGAAATAGAGTAAGATGTGTGCCTGATGTATCGAGCTTTAGCAAGAGTCATATGAAAACATTTTTTAATATTAAGAGAGAGATGTGACTGTTGACACCAAAGAGACAAATTATCCAAATCAGCTTGGAGGTTTGTCACATCGGTTGCACTATTTACTACTGAAAATATTTTCAAGTCATCTGCATATAACAGATATCTGCTAAATGAAAAACACTCGCCAATATCATTGATGAATAAAACAAAGAGCAACGGCCCTAAGATACTTCTTTGCGGTACACCTGACGTGGCAATGAAAGGTTCAGAGGAAACACAATCGACTGTTACGACGCAACGTCTATTGCTTAGGTACGATTTCAACCAGCACAGGAACACAGAATGAAAACCTAAGCTAGCAAGTTTAAACAATAAAGTATTGTGTGGAACTTTATCGAATGCTTTTGAAAGATCAGTATAAACGCAATCAACTTGGGATCCCTGTGAAAAAGAATTTATGTAATATTCACTGAACTCTGCCAGATTAGTAACCGCGGAACGACCAGGAACAAAACCATGCTGTTTAGGTGAAATTAAACTCTTAGTCGCAAAATACATCTTCTTTTTTACTATACTCTCAAATAGCTTGGAGACAGATGAAAGCTTAGAAATAGGACGATAGTGACAGACATCATTCTTTTTGCCAGCTTTAAAAGTTGGGGTAATGGTTGTCAATTTCTAATCGTCTAGAAAAGTACCTGTACATAGAGATTTATTAAATAACAGTTTAATAGGGCTAATAACCGCTGGACAGTTTTTCAAAAAAAGAACTGAGAAACCATCAATATCAGTTTGACTCGAAGGATTAAGACTTAAAAAGTGAGATTCAAATTACCAAAGTTAATTGAAGAGGGAAAATTTAATAAACTATTGTTGTTGGGCTCAACAGACAAAACTTGGTCCAAAACGAAATAATATTTAAAAAACTTAGCAAACAGATTAGCTACCTCACTCGGTGTACTTACAAATGCATCCCCTAAGCAGACAGCGGATGGTACCTCAGAACAAGATTCTTTTGACTTAATATAATGCCAAAAACTCTTCGGATTTAACTTGATATTCGATTCAATTCTAAATATATTGTTTGTATAAAGAAACTTTTCCAAACAGTTGAAGCGGTTTTGATAGTATAGATGTTTTGAAAAATAACATTGATCATTAGTTTTCTTAAAGTTCTTATAAAATTTATTTCTTTTATTTTTTAGCGATTTCAATTCCCTTGTGTACCAAGGGAGCTTATACTGCTTATTTTTAAATACTGGGATATTATTATGAAAAACTTCCAGAACATGACATTTAAAAATAGAATAACAATCCGCAACATTTCCATTCAAATAAAAATCTTCCCAATTAAAATCGAATAAAAGGTCATTAATTTTTGAAAAATCACAAGCTGAAAAATTGAAAGTAAGCCTCTCCTCAAGCTTAGAAGTTGTGAATTCATAAAACTCAACTTCAACGCTTTAAAGGACTTGGTGCTTGTATGGAGTTGAAATCGGCAAAATACATGGGGAAATAGTTACACTGATATTGTCACTAACAAATACAAGATCTAGAATTCTGCCAAGTAAGTTTACAAAGCTGTTAATTTGGACTAGACTTAAACTTAACATATTATCAACAACATAAAATGCAGTTGTTGTTGAGACATTAGTTGCAATAAGATTAGAATTTGAAAAATTATTTGACCTGGTAATTTCAGGAATATTAAAGTCACCAAAAACGCAAACTTGATTATCACTAATCTTGTTATGGACTAAGGAAACAATATTATCTGTATGCGCTTTATAAAGTTCAAAATTACTGCAAGGTGGAATATAAGAAACAATTAGGAATAAAGAATTAAGTCCATTTGAACCTCGAACACAAACGCACAATTGGTCTAAAATGGGGTCATCGTTCTGAAGCGTAGTTAGAAATGCTCGAAGATTACGACGAAGGGCAATTAATACACCTCCACCAAAAGAACAGCTGGTTCTTTCAGCGTCACGATCCTTTCGAAATACGACGAACAATTTGGAATTGAAAAATTCTTCATCATAGAAATTAGCATTCAGCCATGTTTCAACAAAAATAAAAACGTCGAAGTCCAAATGCGCACATGAACTGTATATGGTGTTCGATTTAGTACGAATACCACCCATATTCTGAAAATACATTTTCAAACCTCTGAGGCTAAGCAATCTTGTTGTTTTGAATTTCTTTTTGAAAAAAATTAAAAGGCCGAAATTTTACGTTAGTAGGCCACAACAAAGGATTCAGCACCATATCAAACAGAGATTCTGCCACACCAAGTTTGAAACTTAGTTTCTTCATTGATTCTATATCCGCATCTTTTTTTACGAGCTTAAAGCAGGCCAACTTGACCTTTTCTCTTTTTTACGCCTAGTACTTCGAACACCGTCCCACTGTATTTCGGGCACCTTGCTAGCAGCAGGAGAAAATGAGGAGAGGGCAGAAACTTTCAGCGGCGCATGAGAAGTTATATTAGCATGAGAGGCCGGAGCAGAGCGCAAATCAGTACGTGCAGTTGTATTCGCAGCAGCAGCAGCATAAGAAAGAGTGACATTAGCAGATGTAGAGCGGGTTTGAGAATTAATTCCAGCAGGCGAAACAGTTAAAGCGGAGGTTATGATAGAGATGACGGATGGTACGATATTATTGTTAGCAGAGCAACAGGCATTATTGCGCAGCCATTAGACTTCATTAGATAGAATGCCAATTGCCGAAATCAGAGAACTTATATTTGACAGAGAAGATTTTCACGCGAATATCAGTGTGAATTGTCAAAATCCAAGTAAATGTCTTGTCTTATTTCACCGCGCCAGAGCTAACAGGGGAAATAGCGAGAGTGGCAAGTTAACAGAGCTGAGCGAGGTCGAAAGAAATTTAACAGCTTGTATATTCTCATAAATGTAAGAAAAATATACTTATTTTGGGTTGATTTTGACAATTTAATAAAAAGCAGAATAATTATAATACGATTGATAAAATGTATATTCATACTTATGTATGTGCATTTGTGAAATTAATGGCTAAAGCCGCCCCTTTTTTGTTTTATGAATATGGATTTTATTAATGCACAAATGTGAGCATAATCCACCTGTTGTTTTGCCGACGGCATTACGTATTAGGAAATTTAGGAATTTCGTTGGATATTGGGAAAATAAAGGCAAATAATAATAAAATTGGTTTTATGAATTAATGAAGAGTCGTCTTTTGTGTAATTTGTTTGTACGTACTTATGTACATACATATGATATGATTAGATTTGCTATAATGGTGGTGCGCAAACGCAAATGCTAAAATGCCGTCGGCGATTTGCATTTGTTGACACATAATTTTTACGCTTTTATCTACATATGTAAGTTATTCGCAAATTTTTTGAAAATTACTGCAAATCTTGTGTATGCGTACATATGTACATATGTATGCATGTACATATGTATGTAGATTCATAAGTGCATGGATATTAATTTAAAACGTTTTCTTCACTCAAACTTTGTTGATAGTTGAGCATTTATTATACATACATACTAGGTGAAATTAATAGTCCCATATGTATGTGGGAATTGACGTACGCAATCTACTACATGTTCACGAGGACGAATTGGACAGTGAGAACAGGACTAAGACTGATCGACGAATACAACACTGACAGGAGTTGAACGGACCGCACTGAACATACTCAACGATAGACTTAAAAACAAACGAACGAGAGTCCGGACGACAGTCTGTAAGAAACCGCCATCAAGCGAAGCTAGATATTGTAATCGACAATTGTCTTAAGTGAAATTTAAAGTAAACGTTAAATATAATCAAACCTGTGTTTAATTAAAATAAAAGACTACAAAGATAATCAAACCTGTGTTTAATTAAAATAAAAGACTACAAAGTGGTGTCAAGAAGTGGCAAATGATCCACAGCCGAAAATAGTGTGTCGAAAGTGAAAAGTGACTTGCGGAAAAGCGTATGTACATACATACATACATGCATACGCGTGCGTACGAGCAGAAAACTTTTTGATCTTTAAACAAAATACATTTTAAATAAAATTTTAACGAATAAATTGTGTGATTAAACGTGCAGTGCGACTGATATTGCGTACGATTCGAAAAATCTAGTTGCATACGTACATACGCATGCATGCAAAAGAACATTTTTTTTAAAAGCACTTTCGTCACGCCACAAAACCGTTACCTTGCCAAGTAACGCTAGCAAGCAAGCGGCGAGTACAGTTTTAAACGTCGACAGATTTGGTGGTGGTAGCGCCAAATAAGCAGCGCATGCAGCAGAAGTGTCTGCGTCGGTCGAAGCAGCGACAGTACAACGCCAACAGTATTAACGACGGCGGTAGCCTATAGTGCAGCGAAGCAGCAGGAGTGACAGCGTATTATTAAGCAGCATAGCCCTGGCAATTGCAAAGGCGGTAGCGGTAAACAGCGACAACAACAACAATAAGCCTAGTAGACTGCAGCGGGGAAAGGCCACAGAGCAGCTAAGTTGTTTTACCGTATATTAGTTCAAACAATCAAACACAAATTTAAGCAATATATGTATTTGTACCGTTTTATATGTTCACATGTTCGCAGCATAATCGAATTTAAGATTGTATCCAATTATTACATGATTCAGTTATACATAAATGTGTTAGTACATAACACTGAACAAGTACAGTAGCGTGCACATATTTAGCAGAAATATATAAGCAATTCCAAGCAATTTGAGCTGAATATCTGCTTTTCTATTTAATACACTGTATATTTTAAATTTATATTGAATTTAATATCTAAAAATAAACTTTTGTAAGACATGGACCGTGACCAAATTTTAGCATTGACAGTGGACGGATTGAAGGACCATTTAGAAGAGTTGGGGTTAGAGACAAACGGACGTAAACAGACCTTGAGAGAGCGACTCATGGAACACTACGGCCTGAATGTGAGCGATGGCGAAGATGTCGATTTTGATGACGCGGCTAGTGGTCCTAGCACAAACCACTCCGTGACTGGGCGTCCAGCATTCACACTCCGAGATATTGAGGACTCCTTATGCAAATTCAGCGGTTCAGGTCAGCCAACATTCGAGCAGTGGCTGGAAGATTTCGAAGACAACGCAATAGCCGTGCAATGGAGCGATCTCCAAAAATTTATCTACGCTAAGCAGCTGCTGAAGGGCGGGGCGAAACTTTTTATTCGTAGCCGAAGCGGAGTAAACAGCTGGGATTCATTGAAGTCTATCCTACGCTCAGAGTTTGGGATCACCATGTCGTCTGCCGAGATACATCGAGCCTTGCGGAGGCGCCGCCAGCGACAAGGAGAAGATCTGCGGGAATACTTGTACGCGATGATGGAGATTGGGAAGCCAATTGACTTAGATGATTCCAGCCTGATAGAATACTTCATCGAAGGCATTGCAGACAGCCGGTCCAATAAAAGCAACCTCTACCAAGCGAAAACCTTAAAAGATTTGAAGGAGCAAATCCGCATCTACGAGAGAGTTCGATCCAGCAGGCCTGCGTCTTCAAACGTAAATCAGGCAGCGCCATCAACAAAATTAACCTCAAATTCCGGGGCAACAGAGAAAAGATGTTTCAACTGCGGTGACCGATCTCACTTCGCCAGAAGCTGTCCGCGTAAAACGCTGATATGTTTTAAATGCGGAAACGAAGGCCATCGCGCCAGCGAATGCAACGACGGGAGGAGAGAAACAAAGCCTGGAAGAGCACCAATGAACATGATGACCATGCAGCGAAGTGGCTTGATCCTCAAGGAAATCTGTTTCAGCGTGCCAAATCAGACGGTATCTGCACTTATTGATACAGGGTCAGACCTGTGTCTAATGCGGCACGATACCTTGTTGATGTTGCAGTTAGACGTAGAGCTGAGCAGAGAGAGACGGCGACTAATGGGTATTGGTAACGGGGCAATGACGACAATGGGCAGTTTTACTATGCCCATGCACATCGACGGTATTTTGCTCGATATAACCTTTAATGTAGTGCGGGAGCGTGACTTAAGCTACTCGCTTGTGATAGGCAACGATGTCCTCAAACATGTTGACCTCATCGTTACGGAAGATGGAGCCGTGCTCAAGGAGAAGGGTTGCAAGGATACGCTTGATCGTAAGACGGTGGAAGGTGATGACAGCAAACGAGATGAAGCAGTTGCACGAGAAAAGTCAGCGGCACATAGGGCGGGTTCCCGTGAGAGCGTGGACGACGATCCAGGAGTCTTGCTGGCCGCAGATTTGGACTTCTTCTGCAAGGCGATAAAAGATGCAGCTAGAATACTTAGAGAGAGAGCTAGCCATCGGACAAGCGGGATGTGCGATGATGTCAGTGGACATAGTATGAGCGTGGGCAAGCGTTGTGCGGAATTGACGGAACCTCGCGTTGGAAGACCTTCAAGTCAGATAACCGAGCTGCAGGAGGAATTCAGTAACATATGTATGTTAGCAGGGACTGAGAGAGATGAAATAAATGAGGCAGACCTGTGCCACTTGGATAAAGCACAAGCGGGCAAGGTGCGGAGCTTAATACAGGCGTACACGCCAGCCAAGAACTCCGTATCTCCAGTGGAGATGAAGATCGTATTGACAGACGATACACCAGTGTTTGAGCGGCCAAGGCGAATGTCCTATGCGGATAGGAAAGATGTTGAACAACAGGTGGCAGAATGGTTAGCCGACGGCATAGTACAGCCGAGCAATTCAAACTACGCGTCGCCAGTCGTTCTCGTAACCAAGAAAGATGGGAGCAAACGCTTATGTTGCGTTTATCGGCGGCTAAACGAAAAAATCATCCGCGATAATTTCCCTATGCCGATGATCGATGACGTTATCGAACAACTGTTGGGATCCAAGATATATTCAACGCTCGACCTAAGGAATGGGTTCTTCCACGTCCCAGTAGAAGCAGACTCGAGCAAATACACATCCTTCGTAACGCATAATGGACAATACGAGTTCTTATACGTGCCATTTGGAATATCTAACTCGCCGGCAGTTTTTTCAAGATACGTGTCCGTTGTATTAAACGATCTGGTACGCAGTGGAACACTTGTAGTGTACATGGATGACTTGATCATTCCCTCCAAGGATGAAGTCGAGGGCATCGAGAAGCTAGAGTTAGCGCTAAAAGTTGCAGAGGCAAAAGGTTTGCGAGTGAAGTGGAACAAATGTCAGTTCTTGAAGAGGAAGGTTGAGTTCCTCGGATATATCGTCACGGAAAACAGAATACGACCCTCTGAATCGAAGACCAGCGCGATTATGAATTTTCCTTAACCAAGCGATAAGAAATCCTTGCAGCGTTTTCTTGGTCTCACATCGTACTTTCGAAGATTCGTCGATAATTACGCCGTCGTTGCAAAGCCGCTATCCGACCTACTCCGGAAAGACGTAAATTTTTCACTGCAAGATGAACAGTTAGCCGCATTCCAACAGCTAAAGTCAGCGCTGACATGTTCCCCAGTTCTAACTCTGTACAATCCGCGAGCAGTAACGGAAGTACATGCCGATGCAAGCATGGTTGGCTATGGCGCCGTCCTGCTGCAGAAATACGTCGAGGATCAGGAGTTTCATCCCGTGCAGTATATGAGCCGGAAGACGAAGCCTTCGGAGGAGAAGCTTCATTCTTACGAATTGGAGGTGTTGGCTGTTGTCGAAGCGCTGAAGAAGTGGCGGGTATATTTGCTTGGCATCCCATTTAAGATTGTCACAGACTGCAACGCTTTCACCATGACATTAAAGAAAAGGGACGTCCCTCTTCGAGTTTCGCGTTGGGCAATGTTCCTTCAAGATTTTAATTACGCAATCGAACATCGCAGTGGAACGAAGATGCGTCATGTTGACGCCCTGAGTCGAATATCGTGTCTGACCATGGAGGATTCGCTGCGTCATCGACTGAGGCAGGCGCAGCAACAGGATGATTGGATCCGAGCCGTTCGCAAAGCACTGGAAAGAGGCGATTTTGAAGACTTCTACGTCAAACACGACATCCTATACAAAGATCCCTCCAAGGAACTCATTGTCGTGCCGTCAGCAATGGAGGAAGAGATCATAAAGGTGGCACATCAGCAAGGTCATTTCTCTGTGCGCAAGACGCAAGATGCGATCGAAAAGACATTCTTCATACCTCAACTAAACGCGAAGATTCCGAGAGTCATCAGAAGCTGCATACCGTGCATAATAACCAATTCCAAGGCGGGAAGAAAAGAAGGCTATTTGAATCCCATTAATAAAGAAGATAAGCCATTAGCAACATTCCACATCGATCACGTCGGACCGATGGAGTCAACAAAAAAAGCGTGTAACTATATTCTGGTTGTAATTGACGCCTTTTCTAAGTTTGTGTGGCTCTACCCGACGAAAAATACTGATGCGGAGGCCGTTGTTGATCGGCTGAAGAAGCAGTCAGCGCTATTCGGAAATCCCAGGCGGATAATCAGCGACAGAGGAGCCGCTTTCACCTCCAATCTCTTCAAAGATTACTGTGGAAGTGAGGCGACTGAGCATTTACTCATAGCGACGGGTGTGCCTCGTGGCAACGGTCAAGTCGAGAGAATACACCGTGTAATAGCTGAGCCATGAGACTCCAGGAAACTGGTATAAGCATGTCGACCGCGTCCAGCAATTGTTGAACAACACGCCGCCGCGCAGCACCAAGATCTCGCCATTCAGGATCTTGACTGGGACAGAGATGCGCATACAGGGTATTCCGCAGTTGCAAGAACTACTGGAAGAGGAGCACATCGATGAACTGAGCGCAGAAAGAGAAGAGGTGCGTCGTCAAGCACGTGACAACATCATCGAAATGCAGGAGGAGAATCGCAAAACTTTTAACAAGTATCGACGGGCCGAGAATGAGTATGCCATAGACGAGTTAGTAGCAATCAAGCGAACGCAATACGGTTCAGGACTCAAGTATAAGCCGAAATTCCTTGGGCCATATCGGATAGCAAAGATTATGCGGCGAGGACGTTATGCCGTAGAAAAGGTCGGCGACCATGAGGGACCAGGACGCACAATAACCGTAGCGAATGATCGCACAGGATGGCCGAATGTGGGAATTGACGTACGCAACCTACTACATGTTCACGAGGACGAATTGGACAGTGAGAACAGGACTAAGACTGATCGACGAATACAACACTGACAGGAGTTGAACGGACCGCACTGAACATACTCAACGATAGACTTAAAAACAAACGAACGAGAGCATTGTGTATAATAACAAGTGAGATATCTTTTCGATAAACGTCAAAATTTGGAACAGCTGAGATCACCTGTTTTTGCAAAGTAAATTCGCAACCCTGGCGTTCCTCGTATATTTTACCCGAATGCAGGGACGGATACAGGGGAGGGGTTCTAGGTGTATGGATTCCCCCCAAAAAATCGGTAGTCTCAGAAAATTTCAACCGTGTTTTCAAATTCGTAGCACACACAAAAACTCACTCTAGACAAACAAATTAAAAATTATTACCCAGTAACTGGAATACAAAGAAATGATGTTTTGCCGAAAAGTTTATTTTATTCTAAAAGTTTATGACTTATCAAACCCCAATCGTAATATGCAATTTTACAAACACATTTACCGAATTTTTCAAATCAGTGTTACGTTGCCAGTCACGGTGGCTCCGAGTGAACGGTCTTTTTCTATTTTACGGAGATTGAAGACGTATCTCGAGATATTGAGGTTACTAGTGACCTAGATATTTTGGCAAAGAAAAAGAGGAGAATCGATGAAGCACTTTAAACCCCTGACGTTTTATGATTCTACTGATTCAAATTATATCATAGCCTATCGATGGCTTTATAAAAATGCATTCAACATTTTACCCAATATTATTATTTCTATGTTTATAATGGATATTAATCGAATATCTCAAAATATGTAAAATATCCAAAAAAAATTGAAGCCCCCCCAAAATATTTTCAGATCAGCTTTTTCCAACTTCGGGCCATTCGTAATTGTCGACATATTGGCGGCCAGCTTAGGTACCCTGTCAAACGCCATCTTAGGTATCCTGTCAAAAGCAACTGACAAATAAGATATATCACTTGTTGTTATACACAATGAACGAGAGTCCGGACGACAGTCTGTAAGAAACCGCCATCAAGCGAAGCTAGATATTGTAATCGACAATTGTCTTAAGTGTAATTTAAAGTAAACGTTAAATATAATCAAACCTGTGTTTAATTAAAATAAATGACTACAAAGATAATCAAACCTGTGTTTAATTAAAATAAAAGACTACATGTATGCATGTAGCTACACATTTTATGTATGTACGTAAATAGTACCCCAATAAATATATATACATACATACATTTATATACATATGTATGTACATACCTGTGCATCGATATAAACCTCCATTTAACATAATACAAATCAATATTTTACCCATTATACATATGTATGTATATTCTTATCTATGCATACATACATATGTATGTATACAAAATGCAGAACTAACTTTGTTCATACATATGTATGTACATACATATGTATATACATACCTATTTATATAAATACTTTAGATAAATATATTACAAGATCATATAAATCAACCTTGACCTACATCACATGCCAAAATATAAATTCAAGGACAAATGACGTCTTTGCACAGACAAATATACGCACATACTTATATTTATGTATACATATTTACACATCAACGTGCGCACACTTCTGTCCTCACTTCCCGCAGCAACTACTACATCAACAGTTACACCGGCGCCATAAATCCTAAACCATTTCATTCATAAATTGCGCGTGCGTAAAACTCATTTCATTCATAAATTGCAGCACAACTTAAAATCTGCCAGCGAAGCACATTGTTCGCGATCTTGCAAAAATTTATAAATTTGAACATTTTCGTCTTCAGCTTTGCAAGTACAGGAGCGTTCGCTATTTATGGCCCAGTCCGGCAAATGTGTTGTTGAAGAATAAATGAAAATATGTATAATAGACATTCCTCAGCTAATACGATATTCTTTTACCAATTTCATGTCTAATTTATGAATATTTAATCATTATGAATGATTATATTGTAAAATACTAATAAAAATATAGGAATGCATTTGGTATTATTTCGCAAAATCGGCCTTGCCTAGAGAAATACTCAGCACATCTTCATCACCTCAATACGCGCTGTGTACATTTGTATGAGCTTATATATATATGTAAATATGTAGCCGAATTTTGTCGCATTTGAACAACAGTGTTGGTCATCACTGAATTTGCAAACCTTTTACTGCAATTTGTAGTCGGAGAAGGAAATCTACTACTTTATGAAAAGTAGTTACAGAAATTCATAATTAATTTTCACTTTTAATTTATTTTAAAAATGTATCACACTATATCCCACCTTAATAAGTATTAAGCAGCCATATATTATTGATTTTCTCCCAGTTAAACGTCTCTGAGAGTTAAATCGTATATTTTTTTATTACACCTATTTTTCCTTGGACCTACTGCGAAACGATAAGTATTTGCATCCAACTCTAATTTATGGTGGTGGTTTATTGCCTTCGTCTCGCAGCAGAATTGTCGGAAATCCGAGCAGAAGCAAACATTTGGAACTCAAGGGTGGTTTGCGGGCACGTGAACAAATGTACGTTTGTATTTATTGTATGTACATACATATGTATGTGCAGAAAAATATGCGTTTGTGTTTTTGCTTGCACATAAGATGAATTTTAGGCTTAGATTTGTTTGATCAAATATTTTAAACATGTGTGATATTAAATTTAGTTTGGGAAGACAAAGTTAATTGTATTATTGTATTCAAATTAGGGAATATACATGTTTATATCAATCCACATTTATGGTTAAAAGGTAAATAATTTGCCCATATGGCCAGATTTACATACATATGTATGTAAGTACAAAGTACTACTTGCCTTAAATTGCAACTGATTCGATAAATATTATTTCATTAAAATTTTGTTCACATTTAAGTGATAGAATTTTGCCAAAATTTAAATAAATTTTCAGCTCCACCAATAACATAACGAAAATACATTAAAACTCTCGTTTTATCAATTCCCGCTCTGTCAATGTTAGTTTTTTTCTCTATCGCTGTCGAATCGTGGTGAGCTAAGACAAAATATATCATGGTGAGCTACGACAAGAAAATTAGTACCCCTCAAAATCAGAGGAATGTGTGTCGGAATGGACTGAGATAAGGCTTCTCTGTCAATACACGTTCTCTGGCCGAAATCAACTCATCATGTCGAATTTTACTTTGCAGAGAGTGAAGTTCAGTTTGTAGATGCTCAGTCTTTTCAATTGAAGGGCAGTGACTATAGCAATCACACGCATGTTCTCAGCACGAAGAGCAATAAGCTCATTTAGTAAAGATTGCATGCTCACTTGTTGCGATTTATCGACGTTTGTTATGCATTGATCACTAGCAGTTTCTTTAGGCTTGCTAACTTTCTCAGAATGCTGAGTAACATTACCTAAATTTGGCAGTTGTTTAGGTAGTTGTTGTTGTCCGAGGCCGTTATTGAGACTCTTATATGACGAAATAGTAGCACGTTCAGCAATCAAACATTCAACGGGGTTAGAGAGCGGCGGGGGAGTACGAATAGAGCCGCGCCGAGCAGCAGCACATTAAGCAAAAACTCAACATCAGCCGGCAAAATATTAACACACTCAATATGAAAGAGTTCATAACACTTTGCCCATTGTACTTTTGTTTGTGTGCGTTCAACTCTATGGCCGCAGGTGCAAGGCATGTTTAATTAAAAATTATAAAATGCACATAAAGAGTCACTGTCTCACAATTAGTAATTGATGTGCATAAATAATAAACAAATATAGCACGAAAGTTAAAATAGAGAGCTACCAAAAACACGTCCGAACACAATGAGCGCCGCCGCATCACTTGAGTCAGGTAGTGACAGTGTAGCAAAAGTCAGGATTATGAGGCCTGTTCCGGTTAGTGTTTCGCTATTGTTGTCTACTTTTTTCATTATTTTTTTAACGTCTGTTACATTTTGATCTTTGAGTTCTTGCAGTATTTCATTCTCTTTTATTCCGCGCAAATCATTGCAGTAAATTACGCCTTTTGTGAAGTTGAGAGATGTATGAGTGCTTACCTCGACCAGTATGTAGGGAGAGAGCGATGATAGTTTGATTAGTTTTTCAGATTGTGTATTTGTTTCCGTTTTGATTAAGATTTCACCACTTCGTAACTTTTTGCAGATTTCAACATCTCCACAAACTCCGTCGATCACCTTTTTTATAAGAAAAGGTGAAACGTTGTTTTGAGTTTCGTCACTTAAAATTCGCTTCATTACCAAGTACTTAGGTCCGGTTGATTTTATATTTAATGTTTTTTGTTTATCGATTTGATATGACATTATTGATAGGGGGAGACTCGAGGATAAGCAAAATAGAAGATCAACAAATAAATAACCTTGAACGCACGTCTGTTTCTAATGGTCGGTAGTCAGAGACTGAGTGTCTTATTATTTTTTTATATTCTCTCAAGTGCGACCTACATATATATTTCCCATAGTGTGTCACTTTGGTTCCTTTGGCGCAGTTGAAGGTTTTTCGGCAAAGCTTGCGTACCTTGTCGATGTCAGTATTCCACCAGTGGTTCAATTTATTTATTTGGTTTAAAGATTTGGTATACCTTATGTTACATATTAATTTTTATTAAAACATTAAATATAATCTTGATTTATATGCAGAGCTTCAACACAGGAACTTATTAACAAGTTTGGCAATTGATTTGTTTCCTCTTTGTATTATAGAAGCAATCTATATACATATATAAAAAGGATGTGTGTATTTTCATTCTGGGATCATCGATGTTTCCTCGGGAGTTCCTCAGGGCAGCCACCTCGGACCGATTCTGTTCCTGCTATTCATAAACGACATTTCTACAGTAGTAAAGTATTCTAAAATATTGATGTACGCGGATGATGTTAAACTTTTTAAGACTTATGCCTCGGCTGAAGAAAGATCCTTGCTACAGCAAGATTTGGACAGCGTAGTCAATTGGTGCAGCATTAATTATATGCCGCATAACCTTAACAAATGTAAATTCATGTGCTTTTCTCGACGAACCATTCAGCCGGCCTCCTACAAAATAAATAACTACGTCCTAGAACACGTAAACAGTTTTGTTGACCTGGGTGTTGGTATGGATTGTAAACTCAATTTTAATTTTCATATTAGTTCCACAGTTAATAAAGCAAGGGGTGTGCTGGCTTTTGTAAAGCGTTGGTCAAAGGAATTCCGCGACCCGTATATAACTAAAACACTTTTTACTTCATTAGTAAGACCAATACTGGAGTATGGTTCCATAGTTTGGAATCCTCGTTATCAGGTCCACTCAGACCAACTAGAGTCAATACAAAAACAATTCTTACTCTTTGCTTTGAGAAATCTTCGATGGGATTCGCCATACAATCTTCCCCCTTACACTAGTCGTTTAAAACTTATTAATCTTCCTACTCTTTCGAGTCGCAGAGAAATGTTAGGTATAATATTTCTGGTAAAATTAGTCAATGGATGGATCTCAAGTCCATTTCTTCTAGAGCAAATTAATTTTAATGTACCCTCCCGTGCAACGAGAAACTTTAAACCACTTTTCTTGAAACTATGCAGAACTAACTTTGAGTTGAATGAACCGTTTCGGGGTTTATGCCAAGACTTTAACAATCATTCCAGCACCTTTGATGTATCGGACTCACTTTTTATAATTAAAAGAACTGTTCTATCCTCTCTTAATAACAGCTAACGATCCAATTTTCTTACTTTGCATTTCTCTAACTTTGTATTCGGCTGATGAATTCTTATTCTGTAGCTGAGCAGCTTGGGATCTCGACGCTTAACAAACTTTCTTCTGTCACGACTCGGCACCTAAGATTTGTATATTTAAAAAACATCCGTACGTTATGCGGATTGAGCCCCTCGTGCCGGTTGGGCGGGAAAGTGGGTTTCCGTTGGGTTATAATAATAATAATAATAATAATAACGTATGGACTCCAAAACGGCTGGGCCGATTTTGATGAAATTTTCAGGGAATCTTCAGAATATTTAGACGGGTGACACTGTGAAGTCTGATTTTTGCTTTTTTTTTATTTTATTTTATTTTTTTTAAGCCGTTGTCATGTTTTTCAAAACGAGATATGAAACTCTTAAATCGGTTATTTAGTTCCGAAGATAATTACAAAAAACCTATAATTAATAATGATCCAATATCAAAATTTTAAAACTTTCGAAATGTTGCATTCAAAAATCCGACTTTTCGGTTTATTTACAAAATATTCTATGCATATAGGTATTAGTAAGAGGAAGAAAATGTCTCTGCGAAAATTTATTAAATAGGCGGCGCTGGAGTCGAGTTATATATAAAAGTCGTGGTTCTGAACCGATTTTGATGGAATTCATTTTTTGCTTGATAAAAAATAAGATTTCATTTTTTTCAATTATTGGCTTCGTAGCGCTGGAGTCGAGTAATCCAGAAAAATATACATCTTAACTGGGACGACGAAATATTTAACTTGGAAAATCTGCTGCAACTATAAAGAAAAGTAGGAAGCTACGAAAACGAATGCGAAATTTAGGTGTCCGTTTCATTCTCAACATTAAATGCGTGTACAAAAGAGTTCAAAAAGTATTTCATATACTACTAATAAATTTTGGGCGAGACGAAGTTCGCCAGGTCTTCTAGTAATAATCATAAAAATCATAATCCCAAGTTTCAAACAATGTACAAATTTACATAAAGTTTTTATTCAAACCTTTTTGATACTTTTTTTGCTAATCCAAACAAAATATCAGTATTCGTTCAATTGAAGATAATGCGCGTCACCCTCAACGGTGGGATAAACGTCAAATGGATGGCGCCCGAGAAGCCCGACAGCGGGTTTTGGCTTTCTCCATGGTAGCAGGCAGCATACCATAACCGCCTCCTCCAGTGCCAGGAGTGTTTCTCGGAAACTTCCCGTCCACTTTGCGCTTAATAAGTAGTTCAGACTTCAGCAGCGCCAGAAGTTTGCTGTCCTCTCTTGGCTTAACCCCATCGTGGCAAGTCGAAGCACCCTGCATCACACGGGCCCCATTTTTCTGGGCGACTGCCCTTCCGACTTTTTACAAGTGCCGCTCTCGTTGTTTTTATTTAATGATTTGCTCTCTATTGCTAAATCCCACGAGTGACGGAGAAGGGGTTAGTCCGTCCCAGGCAAAGATCCGCGTTGCCCGGGGTAAGGCCTGAATACAACCGGGTGCGGCCTGGTTCTCAGAGGGCGCCGTACGGGACTGGGCTATTTGGGGCCCCCAGCCAGGCTGATCATCAGCACGCCTCGCATGACACCTTGACCCAGCCATTACCTCAAGACCACGAACAAGAACCTTTTTCATGTGACAGAGCTATCAGAAAGCATAAGCACATAGCACTGATTTCTGAGCTTAACTGAGTACCTTCCCAACAGGGTTCAGTCCGAGGATTTTCGCCAACCCGCAGCGCCCTAAAAACTACATTAATTTTTTTGACACTAGTTGCTACTTACCTACTTTCTACCTGAATTATACATCAGTACTCTAGTTTAACTACTAAAAAGGACTATATCGACCTAAAAACCAAATGAATTTTTGTTGACCCTAGTTGTTGACTACATACTTACTGTCTACGTGAAATATGAAAATTTAAATGAATAGTTTCATATTTAAATAAGATGATATCCTCAAAACGTTAACAGACTTGTGCTTGAACGTTATTAATATAAACATATATATGTATACTCGAAATGGCTCCGTACGGTGATCGATGTTTCAATCCATTTCGCTTGGTAAATCATCGAAAATTAAATAATTTAAGAAAATTGTCTTCATTATAAGCGCACAATTGTGGGCATCCAGCAAATTCTTATGTGAGCGCATCCTGATGGAAAAGACTTTTAAATGAAATACCAGCTAATGAAGATGTTGAGCGAACTTTTGCAAAGCACCCGCGCAGAAGCATTCATTCCTGAAGTTGCAGAGCGTTGCAGACATGAACCCACTTAATCAGATTCAGCAATAGAAAATACAGAAATTTTGAAGCAGCTAAAGGGAAATTTAATGATCCGTCTAGTTCTGCTTCCATGAAAACCACGATACTGACTATAGCACCTAAGTGAAAATAAACTTGCCGAAGAGTTCGGGACATCCAGGCGACAAGCGAGAAAAGCAAAGAAACTTGTGACTGCAGAAACACCACCAAATGAGAGTTGTAAATCTTGTCCTGGCTTAAATGCAACTCTTCATCATTTGAAAGTCATTGTCGATAAGATCCAAGTAACAGACTTACATTTTCAAAAGTGATTTGGCACACACCGCAAAAACACAGGCAATTTATTTTAAAAATCTAAGAGAAAATTTCGACGAAGGAGAAGTCATTGTACAGTGTGACTTGGCAGGAAATTATTGCTTTGTTGTCCAAGATGCCGAACAATCTTTCCATTGGAACAACGAACAAGCAACACTCCTTACATCGGTTTTTTATTATACAGATGGAATTGAAATAAAACACGGCAGCATTGTTATGTATACATAACAGATGGTGCTTCACAATATTTTAAAAATATATTCAATATTGTGAATATATTTTATTATAAAGATGTCTTCAATTCAAAAGCAGAGATACATTTTCACGCAACATTTCACAGAAAGGGGCCATGCGATGAACTTGGAGGGGGAACCTCAAACGTTTAGCTACACGTGCAAGCCTACAGTTACCTACAAGTATGTATATCAATTGTTCACCAATGAAGTTATACGAATGGGCAACCTCATCTTTAAAACAAATTGCGATTTATACGTACTACTGCTCCAAAGATGATATTCAATGTGAAAGAACATTTTTGCAACCCAAATTTGATTCTGCAATCTCCATTCCAGAAACCAAAAAGTTGCATGCCTTTATTCCAACAACCGAAGGCCTTCTTGTAAAAAGAACATGTTCTAGCATATATTCCCAATGGAAAATTATAAAAGTTATAAAGTAAAACCGTTCTGAGTTTACTATTATTGTAATTCATTATATTTTCATTAAAATTTCATACCAGTTTTACTAAATATGTCTTTTTCACATGAACCGAAGGTAACAAACAAGCGCCTAGCGTCATACTCAGCGCGAGGGGTATGAGTACAAATTCACATATCTCCCTAACTGATGGAGATCCCACTTTAAAACTTCTACGGTATTATAATTATACCTAAGGCTATATTTTGAAGTTTCAAAATTTTTGTTTTGAAATTTTATTTTCCGGTGTGGAAAAATACCCTTTTTTTTGTAAATTGATTTCATTTTTTAAAAACGCAGGAAATATTATATACAAATCGCGAAGTTTAATATTAAAAAAAAAATTTCAGTACGAAAAAATTATTTTAAAAAAACATAATTTTCATTTTTGCTACTCTTTAAAAGTCCATAACTCCAAAAATAACCATCATATAAAAAAAAAAATTGTGTGTACACTTTCACACCTAGTACAAGTACAATTACCCAAAATATGGACGAATTTCAAAGCATCACCTTTTTTTTTTCCTGTCCGCCTGACTATTCTGAAGAACATTTTATGGATTCTGAAGTTCAAGTGATGCTTTCTGAAGTACTATTGAAAAAGGTGTAGTTAAATCTAGTTAATTATTATTAGTTTTTAAACAATAGCTAATTATACAAATAAAGCCATAAACTTCAGAAAAGTTCCTCGATTTTTATCGAAACTTCGCACGTTTTTGTAAGAATTTTTGGTAATTCAATCAATTTTAGTACAATAAATGACAAATTCTCCATTTTTTTTCAAAATGCTTGCGTTTTTTATATGGAACATCTATGGACCGTACAACCACCCTCACATTCCATCCCTCTTCCGCTCTTCCCCTTTGTGGCTACGACCCTGTAGTGCGATTCTCTTACTTTTTTAGCAACACTCGAAGTTGCCAAATCCGCTAAACAACAGAAGATAATAGTACTGCTATTCAGTAACTCTTTTTTTGACAACATACGTTATTGCAAAATCAGCTGTGTTGTTAAGCTAGAGGCATTTAGTTTTGTGTTGTTAGAAACGCGATAGTTAATTTATTTCTGTAAATTTTTAAAATAAAACCGAAATGGCTTTTGAATTGCAGGTTTATAATTTATCGGAGAGTGATGATGAACTAAACTCACATACGGTGGATCGGCGTTCGCTTCGGAATATGCATATTAAATTATTAAAAACGTATATATTTAATTCAAATTGAGGTTTACTATTTAAACCAATGAATGTTAAATGTACATACATAAAGGGTGTTTTTTTTACAGGTTTGTTTTTCGAATAGAGATAAAACTGGCATTTTGTGGTCAAATCTGGCAACTCTAATGTCATTTATGTTCAGTTTGGTTTGCCATTTCATCATGAACAGGTTGACAAAAGAACAACGCTTGCAAATCGTGCAAATTTATTTCGAAAATAATGGTTCAGTTCGCGAAGTTTACCGTGAGCTCCGTCCATTTTATGGTCGACATAATCGTCCATCAGAGCAATTAATTCGGTTAACCATGGATCGTTTTCGCACTACGTTTACTCTATGTGATAATACGCATCCGCAGAGACGTCGAACAGTGCGCACCGAAGAAACAATTGCCGCTGTAGAGCAAAGTGTTGAAGAGGACCCGAATGAATCGATTCGCCACCGTGCACAGCAATTGGAGCTTTGCCCATCAACTTTATGGAAGATTTTGCGCAAAGATCTTGGCTTGCGACCTTACAAGATCCAGCTTGTGCAAGAATTAAAGCCGCGAGACCATGCAATGCGTCGTGATTTTGGTGTATGGGCCGAAAATGAGATTGATCTCGATGCTGATTTTCATCGCAAAATTTTGTTCAGTGATGAGGCTCATTTTTGGTTGAATGGCTACGTCAAGAAGCAAAATTGCCGCATTTGGAGTGAAGAGAATCCACATGAGACCCTTGAAACGCCATTACATCCACAAAAACTGACTGTTTGGTGTGCTCTATGGGCTGGTGGAGTCATTGGGTCATACTTCTTCCGCAATAATGCTGGAGAGGCAGTTACCGTTAATGGAGACCGGTATAGAGCCATGATAACCGACTATTTTGTTCCCGAATTGGAGGGCATGAATGTGGATGAGTTGTGGTTCCAACAAGACGGCGCTACATGCCACACAGCGCACGTCACAATCGATTTATTGAAGGAAACATTCGCTGAGCGCATAAAATCGCGGAATGGACCTGTCAATTGGCCACCAAGATCGTGTGATTTGACACCATTGGATTATTTTCTTTGGGGATATGTGAAGTCGCTCGTCTACACCAACAAACCAGAAACGTAAGGGGAATTGGAAGCCAACATTCGTGGCGTTATTGCCGACATACGGCCCCATATGCTCGAAAAAGTGGTTGAAAATTGGACCTGTAGAATTGGCTTTATTCGAGCCAGCCGCGGCAGCCACATGCCCGAAATCATATTTAAACATTAATGGCATAAAATTATCCTTCCAATAAAGCCAAACTGATAGACCTTAAAACGATTTTCTTGTGTGTTATTTCAATTCGAAGTTCTATACCCCTAAAAAAAACACCCGTTATATAAGTATGCTAGTGAAATAAACGCATTTGCAACATATACAGAAACATTTTATAAACCTTATTGATTCACAAAAACTTCAACATTATCAAAATTAAATTAATATTCAGGTACATAGTTTTGAAGAATTAAAAAATAATTTATTCAAAGTATTCCATTGACAAGCTTTCTGCCAGAGAGAGGCCCTTTACATACTGGCTTCCTATCAATTCCAGCACCCGCTCCTCCAGCTGCGTTAAGGGTGGCTGCTTTAAGGGCCGGTTAAAGACTGCTGCTATCTCCGGTCGCGCACTCGGACACTGGTCCCACTTTTTAAATCGCGCCAAACCTATGTTAGAAGAAAAACAAGTAAGAAAAGCTAAATTCAGGCGAAACCGATTTGTATATACCTCGCGATGTATTTTTGTATTGGCGGTGCCATAATTTCAATTTCTTTGTTTCAAATCGCTGCTAGTATTAAACTTTACTCAATTTGTTCCAATAAATACTGAAAAACGAAGTTTTTTGAATTTTTCAAAATTTCCGTTATATGGAAGTTGGGCGTGCTTATGGTCCGATTTCAAAAATTATTGAAGGTGATGCTAGTGATGTCAAGGACAATGTGTTCACCAAATTTTGTGACGATACCTTACATCGTTATTGAGATGCCTACAGACGTTTTGTTTATAAGTGGGCGCGGTAACGCCCATTTTTCAAAATTTCATAAAAATCAAGTTTCTTAATTAACTATTTCTCTAAATATCAAATTTGAATTAATATTTTCCAATAGATAAAGAAAATACGAAATTTTTGCATTTCTCAAATATTCCGTTATATGGAATGTGGGCGAGATTATGGTCCGATTTCAAAAAAATTTAACAATGATAACAGCGATATTAAGGAAAATTACACCGTTAATGGTATACATAAATTTTTTCCTAAGTAGTCGTAGCAACGCCCATTTTTCAAAATGTCATATATACATACCTAATAGACGTCTGCATGAATGTACTCATTGGCCGTTTTAACACATTCACACGTAAGCGCAACATTCTACGCATTCTGCTCACAGCAAGCGAGATGACTGAATGAGTGTGCAGATAGCTGAGAATACTGCGCTCAGTCGCATTCAGAAAGAGAGGCATTCGTTGTACAAAGAGTGGCAAATATGTTGTACAACTAGTCATGCGCATTCGGACGTATGAGACCTCATCCCAGTGTATGAGACCACATTCGACTGAAATATATTATGACGGCGCCAATTTTTGTAAATGACAGCGGCTACATTATGAAAGCAACCAAATAAGAAAAAAAAGCAATATATTTTCCATTATACATATGCAAATGTAAAGATATGTATGTATTTATTGAATATAAGGAAATATAACACAAAAATAGCAAGACGTTTACAAAGGAAAAAATAAATTCGTTCATTTACTAAAAAAAATAAAAGAGATAATTCAAAAGGCATTCATGTTTATATGTAATAGTATAAGATATGACTACACTTAAAGTGTAATGTACATTTGTGGTGAGATTAGTTTCACATAATATTTCGTAATTAAGAAATTTATTATTCTAGCTCTTTTTTTTATATCGCTTTCACTTACATTACTATTTAAAAACATTAATTGGTTAACATTTATTGCATTTGAACCGATTAAGCTTCTTTTCTCTGATATAAGATGTCTGGCTTTTGAAAAAACCCTTTCAGATGCGGCACTACTAGCTGGTATCGCCAGAATTCTACAGCTGGTTTTATATAGCAATGGAAAATGGTTTTTGTTCAATTGCCACCATTGGAGTATGTCAAAATCATCATGAAATGTTACATCCGTATCTTCATATATGCGTAATTCGTTGCTAATTTTTTCTTCTAAATTAAATGTTTGCTGAGGTCGGAAAAAGTCCATAAATATTTGGGAATTATAAGCTGACACGGGAGTTGAAGAATTAGCCTGATTTTCTTCGTTGGTAGTATCGTAACTTTTCATTATGTTTCTGCATTCAGTTTATATGCTAATTCTTTCATTTTCGTCAAATATAAATAACTTATTTGCAGGAGGGAACAAAAAAAGGGCTATTTTGTGGAAAATTGACATATTTGGCATAATAGTTGCCTCTATAAGAGTACTCAGGGTTTCTTTTAATTTTTTGATTACATCTGCATCATCCTCCTTTGGCAAGCACGACTTCTTCAAACGATGTATATGCACTATTACCAAATGGAGAGTGACATCCCTTTTAGCTTCAAGTTTTTTAGATGACTCTTCGAAGATTTTCAATACTTCCAGTACACATCTAATCCAATTTAAGTTCATATTGTCCAGTCTGTTAAGTTCATTTTTCTCTTGCAATACTGTTGATATTTCGCCCCAATTTTTCTCTACTGACGAAAACATATAATAAATGGTATTCCAACGTGTGCACGAAAAACTTTTTAAAGATGTCCTTAAAGACGAATTTATTCCAGACTTTTTAAAGAATTTAACTAGTTTTGAAGAAGATTTGCAAAGTTCTTTGACCTCAGATACTTCTTTCATTGATTTCTCTAATATGTTATGCAGTAAATGGTTTATGCAATTTATTCGGTGAAAGGAACGAAATGCTGATACCATGTTGGAACCTCTGTCGGTGACAATAACAGCGTGGTCGCCGAGTGCAAAACCAAATTCATTCAATAATTTTTGAATCTTTGCTAAAATATTTCCACCTTAAAAATTCGGATCACGTTAAGCTCCAACCAAAAATTTTGCTTTGATAATTATTACCAGTACATCTTTCGCCTTCCATTGACTTCATTCCGAAAAGACGAGTTGTCAAATGCCCATTTCTCACATAATGAATCGTCAGGGACAAGTATGATGTGCGCAAATAATCTGTCCATATGTCTGAAGTGAGGCCGAATCCTGTATTTTTTATTGATTGGATCTCATCGTGAATTTTTTTAAAATACACGTTATATATCTTATTGATATTGCGAACAATTGTCGTTGGATGAGGAAGTAACTTGCTTACGTCCACATGTCGTCCATATTTTGCCCCAGTTGCTAAAAGAAACTCGGAAAATTTTTGGAGTCCGGAGTCTTCCACAATTTTAAACGATCGGCAACTTTCTACTATCCATAAAGTCAGTATCGATATTCCAGCCTTTTTTGTCTCCGTGTAACGTCTATTTTATGGGCCAAGGTGCTATCGTTACATCTCAATAACAAAAAGCACTTATGCTTCACCAAATTTGATGTGCTATTTCCAGAAAATTTGTACACATTGATGCATTTCCTACAGGCTACGACATTTCTTATTTCCTCCCCACTATTTTCCTCTACCCTTCCAAAAACTTCCCAGACTTTACTGGTACCAACTTTATCTCTGATTTTTAACTCGTTTTGAATAATCTTGGCTTTTATTTCCAAATTACTCAGTCCAGTTGTAGTTGTAGTCAGGTCGTTGGAGCCCGAGCAGGTCATTAACATATTCTATATTAAAAAACGTACATTCGTTATTCTTTCAACTCAAAGATTACTATGCTTTAACATTATTTTTACTTACATCTTCTGAATTCATTGCAACGTTTAATCTCGATCGAATTGTGATACTATGCAGATTTTCACGAACTTCATATAGATATTTTTGTTGAACAGGTTGAGAATTTAAAACTCAATATTATCCTCGAATAATATACGCAGTTACTTGCTAAACCGGTTGAGAACTCTTTACTTAATAATACTTCAAATAATCCTAAACTTATTACTAAAAAAATTAAGCAGCTTCTTTCATGGGAATAGCTCGCCTTAGACTACCTGCTAAACGATACTATTTTATTCTTTTTTCTCAAGTAGCTCAGACATGCAGTTGCTACGTTTTGTTAAGGTAGTCTGCTTTTTTTTCTGAGTGCCACGTCATATGCTCAACATTATGTGTATTCGCACATATCTATTTCAAAATAGGTAGAATGGTAGTAAACATCCGTTTGCATATGGCAAGATTTCTTTCTGCAAGGATAATACACATACACCTGAATTCTGTGCACTTAATACACTTACACCATTTACTATGTGTTTTTAATTTGTTATTAACAATAAAACAAAATTTCAAAGGACATGAAAAACTGTAACAAATTTGTTTAAACTAGTATCTGACATACATACATACATGTGTATTGTACGTATGCATAGAGTGCGCGTCTGCGCTTGTGAACATACATATTCCAAAAAAACCATTATAATGCATTAATTTTGCGAGCTTTCTACTTACTATATCTCGAAAATAAAGCATTTAACCACTATTGCATATATGTACCTACATTGAATTGTGGAAAAGTAATAACATCAAAAAACAACTCCGAAAATTATAAAATTTTCAAATTATTTTGAGGATTATTTTGATAATTTAATGAATTCAAATGTCCACTAATATTTTATTCACATCAATATTATTTAAGTCTTAAATAATAATAGTATTGTATAAATAACATGAGTTAAAAGAATTTTCTAATCCGCTTTAAAAACAAAGTAGTAAGCATAAGCGAAAACAACGCATATGCAAAGCGTTGTTACGTACACACATAATAACAGCCATCGCTAGCTGCGTCTTGCATATGTATGTATGTGCGTTTGGTGGCGTCTCCCTGCGCAACGTCCGCCACATTCGTCACATTCGTGCCAAACCCGGACAGGCCGTGAATGCATGAATGATCGATGACTATAAATGAGCGTAGCGAAGAGAAAAATTTGTACATCCCTTAAATCATAAGCAGAGAGTACCCATATTGGTCTCTTTTTTCTCTGTAAGTACACATATTTATGATCGCATGAGTGCCTGAGTTGAATGAGTATCGCATTCACATTCGTGTAATCCGGCTAACAGAAGAAATGAATGTGCTCATGCAGCCCTCTAATACCTAATTACCTTATTTTCACAACCATAATAACACACGGTTTAATTTTTCACAATTCCAAGCACAATGCACATTTACCAGCGCCGCACAGCTCCTTGTAGGTACATTCAAATATAACCCGGTTATTACTTACCGTGCGCCATTGATCGGCGGACTTTTCACCACCTCCGATGGCATTCAGTATGTAAGCCTTCTCTTCCCACTTTTTTTCCAGCTCCATCCTGCCATGGAGACGATGCAACTTTCCGTTGGCTAGCCCAGGATTCTTTTGAAAGAAATCCATCATCCCACTCAGCTGCTCCATTGAGGCACGGCTCCTCTTTGCTGCTTAGCTTTTTAAGCAGGGACCGAAAATAACTATTATTTTTTTTTCCAATGTTATAAAAGTCCGGGGCTAAATATTGTTATAGAAGAAAAATATTAATGCTCCTTTGATCCCAGGACCTCCAGGACAAAAATCCTGGATTTTTTCTAATTTTTTAACTTTTTGTGAAAAAGTCCAATAATAACTGAAAAATCCGGACTTTTATTTTTTTAGTCCGCTAATAATAGTTAAACTTGGCCAGATATTTTTTAAGGCCGAAATAAAAGTCCTTTCCTAATTAGAAACGAACCGCTTATCGAAATTAAACAAATTTGGTATCAAATGAAATATGATTGAAAGAGCTTTGAATATGAAATATCTAAACAAGGGATGCCACCTTTCTATATATATTTTTTTAAATGTAAAAATATTTTGTATGCTCAAATAAAAGTCCTTTACATATAATAAACAAACGGCTTATCCAAATTCAACAAATCTGGTATCAAATGAAAGAGGATTGAAAGAGCTTTCAAAATGAAATATCTAAACAAGGGATGCCACCTTTCTATCTATTTTTTTTTTATAATGTAAAAATATTTTGTATGCCCAAATAAAAGTTTTTTCCCTTTAATAAAAAAACTTCAAATACACAAACCTTAAAAAAATATTAAATCAGTACAATCATAGTCTTCACTTATTAAAAATTACATTTTCATTTTATAAGAAAAAAAAATATCAAATAACTAAAAATTTTCCCATTTTTGTAAATTAGTACATCTGACTTATATTTACGAGCATATCAAAACATGCTTCGATCTTGTTTGGTTAATGCAAGCGTTAACTCGCCCTTCGTGTAAAGTTAGAAAATATTTAACAGCTCCCGACATTGTTGTTGTACTACTCGGCAAATTTTGCTTAAGTATTTTTTTGGTGACCAATCTTTCAGGTGCGATCGTGAGTTGCATTTGTGACCCGAACAGTTCGTATGAAAAAAAGTACTTAAGCTTTTATGAAATATTCTTAAATCAAAATTAATTTTTATTAACAAATATTCGAAATATTTAAAGTGGAGTGAAAGTTTTCAAAAAAAGAAAAAAAAAACAATCAAGTGAAAAATTAATCTAATACATTAGCGCCAGAGTAAGTATTTAAATTACCGATTTATGGATGAAGATATGTAGTACATACTTATGTTGTTTATGTATGCAGCAAATTTGCTGCATATCGTTTGTAGAGGAACCTTTCCATTTCAAATCAACCAATCCGCGCAGGTCATATTTTTGTATTTTGACAAAAATGAAATATGTTGTTTTTAGGTTGATTTTATGAGACCCGTATTTTTTCTTTTGGCTGAAACAAATTTTTTCGTCCATTTTTCGAAATTATCGTTTGTATATAAAAATCGATTTTTCTTGTAGTACCCGGGAACTTTTTTTTGAAATGCGCATAACTTTAGTTAAGATAGTGCTATATTCGCCAATAAAGCAGGTATTATATTATATTATTACAACAAAAACAGAAATATGAATACAAATACGCAATTTCTATGTAATTGTTAGGGCAATTTTTTAAAGTTTTGTACTTAGTTTTGTGATCATGTGGGTTGTATTCAAATTTAATTTTTAGCAAAATGGATATACCTTTATGTAAGATATATGATTTTATGTATGTACAAAGGTAGGCAGTGCCAAATCTATTCGCCAAATATTTTGCATATAGTACACGTTTCTGATATTATACTAGACCATATAAATAATAAGTAATTATGTGGAAGTGTTTCCAACATTACTTTTTAGCACTGACCAAAATAAAAATAAAGTTATTTGTTTAATAAAAAAGTATTTGAAATGAAAGAAAAGATTGATCCTTTGTAATTATTGATACATTTTCTTTGTCGTTATAAAAATTAGAAATAAAACAATGGGACGAAAACGTGATTTTTATATACGCGAATATTTTGAAAATGAAGATCGATTCGCAAAATGCAAGGCATGTGGGGAAAGATTTCAGCACAATTTTATAACTAATTTAAAAAGGCATTTGCAAAGAAAGCACGCTGAATTATTTCAGGAATATAATAAACGGATAAAACAGGCAAATGAAGAAATTGATCCCAATGACAAAAAAATTAAATTTACATCCGAAATGTGTCCAAGTGAAGTTGTGAATGCATGCATTGACTTTATAACAAAAGATTCGCTACCTTTGTCATTTTTCGATTCCGATTCATTTAAGACTCTCACTAATCAAATATTTGACGGACTAAAGATGACAAAAATCACGTCCAAAAACATTATGCAGTTTGCTAGTGAAAAGCACAGCAAGCTTATATGTTCAATTAAAAATATGATTAGGGGTAAACTTCTTTGCCTCAAAATCGATACTGCTACTCGAAGTGATCGCGGGGTTCTTTGCATAAATGCCCAAGTGTTTTTGAAAGGAAAAATTGAAATAATAACGCTTTCAATCGAAGAAATAAAGGGAAGGCATACGGCAGTGAACATAAAATTGATAATCCAAAAAGTAATGCGTTCTTATGAAATTAAGAAGGATCAAATTTATGCTGTAACAAGCGATAATGGACGCAATATGATTAAAGCGGTTGAGCTTCTGTCAGAGACAGTTATTGACGACGATGATGATGAAAGCGAAATTAACATTTCACAGGACTTTTCCAGTGATGATTTAATACCAATTATAGGTGAGCACATAATATCTATTAAATGTGCAGCACACACGCTCCAGGTTAGGTTAGGTTAGGTCAGGTGGTAGCCCCAAGAATTGGGCTCACTTAGACTAGATTTAAAGTCCATTGTGGTACCACTGGTATAATTATACCCTATTTTATTTTAACCTGAACATAGACGATACCCACCGTAAGATGCATATATATATTACAAGAAGCGCCGCGAGCTCGCAATGAAGGTGCGCAACCTACTTATGTTTACCCCACAGAGCCTCTCTGGAGCATCGAAGAAGTACGATCCCAGGTGCTTAAATCTGAGCCTTGCGAAGGCTGGGCAGCTGAGAAGGTAGTGTTGAGAAGATTCCACCTCATCATCCTCCATGCAGCTGCCGCACCTCGGGTTCGAGATAATGCCCAGCCTTACGGCGTGAATTCCCATTGCGCAGTGCCCGGTCAGTACCCCGATCAAAGCCGAGAGCAGTGGCCTGGTTGTGCTCAGTAACTCCGCAGACCGCCCGCGGTCCAGCACCGGCCAAAAGGACCTTGCAACTTTGCAAGTCGGTGTTTCCGCCCAGCGTTTGCCAAGCCGACCGAAGGCCCATTTTTCCAGGAGCAGACCGCAAGTGGAAAGGGGAATCCCAATGCCCTTCCTCAACGGAGCGATATCCTCTGTTGTACCCTTTCGGGCCAGCTCATCCGCACGGCAATTTCCGGCTATGTCACTGTGTCCTGGGACCCAGATTAGCCGGATGTGGAAATCCTCTGACGCGGCCGAAAGGGAGGTCAAGCATTCGCCGACCAATTTTGACCTCACCGTCAGCGATCCCAGGGCTCTAATGGCGGCCTGGCTGTCGGAGTAGATGTTCACCGCCCCCCGAGGTGTGGTTATACCAGCCAGGCGGTCCACCGCTTCCTTGATTGCAGCTACTTCTGCTTGAAAAACACTGCAAAAATTTGGTAACCTGAACTTAATACTGAGCGATAGTTCCTCGCAGAAAACACCCCCTCCAACTCTGCCCACCAGTTTCGATCCATCCGAAAACAGGTTCACTGCACCTTTACACCAGAGGTCATCTCCCTTCCACTCCTCCCTTGATGGGATGTGTGTGGTGAAGGATCCTCTAGGGGCAATCTTCGGCGCGCACAGGTCTACCTCCTCCGGGATGAACTCGAATTGTCTTAGGATCGCTGAGTGCCCATTCATCGGGGTTAGAGAAAACCCGGCACTCCGCAGCCTGATGGCAGAGCAAGCGGCGGCAACTTTACCCGCCAAGTCCACGGGGATGATGCCAAGCATCACGTTTAGAGCCAGTGTTGGGGTGGTGCGTAGTGCCCCACTAATGCCAATCAAGGCGCTTCTCTGCACCCGTTCTAAGATTTTAGCTAGAGTAGATCTGTCTAGTGCGTTCCACCAGATGAAAACTCCATATAACATAATTGGTTTAATGACAGTTTCATACAGCCAGAGGACCACTTTTGGAGAGAGACCCCATCTCTTTCCGATGGCTCCCCTACAGCAGTATAACGCGACCGACGCCTTCTTGACCCTATCCTCTATGTACGGCCTCCAGTTCAGCTTTCTGTCCAGAATAACCCCCAAGTACCTGACTCTGTCAGAAAGCACAAGAGGAGTGCCATCGATGGAGGGTAATTGTGCATCCGGGACCCTATGCTTCCTTGTGAACAAGACCAGCTCCGTCTTGTTGGAATTTATAGATAACCCACAGCTTGTGGACCATTTAGTCACCAGATTAAGGTAACCTTGCATGAGGTCATACAGCGTGGTTAGGAACTTTCCTCTCACTATAAGCGCCACGTCATCAGCGTAGGCAACAACCTGACATCCTCTCCCCTCCAACTTTTCCAGGACCTCGTTAATAACGACTATCCAGAGAAAGGGAGAGAGAACCCCTCCTTGTGGAGTGCCCCTGCTCACCTTTTGATGAGTCGACGCACTCCCCCATTCCGCCACGACAGTTCTGTCGCAAAGCATGTTGGAGATAAACCTAATTAAATTGGACTCGACCCCGAGCCGACCTAGGGCCAGCATAACCGCGTTCGGGAGGACATTGTTAAAAGCTCCTTCAATGTCAATAAACGCTCCCACTGCATACTCCTTGTGCTCGAAGGACTCTTCGATTATTTTAACTGTGGAGTGCAAAGCAGACTCCACAGATCTACCTTTCATATAGGCATGTTGAGAGAGACTTAATTTCTCGCGTGGAATTCTATTTCTGATGTATAGGTCTATCAGTCTCTCTAGGGTCTTCAGGAGGAAAGACGAGAGGCTGATTGGCCTGAAGTCCACGCTCCAACTCGCTGTCAAAGACTTTTTGGAAGATTACAGTCCGGGAATAGTAATCAACATCCGTGGTGTTGTAAAGCTTTTAAGGACTCCACTTTTACGGTATATATACGAATAGTACATATTAAACTTACAATCGCCTGGCAACTAATTTTTTATATTGGTTTTATTTATAACTTTTAGCCAAAAGATAAAAGAGTTGAACCTTGTGAAACCACAAATTGATGTTCCAACTCGTTGGAGTTCTACTTATAACATGATGAACAGACTTTGCCAACTTAAAGATTTTTGTGCCCAATATTTAGCAGCATCGAAACAATTGAGCGTTGACGAGTGGCAATTGACAGAGAGCATCGTGGCAGTTTTAGCAATACCTTTTGCCTTAACATTAAAGCTCCAAGAAAGTCAATTGCTCTTGGGCGACTTTTATAAAGGTTGGCTGGAAATGACGCTTCAGTTGAAAAGCAAAGAATGCGTAATTAGCGAAAGGTTTTTGAGTTTCGTTGAGAAGAGGCAAAGTTCGCTTCTTGAAAACGCGACTATGTATGCAGCCCTATTTTTGGACCCCAGGTTGAGGCGTGTTCTTTCTAAAGAGAAAATGCAATCCGCTAAAATTCACCTCAAAGGACTTGTTCGTCGCATGGAGGGCTTAAAAGAGGTTACTTTTTTAAATAATTATATTACCTCACGGGTTTTTGAGTAATTTTTTGTAACTTTTTTTCAATTTAGAATCACGGCTCATCCTCTCAAGATTTTCAACACAGTGAAGATATGACATTCTTGGTTGATGAATCTTCTATGCAAAGTTCGTCATCACTCTTAAAGAACTGTATAAGAGAGCTTGAGTTAGCGAATTCTTCATCCGAAGAGGATTCTCCAGAGATCCAGAGTGAAGTCAGAAAAGCCTTTTATGAAATTGAGTCCTATAAAGAAAAGCGAGTAGATGTTGACATGGATATAATCGAATACTGGAACGGTAAAAAATATTGTTTTCCATGGCTTCGAAAACTTGCCTTTGCTATTCATTCGGTGCCTTCCACGCAAGTTAGCGTTGAACGATCGTTTTCCGCCCTGAAGCTGATTCTAACGGATTTGCGTTATAACCTAACCGAACAAAATTTGGAAACTATTTGTCTTTTGAAGCTTAATAGAAATATTATTTCACACACGTGAATATTTTAAATCAATTTGTTATTGGAAATAATTAATATTATCCTCGTATAAAAGCATTTTTTATACTGTGCAAAATAAATTCGTAAGCCTTAAGGTTTGTGTATTTGAAGTTTTTTTATTAAAGGGAAAAAACTTTTATTTGGGCATACAAAATATTTTTACATTATAAAAAAAAAATAGATAAAAAGGTGGCATCCCTTGTTTAGATATTTCATTTTGAAAGCTCTTTCAATCCTCTTTCATTTGATACCAGATTTGTTGAATTTGGATAAGCCGTTTGTTTATTATATGTAAAGGACTTTTATTTGAGCATACAAAATATTTTTACATTTAAAAAAATATATATAGAAAGGTGGCATCCCTTGTTTAGATATTTCATTTTCATAGCTCTTTCAATCATCTTTCATTTGATACCAAATTTGTTTAATTTCGATAAGCGGTTCGTTTCTAATTAGGAAAGGACTTTTATTTCGGCCTTAAAAAATATCTGGCCAAGTTTAACTATTATTAGCGGACTAAAAAAATAAAAGTCCGGGTTGACCGTTTATTTTGTTTCAAATATAATAAAAGTCTAAGAATAACTTTTATCTAAGGACTTTTTTTTTAAAAGTCATAAAAGTCCCGGTCCCTGTTTTTAAGGCCAGTTTGAAAATAAAAAAATAGTAAATAATCTATTTAATAACTTCAATTAAGTATACTTGCTTTTGGTTTGCTGAATTTGCGCTTCAATGCTCCAACTATTGGCCGGATAAATTGCAATGTTTTTTTACATTCCTTTTTGTGTTTTTCGTAAATTTTGACACTTCGTTGCATGAGATGCCACTTTTTGTCAATTAGAATAAATAGGACAAATAAGCTGTTCAGTGTGGTTTAGTATGGGTAAGTGAATCGCACTATCGCTATTGCCAGCCACAAATCTTTTTAGCTAACAACACGTCAAATCGTGTTAATGAGTCGCACTACTGATATTTTTCTTAATAATTAAGAGCACCTGCTCCCATCAGAAAAATTAAACATAAAATCTTTTTTCATTTTAATTTTCTTCTGCACTATTGGTGCTGTGCGTACCTCAAATACCTTTTACATGGTCTGTATTTAACATATGCATAGCTAATACTTTTCAAAAAATTAAACATAAAATCTTTTCTTTATTTTTCTGTTGGCCTAGTAAATGTTAATTTTACAATTTTATTGAGCTCAAGGCCAGTTTATGGAAGATTTTTGTGAAAAAAAACAACAGTTTTTAATGGTAGAAGTTATAGTACTATTTCGGAAATCACCACATTTCCTCATCAGACTTCTTTTTATTAAATTAATTAAATTTATTTTTTATAACCACTTTCTTTAACTTCTACCATTAAAAACTGTTGTTGTTTTTTCACAAAATCTTCCATAAACTGGCCTTGAGCTCAATAAAATTGTAAAATAAAATCTTGTCATCTTGCGTGAAAGACCGAAACCGTACGTGAACTTCTTTTAGAAAGATATAATTGATTTATTATGGTCGCTGTGGTCGAGTAAATCTTCACCTCCTATAATTCGATCATGTACAATAAATAGCAATGGAATGCTTCGATTGTGCTATTGGCTATCACAAAAAAAATTGACATGTTCCGTCGACCGTACAGTTTGTTGTTTCAAATGAATTTTACAATGGTCCGAGTGGAGAACACTTGGGGATCATAGTCTGAAGATACCATGTAGCAAAATTCAAGCGGATTTTGATGAATGTGGAGGGATCATTTCCTATTAGCAGATTTGGGAATTGATCAGCAGTGCACGAAACGACAGGTTAAACTTCTTGCTTTACTGAAACCTGGCTTAAACCACATATTTTTAATTCAGAGACCCTTCCTAATCAATATCAAATTTATAGAAATGACCGTAAGGACAGAATCGGTGGGGGTGTTCTTTTTGCAGTTCATTCTTCAATACCATCCGAAGATGTTAATATCCCCCTCATCGAGTCAATCGAATTTAAAGCAATACGAGTTATGGTAGGAAATGGTTTTTTTTATTTAGCTGCTTGCTACATCCCTCCTAACCCTGACTTATCGGTTTATTCTCAACATATTGCGTTACTTAGATCTTTAAGTTCAATGATTACTGCACATGACTCGATGATTGTACTTGGTGACTTCAATATGCCAGGCATATCATGGACTCTTATAGACGACTTTATCGTTCCAATATCATCAAAGGATAGATACAATGTGTATTTAGAAGATATGGCTGAGCTCTGTCTAATAGACGACTTTATCGTTCCAATATCATCAAAGGATAGATACAATGTGTTTTTAGAAGATATGGCTGAGCTCTGTCTAAATCAGATCAATTCAACTCCAAACAATTTTGGCACCATTCTGGATCTTGTTTTTGTTGATGACGTATCTAAGTCATCTATGAAGATGTGCGAACCCTTGGTTATTCCAGAGGACTCTTATCACCCTGCGATTGAGGTAAGTTACGAGGTTATAACTGATTTTGGAAATAATGTTGATAAATCAAGCAGCTCAAACGCTCGTTTTATTTTCGCGAAAGCCAATTTCAAGAAATTAGATCGAGAATTATCAAAATTATCATGGCCGACGTATAAAGATGATGTTGAACGTTGCGTCCAGCATTTTAATAACACTATATTTAGCTTATTTCAAAAGTTTGTACCAAAACGGGTTTGCGTACAAAAGGAGCAATCTCAACCTTGGTTTACTAAAGAACTAAAAAATTTTAAAAATAAGAAGTCGCGATCGTTTAAATTGTACAAAAAAACTGGTTTGCACACTAACTATATTAAATACTCAGTTATCCGACACGCTTATTTTGAATTAAATAAAAAATGCTACAGATCTTATTTGTGCAAAGTTAAAAGGAATCTAATAAAAAACCCTGAATCATTTTATGACTTCGTTAACTCTAGGCGCAGAGTGACTAGTTTTCCGTCTGCTATGAAATATCAAAATACCGTTTCTTGTGACTCCCAATCAATTTCCAACATGTTTGCCCAATTCTTCAGGTCAAATTACTCCATTAACTTGCCTCTGAGCAAACCTTATCCTTATAAACTCTGTTCCCTCACCTCTGCTATTATTCCGCAGATATCTTCCGAGGAAGTATTTTATTATTTGAGTAACTTAAAAGAATCATTTAAGGCTGGCCCCGATTCGATTCCGACGTGTTTTCTCATAAACTGTGCTAAACATATTTATGTGCCTTTAACTAATTTATTTAATCTTTCTCTTAAGCTTGGGATTTTCCCTTCAGCTTGGAGAGAATCATTCATTATACCCCTTTATAAGACCGGGAGTAGGTCCTCTATAGAAAATTACCGCGGTATAGCCAGAGAACGTACAATAATGAGAAGGTGCATTTCGTATTTGGAAACTATTCGCTAAAGAATGCTAACAGATTTGAAAGAATTAGGCAGAGGAATTTAACATTTTGATTACCAGAGAAATTTTAAAGGCGGAAAAATGTAAAAATGTATGTTAAGAAACAGAAAAATACGCGTCAACTAAATGTTGATAGAGACATTTGTTGCGAGTTTACTTTTAAGAAAACTTATACTTTTCTAGCTTTTTGACCAATGATTTTCTCACTTTCCCTTATTTTAATAATGCAAAAACCTACATATTTAAATCGTAAAAAAATAAGAATCTCTTTTCTTTTGGGAAAACCAAAACATTTTCTGTAGGAATTTTACAAAAGAAAATGAAGAATGTAATTGCTTCCTTTTACTGGAAAAGAATTGTAGCGAATACTTAATATATGTACATATATTATATAATTAAAATAATTTATGTATACTTAAAACTAAAAAAAAGGAAAAATTTTAAAAAGTTGTTAAATGTACATAAGCGGCTGGGAGTTGAACTCGGAAAAAATAGAGTAAGCAATAAATTTGTTGCCGTCATTTCACACGGTCTTGCCACAGAATAAATTGGAATTTGAGTGGACAATTAAGTACTTGAGTAGCAAAATTCTTTTAACAGGACGCTTGCTCTTTCATATTTTCCGTTATTTGCATCGATAAAAGACGAAATGCGAAATTATTTAGATTTTGTTTATGCATCTTCATTTTATGCCAGTGAATATAACATTCAGAAAATTAATTTATTTTGTTGCAATAATTTTGATTGAATAAATGTTCGTTAATTCATATTTTGATTGAGAAAATACTCGTATATATGTTTATGCATTTACATATATATAAAATAATGTAAATTTAGATATATGTATGTATATGTATACATATCTAAACAACATTTATTACATATAAATCTATGTATATACAAGTTCTATATACATCATACATTTATTTTCATACATATGTACATACAATTCATAAATATGCATAATAATAATATATGTACATACATATGTCATCATTTGCACATGCGCTTCTAACTCATTCATTCTCATAAATTGGCTTCATTCATAATTTGTGCGCATCTTGCACACTTTCCCCGCTACGCGCATGTGCCGTCATCAAACCATTCTTGTTCGCGACGATGACAAAAATTATAAAATCTTCAATTTGACCATCCGCTGATGTCGAAATGAAAATTGGCACTAAAGTGCTGAAACCTCTTTCCCTTCCCACACTTGCATTGTCCACACAAAAATTATGAAGTCTGAAATTCTCTCCGCTAGTTGAAGATCGACAACAAAGTGCATAAAACCCTTTCCCTTGACGTTGTCTTGTCTATCGTCGCAAGCAAAAAGTAAATTTGCGCGAGTTAAACAAAAGTGCGCAGCTCGAATCAAGCAACTAGTTTCACTTGCGCTTCTACCCGCCCATGCTCCATAATCATTCTTCTTCTTCTTTTGCATGATGACAAAAATTGAAAAAGACAAATATAAATCAACCACCAAATTTGCAAATTCGGTGGCTGCTGGCATCGAACTCGTGCCAAAACAAAAACGATCGATTATTACTTCAACTCTATTCATCACACCACAGAGCTTCTTACTGTCGGTTGATCTTAATTGCGGTTTTAAGCAGTTTGCTGAGAAAATTTGGATTTCGCCAATTTGTATACAGTATTTCTTGTTTAAATGCGTTCAACACTTATTCGCATCAATTTTATTCCTGATGAGAATTTCTTTTTAATTAATAGTTCAATTTGTATTGTTATTAAATGCGCCCTATATGCAATTGGCGCTTAACAGCAGATGGTTATATTTTTATACCAAAGTATTAATTTATAAGTAAATTTCTCGATTAGAAGTGCGTGGAGATATATTTTTATGACGCTTGTAAGAAGGATATACTGTAAACACAGATATGTATTGTAGAGAACAAAGTACATACATACATAAATATTATTTTTTGCGGAGACAAACGCGACAAATCAATTAAAATATGAAATTAAAATCTTATTTAAAAATTTTAAAAAGTTGAACTTAAATACTGTCTCAAAAACTTCAGTAATTTATTTGAAAATAAATAAAAGGGCATTCTATGGAAACTTTTCGCGAATTTGCATATTGACAAACCGAATACAAATTCTCACAAAGTAATTTCAATTTTTCGGGAAGCAAGTGTGTGCAAGAACAGTAATTTTAGATTAAATTATTACATAATTCATATTTAAAAGTAAAATAGGGAAACGAGCATGAGCACAAATTTACGAATTTGCATTGTGACTAACCCAATACAAATCAAATAAATTCAATCTCTTAGTAATTTTTTTTCAATACCTTAAAAGTACCAATGAGGTTCATAACTCTTAAAAATCTATATAAAATAATATCAATTGCCTTTATTTAGAAATTGTCAATATTTATTTACAACACGCATGCGTAATGCCGTCGGCAAAACAAACAATTTTTGTAAACATATTTGTGCAACATATGTAAATTTGAGCAGAAAAAGCCAGTTTACAGAAATTTTATGAAATTATTTCTGCTAAATCTCTGTGCAATAACATTCTGGATTCCCTAGCGCGCGCGTTTCACAAATTTATTTTTATCGTTTACGAAATGCACCTTCTCATTATTGTACGTTCTCTGGTATAGCTAAGCTTTCTGCTATTCCTAAATTATTCGAAGTTATTGTTGTTGACCATTTAACGTATTCCATATCCTCTACAATTTCTAGCACACAACATGGGTTCTCTAAGGGTAAATCTACCGTTACAAACTTGCTTGAGTTCACAACTTATGTTTCAAATGGATTCAGAGAATTTATGCACACTGATG
Organism: Philophylla caesio; assembly: GCA_963971545.1. NCBI lineage: Eukaryota > Metazoa > Arthropoda > Insecta > Diptera > Tephritidae > Philophylla > Philophylla caesio. Next base: position 62,495,225 of record OZ020608.1, on the reverse strand, counting down.
TTATATACATTGATTTTAGTAAAGCATTCCTTGGTTTTCAACCTAATCTCCTTCGTTGGATGTCTTCTTACCTCATTGACAGAACACAACGAGTTCTTTTAAAGATAGTTGCTCAAACATTATTCATGTTTCTTCAGGGGTCCCGCAAGGAAGTCACCTTGGTCCGATTCTGTTTTTACTTTTTATAAATGACTTTTCTTCTGTAATAAATTATTCAAAAATTTTATTGCATGCTGATGATGTAAAGCTTTTTAGATCGTATCGTTCTGTTGAGGAAAGGTCCTTACTACAAACGGATTTAAATAGCATGACTAACTGGTGTGAAATAAATTACATGCCACTAAACCTTAAAAAATGTAAAGTAATGTGCTTTTCTCGCAGAGCAGTTCAACCAGCTTCTTATGAAATATGTAACCATAACCTCGAATAAGTGTTTAACTTTGTTGATCTTGGAATTACAATGGACCCGAAATTTAATTTTAATCTTCACATAAATGTTACAGTTAACAAAGCCAAGGGTGTTTTTGCATTTGTAAAACGGTGGTCAAAAGAATTCAATGACCCTTACATCAGGAAGGCTCTGTTCACAACGTTAGTGAGGCCCATACTGGAATATGGATCTGTTGTTTGGAACCCGCGCTATCAAGTTCATTCCGACAGAATAGAGTCAATTCAAAAACAATTTCTGCTTTTTGCTTTAAGGAATTTTCGTTGGGATTCTCAGTACAACCTGCCGCCATATATAAGTCGTTTAAAACTCATTAATCTTCCTACACTTGCTAGTCGCAGAGAAATGCTAGGCATTGTATTTTTGGTCAAGTTACTGACAGGCTTGATCTCTAGCCCATCTCTTCTTAGCGAAATAAAATTTAACGTTCCCTCCAGAATTTCAAGACATTTCCGGCCTCTCTTTCTGAAGCCATGTAAAAGTAATTTTGAGTTAAATTAGCCACTCCGTAGTTTGTGTCAGGATTTTAACACTCACTCCGGTTCGTTTGATATTTCAGACTCACTTTTTTACATAAAGAAAACTATACTCAATCCTCTCAATAATTAATACATACATACATATACATATATTACTATTCGATCAGCTGATGAGCATTTGTTCTGTAGTTGAACAGTTTTAGATCTCGACACTTAACAAACCTCTGCCTTTCATGACTCGGCGCAACATATATGAAAATTTTTTTTTTTTTTTTTTTTATATCCGTGCGTCATGCGGATGCGCCCCTCGCGTCGGTCGGGCGGGTATGGAGGGATAAAACCGTTGGGATTATTATTATTATTATTATAATGTTCACCAGTGAACTTCGATTGTGAAGTGATTTAAAATTTGGAGTAGGTGGAGATGTCCGAAAAGAATGATGAAACGGAAGAAAAACGTCAAACATATTGGAAAGACTTGTTACCGAAATTACAGTGCAACTGGGAAATTAAGGTAGTCCACACGGCGTAGACAGGCGACGATACATATAAAATACATATATAAAATTTTGGTACATCATCATTTTGTTTTCGTTTCCTTCTATCCTTCCTCTCTCATTATACACCCAAACTGTAAAATTACATTACGCACGGCAATCTATTTTTGGAAATCCATCGTTCGTAAATTCTCTTCTATAACAAAATTTGCTTTCACTGAGTATTTTCTTTAATTTGGATCTTGCAAAGATCCCTTTCAAAACATTTCTGTAATAAAGCTTTCATAGATTCTTTGGTTGAACTAGTTTTTTTTTTTATTAATTTAATATGTAAAAAGATAATATTTTTTAAAACAAGCTTCTTAAGCCTCTTCGTTTGACACAGATAAGTATTTCAATACAAAACAAAAATTGTTTGTTGAATATAATTATATTTGTATACATGTGCTTGTTCGTAAACGCATTACAGCCTTTTAAATACCTAAATTATAATGATTGGAAAGGTCTACACCTTTTCCAATAGTACTTCAGAAAGCATCAAATGAACTTCAGAAACCGTTCAGAGTAGTCAATCGTACTTCAAAAACAATGAAATACATTTTACGGTTTCTGAAGTACTATTGGAAAGGGTGTAGTTCGCGTTAATTTACTCAAATACCAAATTTAGAAATAATTGACGCATTTTCTATGCATTACTTATTTTTCATTATGAGCTAAGGATTGATTTTGTATTTCTTCCAATGAAGTTGCAAACAACGCACATAAAATTCGTTCCGGTATTGTAAAATACTACGAGATATTTTGTCATTGGAACGGAACAAGTCTTGAAACACCAAAAAATATTAGATATTTTCAGATTCTAAAGCATTAAAATTCATTTCGGTGTCGTGGCATCGACTCTGATACAATACGGTTTAAACAGAATGGTAAAATATTTTTTTTGTAAGTACACATACATACATATGTATATAATTAAACATATTTTATTACTACTGAACTGAGGAGTTTTAATAAACGTGAATTTGATATGCACTACCTTATAAATTGTATTTAGGCAAATATTTCTTATTCATTTTTCTTACAGATTTCCTAGGGAATAAATAAAAACACCCAGTCGGGCACAATTGAACAAGTGATCAGAGATGCCTATATTTAGCTTATCTGCGCAAGGTATACAAAGACAAGTGCTACGGAGACGGGACGGGGCATAAATTGCCATAACAACAATGAAATTCTACTTAATATCACAAATATACTACATAATCTAGCGGCTATTATTTATTAAGCCAACTTTATGTACATTACTGCCATTACCACTACTGCGCTTCGAAAATTTGAGATTGATTTACAATTTACAATTTTTTTAACGATTTTTCTGAATAAACTTGCTTGGGAAAATATCTAACAATTTATCACATGTTATGGAAAATACAAGCTGTCGAATACTGTCGATCCGGTGATGAATTTAACTTAATGGAACGGTGTTGAACAATAAATGCCTATTAAGACTTTAAAATTGGTGAAAAAAAGCTGCAATTAATTTAAACTGCTTGATTAAATGAAATAACAAAAGAAATATTGCCACTGATGTATAAAAATGTAATGGAAAAGCTACTTATTCGTAAAAAATGGGGTTGCATTGCCTTTTTAAGGCCATCTTGATCGTGTACGTGGTTAAAGGTTAGTTTAACATTTTATCATGATATATGTGTACGTAAATTAATAAATTACCAACAGATATATATTTTTTTAAACTGCTTGGACATTGTACGTTATTTAATCAGTTAAGTACTTACATACTGACTAATTTTACAATCATTCCTTATTTTATATTCATCTTAGTTCTAGCAAGGAATTCCGAAGTCGCGTTTATTGGAATTTTTGTTTATACATATTCTTTAAGTTTTCTCATATTTCTTGGAATAGAAATGATATGTGACAAATAAATGTGTTACTTGCAATACTTTTTGTGTTCTCGAAATTTTAGCATAATAATGTCAGAACTACATATTTCCATTACTATTCAATATACTAATTTAGGTACTTGAGTAGTTACATATCCCTGAATGGTTTGATCATATTAATACCGATATCTCTCTCTCACAGTTGTACGTATTTGTAGTATCTACTTCATGTCTAAAAACGCTAGCATAACTTTCCATTCCTTTCAAGCCTTCTTCCTAATTCGACGAACTTTTGACTATTTGAAGAAGCCAAAGTTTTGGTTGCTCATAATAATTGTCATAATTTGGATATTTTTCAGACCGAAAAAGTGCTGTCGACTCCAATGATTGCAGATGATCCACTGAAAAAGCATAAAAGAACAATACTGAAAGTAGAACCGGGAGTTTGCATATAAGAAATTTCCAATATCTGGTATTTTAGGTTGGCTTCTCATTCTAATATGTTTGCCTAAATTTTTGTCAACAGAAGAAATTCTAAAAAAACAAATTGATTTATAAATAGTTATATGACAAAAAATAACAAAAATGTATAAAATCATGAGCCTGCCTAAGGGTGCGTTTATGTTGGAGCTGCGATAATAGCAGACAATATTGTAAATGTGTACCTCGTGTGTTTATGTTGGAGCTGCGATGAGAGCTGCGATAGTAGCAGAGAAAATTGTAAATGGGCAGCACGTACATATGGATATGTGTTTATGTAGGAGCTTCGATAAGAGCTTCAAGAGGAGCTGCCATAATAGCAGTGAAAATAGTAAATGAGTTCGATAAGAGCTACGAGAGGAGCTGCGATAAAAGCATATAAAATGATAAATGGGCATTGCGTATACATATGTGTTCATGTTGGAGCATAGCTGAGAACAAACACTAGCGATAAGAGCATAGAAAATCGTTGATCACATTTTCGTCGCTCTAGTCGCTTTGATCAACATGAACACGGAGGAGCTAATAAGTGAAATTGTTGCAAGGCCTGCTATATGAAAAAAAATCTTAATACCGTCGCTTTAAATATGTCTGAAAAATATTAATCTTTTATATTATGTCTTCTCGTTGCGTATTTTTGCGGTTGGAACGTCCTAGGTTCCAATCCTCGTCGACGCATGAGTTTGTGTGTTTCGACACAAAACCTTAGCCAGTCGGAAAGTCCGGCCAAGCGCGCAATGTATGTATGTATGAATGTATGTACTATTTTTGTATGCATGCATATGTATATGTATTTATACATGTAACAAAGCATAGTATTACTTTTATAGATCAGTATCTTGATAACAATTTTAAAAGGTTCTGTACTTACTGAGAGCTAAATTCTGGCACTCCTTAATAGATTGTTGTATTTTGGAAGTACGTAGGGAGAATAATGTGATCCCTTTTTGCGAAAAGGTAGTAGCAAGGTAATAAATAAAATACGTATTTTTTTGGAGTAAATATTTGATTTATATATTACCCCGCTATTATTATCAAATAAAATACCATACATATATAGAGAATGAACCCTTTTTTAATTGGCAAATAATAAAAATTTAATTTTAAGAAACTTGTAATGTTTGGTGAGTGGTTTTCTATAAAAAACATAATTCCACTCCTCCATCGCATATGTATCTTTTTCGAGAAACGCGGTATCAAAAATAAAGAGGTGGTAGGCCCACTCTTCCAATATTTTTTGCAGATTAAACAGATTAAACAGGCCTGTTCTGTATTTCGATTTGGACAAATTTGGTCGGAATCAGGATAATGGCATTGCTATACATTGAAAGCGAGAATTTTTTTGGTTTTAAAGTATTGTCTCTGATTCCCCGAAATTAAATGAATAATCTCTGATTTTCACCGAACTGAAGAAACTTTGGGCTCAATGTAAATGATGTATTAAGATGATCGATTAATAGAAATTTGCACTTTGAGTATTTAGCACTAATCTTAAAAAGCACTATTAAATAAACAAGCAATTAAATGTAGTTTTTTTTAACTTTTCAATACAGTTAGCTCCAAAGGTAACAATTTTTCAAAATGTCCCCTGGTGGGACGCAACTTTGAAATAATAGGTTTGCGCTGTTAGATTCTAGTCCCGAACCAAAAAGAAAAAAAAACCATAGCGACTAAATTTGACCTCTTCCCTACTCTACCAACAAAAGCAAAAGACCATCCCAAATATCTAGTGGTAAGTGCGACAGACACGAATAAACCTCTAATCAAATATTCCTGTTTCGCAATCCATAAAGCTTTATTAAACATAAGCTCTGAAATAATAAAAATCAGCGAGCTACGGGACGAAAACCTACTTCTTCTTGTGAAAAACAACATTATCGCCAAAAAGTTCACATCTACAAAACAACTATTAGGAGTTTGCAATGTCAAAATTGCAAAGGAACTATTTACGCTCCTTGCTTAAATGACGTTCCTGACGTAGAAATAATTGAAAATCTGAAAGAACAGGGTGTGTCGTCCTTCTTCAAATTCCCTAAGTATGTAAATGGTCACCCTGCTCCGAGCGGGGTAGTTCTTCTTACATTCGACTTGTACTATTTACCGGAACAAATTGACATCTCGTGGTACAAAACAAAAGTAAGACCTTACTACGCTAATCCCATGAGGTGCAAAAACTGTCCAGTTCTCGGGCACACCAAAAAACGTTGTAATAAGCCCCCTGTATGTGACACATGTGCTCTGCCACCTCACCCTCCGCCATGCACCCGTTCCCTTTGCGTAAATTGCTCAGGCAATCACTCATCCATCTTCTAGTAAAGAATGCCCGAAATTTGAACAAATAAAAAAAATAATCACTATCCAAACAGACAACAAATGCTCATATCGCGAAGCAGTAAACATACATACATAATTTGCAAACTCCACCACCTTTTAATTCTTCTTCTCCCTCATTCTCTAACATATTAAACAACTCAACGAACAAAGATAATGGCAATAACAAGAAAACAACCCAACCTGAAATTCACACAGTTACTCCCTCTCACAACTCAAATGACACCAATGAACTAAAGCCAAAAGAAACAAATTCACCAAACTCAACAAACAACATTTACTCCGTAAACTCATTACCAACCTCAACGGCAGTCGATGACTCTACCACAATGACTCTCGATTATACCTCAACGATCCCACTCATTTCCAACTTTATTACTCACCTCAACAACTGAACCTCCCACTCAACCTCCGCACAAATAGATACTCTCAGTTCTGAATAGACTATGCGAATTCTCCAATGGAATTTGAAAGGTCTATTTAACAACTACGCTGACCTTAATCTCCTTATCAATCAAAATTTTAACTCCAGAGAAATCATAAAGATCGCCGATTCCTTTTCTACACCATCTATAATTTTGGGTGATTTCAACGCCTGGAGCGCTCTTTGGGGCTCTGGTTCTACAAACCGCAAAGGTCAGGAGTTAGAAGATGCCATACTTGCCAAAAGCCTTGTCGTTCTAAATGATGGGCAACCAACACACTTCTCCACACATAATTCGTTTACCCACGTAGATATCGTCCTTTCATCGGCCTCAATTGCTCCTAAACTTTCGTCCCTGACATTAAAAGGTTTACATAGTAGTGACCACTTTCCCATCGTAACTACCCTGTCTACTCCCAGTTTATATACCATTAAACCGAGGTCAAAATTCGTAACTGAGAAAGCTGATTGGGCTAAGTATTGTTCACTTATTTCCTCTTTTATTCGAGAAAAACCCATATCTAGCAACATAAACGCGGAAGCATCCCCAATAAAATCTGTTATACTCTCAGCTGCACACTTAGCCATTCCCCAAACTAATACTAAACAGTTTTCCACAAAGCTTCCATACTGGTCTAAAATGTTATCTGTGTTAAGGAATAGAAAACAAACGTTATGGGCTACCTACAAACACAACCGAACAATCAACAACTTAATACAATACATACAAAAAAGCCAATGCCACTTTTAGAAAGGAATTAAAGAACGCAAAAAGACAATCGTTTGAAAAATTTACAGCTAACATAAAGCCTACTTCTAGTCCTGAAAAGGTTTGGTCGGATATAAAGGCTCTGTCTGGCACATCTAAACACCATAAAATCGATTTTATCCACTCTACACAAGGCCCTGTCTATGACCCCAAAGAGATTGCTGAACACTTTGCAAGTTCATGGTCTAATGCTTCTCACAATTGTAAATTCCACATGGATTTCAACTCCCACAGTAATATAATTATTCCAAAAACTTACCACAACCCGTCACCTTGTTATACAGCTTCACTAATCGAATCAGCAATCTCACTTCACGAATTCGACTCGACTATTTCTACTATGTCGGGTAACTCCCCAGGCCCGGATAAAATACCTTACTCCCTCCTCAAAAACCTTCCATACACCCTTACACTCCGACTCCTATCCTTGTATAACAGAATTTTTGAAAAAGGCACCCTTCCACAAGATTGGAAAAAAGCTGCTATTATACCTATCCCCAAACCTAACAAAAACAACCCTTCCGTCCCCAACTTTAGACCTATATCCCTAATACCCTGTATATCTAAGGTGCTTGAAAAAATTATATCCGTGAGAATTATGTGGTACGCCAAGAAAAAAGGGTTGATAAGCTCTAACCAGTTCGCATTTGAAAAAGGTCTCGGTGTCATCGACCCACTTCTGTATTTTGAACACTGTGCTTCGACAACGCTCTCCGCAAGAAACCACCTGTCCGTCCTTAGTCAAGATTTTGAAAAGGCTTTCGACAGAATTGGTGCACATATAGTTTTACGAGAATTAGAACGCTGGTGCGTAGGAGAAAAAATCTACAATTTTGTTAGGGCCTTCCTTCTGAATCGTAAAATTTTTGTCAGCGTAAATAATCAAAACTCTAACATATACCCCTTGCACAACGATGTGGCACAGGGCTCACCTCTTTCAGTCACCTTATTTATAATTGCTTTTAATGAACTCAGCCCCCTATTATCCCAATACGATACGGTTGAGCATTTAATTTACGCTGATGACGTTTTGGTAATTTCTGCTTTCAATGATCTTACACTAATGAAAGAAACTTTCACTAGAATTTTAGGTCACATATCCAACTGGTCAAAAACTTCTGGATGTAAAATCTCAGCTGACAAAAGCTCAACCTTCCACAGAAAACATAAATGCACCTTTCCTATCCTATCCCTTTCTAATACTTAAATCCGCCACACTAATACACTCAGAATACTTGGTATAATTTTTGATAAAAAACTAACTTACAAGGTACTCTGTAAATATGTTAGAATAAATTTAATATCTAGACTTAACATTATTAAGTATTTAGCATCTAAGCACTGTCACATACTTACATATGTCAAATCTTGTAAACATTGTAAAAGCACTGATGCTGTCAAAAATTGATTTTGGACTCGCGATATATGGACACTGCGCAAAATATCATCTCGCATGCATCCAAGCGCCTTACCACACAGCAGTAAGAAGAAGCATACGCGCGTTCCCCGATCAAAGCCATTCTAGCCGAAGCAGGCCTGCCGAGCATCCAGCATGGAACTAAACATAATACCATGATGCTTCTACCGAGGATTCTCATAGTAGGAGCAAAACCTTTTTTTCAACATCCTCGAGACGTCTACAACTAGGATGAACGCATCGAGCAAACAGTCCACCCTCATGCAATGCATAGCCCTGATCAATCACCTCAATTTAATATCCACACCCGAATTATTCGTCGAGCCTGACCATCCACAATGGTTGACTCCCAAACATTCTTTTATAAACACGCTGTCAAAACACCAGAACCAAAAAACCAGCTCCAACGAATTTTTTCTGCTCTTCAACGAGGCTATTGAGCCTTATAAACCAGAATGGGAACCCATTTATACCGACGAATCAAAAAACGGATACTACTACCACGTTTGCAGTGTCAAACGATCAGGGTGTCGCTATTATTGTCGGTGCTTTGCCAACATATTGCTCGGTTTTTACTGCAGAAGCTGCTGCAATTTACGAAGCGGTTCTATTCGCCTCATCAACAGGAAAAAAACATATTATATGTAGCGATAGTAAATCAATAATTGACGCACAGCAAAACTCAGCAAATAATTCATGGCTAATACATAATATACGCGACAAACTCTTCCATCATGAAAACAGCATGAAAAATCATGTGGGTACCAGGGCATGCTGGTATAAAAGGCAACGAGACAGCAGATAAACATGCAAAAGAAGGTAAATAGAAGAAGTAGAGAGCCACTGGTGTTGTTTCCTCACTTTACTACTAAAGACATCAAAGAACTTATAAAAAAATACTGCCATCATATGCATCTCCAAGATTGTACTAGCTACCATCATCACTACAGAGATCAAAACCCAACTGGTGTAAAACCTACATATGTATATACCCATCGGACTGCTCATGCCACAACATCAAAACGTTCACTCGGCTTAGAATAGCCCACACTACAAGAACTCAAAGCCATATTCTTAACGGTATCGATCAACCAAGCTGTCACTATTGCAACGCTTCCCCCCAGTCAGTCATTCATTTTCTTGACTTGTGTAACATCAAAGACATATAACAACACATACAACTAAATATCCTTACTAAATATTTTCTTTGAAACCGTAGATAAGTATACAGTATCGAATAAGCCTTTTGCCACAATTTTAGCGTGTTTGCTGGGTTTGGAACTGCAATTAGATATTTTATTAAATTACAGACAATTGTTATAGCATATTCGTTTCCACTCTCGGACCTCGACAAAGGACCGATTGTGTCGATCTGAATGATGTCGAATGCCGAATTTGGGGTTTCTGTCAAAACCATCGTTTCTGTGTTGTGTCTAGTAGTTTTGTTTTTATTGCAATGTATGCATTGTTTTACATATTGTTTAATATCTCGTGACATATTTATCCATTGATACCGTTGTCGTATCTTCTTACTCAAACGATTAATGCCTGGATGGCCACCATTAACAGGATCATCGTGGTAATCTTTAAGTATTTTGTTTATCGTTTCTTTGTCAGTAACATAGGTTGTTTTTGGTGTTATCGCAATGATCAGTTGCTTTAGTACTCTATTGCAGAGCCGCTCAAAATAATGCGCAATTTATTTACCAACGCATACAATCACACATTTGATATCTGCTAGCGTATGATTGTGTGCGCGCGCTTGCTTAGTACACTGAGTGAAATCGTGCTATTTGTTTATTTTGTTATTAAAAATTTAGAAAAATATAAAAAATTATGGTTTTTGATTAAAAAAGCAATTAAGAACAACAAAAACAGCAAATACGTTTGTTAATTTTTTTTCACTTTCCATGATTTTTTCCATATCGACTTCAAGATCGTAAGTTTTGATTCTCATTAAGTCCTCTATATGCTTATTCGAAACTGAATTCCTTATTTTAAGTAAAACAGGGCTTTTAATTCATACAGAATACGTGTCCATTCGTTACCTGAAATAAAGTGAAATCGAGTGTGACAATTCATATAATGTCTTTCTAAATTAAATTTCAGTTTTGTTTGCATTATTTTATAGCAAATAACGCATTGCGCTTCGCCATCTCTATTTTCAAGGAAAAAGAAATTGTACAGCCATTCTTTATTGAACATTTTGAATGTTTTTTTGCAAGTGTGTATCATAAAAAAAATATTTCTATGTATGTATGTGCGCACGTTCTTCTTTGCTCAACTGCTGAATAGCAACTGAAAGTAAAAGCATTGCTTCGCATGTGCCGAAGTCAGAAATCTAAGCTTAGTCGTTGTTGACGATCTTTTTTTTTGACGCTGGCAGAAGTAACGTCATAGCGTACATGTTTCGACTGCATTTGCTTGCCTATACTCCGAGTATAGGCATGAAAAATTGCGCATTATTTTGAGCGGCTCTGCTCTATTGCCAATTTCTTTAAAATCATATACATAGATGAGTGTATTTAAATAATTTATCGTTAGACGATATTTGTAATTTATAGATGCATTGACTGTCGGCTTCTACCCTAAGCCTAGAAAATAAATGTCCTAAGTCAATTTTTTCATTAACAATCAGATCATCGATATTAATAATGCTACAAATCCTTTTTCCTTTTTTCAAAACTAATTTTGGTGGAATAAAGATGAGCTGGACATGTCTTTTAACCTCGTATTTATATAGCGCTTCATATACATACGTGTATTTTGGGCTTCAGTTGTTTAACATCACCTTCTATACTACTGGAAACTTTTTTTTTCATGGATCTAGTTGTTAGTTATATATGTATATTTTGGGGTCCATTTCAATGGTAAGTCTTTTGAGGTCGTTTATATCAATGCGAGATGCGCGTCCGCAATATAATTTTCTTTTCCGGCTATGTACTCCGCTACAAAATCATATTATTCAAGATCTAACCTAATTTGGGTCAATTTAGAGGGAGTTTTCATTAAAAATAAATATGTTAAAGGATGGTGATCAGTTTTAACAAAGAAACTTGTGCCGTAAACATAGGATCTAAAATATTTTATGGCCCAGTGAATAGCAGATAGTTCTTTTTCTATTGTAGCTTTTTTGCATTCTCCTTTTGTGAATGAACGTGAGACGTATGCAACTGGTAGTTACTGTTTGTCTTTGTATTGCTGGCTCAAAACTGCTCCGCAAGCAAAACCGCTGGCATCTGCCGTTATATGGAGGGGCTTGTTGAAGTCAGGATATTGTAAAATTGTTGGGCTTAGTAAGCAATTTTTTAAGTGTTAAAAAGATATTTCACATTGTTCAGAACAATCATACGGTACGTTTTTTTCTAAAAAGCCTAGTGAGGACTCGCGAATATTCAGCAAAATTTCGTATAAATCTTCTGTAGTAGTTGCAGAATGCAACAAATCTTTTAACTTCATCGGCTTTTGCTGGTGTTGGGTAGTTCTGTACAATACTAAACTTGCTTTCATCAGGTAGAATTCCTTTATCTGTGCACTTGTGGCCTAAATATGTTACTTGAGTTCTAAAGAGTTTCTAAAGTTTTCGGCAAATTGAGAATACATCGTTGAGATTTTTTAGCATGTGTTTTTCCGAACATCCTATTTTTAGCAAATCATCCATGTAAAGGAATGCTTGGGCAGGTGATAGTTTTAAAAGTGCTGGCCACATTCATCCTTTGAAATGAATTTGTGGAAATTTTGAGACCGTATAGCAGACGTTTGAGCCTATACGATCCATTGTCTGTTGAGAATGAAGTTATGTCCCTTGATGATTATTTTATTTCTATTTGATGGAATCCTGACGTCAAGTCTAGGCAAGAAAAGTATTTTGCTCTACCGATCTGTTCGAGAATATCGTCTATTCTCGGTAATGGGAATTTATCGGCTGTTAATTTTTTGTTAACTGCCCTGTAATCTACGACTAGTATCCACCTTTTTGGTTTATTGCCTGAAAGTGATTTTTTGGGAACTAATAATATCGGACTATTATATTCTGAGGTTGATGGTTCCACGATATTATCTTTAATTAAATTATTTATCTGCCTATTAATTTCTTCTTTGTGTGCATGCGGTATTCGATAATATTTCCTGTAAACCGGTTCCTTGTCTTTTAGACGTAGTGCTTGTTTGTAGAGATGTATTCAGATTCTAATGCGAAAATGTCAAATGTCTATTTAGGGCTTCAAATGTGAATGATGGGAAATTTTTACGTAGTTTTTCCAACTTTACTTGTGAATTCTCAATTATTGGTTTGGGTTTAACTATTTCATAATCGTCTGGGTTTTCTGTTTTGATTTGTAGATTTGAAATTGTTGCTTTTTGATTTGTTGAGTAAGCTATCCGAATAAATGGTGGTTTTTGGGTTGTTATTGTATTAGCGATAAAGATGCCTTCCTGTATTTGTTGTTGGGGGATAAGTATATTTTTGTATTCGTTTTCTAAGATTATCACCCGAATGACCTCAGATCAGGCTGGTGAGTTTCGCATGGGTATAGCTATATCTTCATGATAACGAATTCGTCTAAGAACAAGCCAATCTTGACTTGTTTGGTAGTCTGGTTTGCAGTTGAATTTCTTCAGAAAATCTAATCCTAATAAGCCTGTACATGGAATAGGGAAATTGTTTTCAACAACATGAAATTTGTGTTTGATTAATATGTATGTATGTCGTCACAAATGAGCTCTGTTGTTACACCTCCTATCGTTCTAATTGTTCCTTGTCCAATTCCATTGATAGTAGTTGTGTCATGAGTGCCTATTGTTGCTCGATTACACAGTGCTACAAAAAAGAATGAAGTCGAAATACCTGGGAAGTGATGTTATTTTCCTTGTAGGTTTTATCGCCGCTGTGATCGAGTTGGTACCGGTGCGTGCTATAACTCGATATGCCGATGAGTTCGAGGTTGGAATCTCAGTCAGGGCAAGCAAAATCTTAATAATAGAAACAGTGTTTTCTAAAAGCGGTCACCCCTCGGCAGGCAATGGCAAACCTCCGAGGGTATTTCTGCCATGATAAAGCTTCTCATTAAATACATCTGCCGTTCGGAGTCGCCACAAAACTGTAGGTCCCTCCATTTGTGGTAGAATATAAAGACGCACACCACAAATGGTAGGAGAAGCTCGGCCAAACACTGAGCTATATAGTGTACGCGCCAAAATTATATATTATATTATATATATTTTATCGAGTAGAACGAGAATCCAATTTTGGAATTTGTCAAACACCCCCAAAATCTCGACTTAACCTTAAAACCGATTTTTCGTGCTTTTGCGCACTTCTTAGCCCATATCTTAGCTAATTAACAACCGATTTGCATTTTAAGAACGGTTTAAGAAAGAAGAACCTTTTGAAAGATATATAGACGTCTTAATAAAGCTGAAGAAATTTACTTGTTTTTGCACAACAAACTTAAATTTTGCTAGCTTTTTTCTTCTTTTTTTGACTTTGGCGATATTTTCACACACTATTTTATAAAAACACGAAATTAGTTTTGATTAGATTCAAAGAGTACATACATTTAATACCGAGTTCAACGAATGTTTCGTTTATGTGACTTCGCATCATCAGGCATATCATAAACAAGACGATTGCTATTTTTGCAAAACAAACGTTTCAGGTCACAATTTTAAATCGCGGAAAAACGTAAAGTATGCGAATGTTGTTACGGTTACAAAACCAAAATACTTAAATGCCGATATTGCCTACAAAATGTGAGTCAACTGATGCTGGTCAAACATATTTAGTAGAGGAAGAATTCCGATTTTTTAAAAGAAAAATAACATCACTTCCCAGGTATTTTTGAGTGTCACACTGTGTAATTAATGTAGTTGATTTTAAAAATTCATATATCGGCGCCAGTATCGATAAAAAATGTGTTGATTGTGTCATTTAGAAATGTTCGAGTGGATATGTAACTGTTGAGATGTAGGTTAAAGTTGTATACATTTTTTGTAGCACTATTTAATATTGCGGTGGAGCAAGATGGTTTTCCGATTGTTGTTCATTTGTAGCGTTCGAACGTTTCGGTTATTTTGTCCTGGGTTGTTGCTGTTTTGTCTACCTCTATAGTTATGTCTACCATGATAGTTAGGAGAATTGTTGTTATTGTAGTAATGTCCGCGTTCGCGAAAATTTCTATGTCCGTTGCCTTGTCGTCTATGCCGATTGTAATTGTAATTTATGTTAAAAAGTTGTCGTTGTTGGCTTCTATTATAAAACATAATATTACTCTGTTGATTTACAGCGTCATTATTAGCTTCAATAAATTTGGAAACTGCTGAATCTAAAGAGTCAAATTGACCACTTTTCATTATCATCTTTACCTCGGATTTTGAAGATTGGACTTTAAAGGCATCTACTGCCACTGGTGGTACATCATCAGAAATGTATGCAGTTTCTAACTGTTTTATAAGGTTCTGAATTTATGTACTAAAGTCATTATCAGATTTTTTGTCTTGTTTTATGTTTTTGATTCGGGCTTGTTGGGATTTTGCTGATTCACCCTTACATGTGGCTTTTAGTTTATCTTTAATTTGGTCTATTATTGATTTATCTGTTATAATTTTTCGGGAATCACCTTTTAATTTAGTTTTGACTAAGGACACTGTCAATTGTTCGTGTTGTCCCATAATTTGTTCAAGGATGTCTAATGAATCAATGAAAGCTTGCCAATTTTGTGGTCGGCCATCGAAATTACCCACTATTGAAGCGGTTACCATTAAAAATTCTGGCTGAGACATTATGGTTTTAGTATTTTTGGTGATAGGAAGGATAAGAATAATCTTCACCTTTGTCGAAATCAGTGTCGGACTCACTTTGAGCTTTTGATGGGCTACTGTCCGCTTGACTTAGGTCCACTACTATTGGTTCTTTTAGACTGTGGAATATACTCTGATATATTTTATGATTGATTAGAGTTTTTAAAAGTTTGTCTCTGATATCCCAATAAGATTTTAACGCTAGATCCCTATGAATTCGTAGTAATTTTTCGTATTGAGCTCTTAAAGAGTCCCTAATTCGATTCGCAATTTCCAATAACTTTGTTAGATGCTTCTTAACCGTCTCTGGTTTTATATATCGTTTCATGTTAACTAGTTTATATGTTATATTACATTTTTGCCATTCACTTTCTAAAAATTGGTAAAAAGTGACCATCGTTCCATTGCTGAGAAACTGTTGTGTAACGAAATGAATTTACACTTTATCTAAATCATTCGCTCTGCTACTGTATTTCTTTTTAAGAATTTTATTGTGCATGGCATAGACTTTAAGGGCTAGTTCTACGCACCCAATAATTGTCAATATTAGGAGGTGGAGTTCTATTGGTCCTTAATTAGTCTGTTCTATTCGGGTTTCAATTTCATTAACAAGATTTGCTTTGGGATACTGAATTTTTGAATTTTCTCCACCCATAATAGTGAAAAGATCGATTTACACTGATTGACAAAATAATTCAAAAATTAGTATATATATTATATATATATTTTTTTTTATATTAATATACATGTATATATTATTTTTTTGTAAAAAAAAATAATTCGCTTACTTAGGTAGCCGCTAGGAGTCGCGTCTTGCTACGCTAAATAGTTTACTATGCATTTACCATTATACTAAAGTGTTGTTAAACACATTGTTATAATGTTTTTTTTAGCTTTTCCTAAATTAGCTTAATTTTTGTCCAATTGTCCCTTTTTATTGTTTCGTCCTGCTGTTCCTTTGTCTGTCGAATTATTGCCACTCGAAGACGCCTTAGCCGGTTTTTAACATCACTTCTTCTTTTGGGTCGCTCCAGTTTATGTATTTCTGTCAGCTTTCTCTGCAGTTTCGCAGTTTCTTCATCCTTCTTCCTGTTTATGTTTTGCCCGGCCGAGGACGAGGGCCCGCTGTAATATCATCCTTTAGTGCTTGCTAAAGGTTTTTGCTTACCATCAGGATATCGATATACCAACCAATAGAATAATATATGTATGCCATCACCAAGAGTATAGTTGGATATTCTTAGCTGTGTCACAAAAGGGTTTCCATAGACCGCATCAGCAGGAGTATTTGAAGTCTTCTGACTTTATTGCGCGGAACTTAAGCAGCAGTTCTAGACTTATTAAAGCTGGCAGGATCGCCATGAAGTCTAAATAAGTTATTTTGTTAGACTGTTACATTTTATTAAAAGATTTATTTTTTATACCTTTTTAAATGCTGACACAGCAGGCGTACATAACAATAAAATCTGTATCAATATATAGAACTAAAAATAAGCAAATATAAAGAACGGAAATTAGCATACTTAAAAACAGATCGAATGTCACCATAAACTTGACATGCGAGTAATGCTTACAGTGTATAGTTTACGTAACCATTGAGTGCATGTGAAATAATATATTGCCGAAATGCTTTGCTCAAGGCCATGCCAATGACTTGATGGCTGTTGTGCAATTAGTGGCAATATATCAAACGTTATTTGTTGTTGTTTGTAAACATAAAGCATTATTGCTTAAGACATTATTGTTTGTATGCTACAGTACCTGCACATTGCACAAATAAGTATTACCGAGCAGAGAAATGAATGTCACAGTAATCTATCACTGCACAAATTTTTCTCATTAGCAAAAGTCCCTTTTTGGCAATTTATTCTGATCAATTTCAGTAGAACCAATAGCTTGCTCGAATAGTTTTCGTAGTTATACTAACACGAGACAATTTCTTCCGATCAAACTGCCTAAATTGAAAATAAAAATACTTTTTAATACTCGTATTTTCCATTCAAATATCTTTAAAAGAAAATAAGAATGTGTGTGAAGTACCCTCGCACAATTGTTGTACTTGAAGCCGATAACTCTCTTTGCCTGTAGCACTGAGCGGTTCCTTCAATTCTCTTGGGATGCGCTTCTTTTGATATTGAGTTTGAAGTCTACATCAACTGTGTTCCCATTGATCCGAAGTGCTTCCCATTCCCTATGCAAAGCGCAGCATGATAGAGCTTTATGTCAAATTAGTGAAAGGGAAACTTTTCGTAATTATATATAGGGTATTCCATACTATTTCAATTCATACTATGTCAAGTTTTTTTTTTAGATTCTCGTATAAATTGAGTATGTTGGAGAAAAACTCATTCGAAATTTTTAAAGGCCTATAAGGAGACACGGCCCTGAGATATTAATTTTTTCGTGAAGCAATGTCTAATAAATAAATTTTTTTGATAAAACGAATATCTTGCGAGCTGCGAAGTGATAAACAATGGCTTACGCCAGGACAACTTACGTTCTTAAAATTCCATTACTTTTGAAAACCAAAATGTTATTGCCTTTATTTTGCGTTGACATATATGATAGGACCTCCTCTGCAACATATCCAAAATTCGCGTAAAAGTAGTTTTTGACCACTTGAAATAGTGTGGAATGGATCATATGCTAAGAAGATCATTAAATTTCCCGATTCGGTACGTACATATGTACAATGTATATTCGAATATACATGTAAAATGGTGGGCAACCCTGCCATCAGCGAACGATAAGCATAAAAAGGAGTAAGATGCACGCACCGAAGCAGAAGCAGGGGCAGTCGTTCGAGAAGTTGAAGTTGCGAAGTTGACCAAGCGCGAGATTACAACATTTTAAAGTCGATTTAATTAAGTCTGTTTTCCTTTTCGATCTAGTATATTAATCATTTTATTTAGTAATTGAACTAATCCATTCATTAAAGACTATTAATAAACTCACTCTTAACATTTGGGGGCTCAACCGATAAACCACATAAAATATAGCAAAATTTGGAGTGCGATCAACGAGATTTCCAGTCCGTTATAGGCAAAAACTTAACAAAAAAAAAAAAAAGTTGAAAGTGCGCGTGTGTATTTGCAATGCGATGAGAAGAGCAGAAGCGGTAGAAAATATACCACAAAAAGAGCAACAGTATTATAATACACGGTCGCAAGCACTTACAAAAGTGGTCGGCTCCACGGCCGAAAGTAAAGACGATTTATCAAGTGAAGTAAAGAACATAAAAAGTGATAAAAAGATGGAAGTTAAGATTGACGAAAATAATGAAACACTCCGAGAAATCATCCAACTACTTACTTTGAAAATTAAAGCCGATGAAATTTGACAAAACGAACCTAAAATTACAGCCGAAAATTTTCCGAAAGTAGTGCCGGATTTCGATGGTCAAAGCATGCCCGTTGAACATTGGTTTTCGAACTTTGAAAATAACGCAGAAGCGTACAGGCTAAATGAAAAGCAAAAATATGTGTAGGCGCGCGGCAAAATGACAAAGACGGCGCAATTGTTCCTAGAATCCGTGTTTGTTAGTACGTACGAAGATTTAAAGAAGACATTAGAAGCAGAATTTAAGAAGAAATGGGGAAGTGCAGAAGTGCATAATAAGCTTTGTAAGAGAAAAAAGAGTACGGGGGAGACTTTTCACGAATACGTTTTGCAAATGAAGAAAATAGGCGCTCTTGGTAGTGTTGACACCGATTCCGTAATTCGTTATATAGTTGACGGGTTAAATATGAAAAGCGAGTTCAAATATATTATGTATAGCTGTAAATCATGGTCTGAGCTATATGAAAAGCATGAAATGTACGAACACCTAAACGAAAGTGACGATAAAAGTAAAAATACATACAGTGGCGGCAAAAAAAGTTTACAAAGTGCTAAAGTTAATCACTGCTTTAATTGCGGCTCAGCGGAGCATTTAAGGAAAAACTGTAAGGCTGGAACAAAATGTTTTAGGTGCTACGCTAATGGACATATTGTCCCTAAGCCGCAAAAAGTGTACAAGTTGTGAAAGACTGTAGGCGTTTTAAAGTAATTGACCTAAATAATGCCGAGGTCAGTTGCCTGGTTGACACAGGGTCGGACGTTTCAATTGTCAAAGACAGTATCTGCAAAATGCTTAGCAAAGTAGATATGCAAAAATGTAATTCCGTTTTGCGTGGTCTAGGTAATAACAAAACGATTCCAATAGGTGCGTTTATAGGCATAGTTCATGTAGATGGCATCGAAACAAAGCAGCAGTTCATCGTAGTCCACGACAGTAAAGTTGAGCATGATGTATTGTTAGGCTACGACTTTGCCTCCAGATTTTGCGTCACAATTGATGAAAGTGGGTTTAAATTTACACTACCGGAGTATGGTAATTCAAATGAGATTAACGAGTTAAAAGTATACAATGTGGTAGAAAATATGGTGGATATAAGCTCCACATCGCAGTTCAAACCGGTGATTCAATCACTAATTAACTAGTATCAGCCGGTTAAGTCATATGTCGAGTGTCCAGTAACGCTTAAGATTGTACCCGATGGGAACATCACACCGTTCCGTCGGCAACCCAGCCGCCATCCACCCGTTGAAAGCGAAGCAATAAAAGTGCAAGTTGACAATTGGTTGAAGAGCAGCATTGTACGCAAATCGTCATCCAATTTCGCATGTAGAGTGGTAACTGTTAAGAAAAGGAAAACTTAACAGTATGGTACTCAAAGATTGCTTCCCGGTACCTCTTATCGACGACGTGCTTGAGAAGCTGCAAGCGGCTAGAGTTTTCAGCGTTATGGACTAGGAAAACGGGGTTTTCCATGTTCCGATTGAAGAATCAGACAAAAAATTCACCGCGTTCATCACGAAAGAGGGACTATATGAGTTCAATCGGGCTCCCTTTGGCTTTTGCAACGCCCCCTCGGCATTCATACGTTTCGTAAATTGCGTGTTCCAAGAGCTAATCGTTCAAGACGTAATGCAACTATATATATATAATTTTGGCGCGTACACTATATAGCTCAGTGTTTGGCCGAGCTTCTCCTACCATTTGTGGTGTGCGTCTTTATATTATACCACAAATGGAGGGACCTCCAGTTTTGTGCCGACTCCGAACGGCAGATGTATTTAATGAGAAGCTTTTTCATGGCAGAAATACCCTCGGAGGTTTGCCATTGCCTGCCGAGGGGTGACCGCTATTAGAAAAAACTTTTTCTATGATTAAGATTTTGCTTGCCCTGACTGAGATTCGAACCTCGAACTCACCGGCATATCAAGTTATAGCACGCACCGCTACCAACTCGACCACAGCGGCCACTATACATGGACAATATCATCGTCTATGCTCAAACAGATGAGGAGTGCATAGACAAACTGAAGCTGCTCTAGAAGTAGCCGCTAGATTTGACCTGAAGATTAATTGGAAGAAGTGCCACTCCTAAATAGAAAAATCGATTTTCTGGGGCATACTGTAGAGAATGGCCAAATTTGGCCCGCAGATGCATCAAAAGAAGGCTATGGCACAACGCTGCTGCAAAAATTTCACCAACAACTGCATCCCGTATTTTTCTGGAGTAAGAAAACGTCACCAAGTGACTCCAAGCGGCATAGTTACGTATTAGAAGTCAAAGCCGCGTATCTGGCGGTCAAGAAAAAAGACGTTCCGCGAGAAGTAGCCCAATGGATTCTACATCTGCAAGACTTTGACTTTGAGGTTAACCATCGAGCTGCCTATAAGTTAAAGCATGTTGACTGTCTTAGCCGTTATCCGAACGTTTTCGTAGTTAGTAATAATATTTCAGCACGTTTGAGAGTGGCTCAAGAAAAGGATAGTTTTATCAGCGCTATACGAGAATTAATAAAGCACGGTCCGTACGACGGATTTAAATTTAAGGGTAGTATTTTATACAAGAGTATAGAGGGTAACGATCTGCTGGTCGTGCCTAGAGCGATGGAGCGAGAGATAATAACCGAAGCACACAACGTTGGCCACTTTGCGATTCAGAAGACGATGCATGCTGTACATCAACAGTTTTGGATACCCCACCTTGAGCGAAAAGTAGGGGAAATTGTTAGCAGCTGCGTAAGGTGTATAATAAACAATAAAATGCTGGGGAAGCAGGAAGGGTACCTCAGCTGTATCGACAAAGGGGATCGGCCTCTACAAACGTTGCACGTCGATCACTTAGGCCCTATGGATTCATGATGGATGAAATATAAATTTATATTTGCTATGGTGGACGGCTTATCTAAGTTCGTGTGGCTTTTCACGATGAAATCTACTGGTTGCGAGGAAGTTATTAAGAAGTTGAATGAGTGGTCAAGCGTATTCGGCTTGCCTTCCCGTATAGTAAGTGACCGAGGAGTTGCGTTTACATCAAATGCGTTCCAGGAGTTTGTGAAAGAAAATAGCGTCGAACATGTTTGGTCTACAACCGCTGTTGCCCTTGGTAACGGCCAAATCGAACGTATCAATCGATCTATTCTCTCCATCATTTCCAAGCTATCTACTGATGATTCGTCGAAGTGGTACAAGTTTGTTCCGCAGGTCCAAAAAGCAATAAACTCCCATATTCACTGCTCAACATAAAAGTCGCCGTTCGAATTAATGTTTGGCGTGAAAATTCAAAACAAAAGCAGCGATAAGTTACTATTATTGCTAGAGCAAGAAATGATAAACGACTTTGACACCGAAAGACGAAAGACACTAGAGGAAGCTAGATTCGAAATACAACAAGCGGAAGATGTTTATAAAAAGCAGTACGACAAAAAGCGCAAAGAGGAATACGTTTACAAAGCAGTGGCAAAAAGCTAGCAAAGGGGCTTGCTTGGCCCATATGAAGTAATTAAAGTTAAACGCAACGGCCGCTACGACGTTAGAAAAGCTGCCCAAATGGAAGGTCCAAATGTTACGAGTACGAGCGCAGATAATATGAAGTTGTGGAAATACATTTTGACCAATGAAGAGTTGATGTCGTCCAAAGCTGACGACGAAGAGTCGGATGGCCGAATGTAAAATGGTGGGCAACCCTGCCATCAGCGAACGGTTAGCATAAAAAGGAGTAAGATGCACGCACCGAAGCAGAAGCAGGGGCAGTCGTTCGAGAAGTTGAAGTTGCGAAGTTGACCGAGCGCGAGATTACAACATTTTAAAGTCGATTTAATTAAGTCTGTTTTCCTTTTCGATCTAGTATATTAATCATTTTATTTAGTAATTGAACTAATCCATTCATTAAAGACTATTAATAAACCCACTCTTTACATACATATATTTACTCGTATTTACTTCAAGCCGTAGCTCTTAATAGATGTTGATTTTTATAACCGTTTTAATTTATACCTTCTCGAATAAAGGCTAACACTTCTTAGCAAACTCTCATTTTTTGAGAGCACTCGAGTAATATTACAAAAAATAAAAAAAAGAGATAGTATTTAAAAAATTCGGGTAATATGTAAAAAACCAAACGGGGTTTAAGGTCAAACTCTTTAAGGCGCTATTACATTCCTAACAAATGTATGGCAAAAATGTTCAATTGCAACTGACACACTCTAAACATTTTTCGTGATACGCCTCAATATACATACCCACATACGTATATATTTATGTATATACATACGAACATACATATGTATATTCATTTAAGTATATCTTAGGTGCAACAAGAAGGCCGCCGGTAAAGAGCGTTGAATAAGTTCAACAACACGTCCTCCAGATGCGAATAACCTCAAATGTCAGCATGCATTCTTTTACAGTATGTACTCGTATAACAATAATGTTGTCGGCGTTGATAATGATGTGTTGTGTTGATAAACATTTTGCCACATTGTAGCATACATACTCGTCCATATGTATATATGTATATCCATACGTGTATCCTTAAAAAAAAAGTTTAACAATTCTGTGTGACTACTAAGGAAACTTTCTTTTATGTTTTTCATGAAATGAAATGTTTATTGTTTCCGGTGTTTGTATTAACCAGAAAGAGTCAACATGGACCTCTAAAGCCGGTTTTTTAGATATGAGACTTTATGCTATGACTCTTCAAATCCAGCAACTAAAGATTTTGAAATTTTGCACTGTTTTTTACTTGAACTTGTAGTAAGAAACCAATTGAATTACTCAGATATAGCATTTTTGTAATAACTCCTCACTTTAAACCGCTAAAGGCTAGAAACTTGCACTGACTTCAGTTATTATAAGTAAAAACTATTGAAAAGTAATTCGAAATAATTTTATACATTGGTTATTAACAAGAAATAGTCTTTATCATTTGAATAATATTATTTTCAATGTTACAGCAGTTTTGAAATGTGTTGGCATGGATTAAACGTTTCATCGTTAATTTCATAAGATATTGTCTTGTTTTTGTCCAATAGGATATGACGGCATTCCAATTTTATACTCACAAAATATCCATCATGTATTGTGGGGTAAGAGTAAATCGTTTACGCGTCAAGCTTAGGTTTGCTTACCAAGGTTATCTTTATATTAAACAATATATAGTCATTAGTAGTCTTGGCGGTAGTAGTTGCAATGTGACCAAGTCCTAACTGGCAGTTCCACCCCCGGATCTATGTTGTCGGAGATTAATTTTATTTGTTCCTGAAACTTCTTTACAGGTAACAATCTTCCTAGGAAGTTGACTCTGAAATTCCACAACACATCTATGATGCATTACTGAGTGCATGAATCGACGTGTTAATTATTTTCAAGTTGTCCCAGTTAATTCGATTCTGACTTTTGAGTACATCTAAGGTGACTTCTTGTCACAGTAAGTCCAGCAGATAATTTTCATTGTCTCTCGCCTTTTCTATTTTCTCAGCCAGTACGTCCGCATGCCCTTTGTCCATCAATCGGAAGATAGAATAATATACCGAGCCTACGAAAGGTAAAACTGATCGCGAAATCCTTTGCGTAATCCTCCCCGTGAACGCGATGGTTATGTTCGATATGTAAGTATTTAGTTTGCAGATATTGGATCGTCGTGGTCACTTACCTTTCTGCAGCGATGCTTGGCCTCTTGATAACTTCCAATGAGCTCCAAATTTTTTCTTTCTCCCTTGTATACTTTTGCATATCTAAGAATATTCCTGCACTATTCTTAATATATTCAACATAAACATTTTAACAGGCTATACACGGTATTATTAAAAATCCTAGTAATTTTTTATTTTTTATTGTTCATTGTTTTCAATTTTGGGCTCCGTATTTATTTCTTTTTCGATAAGAAAAGGAGAAACGTTGTGTACCGATATTTTCGATATGCCATTGCTGGTACTTACCTCTATGATTCTACATCTGCCATCTTGGCCTAATATGGTATTTATTACACGTGCTTTTTCCACTGCATCGGTGGAATATTGTCTTCTTTAAGGAGAACTAAAGCATCGATTTCAATATTTTTATGTGGATTTCTCCATTTATTTCTCTTTTGCTATTCGCTAAGATATTCGATTGCCAGAACTCTTTGGAATGTTGTGAGCTCCTTTCGGTGAGTTTATATACCTCGTGAAGGATATTGGCTGCTCCAATTCAGTTGGTGCCATTATCAGAATATATTTTCTTTGGAACACTACGTCTTCCTACAAATACGCTCCTATGAACGCTGCTGAACTTACACAGACGTAAGCTTTATCAGCTCTCATTCCTCTTATTTTGTGGTGTATCCAAATAGAGCCTAAGAAATCTACTCCTACGTTGTAAAAAGGTCGTGTAGCCGTTACCCTATCGTGTGGGAAATTTCCCATTAGTTGGTGCAGTGGTCGAGGATTGGCTTTAAAACTCCTATAACATATATTTACTATTTTATTTGCTAACTGCCTGCCGCGCAGTATCCAAAATGTTTGCCTGCTTATTGCTAATAACTCCTGTGGGCCTATGTGTAAATGCTTTTTATGTAGGTAGGTCATCAGAAGCCATTTATGTTTTTATCTGAATCAGTAATGACGCCGCAATGTACTTAACTTGATTTTTTATTAGCTGATCCATATAATAGCCATCCTTAGATGCTGTTTTGGAAACGATAGTTTTCATTTCCCACCACAATCCTCTCTTCGTTCAATATATCAAAAAACAAGTCAGCACCTAAAAGGATATCTATTTTCCCTGGTTTGCCGACTGTATTCGTTTTATTTTTGCCGATGCCTTCAATAATGAGCGATTATTTTCTCGAACTAAGTTTGAGGTTATTTTTAAGCTCTTTTGTAATTAAGTGCACTTGTGATGCATTATTGAGTAAGGCACGTGCCCATCTCGCGCTTTAACTCCAATAATAGCAGTGGTAAGTAAACAGTGATGACTACCATCACAATTTTTGCAATTAATTCCCTTGCGTTCTTTGGCATTGTGCTCTACCTTTAAGCATTTGCTGCATAATTTATTTATAATTATTTTGTCCCAGTTTTCTTGGGTCGTTAGTACCCTAAATTTTTGACAGTATGAAATATTGTGTAAAAAGTTACATCCCATAGTGCACGTTTTCAGTACCTGTTTCGGTTTAGGAGGTGATAACACCGAATCTTGTGCCGCTTCTAAAGCATTAGCTTCATGGTTTAAAAAATTATTTAGTGAGTTAAGATTTGGTATTTCTTTAGAGTTCGGTAAGGAATTCTCGTACCTTAATCTTACGTTGTTGTCCAACTTTCGTACAAGAATATGGCAAAGTAAGGCTTGTATTAATTCTTCAGAGGACAACCCGAGTGCCTTTAAGGCTTGCGTGCTTTCAGAAAAATTTTTCTGAAATTACCGCACACTAAAGGCGGTCTGGGTCACTATAGGTGCATCTAAGAGTTTCTGAAAAAAGGTGTTCGCCAGTAATCTTTTGTTTGTGAATTTCTCATTCAACAGATTCCAGGCTGTATTGAAATTCGTTGCAGTTGTTTGGAAATTCGCAATGCAACTTGCTGCTGCGCCCTTCATCTTTGTTTTCAAAATATACATTTTGTATGTATCAGAAACATTTTTGGATAGTATCAATTGTTCAAACAACTCTTTGAGCGTAGTCGCCAGAAAAAGTGGGTATACATATCTATTTGCGGTAACCGATATTGGCTACTTGAGGCCTGACTTCTCTTTTTTATTGCCAACTCATCATACCTGTCGCTTATCTCATAGAATCTATTGACCAGTTCATTATCTTCATTCTGGTCAATATATTCTAAAAATACGTCCTTCGTGTTTTCGAGCGTCTTGTCAACGCTCTCCAATTAAACTTCATTCAGTTGACAAGCTTCAATTTTTTTTTTAGATCACCGACTAGAAATTGCATTATTTAATTTGGCTTGTTACTCACTTCCGTACGCTGTTGTATACAGCGTACTTACTTTTCATGCGATTTCGTCTCTTATATAGCTTGATTTCGTTAAGCTGGGGTCCTACGACAGCTGCTGGTGGGCGCTGCTGAATGAGCTCCATACCTCATCCAGCCTATCCCTCAGCCACGAGATTCCCTCGCTGCCTTCACTTAAGTCTATTGCCATCGACTTGAGGTGAAGCTTCTGGAGTTCTTCTTTAACTTTAAGTTGTTTTTCCATCTCCATTTTTGATTTACGCGACAGGATTTTAATATTTGAATATTTCTTGTCTTTCCGCTTTCCCTGCTAAACTAATACGGCTATGTAGAGTTACGTTGAGCACAACTTTTAGCTCCGTCCAAGTTGGGAAGGACCTCTCCGAGCCGTTCGGGACCAAACGAGGTTTTAGACTCACTTTCGTGCAACTTCCTCAATCTGATGCTGTAATCAAAAGTACGATGCTGCTGGCGTATGCGGATGATATCATTGGCCTTAACAACAGAGCCTTCAGTGCAGCATTTTCCAGTCTGGAAAAGGAAGCAAAAGAGGTTGGTGTTGCAGTGAACAAGGACAAAACAAAGTATATTGTGGCAACAAACAAAAAATTCTCGCATATGGGAACCCACGGCACTGTTGGCAGTTACAACTTTGAAGTAGTCACGGATTTCGTATACCAAGGTATTAATGACACCAATAACATCAGCCTCGAGATCAAGCGTGTGCCAACAGGTGCTACTTTGGGCTCGAAACGCAATTGAAAAGTAGAGCCCTTTATCGACGAACGTAAATCTCGCTCTACAAAACGAAAATCTACGCAGAAATATGGACGAACAGCGATGAGAAGGCTTTGGGGGCTTTCGAGAGAAATGTTCTACGCAAGATGAACTGTATGAGCTGTATTATGATATAGACATAGTCAAGCGTATAAAAATTCAACGGCTGCGCTGGCTTGGCACCCATAGGTGGACAACGGAGGCAAGGACGTCCACAAATACACCGGACCTGTTTTCACTTGGTGCGAATAATTGGCGAACCTTAGCGAAGGAGAGAGGGTCTTTGGTCTCGGCCCAAACCGGCAAAGGGTTGTAGCGCCATAAAAGAAGAAGAAGCCTGTCCGATTTAGTTCCGCGGCTTGAATTATCTTCTCCAGAATCAGGTCACAAAAGTCGCACGACAAATAGTGACCCTGTCAACGTCATTTTAATTGTTTGTCGATTCTTCTTTCTTGGGTATTTTCCAAGATTTGGCGCATAGTGTATATCTGGCCGATGCACACTGGTTTGAAACACCAAAATTCAAATTCTGCACGAAAAGTTTTGAAAGTCATAGAGTTCCTAATTTCGGGGTCGGAGAATACGAATTTATCGTTAAAATTGTAAAAAACAAAATGGCGGATGAAAATTTCATAAATTCACTTCATCCTTATGAAAATCACTATTCGTGTGTTTTTTCGGTCGGGGAATACGAATTTGAGGTCAAAATTTCGAAATACAAAATGGCGTCTCCAAAGTGGCGGACCGAACTTCGAAAAATTAATGTTGCTCTTATAAAATGCCATATTCTTTTGTTTTTGGGGTCGGGGAATACGAGTTTAAGGTCAAAATTTCAAAATACAAAATGGCGGAACACAATTCGACAAATTAATGTTGCTCTTAGAAAAATCAGTATTCGGGTATTTTTGGGGTCGGGGAATAGGAATTTGGGGTTAAAATTTGAAAATCCAAAATAGCGATTACAAAATGGCGGATCGAATTTCGGTAAATTAACGTTATCCTCACAAAAATTAGTGTTCGGGTGTTTTTGGGGTCGTGAAATTAGAATTGCAATATCAAATTCGTATTCTGCACTAAAAGTACACACACAAAAAGTGATTAAATTATACTACATTAAAAGTTTTGCTTATCAGCGACTATTCGTTTATTTATTTTATGGCAACCACGACTTGTCGATGCTGCATTGTATTAAATTTTTTGTTTTTGATTTTCTTTCATCAAAATCTAAGAACAAAATAATAATTTCAATACATAGCAAAAACCGAAACAAATACCACCACTAGAAAGATATTATAAACATCTTTCTAGATGTTATATATAGTTTCTGTATGAAATCAACTTTTATTATTTTATACACAAATTTTGCGCCAACTTACCTTTATCTGTGAACCACGTTCCATTTTACTTAAAATTGTGAAAATAAATGTTTGACTTTTTCTCGTTCATTAAGATGAATGACAAATCGATCAATTTTTTCGATGTAGATATTTTCTCTTCCAAAATTGTTAATTTTTCATTAGAGCTCGATTTAAAGTTTTCTCTTTGAACCTCAAAAATTTCCTTTCGAGTGTACTGTATTTCAAAAACTTCCGTCCGTACGTGTGACATAGTTTTTAATTTGAACGTGTTAAAATGTGTTCAATACTAAGGCATAAACTGTGGCGTTGATTGTAGATACTACCGAAACTAAAACCAATCGACACCAATCAATAGTTTGCGGCGTGTCAAACGATACTAATTTTCCATATTCAGGCACATTTATTGATCTCATTTTCTAAATTAACTCAATTATTCTTAACGATGTATCTGCCTACCAGATTATCTCTTGACAGCGATTTGAGAAACTTCGATTATATCCTGGACCCGATTTGTGATTTACACTTGGTCTCATCGGAGTACCGGGTTTGTGTATTTTTGGTAAAGCGATTATTGGTGGCGCGGAGGGATGCTGTAAAGTCATCGTGTGTGCCTGTTTTGTATTTATAATGGAGGTCGCTTGCTTTACCTTGTGCTTTATTGCGGCTGGGTATTCTTCGGTTGCGTCCTTTGTCATTATCCGGCAGCTTGTTTCTTTTATTAGCTGCTATGATTTTTCTATGTACTCTTCTTTGTACATTAATACCGTTGTATTTCCTTTATCAGCTTTCGTTGTTATTACCTTGCTTGTTTTGAGTTTATGTTTCAGTTCTTTTATTGTTTTATTTTTATCGCTCTGTCCCTTTTTATGTATTGATTTGATATACATATTTCTCAATTATGTGTAAAAGTTTGTGAAGTGGGTTTTTTAGAGGGGTCTCAGTTTTTCCCTGCAAATGGATTATTCCGCTTCAATAGTACATCATAAGAATTACTGTAAAAGGGTTTTGCAACAATCGATCTTTTTTAAAAGTTATTGCTAATAAAGTTTTAAAACACTGTTTTGGTTTTTATTTTTTTCTACTAAACTGTTGGAAGGATCGTGCTAATTTTTTTACTGTTTGTTACTCAGTGTTTATTCTTTCGAATAAAAATAACTACATAAACCATGCAAAATTTTTTTTTTAAATATACAAAAATTGTTAGACAAATAAACTTCTTCATCGATTCTAATACTTTTCTTGACGTATTATAAAAGCGGTAAGTGGAACAAGGGAAAAGTTATGCGCGTTTTAATGTCGATGCCTTTATCCGAGCCATTCAAGTTCTTAATTTACCATATAATGCTATCTGAAAAGTCGTCAGAAAATGGTGAGACCAAAATTTACACGTGTGACAAATTCTATGGGACAAAAAACAAAGTGCAGAAAATATTGGCGAAGAAGTGATCGATAATGACTGTAGCGATAAATATAATGTGATTAATGATCCAGATTATGCAGACCAGGCAATCGGCAATGAGAAAATAAAATCAGTAAATCAATTACTTAAAGAAATTGGTGAACGCCCCGTTAAAAAACAGCGATCAACAACTGAAATCCACAAAAGAGATAACATTAAAAGTGATGTGAGTGAAAAATGGATAGAAGATCGGAAGTCAGCTTTTTTAAAGAACCATCTCGAGCTCGCAAAATTTCTCTTCTTACAACTGTCCCTCTTGATTGGAGTATACGTGAGACACACAAAAAATTTATCGTTTCACGAAGAATGGCTGCCACGGCGAAAAATCTCCACCTAAGTTCTGGATTCGGAGCACGTCCTCAACAAAAAACTGGCCGACGACTCGAAGTGGTAATTCCAGAAAGCGAAAAAAATTTTAATTTAGAAGAAAAAAAATAGCCAAATGATGCCGGGCAGAAAATACTACATTTCCGTCTTCGAAAATGGAGTGCGCTGTCAAAAACAAAAACGATTGCTGCTGTACAACATTGGGGAGTTGCTCAAGAAATTTCAAGACTCTTTTTCGGACACTTAAATTTCGTTGTCAGTATTTAAACAGCTTCGGCCACGCGAGTGCATTTTAGCTGGGTATTCAGGGACGCACAATGTTTGCGTATGCAAAATTCATGAGAATATGGAACAGAAATTCTTAGGAATAAAACAGAAACTACACAAAAAAGGGGTTACTTTTGATACGAAATATCGTGAAACATTTAAAATTATAATGCGCGACAGTGCAAAACCGAGATGCTATTTTTCAAAGTGTCAGAATTGCCTTGGAACTCGTATTGTCCAAGATACTCTCGTTTTTTTGCTTATAAAGCACGGCATATTGGAAATTAAATTTCAACAATGGATAAATACCGACAGGTACGTAAAGCAACAAATGACTTTTCACTGCCCTGCTAGAAATTTCCCAACGTGCGCTCAAATACCGCCCAAAGTTCTTCCCAAATGGGGCCCAATCGGGTAAACCCACTAATTTGTTTTCAGCAACCCTAAATCTTTAAGAAAAAACTTGTTTTCCGCGTGAAACATTCAAGAAGAGAAATCTCAATTTTGAGGTTAGGAAACCGTAGTTATCGATATAATGTTATTATCCTGCAATTATCTCCGCATTTGCAGGTGGGAATTACTGCAGTTGTGTCTCTCAAGAGAATAATTTATGCAACAATTGATCAATAGCTACCCGTTGTAGAAAAACATGATTTCCTATCGAATTTACAGGCTGCATAATTTGAGAAAATCAAAACTACAGTTGGCGAAGGGAAATTTATCATCACTCTCGATTTTGCCGAGAACTATACTTGTCAATTGTAAGACGCAGTCCAATCACAACATTGGGCTAATATTCAGACGACGCTTCATACATATGTACGTAATTTATTTTCAAGAAAGAAATGTCGTTAAGCATCATAGTGTAGTTATGATTTCGGAAAATTTGCGTCACGAGGCCAATGCTGTGCATTTATTTAACAGTAAATTGATTGCTCACTTAAAACAAAAATTTGGATCAGATAAAGTGAAAAAGGTTTGTACTTTTCCTATAGTGCTGGTTCTCAATACAAGAATAAATTTAATCTTGTAAATTTGATTCATAATGAAAGTGACTTCCAAGTTCAAGTTGAGTGGAATTTTTTCGCGACTTCACAAGGCAAAGGGGCATGTGATGGAAGCGGCGGGACAGTAATGAGACATGCATACAGATCAAGTTTACAGAAAACTTCTCTAAGAGTGGGCCAAACATTTTTCAAAAAAATCGAATTCGGATATTTTTTCTGAAAATGATCACAAATTGCACAACTCTGTAAACAGCCGATATAATATGGCAAAAGCTGTTAAAAATACATTGCAGTATCATCGCTTCATCCCGACTGACAACAACAAACTTGACTGAATCTGTTACGCAAAGTGTACTGAAGTCCAGAATCAATAAAAACAAAATTTCTTGAAGTACAGATATATTTATTCATTTATTAACTGAACTAATCAGCGAAGAACTTCAAGAATTATAAAAGAAAAGAGTACAGGCTGAAAAACGTATGAACGAGGACAGTGTACTGTTCAGTATGCTTTAATTGTGAGACGCGTGCCAAGCGGTTCCTTTTTTTTTTACAAATTTTTCTGCTAATGAATAAGATATTATAATACGTAAAAAAAAGTATCACAATCGATGAAGAGGTTTATTTTTTATAACAGTTTTTGTTAATTTTAAAAATTGTTTTGCATTGTCTATGTAATTATTTTTAATCGAAATAATAAACACTTAATAACAAACTGTAAAAAAATCAGCGCGATCCTTCTAACAGTTTAGTAGAAAATAGCAAAAACCAAAACATTGTTTTAAAACAATAACTTCTAAAAAACATCGAAAACCCTTTTACGGTAATTCTAATGATCTGCTATTGAAGCGAATTATCCATTTGCAGGGAAAAACTGAGACCCACAAAAAAAGTGACCCCTTTCACAAATTTTGACATTTATTCGTCTGCATATACATATGTATATACATATGTATGTCTTGCATGTTAAATCACATATTACTGAAAAATTTGTAGTAAGTAGTAAATTTTTAACGATAATAGTGCCTCATTTAAAAACTTTTAATAATTACTGTTAAAAAATTTTAGTCTGTATTTGGTTACCGCAATCTTACCAGAGGAAAAATGTTGTTTGAGTAGCTAATAAATATTCTAGCTCGTTGATTTGACAAAGTTTTTTGGTTCAAAGTATAATATAACAAGTGTCAATAGATATAAATTATAACAAAAGAGTGTAGAATTTTATTGGTGATGCTCCTGATGATGATCAACATTTTATTAGCGAACAAAATCTTCCAAGTTGTTCAGACAATTCCAGCGTTTCAAACTGCTTTGATTTTTTTTTTTATTCGCTTCGGCTTTGCTGTGGTTGTGAGAATCGCTTTGCTTTCAAGATAGTAACAGCACGACAGCAAAGTAATTTCAGTACGAAGAGAAATGCAACGCATCTATCACTGTGCGCTTTTAAATATGGTTGTTGTTGTTGTTTGGCAGAATAAAACATTCCCAATAAGTCTTTTCGAGAATGCTGCTGAGTCCTGGCCGGATTAAGATAATTGTGGCGTAGACCCGACAGTTTTGGGAACGTAAAGTTCAAGCAAGCTGGTTTAAACTACGGTTAGCCAATCAAAAGTCAGCCTGCTGTTAAACATGATCGCAGTATACATATGTGAGAGGAATTTAAACTGGCCCTTAGTGCATTAATGCAGCTGCTTACCAATTATAGTTGTTTGTTTTTAAGCTACTTACAATTCGCGATCAATCCTATCAAAAAGACACGAAAAATCGAAAACCGGTGTCTTAATAATGATTCCGGGCAGACGACCGTCGCATACATTCCAGCCGAGAGGCCCAATTTTCGACCACTTTTTGCAGTAATTGGGGCCGTATGTCAGTAATAACGCGCCGAATAATCTCTTTCAATCGTCTCGGGCTCATCAGCGTATACAAGCGATGTTATTGCAACAGCGCGAATACTCTCAATTATAAATTCTTAACTTATTATACATGTATGTGAATACCTTTATTAATAATTTCTAGTTGCAAAATACAATTAATCTTTTCTTCGAATACTCTCACTAATGTTCGAATTCTCTCACTTTATGTACGAATCCTCTCGATCCGCTTAATTTGTAATACACACATATATTTATATATGTACTTTGTATAAACACTTTATGTATCTGTTTAAAACGTTAAATTGAATTGTTTCGAATACGAATTCTTCGAATTAAAGCATTCACGAAATTTGAGACGCTAAGAAAACCGCAAATTTTTTAACAGCCAAAATATAAATTCATTTTCATTAAATATCTTCGTTTTTGAACTATTTTATTTATCTGGAAATATTGCCGACGACATTAGTTTAAAAAATTTGTTTTCTAGTATTCGTGTGTATATTTCAATGCTAACAAGAGCCGGAGCAACGAAAGCAACCAGCAGTTCGGAGTCAATTAGTGACAACTCGGAATACGATTCTACAATCAACGAGATGGAAAGATTAGAGGAGCAAAAAGGAGCCTCTGGAAGTTATCCAGTGACCATTCCTGTCGATCAAATCGCATCCATTGGTATTTAGTATAACATCGCTTAGTGAGTGCCAACGCTGTTCATACCGACAACGCTAACTGGTGCAACAAACGCACATTCAGATCCAAACACAAATACAGCAACCTTTGTCGTCAGCGCATTTGCCACCACGTATGGTGCAAGCGCCAAATTCAAATACCGCCGCTTTAACGTTTATATATAATTCCGTCGCCAGCTTTTTCCATTGCCACATTTTAATGGTAATCCGGAAGACTGGCCACTTTTTTTAGCCAACAGTCAAAATATAATGCGTCTTAACAAATCTTAGCAGGGAGCTGCAAAAAGAGCAGTAACATCACTATTAATATATCCTGAAGATGTGCCTAAAGTAATTGAGGAGTTAACATTTAATTTTGGACGTCCTGAGTTGTTAATTAAAGCCCAAAAGTTTATCAGCGAGAGTAATTTAGAAAAATGTTTAGACTTTTCTAACCGTGTTAGAAATATAGTAGCCTTTTTTAAGTCCGCCAAGTGCGCTCATCACCTGATGAATCCTACGTTGCTTGAGTGTTTAGTGGTAAAACAGCCTCCTTCGAAGCAATATGAATGGAGTCAGCGCGCAGCTAGTATTGTACCATTTCCTACAGTGGAAAATTTTGCAGACTGGCTTAGTGAGATAGCTAAATTCGTGTCATTGTTGCTTGGGTGTCAGACGTATCACTCCTTTCGATCCAAGCCAACGTCATGCAGCCAGTGTCGGCGGCCCAGTCGAGAGCGCTTGCGCGTGCGACTTGATCCAGCAAAAGTTCTACACGTCGTGTCTTGTACAACAATGAACTGCAGCCTGAAAAGAAGGTTATATGTTTAAAATGTGGTCAATTCCACAAATTGGTTAAATGTCGTAAATTTTTGTTATCCGATCTTACTAAATGGAGTTTTGTCAAAAATAATCGCCTATGTTTTGGATGTCTTCGCAAAGGCCATGACTTGGGCAATTGCCGTCAACGTAAAGAGTGCTTAATTGATAATTGTAATCGAATGCATCATAGAATGTTGCATCAAAGTGCACCTCGGTCCTCTTCACCAGCTACCGAAGAAGCTGAACGCGTTTTGAATTGTTTGTTTGACAAAGATTCAAGTCTTTTCAAAATTGTGCCGATCACTTTATATGGTCCTAACGGAAACGTGTCTGCGTATGCTATGTTTGACGAAGGTTCGTCGATTACGTTATTAAAAGAAAAAGTTGCTAACGAATTGGGTCCCCGTGGTCAGTATACACCACTAACTTTGCAGTGGTATGGCGAAAGCCGGGTTAAAGAGTTTTCAAAAAGAGTTTCTGTCGTAATTAAGGGCAGTAACGCCGAGTTCTGTCTTAAAAACGTTCATACGGTGAAGTCGCTGAATTTACCTCAACAGTCGTTTGCTAAAGAACGATTTGGTCATTTAAAGTCGTTGCCTATAGCCAACTATAATAATGCTTAGCCTGTAGTGTTGATTGTTCTCGACAATTGCTATCTCGGACTCGCCAGCAAAACGGTTGAGGCAGGACCAAATAACCCAATAGCTATAGCCACGCCGTTAGGGTGGGTCGTGTACGGTCCTCTTCAACAGAGTCAAGTTGTGCAATCGTGGGTGTTGCATGTTCGCGAGTCATAGTCACTGCATGAGTTGCATAGGTTGGTTCAAGAACATTACGTAATTGAAAGCTTTGGTGTACGCAGTACCAACGTCGTGCTTGAGTCAGATAATGACCGTCGGTCTAGAGCCATTTTCCAATACACAACTAAACAAGTATGCCAAAAATATGAAATACGTTTGTTATGGCGATGAGATGCAACCACACTTCCGTCGAGCTACGATATGGCTTATCATCGTTTAAAGAACCTTGAAACACGAATGCTCAAGGTACTAGTTTCGCCGCCAACTATAAAAATGAATCGAACAGGGGGCCTATTCTGTAACTCGATTCGAAAATTGATTATGTTCGTATTACATATTCGATTCGAATTTGTGGAATCATTCTGTAACAGTTTCGGATTAAGATATTAGTTATGCGAAAGTTTTACCACCCTGTGCCAGAATTTTCGAATGCTAAACGTCAAAATAAAATAAAAATATACCTATGTATGTGTACAAGAATTTATTCGCTATATTTTGAAATTAAAAACAATGGATTCCGTTGTAATTTGGATGTACGAGGATACATATGAAGAAAGAAATGCGAGAAGGGCTCTAAGGGATAAAATTAATATTATGGAATTATCGGAAAGAAGGTAAGTACTTACATATGTAATGTGACCGGTTATAAATTTGTTAATCAGCTCAATTCTAAATATTCCCGGCGAGTTCTATTCTTGCGGATTTTATTTTTCTCGAGAAAAAAATCCTCCAATTCTAAATTCCCTGAGAGAAGATATTTCCCCGAAAATTCGGGAGTAGGAAATTCGAAGTTCGAATCAGCTGTTTTATACATTTTTGACAGTTCGAGCTGCCGCGAATTTTATGAAGTTGAAATTAGATTTGAATAAAAATATGAAAAATATTGAAAATCCGTAAAAAAAATGCATTTAATAGCTTTTCGAGTTGTAGCAGAGGAAGAAGTTTGAGGAGAAGAGCAACAGGTGCAGCAACAAAAAATTATTAGGAGACTTCTTCGAGACAAGACAAACCCACTTGAGTTGCCGCTTTTAGGTATTTATTAGATGTACTTGCCATGCACACTCAGCCACGTTAAAAGCAATTTGGTATTGCGCCTATCATCAAACTTTCAGCTTCTCTACGTTTCTTTGCTGAAGGTGGATACCAAACGGTGATTGGAAAAGATGTGGATGTTTCTATGGCACAATCTACTTTCAGTAAAGTTCTGGAAGAAGTGGGGGACATTTTTGAAAAGCATGTGTGTCCAGAATGGATAAATGTTTGCAAACCGGATGAAATGAGGCAGTATTCTACGAGATAAATGGTATCCCGAGTGTTGTGGGGTGTCTTGATGGGACGCATGTCCGCATAATAGCGCAATCTGAAAATAAGCATCTTTATTATAACAGAAAGGGATACTATAGTCTCAATGTTATGCTTGTAAATTTTCCTAATACGATTATTTTTAAACAATTGATTGATCTAAATTTATCTGCAGATGTGTGATCATGAACTCCGCATTCGGTATGTTGATGCCTCTCATTCAGGCGCTTCTCATGACTCCTTTATTTGGAACATCAGGGCATTAAGAGCACATTTTGAAGAGGAATATTCGCGAAATTCTACCAATTTTTGGCTTTTAGGTATATATATTTCAAATTAATATGAAATAAATACACATTGGTTTTCATTTTGCTAGGAGGTGCTGGGTATCCGTTGGAACCATGGCTTATGACGCCCCACAGATCCCCTGAAGGTGACTCCAGCAAAACGAGGTTTAATGAAGCCCATTCAAAATGCCGTAATATAATAGAAAGAACTAATGGTGTGCTAAAAAAATAGATGGAGATGCCTAATCGGAGCCAGAGAACTGCATTACGCTCCAAAAAAAGCAGCAAAAATTATAAATGTTTGCTCTGCTCTGCAACATATGCATATATTTTAAAGTAAATTCGCCCATAAGCGAAGTAGTAGCAACAGAAGAAATTATCACTCAAGAAAACGATAATTTGAATGTTGTTTCTCTTTCTTCGCCCCAATGTTTAGCTATAGCCCAAAATATAAGAAACCGAATAGGTAACAATTTATAGAAACCACACTATTTTAGTATGTAATTTATTATATTTTTATTTATTAATTCATTTCTTACACTACTATAAAAACATATGTACATGAATAAAAAAACAGTTAATTAAATGGTAAAGCAAGTCTGTTGATACATATAAATGGAACAAAACAAAAGGAACTCATTTCTAATTACTATAAAAAAACAAAAAATCTTTAATATCACATTTTCTTATGGCTAATTCACAAGTTATATAGATATATATTTCAAATAAGGCACGTCTTCAGTCTTCTTCTTATTTACAGGTAGTATAGCAGATTTAAGAAACCAGCTTAAAAAAATTGAAGTGTAACTGCTTCAATTTTTTTTAAGTTGGTTTCTTAAATCGGCCATTTCTGTCAAAAGGCGATTTTCCTCTAATTTAGCCTCAATTTTTTTAAGTTGAAATCTTTCCATTGCTAAATTATGACGCTTTATTTCTTCTAAAGTGCTTAACTTTATCCTTTCAATTAAAATGGGTTTTTTGCATCGCATATATGTTGTCCACTGCTCTATAGAGCTTTTTCATGTTTTGGTCTTGACCCACAATAGCCTCCTTAATTGTATCACATAGCTCACGTTGAATTTTTAACTCCTCGAGCGAAATATCAGTAGAATCTTTTTGCTTCGTCGCACATACATAGATTTTGACAATTTAAGCGGCCAAAATTATTTATGGGATAATTTTAGTTCTACGTTGAATTAAAATTAAAGAAAATTATATATTTATTAAAAGAAACATATATTTCCCATACAATTCCACGTACAATTTTGCTGTGTCGTACGCATACTTATCATATTTTTCAACATCAATTTCGTGGCCACTTGAAATTGTTTCTAGAATAATCTTGAATCTGTAAACCTATTCAAAGCTAACACCTGTAATGTCTGAAGCCAATTCCGGGTTTTCGAAAAACCTCCGGCTTGTATTACCATCATTGGTGTTACCATAGTTGGCCTTAGGCATGTCAATGAGCAGACCGGTTTCAATCCTAAACCTCTCCTGAATTTCCGATTTCCTTTGCGCTTCTAATGCCTTTTCTTCGTCACTTTTTCTTTCCCTGTATTTTTTACAGGCAGTTTATACGCAAGGTGTATAATGCTTTCAAAAGTACGGATCCGGGCGTGTAATACTGACAAACCGAATTCCAAAGCTTGAGGATTCACAGTATCTTTCTTTGCTAAATCATTAAAGCTCTTCGAGGTAGCTCCACAGATGTAGCACTGAAATGTTGACTTTGTATCTGTGGCTACGTTACTCATTTTGGGTTGATGCCCGAATGAACACTCTTTGTCCATTAACAAAACAACCGTATTGTTTAGTTGTTTTATGGACTCCTGTACATATTTTTGGCGTAGAATACGTCTTACCTTACGGTATGGGCACCCATGTCAGGTTTTTATTGTTGTAATCTCTATTTCTTTAATTATAAGGAAACGGCTCGGTAACTTTTTTTAAAAAATTTTTTTGTAGTCAAATGAAGATGTTAGCTTTCGTTTGACATACATTTCATGTTGGTTGATATCTTCCTAATATTTAAATTTCTCAAATGAAAATTGTATAAACACATGCACACAAATATGTGCGTGGTGTTTGGTTGAGTGTTTGCTGTTGGGCGATTTAAATGTACTTGTGCAGCCCTTTCTTTGTATTGCATAATTTTAGGCGGGCAAGTTAAAGTAGAGTAAAGGCAGAGAAAGCGCTGCCAACTACTGCTTATTGGTGGTGATTTTAACACAGAAATCACTTCAAATACTACATAGATTGGCGAAATTTATGAGCGATACGTTTAATTTGGATTATATTCGAAATGATGCTCCCACAACTATTGATAACACAACCATTGACTTAGTTTTTGCGAGAAATTTAGATGTTAATTTAAAAACATATTTATCCTATTTTTCCCATCATAAGCCTATATTCTCAAAAGTAACTTTCAAATAATCAAATAGATTTGGGTCTGTTATTTATCATTTATCTTTACTATTGATAACTACCATTGACTTCGGTTTTGCGAGAAATTTAATTGATAATTTAAAAACAGTTTTATCCTATTTTCCTATCATAAGCTTCTGTATATCATCAAAAGTAACTATCAAATAAAGAAATTCATTTGCTTGCATTATTTATCATTATAAATTATCAATATACATATGTTTTCTGTCTTATCGGATGGCGTATTCTACGTTAAACTTAATGACCGTGTCTCTGACACAGCCTCCTTCTTTTTTTATTTCTTCTTTTGTTATATCTGTTGTTTCTTTAACAAATCGGAACCGAATTGGACTACAAAACCTTGACGAAAAAGGGGTTGGATTTTGCCAAACAATTTTACTGCCTTCTTTTCCACAAACTATGCACAAAGGAACTCATAAAAATGTTGGCATCTGAATCGGTCGCATGGTCAAAACTTTGTTTAAATTTGGATTGCTGGGAGCCGTCACAACCCCATTTACAAATTAACATTAAAGACAGTCTTTCACTATCGTTAAGCCGAATTAGCACATCTTCAAGGTATTTTGATAACCGTGTCACCGTTAGATCCATTAGGCACTGTAGT
Source organism: Philophylla caesio (assembly GCA_963971545.1). Taxonomy (NCBI): domain Eukaryota; kingdom Metazoa; phylum Arthropoda; class Insecta; order Diptera; family Tephritidae; genus Philophylla; species Philophylla caesio. Next base: position 62,454,393 of record OZ020608.1, on the reverse strand, counting down.
TTACTTTCTGCGCAGGCAGACGTAACTCGTAGGGACTCTTTCGGCGGATAGCATTCTTGTTTTGCTTTTAAAACAAGATCGTAGCAAGGGAAATGTTTTGGATTTGTTTCCCTTACTATCTCATATTGGCGTCTCGTAAGATCCGCTTCAACGAACATCTTGAGTGCTTGCTGAGGCGTCAATGGAGGTAACTCATCGTTGTCACTAATTTTACTGTATGCTTTTCTATATTTGCTGGCCCGGGTTGGTGAGTTCGTAATAACATCAAGCATTTTCGAGGCGGTCCTACGTAATGTTGTTTGCAACACGGATTTAGCAGCGTGGACAATAAAGTCATCACCTATGGAGGCCCTTATTTCTTCCGTTTTCCTTCTTTTACTTCGCTCACTTAATTCTGCAAAAGACTTAGTTGGTCGACCTTGTGGCGAGGCTGATTCAATGGAAATCTCGAATGTTCCCTCCAACCATGATTGGTTTTTTTTTTCAGGAAAACATCTTGGTGTTTGTTTGCCTTTGCCCATCGTTGCTTAATTTGTGATTTTACGTAAGAAAATCTTTGTTTTAAGATATCCTTAGCCTCTTAATTCTGCCCACTACTACTTTTAGTTGAAAAACTTAGTTACAAATGTGAAATTTATATTATAAAAACAATTATAACAGGGACGGACTCATAAGTACTTTAAAACAGTTATTGAATGTAAATTGATGTTAAAAAAAAAACATTTTAGATAGGGTGATGTTATGCGTGTCTAAAGCTAAGTATAGAAATATAAACTAAGTTATTCCGATTTGAAAAAATATTGTTCTTACCTGTATTATCACAATCCATCACAATCAAAATGAAACAATTTGTTTAAAATGAATAATGCACTTGGTAAAGTTATGAGTTCAGAATAGCTCCGAGAACTGATATGTTTACACTTATTCACTTTCGAATTCTCACCAATCAAATGTCGGCACGTGGTTTTTTTTTAATGCTTTTGGCCGCCTAAAGCTTCTAAATCTAAGTATGTATGTGCGTCGCTTCCTTTCGCGATTGCGGTTTAGTTGGGGAAATGTGTTGTTGGGAAACTGCAGACTCATCCAAATTAATACATTCCATTTCAAATGTCGCACCTTCCTGCTGAAACTCTGTTTCTGCTTCATCAATTCTCTCAAGGAGAGTTTCTTCTGGGTCCAGCTGTACATCGTGCGCCTCTAAATTGCTTTTGGAGTTTAAGCCAAATACTTGTGCTACACCTTCAACCGACTCTTTCATCCCTATCAATTCATATATTGCAATTTCTGTAGCCGAGAATTTAATTTCAATATTTGGACCACCACCGGTACATTTGCTGTGTTTCAGATTTTGAGCTGCCTTATGCCGAACGTATTTTTTTTGATCTGCCCACACCTGGATTATAATAGCACTTTGAGTATTTTGTTTAGTAATAGTATATTCTTAATACATAGCTACCTTCTTCCATTCAGCAACACTTTTCGTTGGTGGTCCAGCCGAATTGAGTTCACACACAGCTTTGCGCCAAAATCTGTTAAGTTCCTCTTTTCCACCTTTATAAAATCCGCGAGCTATGCCAACATTGTTCTGCATTAAATTGATCAGAATGTCAATTTGATGCTTATTTGTAGTTTTCGACCTAAAAACACAAGTTTTAGCAATTTTCTTTTTTTACTTTCAAATACTCACATTTTCTGCTTTGCTCTCCCTTGTGCTTTGCTGGAGAAAATTTCAGTTATGAATGCCATCACATTCTCCCTTATTTTAAAATTGGTGATAGATAAATTTTTCCCAAACCGGATTTCCTTTTTTTCGAACATTGTCCATGATAGGAGGAAAGAGAAAAAAAAAAAATTCCCCGGGAAATTTTATTCAGAATAAGAGGACAGGGTGTAGGGAAAAAACTCCCGCGGAATTTGTATTCAGAATTGGGCTGAATATCTTAATGTATTTGGAACTATAGTTTCGTACAAAACTTTCGGCTATCCAAGGAAGCATTTGAGTATGTTTTGAAAAGCATTACTCATGATCTACCAGCACTTATAAGATCCACGTCAGTAACCGCAGCAGCAAAACTTGGTGTTATTTTAAAATTTCTTGGACAGGGTGGCTATCAACATCAAACAGGGCAAGACCGGTTTGCAGGATTAGCTCAACCAACGACTTCGAAATGTATTGCGGAAGTAGTCGAGGCAATTGAAAAAAACTTGTGTTCAAAACACATAAAATTTTAAATGACTGCGCAAGAAAAACGAGAAGCTAAAAATCATGATTATTCAAAGTTTAGATTACCAGGAATAACAGGTGCTGTTGATGGGACTCATATCCAGATGGTTAGACCGGTAAAGGATGAACATCTGTTTTTTTAACCAAAACTAAAGCATAGCATCAATGCTATGGTGGTAAGTTTTTGTTACTGGGTTTTAGTTCGTAGCTATTTATTCCACTTTCTTTTTATTAGATTTGTGACTACAAGATGTACATATATAAGGGCTGTAAATGGAGTCTATGGTGGAGCGGCGCATGACTCGCATGTTTGGAGTCTTTCAAACGAACGCCAATATCTTAAATCAAATTACCAAAATGGAGATAAACCATCTTGGATTATTAGTTGGTGATTTTATGCACACTTGGTACAACATATATTAAATACTTGCTATATTCAATGTTTTATATTCACTAATGTACAGGGTATCATAAATTCTTATGAATGCATTATTTTTTCTTTTTAAGTTGATTCCGGATATCCATTAGAACCAAGGATCATTACGCCTTAGCGTAACGCAGAAGAAAGTTGTCTGGAAAGTGTATATAATGAAAAGTTTTCTAAAGCCAGATCTATAATATAGCGGGTGTTTGGAACCCAAAAAGGTCGCTTTCGTTGCCTACTTGCTGGAAGAGAGCTTCATTACGCACCAGAAAAGGTAGTAAAAATTTTAAATGCTTGTTGTGCCCTGCATAACATTTGCCTGACTTACAATGTTGAACCACCAACTGTTACTGAGATGGATGAAGAGGGCTCAAATCTAGCTGAAAGAAATGAGTTGTTCCGTATAGCACAGGCAGTACGAGAGCGAGTTAAAAATAGCTTACGTTCGTAATATATTAATATTTAAACTACTTATGTATAGTAAATTATTGCGAATAATAAAAAATGTATTTACGGTTTTAATAAGTACTTGGCATATTTTAAAAGTGGAAAACAATAAGAATAATTATAGGTATGCACATACGTATTCTAGTTATTATAATTATTATTCATTATTATTGCTTTTCCTTGGGGTCCGGGAACGCGCAGTACTATAGTTTGGGGACGGTTGAGAATAGGACGGAGGAGTAGATGGAGGCACTTCTACAACATCCTGAAAAATATTTTTGTCATTCGGAGAGTTTGATTTTATGCTTTCACACTCGTTGCAGTGCACTATGGCCGAAATTGCGATTTTAGCGGCAAAAAAATACTTCCTGGCAAGCTAGCTTCACCAAATTTGGTGTGTATACTTCTAATGATAAAAAAATCGATTTGAGAAAAAAATGGGCGGGCCACGCCCCCTTTTTTCAAAGTAGTGGCAAAACGTACTTCCTTGTACAAAAAAGCAACTTGAGAAAAAATTGAACGGTCCACGCCCTCTTTTTCCTATATCCAAAACCCAAATTGTCGCCAAAAATACTTACCAAAACGCTGGCTTCATCAAATTTTGAAAACGGACTTCTTCTGACAAAAAAAACTTTAGAAAAAATGGGCGGTCCGCGCCCATTATTAAAAAAATATTGAATGCTACCAAGAAATTAATTTATTTTTTAATTCATAAATTTATAATTTTAAAGAAGTTGTAAATGCTTATGGATTAATCTGAAAATAACAAAAATAACATACATATTCTCGAAAGATATAGGGCTTAATTATTCATGGTCTGTTTCTTCGTTTTCAGCCGCTTCTAATTCCAATGAATAATTATTTATCGACTCTAAGCTTACATCAGAATCATAACTATAATTGCAGCTGGAGGCTTCTTGAAATGTTGAAGGTAATAAAAATTCTGGTGGCAATTCAGGCATTTTAAAAAGATCAATGACTTCTCGAGGAAAAGGAAGTTTTTTTGAACTATTTGTACGTTCTTGCAAACATAAACTTAAAATATATGTGTCAGAGCTATCCATAGCTCTATGATACATGTCAAGTATGTTGTGCACTCTTGAATCCTTTCGAGCGTGACCAGTTCGATCTTTTTTATAAAATTTGTTTCGCGCCTCAGATGCATTTTCTGCCAGGACACCTACACGGGTACTACGGAAGCCTCAATTATTTGTGACGAATGCACTAATATTTTGTGTATTGTGGAAGACATAGAGTACCATTCGTAGTTTTGGAAAAATATTTCACTGGTTTTAATGCAATAATCACGAAACCTTTGAGCATCAATTTCAAATTCAGAGGAGAGAGCAATTAAGATTATGTGTAAATGTTTCAAAAAATCAATATTTATACCAGTAATAGATGCTAAAAGGTCCGTGCGAGAAAATGCTCTTCTAGATGTGTTGCCATCGTTGGTGTTGCCGCTGCCATTTGCTTTCGGCTTATCGACATGAAGCCCCATTTGAAGCAAAAACTCTTTTTGAATTTTTTGTTTCTTTTCTGCCAGGATTCTCTTCTCTTCTGCTCCACGAACTTGCCATTTTTTCAAATCTAGCTTGTATGAAAGTTTTAAAACAAACTCGAAACTACGAATCCACGCATGCAAAGGGCTTAATCCATATTTCAAAGCGTCGGTCTTCGGTTCAAAATTAGGAGAATCAAAGTTTCTTATAGTTCAAAATTCCTTTGGACCGGCATGACAGATGGGACATTGCTGTGCACTTTTAGTTTCTGTCAACACATTTAAGACTTTCCCATCTATTAATGTCATATATAAATTATATTTTACTTTAATTTTTTTCCAATTACTTAGTGTGTATTTTAGTGGTTTCAACTCCTCAATCTGTTTCTTTATGTTGTGGTTTTCAGTTAAAATGTGCTCTTTTGTTTCTTTAACAAACTCCACTTTTAAAGGTCTCCAAAAGCGTACTGACTGAGGTGTACGGTTTACCCAAATGTTATACCCTGCTGATGAAATTATTTGTATTGGAATGACTGATGTCACAAAAAGGGAATGATCGAAACTTTCCGAAGTATTTTCCACAAATTTTTGTTTAAACAAGCTGTGACCGGTAGAACCATCAAACCCGTAGCTCGAAATTAGGATCGATTCTTCAACATCCATTGTACACAATACTTCATCTTGATATTCAAGAATTCTTTTAGCTGTGTGGTCTAACAAATTTTGCAACGACACTTCGACAGAGCTTTCATTCGCTTTGATTTCATCCGGTCTACATTTCAATTTGCTTTCATAAACTTTATCATAAGTCGGATAAATACTACAATTGTGTTTTATGTTTAATTGCCGCATATTTGAGTACACCTTTTTAGTTAATCCGTTTTCTAACACAAACATTAGAGCTTCATCAGGTGATACTGGCGTAACTTCTTTATGGCTAGTATTAAGAACTTCTCGAATTTTGGATGGCCGATTTGGAGATATAGCAACTTGCTGTAGGACAAATTTCAAAACCGTTGCGTGGGATTTTTTGGCAGATATAGAGGCAGCATGAACTAATAATTGCGCATTGTCTCCTTGCTGGGAAGCTAATTCGGAAGCTAATCTCCTTTTATTTCTTTCGCAGCAATCATCATACGTCAGTTTTGGTCGCCCAATAGTATTAATCTTTTTCGGTATTACAAAAATTGTTTCTCGACTCAACCATTTCTTATTATATTTTCTAAATGCATTCTCATTTCTGGATTGTTTATTCCATTTAAGTTTAATAAAGTTAGATAAGTTCCGAGCTTTAGTACATATCAATTTACTTAATTCACTGTCAATTTCGTATGAAATCTTTCCTTTTATGTAATTCGAAACATTCCTGTTGTTTCTCAACCAAAACTCAAATATTTCAGAATTTTTGAACCTGAGTGTTTCTACAAAAGTATTAAAAATTCGTTCATTAGCAGTCAAATGCATACACTTTTACCATGACATAAAACTTGAGTTTTCTACAAACAATCACATGTAAATAGTTCCAATGACACTTCAAAACATTTTTAGTTTTACTCCACGAAAAACGATAAAACTCTTCACAATTTCACAAAAAAATACATACAAAAAACCACCAAAATAAGTACGAAATAAAAACATTTAGTAAACTATATTTGTATATAGTAAAATAACTCACCTCGAGTAATAGAACTCATATTTACAAAGTTTTTTTACAAGAATATATTATTAAAAAACAGTTTTTAATTTTATAAAAATTTTGCTGCTTCACTAGTATTAACACGTACTAAAAAATTTGTAAACATTACCAGCTGTTTGTACATAAACAGGGTTGCCAACAGTAAATTTTTTTTTTAATTTTTTCTTATCAATATGTTGGGTATTGAACACCATCAAAATAATTGCAAAAATTTAAATTTGAAAAATTGACTTTTTGCCGCTAAAATCGCAATTTCGGCCATAGTGCAGTGGGAGGCTTCAACGCTTCCTGCACCGAATTTTTGAGCGCCAGCCATTCTTCTGCTTGGTGCATCTGCAACCAGTCTAAAGCCGTTGACTCAACTGGATTTAAGGAAGTTATTTTTGCGGGACCTCCACCTGTCCCCGACATGTGCAATTTATTTTTCCAAAGTTTGGCCTTGAGGTGGGTTTTGTAATCTGCCCAAACCTTAAATAAAAGTAAAATTAAAGTCGTTATATAAGTTGCATCTTTACTAGCTAGCATAATTGTTGGTTCAAGCAAAATGTTACCTTTTTCCTCGAAGTTATATCTCTTGTGGGTGGTCCCTCTCCATTTAGCTCTTCAGTTAGTCGTCCCCACAACTTTTAAGAGGTTTGCTTAGCATCTCCACATTTTAAATAGCGTTTGGCCAAATTTGGATGAATGAATGAATGTTTTATTTAAGTAGAAAAAATGTTACAAAAATTTTGGAATCTCAACATTTAAAGAATATGGTATAAACCTTAATTCTACATCATTATACTTATATTTTTATCACAGATTTCTGTTTTTAGATAAATATTTCATCGAAGGAAAAAACTACTATGAAAAACCTCCGCTTTAATACTAAGAAGTTCAGATATTAAAATGTTGTCTGAAAAACTACAGCGAAATTTAAATCTTTCGGTCAAATTAAGTATTTGATCAGATAAAATTTTAATTTTTGACTTATCGTGAAGCTCTCTAGTGGAGAAATACCATGGAAGTCGCAGCATCATTTTAAGAATTTTATTTTGACGAATTTGCAATTTTTTAACGTGCGTTTTAGCCACATTGCTCCATGCTGAACAGGCATATAATATTATTGACTGAAAAATTGAATTGTAAATTACTAATTTATTTTCATGTGAGCGTCTATTGATAAAAGGATACAACATTTTAATTGCCACGTTTACTTTCTCCTGAATGTAGTTTACGTGATAACAGAATGATACTTTTTTATCAAGAACTACCCCAAAGTATCGTACGGAATTGGCCCATGGGATATCAAAACCATCCAGTTGTAAACCTGTACTTGGTAGAAAGCAATGACTTCTTTTTCTTGTAAAAAAGATAGCTTGAGTTTTACCAATGTTTAATTTAATTCTGCAACTACACAAGTAGTCAGCGATGTTTTGTACTGCGCCGTGAAGTTTGGGTACGATTTCATTACCAAACTCATGCGAATGAAATATTCCAATATCGTCTGCATACATAGCATATGAACAGTCTGAAAACCTTGGAAAGTCAGAACAATAAATGTTATACAATAAAGGGCCAAGGACCGATCCCTGTGGAACTCCAGCGGGCAGTTCGATCATGTCAGAGTATTCGTTGTGTAAACAAACGCAAAAGTAGCGAGTTTTTATAATTTTTACCAGGGGTAGCGGGAACTGAAAATAACTAATTTGTGAATTAGCCCATTGTGCCAGACTGAATCAAAAGCCTTCTCAACATCAAGTAATATCAAGCCGGTTGATTTTTTGCTATGGAAATTAGATTTGACGTGTTTACAGATTCGTTTAATCTGATGAGTAGTGCAATGGAATTGTCTAAATCCGAATTGTTCGTTTGGTATAACATCATACCGTTACTAGTCGTTAAGAAAAGGGATATTTTGTTTTTAATGACTTTCTAAAATCTTGCTTAAACTACTTAGCAAACTGATAGGACGGTAACTATCGGGTGTGTTTGCCGGCTTTGCTGGCTTGCGAATAGGTACAACTTTAGCTGTTTTTCACGCCGCACATTGGGGTAAAATGTGTCGATTTTGGAGATTAATTCAAAAATCAAAATTCAAGGTACAAGTAAATTTTTGGTATCAAACAAAAGTAGATAAAATTCTACATCACTAACTGAACAAATATTTGGAAAAAAATTTACAGTTTTCTTGTAATATTCTCTGAAAATTGCAAGTTTATTTCTTTTCATTTGTGTTTTTACGTGTCTCTAAGTATTTTAATTTTTTTTTGGGCGAAAGCCTTAAAATATTGGGATTTCGACCTTATATGCAGACATATAGTTGTGAGTTAAGCGGGGTAAAGCAAATCTTGTTTCATTCCTGTAATCTATGGCTGTTGTAGTTCCTTTTTGTAAAAAAAAAGTTGCGCCAATACTGCGCACTTTCTCAGTATATGCATTTCTTTATGCGAACTGCCTGGTCAAATATACACGAATTTCTCAAGGCAGAAGAAGAACAAATACAGCAATTGCAAAAAAAAGGTTTGTTATTGTTTTTGTTGTTCAGTGGATGCCTGTTTGCTTTGTTCACACCCTACGTTACGATAAGCGGCAGTTTAAATGCGTAAGAACATATTCCGGAATAGTCTAAAATTCGCGTTTTACTTACATACATATGTATAATAATATACATCATCACATACATTTTTGAAATAAAATTTTGATTTCTTACATTTTGTAATAATTAATTAATATGGCATAAGGTTCTTATCTAAGGTTTAGGGTATATGTAAAATCATGATAACCGACATTGTTTTTTCCCGCGCAATTTGTATTGTAACACTTGTTATTATTACTAATGTTTGTATGTCATGTGCAGTCGAGAGAAATAACAATAGTGATGTATATTTAATTAACATGGTAAAAGCGATACCGACATTGACTACATTTAAAGAGGATAAAAATATTATTATCTTCCTTATAGGAACCAGTTCAAATGTAATTTGGGTTACTCGTCAAAGTCTTTATGACATAATGAAAAACTCTGGCTGTGATAAATTTAATGAAAAATTTGAATTTTTAAAAGAGCAATTGAAAAAGCGTATTGAGCCATCTGATGAATTTATAAAACAGTTTGATGACAGGATAAAAACCTTTATTAGTCAATTTAAAATTCGTTGGAGCAGAGCCAATAGGCATGAAGAGCGTTTCCTTAGAATAAACCAAAGTTGGCTGGATTCTTCGATAGGTTTCACCCATTCGCAAGGAATGAAACGTGGCCGCAAAGAACTTGCATTTGAAGAATCAAATGAGAAAACGAAGCAAAAAAAAAGTAAATTTTTAAGAGATAGTGTGCCTTTGCCTTTATTAGCTTATGCTGCACAAATGAGTTTTAGAGCTTCAGGGCAAGTGGAAGCGTCAAAGATAGTGAAAGAGGTTGCAAGTTCACCATCGAGAGCGAAAAAATTTCATAAAAGTATTGCCAAATCATCACTATCACAGCAAATCTCCAAAGAAGACGCTTTATTTGTTTTGGTGGAAGCAAAGTTATCTCGACAACAGTACAATGTTATAAGCCAATCTGCTCCATATAGGTGTCCTTGCTATTCATATGCCCAATCAGCAAAAAAGGATTGTTATCCTAGATGTGAGAGCATGCATTTTTGCGAGATTTCAGCACAAGTAAGCTTGCAAGCCCTTTTAGACCATACCACTGAGCGTATAACTTTAGCCCAAAATAACGTAATTAAAACATTGAACGATGAGGAAATGACAAATTTATGCCTGTACACTAAGTGGGGATTCGATGGAAGCTCTGGACACAGCTCATATAAGCAAGCGTACCATAATCCGGGTGCAAATGATTCATCAGTTTTCATCACCTGTATTGTTCCAATCAGGTTGATTTGTGGAAGCAAAATTATGTGGCAAAATCCGCGCCCAGCTTCTACCAGGTTCTGCAGGCCTTTAAAAATTGAATTTGTAAAAGAGTCCACAGCTGTTTCCAGAACTGAAAACGAAAGAGTTGGTATAGAAATACGAAATCTTGTTAATTCGGTTATACCTTATGAAAATAAATATTTGGAAGTTAAACACAATTTAATTTTATCTATGGTTGATGGAAAAGTATGCAAGGCATTAACAGAAACAACATCTACACAAAAATGTTATTTATGTGGAGCTAGCTCGAAAGATTTTAATAAAATTGATGAAATGGTGAAGAAAGTTGTAAAAACAGAAAATTTACAATTTGGGCTTTCAATACTTCATGGGTGGATTAGGTTCTTTGAATGTCTTCTCCACTTATCATATAAATTGTCTATAAAAAAGTGGCAAGCTCGAACAGAAAGCGAGAAACTATTAGTTTCGGAAAATAAAGCACGGATTCAAAAAGGATTTAAAGATAAAATTGGTCTGATTGTTGACCAACCGAAACCTGGCTTTGGGAATTCTAACGATGGCAATACAGCTAGGCGTTTCTTTCAAGAGATGTCAGCAGCAATTACTAAAGTTGACATAAATTTGATTAAAAAGATGCATACAATACTCGTAGTTGTTTCTAGTGGGCACGATATTGAGGTACAGAAGTTTCGTGACTACGCTTTAAATACAACAAAATATTTCGTTGAATGTTATCCTTGGTATAACATGCCTCCAACACTTCACAAATATTTTATCCATGGACCAGAGATAATATCGCACGCTATGTTGCCAATCGGACAATTATCAGAAGAAGCTCAGGAAGCTCGAAACAAAGATTTTAAGAATTTTAGAGAACATTTTTCTCGCAAATGCAGCAGAAAAAAAGCAAATGAAGACATATTTAACAGACTTTTAATCAGTTCTGACCCCGTTATATCAACCACAAGAAAATTAACAAAAAAAAAAGTGCAGGATTTACCCGAAGAAGCATTAGAGTTGATCGTGATAGAGAGTGGCAATAATAATGAAGTTGATGATGACGATGATGATGAAGGCGATGATAAAAATTCAAGCGAAGACGACAATGATCATGAATATGATTATAGTGATGAAGAAACAGTTTGTATATTTTAAATAAAATTTGAAGCTTAAAAAAATAAAAAATTTAGAAAACCGATGTTCAGCATATTTTTGTTTTTTATGATATAAAAAAAAAAAACAAAAAACTCGAATTGCATTATTTTCTTACTTCTTTATGATTAATTAACAAAAAAAAATAACTTCCATAACTAGAAGACTTGTAGGAATTAATCTCCATTTTGAGCACCATTTACCCCACTGTGCGCCGTAGGGAAATATTGTAGTTTAAGGCAGGAATTTATCAAAAAAGTAAAATAGTTCACGGCCTCTTTAGGTAGGTGTCTGAGCAAAATTTTTTTATATCATCGTGTCGTGCAGACTTCCTCAGCGGAGCTTCATGTAGAAGATTTTGGACATGATCTGAATCAATGTATTCAGATACAGGAGTGTCTGCTTTTTGTGAATTAATTTGGCTTATTGTTGCATCAACTGCGTTCGAGGTCATTGATGTACCTAAATGATTTGAAACATTGTGGTTTTCTAAAAATTTATGTGCCAGCAGGTTTGCTTTTTCGTGATTTAGGGTAAGGGTCTTATTTACCTCGCGTAGAGGTGGGGTTTCTGAATATTTTTTCCGCATTATTTTGCAGATGTTCCAAAAAGGCTTATTTCTCTTTTCAAGTAAACTAAGTTTTTTGTTCCAGCTGGCGTTTCTATACTTAAATATCCGTTTGCGGATTTTCGCAGAGTAGCGTGTTACTGCCTCATGATCAAAAAGCTGTCTGTAGCGACTCCATTGCCTACGGTAATGGTTTCTTATTTTTATTAAATCTAAAATGGATTGAGGCAGCTTAAGAAAGTTGGTTTTCGGAGTTCTAAGAGGAACTGAGCGTCGAGCCGCTGTCATTATATTATTCGTGAAAGTGTCTATGTTTTTATCAATGTCTTCCGAGGAACTTATTAAGTCAAGGTTGGTTGGCAAGGTACATAAAGAGTTTTTTAAAGAAGATCTGTATGTCTTCTAATTTGTCCTATCGTAATCCATTATAAGGTTGTCGATGTGTTTGAAATTTAAATTAAGTGAAAATGTAACCGGTAGATGATCAGAATCAAATTTGTTTATCGTTAGCAGTTGAGATATATACATGGGTGTATTCGATAGTACCAGGTCAATATTTGATGGTGTAAACTGCGTCAGAGGTTTTATTTTCAAGGCCGTAGAGGACAACTTTAAACGCCCTTTCATTTTTAAGTTCATGCGTATAGAATTGACAAGAGTTTATTTTTAAAACGTCTTTGATTATATCAAACGAGATGGAAGATTCACATATTATTTTAACGCCAATAGAGATTTGTTTTACGAAAAAGTCGTTTATGCCTTTTTGCAATAAAATTTTTTTTATGAACTCACTGTCATGCGCGAGAACCTTAATAGGCGGCAGCACTTCTTTTGTGGCTTTATTTTTTTGGGAAATGTCATTGCATTCCATATCACTACCCTCTTCTTCAAGGGCCTGTAAAGGCGTCCAAAAGATCTGCCAACATTTTTAGGACTCACACTTGGCTTTTTAGTGTCCAAAAGTTTACTTTGTTTACGAGAAGACATTTCGTCTTCCGCGTAATCGAGCGCTGCTCGTTTTGCAACTTTCTTATTTTCTTTTATGTCTATATTTGTTTTGATAGTTGATTGACTATACGAAAACAGGTCTGAATTAGCCAGAGGTAACACAGCGACTGATGGCCAAATTTGGATGTGATTGCATAAAATCCACCATAATCTCAAATTGGCTCTGTTTTGTGTGCTGGCTTTTGCTTGCTGAATCCCTATGTATTAAAGAAATTTGTATGCGTTAAATAGCTATATTTAATAAAAATTAATAAATGACTTACATTTTTTAAAGATTTTTCCTTTTCTCTAGAACTGAGAATAAATAGCTATATTTAATAAAAATTAATAAATCACTTAAATTTTTTAAAGATTTTTCCTTTTCTCTAGAACTGAAAAGATAACGAGTGTGAAATCCGAAATTCAAATCAATTTGACATTTAAATTTGTGTTACATAGTTGCCACTTTTCGTAAATCGAATTAGCTATTCGAAAATATAATTGCAAATGCAAAAATAGAGATACCGAATACAAAAAATTCGAATTCGAACAAATTTTTTTTCGAATCGTGTTACAGAATAGGTCCCCATTACATAAGCAAGCGATATGCTCGGTTGTTATCACCGGAGGAAGTGTCAACGTCAAGACCTACAACTTGGTATTGGCCTCATTTTGAGGTAGTTAACCCACACAAGCCAAATAAATTGCGAATAGTTTTTCAGTTTTATTAAAAGGTCCTGATCATGCACAGCCACTCATCGCCATTGTATACAAATTTCGTCAGGGTGTAGTTGCAGTCGCAGCTGACATCCAAGAGATGTTTTCACAAGTGAAAATTCGAGAGGAAGATTAAAATTCGTAACGCTTTCTTTGGCGTAAAAGAAATCCGACCGAGGCAATTCAAACTTTTGCCATGACTTCGATGATTTTCGGCGCAATTTGTTCGCCATGCTGTGCGGAATACATAAAAAATGTCAATGCTAGCAAGTTTGAGCCCACTATGCCTCGAGGAGCTGCAGCAGTAATCCACAATATGTATGTCGACGATTTGGTAGTTAGTTTTAACGATTCAACTGAAGCTGAACAAGTCGTTAAAGAAGCCATAGCCATAAATTTAGCCTTAGGTTTTAAGCTCAGACATTTTTTGTCTAACAAATCGCTTCAAGCTGTGTTGTGGGGTGAAGATGAAACACCGATGACTGCAGTAAACCTAATGTATGTAGATAAAGTTTTAGGTATGATCTGGAACACACTCAACGATTCCTTTGAATTTCACATCAAATTTCTCGAGATGTTCTGAATTGCACACGTCCGCCTAAGGTGGCAGCGGTGGCCTATATGCGCATATGTAAGGGCAGTGCAGTAGAGGTTGCGTTCGTCGCAGCTAAGTCACGATGCGCCCCTCTGAAAGGGCTTACGGTGCTTCGTTTGGAGCTTCAGACAGCGGTCCTAGGATGTCGCTTATGCAGTTCAATACAAGAGTGCCATGATTTTACTATTCAACGAGTCGTCTTTTGGAGCGACTCAAAAACAGTCTTGTTGTAGATAAGGTCCACTACACGAGAATATAAGCAATTCGTCGCCAGCCGGATATCTAAGAATCTTGCTTCAACGGAACCGTCTCAGTGGAGGTGGTTGTCAACATCACTGAATGTGGCTGATGACGCCACTCGTGGTAAACCTATTTTCGAAATCATTCCGAAGTGCAGATGGTTAAAGGGTCCAGAATTTTTGCAACGTAATGAAGAAGAATGGACACGAGAACCAGCTGAGTTTATGTCTAGTGAATGCGTCGCTGAAGAAAATAATAACTTTCTACTGCTGTTGCCGCTGAAAGATGAGTAAATCTTGAAATTTAAGAACTTTTCATCATATTTGAAAATCCTAAGAGTCATGGGTTGGACACTGAGATTTATGAACAACGCAATAAATCAATGTCGTCGTACAGGGGAAATAAAATCTTTCGAAATTATTGAAGCAGAAAGAGTCATCTGTCGCCGCGTCCAGGAGGAAGTATTTACCGCTGAAATTGCCCAGCTCCGATCAAAGCGGCAAGTCGAAAAGTCCAGTCATACTTACGTCGAATTGATGCAGGTTATTATCTCCCTATGTCAGCTCGCCGTCCTGTTATATTGCCGCAACATCATAACTTTACTCGCTTAGTAACCGCGCATTGGCACAATTTTGTTGGTGCTCAGAAAGTCTTAATTCTGAATGAAAGCTTATTTGATTTCAACCGAATTGAGCAAGAATGTACTAAACGCGGTATAGAATGGGTTTTCAACTGCCCAGCAAATCCATCAGCCGGAGGATGCTGGGAAAGACTAGTCCAGTGTGTAAAACGTCTACTATATCAAGTTATAAAGGAAGAGGCGCCTCGTTTGAAGACCTTTAGAATTACCTTGATTGAAGCAGAGAATATTGTGAACATTCGTCCACTGATAGATGTACCTATTTCACCACACGATCCTGAGCCGTTGACCCCAAACCATTTCATACTGGGCTGTCTTAATTCGACGCAAACGCCAAGTAACGAAGAACAACACATTTGCCTACGTAAGCAATAAAGAATATAGCAAGCTTTAAAAGGATCGTTTTATGAAAAAAGTGGACTTCCGAATACTTGCCGTCATTATTACGTCGATTAAAATGGAGGGAGAAAGTGAAGCCTTTACAGCCAGGTGACGTTGTGATCATCTGCGATTCTAGCCTACCACGTAGCCAATGGATGAAAGGCCTCATAAAAGAAGCCATCACGACTAAAGACGGTCAAGTTCGATCTGCATTGGTACAAACAAGCCAAGAGTACTACGAAGAGATTTGTAATACACACATATACGTATTTATATATGTACTCTGAGGACAAAATATCCAAATGAAATTTAGCCCACACAAAACTCCACTCTCCTCACCATACGCCAGTAAACCGACTCAACAACAACACCAAGGGCACCGTTCGTACTGTACGTGCGGAATAACGCCATAATCACGCCATCTGCGAGTAACGGTAGGATCACGCCACTCACAATATAGCAGCAGAGCGACGCTACCCTGCTGATCGCAAGTTCTCACAACATTCAGCATCATCCTACCGTTGTCAACATGTTGCTAAGATAGCCAGTAACATGAGCCTCATTGCCTATAAAAGGAGCAGCACAGCAGTACACTGGACAGTCTGCACCGGGCTACGCGTGTGGAAAGACATTGTTTGCGAAGTGTTTGTCTCGTTCAGGGTTGACTTCTCAAGCGAGGCCAGCACTTTCGGAAGCAAGAACTCGGGCTAGACGAGAGTGGGTGCAGGGTTTTATCTCATGCCCATCTCCTTGTCGACGACCGTGTTCACATATATCCACACCGCAGCTACGGTGACCCGCGCGCCAACGACAACCGATCGTTATTTCGGCAGCGTCACACCGCCGTGACTGCCAACCATAACCGCAGTACCAGCGCGCCCAAGTAACGGGAGCATCCGAACCACCGAGAATACCGTCCACAGTAGCGGAACCCAGTAGCGACAGGAGACATCGCCGTGGCTTACACCGAGTAGCAGCGTAGCAGAACACAGTAGCGATAGTGAGACATCGCCGTGGCTTACACCGATTAGCAGGATACAGTAGCGATAGCGAGCCATCGCCGTGGCTTACACCGAGTAGCAGGATACAGTAGCGACAGTGAGACATCGCCGTGGTTTACACTGAGTAGCAGCGTAGCAGAATACAGTAGCGATAGTGAGACATTGCCGTGGTTTACACCAAGTAGCAGCGTAGCAGAATACCGTAGCGACAGTGAGACACCGCCGTGACTTACACCGAGTGCGCCCAAGTAGCGGCAACCTAATATCGATTCCCAGAGGGACGCCAGTATCAGCGCAGCGAATTAGCGCGAGCGACCACCAAGACACCTTTAGAGCGTCAGTACTACTATTATTGTAATCAGATTGAAGTCACTCATATGTATTGTTATTTGAATAGTCCCATAGTAATAAATTTATTGTAAACGAACGCTGGCAGAGGCGAGTATACCCCGGCATAAGAGGCAAGAAGCACGGGGACAAGAAAAGTTTCGTTACAGTACTTTGTATAACCACTTTATGCATATAAATTTGCACCATTTGCAAACGTTGTTCTGGAGTAAATTATAAAATGGCAAACCAAACTGAGTAGAAATCAAGTAACAGCTGCCAAAAACTTGATTTTTTAAACTAAAACTAAAAAAATTAATATCAATGCCGCTAAAAGTAGTCTTTATAACAAGGCGTATGTTGCTTTACTCCTTATACACGTAGTATTTGTCTTTCCGCATGATTTTTTATTTAAATTTGGAAAATAATCGTTATTTCCGGTCGGCGAGTTTTTTATTTGGTAAAAGTATATGTACTTGAGTTTCGATACCATCATTCTTAACAAGAATTTAATCAGCTGTTTTAAATGGTTTTGCGTACTATAAAAATTGTTGTCTCTGAGAGTGAATGCTACCAATTTTTTCCGAATTAAGTTTCTGTCAAGTTGAAATAAAATATTTTCTTTACCTTTGCGTGATTGTGTGAAAATTACCTAAATTAAAAAAAAAAAAATTACAATATTTACTATACTGTTTAAAATAAATACCATAAAATAAAGAAAATTACAATGTTTTCTAACCCAATATTTATATTTATTTGCAGCTGACCTTGGCTCAATTGCAAACGGGCTTGACTTGCAGGGACCTATATTTCTTCATGAGCCACCCCATCGCATTGAATTTTCAAATAATACAGGTGGCATAATAGAATGTTCAGGACATGGAAGTCCACCGCCGGAGGTGAGCGCACGTTTAAAAAGTTTCTGTGCTTTTTCAACGAATTCCCTTTGCAATATAAAACTTTCTCAAATAAAACTCGTTACTTCTTTACTCGGCACTTTACGTTCATATATGTACACATTTTGTTTTAGTTGCAACAAGGTGGAAATCAGGGCAGTTTTCTCGTTAGTCGGCTATATAAATATTATATAAAAATGAAAGCGTACACCTCAAAACAAATTAAATTTGTATAAAGTTATGTATTTATAGTTTTAATTTGTGTTAAAAATTGGATCTTAATAAAAAATTTGCTATAAATCATCAGTCATTAACAAACTTACGAATTAATCAAAAAGACTAGTATACAAAAGAACTAATTTTCCGAACTGCCAACCAACGAACTGTCACAGTAATGAAATCGGTGTGAAGACCACTATTATAGAGTTTGTTTTTAATAATTACTTTATCTTTTCACAGGTGGAATGGACTCCAATACCTCCACAACAAGATATGGTGTTTACACTTTCCAATGGAAGCCTTATGTTTTATCCCTTCTCGGCGGAGAAGTATAGGCATGAAGTGCATGCCACAGTTTATAGGTACGTATTCAAGGTTAAATTTAATTAAGTATTACCATGCGCAAGAAAATTTTAACACCCATTGCATCAAATAAGATTATGTAATGAATCAATAAACATCGACTTTGTCCGCTTGAAGTGTGGTTACTTAAACGTAAAAATTTTTACTGTTATTTTCGACAATTTTAATTTGTCGATTAATACTTTTGTTTGTTGTTCCACAGTTTTTGAATGCAAGTTAAATTTCCTACAGTTTTTGCCCGCTTTTAAAACTAGTTTAAATTCATAAGCTGCCTGCAAATATTGCTCTGTTGGGAAGCCTTGCAGAAACATTGACTCTTGTTGATAGTAAGAAGACGGTTACGTTGTTATAGTACAAACTGTACATGATCTTTGGAAGTCCACAACCAAGAATTTACTTCAACAGCTTATTCGTCTGATAATTTACTCAGGAGAAATTGGTGTGTTCTTCCTTCTTTTATCAAACACGTGGAAATTAGTACTCTTCCTGTGAAATGGCCTGGCAGGAAACACTGGTGCCTTTTTGTAATTTTAAAATTATTTCAGCATGCCCTACATTAAATAATCGAACTGACGGCATTCTAGTACGTTTTCCAGTAGCCTTGCCTATCTAGCAGCGAACAGGAATTGAAATTTTTTGTCTTTGCATGTATGAAATTGATTAGTCGTTAGTTCGATTCCCGGTGAGGTCAGATCATTTTGTTTGATATTTTTTTTTCAAAGAAAGCATTTTATGTTTTTAAATTTTTTACTGAATATATTTTATCTAAAATAACATAAATTAAAAAAAAAAAAATTATATAAATAATAACAACCATAAAATTATACAGTTAAGTATTAGTATTTTGACGTCTTTTCTTGATTTCTAACAGATGTACATACGTACATATGTACATATATCAATAAAAATTCCGTTAATTTTTTGACGAAGGTATTGTGTGGTGTTTTCCATATAAAAAAATTTTCCGAACAATTAATGTTACATTTTTAGTGACTTTAATCTTACAATTTTATGATCTACAAAAATGGTAATTATATTTTTAAAAAAGTTTGAAATTGTAATGAAATATGCATACAATCCTGGTTACTGGGCTTTTAATATAATAATAATAATACTTTTGGCGCTTACACTATATATCTCAGTGTTTGGCCGAGCTTTGCCTACCATTTGTGGCGGGCTTTTAAAATTTGGTTGCTAAAATTGATATTGAATTAAAGAAAAATTGATTATCAAAATTTTTCCAAATGTGATAGTTCTATTTTCTGCATGTAAAAACTTAAAAAAGGTTAAAATCACATTGTTTTTGTTGCGTTTTTTGTTCATATAGTTTGTTGTATTAAGGTGCTATGTACATACATATATACATACAAGTGTGGTTGAATATTCGGTTATATTATATTTAATTGAAATATCAAATTTCTGCAAATATGTTTCATTCTATGTACAAACCGCATTTCGCTACTAGTTACCTACTTTTCTACTACCATTGCGCGAAAAGGGATAAAATATTTTCCCCTTTATCAAACCTTCCTAAATGCAACCTTACAAGGCAGTCGGAAAACTTAAACGTCAATAAGTATCCAACCTTTTATAATTGAATCATGGGTGTGCAGTATCTCTATAAAAATGTATGTATATTTGACATGTATAGTGACATGAATATGTGAAGAATTCGTTCAAGAATGTACTATTTATGCTTCGGGAGGAACAAAAGTAGGCACTAATCATAATGTATACTTAAAATCATTTGAATTCTATTGTTTTCGAAAAATTCAAAATATATAAAAAAAAATTTTTTGAGTTCTAGCGGAGGCCATCTGCCCTACCCCCCTGGTTTCCGCCCCTGACCTTTTTAGCGAAATCGTGATTTCTTTTAGCCTCCTAACTATTTGCAAAGGGGTCATTCAATATTCTTTCTTTTGATGTTGTGCTCAGTTGTTGTTTGGTATGTCTTCTTATTTAATTCTGGCCGTTATACTAAAACCTCTTAGAATATTACCAAATAAAGGAGAGCAGTGAATGTCAAATGTGAAAGAGCGGGTGCAATAACCTAAGTGCAGCCCCACATCTCCTTAAGCGTGTAAAGAGCTGTCGAGATTTTACGCACCCGCTTGTCCAACAAGATCTCAATGTATTTCGTACCTGCCTCTCAGCTTAGGCTTATTGTGTACACTGGAAACTTTGACCGCTTCTAAATACTTTTTGATTTTGCAAAAATGTAGGGTATATTTGTAATACTAAAATTCCGACTCTTGCACAAGCATTACGTGCAAAAATACTCGTATGCACATATTATATTCATATAATAATTTTGTTCAGTATTTTTTAAGATAATTTATTAATTTTTTTTTAAATTTCAGGTGCAAACTCCGTAATCTGGTTGGCACGGCACTAAGCAGGGAGGTGCATGTACGAGGAGGTACATTTTTAAAAGTTAAAATTCAATTTCATTATATTGTGAAAGCTTGAAGAAGAAATTTGAAAAAGTACAAAATTAAAGCTTTGAGCAGTTAATAAAATTTTGTTTTGTTTCACAAAGTTTTTTTGTTTTGTTTTACAAAATTTTTCAGGTTAAATTAAGTGCTACGAATAGAACAGAGTTAGATTTTTAGATTAAAATCAGTATTCGAACAATCAACATACCATCATCGTAGTGTAATATAAGTAAGACAACAATCAGGCTATTATAAAAATTCCTTAAGACTGATTGTTAAATTTTCGCAATAGAGTTTTTAAAAGAATATATTGTTGACAGAGTTGCTTCCAATATATTTTTAATGTACATACAAAATTTTTCCGTTCCGTATTAATATCAACGCATGCTTGAACGCACATTGGAACCGTCGCAGCTTGTAAAGGTTGATTCGTCTCTTGCATAGCAGAGCTGCTGTGGGCATGTCATGTCAAGCGGACAGAAAAAAAGGTGATGCTTTGGAATTCGATCATATTTTGGGTAATTGTACTTGTACTAGGTATGAAAGTGTACACACAATTTTTTTTTTATATAATGGTTATTTGTCGAGTTATGGGTTTCTAAAGAATAGTAAAAATGAAAATTATGTTTTTTTTAAATAATTTTTTTGTACTGAAATTTTTTTTTTTAAATATTAAACTTCGCGATTTGTATAGAAAATTTCTTGCGTTTTAAAAAAACGAAATCAATTTACAAATTTTTTCCACACCGGAAGTAAAAGATTCAATAAAAAATTTTGGAATCTTGGATCGGTTTTTTTTTACATTTGTTTATTTCAAAATACAGCCTCAGGTATAGTTATAATACCCTTAAAGTTTTAGAGTGAGATCTCCATCAGTTAGAGAGATATGTCAATTTGTGCACATACACCTCGCGCTGAGTATGAAGCTAGGAGCTTGTTTGTAACCTTCGGTTCATGTGAAAATGTCTAACGCTCGATGGACTTTAAGCCAAATTTCTTTATGAACATTATAAGTATACCCACGCACTTGTGCACAAGGCTATTATTAAAAAAAAAAATTGTTTCAAATAGGCAAAAATTTGTTCAACTACCAAAAAGGACCACAGCGACCTAAAATGGAAATTCATTTTTTTTGACAGTAGTTGTTGACTACATACTTACTGTCTACGTGAAATATGAAAATTTAAATGAATAGTTTCATATTTAAATAAGATGATATCCTCAAACCGTTAGCAAACTTGTGCTTGAACGTTATTAATATACACATATATATGTATACTCGAAATGGCTCCGTACGGTGATCGATGTTTCAATCCGTTTCGCTTGGTAAATCATCGAAAATTAAATAATTTAAGAAAATTGTCTTCATTATAGGCGCACAATTGTGGGCATCCAGCAAATTCTTAAGTGTGTCCATCCTGCAGGAAACGACTTTTAAATGAAATGCCAGCTAATGAAGATGTTGAATATAATGAAACCTCGAGTGAACTTTCGCAAAGCACCCGCGATTCCTGAAGTTGCAGAGAGTTGCAGACATGAACCCGCTCAATCGGATTCAGCAATAGAAAATACAGAAATTTTGAAGCAACTAAAGGAGAAATTTAATGATCCGTCTAGTTCTGCTTCCATGAAAACCACGATACTGACTATAGCACCTAAGTGAAAAAAAACTTACAGAAGAGTTCGGGACATCCAGGCGACAAGCGAGAAAAGCAAAGAAACTTGTGACTGCAGAAACACCACCAAATGAGTGTTGTAAATCTTGTCCTGGCTTAAATGCAATTCTTCATCATTTGAAAGTCATTGTCGATAAGATCCAAGTAACAGACTTACAGTTTCAAAAGTGGTTTGGCACACACCACAGAAACACAGGCAATTTATTTTAAAAATCTAAGAGAAAATTTGGACGAAGGAGAAGTCATTGTACAGTGTGACTTGGTAGGAAATTATTGCTTTGTTGTCCAAGATGCCGAGCAATCTTTCCATTGGAACAACGAACAAGCAACACTCCTCACTTCGGTTTTTTATTATAGAGATGGAATTAAAACAAACACGGCAGCATTGTTATGATTTCAGATGACTTAAAATATGGCACAGACACTTTTTATGCCTGCCAAAAAATACTGCACAATCACTTTTTTGAAAAAGCAATAGTTGTATATAAAATTGTTTACATAACAGATGGTGCTTCACAATATTTTAAAAATATATTCAATATTGTGAATCTATTTTATTATAAAGATGTCTTCAATTCGAAAGCAGAGATGCATTTTCACGCAACATCTCACAGAAAGGGGCCATGCGATGGACTTGGAGGGGGAACCTCAAACGTTTAGCTACACGTGCAAGCCTGCATTTACCTCAAATTATATCAACAGTTGACGCTATATGCAGAGGTACTGATATAGCAAAATAAGCAATGAAAGGCAAACGCTGGAAAACGTCGCAAAAGAATACTGCGCTGTAGTAACCCTATATGTAAAGAACGCATTTAACTCGATGGGTTGGTCGCATATAATCAATGCGCTGAAATCTATCAAAACTCCAGAGTATTTAATAATATTAATAAATAGTTAGTTATATAATAGAGTTCTTACTTTCAGCACTTCTTTAGGAATGAAGGAATACATCGTCACCAGAGGTATTCCTCAAGGTTCAGGCCTAGGGCCGCTGCTGTGGATAGTCACCTACGACAAAATCTTACGCCTACCTGTCCCAAAATGCGTTCAAGTTGAGTCTGTGCAGATGGTCACCACAAGTACTGCAAAGGTGATCGACAATTGGCGTAAGAAAAAAGTTTTGCAAATTGCCATTCGGAAAGCCGAAGGTTTTCTGATAACATGTAGGAAGATAAAAGAAATTACTATTTTAAATGTTAATGCGTATGCATTTGAGACTCTCCCAGCAGTGAGATACTTAGGTGTTATGATAGACGCTAGGTTGTCGTACAGAATCCACATTGAGACTGTTAGTCAAGAAGCGGCGACAGTTCATTGTTCGTAAGCTAGATTATTAACAACAATGGTGGTCTAGCCAGAATCGAAGGAAACTCTAAAGTAAAGTAACACAATCGATTATAATGTATGCAGCCCATGTTTAGGGCCATGCACCCCAGCACGGGTCATGTGCTAGTAAAGGAAACTCGATCTTTCGACTAAGTGCAATGCGGATATGTAGCGCTTTCCGGACGGTTTCTCATGATCCCGCCTGTGTCATCGCCGGTACAATGCCTGCTGATCTGATGGCGAGCCAGATCCAGCGCACCTCCCAGCGCACCTCCCGATCCAAAGGTAGATCACTCTCTAAACGCAACATTGCGGTCGAACGCCGAAAAAAGCCTCACAGAATGGCAACAACGGTGGGACGCGTCTACGTCGGGTCGCTGGACTTTCAGGCTCATCCCCAATATAGAAGCCTGGCTTAACAGATCCCATGGCGAGGTTGATTTTTTACATGACCCAACTTCTAAGTGGACATGGGTGCTTTCGAGAGTACTTGTTTAAAAATGGTCATGATGATACAACGGCGTGTGGCTCATGCGGAATTGCGTCGGAGAGTGCGGGGTACATATTCTTTGCGTGCCCGTCTTTTGCATTACAGAGAAACCAATTAAAAACTTTGATTCTGGCTAACCCTATTCCAGGAAATGTGATTTCATATATGATAAATAACAAACAAGTTTGGAATGCAGTTAAAATATAAAGCAAAGATATAACGACTGAGCTTAGAGTAAAGGAACAACGGCGCCGCAGTCAGTAAAATCATAGAGAATATTGATCCTTCAACATAAACTTTTTACTCTGTTTATTTCACAGGATAACGTGAACCCCATTATCACCAACGTGGATGAGGGAGTATGAAATAGCGTTCTGGAGAGAGGCATAATATATGTAATGGCCCCTCCCTAATGTAATGCGAAAGCAGTCCCGGGGAGTCGGCTTCAACGAAAATTCATACGGGCCACTTGATGGATAGTACGCTATTCCAACGTCCGTATAAAAAAAACAAAAAGTATATCAATCGTTTCACCAATGAGGTTATACGAATGGGCAACCTGATCATTATAATTTCATACCAGTTTTACTAAATATGTCTTTTTCACATGAACCGAAGGTTACAAACAAACGCCTAGCGTCATACTCAGCGCGAGGTGTGTGTGTACAAATTCACATATCTCTCTAACTGATGGAGATCTCACTCTAAAACTCTTAGGGTATAATAACTATACCTGAGGCTGTATTTTGAAATAAACAAATAAAAAAAAAGAGGTCGAAGTTTTCAACATTTTTTAGGAAATTTTTACGGGGTGGAAAAAAACCCTTTTTTGTAAATTGGTTTCGTTTTTTAAAAACGCAGGAAATTTTCTATGCAAACCGCGAAGTTAAAAATTATTTAAAATAAACATAATTTTCATTTTTACTATTCTGTAGAAACCCATAACTCAACAAATAACCATAATATAAAAAAAAAAGTGTGTGTACACTTTCATAGCTAGTACCAGTACAATTACCCAAAATATGAACAAATTCCAAAGCATCACCTTTTTTCCTGTTCGCTTGTCATGAAATGCCCCAGCTATTAACGGTCCATGCCGACCCCTGAAAG
This sequence comes from Philophylla caesio, assembly GCA_963971545.1. Lineage (NCBI taxonomy): Eukaryota > Metazoa > Arthropoda > Insecta > Diptera > Tephritidae > Philophylla > Philophylla caesio. The sequence goes on along the minus strand of OZ020608.1, from coordinate 62,429,114 downwards.
AAACTACATATGTTACTTCCTCGATCTTGGTCGTGAGTACATTGCAGTTCACTTGCAGAAGTCTCGTCAGTCGACCTCACGTCCGGGGGACCCCTGAGTTTTTTACTTCATAGCAACGATTTAAAGAGTGAAGACCCAAAATGTAGTTGGAAACAATACTTCTAACTTCTTGGAGTAGTTAACAACGCAGCATTTTTTAATATTAAATTAAATGGTTATTGATACACCATTTCTCAAATGTCTTAAGGTCAGATTGAAGATTAATGCTATCTACCATATGGTGTTTATGAAAATAAGAAATTACAGATGATCAAAGTGAGTTTCCTTGGGATATGCCTGACCATGCATCAACTAAAATATTAGACTCAAATGAGTCAACTTTAACTTTTCTTGTTTCCTCCGACTCGTTTTGGCGCATTTTTTCCTTCATCACCAGGGAATCTAAGTATTTATTTCAAACAAAACATTAAAATCATAAACAATTAGTCAAATATTTTATTTCCAAATATATAATAGTTTGGGAGTGCTCTCGTTCGTTCTTTATTTTCATCTTTTATATGAAGTTAGTATTTCAGTATATTTCTTTCACAAACCAGTTCTCCCTACACTCCAGCATTACCAACATATCCAATATGTCATATTTAGTAATAAAATAGTTAAAATGCAAATGCACTACTTAAGTAGGTTGACTAAGAAGCAATAAATTTTCAAGACGTAATTTTCCGAAACTTTTCTTCTGTTTTCGTATTATCTCAATATGTATGATAGAAAAATGAATGTGAAATGATAGAAAAAATATTTGTTTTCAACACGTTCAGCGACCTTAAAAACAAAATCCGAACTCTAAAAACTTTAATATTTTGATAAATTTTAAGCACTTCAGGTAAAGGCAAAAAACGTTCTTGCGAGACCTTTACATGTTATTATTTCACCAAATTTTCAGGGGATGATTTTTATTATCATTCATACGAGTACATAAGTATGTTCCATATGTGATTAACCAAGTTCCAATCGTCAAATTTATTCAAAAACAAAGAGAAAATAAGTTTGAATCAGGGTGTGTTGATGCAAATATGTTGCAGCAATTTTTTCAAACAAATCGTTTGTGCAATATTCCGTGTAATTTTGTTGTAATTATTGTAGGCCTATGATGTAGGCCATGTATATATGTATGTATGTATGTATAGGAACGTTTCTAACATCCGATTTTGAAACTGAATTTTTTAAATAACTACATAGACAATTTGATTTAGTTACTATTTTCGATTTTCCATCTCTTATAGTTGTCAACCAGAAATACACAGTACAAGTTCACGATGAATACGTGATGACCGGTAACACGGCGGTATTGAAATGCCAGGTGAGTTAAAATACATGGTAAATATGTACATATAAGTGCTCGGCTAAAAACCCAACCAGAAAATCGCCAAGGTAGAACTCGAAAATGATTATTTTTTAAGAATTTTCAAGCACCTTGGAATTTTTTGGCTGTTTGACTTATTTTTATTCGTTAAAATTATTTTTTTCAATTGCCTCAATTGAGTAAGTATTTTATTAAAATTTACATATTTTTGCATAAAATAATTCGTTTTACATTAATTAGGTCTCGTAAGCCGTTGTATTCCATACAGTTGTGCCAAAATATATTTTATTATAATGTATTTCACATTCTACCACCAATGACCAACTTAGTGTATTTTTCTACCACCTTTTCGCAAAAGGGGACTACATTTTGCCCCATTTCTACTTCCTTCGTAAATGCAACCTCTTGTAAGATAAACCAAATTTGGCTGTCATTATTTACCCAACCTATTACTATAATTAAATCATGGTCGCAAGTAAATGTAAGTTTCGGTGCATGATGCAATGTTTGTTGCGGACAAAAAATCAATCAGATGTGTCTGCAAGTTCTGCGTTGACGTTCTTTGAGAGAGAATACTCCAAAATTCTCAGAAATTACGTTGCTGAATAATTCCTGCTGTGACTTTTACGAACGGACCTAGTATGGCCGCTAGCGACTGCTTATATTTGTCTATGAGAAGAAAGAAAAAATGGAAAAGATGGCTTACTTCTCTTAGCAGCAGATGCGTCAAAAACATATTATTAACTTCATGCCATCAAAGGTACTGTTTTCTTGTAAGTTTTATTTGTTTTTAAATCTGCACGATTTGCGAATAAAACTAAGCAGATAATTGAGTGCCAAAGAGCTAAGAGATTTGCCTCTCAACATATCGCAACGTGAGGAGATGAGTGAACAGTTCAATAAGTTGTAATCATTCCCGCCTTCCTTGGTTTAACAATATGCATTTGTTTGCCTTACAATTCCCCTCGATATCGCAATGACCTGGAATCCATATACTATTTAGGCGAAATGACTCAGCCGTCTCTTTAGGAGAGGCTACAATGGAGTTGTCTTCAATGCTTCCTGACTGTCAATCAAAATGTAGATATCAAGTTGGGCCAGTTTTAAGGCATAGCCATTTGATATCAGTTCAACTTAAAATATCTATTTACTCGCCTTTTCATATGACACCCCGTTCCCTCTTTTTCCTTTATGGTAGTGAAGGTGGCAGTGGATAGTTCGTAATACATAAGAGCGGGAAGCGCCGAAAAATTTTCCAGTTCTCGAAGGTATTTTGCAGTTGATAGATAAATATTAATTATTTTGACATATAGAACGATACCAACCCCGTATAAAGGTATGTGTAGGTAGTATGTGAAACTTTTCACAGGCCTTGTCCGCAGTTATATGTATGTTCCCCTAACTTTTATTTAAAATACACAGATTCTTCCAATCTACAATTAACTTATGCTATTTGCAGGTACCCAGCTACATGTCGGAGTTTGTGATGGTGACAGCTTGGGTGCAAGACACAGGCATGCATCTCTACCCCAACACAGACATAGGTGGAAAGTACACAGTACTATCTAATGGGGAACTTTATATTAATAATGCTGGCCCCAATGATGCGTTCAAGAGCTATACATGTCGCACCGTTAATCGATTGACAGGTAAGAACCGATGGGCCCCTACAAAAAAGAAATGAAAAAATGAAACCTAGTCAAGTCGAAACTATCACTGATAGTAAAATATGTGTTTCTATATGGTAAAAAGTGCCAAGGAGTTTTACGTAGTCACAGCTTGTTTTGACACTTCATTAGATCAATGTCGAGGTACGTTGAAAACGAGCAGAAAAATACTCCGTTTTGGGAACTAGTGTATAAGATATCCCTAGCAAAAAAACACTTCTTGAAGTCACCATATGCACATCTGAAGATTTGTTTTTCTGCACCTGAACTTGTTATTCTATTGATTCTGTTTTTGTTTCAGGTGAAATACAAATATCAACATATCCTGGACGTATCATTGTCACAGAGCCGAAAGGCATGGTGCAACCACGTATCAATGTCGAAAAACATTCGCTACGACATGTCGTTCTTAATGGACAGACGACTTTGCCTTGCATCGCTCAGGGCCATCCGGTGCCAACATATCGGTAAGTACAGATAATATAAATTAAGATAAAAAGTTGTTTAGGTTTACTTGACGTGATGTGCAAATGTTTGTTTTTATTGCTGACGTGAATAATATAAATCCTATCCCACTTTTAATACACTTGGGTCCACATCGCTACATTCCAACGATAATAATCCAACTGACAACCGACAATATGGATCATAGTTGATATTATAGGTACAATTGTACCTTTTTTGGTACTTGCCGCCTTTGAATCGACTTTAGGTCCTACTTTGGCAATTTAGGTACACTTTCAATCTATAAGCTTCTTCTTACGTGTACTGCACAATAAACAAATTACGTATACAGCTGTGTTAAATTTTTACAGAAATGGAACAAGTATAACATATGTATGTAAAAACTTACATTTATATAGCATGTTATAAAACAGTGATTTGCCATAATTTAGGTGTTTGTAGATCGCGTATTAGAGCAGTGGACTCCTCTTCAGTATTATTTCGTATTAGTGATAAAATGTATTTTCTTTTCCTATCATATATTCTAAAAATTATAAACGATGTTACCATCGATATGCAATCAGAGGAGGCCAATTCACATCATGCATTCGAGAATGACTACATATTAAATTGATACTTTAGCCGATTGTATAGCGTTTAAAATGTTTGAAAATAGAAGAAATATTTATAGAATCGCTCAAGGCGTGTTGTCGATGGCCCATATATTCGCGTCTGTTGAACGTGTTTTTCGATGCAAAGTTTATTAAAAACTAAAAGTAGAAATGAACTTGAACTAAGTACTTGCGCAGCTTTTGTTCAAACTAATCATTTGTCAAAAAGAAATAAAAAATCCTTTAATTTTAATTTATCGGACTTTAATAATTACATCTACTTTTGAATTAGAGTATATGTGGTTTTTTGTTTAAACGGTTTTCCCTATATTTATTGTTTTATCCTCGCTTTTTGAACTTAAGTATTTGCTTGGGATTTAACAAATGCATACTTTTTGTTTTTTTTTAAATGTGCTAAATAATAATCAGGTGTTGTTGAAAATAGTGGATTTCTCTATATTTAATGGTTGTACATGACATATGTATTTACATATTTATACATATACTGTTAAAGGCAAGGTATTAGTGATGATAAACAGATCTCATAAACAGTTCTAGTTATTTTCTTAATATTCGAAAAAAGTACTTTTTAATTGAAAAAGGTACAATTTTAATGCCAATTTTAGTACTCTCAGAAAAGGACTGATATCAACTGTTCGAGCGGGGAGGAAAAGGGGCCGAGAATTCCACGGCAACAGGGTTCGAAAAGTAGGAGGCCGATCTGAAAACTTTTGGATCTTTTATTTAATCTGGTTGAGGGCTGTTTGCTTTCGCAAATAAAAAACACAAGTATTTTGGATGTATGTTAATGGGGGGCCAGCAGATGGCAACCAATTTGTTTTATAATATTAAATAAAGCTGTAAAAAAGTGGGGGTTAAATACATAAAGTAATAAGATGAACTTTCATTGAATATTTGATTTACGTAACGGGTCCCAAGCCCTGCGCACAACCCATTGCTGGGGGTAGCAGAGAAAAAGGGAGCTCGGCCAAAATCGCATAGGCGGCTATCGAGCCAATGAGAGAAGAAGAATAAGATGACCTTACTTATGCCTTCGGGGTCGTCTCTTAACAAAGTGAAAGAGCGCTAAATTTTTGCAGAAGGCAAAACCCATCAAAATGGTACGGGTAACAGGGCTCGAGAAAAAGGAGCGAAAGTAACGAGTAACTGTTCCCGTAATATTACAGTGCCATCTGCAAGTGGAATTGTAATAATTCACAATGGCAGAATTCATTGTAAATGCTTGCGTAAACATGCCGCCCGCCTTGCAGTATCGCTGCAATAAAATAACCACAAAATTTGATTGAAATACATAAATAACATTTGATTTTTCATATAATCGTTACAACAATTCAAAACTTAAATAAAACCAAAAGAAATTAAAAACGAAATTGTGAGCTACGAACTACTCTACGCTTAATATATGGTGCCGCCAGCACATTGTGTTCTGCGCGGCCGGTTGGGGTGGAGTCGCTGCCATCAGTCCTGGACGCAGGATCATTGGGTAGACCTCTGCTCCCATGCTTCGCGCCAGCTGCAGTGATATTGATGACCGCGGCTGCCTTGGCCGAGCTTTGCATAGCACGCTAGTTATTTCTCTCTTTCGCTAACTGGCGCCAGTTGGAAATACCAAGCGTACTCAACTCACTTACCGCCTGGTCTTTTCAACGCAGAGGAGGCTTCCCTTTTCTTCTGCTACCACCGGCGGGTACCGCGTCGAATATTTTCAGAGCTGGAGCGCTTGAATCCATACGAATGACATGACCTAGCCAGCGAAGCCGCTGGTTCTTAATTCGCTGCACTATATCTATGTCGTTATAAAGCTCGTACAGCTCATCGTTCTTTCTTCTATGGTATTCGCCATCACAAAGGCGTAAAGGCCCATACATCTTTCAGGTAATCTTTCTCTCGAACACTCCTAGAGCCTTCTCATCAGATGTCTTCATCGTCCATGCTCTCACAACTGACGAACGAGCTCCAGACTTACGTACGCTTACCGCTAGACCCAAGGACGTACCGGACGCTCCAGCTGCCTCGGGATACGCGCGTCACTCTGGCTCAACTACGATCTGGATATTGTAGCAGATTAAACTCCTACCTATCCAGGATCAACCCCAACACCCCCAACACTTGCCCGGCATGTGGAGAGTCTCCGCACGACAGCAATCACCTATTCACATGCCCGGCCAAACACACTCAACTAACTCTCCCTATGGTCCGACCATGTTGAAACGGCTCGTTTCCTGGACCTCTCGTTAGTTAAGCTTGACGATAGTGATTGAGGGAGCCCGCCAGCCCAGTGGGGCGCAGCTAGCCGCTACAACAACAACAACATGTTTGATCCCAGTCCTGAATGTGCCGACTGTATATTTGATGACAGGAGATTCTTCGTCTTGCCCACGTTCACCTCCAGACCCATTCGCTTTGCTTCTCTATCCAGTTTGGAGAAGGCAAAACTAACTGCGCGGTTGTTAAGGCCGATGATGTCAATGTCATCGGCGTACGCCAGCAGCCCCACACTCTTATAAAAGATAGTGCCTGACCGATTTAGTTCTGCGGCTCGAATTATCTTCTCCAGCATTAGGTTAAAAAGTCGCACGACAAAGAGTCACCCTGTCTGAAACCTCGTTTGGTATTAAACGGCTCGGAGAGGTCCTTCCCAATCCTGACGGAGCTGGTGGTGTTGCTCAACGTCATTTTACATAGCCGTATAAGTTTTGCGGGCATAAAGGCAACTTCTTGTGGTGCTGTCGAAAGCGGCTTTGAAGTCGACAAAAAGGTGGTGCGTGTCGATTCGATTTACCAGGTCTAAAGCCACACTGATAAGGTCCAATCAGTTCATTGACGGTGTGCTTTAGTCTCTCACACAATACGCTCGACAGAATCTTATATGCAATGTTAAGAAGGCTGATACCGCAATAGTTGGCGCGAATTGCAGTATCACCCTTCTTGTGGATTGGGCAAAGCATACTTATGCATGCATTCGTCCGACCGACCATACTCAGCAGATAAGCTGGTGCATGCGCTTTACCAACTCTTCTCCACCGTATTTGAATAACTCAGCTGGCAGCCCATCAGCCCCGGGCGCTTTGTGGTTCTTTAGCCGTACTATTGCTATACGGATTTTATCGCAGCCGGGTAACGGAACATGAATTCCTTCGTCATTGATTGGGGATTCGTGATCATCATCTTCTCCAAGGTGGTCTCTGCCACTACCACTAAGTAGTGTGGAGAAGTGCTCCCTCCATAAACTAAGTACATTCTGAACGTCAGTCACCAGGCCGCCGTTGTCGTTCTTACAGGAATTCGCCCCGGTCTTAAAACCTTCTGTAAGCCGTCACACTTTCTGAAAGAATTTTCGGGCGCTTATCCTGTCGGCCAGCATTTCAAGCTCTTCGCACTCACGCATTTCAGCATTTTCTCGCTTCCTTCTTTAACTTACGATATCTCTTCCACAAAGCGCGGGTTGCGCCCGATCGCAACGTGGCCCTGTAGGCAGCATCTTTCCGATCTGTGGCAACGCGATATTCTTCATCGTACCGTCGTTTTTTTGGGCTCGATGAAAACTAATAGATTGTTCAGCGGCATTACGTAAAGAGCAAGAGATGTGGTTGCATTGCTCTGAAATATCGCTGTGTTGATTAGTGCTCTCAGAGAGCAGGAGTGCGAAGCGAGTAGCGAAGTGCGTGGCTGTCTATTGTAATTGCAGCTTTCAGACGTCAATCTTGCCTTGTGTCCATTTTTGCACGCATTTTGATGCACAGACGCGCGTGCGTAACTTGGCTGCGACAAGATAATGGTCCGAGTCGATGTTGGCTCCTCGGATCGTGCGCATATCTAGGACACTGGAAGCATGCCTTTCGTCTATCACAACATCGTGTCTTACCATCTGGAGACAGCCACGTAGCCTAGCGAATTTTCTTATGCTGGAACCTGGTACTACAGACTACTATGTTTCGGACCCCGGCGAAGTCGATCAGTCTTAATCCGTTATCAGAAGTTTCTTCGTGGAGACTGAATTTTCCGACAATGGTACCAAAGATGACCTTCTTGCCCACATTGGCATTAAAATCGCCTAGCACGATTTTTATATCGTGTTGGGGGCAGCGTTCGAACGCGCGCTCCAGGAGTTCGTAGAAGCGATCTTTCGTCCCATCGACCTTCTCTTGCGTCGGGGCTTGAGCGAAAATCAGGGAGATGTTGAAGAATCTCGCCTTTATTCGGATTGTGGCGGGACGTAAGACTGCCATTAGCAGCTCCCGCGCTTTCTTCCTGTAAATAATTCATACTTTGCAATTATTTACAGTATTTTTGATTAAATTTGTCATATGTACGATCCAGTATTCAGACCGCAAAAGTGTCAACATTAGCTGATTTTTACCGTGCAGGGAAATCAGATGTGAGAATTTTACGAGCAGTCTTGAAAACTGGCAATCGTAAGGAAGAATTATAGTGCACCGTTCGTTATACGGTAAACTCCTCCCCCCCCGCTCCCATAACGCCGTTTCTGTCGAGGAACGGATTAAGAGTGGTTAATGGGATTTTCTCATTAAGGGGCGCGGAAGCCAGCCTTGTACTCCTTTGGATACTGTCACCTTTGTGCAAGAAGAGTAAGGCGCTTGTCACCAACTTATGAACAAGGTGACCTCTACGATAAAATCGGAAAATTCTCGCTATCACTCTCAAGGCTCGAGAGAAGTCCGAAAACGCTCCAGGATATCTCCTTCTCCAAAGAACCCTGTCGCGTGAACTCGTACATTTTGGGAACTCCCGTCGAAAGGGTAGCGATACTACATACCGTCCGCATTCGTTCCTTACCGTCGTTCTTATATAGAGCTCCTCGCAAATTGCATCTTAGGGGGTGTACTTCCTTTCGGATGAAACTTCTTCCAGCTGCCAAAAACGTGTCAGTTGGGAATTCGTCATCTATGTGCAGTACGACACACAGGACGTAGAGCAGTTTGTTGTGACCATGCGGGGAACCGGACCTGTAAGGATCCACCCTAACACCGTCTCCTGCGCCAGAAGTGAACCCAGCACGTTTCGCTGTACGGAGTGATTCAAGATGTACCCGGACCAATGAAAATTTGGGGAGGTCTCCTGTGAATTGGGGTAAAACGAGGCCTCTTACCTCCATTTTAAACTGGGGGCTTACAGGAGATCCTATGACCAGATGCGCTACTTTTCGCACATTTTCCGATACCGTGGCACTTATCCCTGTTACCTGAGTATCAGCAACTTGCGTTGGCAGCCCGATGCGTTTTCGAAGCCAGTCAGTGATAATCGTACCCTCCGATCTAGAATCAAGTAAAGCCCTGGCTTGGTAGGTGATTTCTAGGTGGCAGATGTTGACCATGGCAGTTCCTAGCAATATATTGCAATTGCTTGTATCATGTAGAGATTGCACATTGCTTGCTCTTGGTCGGGGTTGTGTCGTTCGGGGTTTTGCTGATTGTGGCTGTGGGGGTCGTGGACGTACTGGGCAACTGTAACGCAGGAGGTCGATGTAAAAGGAAGTGATGTCTTTGGTGACAACTCCAACTAGAGAAAGGACTCGTACAATCTTTTGCCATATGGGAATATGCAAGGCAATGTATGCACAAGTTGTGTTTTCTGGCAACAGTGACGCAATAGTCAACTTTCATGGCTAAAAAATTGGGGAAACCCTTTAACGGATGCGTTTGCTCGGGGCATAACCTACTGGTAGGTTGAGATAACTGCCCATTGTGTGTCGACACTCGCCTCTCGTAGCTTGGAGAATTAACAGTTGAACTGCTTTCTTGAGCGAACGTGAGACCATGAGCAGTCTCACCTATTAACGCACCGCACGTCAAGTACGCGATGTAGCAGTCCTGTTATAGGCACTTGGCCAACTGATTGCTCTCACTATCGTACAAAGTCTTCGAGTATCCATCAAACTCCTCTTGGACTTTGACCCACAACGTCTTAAGCTCTCCTTTCTATATTTCCAGAGAGAAGATCGAAGCCCGACTCAAACTTAAGCAGCGCATCGCTTGCGCGCAAAAAAGCGTTGAGTTTGACCATCACAGTTTATCGCCGCACCACTGGATGAAAACTTGAAATTTATTTTCCTCGGTGTAACGCACCACGGGAAAAAATCACGGAAAATGCTCGAAATTAAAAAACAAAATTCCAAAAAAAATCGAATGTATTTCCCTCAGTGTTATGCACCACTGGAGAAAACCCGGGAAATGATCGAAATTAAAAAAACTAAATTCCAAAAATGTACCGGTGCAAATCAAAGTGTCACCGAATCAATATTTAAATCCGAAAAGAAAAAAAATCAAAGCGAAGATCCAAAAAATTAATTGAAAGAAAAAAAAAACAACTAATTTTTGATAAAGCCCAGAAACGTATTTAAATCCAATTAAGTTTTGACCAAGAAAAAATAAAATTAAGTTCACAGTAAAAATGAATTATATTATTTATTTCCAAAGTTTTTTGATCTGCAGAAGCCCTCTGCCGCGCTCTTTGTTGCGCTTTGCTTATTCTACCTAATTTTTTTTTTGCTTTTTTTTTATTAATTTAAATTTCCGAAGGGATAATGGCCGTAATAGTTTCACAAAATTTTATCACGTTCGCCCCTCGAGAATATATGTGGTGAATTTCAAAGCCACTGCTTACTGCTGTTGCTGATAAGTTCTCGTTGGGCCACTGGTGTGGGCCTTGCTGCACCGTTGGGCCGTTGGTGGGGGTTTTGTTGATCGTTGGGCCGTTCGTACGGGCCTTGTTGCACGTTGGGCCGCTGGTGTGGGCCTTGCAGCACTGCTGAGGCACTTAGTGCCGGCGGTGAACTCTTGCACACACTAAAAATTACTGTACCTTATTTCGTGGCGCTTATCGTGTAGCGACGAACTTTATTTCAGCTTTATTTTATTTGTGTTGGTATTTAATTTCATTTTTTATTTTAATTTGCACATATTTATTTAATTTATAATTTAATGAATTTGATATTTAGTTTTATTATTTAAAACTTTTTCTTTTTCTTTTATTTGTAATTTAATTAATTTAATAGCTAGCACACAATTTGGCGGTGCTTGTAGGAGCACCCAAGACTCTGTGCAGGAGCACGGAAATTTCCTTCAACTTAATTTCCGTTTCTGCAAGTGAAATGGAATTAAGCAACACCAAAGTGAAATGGTTACCTTTTTTTGTATTGGTGCTCCAATCGTTGGGGCCGCCGCCCAAATAGTTGATGCTCCCGCCGGAGCACTGGTGTATACATTTTTTTCAGCATTGACGTGCAATTCTTTCAGCACTGATGTGCAATTTTGCCAGTAATTTTGATGAACAAAGCTATCAGCACTGACGTCGGCGCTCAACTTTATGCCACTAACCCTGGCGCACGTTTTACCGGTTGCTGGAGCACCCACTATTGTGCTGTGCGGGCAACTCGGGTGTTGCAAACAAACACGATTTCATTAAAATTAAAAATTCAAAGGATTACCTGTTATTTTCACTTTGTTTTGTGTTTTTTTTTTTACTTTTAGCATCTTGGCAGTTTTGGGGTTATGTTTTTATAGGCACCTAACTTTCTCCAACTTGTGATTTTTTATTTCATTTGCGAGTACAAAATTTCAATAAAAAAAAAAACAAAAAAGATCAGAGTGATCCGGCTCAAAGGACAATGTTCGAGCGGGGAAGAATAGGGGCCGGGAATTCCTCTTGAATTCCCTCCATTTGTGGTTATATGGCAATTTTAAATAATAATTTCTAAACTCAAAGAATTTATATTTGATTATTTACATTTGTCAATTTTTATTTACAGTTGTGTAATTTGAGAGTTCTTGTTTGACAATTAAGATATATCTAAAATTATGGCAAGGTTGCAATTTCTCTACTGCGGTTACCTGTTAGATCTGCCTTACATACTCCCAACTTTCAGGAATATTTAAACATTAGCGCGAGGGTTTGGCCCCTATAAAGGCTATTGTTCAAAGTGTACTTAAGACGTGTGCCTTTAAATTTAGAAATTACGATAACCATGCAAATAAGCATAGAGTGAGAGTCAAAAAAATATTTTTGAAAGCTTATATTTCCAGAATAGGTTGTTATTTTACAGATGGAATGTCGGTGTAGAATCAACATTTTCGCAAAGGTGTAAAAATAGTTAGCAAATCTAAACTGTTTTCGGAGAGCTTATAATTTGTCAAATACGAGCAAGTATACATTATAAAATAAAATTAGTATAACGTTAGTGTTACAAACAAACCACTTTACCTTATGGCCCAAATTTTTGCTAAATATTTTTAGCAATTTCAGGGGGAAAAAAATATCCAGATATTCGCCACGGTACCCAAAGGTGATGGTAAGGTAAAAGGTGGTGGTTCAAGTGAGCGAGATACAGAGAAAGGAATTAAAAACTCCTTAGTAGAAAAACGTTGTAACAAATATATTGAAACTCAAATTATTTTATTATTCATTTTCAATAATTCTCGATTATACTTTTATAGAGTACTTCTTTCTAATTTTTAAATCAAGAACAGACCGGGTAAACCGGTACTTGTAACTAAATGCAATTATTTCTATGAAATAAATGTAGTTAAATGTCCGAATTCAGTAAGCGGTCTCAATCTCTAATAAAGACAAAAGTCAAAATTTTAGAGTAGTAGGTCGCAAAATAAAACCTATAGTCCCAAAATAAAGTATCTAAATTGTGAACTGGTAATGAGCAGGTCACAAGAAATTAAGTAAAAACAAAAGAGAAAAGCAAGGAAAGGCACAGTCTCAAATTTTGGGATTTGAGATTATACCAAATTACTTATTTCCAGCATGAGTCTCTAATAGACAAAAGTCACAATTTTAGACCAGTTGGCAATAATTAGTCTCAAGTCCTCAACTCTCAAATTAAAGTCTCTCAATGGTCATCAGGTGATAAGCAGGTCACAAAAATTAAGACAAACACAAAAAATAAAAATTAAATAATAATCTTCAACTCATTTATAGTCTCAAATTTTAAAACATGAGATTATACCAAATTACTGAATTCCATATTAAGCACATTCAGCGAGCTAGAAGGACTTATTGTCAGTAAGGCGTTATACAATTTTTCAAGGTTTTCCCGTTTTCTCATGACATTTGTCGAAATATATAAAATCTTCTAAAATACATTTGCTGCGTTTTTTCTGCAAATTATTTGGATTTCGGCTTTAAATTTACAACTGGCAAAAAACCGGGTTAGGAGATTAAAATAAACGATTTATTCGATATTCGAAAAATTAAGATTTCAAAAAAACCGTACAATAATTTATGAAAAAACCGAAGAAACCTGGTTTGAAAAAACCGAGTCAATCGCCCTAGTAGGTACATAGCATGTAATACGAGCATAAAAGCCCACAACACCTCATATCAAAATTAGTTCTTAAGCAAACTAGACTAGAAACTAGAAATATGTACAAAATATAATATAATTGAAAAATGTTCCCAAACCCTGAGATTTTGATGGCTAGCCCTCAGCTCCGAAATTCGAACGAAGCTACCGAAATGCAGAAATTTCTAATTTGAAGATACCACAACATTTTCATTTCAGACCATATATTTTTATATTCTCAACCTTTTGTGATGAGGCGATTACGTACATACTGTTGCTCACACAATTGAGCGTACACTTCATTTGTTTTTTGAAAACTACGGATATATTAAACTGATTAGCATAATAACTTTTTCTTACATAAACTATTGCTATAAATAGTTCAACTGTCTTACGGTATTAAATGTATGTTTATTATGTTATTCTAATACGTAAAACATATGTATGTATGTATATATTGAATGCATAAAAGTGAGCTTACACCTACTAAATTCAAATTTTAAATTCCAAATACACTATAAGGCATGTTGATGAACGCAATATTGTCCGAAGAGTACAGATAAACCCTAAGATTAGCATCCCCAAACTGGCAACACCATTTATTTCATCAATAAATAGGACTAAGCGGTTGGAATTCGCTAAAGCTTATATTAACAAGCCGTTAAAATTTTAGAAAAGTCTTTTGTTTACGGATGAGATAAAAATGAATATACATATGGGGATCGGACGGAGAAAACCGAAATTGCAGCTTCAACCCAAAAATGTAGTGAAAACTGTCAAGCAAGGTGGTGCTTGTATATACATAGAAGCGACAGAGCGCCGCATAACTCGAGCTACCACTTGTGTTTTGGTTTCAACAAGACAATGATCCCAAGCACACTGCACATGTAGGTCGGTAGTAGCTCATATATTATGTCCCCAAACAACTTAAAACACCAACGCAATCACCAGGTAGGAACCCCATAGATAATTTGCGGGCAGAAGTCGAATCAAAATTACGAAATATCCATCCAGGAAGCAAAGAAGACTTAAAACGTGAAATAACTAAGGCTTAGGGAGATATTTCGCCTGATTACACCCACAAATTAAAAGAATCAATGCCACGACGATTACAAGTTGTAATATATGCAGGAGGTGGACCAAAAGACTATTAATTTCCTGATTATTTTATTACCTTACTATTTTTTATAATATTTAACTGAAGTCTACACTCAATTTTCTGATTTGAATTTTAATATGTTTAAATTATTATTTATTATTAAAAATTTAATGATTTCTTTAAAAACTCGTTTTCAATTTATCATCAATAAGTCCTAGAAGTCCTTGTTTATTAATAGAAACAAAATATGTAAAGCACATTATAATATTTAAGAAACTTATTTTACAGTAGAAATTTTAACGCATTATATTTTTTTCCGTCCATTGTACTGTTTTCATATTCCTTTTAATATGTTTTAAAACTGCAGGATTTATGAATAAATCTTAGCAGATCTTAGGGTGTCAAAGAGCTCAGGTGTTTTTCTCAACACGCATTATATTAATAAACTTTTTAAATGTCATTTTAGATGGTTCAAGGAGGAAAACGAGCAACTGTTGCCGCTTCAACTGAGCGAGCGTATTACAATAGTTTCTGCGGGTTTGCTGAAAATAGCTAAGGTAAAGTAAAGCTGAGCACAAATATGTTGTTTTGGATATATGTATGTATGTATATCTATTTGTCTAAGTTTATGTGTTCTACTGACAATGTTTTGTTCTAAGGTATGGCATCACCATAATGTCCCTGATCCTTCATATTTGCTCTGTATCGTTATGAAAAAAAAAAGAAAATCAGGAGTTTTTTATTTTAATTTTAAGTATTGGACACTTAACCAAGCAGTAACTATTATTTTATATTAAAAGTAAATTTTGCTGTTCGACATAGTCGAGTAATACTCATCGCAGCTGGATGCACACGGGTTACATGTAAGAAATCGGCGATTCTATCCATGCAAGGCTATAGTCATTGTACAACTCTACAAGTAAGATATCTCGTTTCATCCCTCTCTAATTTCCGCCTTGTCTCTTTCTGTTTTGACAGGGTAATTTTAATGGATTCTAGCGGTTTGACAGGGTCATTTTAATGGCTGACCTGTACGAACGACATTAGAATGAAATAAATAACCAGGGTTATGTGAAGAAATTCCGAAGGCATTTCCTGTGCGGTGTTGCCGTGTTAGCTCATGTTCATTCAAGCATTTTTTGAAATTTAGATATTTATCTTGCGGATAAAATGTATTTTATTGAATAGTTATTACTGAAAACGTGTTAAGCAATATTAAACTATCAAGCAAAACATGCATTTTATGTTTTTGGAGTGAAAATTATCAAAATATTAAGAACGTAAATTGATCATTGCCTACTAAAAGTATGATTCCCTACATGTATTTCCATGCAAACCTACATGTATTGCCATGCCAACCCTGCTTTGAAATCTATCGCTTTGTTCAAGGCGAATCTATAAGGTGGTGTCGCCACGACAACACCAAAAACAACGTGTATTTTGTTTTTGCTTTCGGTAAATATTTGTCAAAATCAAGGCGAGTTAAATGAATTCGCTTTTGTTAAAAAAAGCTCAAGCGAATTGTAATTGACATTTATTCACCATTGATGAAAATAAAAAACAAAAAAATTGTTTAATTGTACGTTGGCAAAAAGTGATAAAAAAATACATTGGTGCGCGCTTTAATAAAAAAAGTTCATTACCAAAGCTTGAGTGCAAGTATTGGTAAGGAACCACAGCAAGGATTTGGCCGAGCTACAGACGTTTTTCGGATTTATGCGTGAGTAAATATATTTGGGAGGCATTTGAATATTTACCCAACAATGTTCATGTTTCTTTTCTAGCTAATGAATATACACATAACTCAACACAAACTGTTCAGCCATTAAATGAAAGGACACCACCGAAAATGCTTTCGGCGCTGAAAGTGGTATGAACAACTCCACATAAGTATGTACGAATGTATGACCGTGAAAATATCAAAACAAATTCACAATGTCGTGGCACAATAGGACCTAAGGAAAGAACGTATTCAACATCTTCCAGCGGACATTTCTATCGAAGTACCTTAAAGTGTTATACAATAACAACGAATTGCAGCGTGAATCCACATTAATGGTTTATTTACTGCTTAATTTATGTATAATATGTATATGTAACATATTTATGTATCTAGTATATAGTATATAAATAAATTTTAACGTGACATAGTGGTCGACTCGAACAAAAAATCTTCAATTTACAAAACAATTTGTAACTATTAGGCATGTGAATAATAAAGCGTAGTATATCAAAATTAATTACAGTATTCTAAATTTGTGTAAATATATGAGGCAGGACATGGTGGTGCAAGCGTAGTAAATCCACATCCGAAATCTGAGTACTGTAATGTTTCTATGCAGAGAAAATAGAATAAAAGATTAAAAGCTGGATTGTAACAATGATATATTTATTAAGCTTACTAAATTCAAAGATTAATTTTAATGAATTTTTTATAAGAAGCGTTTTACGTTTGCTGGAAGTTCGACTTCTGAACTTTTATCAAGTAAAATCTGCTTTATTTTCTTGCAAGCACTATGTCTAGTGCATCCTCTTTTCGTCCTCTTTCGGCACTTGAAAAAAGGCCCTTTTCCCCCTTCCAATCTTGTTTCACATAACACACATTTGCCCATGTTTTCTTAATTATTTTTATTTTAACCACTTCGGAATATCGCGAAACCCGCACAAGAATATAAAATTAATTATTTTTAATTTATTTGTAAACAAATATAAAAATGTCATCAAACATTGTTTTGACAACAGTTTACCAAACAAATTAAGCCAATCAGAAAACAGATCAATTTGGCATTTATGTACCGCGGCGAAAAATAGAACGAATCAGCTGTTCTAAAAATGTCACCTGTATAATTCCGCCATGGCTTTGTTTATTCAAAAACAATTTTGACGCTTTTCGTGAAAATTATTTTGGAACTTTTATCTACAGTATGCAAAACTCGTATTAGTACACCTTCTCATAAGAACAAGCATCAATAACTTTTTCAAATGTATTTTAAAACAATCCCTGAAATAAATTTATTTCGCAGGAAAATCAAATAGTAAGGTTCAATAACTAAAACCTAGAAATAATGCATTGTAATACAATATAATTTTGGCGCTTACACTACAAAGCAATAACACATGCGATTGTACATATATTGATTCGAATAGTTGATGTGTGAGAGTGCGCTGAATTACGGACCTAAACTGTGCAATATTGATTGATATAAGATATGATTCTGATTCATTGTGGCAGCGTCATATTTGTTAGCGTGCTCTCTATAAAAAAAAAAGCTTGGATTACTAAAAATTACAAAATTGAGTGACGCGAAAGACACGAACTTTCTTACTTGACGGCACATTGCAAATGAAAAAGTATGCCTTTAAAATGCCCACTGAAGCAGAAAACAAGGAAGAGTTGTAAGAACAATGTATTAACATAGAATTTATTTATTATAAATTACATTTCGCATATCATTGCATTTACATACATATGAGTTTAATAAATTTTTAAAGTTACATATTTCTATAACAACATTTTAAAATTGTTAAAAAAAAAAACAATAAAATAAGACTGAAGAGTTAATTATTTTGCACTTTTCAATGTCTTAAGGCATCTTGCTTTTTACCTTGGAAGTCAGTACAAATTTTAACTACTATTTTTAGAAATTTAACTTATATTTCATGCAACTCTGTCAGTACTTAGTAGTTTTAAATACAACCGTGCTCTGAAAATCAACTCGGAAAATCAGGTGATCTCAGCTGTGAGCTAAAACAGCTGAGGGAAAACAGCTGATTGTTATCTTACTTGTAGACCAGTACGATGGCTATAGTCCAGGACTTTTATAAATTTTATAATAAAAGTCGTTAGAAGAAAGCTTTTTTTTGACTCTTAGTTTATTTGAAGTAAAATAATCGGCCAACACGCACTTTAATTATTTTAGTCCATTAATTACAGTTAAACTTGGAGAAATATTTTTTTAAGACAAAAATAAATGTCCTTTACTTAGAAAGTAAACAAACCGCTTATCCAAATAAAACAAATTTGGTATCACTTTTGGTATCATGGCTTATTATTAGGAAAGTACTTTTATTTGGACAAATTTAACTTGCATTATTATTATTATTAATAATTTGGCACTCACACTATGTAGCTCAGTGTTTGGATGAGCTTCCCCAACCATTTTTCGTGTGCGTTTTTATATTGTACCACAAATGGACCTACAGTTTTGTGCCAACTCCGAACGGTAGATGAATTTTGTTAGAAGCTTTTTTATGGCAAAAATACTCTCGGAGATTTGCTATCGCCTGCCGAGAGGTGACCGCTATTAGAAAACTCTTTTTCTATGATTTATTTTTGACGTGCCCTGACTGAGATTCGAACCTTTTCAGTGTGGTTTTAGACCTGGTAAAACTACCGTCGACCAGATATTCACAGTGCACCATATATTGGAAAAGACCCGACACACACCATGTGCTGCCTTAGTATCCCGGCAAAACTAATACGGCCATGTAAAATGACGTTGAGCAACACCACCACGAGATTTAGACAGGGTGACTATTTGTCGTGCGACCTCTTTAACCTGATAATTCGAGCCGCAGAAGTAAATCGGTCAGGCACCACATTTTTTAGAAGAGTGTACAACTGCTGGCGATTGGCGACAACATTGACATCATCGGCCTTATCAACCGCGCAGTTAGTTCTGCCTTCTCTAAACTTGATAGAGAAGCGAAGCGAATGGGTCTAAAGGTGAATGAGGGCAAGACAAAGTATATCCTGTCATAGACAGTTAGAACATTCATGGCAGGGCACTCACGTCACTGTTGACAGTAACAAATTTGAAAAAGTAGAGAAGTTTGTGTATCAGCATTAACAGCAATAATAACGTCAGCCTTTAAATCCAACGGAGAATCTCTCTTGCCAACAAGTGCTATTTCGGACTGAATAGCAAATGAGCAACAAAGTCCTCTCTCGACGGACAAAAGCCATTCTCTATAAGTCTCTCATTATGCCCGTCCTATTGTATGGCGCAGAAGTATGGAAGATGACAACATCAGATGAGAGGGCTCTTGAAGTGTTCAAGAGAAAGATTATCCGAAATATTTGCGTCTCTGCGATGGCGAATACCGAGTAAGATGGAATGATGAGCTGTACGAGCTCTAAAAGGACGTAGACATAGTGCAGCGGATTAAGAACCAGCGGCTCAGCAGGCTAGGCCATGTGGTTTGAATGGATGAAATAGATCCAGCCCTGAAGGTTTTCGACGCGGTACCTGCAGGTGGTGGTAGAGGAAAAGGACATTGGAAAGACCAAGTGGAAATATCGAGGATTCTTGTCCAGGAGGTCCTGGGATCAAAGAAACATTTATAACTTTCTTCCCTGCTTTACTCCAGGTCTTCGTTTATTGTCAGGAGAACACCAGCAGCATTGCGCTTTTATTATATATAATATATAATATAATTTTGGCGCGTACACTATATAGCTCAGTGTTTGGCCGAGCTTCTCCTACCATTTGTGGTGCCTGACTGATTCGAAACTCGAACTCACCGGCATATCAAGTGCTACCAACTCGACCACAGCGCCCAATGCTTTGATTATATAATGGTTATAAAATTATAAAATACGCTATACTTTAAAATTAAGTTGATATAGTTTAGAATTTTATTACTTTAAAACAAAAATGCGTAAATAAATAATTAAGACATATTTCCTTATTAAAAGTTATTCTCTTTTCAATTTAAATAAAGGCTCGTCTCGAAGATAGTGGCAAATATCTTTGCTGGGTAAACAACACCGCCGGTGAGGAAACAATACAAGTGTCGCTAACGGTAACTGGTAAGTTGTTTAAAATTTGGAATGACAACAGATCAAATCGCGCTCAGCAGCGTGGTAATGTATGTAGGTGTTAGATACGGGGGAGAAACTCTAAACTGAAAGGGTGAGAAGTAGCAGTGTAGGTGTCACTTGCCAAAAGTTTTAGGATTTATTTTTTTTCTCTTCATTATGAAAACATTTTTGGATCCATCAGTGCTAGCTTTTGCAGCTTTTTTAATGGAACTTGCACATTTTCATAATTCAAACTTTAATCATTTTCCACTGAATTAAATCGTTTTATGTATGTATTTCAGACATTTATATTGTGTGTTCTAATAAGTTAAAAAAACAGCGTAGATAATCCAGTTTCCATTTTAGTTTTATGTTTGTCCCTCACATCTGCACACTTAATGCAAGATAGTTGGTCAGAATTGTGTGTGTTTAAATAGATACATATACGCGTTGGTTTTATTGAATATCTTATTCCAAATATACAAACTGACAAGGCGAATTGATGTAAGGTGGTAGTGATTCTAAAAATGCAACCCTTTGGTGGGTTGTTGTCAAACTTTTCTCCTTTGTATTTAACTTTCGCGAAATAATTTTTAAACAATTAGAGTCACCGCAAAAAGTTATAGTGAACCATATGATGAAATTTCGTGTACTTAAGGAACAATTTATTATTTGCAACTAAACAATTGATCTTGACAACCAACCACCAATCAGCTGATTGATTAACACCACCTTTAATGAATTCGCCTTGCAAACTGGCAACTGCTTTTTGATGGGCTTCTTGTCAAATTCCTGTAGACATTTACATCGCCATTCAATCAGAAGTAATATGATATTCAATACAAGGCATATTGAACAGGTAGCCCAATGTATTTTGTTGTAGCCTGAGATCTCTAATGTGTCAACCTATGAAATATCAAGTTTGCCAGTTAGGGAATGTAAAAATGTTTTGACAACAGACATAACGGGACGTAATGGGGAAAACACGAGCAAAAGTGAAATTTTAGATTGAATTTTATGTGAGCAAGATCTACAGCACTGAATGACCGCTTTAGCATTTGTAATTGCTATGCAATAATTGATGATTGCTTCCTGTTTGAGCAACTTCCAGCTGTTGCATTGCAAATTTGGTGTGCCGGTTAATATAAACTAGTTGTGTTCCAGGTGTAGTTTTAGTCAGTTGCCTTTCTTTAATGGCAAAAAACATACCTTTCCATTTCTAATTATAAAAATAGTGCACTTTATTTAAAACAAAATGCACAAAAGATTTAATTCACAATTTGATCGCTTATATAAACGTCATTTGGTTTTGAAAATATGAATGTAAACAAATTAAAAGGCAAGGTCCATAAAATCAATATGCCATGGGTAGAAGGTAATCACAGTTTGGCAGTTTAGGGGTATCTTAAAATAAAATCAGCTGCTCTTCTGATACTACCTGTTTAATGTGCCTTGATTCAATCCAACAATACGTAAACAGCTTTAAAATCCTGCTAGACTATCAAAGATTAATTTTTAATAATTGGCGTGTTTCTTTATTCATTCCAAAGGTTCGAAATACTTTTTTTTTTTACTTAGTCGTTAGAACGTCCCGGATAATGTGAAACTGGATATTCTCAACGCAATCTTTTCATTCCGTCTCTAGCACGGAGCTAGGGGCGGATTCCGGGTGTGTAATGTGATGGTGGCGACCGCTTCCTCTAAACCTTAACCTCGATTTCAAAGTCCAAGCAGCTGCAAGGAAAAGTTATATCAGCTATACATGTCAAATATACATAAATTTTTATGGAGATACAGTTGAACGAAATTTAAAAAATACGAAAATTTTCATATGATTATAAGAAAAGGTAGCTGCCACAACAAACTTGATTTGTCTTACGAAAAGCGTCAATAGCAATGAGCTCCGTGTATTTTGCTTTTAGAAGCTAAAATTTCAAAAATATTTTATCCATTACCTTGAATTGTACTGAAAGCATTCTTATCAAAACGAAATTCAAATTTGA
Organism: Philophylla caesio; assembly: GCA_963971545.1. Classification (NCBI taxonomy): domain Eukaryota; kingdom Metazoa; phylum Arthropoda; class Insecta; order Diptera; family Tephritidae; genus Philophylla; species Philophylla caesio. The sequence goes on along the minus strand of OZ020608.1, from coordinate 62,406,793 downwards.
CAATTTAAATTTAAATAAAATATGAAAAAAGTAAAAAAAAAAGTTTGCTGCGCCCACCTATTTGATGTGCCTTGGTAGTTACTATGTACATATAATTAAAAATATAATAGAAGAAATTTAAGTTATGAATAGGAAAAGTTAAGAATTGAGATTTCATTCGCAGCTAAGGGAGGAAACTGTCGAAATCTCTTCCCCTTTTTTTAAATATACTTTTCGTGGCTATTACAAATAAATAAATTTGTCCTAAACCCTGTATCGCTTTCAGCACCATTAACAGCGCATTTACAGCCTCAAGTACAAACCGTCGATGTTGATAAGGATGCGCAATTTCAATGTATTCTGTCCGGGCATCCTGTTCAGGACGTCAATTGGTTGCACGACGGGAAACCAATATTGCGCGACAATCGGGTTGAGGTAAGTCGTTTAGGCATCGAGTACATATGTATGTATCGAGTTTTCCAACAAAAGTGTTAATATTTTTCCTGAAAGTATATTTTTGATTCCACTAGTTATGGAAAACAACATCTTTCAAATGTTCTCCGCAAAGCGTTGACGGCTGATATTCGTATGGTTCTTTCAATTTTAGAGGGATTCTCTAAGTCTCGAAAAACTTTTGCACGTTACACGGATAGCACAAATTGCAAGGTAAAAATCGGGTTTTCTTAGGGAAAGCTTTGCAATGCCTGCAAGCCATGCACCGTGCAAGGGCTTTGCAAGACAGAGATAATTATATTGCTCCTCAACGTTTCTATAGTTTTTGAAGTTCTACTTGTCGACGAAACCATTTAACCAAAAATGAGAATTTTTATATGAAATTTAGGATCAATTATAAGTCGATCTAAAGCCTGATTAACGAAATTGTTTATATTTGCCAATGATATATTCTTTCATGACTAAATTGTAGAAATTAAATAACACAAAAGTCATGTAATAAAAATTATAAACATCATTCGAATAACCCTCATATAATCCCAAATTGATGAACAACTGAATATGTTTTAAACAAGAAAAATTTGGATAACTATCCAAAAAAGTAGGAAAAAGAAAACTCTCTGTTAAAAACAGCTGATTGGTTGTGTGTTTAGCTATTAAAGGCCTTAGTTGGAGTAACCGAAAATAAGCTTAACACATATTGCAACTAACTTAATTTATAAATAAGAATAAGCCTAAACCTTATGGAAAAACCCTTAACCCTTCAAAAAAATAAGATTTGTCGAGGGCATCAAAATAGGCATTTGTTTGTGAGATGATTTCATCTTTGAATTCATATCTCTTTCCGCCGAGCCATTTCTTCAGATTTGGAAATAAAAAATAGTCACTGGAAGCTAAATCCGTTTGTGGTCGATTGTCAGCAAACGCGGCACCCATCTTGCGGAAAGCTTTCTCATACCCCAGTGATCATTTAAAATGGAAACCCTTGAGCCATGTGAGATGCCTAAGGCTTCCACAATCTCTCGCACTTTAAATCTCCGATCGGCCATCACCAAATCGTGAATTTTTCCGACTGTTTCGGGTGTTGAGACCTCAATTGGGCGTCCAGAACGTTCTGCATCTTCCGTTCTTGTACGGCCACAACGAAATTCATTAAACCACTTTTTTACCATTGAAATTGATGGTGAAGAGTCCCCATAGTATTTATTATGCTTAGCTTTGGTTTGAGTGATGGTCTTTTTCCGCAAAAAATAATGCTTAATGAGCACACGAAATTCATTTTTTCCATTTTCTCCTCAAATCAGGCGGTAATTAGCTATGAATGGCTGTCAAACACAAACTAAATGCCGCAGCTTGTTAAAATTTTGACAGGTGTCAAGTGACAGATGCCTGTTGATAGTAACAGTGTTGCCATTTCAGTAAAGAGGCAAGAAATTCAAAAAGTTACGTACTTATTGACCCGCCCTCGTAAGCAGATTTTAAATTGTAGGTAGTAAGTGTGGTGATTTATTTGATTTGCCAAAATTGGTCCCTGCAAAATCGGTTTGTATTTGTATTATTTTCGATATTTATCCTAGCACAACAATTAAACAAATTATTTTGCAGTGTTAGTCAATCTAAGAATAAAATTAGTTTTAAATTGTAGTGGAAATTTACATAGAAGAATTAAAACTTAATACTAAGGAAAGAGCGAAATTTTAAAATAGGTTACAGACATAATATATGTAATACTTATATATTGGTAGTATTACCAAGTGCAGTCAGCAAACATTACAGTACATATACTTATATAAAATTAGAAAAGAAAAACCGAGTAAACGTAAGTCAAAAATGACACTTGTATTCAAAAGAAAATCCAGTGGGTACGCTTAGAAAGTTTTTGAATTTTCCTGTATTTTGTGAAATTTTTGAATAAATTGCAGAAATTTCGCACAGATGCTTTTTATGTGAAAAAACCAGAGATAAAGCAAAAAATATAGCTTTGCATGCATAGGTGTTTTGTTACAAGTGCATTACAAGAGTTTGATTGCACAGTCTATCTTTGTTGGCAGTGTTGTTCGCGATATCCCTGGATTTGTGGCATCAAAAATGCAAAATATTTAATAATATGCCCAATCTGTCAAGACCAATTGCAATTACTAATCAAAAAACTGCAAAATTAGTTTTAGCGAATACAATTTTCCAAAATTTAGGTACATCCTTTTCAAATAAAATAATGGCCGATCACGTAGCGATTGAAACTTCATTTAGCAATGAGGTACTAAACAATCACCGTACTCAGTTAATTAAAAAAGTTATAAGTTTTAATCTCGATATTCGGTTGTTTTTTGATAGCGAAAAATCTACCGAACAGAATGTTTCCATTAGAAATTTATTCACAAAATTAATATTGTTTCGAAACCAAGAAAAAATTAGTTAATGTAAGGGGTTTTACGGAGACCCATATTTAAAAAATTTCAAACGAATAACACTGCGATTATTGTAAAGGTTACTGTACAATTTTTGCCACTATAGTTTTTTGTCTCTTTAGTTGAATAATCAATAAGTAAATTTTTACTCAGTTAAAACTGAATTTATATACACATGAATTTAATATTCTTAAATAAAAAATTGCTAATCATTATACATGAAATCGTGTGTGTTTGATTTCTAAGTAGATATGATATGATAATTTTAATACTTCATCAGCACACTTTATTTTGAAAGAGCAAATTTCGTCAAAAAAGGGTATAAGCCCCCACAGTGAAGCAACCCTACTCAAATTTATTTTTTTGAGCAACAGCAGATATGTCAAACTCGTTTTTATGTGTTTGTCACATGTATTCACAGATACTAATCCATGTAAAACCTGCGCATCCCAGTAAACCACATGAGCTCTGAATAAGCGCATAAACGACTCTTTCCTCTGAGCGCTCACACTCATAAGGAGTTCAATCATAATATTTACACAAAAAAAATTCACTTAAAATATTATTATCATTAAAGAAAAACATTTTTTTTTTAAATTAGATATGTATGTAAATGTATGTACATATGTATTTACACAAAAAAAAATCAAGTCTTATTCATTAACTTAGAATATTATTATTATTAATGTAATATTAAAGAAGAAATTAAATTATATTTACACAGAAACATTTAAGTTCCATATTATTTTTTAAATACTTTCTCCAGGTATTTAAGTCGATCTATTGCTGTCTGAAACCACCTTAAGCTGCAGTTATTCAATATTTTTTCATCAACATTAAATTTGCGGTTAAAGGTTCCTCTAATTATTGACGTTATAGTCATAGCCAGTATAAATTTTTTAGTCGACGTTCCTTTCCACGAGTATTGCTCTGCTACCTCATCCGTGAACAATTTTTTCCAAACGAACGAAGTTGCTTAATTACTAATTTACTTTCTTTTAAGCTTGCTCTTTTCATTTTATTTGATATTATTATATTTATTTCAGCACAAATGCACTTCTAAATGCGGCTTTACCATTCTAAAATAACAAGCAACTTATTTTTCTTTATTTACATGTTTATATTTACCGTTACCGAAAACGATCATACAGTGCGCACGTTTAGAAAATCTCATAAAACGATCATATTTATGCGCACGTGCAGAAAAACTCATAAAAACGCTCATATTAGAGCTCAGAATTAAGAGCGCTCCGAAACTGGTTTGCTGAGATGCGCACAACGTACATTTGTACTTAAACTACGAGTATCTCCGTTTGATTGCTGAATTTCTACACATTGCGTATATAGGTTACTGCCAATATATAAGTATTTTATATATGGTATGAAGTAAGTCATGATTAGGTTTACAGTTATACATTAATTGACGTTTAGAAGTTATTATAAAAACTGGTTAATTAATCTTTGAAGTGAAGTGCATTGTTTAATCGCCTTAGTCGAATGTGGAGAGCGTTCCAAAGACGAATCGAGTTTATGAAGAATTGGCGTTCGGATATGAGGATATGATATTTAGTGTGTACTAGAAGTACGAACCTCGAAGAATGAATAAATTTGATCCTTCGATAAAGATACGGTGGCTTCTGTGTATATATCATTTTATGTAAGGTCATTAGTGTTCTAACTTTCAAGAGGCTTTGGAAAGATGGCTTAGCAACCCCTCAGAATATGATGTTACGTGGTCAAGTCTTTTCAAACCAAACACGTATCTTGCAATGTTGCTATAGACAACATTTAACTTTTACTTACATACAGAGTCACAATTAGCAAAAATCTCATAACCGTAAAGGAGCGTAGGTATTAAGTACGCTTTGGCTGGCTGCGACAACCAGAGTGTAACTAGCATTCCATACCTTTTACCTACTGCGCTTACAATATGATCATACAACGTCAGCGTATTGTTGATAAGTATGCCAAGTTTTTAACCGTGCCGACATATTTTATAACCGAATTGTCCAATTTGATTTCATCTAGCTTACTCGTTGTAAAGGACTTTCTATGAATTTCGACACAATTGGATTTGGCTAGATTTAGGCATAGACCGTTCATAAAGGTCCACTCACATACTCGAGTCAAGTCAGAATTCAAGTTTTTAATACAAATATTAGTACCATTGACAGGACAAAAAACATATAATTGGTCATCATCAGCATAAACATGAACATTACAATATTTTAAAACATTAGGTAAGTCATTTACATACAGAACAAATAACAAAGGGCCAATAATAAAGCCTTGTGGGACTCCTCTGACTACGGGAAGGAAATCAGACTTTCTGGCTCCGAACTGCCTGAGTTCTCTCGCGAAGATAGGATCTTATCAAAGCAGTAGCATGGTTGGAAAAATTAAGTAAGTTCTCCAACTTGCAGTATAATAACTTGTGATCAACTGAGTCGAATGCCTTGGAATGGCTTCTCTTTGGCCTAAATCCAGACTGCCGTTTAGTTTAGAGTCTATTATCTTGCACATACGAAATCATTTGCATATGTTAAGTATATGCGCTCAACAACTTTGGACAGGAACGGCTGAATAGCTATAGGTCTATACTCGTTATTTTTCTTATGAATAGGTATTACTTTTTGGTTATTTCGAACACTTAGGAAAAGTACAGGCCGTCAAGATTGAATTGACTAAATAGGTGACTTGCAGCAATATTTTAGGGGGTATTATTTCAAGAAATTTTGCATGGACTTCATCAAATCCTACTGCATTCGACTTAACCGAGAGTATAGATTGGACAACGTCGCAATCATCAACACAAATAAATTCAAATGGACTATTGCCAGTATTTAAACGATCACTATAGTTATCTAGACAAGTATAAGTTGTGGTAATAGACAGTCCAACAAAATTTGTATTTAGCTCGTAAGCATCTGTTAAAACAGGTGTACTTTCTCTAGGTTTTTCTACCCCGATATCCTTAATCGTACTCCAATTTTGCTTTGAGTTTAATCGAGAACGAAATTTTTCTTTATAGAACAAGACTTTGACCGTCCTTATAGATTTGTTGGCAGTAGTTCGAGCTGCTCTAAAACTGTAAAATATTTCGGGAGTCTTGTGCCTCTTCTACCGCGAGTAAGCTAGGTTACGCGTGTTGAAAAGGTTTTGAATACTAGAATTAAACCAGGGCCTACTACTACATTTAGCGATTTTATGTCTGAGTGGCACAAAGTTATCAAAGAGCCAGTTGATATTATCTTGTAGAAACCTTGTTTGGTCATTGGCGGATGTCAAATTTCGTATTGATCGCGCTCTACTGGTTCTACACCAGGCGTAAGTAAAATGTAGTCGATGTTTCGGAAATCCCAAAAGGTAAAAGAAATTAGTGTTCCCGACGTTTTGAAGTCATAAATCAGAAAAATTAAGTCGAAAATCTAGATGTGGGGAGTTGATTGTAGAGAAGGGATTTATGTAGTTCATTCACAAAAATATATCTAATACAGTACTGTTTGCGTGGGTAATATGCGTAGGTAAAGACGTGTTAGTGGGGAAAATTCCTAGACACTCCAAACTTAGTTTAAGACTATTATCTTCAAGTAAGTTGCTTTTGAAATCTCCTGCAATTATAATAGTTCTAAAATTTTCGAGTATAGGCAGAAGGAATCCGAAAACATAGCCGACTAGAAGATTGCTATTATCTGAAAACACATATACGAACACATATTCGACGTCACCAGTGCCATAACATGGTGTATTTACAAAACAAACAACTTTTAACATATATTGCATCACCATGACCACGCCTATCAGCTGTTCGTTAAGATGAATTACCTTCAGCCCTGCGGCTTGCTTGCTGAGGATGCGCAACATTGTAAATAAACAGTCTTTGGAACCCTTAACTTATAGTCTAAGGTCAATATTACAAAAATGTATTAAGTTTGCACTGCATTTCGATTTTAAAAATGTATGTGTTAAAGTTAACCAGCTAGTCTTACTTAAATAATGTATAGAAAGAGAGAGGACTATATTTACGGAGGAATAATGCGTGTTCTGGCATTCTTGGGATTGCTTAGGAAATTGTTGCGCACTACCACCACGAAAGGGATGATCCAAACAGGAGCTTATGTGCTCAACGCCTTTAAGAGACTCCATAGTATGAATCACCTCGGGGCTATCATTAATCCCGCGTTTGATGTAGATCAAGCCTCTTCTGGTAAAAACGGCTCGTTTATTTAGATGGGGCGTCAGAGTCCATTCCCACATGGATGAGTTGCAGTTCGCTTTTATTTAAGCGCCTGAAATTCGCTGCGGCTTTCAATAGCAAGTTTTGCTCGTTGGTAGTTTGAAACTTTATAATAATTGCAAGATCAGTTGAGTGTCCTGAAGTTTCCGTGCTAGGAAGATGCCTTTCAACGGAATAGGCTGAATTTCCAACGTGAAACAAAGATGGTGGAAAATATTTAGTAAATTTTGGATTCCGTGTACTCGCACATCACACGCCGCAATCGCGTTTTCTTGTTCAGCCATATTGGTCTTTAAGGCGGCTAACTCGGCTTCAACAATCGGTATACGAACGACAGCCGTCTCCAAACGGGTAACTCTTTCATGCATAGCATTTAAATCGTGTGTGGCTATACTGCTCCAGTAACGCTCCTCCGGCGGAGCACCAACCGGGTCCGCCATTGTTTGTACAGGATCGCGCAGTTGTGCGCTTTGTTGCGAGTGGCCCCTCGGAAGCCGCTTCGGGTACAACAACCTTTCTATCATCCAGGGAGGTCACTTATTTCAATTTAAATAAGTAATAAAAAACTTTTATTAAACTTTAATTTAACAAAATATATATTTTTATTTAACGAGCTGGCACGTCTAGCTGGTTTGACAAATCAAATATGAATGCCCGAGGCGGCTTCTATCTACCTCGTATATTACTCTAAAATTTGTTTATTTTTCTGTTGGCCTAGTAAATGTTGATTTTACAATTTTTATTGAGCTCAAGGCCAGTTTATGGAAGATTTTTGTGAAAAAACAACAACCATTAAAAAACTGTTGTTGGCAATTTTTATAATTTTAAAACAGTATTGGTATTTAACCAATTCTTGGTTTTTATTTGTATATACATATATACATAACTAAGGAATAATTCATATTAATTTTTTTTTTGACATTTTGCTTGGTTAGCACTTAAAATTGTTCTAATTTTGTTTTTTTATTCGTCGTTGTTAGTTACTTTTTGGATGTGGTTATTGTTTCTTTTTGGCGTAGAATACGTCGTACCTTACGGTATGGGCACCCATGTCAGGTTTTTATTGTTGTAATCTCTATTTCTTTAATTATAAGGAAACGGCTCGGTAACTTTTTTTAAAAATTTTTTTGTAGTCAAATGAAGATGTTAGCTTTCGTTTGACATACATTTCATGTTGGTTGATATCTTCCTAATATTTAAATTTCTCAAATGAAAATTGTATAAACACATGCACACAAATATGTGTGTGGTGTTTGGTTGAGTGTTTGCTGTTGGGCGATTTAAATGTACTCGTGCAGCCCTTTCTTTGTATTGCATAATTTTAGGCGGGCAAGTTAAAGTAGAGTAAAGGCAGAGAAAGCGCTGCCAACTACTGCTTTTTGGTGGTGATTTTAACACAGAAATCACTTCAAATACTAGATTGGCGAAATTTATGAGCGATACGTTTAATTTGGATTATATTCGAAATGATGCTCCCACAACTATTGATAACACAACCATTGACTTAGTTTTTGCGAGAAATTTAAATGTTAATTTAAAAGCATATTTATCCTATTTTTCCCATCATAAGCCTATATTCTCAAAAGTAACTTTCAAATAATCAAATAGATTTGGGTCTGTTATTTATCATTTATCTTTACTATTGATAACTACCATTGACTTCGTTTTTGCGAGAAATTTAATTGATAATTTAAAAACATTTTTATCCTATTTTCCTATCATAAGCTTATGTATATCATCAAAAGTAACTATCAAATAAAGAAATTCATTTGCTTGCATTATTTATAATTATAAATTATCATTATACATATGTTTTCTGTCTTATCGGATGGCGTATTCTACGTTAAACTTAATGGCCGTGTCTCTGACACAGCCTCCTTCTTTTTATATTTGTTTTGTCAAAAATGGTTACGTTAACACCGTCGATTTCGGTGACTACGGCCTTGGTATATACTACTGTATTTTTCGCAAGGTTCTTTTTGAATCAAAACCATGTCTATTGAGCGTGTATCTTTGTCGTATAACTCTTTGTTATGGACTTTATGTTTATTTATTAGCTCTTTTGCTAAAATATGCGTTTTTTGCATTCTGTTTTTAACCTCTTTTGCATAATTTTCAACGTTATAAATAGAATCGACTTTTTCTTTCTTTAATTCATGAGGTAAAGTCGGTGTTTTGCCGAAAACTAATTCGAGTGGAGTAAATTTGTTATTAAAAACCGTTTTTGACGTCGTATTATGCAAAAAAGTGAAATACTTAAGGAAAGTGTCCTAGTCTGAGAATGTTTCATGTAAATATACACGTATATTTTCGTTAAAGATGCGATGGTTACGTTCAATTGTGCCTACTGTTTTATGATGATGAGCAGTGGAAAAATTGTGCTTAATATTTAAAAGTTAATTCCGAAAAAGACGATTATCTCGTTTTTGTATTCGGTACCTAAATCTGTACGCATAGAATACATTGTCCCTTATATTAATATGGAACTTTCAAAAATGGCGGAAGCAACGGTTTTAGCACTTTTGTCTGGTACTGCTACAGTAACTAAATATTTCGGTAGGTCGCAAATTGTAGTAACAGCGAACTTGTTTTGTATTTTGACTCTGGCAAGGGCCCTAACATATCGATTATTACCACTTCGAATGGTTTACAAAGTGTTGGGGTTATAGCAAGACTATCTTTTATTTTAGGTTTTACTTTATTAAATAAGCATTATTTACAATTTTTAACGTATTTTGCTATGTCACGAGCTATATTTTTCCAAAAATATTTTGTTCGAATTTTTGCGTTTGATGCCGCAATGTTCTCCGTTTATTGGGCCGTTATGATAAATTGTTATAGTTTTTGTTTCTTTTCTTTATCTTTCACAGTTTCTACAGGGTCGGTCAGTATGATCCGTAATGTTTTTAATATTTTATTTCCGCGTTCTTTTAAATTTGTAATTGTAAAATATTTGAAAAATAAATCGGTTTTTGGCCATTCTAATTTATTAATGTTACGATTGTTGGCTTCGAATTCAAGCCGCGAAAGAAACTTATCGAAATTCGTTTTTTCGTTAACATTCGTAAAATCAATCAACTCGAGTTTTTTATGTTTTAAATGCGCATAAGTGCAAGGGGGTGCAGTGGTGCTTCTGGGTATGCGGTTACAGTTGTACTCAATCCCTACTCTTACGTCCTCGTTCGTGCACCCTGGGCAACGTGAGCAACACATGTGCGAGATACGGTAACCAACCCGTGTGAAGCCGTGCGTCACGGCTAATAAAGAGGGAGCATATTCGGTATAAGGGTCCACTAAAGTTCGCAGCGTCTGTTCACCAGAAGGTGCGCCTGCAAGCGGGCGTCTGTCTTGGAGCAAGCGGCTCGCTATATACACGAATTTAAAATTTCAACCCCCATCAATGGGTTGTGCGCAGGGCTTGAAACCCGCCACGTAAAAAAACCACTTCCAATGATAAACAAAACAAAGTCTGGGATGAGACCCCCCTTTTTTGATGACGACCAAAGCATACGTTTAAAGGACAATGATTTGAGGGCATGTACCAGGAATGTCCGGACCCTTAATTGGGAAGGTGCCTCTGCCCGGCTGGTTGATGTCATCGGCAGAGCAAAGGCTGACATCACCGCCATCCAAGAGATGCAATGGACGGGGCAAGGGAAAAAATCTATAGACCCTTGCGACATCTACTACATCTGCCATGTAAAGAAGCGCAAATTTGGTGTTGGATTTGTGGTGGGAGAGAGACTGCGCCGTATAGTACTGTCGTTCACTCCGGTGGACGAGCGTCTCGCCACAATCCGCAGCAAGGCGAGATTCTTCAACATCTCCCTGATTTGCGCCCACGCCCCGACGGAAGAGAAGGACGATGGGACTGAAGATCGCTTCTACGATCTCCTTGGCCGCACGTATGAGTGGTGCCCCCACCACGATAAAAAAAATCGTGCTTGGCGACTTCAATGCCAAGGTGGGCAAGGAGGGCATCTTTGGTTCCACAGTCGGAAAATTCAGTCTCCACGACGAAACGTCCGATAACGGATTGAGACTGATCGACTTCGCCGTGGCCCAAAACATGGTAGTCTGCAGTACCAGGTTCCAGCATAAGAAGATTCACCAGGCTACGTGGCTGTCTCCAGATGGTAAGACACGAAACCAAATCGATCACGTTGTGATAGACGGAAGGCATGCTTCCAGTGTCCTAAATGTGCGCACGAACCGAGGAGCCAACATCGACTCGGATCATTTTCTTGTCGCAGCTAAGATCCGCACTCACCTCTGTGCAGCAAAAAGCGTGCGCAAATGGACACAAGGAAAGCTCGGAAAGCAATCATAACATACAGCCACGCACTTCGCTGCTCCACTCGCACTCCTGCTCTCTGAGAGCACTAATCAACACAGCGATATTTCAGAGCAATGAAACCACATCTCTTGCTCTTTACGTACCGCCGCTGAACAATCTATTAGTTTCCAGCGAGCCCGAAAAAACAACTGGTACGATGAGGAATGTCGCGTTGCTACGGAACGGAAAGATTCTGCCTACTAGACGTCTGCATGAATGTACTCATTAGCCGTTTTAACACATTCACACGTAAGCGCAACATTCTACGCATTCTGCTCACAGCAAGCGCGATGACTGAATGAGTGTGCAGATAGCTGAAAATACTGCGCTCAGTCGCATTCAGAAAAAGAGGCATTCGTTGTACGAAGAGTGGCAAATATGTTGTACAACTAGTCATGCGCATTCGGATGTATGAGACCACATGCGGCTGTATGAGACCACATTCGACTGAAAGATTTTATGACGGCGCCAATTTTTGCAAATGATAGCGGCTACATTATATAAGCAATTAAATAGAAAAAATTCAATAATTGCATGTCTCTTCATATTTACGTACATACATATGTACATGCATAATCTACATTGAATTTTACTGAAATTAATAAGTAACTATAAAATAAATGCATACACTTATAATAGTCAATGCACATTTGTATGAAAATATGTTCATATGTAGGCGCAAATGTAAATGGAAAGAAAACATATTTAGAAAAAATTTTCACAATGTTTTTATATACAGAATTTCTTAAGACTCTCATTAAAATGTTAGAAATTTTCAATTTCTTATTAAAACGTTAGAAATTTTGGATGGAAAACTTTGATATTTGGAAAATGTTTGCACTCTGTACAACTTTTGAAACTTTAATTGATATGGTTCTAGTTAAAGAATACGATATTATTTAATAAAGAATTAACGGAAAGGATTTGTGTTAAAAAACATTGTAAGATTTGCATACAACTGTAACCTGCTTTTGACGCTGAGGTGCATACATATATGTATGTATATATACGTATTTATATACGTACATATGTCTATTTATGTGTGGGTATAATGTATGGTAGTAAAACCCTTTTATAAATATTCGCTAGCTTCTTCACATCCGTAAATATGCATGTATGTACATGTAAGTATGTATATGCAGCCTACTTACTGAGTGCCAGGCCATTTGCAATATCCGGCCAGGCCGTGAATGCATGAATGATCGATGACTATAAATGAGCGTAGCGAAGAGAAAAATTTGTACATCCCTTAAATCATAAGCAGAGAGTACCCATATTGGTCTCTTTTTTCTCTGTAAGTACACATATTTATGATCGCATGAGTGCCTGAGTTGAATGAGTATCGCATTCACATTCGTGTAATCCGGCTAACAGAAGAAATTAATGTGCTCATGCAGCCCTCTACTGCCTACAGGGCCACGTTGCGATCGGGCGCAACCCAAGCTTTGCGGGAGAGATATCGTGAGTTGATGAAGGAAGCGAGACGCATTTCTCGAGAGAAGAAGAGAAATGCTGAAATGCGTAAGTGCGAAGAGCTTGAAATGCTGGCCGACAGGATAAGCGCCCGAAAATTCTTTCAGAAAGTACGAAAGCTAACAGACGGTTTTAAGACCGGGGCGAATTCCTGTAAGAACGACAACGGCGACCTGGTGACTGACGTTCAGAATATACTTAGCTTATGGAGGGAGAACTTCTCCACACTACTTAGTGGTAGTGGCAGAGACCACCTTGGAGATGATGATCACGAAACCCCAATCAATGACGACGGAATTCATGTTCCGTTACCCGGCTGCGATGAAATCCGTATAGCAATAGTACGGCTAAAGAACCACAAAGCGCCCGGAGCTGATGGGCTGCCAGCTGAGTTATTCAAATACGGTGGAGAAGAGTTGGTAAAGCGCATGCACCAGCTTATCTGCTGAGTATGGTCGGTCGGACGAATGCATGCATAAGTATGCTTTGCCCAATCCACAAGAAGGGTGATACTGCAATTCGCGCCAACTATTGCGGTATCAGACTTCTTAACATCGCATATAAGATTCGGTCGAGCGTATTGTGTGAAAGACTAAAGCCCATCGTCAATGAACTGATTGGACCTTATCAGTGTGGCTTTAAACCTGGTAAATCTACCACCGACCAGATTTTCACAATACGCCAGATCTTGGAAAAGACCCGCGAAAGAAGAATCGACACACACCATCTTTTTGTCGATTTCAAAGCCGCCTTTGACAGCACGACAAGAAGTTTCCTATATGCCTCAATGTCTGAATTTGGTATCCCGGCAAAACATATACGGCTATGTAAAATGACGTTGAGCCACACTACCAGCACCGTCAGAATCGGGAAAGACCTCTCCGAGCCGTTTGATTTCTTTAACCTGATGCTGGAGAAGATAATTCGAGCCGCAGAACTAAATCGGTCAGGAACCATCTTTTATAAGAGTGTGGAGCTGCTGGCGTACGCCGATGACATTGACATCATCGGTCTTAACAACCGCGCAGTGAGTTCTGCCTTCTCCAAACTGGATAGAGAGCGAAGCGAATGGGTCTGGAGGTGAACGAGGGCAAGACTAAGTATATCCTGTCATCAAATAGACAGTCGGCACATTCACGACTGTGATCAAACGTCACTGTTGACAGTTATAACTTTGAAAAAGTAGAGGACTTCGTTTACTTAGGAACCAGCATTAACACCAATAACAGCGTCAGCCTTCAAATCCAACGCAGAATCTCTCTTGCCAACAACTGCTACTTCGGACCAAAACCATACTCTATAAGTCTCTCACCATGCCCGTCCTATTGTATGGTGCAGAAGCATGGACGATGACAACATTAGATGAGAGGGCTCTTGGAGTTTTCGAGACAAAGATTCTTCAAAAGATTTATGGACCTTTGCGTCTTTGCGACGGCGAATACCGCGTACGATGGAACGATGAGCTGTACGAGCTGTACAAGGACATAGACATAGTGCAGCGGATTAAAAACCAGCGTCTCCGCTGGCTAGGCCACGTCGTACGAATGGATGAAATATCTCAAGCCCTGAAGGTTTTCGACGCGGTACCCGCGGGTGGTAGCAGAGGAAAAGGAAGACCTCCTCTGCGTTGGAAAGACCAAGTGGAGAAAGACTTGGCTATACTTGGGATTTTCAATTGGCGCCAGTTAGCAAAATATAGGGACAGCTGGCGTGCTTTGTTGACCTCGGCCAAAATCGCTTAGGCGGTTGATGCGCCAATTAAGTAAGTATGAAAATGCGCATAAGTTCGTAGATTTTAAATTTTTTTGTTTTTAACAAATATAATTTTTGTTTTGACCCGGGGAATTTTTCTTGAAAGATTGTAACTTAATTTGTCGTAAAACTGTAGTTTAGAATTATATGTGCGTTCGTTTTCGTGTATTAATTTCGTTTGTTTCGTCATTGCAGCGTTTTTTAGTTCGTTCATTGTAGTTCGTGAAAGTACGTCTGCTCCTACATTTGTTTTGCCTTTAATGTACATATGTATGTACATATATACATATGTATGTACGTACTATCGTAAAATTGTATTCAGAGCTTAAGCTTTCGAATTTTCGGCTAAATAATTCCATGATTCAGAATCCAGTATTTGTTTCGCTAACGTAGCATTAAATTTGGTTTAAATTTGATAAAAAATATAATAAAATAAGTTTATGAAATGGAACTGAAAATCATATTTCGTTTCATTATTGTTATATTTTAAATCAGATATAATCATTATTTTGAAGTTTTATATGTCATTATCATTTTTTTTTGTTACTTAACAGATTTTATTTGAAATAAATATTTCAGTCATACTAATTTCTAAGCGCCGCTGATTGTGCTTAAATCTGAAATATGAAAGTACTGGTTGTGTGCAATAGTTGTGATTGTAAAAGTATGTATCAAACATAAATAACGATTATATTTGAGTGAAAATAAAAAAATCACAACCCAACGTTCAAGCTTGTTCGAAAAAATTTTAAAAATCTCAAATTTCATAAAATAATAAATATAAAATAAATAAAAAAAGTTTTAACTATTTCTAGAAAAAATTAAACTTTGACAGTTAGTTGTGAGGTTTATTAATATAACATTGAAAATAGTAAATCGGCCTGTACACAAACAAAACTTAACTTATAACATATTATCTTTTAAATATAAGTACATACATATACGTATGTATATGTATGTATGTATGTATGTACATATATACTAGTATGCTCCACAAAGATTTGAACACTTGAAAAAGCTTCAAACACTTGATGAACATTTTGATACAATATGATTTTGTTTTTAACAGATACTCACTGATCCACCAAGACTGATAATAAAGAAAGTGCAAAAAGACGATCCCGGCATGTATCAATGCTTTGTTTCGAATGAATGGGAGCAAATTCAATCGACAGCTGAACTACAACTTGGAGGTAATTATTGTCTCTTTTTACACGGTTTTACTTTTTTGAAAACGGATTGCTTTTTTCACGCGGTTGTACTTTTTCAACGCGTTTTGCAAGCGCGTATGATGAATGTTTAGCGAAATTTCGTTGAGATTTTAAAAATGCTATGGAGTATTACCAGTATTTATATAAATCGCAAAATAGGAAGGAATAAACAAATTTAAACTGAAATGTGGTTATTTAAACGCGAAAAAATTTCTGACCGCGTTAAAAGGAGATCGACTGTATAACTTATTATTTATTTCCTTAGTTCAAAATATTGTGGGTACTTTTATGCCAGTGGTGCTCACTTTGTACGATTGAGTTGAATACGCCCTGCAAAATATTGTGCTGCTAATCTGTAAAGAGAGTATTTCGTGATTAGTCTCAATTGGATACAATAGGACATGCTCGAACAGTTCATTCCATATAAAGAGATTCCAGGACTCATCCAAGACTAATCACATTTTTTGCAGGGTACTAAGCGGGTTTCACTGTTGATCGGAAATGCCGAAAATAATTTAAACTAAATTTCCTTTCCTCAACTATGTATACTTTTAAATATGTATGTTACGTGAGATAATACATTTTCTATCGTGTTTTTTTTTTTATTTTTAGATGCTTCTCCGGAGTTACTTTATTGGTTTTCGGAGCAAACATTGCAGCCAGGACCGACTGTATCGCTGAAATGTGTAGCGACTGGAAATCCTTTACCGCAATTCATATGGTCACTAGACGGGTTTCCGGTAAGTAACCAGAACAACTTATCAAAAACCAATAAGAAAATATTCCAACAAAAAGGACTTAACTTAGATTTTGTATATTTCAAATTAAAAATAATAACACGCATACATATATGGTTTCAAAAATAGCGTTTTGGCAAGTGAATCATCCATCGAGTTGGAAATTTTATCACAAAATAAATTTAACTGAAAATTATCTCTTAACATAAACCTTCGAAGCTGGCATTGCACGGAAAATATGAACGATGAAGTTTTCAGATTGTAAAATTGTATGTGTAGTGTAAAATTCAGGTGCCGGAAATACTTTTGAATCCATTTTTGCCATCACTATATTTTGTTTCTTTAGCTTTTTAACACTTGCATCTTCCTAACTCTTCGTATCATTGTGCCGTATTTTGTGATTCACGAACAAATTTGTTTAGTGTTTGTTTTTTTTTGTTTAAAGAAAATTAAAGAATAATTAATAAAAATTATAATGTTTTCTTTACATTTTCAGATACCAGATAACTCGCGGTTCTTGGTCGGCCAATATGTTACAATTCATGATGACGTCATAAGCCATGTGAACGTATCAAATGTCAAGGAGGAAGATGGGGGCGAGTATGCTTGCACAGCGCAGAACGCAATCGGAAAGTATGTATTCCTATTGATTCTCCAAATGCTAATGATGTATGTAGGTGTCAATTCGGTTTAGAACTTGTAGTTATAAAATATTTGCTATGAAATCAAACCTTGTTTATGGATGCGTACCGTAGTTCTTTAAAATCAGATACTTTTTAAATATGTACTCGTACGAGTATATGTACATATGTATACTTGCTTATGGAACATAATGGAATAAAAACAAAAAAAAACCAATTCTGAATAGAAACTCCCGGGCAGTTTTTCTCCCTTTCCCTTGTTAAAGCAATGGAAGAAGGGAACAAATTCCCCGGCAGACTTTATTTAGAATAGGGCTGATAGTTTGGCAAACCCTCGATCCCATCGTCCATCGTAGGATACCTTAAAAATTTTAATTTACCAAACTTTTTATTTCAAAGCGAGTTTCGGGAAAAAGTATTAAGTTATCGGTGGACTTAATCAAAGCAATCTATCCTTTACGGCCACACAGAATTTGCGTCGCTGGTGAAAAGCGATAAGACAGGATTTTGCTTCTTAACGATATTCATATGGCATTTTTGGTTATGTGTCAAGTTATTTATCTTCTATTATGCGATTGATTTGAAAGATAAAACCTTATACGGGATAACATAATAGCGAATTTTCGGTAAAGGAAAGAGAAAACTGTTCACACGCTCGGTGAGCATGAGTAAGACTTGTTGCAAAGACCCATGTTACATAATGGAATATTTTTGAATTTCCCGCTAAGCTTTCACATATAATGCATTAGTTATGTTGCGATTATTATGTTTTTTTTTTGTATCTTGCCAATTTTGTTTTTTTCAGAATTTGTTTGAGTGTCTAGTTTGTTGGCTCAATCAATTACTCTGTGAGAAAGTGCAATTTCCAAGTGCCTACAAGACAGCACTGATTTTTGATATATTTTTTTACTAGCAGTTTCGAATTACGAAAGAGCGCCAGTAAAGAATTTTTCAAAAATTAATGGTTATTTGTAGCCACTAAAAGCTCTGAGTTAGTTGTACTCAAATTTAATGAGCTGCATATCTGTACAACCGAAACAATTTTAAAATATTTTTTTGAAGTTCAAAATTTTCATAAATTTTTCAAAATTTTTTATAAAATTTATAAATTTGGTTTTTAATGGTGTTTGATTACAGAATTAGCAATGTTTTAATTAAAAAATAATTTTAAATAATTGGACGATAAAGTAATTGTCCTCATGTGTTAATACATATGTATGTGTTTGTGCAATTATTTGTGAACAAAATGTAGGTTAACCATTCGTTTAATTACCTACTACTTTTTGTCTTTTCAAATTTTCAGGGTGTCCCATAGTGCAAAAGTAAATATTTACGGTCTGCCATACATACGAGAAATGCCAAAAATAACTGGCATATCAGGTTCAGATTTAACGGTTAAATGCCCTGTAGCTGGATATCCAATCGATAAAATACATTGGGAACGGGGTAAGTATGCACATAACATATATGTACATATACAATATTTATAGCAAACTTCTTCAAAAGTAGAGTCGTTCAAAATTATAAATTTTGACAAGTATTGTTTACTTATAAAGCTCCATACTAACTTTCATCAAATCATATGATTCTAATCAGTTGCTTTTTGTTTTTTATTTTTATTTTTGTGACTACTGAAATATTTATACTTAATACCTGAACATACATACATACGATTTCTCAAATACATGTTTGTTGCTTAATAATTTAAGCCAAGTGCAGCTCTTGCCAAAGCTAGTGCAATTTTCGCACGTGTTACGGTAGGCGGTTTTTCACCTATTCGACTGGTAACTATGTTCCCTTTTGCCGCCCTCCACTGCAGCCGCTGTTTTAGCAGCGTAGTAGAGAGACGGAAGGTTGGTTCATAGGCCAAATCCTTCACACCCTCGATCGCGACGGCTCGACTGGGAGGGACTAAGCTTTTCCAACTGACCTTAGTTAGCTAGTTAATTTATAGGGTAAAGTAGGATCAAGGGACACTGCGACCTAAAAGATCTTTTGTATCCCTGCAATGGCACACCAGCTTGTTACCACGCGCAAAGCTGAACATATAACGTCTGACACCGTGCTGCCGAATTTTCCCGTATAACTAGATCATCTGCGTATCCAATAGCATCAAACCCGTTTTCTTGTAGTTTAGTTAGGAGGTCGTCCACTACTAGAGACCAAAGTAAGGGGGAAAGAACACCCCCTTGTGGGCATCCCTTATTACCTCTGAAATTTAGAGCACTTTTGCCCAAGGATGTGGTTATATCACGCTCGCGCAGCATAGCGTCAATCCACCCAACAGTTGATAGATCCACACCTCTTCGGACCAAAGCCCTCGAGATGGATCTATAGGCAGTATTATCAAAAGCTCCCTCGACATCCAGGAAGGCGCACAAAGCAATCTCCTTGAATTCAAAGGCCCTTTCCTTTTGACGTAAGCAAACGAGTCTTATGTATGGGAGTTGAAAACCTCAGATTGTGTCTTATGTGAATATCTAGCAGTCTTTCGACTGTCTTAAGAATGAAGGAAGTCAAACTGATCGGCGGTATGATTTAGGTGAGTCAAACGGCCGATTGCCTGTCTTAGGGATAAACACAACGGATACCTTCCTCCAATACATCTCTGAACCAGAGGCGATAGATACCATCGCCCCCTGCCGCTTTAAAGGGTTTGAAGGATTATATTGCCCAAAGTACCTTGTCCCTATCAAAGATGGAGCCAGACCAGACGCTTCTCACTCTGGGGATCCCCTGTTCCGAGGAGTTTGCAGTCGACGGGCACAGCTCCATCGAGGAGCCAGGGAAATGCACTTCGAGCAGGTATTCCAGAGTTTCTCTGTTGTTATTGGTGAAGGTGCCATCTTGCCTCCTATGGAGTCCTATCCCATTGGAAGGCTCCTTTGATAGAATTTTATGTAAACGGGAGGCCTCTGGCAGTGTCTCGATTGATTCACATTTTTGTCTCCACGATTCTCTTCTGGATCGTCTTATGAGTTTATTGTACTCAGTGAGAGCAGCCCTGTACTAGTCCCACTGACGTGTTCTTTTTGCTCCGTTGAAAAGCCTCCTGACAAGCTTGCGTTTAGCATCCAGCTCTGGGCTCCACCAGGGAACCTTGCGGTTCATCAAGATGGAACTGGGAGCCGTACTGTCGTGGAAGGATTCCAGCAGAACATTGTTGAGCACTCTCGCCGCATACTCCATTTCCTCTGACCTTAAACGGACAACTATATCCAAAACATAAACAGTTGCTTTCACAGGTGGACATCGAGTGCTACACTAAATACTCGCACTTAGCGTTAAGGCTAACATTCAGAGCGCACCACACCGTCCATTGTCGTCTTATCGATGAAGATATATGTAAACACAAAGAACAGC
This sequence comes from Philophylla caesio, assembly GCA_963971545.1. Lineage (NCBI taxonomy): Eukaryota > Metazoa > Arthropoda > Insecta > Diptera > Tephritidae > Philophylla > Philophylla caesio. The sequence continues at coordinate 62,386,203 of OZ020608.1, read as the reverse complement.
ACATATCCGCAAAATCCCCTATTAAAATCCTTACAAAACAGCAAAGTATGTAATAAGTGCTCATATTATCATTTTTAATAATTTCAAAGGTGCTTATTAAAGTACTAATTTTTGTTCAGGGTATGGGAAAAAACTGAGTAGTTTCCCCTTGTCCGTAGGATTTTATATCTCTTTCCTACCTTCAACAATTTCAAGTGGAAAATGTATCTTATTTGCGCCATAGATAATATGATACGAAACTTCTCTCTTTTGCTTGCTGCGAGAGCCCATGATCTCACATTTTGGGCTGGCAACAAAGCCGAATCGTGGGCTACTGAACAGCTGGCACGCAAAAAGGTGGGCTACTAGTGGCAAATGCGTGGAAATAGCTAAAATTTTTATTTGGATAAAAAAAGCGAGTAAATATTATTTTTTTACAAAATGCGTCTTGAAATCTCTAATTTAAGAGTTAAATTTAATATATTAGTTTTTACAGGGCATAAAGGTTTTGATTTACATACAAATATTGTACTTTATATTAAAAATATATTCCTAAAACAATTTTTTTTAAAGCATATACATGTATATTTATACGAAAACGCGCTATATCTTAAACTATTTGTTTAATGCATATATAGAAGTTTTTGCAAAATATGAATTTCTGCGACATTTTATTTGTTTTCATGTTGATTTCATATTTATAAATGATATTTTGGCATAAAGGTAAATAATATCTCTTATTTATTCTTATTTTAATTGCATTTTCATTTATTCTGTTAGCAAACCTCAACGGTGGCGAAGAAACCGCAAAATCTCCAAAAAATGCAATAAAAACACCCAGATTTATTTCTTACAGAGTGGCTCTTTTGGAAAATGTTGTAAAAAATGCGCATTTTTGCAGCGCTCTCTTTAAGCAAAGAGTTTCGTATCATATTATCTTTGATTTGCGCTTTAGACAAGGCAACTAATCATTTGTATGCTTATAATGTTATTAGCGCTGACAATCAAACTGGTCAGTGTTGTCATCACAATCTCATCAGCACTACTACTAAGTATTGACCATTGTACAACTCTACAAGTAAGCTATGTATCTCGTTCCATCCCTCTGTAAATTTCGTCCTGTCTCTCTTTCTGTTTTGACAGTGTAATTTTAATTTATTCAAGCGGTTTAACAGTGTAATTTTAATGGCTAACGTATAAGAACAACTTTAGAATGAAATAAATATCCAGGGTTACGTGAAGAAATTCCGAAGGCATTTCCTGGGCGGTGTTGCCGTGTTATCTTATGTTCATTTATACATTATTTTTTATTTATGTTGCAGATAAATCATGTTTAATTGAATAATTATTGCTGAAAACGCGTTTTATGTTTTTGGAGTGTGTTTAAGCCATAAACTCAATTAAATGTACGCAATCAACTTATAATAGCATACTATATTTTTGAACTATTTTATCATCTTTTTTTTATCGATAATTTGCATTTCCTGGGCGGTGTTGCCGTGTTATCTTATGTTCATTTATACATTATTTTTTATTTATGTTGCAGATAAATCATGTTTAATTGAATAATTATTGCTGAAAACGCATTTTATGTTTTTGGAGTGTGTTTAAGCCATAAACTCAATTAAATGTACGCAATCAACTTATAATAGCATACTATATTTTTGAACTATTTTATCATCTTTTTTTTATCGATAATTTGCAATAAGAAATCTGTGCAGAGCCCACACACATATACGTATGTACTAAAAAATTTGGCATATGAAGTGCCAAAAAATATACATATATGTAGAATGGTATCCCTATATAATCATTGTGAAGCGGCATCCCTATTCGGCGAAGGAGACGAGAATACCCAAGGTGTATCTATAAGGTGGTAGCGAGGGCGAATTCATATAAAAAGCGAATCCGTAGTGTAAATTATTAAAACAAGTTTATGGTTGTTTAAATATTTTATTTCCCTTGCAAGAGAGCAAGGGCAGCCGGTTAAGTCGGGTGAGTTAATACAACTAAAACATTAATTCGACGACTTCGCCTAAATACCTGAAAACTCAAACAGTCCCTACTAGCTGCTGCACGTTATCGAACGCGTGACTTGTGAATGCATTTCGGCAATTTACCGCTTGCACAAGTGTAATGCTTTCGCTGCTGCCGCTGCGATCACTTGTTAGTGTTAACTGTTGTTGTCACACGCAGACCCGTAGACGCGCCGTCAGCAATATCAGTGGGAGTGAAGTTGTTGTAGGAGTTTACGTTGTTGTCACGCGCAAACTTCCAGCTGCGCTGTCAGCAATATCGGTGAGAACAGAGTTTTGGCCGGATGTGAGTTTGCTGGTGTTAACTACTCCCCCTCTTGAAACGAAGGCGTCCTCGGCTTCTTTTATAACGTTATTCAGTACTATTGTATTTTTTCGTCGTTGCTTCAAAAATATTGCGATGCTCCTAGCGATGGCTAATAGGATCAGGAGTATGGCGCTTCCTGATTGTAGAGAGCGGGTAGCAATGAGATCCCGCAGGTGTGCTATGTGCTTAAGGTTCTTTACATTAATCCTCTGTAGGTACGGCAGTGATAGCAAATCGATATGTTCAGTGAAGTTAACATGTTGCGTTGGCACAGCTTCAGGATGCGATCGAACTATCTCATTCCAGTTGTTGTAAGTAGTGGTGTTTATCGTAATATTACCTTTGAAGGTTATGAGGAAAGTTCCTTTCGTCAGCTTTGTCAAATTTCTGTCTTGTATTAAAGCGGGTTGGTCGTTAATTACAACCACGCCATCATCGACTTCCTCCATAGCAACAACATGATCAGCGGACTTTGATTTGCATTCTGCGAAGTGTTGGTTGAGTAGTTGTCGAACACAGGGGCTCTCCTTCAACGGTCGGCAGAAACTTGCCATTATGGATTCCTTACAATTGTAGAGCGGAATGAATTCCCTATTGCATTCAGCTACGAGATTCGTCTCTAAAGAAATAATCTTTCCTTGTTGGACAACGGGCAGCAACTTTACATTATTACAAATCCTAGCTATTTTTGGATATTTAATAACAAAATAAATGGATTGCATATCTTGGAATATCTTAATTTTAGAAACAGAAAGTAAGTCACTTATACTAGTGTTTGTAGAGTGCTCAGCAGCTAACAAATTGTTTAGTTCCATACCGTTAAGCAGTACGGGGTTGATAACATTTAATTTTCCAAGAGTTACTGATGATATAATGGTTTCCAGTTCCATTATCACCGCTCTATTTCTACTAGTGGTTAAAGAAAAGAGATTTCCCGTATCTATTTGTGTCTGTTTTGCCCTTTTTAAGAGATTATTAACTGTCAATGTCAATTCATTAATTTGTCTCTGCATAGCTGAATTAATGGTTATCTGTTGTTCGTTTGCCTCTATTAAGGTTTCAGCTCTGGTATCAACTTCTTGAAAATCGTCAAAGTCTGGTGTACCGGCTATGTATTTTAATGCAGTCCCCAGAATATTAATGCCTCGGGCATGTCGGTGGTGTATTTTGACCGCGTCCAGAAGTCTTAATATTTCATTTGCGTCGTTTTGAAGAAGTTGCTTGATGTGGGATTGTGGAAGTTGGTCTAGTATTCTGTCCGTCTCCTCAGCTATTGTTACGAATTCTGACAAGTTCGTTTTGTGGAGTAGAAACCCATATTGCTCGTGGATAGCTACCTTTCCTGCTGTAATCGGGATGTAGTGGGAGCTGGTGTAGTTAAGTATCCTCGCGTTAGCCCAATGGCTTATTAAGAGTAAAGCAACCCTAAAGAAAAAGAGGAGAATTTTCAGTGTTTTAAATTGGTTTTGTGCACTTTCCGCCCGTCGATCAAAACAAACGTACCTAGATCTTTTTGGACTAATTTTTCAGTATAAAGTTTAGTGAATTTGTTTCCAATCCTTTTATTAGTTTTCACAAAAACTGTATCCCCTGGTTTGTATTGCAGTGTTTGTTTTTTTGCGTTATGTCTCTGTAAATCTGTTTGTTGGGTACGTATAAGTTTACCTTTTATTTCGTCAATCAATTCGTCCGGTATTGCATGAATAACATCTATGGGCCTCTTATTCGTTACGGAATGGATGGTGCGGTTGTATTTAGTCGTTGCAAGCAGGATTAATTCGACCGTATCGGAAATGCAAGTATCAAGTTTTTGACAACGCGCGATCTCCGTAAGGGTGCTATGGAACCTCTCCACCTGCCCATTAGTCGTACTGTGTGCAGGTGGTGTGGTGTAGATCGTGACCCCGAAGTGGTTTTTGAGAATCGCTTTGATGGTTTCTGAATTCAACGACCTTTCATTGTCGCAAACTAACACCCTAGTATTCCTGTAGAAATTGAGAAGCTCGTAAATTGGTTCTTTAATATCCACTATGGCTCTAGATTTTACTGGGAAAACTATTGCGAATTTGGAAAACTTATCTATTGCTGTAAGGAAGTGTGTTTTGTCCGTTGCGTAAATATCAACGTGAAGGATTTCCCCTGGATACGAAGGTATAGGAGTTGATCCTATTTCAGGATTTGGGGGATGTCGTTGATATTTAGCCTCATGACATATTTTGCAGTTCGAAATTATTTCTTTTAGGATTTTCCGTAAATCGGGAAAGTAATAGCTCTCAAGGACTTGTTGTTCATTTTCACGAAGAGACCTATGAGCTCGATTATGTTCGGTTTGGGAGATTTCGCGTTGATCTTCGCTATTGAAAACGTCGATTACCTGTTTTGTGGTGTTGTCCAAATTGCTGGGTAGCGTTTCGGCTGAGCGTGCCGCCTGTATTACCAATATTCGGACGATATGCTCTCGGGTAGGCTCCCTGCTGGCGGTACCTGTCGTCATTACCAATTAGTGGTTGGGGTCTATTTTGTCTGAGCCTAGAAAGGGATGGGTCTACATCCATTGGTACTGGAGTTTGCCGCTGTTGCTCAGGTGGAACTCTGCGGTATTGTGGTAAATATGGGTACTGGTTGGGGCTCTGAATCGCTTGTCTATTAAAGGAGTGGGCAAACATAGACCTTGCTTGGTTTGCTTCAAGCTCTTGTGCTAAGGCCAATGCGGAAGGAAGATCGTTAGGCCTAGAGGAGAAAAGGATATCGCACAGGGGGCGATTGAGACCTGAAATAAAAATGCGAAGGGCGTCCTCGCGATACTTCTTATTGAGTGATTCTATTAGGGTGGTATTTCCACCGTGAGTCATAATAGTTTTATTAACTATGAGAGTTAACTTTCTTTCCACATCATCGTAGAACCCTATTACTGATAATTTACCCTGTCTCAAGGTGGATAATTCCTGTTCTATTAAATGGATAGGTCTTTTATCGGCGTAGGCGAAGTCTAGCCGTGCAATGATTGCATGGAAATTCAAGACCGTGTTGAAGGACGATAGGACGCTATCTGCTGCTCCTATCACTTTATTACGGATGATGCCCACCGCCTGATAGTGCTTTGAACTACCTTCATATCTCTCAAACACTTTATAGGCAGTATGCGCCGCTTGTCTCCAGGACACATAACGTATAGGATCACCCTTGAATTCTGGCATTGTTTTCACCAGATCTAAGGATTCTTCACACAGTGTGTTTGCTTGGATTGTAACGGGCTCATATTGAATGACCTGAGTTGGCGTCTCAATTCTTGCCAGCCTATTTGTAAGTTTGTCTATGCGGGTTTGGAATTCCTGCCTAGAATGTTCTGTTGCAGTACGAATTGCGGTATTGAGAAGGGCTTGAAGAGTCTGGGCATCCATTGTCTTGTTCGAGTAAAGGAAATCTCAAATCCCAAATATTTAATAAGTATTATCTTTATTGATTTCAATAAATTCACCTTAATTTGACAATCACTTTTAGTTGCTGAACTCTCTACTTACATGAATATTCCCATCTTAGGCTAGTTTAGAATTCAATTAAATTTGGTGAATATTTGGTTTTAACTGCTCCTTCTCCTTTACGTTTGCTTTGTCCCTCGCTGGCAACGCCTCGGCGTGGCGTGCAATACCTCTCAAATTTTTTAAAATTAATGTTCTTAGTTACACTGCAAAACTTTTTGCAAATTAGGGATTCTTGTTCTCACAGAATGTTTAAAGTTGATTACTGTTCACATAATATTTTACTAGATTTTTGTTAAATTTCATACTACCTTACGTAGTATTTTTGTTCACAAATTTTTGGTTAAATTTCGTACTTCCTTACGTAGTACTTTTAGTTAGTTCACAAAGCCTTCACAACTTTTTTGGTTAAATTTCATACTACCTTATGTAGTATTTTTTGTTCACAAAGTCTTCACAACTTTTTTGGGTAAATTTCATATTACCTTATGTAGTATTTTTGTTCACAAAGTTTTGGTTAAATTTCGTACTTCCTTACGTAGTATTTTTAGTTAGTTCACAAAGCCTTCACAACTTTTTTGGTTAAATTTCATACTATCTTATGTAGTATTTTTTGTTCACAAAGTCTTCACAACTTTTTTGGTTATGGTTACAAAGTCAAGGTGGGTTCGAACCCACGGCCAAACTCGCGTGTCCTTTACAAGGATAAACTCGCGTGTCCTTTATAAGGATATGTCGTATGGCCCCACGTTGGGCGCCAATTATTAAAACAAGTTTATGGTTGTTTAAATATTTTATTTCCCTTGCAAGAGAGCAAGGGCAGCCGGTTAAGTCGGGTGAGTTAATACAACTAAAACATTAATTCGACGACTTCGCCTAAATACCTGAAAACTCAAACAGTCCCTACTAGCTGCTGCACGTTATCGAACGCGTGACTTGTGAATGCATTTCGGCAATTTACCGCTTGCACAAGTGTAATGCTTTCGCTGCTGCCGCTGCGATCACTTGTTAGTGTTAACTGTTGTTGTCACACGCAGACCCGTAGACGCGCCGTCAGCAATATCAGTGGGAGTGAAGTTGTTGTAGGAGTTTACGTTGTTGTCACGCGCAAACTTCCAGCTGCGCTGTCAGCAATATCGGTGAGAACAGAGTTTTGGCCGGATGTGAGTTTGCTGGTGTTAACTTGTATGTTGTTTGTGTAATTTTGCGAGCAAAATGTCAATATCTGAATTCGCCCAACATTGCTCATGTAAATTGTTTGTGTAATTTTGCGAGCAAAATGTCAAAATTCTGAACCCGGCTTAAATTTCCATGTCATAATAAGACAAAACAATTACCAAAACTAAATTGGAAAATTCTCATTTGTAACATTTTTCTACTTAGAAAATCTAATTGTGGATGCATTTCGTGCAACAGCGTCAATGCAGTGTGTTATGAATCAGTCCTTAAATACATATATTAAGTTACTGGGAAGACGAGTGCTTACTGCGCGACAATGTTAAGTGCAACATATCAAGACGATATTCTTAGTAACATGGAAGTTTGAGTTTCTATGTGTTATATGCGTACATAGCATTCAACATTCGAGTTTTTGTATATGTAAATAAAACATTCGAAAACATATGCATATATTTTAATATTTATTAAACCAATTGTGTAATAGTATATGTGCATATATGTACATATAAAACTATACACATACCAAAAAAACAATTCAGGTGAATTGGAAAAGAAGAACAAGCAATCAGCTCTTGGGATTATACCACCTTTTATAGTTTCGCGAAGTAGAACGAATAGTCAGTTGTTCGTCGAGTTTCAGCCAAATCAGCAGCATCAGCCGTTCGTAATTTTAAAGTTTTATTTTGCGTTAAATGTTAATTTGTTTCTTGCATCAGCTTAATAACTATTATATCTTTAAACTTTGAACTACATATTAAACTTTTGAACTATAATAAATCTTTAATTTACATGGGGGCTCAACCGTTGCGTGAGCTACTGTAAGAAAAGTGTAAAGTAAATTATATTGCAAACATGTTACGTTCGAATAAGAAAGGACAAGAAAACAATCCAAAATCCAACGAGTGCGTGAAAAGCGGGGAAGAGTTGAACGATACATTTAAAATTCAACGTCGTAAAATACCCGAAATGGGCGAAACCGAAAACAAAATAAAAATGCAAAGCAAAAGCAACGAGATCGCGTATACTCCGTATGCAGAGGCAGAAGCACACAACGAAAGCAGAACAGTAAACAACCACCACAAAAAACGAATAGACAGCTTCGAGTCGTCCGAAGATGATACCTGAGAACTTATATTTGACAGAGAAGATTTTCCCGCGAATTTCAGTGTGAATTGTCAAAACCCAACAATACGTCTTGTGTTATTTCACCGCGCCAGTGCTAACAGGGGGAATAGCGAGAGTGGCTAGTTAACAGAGCTGAGGGCGGCCGAAATTAATTTAACAGTTTGTGTATTTTGATAAATGTAGGAAAAATATACTTATTTTGGACAAATTAATAAAGAGCCAAAATAATTAAAATATTATGGCAAATTTTATGTTCATACTTATGTGCATTTGTGAAATCCATGGCTGAAGCGGCTCTTTTTTTTGTTTTAAAAATATGGTTTGAAGTAATGCACAAATGTGAGATTTACCCTCATGTTGTTTTGCCGATGGCATTTCGAATTAGGAAATTTATTAATTTTGATGGATATTTGAAAAATTAAGTAAAATGCCGAATTTCATTTGTCAAATTATATAAAAATGTATTTTATAAATAAATGAAGAGTCCTTTTTGTGTTTTGTTCTTAATATTTGTTATAATAGCAGTGCGCAAACGCAAATGTTATGATTTATGAGTTTAAACTATGTACATATGTATTTGTATATCGGTTTAGGTTTGGAAAATTACTACAAATTATTTCATGTATATACATATGTACGTACATAATTTATCTACACATACATATGTACATATGTATGTACATACATACATATGTATATAAACAAAAAGAACAATTGAGTACGTACATACATATATGTATTACATGTGTGTTTTTTTACGGACTTTGGTCCGTATGAATCTTCGGTGAAGCGATCTCACGAATTTCATCAGGGAGGGGCTATGGCATGAATGAATGTAGACTTCCATGACGCCTTTTCCATAATCCCCCATCCACGTAAGGTGATTAGGGGTTCAGGAACGCTCTGCTACGACTGCACCTGTGAAAGATATGTACAAGCAAACAGAAGATTAAACATATTCCAGACTAACTTAATCGCGTTGCTAAACGGCGGCGTTGTTCGCGTATTCTGAGCTCAGTCATTATTTTTTTACAGATGTTTTGTTTTCTGTATTCCAAACTGCTTTATCATTAATCATATAGGATATCAGATTTTCTGGCCTTGGATCTACCTGCATGACGATTCTTAATTTCTCCCGCTCAAATGAAAAGTGTGTGTTCTGCGTTCTCCGGCACTGTCTCACACAAGGCAAAAACCATTGTATCATCATGACCATATTTGCATAAATACTCTCTGAAACAGCCGTGTCCACTTATCACCTGGGTCTTATAATAGTCTATTTCGCCATGCGATCTGCCTAGCCAAGCCTCGATACTGGGGATGAGTCGGAAAGTCCAGCGTCCCTTTGTCGACGTGGCCCAGCGTTGTTGCCATTGGGTTAGGCTTTTATGGCGTTCGGCCGCTGCCTCGTATACTGAGAGGGTTCTGTATTTGTCTGGGCCGTCTAATAGGGTCGCTGGATCTCGTTAGCCAGGAGATCGGCAGGCATTATGCCAGCAATTTCACAGGCCGCCTCATATGAAACAGTGCGGAAAGCACTACATACGCGGAGTGCACTAAGCCGAAATACGGAGTTCAAATTTTTTACATATGACGTATGCTAAAGCGCGTGGCCTCATACAGGGGCCGCGTACATAACCACTGATTGTGTGAACTTCGTTAGCAACTTCCTGCGATTTTGACCAGGTCCACTTATATTTGCCATTAATCTAGCTAGAGAACTATAGACTGTTGCGGCTTTTTGTGTCACAGATTCGATATGTAGTTTAAATGACAGCCTGGCATCTATCATAACACCTAAATACGTACTGCAGGCATAGTTTCGAATACAATCTGGCCAATCTGAAATCCGATTACCTTCACTCCTTTTGGAACAGGTAGACGGAGGACTCCATCGTAAGCAAAAATCCAAAGAGCTGGGTCGAGAACTGAGCCTTGGGGAACTCCTCTGCTGACGTCATATCTATTTTTACCTAGATCTGTGTTATAAAACAAAACTCTATCAAAAAGATAGCTATCTACTATATTTATAAGATGAGGTGGAGTATTTATTGCCTTTAATGCATTAATAAATTGCGACCACTTTAACGAGTTAAACGCGTTTTTAATGTCTAAGGTTACTACTGCGCAGTATTCCTTCGAACCGTGCTTCCAGCGCTTTCCTGATATTGCTTTATCCGCTATTTCAGTGACGCGACAAATAGCATCGAAGCCCGCACTGAGCGTCCGACAAACATTGATGATTGCCTAACGAGTCTATCATACAAAGTGGTCTGTAAGAACCTGAATCACCTGGTGGCTTGTTAGGCTTTGGAAGCAACATTAATTTCTGCCTTTTCCACCACCTCGGGAAAACGCCATTTTGCAGGCATATATTAACGACATGTGAGAAGGCCATAGGGGAATCAACTACTGCCGCCCTGATGGCAATGTTCGGTATACCATACAATCGGGTCCCGGGTCTGCCATTCGGAGTCGGCACAAAACTGTAGGTCCCTCCATTTGTGGTAGAATATAAAGACGCACACCACAAATGGTAGGAGAAGTTCGGCCAAACACAGTGCTATATAGTGTAAGCGCAATATTATTATTATTATTTGGGAAAGGGCGTTTCGATTATTTGCTTGAGCAGAGCAACTTGAAATCTGCCAGTGAAGCACATTTGTCGCGATCTTGCAAAAATTTATAAATTTCAACATTTTCGTCTTCAGCTGTGCAAGTACAGGGGCGTGGCTTATTTTTGGCCCAGTCCGGCAAATATGTAGTTGAAAAATAAATAAAAAAATATGTATATTAGGTATATCTCACCTAATACGAGATTTGTTTACCAAACTCATACATATATAATATATAAATATTTAAACATAACAAACTATTTTTTTATAAAAAACGAATAAAAATATATCAATGCATGCGGTATAATTTTGCAAAATCGGCTTACAATAATAATAACTCAGCACATCTTCATCGCCTAAATACGTACTGTATACATATGTATGTATGTATATGTAAATATGTCGACGAATTTTGTCGCTTTTCAACAACAGTGTTTCTCACCACTGCAATTGCAACTCATAAACTACGTTTTCTAGTTGGAGTAGAAAATCTACTACTGTGCAAAAAGTAGTTACATTACACAGTAGTACATTTTTGTTTTCAGGTTACTTAAAAAATTTATTACCCAATATCTTAACTTAATATTTATTTTGCACCTATATATTATTGATTTTCTCCCAGTTATACTATGTCTCTGAGACTTAACTTGCCTGAAACTAACATCATTTTTACCCAACTCTAATTTATGGTGGTGGTTTATTGCCTTCGTATCGCCGCAGAATTGTCGGAAATCCGAGCAGAAGCAAACTTTAGAGCCCAATTGTAGGTTTGTATTTATTGATTGTAGTATGTGCATAAAAATATGCGTTTGTGTTTTTGCTTGCACATAGGATGAATTTTAGGCTTCTATTTGTTTGATCAAATATTTTAAACATTGGTGATATCAAATTTAGTTTCGGAAGGCAAAGTAAATTGTATTATTGTATTTAAATTAGTGAATATATATCAATCCACATTTATGGTTAAAAGGAAAATAATTTGCCCATATGGCCAGATTTACATGAGTACAAAGAACTACTTGCCTTAAATTGCACCTGATTTGATAAATATTATTTCGTAAATAATTTTTACACATTTAAGTGATAGAATTTTTCCAAAATTTAAATAAATTTTCAGCTCCACCGATAACATTACGAAAAAACATTAATAACCGAATTCAGTAACTCAGTCTCATCTCAAGCCTCAAAATGAGCTAGAGATTATTGCTTTTCCTCGCTTTCACGTTTATTTCTTTTGTTTTTATTTTAAGTTTTTTGTGACCTGCTCCTCACAAGGTCACTATTTAGAGACTTTATTTTGAGAATAGAGGCTTTATTTTGAAACTAATGAATGCCCACTGGTCTAAAATTGTGACTTTTGTCTAAAACTGCTTAATGAATTTGGGGGTAAAACTCGTTTTATCAATTCCTGCTCTGTCACTGTTAGTTTTTCTTCTATATCGCTGTCGAATCGTGGTGAGCTAAGATAAAATATATTGTGGTGAGCTACGACAAGAAAAATAGTACCCCTCAAAAACAGAGGAATGTGAATCGCAATTGACTGGAAGATGGCTTCTCTGTCAATACACGTTCTCTGCACGAACCTTCATACTTGACGGTACATTGCAGATGAAAAAGAATGCTTTCAAAATGATCAGTAAACAAAACACTATCTAGCTCGCGAAAGCTAGGAAGAGTTGGAACAATAATGTATTAATATGAAATGCTTTTATTATAAATCACATTTCGAAAATCATTGCATTTACATTTGAGTTTTACAAAATTTTTAAGCTTACATATGTATTTCGTTATCAAGAAATTAAAATTCCTAAAAAAAAACTAAAATAAGACTGAAAATAATTATTTTCCCATTTTCAATGTCTTATGCATCTTGCTCTTTACCTCGGATGTCAGTGCAAATTTTTACTACTATTTAAAGAAAATTAGCTTACCAGGTGTATAACTTAGTAATGTCGTATTTTTTCTTTAAAAACAACACGTTTAATTCAAGAGTTCATAGAAAAATCGTTTATTCAAAGTAAGCTCCCTCACTTTTCAGACATTTTTACCATCTTTCGAACAATTTGTGAATTCCAAGTGTAATATCCACCACTAAAGCAAAAAGCGAAACTAGAAAATCATATATTTTACTGTTTACGTGTTTTAAATAAAAATTTGTGGGACTATAAAACATTTATTAAATTTGAGCTAATTACTAGTTAATTAGTAGTTACTATTACCAAAACAACCCTGCCCGTTAAAAAAAAATTCTCGCATGCGATAATTAAAATATTCATACTACCATGGGCGGAAATTATTCTCGACCTCCCCAGTAGTACCAACTTTGACATTTACTGTGTATTCGTCAAAGTTAAGAGTCAAAGACTTTTACACGCGAAGTATTGACTCCCTTTCCCATTCAACCGCGGACCAAGCCGGATCATTGCAAGGAAACCAAAAATCCAGCTATGTACATAAGTATATACGCTTAGCAAAAATTAAATTATAGTAAGTACCTACTTTCAGAATTCTAGCTATCAAGTCGATGGTTTATTAAGTTTTCTTTTTTTTTTGTCAATAAATACAGCTTTTAAACCGTCTGGCATATTAGCTGGGGGTTTGCTAAAGCGTGTGAATAAATTTGAGACACTCAACAGTTTCCACTGAGTCTGTCATCATAGAGGATTAAAAAAAAAAAAAAAAAAAAAACAATAGAAGGTAATAAGCTGAAAGCTCAGTTACTCTCTATGCATTTCTTATTTCTTTCCTCCTTATCCTCTTCACATCCAGATTCTTTCAGCGTAGCACCAAGACGAAAATTTCTGCCTATATCGTACCAGTCCTCAGTCACATGCTGGCCACGCGGCCTCGTCGTTTTTTTTAATAGCTGCTACAGCTTAAAAAAAAAAAAAATATATATATATATAAAAACTAAATTTTTGTTTAAACCAAGCACCCTCCTCCCTCCTAAAGTGCGGAGGAGGAAAGTAATACTTCGGTCGGTTAGTTACAAAAAAAAAAAAAAAAAAAAAGGAATATATATTAAAAGATATTCAAAAAAATCAATTTATTCAATAAACTACGGGGTTCAAAAGATTAAAAAATTTTGGTGCAACCTACATCAATAACCTTTCCACCGATAAGACGGATTTTGTGAAAAAAAAAATGTATATACATATATAAAAGAACAAATTTTAATGATATATACCTATCTAAGTATGTATAAGCAAAGGTTGCTAAAGTAAAACAAACAAAAAACAGAAAAAATTATAATTTGAGAAATTTTGCCTGCAAATTAATAAGTGTGAAATTATAATACCTAATATTGTTTTCTATTAAAATTATGAAATAGTTTCCCTTGCGAAGGTGTTAAACTTAAAGATTTTAGTGCACAAAAAAAAAAAAAAAAAAAAAAAAAAAAAAAACATTCATTTATAAATATTCATTAATTGAAAAGTAAAACGCAACCCACGTAGGGAAAACCATACTTATGTTAAGCCGGTAGCAACTAAGTCAACATGACCAACAACAAGAAAAACATAAAAACTGAAACTGGTAAAAACAACAAAACATCAAACGAAAAGCTGCAGGCATACGTTTTCTCTAAGTCTCCACAAATAGGTTCACTCTCCACTGCAACAACCACAAGAAAGGCCTTTCAACGTGAGCTGCAAATCAGTGGGTAAGTTATCTTGAACACTTTTACACATCCGATTTTCTGCATGTTTTTTTTTTATATACAAGCTTCATATTGGAGCGGATTGAGACCCGCACAGCTTAAGTTCTTTACACACCTTGTTTTGTTGTTTTGCCATGGAAATTCGCCGCAAGCATATATATGTGCCTATGTATATATATATATGTATATATGCTTAAAAGAAAGAAGTAAATAAAAGAGTCTAAATGACCTAAACGATATATGTATACATATATGTATATACATATGTACCTATATATGTATATGCATAAAAGAAAGAAGTAAATACAGACATACATAGAATACATGTGGGATATACAGAAGCTTTTTGTTTTTTTTTGCATTGATGTACCTTTAAGTACATACATATATATAAGGACATTTGAAATTTGCGATTGGGTTAAGTAACTTCAAATTAGTTCGGTTATTTTACATAAAATTGATTAATAATTTTTGGTAATTAATAGCTACCACATTATTAGGCTTAAGAACTTAGGAAATATTGGTTTACTAGATAGACCCAACTGTTTGTTATATTTTTATGCACTAAAGTGTTATGCGATAACCGGTTTTGAATAATAGTAATAGTGTGCTTTAAAGATAACCATATCTTGTTCTAGATTAAGTTTACTTTGAAAGAAAAAAAAAAAAAATTAAATAAAATCTATATGCATGAATTCGTACAGTAAATCGAGCTTTGTTAACATTTGGAACGGATGAGCATACATCCGCCATGAGTGGCTAAATATTACTTTTCCGTTTCCTCTTGGTAGGGAAAACGGAGTGGTTGGCAACGTAAGCGGATGTTGGGGTTTTCGACAAATGGCAGCCAACGAAAACCATGGATGGGTGGGTAGTGAGCTAGCAGATCGACTCCATCTTGGATTTGCTACATATCCGGAAGAGTTGAAAGAGCCTGCATTGAGAGTTCTGAAGAGTGTGTCAATTTATAGAATCCCAGCCCATATGTGCGTTTTTCTTTTCGTTCATTATTTTCCCTCGCTTGATTACTTTTTCTAGCTTAATTCGGGACTCAAAACAAAAAATATAGTGCCGCAGAGTATAGAGCAATTAGGGTAGCCAAGAACCTCCCCAGCCACTGAAGCTAGCCCAGATAAACGGGTCCCGATCGGCTATCCTATAAGCGCAATTTCTGTTGTTTGGCTTGGAAACGAACAACCCTTCTAAGATCATTCTGCGGTTACATATTTTGGCGCCCAACGTGGGGCAACACAGGCCTGGAATTTTAAAACAGTTAAAGCTTAAAAAAGAAATTAAATAAAATAAAAAATAAAAATCAAATCCCGATTAGAAAAGAAAAGATTCCGACTTGTTTTGTCCAATATTCCGTCGAAGTAAATTTCAGTTCCATAGATCAGAGTAAGTCTGGTTGGGATTTCAAACATTTAAGAAAAGGATTTTTTTCAGTACCTGGCTCGTAGTCGAGTATCTGGACCGGTTAAAAGATGTTTGGGTTTTTTTGGCCAGATGTTAAAGTTCAAATTTTTTGCAAGATGCACATACAGGAAACCCGTTTACAGACAGAGTTTTTTTTTTTAGTTGTTAATTTTTGTCGTCGATCTGATTGGATATTGCTACATTAGGGGATCTAATTCCATTAATGTTTGCCGCTGGAAGACTAATTACCCCACTTGTTTTGCTTTTTTTTAGGATTATTGTTCGCTGGAATTTTGACAGTCTGTATAGAGCACGGACCACAAACCGTGAATAATTCAACCGTACTTTAGTTTTTTTTTTATTCATTTAGTTATACTCTGCTTATTGAGGATTAGGAAGACAGATTTATTTAACTCTTACAGTAGTTCAAAGAGTGTAGTCCTACCTTGGTAAGCTGATCGTTAACCTGTTGTTGCATCTTTTCTTAAATTAATCCATAACCTAATTTTTTTTCACCACTCTCTCAGCTCGACCGCGCAATTACGTTGTCGAACACCTTAGTTACCCGTGAACCCAAAAAGAGGAAACGAAATACAGTTTAAAAAAAAAAAAAAAAAAAAATTTGTTTATATACATATATGTACATACATATATCACAAAAAAAAAAAAAAAAATGCCTGTTACCCGAAGTACAGAGAATATTCCCGCCATGGCTGCAGTGACTAAAGAGTTATGTGACTGTGCCATTTGTCAGGAAACAATGACTGAGGAGCACGACTGTGTAATTACTTTGTGCAACCACGTATATCACCGAGAATGTGTTGGAAAGTGGCTCGAAAAAAGCCATGAATGTCCATGTTGCAAAAGATTATGTCATGTTAAAGACTGCTTATCAATTACTGTCAAGCAGCCGGAGCAAAGCCTTCAAAGTGAACAAGGTCCCAGCTTTAGAGGACGCGGGCAAAGAAGAGTAACTCGCAATAGACGACATAATACTCCCTCTAGTTCCCATTCTTTAAATGAAGGTGCGAATCCGCAGCAAGCAGTGCCAAGGCCTCGTTCACTAAGCGTATCCATGCCAGCAGTTGGGGCAGCGGATAGGAATGTAACTCAAGTTACTAATACGCCACGTAACTCAAATGTTCAAACTCGTGACTATAGCGCGGTACTGGATTTCGATCGAATATCGCAGATGGTAGAAGAAAGCGTTAGTAGAATTTTAGCTGGTTTAAATATCGACCAAGATAGGTTTCCTAACCCAGGTGATCGACACGCCTATAACGATTCTCGTTACCAGGGTAGTCGTAATCCTATTAATAATAACCAAAACTTATCGAGCTTTCGTACAGATAAAGTGATAAATATAATACAGCATTGGAATATTAAATACAATGGATCTTCCAATGAATTAACTGTAGAAGAATTTATTTACCGTGTTCGATCCCTCACCGAAATTCATTTAAACGGGGACTTTAATTTGCTCTGTAGGTATATACCATTACTTCTCACCGGAAAGGCCCGCGAATGGTATTGGCGCTTCCATAAGCAAAACGAATCTATTGAATGGCCGGATTTTTGTGCGGCCATACGATATCAGTATAGAGATTATAGGTCGAATTTTGATATCAGGGAACAGATTAGAAGCCGAAAACAAAAGCCCGGTGAGACATTTGAAGCATTCTATGATGATATTGCTTCAATGTGTGACAGACTATCTGACCCCTTAGAGGAAGACGAGTTAATTGAGATCTTAACCCGAAACCTCAAACCCCAAATTCGTCACGAACTCTTATACGTAAATGTTCGCTCTATTGCACATTTGAGAAAGCTTTGTCAAATGAGAGAGAATCTTTTAGCGGACGAGAATTGTCGACGGGCTCAGCCTTCCAGACAGTTACCAGACACCAATTTCCGACGGAATATTTCTAGTCTCGAGGAAGGTCGCCTTCTGGAAGGGGATGAGGACTTAGAGCCCGAAATTGGAATCGCGGCTATACAGAAAACCAATATTACTAAATGCTGGAACTGTTCCTTAGAGGGGCATCATTGGCAAGATTGCCTTGCCGAACGCAGCGTGTTTTGTTATGGCTGTGGCGAGCCAGGAATGTACCAACCTCAATGCCAAACCTGTGCATCGCGTCGTTTGGAAAACTTGAAGAGGGGTGCAGTTCGACCACCTCGAACGCACCCCAACTGACCACTCCAAATGAAATTCGACGTCACCCAGAGCCATCTATACCGTTCAAGAAGGACGAATCAGAAGTAATTGGCCCTGTCTTGCACCAACATGCGATGGCAAAAATTAATTCATTTCCAAATCACCTTTTGCCGTATCATGAAAGACTAAAGAACTATTTAGAAATAAAACAAAGAATATTTAGTCAGCCACCTACTATGAAATCGAAAAGAAGTACCGCAAGAATACGTAACTATTTTAAGCATGTCAAACCTACTCGGAAGCTTTTTCTTTCAGCCGTGTTTGAAAACAAAACCGATAATAGATTATATGCGACAGTTAAGTTCTTAGATTTTGAGGAGGTAGGCCTACTGGACACTGGAGCCAATATTTCTTGTGTGGGAATAGATCTAGCGAAGACAGATTTTTCCAAATACTCACAGTTCCATCCCTTTAAGGCCACGGTAAAAACTGCTGACGGTAAACCACATTCGGTCTGTGGTTATTTAAACGTGATTGTTGAATACCAAGCCTTAAGAAAAGCATTGAAAATTTTCGTTATCCCGACTATTAAGAATCGGTTAATTTTAGGTATAGACTTTTGGAAAGAATTTAACTTGGCTCCAGGGTTGATTTCGTCCATATCGACGGGTCAATTTTCTTCGGTTATTAACGCCCCGGAAAACGGTGAAGAGCCAGTTGATAGCGGCAAAGATAAATCTGAGAGTAATAACGGTAACTTCCCTTTAACAAAAATCCAACAGCATCAGTTGGACTGTATAAAAAATATGTTTCCGAGTTTTGAAACGCAAGGATTAGGACGCACACCTTTAATAAAGCATACGATTGACGTTGGGAAGGCTAAACCAACCAAACAGCGGTTTTACCCGGTCAGCCCAAACGTCGAAAAACTCATGTATGACGAGATCGAGCGAATGCTAGACTTGGGTGTCATTCAAACCTCAAGTAGTCCCTGGAGCTCTCCAATGCGCTTAGTGATAAAACCCGGGAAAGTTCGCTTATGTCTTGATGCTAGAAGAGTGAATGAGGTAACAATAAAAGATGCTTATCCCTTGCCAAGCATCGAAGGAATTTTTGCTCGATTGCCCAAAGCCAATATAATATCTAAGCTTGACTTGAAAGATGCGTATTGGCAAATCGAATTATGCGACAATTCAAAGCAATTGACAGCTTTTACAATTCCGGGTCGACCATTGTATGAATTTGTTGTGATGCCATTTGGGCTATGTAATGCCCCAGCGACAATGTGTAGGCTGATGGATGTTATTATTCCCCCGGAGCTTCGCCACTGTGTCTTTGGGTATTTAGACGATCTCTGTATCGTTTCAGACACCTTTGAGTCCCATCTATCCGTCTTAATACGAATTGCCGAGCAATTCAAAAAAGCTAATCTAACACTTAATATCAGTAAAAGCCAATTTTGCGTTACCAAGGTTAATTACTTAGGATATGTTATCGGAAGTGGTGGAATTGCTACCGACCCTTCGAAAATAGATTCCATTTTGTCATGGCCTGAACCAAAAAATTTAAGACAGGTACGAGGATTTTTAGGTATATGCGGGTGGTACAGAAGGTTTATTGAGAATTTTGCGGAAGTAACGTACCCAATCACAGAAGTTCTTTCTACAAAGAAAAAATTTGTTTGGACCTCTGAGGCGCAGAGGGCATTTGAAAAGTTAAAGATATTACTGACGTCCGCACCTGTTTTACAAAATCCAGATTTTTCAAAAAAATTTTTCCTTCATTGCGATGCAAGTAATTATGGAATTGGTGCAGTATTGGTACAGTTATCCGATGAGGGAATCGAAAGACCCATCGCGTACATGTCGAAGAAATTAAACTCTGCACAGAGAAATTACAGCGTGACGGAACGAGAGTGTCTGGCAGCTCTTCTTGCTATCGAAAAATTCCGCTGTTACTTAGAGCTGCAACCTTTTGAAATCATAACCGACCATTCGAGTTTAGTATGGCTAATGCGACAGCAAAACCTTAGTGGACGCTTGGCTCGCTGGGCGTTAAAACTACAGGCGTTCAAATATACCATATCTCACCGTAAGGGGAAGGAAAATGTCGTTCCTGATGCTTTATCCCGGATTCCCGAAGGGGATGACATAGCTGCTCTCGATATAATAGGACCAGAAATAAATTTGGATTCTCCAGCATTCTTCGATGACGATTATGAACAATTAAAAGCCAAAATTGTTTCTGAACAAGATACACTACCTGACTTACGTGTGGTAGAGAAATATGTTTATATTCGTACCGACCATAGCAGTGGGGACCCTTCTCAAGAAGAAGAATCATGGAAGCTTTGGGTACCGGAAAACCTTCGCATAGAAGTTATTAAACGAGCCCATGATTCGGTCATTTCTGCACATGGCGGTATGAACAAAACGGTAGAACGCATTAGGCGATGTTTGTTCTGGCCAGGCTTGGTTAAGCAGGTGCGGGACTATGTACGAAACTGTGAGATTTGCAAAGCTACCAAGGCTCCGAATAAAACTCTCCGTCCGCCTATGGGAAGCCAACCCATATCAGTGCGTCCATTTCAGCGACTTTATGTCGACATCTTAGGACCATATCCACGCAGCCGAAAAGGAAATGTAGGTTTATTGATCGTCGTAGATCATTTTAGTAAGTTTCTATGGATATATCCGTTACGGAAGTTCAGTTCCATCGCTATTCAAGAATTTTTGTTAAGGGAAATTTTCCACTCCTTTGGAGTGCCTGAAACTCTTATAAGTGATAATGGCGTTCAATTTAGGTCCAACGAATTTAATGCTTTTCTCACCGAGTATGGAGTTAATCACGTTTACACTGCCCTGTATTCTCCCCAAAGCAATGCATCCGAACGCGTTAATCGTTCGTTGATTGCGGGAATACGTGCTTATATTAAAGACGACCATACACAGTGGGACGAACACTTAAGTAGTATCGCTTGTGCCATGAGAACATCGATTCATCAAACAACTAAACGTTCTCCTTATGAGATTTTATACGGATTTACTATGGTCACTCATGCTTCCCAGTATCGCTTGTTAAGAGGTCTAGGAATGCTAGAGGAGCCTAATTTTTCACTAAGACATTCTGATAGAACCGCACTGTTAAGAAGCGAGATACCAACAAACATGAAGAAAGCTTACGAGATAAATTCGAGGCAATACAACCTCAGGGCCAAACCTGTTACCTTTCGACTAGGTCAAGAAATTTATCGACGAAATTTTGTACAAAGCGATTTTTCTAAAAATTTCAATTCGAAACTAAGTTCAAAATTTATCAAAGCAAGAGTTAAAGAAAAAATTGGAAACCATTATTATCTGTTAGAAGATTTGCAAGGCCGGCCCATCGGCACATTCCACGCTAAGGATATTCGCCAATAAATTCACGGATTCTGGCTATCCTTCTTATTCAAGGATTTCAGGTTATCCCGTTTGTAATATCCACCACTAAAGCAAAAAGCGAAACTAGAAAATCATATATTTTACTGTTGACGTGTTTTAAATAAAAATTTGTCGGACTATAAAACATTTATTAAATTTGAGCTAATTACTAGTTAATTAGTAGTTACTATTACCAAAACAACCCTGCCCGTTAAAAAAAAATTCTCGCATGCGATAATTAAAATATTCATACTACCATGGGCGGAAATTATTCTCGACCTCCCCAGTAGTACCAACTTTGACATTTACTGTGTATTCGTCAAAGTTAAGAGTCAAAGACTTTTACACGCGAAGTATTGACTCCCTTTCCCATTCAACCGCGGACCAAGCCGGATCATTGCAAGGAAACCAAAAATCCAGCTATGTACATAAGTATATACGCTTAGCAAAAATTAAATTATAGTAAGTACCTACTTTCAGAATTCTAGCTATCAAGTCGATGGTTTATTAAGTTTTCTTTTTTTTTTTGTCAATAAATACAGCTTTTAAACCGTCTGGCATATTAGCTGGGGGTTTGCTAAAGCGTGTGAATAAATTTGAGACACTCAACAGTTTCCACTGAGTCTGTCATCATAGAGGATTGAAAAAAAAAAAAAAAAAAACAATAGAAGGTAATAAGCTGAAAGCTCAGTTACTCTCTATGCATTTCTTATTTCTTTCCTCCTTATCCTCTTCACATCCAGATTCTTTCAGCGTAGCACCAAGACGAAAATTTCTGCCTATATCGTACCAGTCCTCAGTCACATGCTGGCCACGCGGCCTCGTCGTTTTTTTTAATAGCTGCTACAGCTTAAAAAAAAAAAAAATATATATATATATAAAAACTAAATTTTTGTTTAAACCAAGCACCCTCCTCCCTCCTAAAGTGCGGAGGAGGAAAGTAATACTTCGGTCGGTTAGTTACAAAAAAAAAAAAAAAAAAAAAAGGAATATATATTAAAAGATATTCAAAAAAATCAATTTATTCAATAAACTACGGGGTTCAAAAGATTAAAAAATTTTGGTGCAACCTACATCAATAACCTTTCCACCGATAAGACGGATTTTGTGAAAAAAAAAATGTATATACATATATAAAAGAACAAATTTTAATGATATATACCTATCTAAGTATGTATAAGCAAAGGTTGCTAAAGTAAAACAAACAAAAAACAGAAAAAATTATAATTTGAGAAATTTTGCCTGCAAATTAATAAGTGTGAAATTATAATACCTAATATTGTTTTCTAATTAAAATTATGAAATAGTTTCCCTTGCGAAGGTGTTAAACTTAAAGATTTTAGTGCACAAAAAAAAAAAAAAAAAAAAAAAAAAAAAAAAAAAAAAAAAAAACATTCATTTATAAATATTCATTAATTGAAAAGTAAAACGCAACCCACGTAGGGAAAACCATACTTATGTTAAGCCGGTAGCAACTAAGTCAACATGACCAACAACAAGAAAAACATAAAAACTGAAACTGGTAAAAACAACAAAACATCAAACGAAAAGCTGCAGGCATACGTTTTCTCTAAGTCTCCACAAATAGGTTCACTCTCCACTGCAACAACCACAAGAAAGGCCTTTCAACGTGAGCTGCAAATCAGTGGGTAAGTTATCTTGAACACTTTTACACATCCGATTTTCTGCATGTTTTTTTTTATATACAAGCTTCATATTGGAGCGGATTGAGACCCGCACAGCTTAAGTTCTTTACACACCTTGTTTTGTTGTTTTGCCATGGAAATTCGCCGCAAGCATATATATGTGCCTATGTATATATATATATGTATATATGCTTAAAAGAAAGAAGTAAATAAAAGAGTCTAAATGACCTAAACGATATATGTATACATATATGTATATACATATGTACCTATATATGTATATGCATAAAAGAAAGAAGTAAATACAGACATACATAGAATACATGTGGGATATACAGAAGCTTTTTGTTTTTTTTTGCATTGATGTACCTTTAAGTACATACATATATATAAGGACATTTGAAATTTGCGATTGGGTTAAGTAACTTCAAATTAGTTCGGTTATTTTACATAAAATTGATTAATAATTTTTGGTAATTAATAGCTACCACATTATTAGGCTTAAGAACTTAGGAAATATTGGTTTACTAGATAGACCCAACTGTTTGTTATATTTTTATGCACTAAAGTGTTATGCGATAACCGGTTTTGAATAATAGTAATAGTG
This sequence comes from Philophylla caesio, assembly GCA_963971545.1. Classification (NCBI taxonomy): domain Eukaryota; kingdom Metazoa; phylum Arthropoda; class Insecta; order Diptera; family Tephritidae; genus Philophylla; species Philophylla caesio. The sequence goes on along the minus strand of OZ020608.1, from coordinate 62,362,579 downwards.
TGCTTTAAAGATAACCATATCTTGTTCTAGATTAAGTTTACTTTGAAAGAAAAAAAAAAAAATGAAATAAAATCTATATGCATGAATTCGTACAGTAAATCGAGCTTTGTTAACATTTGGAACGGATGAGCATACATCCGCCATGAGTGGCTAAATATTACTTTTCCGTTTCCTCTTGGTAGGGAAAACGGAGTGGTTGGCAACGTAAGCGGATGTTGGGGTTTTCGACAAATGGCAGCCAACGAAAACCATGGATGGGTGGGTAGTGAGCTAGCAGATCGACTCCATCTTGGATTTGCTACATATCCGGAAGAGTTGAAAGAGCCTGCATTGAGAGTTCTGAAGAGTGTGTCAATTTATAGAATCCCAGCCCATATGTGCGTTTTTCTTTTCGTTCATTATTTTCCCTCGCTTGATTACTTTTTCTAGCTTAATATTGTTAATTAATTCGGGACTCAAAACAAAAAATATAGTGCCGCAGAGTATAGAGCAATTAGGGTAGCCAAGAACCTCCCCAGCCACTGAAGCTAGCCCAGATAAACGGGTCCCGATCGGCTATCCTATAAGCGCAATTTCTGTTGTTTGGCTTGGAAACGAACAACCCTTCTAAGATCATTCTGCGGTTACACAAGCCAATAGAAGTCTTTGGGGTTTTTCGGCCAACCAATAATCAAGCCAAATTTTCGGTAATCGGACGGGGCCAGTTGTGCGAATCTGTAACTTCTTTAACAACACTCGAAGTTGTCAAATTTGCTAAACAACAGAAGTTAACAATACTGCTATTCAGTAACTCGTTTTTTGACAACATACGTTATTGCAAAATCAGCTGTGTTGTTAAGTTGTCGCGATAGTTAATTTATTTTCATATACTTACATATGTTTTTTTTTTTTTTTTTTTTTTTTTTTTTTTGTTTTTAAATTTGTAGTTCCATCTTTTAACTAAACCGGTTAAGTTAACATGACTGTTTTATTAAAAACGTATGTATTTTATTTAAATTTAATTAAATGTACATACATGTATATACAGGGGCGGATCCAATACGCTTTTAGAGAGGGGCAGGCTGCTTGGACTTTGAAGCGAGGAAACGGTCATCGCGCCAGACCTATATTAGACAAAAAAGCATAATTAGAAATCGACAGGTAGAATCTATATAAATATTTGTTTTTAACTGTTACTTTTATTTATTGAATCTGCTCAACTAAGGAGCCTAACAACAAGTTTGCAAATCTTATTCTAATCACATAATTTACATAGTCGGGATGAGTATTTTTATTAACTGGCCCTAAGAAATATTACGACTGGGCTGGAAAGTCATTCCTACGTAATCTTGAGTTCCTGTTTACATGCAATAGATTTCTTGCTAACTGATTAGGGTGCGCTAAAAGCTTCGATGCATATTTCGCCTTCCGCTGCTCTATTTCAGTTCGTACTTCCGGGATTCTCAAGTCGTGGAGGATATTCTCGTTTCTGATATACCATGGTGCTCCGGTTATTGTTTGAAGGATTTTAGATTGCGCACGATTAAGGATTTCGATGTTGCTGCTGCTCGCGTTGCCCCAAAACTCAAATCCATAGGTCCAAATGGGTTTTAGAACCGTGTTGTATATAGTCACTTTATACTCCAGACTCAGGGGTGAGCGAGAGTTAATAAGCCAGTGTAGAGAACTGGTCTTTAACTTAAGATGAGTCCTTTTAGCCTCTATGTGGTTGCGCCAAGTAAGTCACCTATTTAGGTGGACCCCTAGGTATGTGACATTATTGTTTTGTGGTATTTGAACGTTGTTTAAAGTCAAGGGCGGACAATTTTTCTTATTTAGTGTAAATGTAACTTGCTTAGATTGTTTTCGTTAACCTTTATACGCCAGTTTGCAAGCCAATTGGCCACAGCTTCCATATGATTACCTAAGAGCGCAGATGCTTGCAGGGGACACTTGGAGCGGGTGATTATCGCAGTGTCGTCGGCAAAAGTGGACATTGTCAGGCGGCCGTTTGTTGGAATATCCGAGGTGTATAAGACGTAGAGCATCGGGCCGAGAACACTGCCTTGTGGTACTCCAGCTTCTATTAGATGAGCTTCAGTGATGGCAGTGTTACATCGAACTGTGAACTTTCGATCATACAGATAGGACTTAAGTAGTCTGTGGGTGCTCTGAGGGAGTAACATTTGTATTTTATACATTAGACCGTCTAGCCATACTCGATCAAATGCCTGGGCCACGTCAAGAAATATTGCAGCACAATATTCCCTCTTTTCAAACGATGTACGGATTTCAGATGTAATGCGATTTACTTGTTCGATCGTACCATGTTTCTCCCTGAAGCCAAATTGGTGGGATGGTATTATGCTGTGGGCTTGAAGATGTGGGTAAATGCGCAGCATAAGAAGTCTTTCGAATAATTTCGATATGCACGGTAGCAGGCTGATAGGTCTATAGGAGGATGGTTGTGTTTTGTCTCTTCCGGGCTTTGGTATCATTACAATAGTTGACTTTTTCCATTGTTGAGGGAAATAGCAATGTTTAGTAATTGCATTAAATAACATACAGATGCAAAGTACAGCACAATTTGGTAGCTCAATAATCATTTTTGGAGTAATCAAGTCGTGCCCAGGGTCCTTATTTGGTTTCAATTGTTCCTTAATTACTTTTGAAATTTCTTCAGGTGCAAATTTCAGTGGCTCAGATTCCGACACTTTGGGTACGGATGGTAGTGTAAACCCATTGGTTGCTGAGTTTGGTCTGAAAACATTTTTTAGATGAGCAGCAAAGGTGTTTGCTTTTTCCGCGTCACTCCGAGCCCAATTACCATTCTTGTCCCGTACTGGCATTTCAGTCTCCATTGGGCCACTTAAGTTTTTATGTGCTTTCCACAACGGGTACTTTGTGCTAGTCGGAGAAAGCTTTTGAATGTACCGGTACTGTGCGTGCTGTTCCTCGCTCTTGAGGGCTCTCGTTAGCGCATATGTAGCCGCCTTCAGCAGTTGTTTAGAAGCAGGTGACCTATGAGTCTGCCAGGCGTCGCTTTTCTAATAGCAGCATTTCAATTTTTCTATTGGTCGGATAATGTTTTTTGTTTCCCATATAACCTTGCTTTGGAGTGGAAATGCTACTCACAAAGATCATCTGTGGGCAGTGGCAATAAATGTGATTGTGTTCGCAATATGCGCTTCTATATATACAAGAAAAACCATATATGTATATATTCACACACAATATATGTACATAACACATTCCTAATAAAGTGATACACTCATTTATACACTCGCGTTTCAGTTTTTCACAATTCCCATTCTGTCCGTACAGCACCGGTTATTGTGGGTACATTCAAACACAATGGGGTTATTACTTACCGTGCACCATTGTTCGGCGAACTTTTCTGCACCTCCGATGGCGTTTAGCTTGGCAGCCATCTACTCCCACATCTTTTATAGCTCCAGCCTGCCATGGAGGCGATGAAACTTTCCACTGGCTAACCCCGGGTTCTCTTGGAAGAAGTCCAGCATCCCATTTAGTTGGTCCGTTGAGGCGCGGCTCCGCTTCGCTGCTTGGCTAGTCGAGGCCATTCTGAAAATAAAAGAAGGACAGTAAATGTACTTTTTATTAATTATAATTGAATATACTTCCTTTAGATTTCCTGCTTTACGCTAAAATGCTCCAACAATGGCGGTTACCCTTGTAATTTTTTTTTTTGCATTCCGTTTTGTGTTTTTCGTAAATTTTGACTCGCACAATCGCTATTGTAAACCACACATTTTTTTAGCTAACAACACGACTTGACGTGACTGAATCGCACTACAGGTCAGGTGAGTAAGCCGCAAGCGCGAGCACTTCCCAATTGAGTGCTGCCAACGTGTCGCGAACCGGTCTTGCCGTATGTGATGGAGCGTTGCCATGCAGGAAAATTACTTTGTGTTGCCTTCTTCGATTTTGGAATCTTACCCATGTCTCATAAACGTTTGGAAACGGCAAGCTGGCTAACATTCAACTGCTCTGCGAGTTCTATTTGCGTTTGGGAATCATCTTCGTCCAATTACGCTTGCATTTCGGTGTCTTCGTACCTTTTCGGAGCTCCAGAGCGTTCTTTGTCCTTGACATCGAAATCACCACTTTTGAATCGTTGAAACCATTTTTTCACACGTTTTAACAATTGCCACTTGTTCACCAAAGGCTTCAACAAGCATTCGGTGCGATTCCGCGGTTGTTTTCTTGAAATGAAAACACAGAATTAACATTGTCAGGAAAATTACTTTGTGTTGCCTTCTTCGATCTTTGAATATTACCCATGTCTCGTAAACGTTTGGAAACGGCAAAAATTTGTAAAATGAATGGGTGAGATGGGTAAAAGTTGTGAATGGGTGTGCAAATTTTTTTGAATTTCAGGGGAACTGCTTAGGCTTGGGTTGCGGGTTGCTTGTATTTTACTCACATGAGTTGAAAAGTTTGTTTGGGTGTAAAGTGTCAGACTTACGATTTATTTTTCAAATTCAAAATTTTATTCAAAAATAGTACGTTGCATATAACCCATGATGCAATAATGAAAGGTGTTGTACGTTGGCAACTTCTCGCTCTAAATCAGCCATCTTGAACGCCCTTAGAAACAGTGTTGTTCCTTTGCAGAATTTGGTTACCAGTTTTGTACAAAAAAAATGTTGAATTGTAGCAGAAAATTAAGTTTTTCATGTGGAACTTATAATATGTATTATCGATTGTTTTGACATTTTGGATAATTTTTCTCATTTGTTGATAATTGGTTTTCTAAAAGCGAGAATTTGAATAAGTTTTTGTAAAAATTGTCAAGTATTTGTATAATGAAACATTATTTGGCATTTCCAATACAATATTTTAGTGACAAGAAAAAAATATCCGTTTTTTGATAGAGTATCAAAAATGTATTTAACCTATGGATGTTGTATTATAATGTCCGTTTTTGATAAAGTATCAAAAATACTTCTCCATAAAATCATCGTCATAAAGGTACTCCTATTTCTCTTCCGCCTTCAACCGACTCGATCGTCTCGTCAACGTCAATTTTTCGTTTTCTCCGCTCGTCTTTCGAACAAGCTAATTTTATATTCAATTTAACCTTTGGATGTTGTATTCTAATAATTATACCATAAAGGCTAAAGGAACTCCATGGACCTGTATATTTATGCTTTTTCAGTTATCTATTATTATTTCTTTTCTTAAAATTTCGCCTTCAGTGTTTTATGCTCATAACCATGGATTACCTTCACTTTCTTCATGAACCAATAAACTATATTAATGTAGGAAAACTTTTCCGAAAAAAAGATATCTAATCGCCGGACAAACATTGTTATGTTGTTAGTACGGTTTGAATGCATTTGAGTCATATTTGAAAATTTCGCATTATTTTCTGAAGAATAATCATTATCGAAGAAGTTTGCCTTTTTTAATTTGGCATCCAAAAACTCTAAAAATTCGTACTGTTTAAATACAAATTATTAATTTTATTTGTCAGTTTTCATATAAAATTTATAATATTCTAATCATTGTGGTTAAATTTTAAGTAAATATCTTCAATCATTTGTACTTTTTTCTAAGAACGGCCTTCTTTTATTCCCGTTTCTCTAATACTTCCAAAATACAACATTGAGCTAAGGGCGTTCAAACTGGCGCTGTCACAACGTACAACACCTTTCATTATTCCATCATGCATATAACCGAAGAAATAAACTTAAAATATTATTTCTTGTGTTCAAATATTTGTGCTTCTAAACAGGAAAATCAAACTATTCAGAGCAAAAACGAGGACCCGTATCAGAAAAAAATTATTTAAAAAAAAATTTGTATGTAAGTCCTTTAAAATTAATTTTGGTTCCAATGCGCAATAACACAGATTTAAATCCCTTAAATTATCTGTTTTAGCTAGTAGGTAATGCATTGTAAAAGGGTTAGCTATGAGTGTGCTTGCTCGAGCACATTGCAATCGAAGTCAAAAAAAGGTCTCAAAAATATTTATTGCTTTTCATTTTCTTACCCAGAAGCCATGAACCAAACATTTGCTAATTTAAAGTATATACATAAGTACATGCATATGTACATGTACATTAAGCCGGGTCGCTCCCTATGGACAAAAAAAAAGTTTCAGTTTGGCACCCCTAGTTTGAAAGGTTAGCCCAAGAGAATCTCAAAACAAAAAAAAAAAATTTCGCCACGCCCCAAAATACCGCCCTTTTTGTTTTTTATGCCCTGTGTCGCCATTTGAAGCCCGATCGGGACATGTGACATATCGTTGTTCATGGGTTTAAAGCAGCTTTATTTGTTTATAGATCACATTAAAATTAATTGCTTAATTCAAAAAACATTTTTTTTATTTTTGTTCCTACCCACCCTAAGGTACAAAAATTTTTATATTTTATAAAAGCTGCGTAAGAACAATGAACATTTTGTTTTTGATGCACTTACTTTAATGCATAAACAAAAAAGTTAACGCGTCTTAAATTTATCGAAATAAGTCAATAATCCCAGTTTCAGACATTTCATACCTATTGTTTCATATATACTGTTAAAATAACTTTAAATTTCAAGGTCTTGCTAATGAAGTCATTACTCCTTTCTATCGATATGCCGTTATTTTTCTATTTCTTTATTGCCTTTTGTTTGTTTATCTAGTCGCGAAAATAACTGATGCAGTCGCAAATAAAAAGTAAGTTCGATTCTAAACGTATAGGCGACAATTTGTTTTAAAGCGCGTCGTAAATTTAAGCGAGTTATTGTGTAAAAACTTTAATAAAGTAAATTTTAAATATAAAAATAAAGTTTTAACATCAACTAAAAAGTGCTAACAAAATTTGTTTAATTAGTTAAAATCGGGCTCAACAAACATCATTCAGAAAAGAAAATTTATAAAGCTTTCATAAAAAAGGGAGCAACATCTAATAGAGAAAAATATTATTTCCAAATAAACATAAATTAAGTGAGCGAAATGCGTTTTGAAGAGTATGATATTAATTTTACAAAACTACCTACAAACCGAGAAGTCATACAATATTTTTTATATTTAAAGAAAAACGGTGCTCTAGGATATACAAAAAATAAAAAACTATCCTACTACATACAAATAGTTTCAAAACTGATATTTGAATTGTGGAAAAAGACAAGTATTCCGTTAGTAAGTGACCGTACTATAAGAAGGTTACTAGGACGTCTGCTTGATAAATACTATCAAATAATAAAGGAACCTTTTAAAAATTTGAAGCTGATTGGAGTGAGTTATTTAGAATATCCAAATGCAAATGTAAATTGAGTTCAGAATGTCGTTGCCCACAAAATATGATCATTTCCCCAATTCAAAAAAGTTTTTTAATTGACCAGAATGGGGCTAGAATTCTATCATTAAGCCAAACTCAGGAGATTGAAGAGTGTTTAAGTGTCACAAATACGAGTTTTTGCTCAGTTGAATCTACGGTTTTTACCACGGAATATATTCCACAATCTTGTGAAGAAAATGATATTCAAAGTGAAGATAACATACGAAGAGCAGCTACAACTAGAAAATGTTTGCCTACAAAACTATGCTTTAGCATTAGATCGTGCTGGAACATCTGATCGTTATGGATCTTTGCTTGCCACTACACTAATTAAAGACTTAAAAAATTCAATTGCTTCGAATGCAAGTGTTGAAATTTGTGAAAAAATGCTACTTTATTTGGACGGTCTTATTATAGATAAAAACAAAATACGTCGAGAACGTGCCAAACAAAGAGCTGAATCCACAGCAGCAATTACGACTGATACGATATTAAAATGTATATCGTATGATGGTAAAAAAGAAAAAACTTTAAAAAAACAAAAACTCGATAATGAAGTGCGTTTACATAGAACCATAGAGGAACATATTACTATAGTAAAAGAACCAACATCGACATTTTTGGGATACGTAACTCCCATCAATGGAACGGGCAAAGAAATCCAAAAGGCCATCGTAAACTTTTTAAATTCAGAAGGCTACTCTCTAAATTATTTAGTGTCCATCAATAGCGACGGAACTGGTGTAAACACAGGCTACAAATTAGGAGTCAATGCTTTTTTGGAAAAATATTTGCAACGACCACTACAATGGAATATATGTTTGTTTCATTTCAACGAGCTGCCCCTAATATCATTATTAACAAGTTTACTGGGAAAGCAAGTGGGGCCTGGAATTTAGCCAGGAGAAATAGGATCAGGAATTTTGACGTGTAACAAAGAACAAGTAAGTATCTTTTATTATTAAATGCGGTGTTGAAAATTGTTAAACCGGTTTTTAGGTTGCTGATTTTGAGCCAATTTCTATGGGAGAGATGCCAGAAAATATAGATGACTGGGACATTCGGCGAGATCAACTCTACCTATTCCGCATGGTTCTTGCAGTTAACAACGGTGTCTGTGATAATGGTTTAGCTCGTCAAAATCTCGGACCAGTTAGCACAGCACGATAGTTAACCACTGCATCAAGGTTACTTCGTCTTTATGTTTCCAAAAGCCAGCCCTCTGAAAACTTGAAAAGTTTAGTGACGTTTATTGTTAAAGTTTATGCACCATTTTGGTTTCTCGTAAAAAGTAAACCTCTAGCAATTCACGGGAGTCGTCATGTTTTAAAATACATACAGTGGATTCGGCAATTACCATTACAAACACAATCGATCATTCGCCCAACAATTCGACATAATAGCTACTACCTTCATGCAGAAAATGTCCTTTTAGCTATGATAACTGATCCGGATCCCGAGGTTAGATTTCTAGGTTATGAACATATAAGAACAACTAGAAATGACCCTCTAGCAAAAATTCGAGAGTTCCACGTACCAAAGGAGCAAATAAATTTTGATTGCAGTGCATTGAAAGATATAATAAATTGGGAAAAAGTTGAAGTCACAGAGCCGCCATGTCTACATTTTCCCACAGACGAACAATTAATACAATATCAATATTCGACCCATGATATAATTGAAATACCAGGTAATGATGTCGCAGTAGAACCTTTAATTATTTTGTTTTATAATATATATTATTTATTTTTTTTAAGAATTTCCCTGTCATTCACAAAGCACGGAACGCTTTGTGCAAGTTGTAAATGAAGCTGCCACGAAGGTAACCGATGAAAAAAGGATGGGTTACATAATATCTAAAATAAGAAGCCGCGAACAGTATAAACGACTAGACTCGCGGCAGGATTTAATATAATTTGGTTACAAAACACTATTTTAATGCCAATGTATATAGAAATGAAACATCTTTATTATTTCTTTACAACACTTTTTCATTTATAAACGTTAACTTTTTTGTTTATGCATTAAAGTAAGTGCATCAAAAACAAAATGTTCATTATTTTTACGCAGCTTTTATAAAATATAAAAATTTTTGTACCTTAGGGTGGGTAGGAACAAAAATAAAAAAAATATTTTTTGAATTAAGCAATTAATTTTAATGTGATCTATAAACAAAATAAAGCTGCTTTAAACCCATGAACAACGATATGTCACATGTCCCGATCGGGCTTCAAATGGCGACACAGGACATAAAAAACAAAAAGGGCGGTAATTTGGGGCGTGGCAAAATTTTTTTTTTTTTTTTGAAATCCTCTTGGGCTAACCTTTCAAACTAGGGGTGCCAAACAGAACTTTTTTTTGGCGACCCACTCTAATGTACATACATATATGTATGTACATATGTATAAATTAATTATTGAATGTAAACAGACATTTTTGCTTCAAGCGAGTGTAATTAATTACGTTTTTTCTATTTAAATATCCACAAAAAGATGGCCAGACGCTTCCCATTAATCGAAGGCAGCGAGCCTATAACAATGGAACACTCATTATAGAACAACTTCAGCGACTGGAAGACGCAGGGACATACACGTGTATGGCCCAAAATAAACAGAAGCAAACATCGCGACGGAATGTAGAGATCCAAGTTCTGGGTAAGAATTTGAACATACAATACTTACATATATAAATTATTTGTTCTTTGTTAACTTGGGACGTAAGAAAAATCAAACACCAGTAGCCTCACTCCTTCGCGAAGTTACGCTAGATCCCCATACCAAGTGCTGCTACTAAACTGCTGTTTACTTTACGCTTTAGAAGTTTCCCTGCCGCATCTGGATACAAATAAGGCGGTACACTGAATCATCGTCTTGTGATTTTTCGATCATTAAATCCATTTGAATTATCTAAAATTTCATCCACTGAGATTATGGGAAAAATGCAAACAAAGCGTTATTGAAATTTGTGTTAACTAATTTTGACAATATATATTTAGCAGCATTGACGCTTTTATTTTTTTTTTGTGACCACTTTGAATGCCACACCTTGGCTGCTGCAGAAACTCTGGAATTACTTTTGCTTATACATACATATGTTGTGATTGCCTCTTTGAAGTCTTAATGCTTAATTTTGTACAGCGTTTGTTGGGTTACCGATGGCCTAATTACTCTATCTGGTTTATTATTTCTTCTAGTATTGTCCTTCCACCAAAACATTGTGTCAAGTATGTCACTTGAAGAATTCCGTATCATTGCGACGTTGCAAGTACTTGAATTGGGAATACAAAACATTCAAATAAGTATATGTATATACTAAGTGATTTTATACATATATTATATATAAAATCACTTAGTGCGGCGGTTTAGAAGCAAACTTATTATTTTCCTTGTTTAAGTTTCTACCAAGTAGTTCAAACCAATGATCGTCAGAATACCGATTTTTGAAGCGGTGTGCAGCTCCAATCAGAGTCTTTTTTACATTTAACTTTCGCTTGGCGTTCGCGCCACAATAAGTAAAGCTAGGTCTCCACTATAAGTGGCTTACAACTCATTCGATTACGAGTATAACAAATTAATATAAGAATGAAGTGCTCTGACTCAGTTCTAGGAATATATTATATTATGGCCACTTCAAAAATTTCAAAACTTACTTGGTTTCCGTCACTCAAGCTGTAGGGAAATGCATCACCTAAAATATTAATATTCATTGAGATTGAGTGGGAGGATTTGACACCATCTTCACTATTTTATAATTTCTTCTTTTATGGCGCTACAACCGTTTGTAGGCCAAACCAAAAGCTTCGCCTGTTCCTTCTCTCCTTCGCTAGGTTACGCCAATTACTCACACCAAGTGTAGACAGGTCTTTATGCACTTGGTCCTTCCAGTGTGTCCGTGGGCGCCCTTGCTTTCGTTGCGCACCCATGGGTGCCGATTCAAAGGAGCATCATTATCTATACAGCTGTTGGCAAATGTTATTCTTCGCTTGATTTCTAGGCATACATTATTGGTGGTGTTAATGCTGGATCCAAGGTATACAAAGTCCTTGACTAGTTCAAAGTTGTCACTGCCAACAGTGACGTTCATTCCAAATCTCGAGAATTTTTTGTTTACTGCTATAACGTACTTTGTTTTGTAATCGTTCACTACTACCCAACCTTTTTTGCTTCCTTCTCTAGACTGGAAAATGCTGCACTGACGATCGATTGTTGCACGTAAAGTAATGGGCTGCAGGGTGGCTTTGTACGCAGCGTATTTGTTTGCAGCAGCGACGCGGCAGTCGTCCTCATACCAACTGTTTCTTCGTGGCTGGTAGTAGCCAACCGAGAAGTTGCTTGGTTTAGCAGGATCGAGAGTTGAGATTGAAAATTGTCAGCTGCCCGTTGCGATTGCAGCTTTTCGACGTCGAACTTTCGTCGCGACACTTGATGCGCGTTCTTCAGTGCACAGAGGTGCATGCGGACCTTAGCTGCAACAAGGTAATGATCCGAGTCAACGCTTGCTCCTTAGATAGAACGAGCATCAAGCTCGTATCGTATCTGGTGTATATCACAACGTGATCAATTTGGTTTTGCGTTCTTTGATAAGGGGACACCTATGTAAATGGCGTTGTGTATGCTTCGGTGTTGGAATTTGGTGCTACTTACCACCATGTTTCGCGCCGCAGCGAATTTAGGCTGAGGACGTCGGACGTCGCCCGATGCATACTTCGTGCATCCATGCCCCGCCCATCGCATCTTCTGAACTGCAGTGACGTCAGACTTATATTTTTGTAAGACATCCAGCAGTTTGATAGAGGCACCTTCCCTATAGAGGGTCCGGCCATTCCAGGTGCATATCCTTAAATCGTAGTCCTTTTTTCGTTTGCGGGGGTCGTCAACTTGTTGGAGGTTATTATCCGAGGCTGTTGGTTCTTTTCATTGGACTTTTATTTTACATGGCGGGTCCCAAACCCAACGCATTACCCATTGCAGGGGGTAAAAGTTTTGAGTTTGTTTGTATAGCAAGCCGCTTACTCCAAGATAGACGCCCGCTTGCAGCCGCACCTCCTGGTGAATAGACGCTGCTGACTTTAGTGGACCCTTAAACCGAATACGTCGGAGTGGCTCCACTAAAGCTTCCTCTCTATAAGCCGATGTACCCCATTGCAGACTTGGTTAATATTTTAAATGTTTGTGTGTTTGACTCTTTATTACAGTACCTCCAAAAATCATGCCAATTCAAGCGATGACCAATATGTTACGCGAGGGCATGCGTGCAGCGATTTCATGCCAAATTCTTGAAGGCGATTTACCGGTGAGTTTTCGTTGGGAGCGAAACGGAAGGCCTTTAATAGGAACAGGGTGAGTACAATGATTTGCATAACATTATAAACGTTGAAAAAATATTACTCTTTAAAAACTTAACTAATACTGTACTTTTCCGCACTGTGATAACATAATAATTTTATAAGTATACTTTTCCCCTACATCTCTTTAGCAACGAGGTATTTCGTCGATTAGACGAATACTCTGCCAGCTTGGTGATTGAACATATTACCTCTGAACATTCAGGCAACTATACATGTATTGCGAGTAACGTTGCTGGCGTGGAGCGCTTCACGGTGCCGCTGACTGTGAATGTACCTCCAAAATGGATACTGGAACCAAAGGATTCAAGCGCTCAGGCTGGACAAGATGTTTGGCTGCATTGCCAGTCTTCGGGTTATCCAAAGCCCACTATAACGTGGAAAAAAGCGATTGGACCTACTCCAGGAGAATATAAAGACTTTTTATATGAGCCGACAGTGCAACTCTTCCCCAACGGTACCATTTACTTTAAAAAGATCAGCAAGGAGTCACAGGGGCACTTTCTTTGCGAGTCAAAAAACAATATCGGTTCAGGCGTGAGCAAAGTAATATTCCTCAAAGTGAATGGTAAGTAAGCTTTGGGACGTGCTATTCACACGAATTTATATATGTATGTATATTATGAAGCATTTTGTATTACCATTTTGCTTTATTTAAACTTTCGTAACAAGTTATTAACAATTTGAATTTCACATTTCAGTTCCTGCGCACTTCCAAACAAAGGCAAAACAAATTTCAGTTGCGAAAGGAAAGCAGGTACATGTACAGTGCAACGTTCAGGGAGACAATCCCATCGACATCAAATGGAAAATACAAGCGTCGCAACAATATTTGGATGAATCACTTGATTCCCGGTAGTTAAAATATTATAAGTTTTTGTCTCCTAAGTACATATTTATGATATACGCATGTTTAGCTTGGCTGATCAATAAGATCTCAGGCAAATTATACTATGAACATTTTATTTCTTGTTTGTGTTTTCAATTAATTGTGGAAGGACTTTCAAACCAATCGTGTTGGAAATTTTGGTGCGTTTAAGTTGCGAATAAGAATTACCGGTGATCCAACCTTTAATCTTAGTACATGCGGTGGCATTCCGGGTGGTTCCAATGAATTCAAAAATTCAGTGGGATAATTGACGGCTTGTATTCAATATTATTTTTAACTTATTGTACAATGTTACACCTTAGTAAGCGCGGAATATCTTGTGTTATCGAATGATGTAAATATTTTGTAAATAAACCGAAAACTCGGATTTTTATTAACATACATACGTATGTAGGTCTTTTGTAAATGTCTTCGGAACTACATAACCGATTTAAGAGTTTGATATCTCGTTTTGAAAATTTCAACAAAATCGGCCCAGCCGTTTTGGAGTCCATACGTTACATACATACACACATCCTGTTTTTTATATACATAAGTATAGAAGAAGATAGATTTATCAATTTTGTGAATTTGACGCTATTTTTGTTTGTACTTTCACATCATCGTGACACCTTAATTTTTCAACTATAGAGATTTCGCGGCGTTTATATTTCGGAGGATGACAGTGATGATGACGTGTATTCGAATTGGATGACCGCAAGGAATGATGTTCCCATGTACATACATATGTATGTACATACTTGCTTACAAATAAGCCAAAAATAAATAGAATCCTTTCTTATTTAAAAATGTCAATGATTTTTACTGCTGACGACCAATGGCACATATATTTATCTTCATATTGGGAATCGAGGCGTGATCTAGTGTACTAACCTTTTCTGTTGGAAAGAGGAAGGGTGTCAACAACGTTCCCGGTATTTTTTAACTCGCGAATAACCCGGAATAAGTGTGTTTAATAAACTATTTGAAAAAACAATTCCGCCCAGTCAAAGTTTCTCTTGCAGATTAATATGTTCGCAACGTGGGCTTATTTAAATGTTCGATCGCTTTAAATTTAATGCAGAGGAAATAAATTTAATTAAGATGATTTCGATTTTTTTCGCCGTATCCGAGATTTGAACATCGAACTCAGAGTCATGGTTTGTCACGGAGGGGGGCAGGGGGTATGCCGCTGCGTCACCAACAAACAAATTGTTCTGACATTTGCTATACCACAGCGATAGAAAAAACAAATCAATCAGCTGCTTACTAAAGCCATTTTACTAAATTATGGTTATACCTGCAAGAAATGGATGGGTCCAAAAAGACCAAAATTTGCGTCACGTAATATATGAACGGGTCTTAAAAATTTAACCGATACAATTTATCAGAAGGTTCGGTAAAAGAAATTATTATAATGGAGCGATACAGGTTTTATATGCACCAAATTTAAGTCCAGGTTGAAGAATAACACTCTTAATGCTTTAATTTCTAGAAGATCACATTTTTATAAAAAAAATAATAATTCTCGCTCGCTTAAATTCTTAATATTCGGGTTCCCGGGACTGTCACGGGGTTTTGTTTTTAAATCTCGAAACTCCCGGGATCAATAAAATGCCAAAAATTTACATCCCTAATATCTACACTCTTTTATGTGGGTTAATGATCAAGTAATTAGCATCATCATTTCTATCATGCATTTCTATCAAAACTAATTATATTTTCTCAACATTTTATCATAGGTACACAATTCGTGATCAGGTTCTGGACGATGGCATGGTTTCGGAATTAGGAATTTCCCATACGTATCGCCAGGATACAGGCATTTATATTTGTCAGGCTAGCAATGCTTTTGGGCAGGTAAGAGTTTAAACTAAAAAAAATAGATGTGAAAGCTATAAAAGTAAGTTCACATTGCTTAATAAACTCGAGTTTAGGGTTTTGTGCTTATGAACAACTATCTTAATATATAAGTCTTATTTCAGAAGTCATATTTATTCTTATTTGAAGAAGAGTTGAAACCGTCATTCAATGCTGATAAAAAATTTTTTATAAATACATACTTTTAATTACATAATTACTTTTCTTAATATTTTTTTTTTGTGACACAGGATGAAATGTCGATTCAGTTTATTGTACAAGAAGTCCCAGAACAACCGAAAAATCTTCGCATTAATTCACAACAGTCGCGCAGTCTACAACTAACCTGGAGTCAGCCTTTTGCTGGTAATAGCCCTATCGATGGATATCATATATATTATAAACAAATCTCAGGTGAGCCATATTAAAGTTTATTGTCGCAATCCTCCTGACCTTCCAACAAAATTCAAATCTTACGATGTTATAACAATTTTGAACACTATATAGCTAAGTGTTTGACCGAGCTTCTCCTACCATTTGTGGTGTGCGTCTTTATATTATACCACAATTTTGATCTAGTTTAATCTAAAACAAGTAAAAAAGGCTGTTTTCGGCTATGCTGAAGTCTTCAGACCTTTCATGAATGGAATAATTGAATGGGATATATATGTTATCTTTATTCGATATTAATGTTTTTGATAGTCCTAAAATAATTATTGTTGTGTGGCTGCCACTGATATCCAGCGAAAAATGCATAAGAGTACACCTCTAAACCGTTTCCTCCTCTTCATAATTTGTACAGCAGCTTCTACAGCATCTGTGGAAAGGTACTCCGAGACGCGCCGCGTAACCATGCGGCCCTGTTACGGCGCCAATTACCTGGGATATATCATCCCGTTTCAAGAAACACCGGGAAGAATCTGCTTGTTTGTTCCCTGCCTCGCAAGTTCATCCGCTACACAGTTATCCTCGATATCCCTGTGGCCCGGAACCCGAATAAGGTTTAGCCTGTTCTGCTTAGCCAACTCCTGTAGATATCCAGTACAAACCTTGATTTAATCGTATACGAGTTCACAGCTTTGATTGCCGCTTGGTTGGCACTAAAGATAAAAATGTCTTTGTCCTTTATAGCGGTCTGTAACATATCCATAGCCTCCTTTATAGCTGAGATCTCAGCTTGAAAACACTACAGTGGCCCGGCAGCAGAAAATAGGAGCTCAGAGATAGGTCCTGCGAGAAGACCCCTGCTTCTACTCTGCCATTCAGCTTCGAACCATCCGTAAATATCGTGAGACTTACAGGGGGAGTATAGACATTTCTTAACCACTCCTCCCTGCCTGGGTTCCTCATGGCGAATTTTGTGTCCGGGACCACAGTATCAACGTAGCGATCCGTGTGTTCCGGAAGAAAACTATAATTATTCAGTATGCATGAGTGCCCACGTGAACTAGACTCCCATTGACATGTTTCTTTTAATCGAAGCACGGCAAGGGCCGCCACTTGCTGTCTCACTGATCCCAGTGGTAGAAGGTCCAGAAATACCAACAAGGCGTCGTTTGGTGTTGTTCGCAACGCTCCACTAATACAGATAATACTAGCCCTCTGCACTTTGCTAAGTATATTGATGTTAGTAGCTCTGTGTAAGGCACACTACCAGACGATAACTCCATAGAGGAGAATCGGTCTAACTACCGCTATGTAGATCCAGCGGCATACGCCGGGGTTGGGACCCCATCTCCTTCCAATGGCTCTTTAGCAATAGTATAGGGTCACGGAAGTATTCTGTTGTCGCTGGGTAATATTACTCTGGCAGCTAAGTTTCATGTCAAAAGAAATGTAGCGCATTGTTTGTGGACCTTCCCATAAGGTATGCATGTTAGTCTGTTGTCGCTGGGTAATATTACTCTGGCAGCTAAGTTTCATGTCAAAAGATATGTAGCGCATTGTTTGTGGACCTTCCCATAAGGTATGCATGTTAGTCGTTAGACAATAGGCTTTTTACCAGTAGTATTAGGTTATTATCAAGAGATTCCCTGCAGAGAACCCAGTATGGATTACTCAAGTTCGTTCGAACCTTAGGAGCACCCGAGGACAGATCTAAAATCGTTTCAATATGCTTATGATTGGAAAAAGGATCATCATCCAGAGCCCTCCAGTTCGTTAACATATTATGCAGATTTTCACTATACAAAGTAAGGTCTAGGACCTCCTGTCGGTTTTTAACAATCAAAGTTGGCTCCGTGGCATATAACTAAGTTAGTTGTTAAGAGGTACCTTAAAAGAGACTCACCTCGACGGTTAATGCCGGTGCTGCCCCACTGAAGATGATGGGCGTTACCATCACAGCCGATCAGAACTAGCCCCGCCCTGTGGTCGTTCACTAACTCCCGGGGTTGACTTTAAGGGGGAACCTCAGCCTCGTACGCCATGTACGTGGACGCCAACAGCAAAGATATTCTACCAATCTCCAGCAGAGTGGTTGTCATGTGTCCATCACTATAATAGGGTAAAAGAAAAATATTTATATCTATCTTTGCCAGTACACAGGTTCTTATTTTACCTTTCGTGCGCTCAACAAGCAGCTTATAACCCACCGCTCCTAGCCCACAGACCCCCGAGCTCCAGGATAAGAGCGATGTCCACATAGTTGCCTATTAGGCGACTCAGGAGAGCAGCAGACGATGCCCTAGAATGATGGAGGTTTATCTGCAGATCCCTCATTTGAGGCCCCCGCCAACTCCTCCACCGCAACGTCAGTGACGTCAGCACTGTCTTCTCCCTCGCTTTAAAGCAGCTCCTCCTCAGCATACATCCTCTGCATCGCAGATGCCAAGTTTGATTGCGAAGAGGCTCCGCTCTAAATAAACTAAAATCCATAGTAAAATTAACTTTGTAAAACTGGGTTTGATCGGCTCAGAAATTTCATTTAAAAAGAGGATTTTGTCTACATAGTGTGAAGAAATTCGATTTCTCTTTTGCGAAATTATAATTCCTGCCTTGAAGAACAGCCGTTCACAAGGAACTGAGGATGCAACGACACAAAATAAACTTCGAGCAAGCTTATAAAGAGCTGGAAAACGACCTTTCATATCCTTCCATTCTAAAATAGCGTTACTTGAAAGTGGAGAAACAGGACTGGCTAAGTAATGGGAAACCTCATCGTTTTCTTGTTTGTGCTTTTTTTTCCCCCAAAACAAGTACTCGATGATGCTTCCAAAAATCAAAAGATGCCACCGCATCTTCTTCTGAATCTCTACTACCTCTTACGTCCACTTTCGCAAGCTTTTTAAGTTTTTGATCAACTCTGGCAGAAGCGAGTGGATCTGTAAAATTTAGTTGCTAGAACCGAGGGTTGAGTATTGTGGCCAATGCAATTCCACTGTGGTAGTCCACTTAACCAAATCGTTGTCTGAGCTCTGTCCTTAGCGTTGATTTCATTGCTGAAATAGCTGGTACTCTTTCTTTCATCTCACTGAGTTGAGATGTAATGCAAAAAATTATTGGTATAATTTTTGATAAAGACGCATGTTTTTCTACGGAAGTTTCACTAGTCGCATATTAAAGGTTTAAGCAAAATGTCCATTTGTTAAACCACCTCAATCTCACTACTTAAAAGAATGTCTGGTCCCTTTGTTGAAAATCATATAAGCTGAGAACAAAATTTTATCATTTCTAGACATCTCTCTAACATATAAAAAGTGGAATTCCACCTAGTTTTTACGTCTAATTTAAGCTTTTTGGTGGCCACAGCAGCAACTCCTGCTTCGATTTGTAAATGCCGAAATTTGTCGGAACTTTTTACACTATTTCTAATCCATATAACAATTGCCAGTACTTTGTAAATAACATCCTTAATTTCATCCAGTTTCAAACACGATTCGACGACAAGATCCTGGGTATTTTATTTTATTTATTTATTTATTTAAGCCAAGTAGTACAATTAAGTTCTTATAGGCTAAGTAGACATAAGTTAAGTTTAATATGCAGTTATGAAAAAAAATATAAATATGCTATTTATAAAATAAATTTAGTGAATTCAAAAAGCGATCTTTTGAATATGAAAAATCTATCTCGATAAGTTTAGAGACTCTATTGAACTCAATCAGAGCTCTAGAAATAGGAGCCTTTTGAGCATAAAGAGATTTAAAAACCCCAACATTAAAAATTTCCGAGCTTTTAAGTGCCCTGGCCGGAATATGAAAGAAAATTCTCTCAAGGAGCGGTGTACAGTCCACAGCCCCACGGAGCAAATCGAAAATGAAAGACAAAGATAGTATTGTTCTCCTGTTCTGCAATGATTTCAAGTTTATCAATAAACACCGCGATTCATAGGTTGGGATAGGATCAGAAAATCGAAATTTACGTAATGCAAAATGTAAAAATATTTTTTGGATGCGTTCAATTCTGGCAATGTGGCACATATAATAGGGTGACCAAATGAATGATGCGTACTCAAGTTTGGACCGCACAAAAGACGTATACAAAAGTTTCAGCGTATACGGGT
Organism: Philophylla caesio; assembly: GCA_963971545.1. Taxonomy (NCBI): domain Eukaryota; kingdom Metazoa; phylum Arthropoda; class Insecta; order Diptera; family Tephritidae; genus Philophylla; species Philophylla caesio. The sequence goes on along the minus strand of OZ020608.1, from coordinate 62,342,732 downwards.
CGGTAAAATCCATACTATGACGCCTAACAAAAACAAGCATAGCATAAGACTTAGTAATTATGGAATTTATATGACTGACAAAAGTGAACTTCGAGTCAAATATTATTCCCAAGTCTTTAATTTCACTAACTCGAGTCAGAGGCGAGTTTGAGATATGATAAGAGGTATCAATGACATCGATTCGTTTAGAAAAGGTAATTTGGAAACACTTTTTTATGTTCAGGAATAGCTGATTGTTGACGCACCAGTTTCCAACCTTATCTAAGTCCAATTGCATCAATTCAGAGTCATGACGACTTTTGATCAAGGAATAGATTTTAAGATCATCCGCATAAAGCAGAAATTTTGCTGAAGAGAAACAGGAACAAATGTCATTGATAAACAAAACAAAAAATATAGGTCCCAGAGGGAAACATGGTAAATGACATGATTTACCAACCAAGGAAGTTGCAGCATTTACCATATTTTGCCCATTATCTGTAACAATGTAGCGTATTTGCTTTATTTGGACTCCCCAACTTGTAAATATTAAATTTAGCGACTCAGTAATATTATCTGCAGTATGCAAGACAGCAACTTTGAATGTTAACGCCTTCTAGAAAATGCAGTGTTACACCAATAAAACTCCTTTCTGCCTTTGTATCAGTCCAGATGTCGGTAGTAATGCACACTTCTGGGGCTAATTATATGCGTTTTATAAAAGAATTTTTAACGTGATCGTACTTAGCGCACATCATATTTTTAAAATACTTAGGTCCCGGAAGTTTTTAGAGTGGCGCAATATGTTTCATAAGCCTTACAAAGCCCTAGCCTGAATAAAATTGGTTTATATTACTATTTTGAATTACTTGTGGAAAAACTGATTTCATGAAAAAATAAAATTCACATACATACATACATACCAGAAACTACATAAAAAGGCTTCATATCCCTGCAAATAAAGAACAAAATGTTGTTTGAAATTTATATATATTTTTGACCGCCATCTACACACATACTACATACATACATATGTATTAAAATCAAAGTTGTATGTTAATTTATGAAAGGAATTCTTTACCTCGATGTGATATCAATTTTGAAAAGGCGTTGCTAATCGGAGCAGTTTGTTGAGGGGAGCCATTAAGTCCTTTTCTGCAATGGTTTTTGAACTAGGGGCCGGGCCCTAATTTGTATGTATTGTGTAAGTATTCGAATGTTAAATTAAACGTATTAACATAATACTTACGTATATATACTTTATGTACTTATATTCAACTTGGTCAAGTTAATGCTGTGGCGCCTGGCATGTTTATGCAAATTGGATGTGTTTCCACACAACTTTACCAAGCACTTGCAATGTTTGCATATGCGTCGTTTTTATTTATTTTTTCGTATTGAATTTTACAGTTGCAACTACCATGCAATTCAAAGAATTTGCTTCGACGCAACGTGATTCGCGAAATAGTGTAATTGTGAAATAAAACTACCGTTAGCATTAAAGAAACGTCAAGCTGTTGATAGCTAAAGTGCTAGTGTTACCATACCATGGAAATTCAGTCTGTTTTAAATTCAGTTTCTCCGGTTTTGCAACCAAGTAAATTCTTGCACAATATACTCGATACCCATGTGAGTAATTACATAATGGACTCGAGTACAAAAAGTACTAGGTACTTGGTAGAGGTACTCGAGTATATACTACTAAGTACTGGTATCGGAACATCACCGTTTCCAGGACGATCCCTGCAGCCTCACTGGTGCATGGCCCCACCATAACGCCCATTATCCCGGGACGGCCTGGGGTCGCCCCCGGAGCAGACCCGGAAGTGCTCGCTGTGCGGCGAAGCGGTGCCTTAGGCGCATGCGCCGGCACTGTTATGCTCCGTGGAGGGAAATACGGCATTGTTTTGTTTGTATTTATGTTTGACCTTTCCATTTTAACAGGGTCCCCACTCGCAGCCGCTATCCCCTTTCGGTGTTGTAGTCACTGTAGGATTCCATGGTTATCTATTAAGCAAAGGGATCAGGGAGGTCATGCAAGGGTTGGCACCTACCCTTAAGAAGTAGGGTGCTCAGAGCAAGATCCAGCGCAAAAGCGGGAGGTCGCCTCAACCGCTACCTACAACCACCAACTAAATGGCGACGAGATCGGAATGTACATCGGTTTTACCCCTACATACTCAGGTAACAGAATACCGCAGCCACCACCTCGGTAACAACAAATCATTTAATGAAAGGTAGAGAGAAGTCCAAGTACGAATCAAGGGTCACGCGAAAGCGGGGTGTTCTCACCTTTCTTTATCTGTTTCCCACCCGAGACTTAGGTTAACAGTGCTACCAGCGTGAAGGAAAAAGAAGGATATTGATAGTGAGAGGTGGGAAGGCGTCACATCCGAAGATCAGCTTAAATGGACGGGTTTTGATGCTAAATGCGATATCTGTACTATAGATCGTATGGGAGCTATATGTTATATCTAAAATAATTCTAATAATAATTAATATTCAATAATATTTCAAGTCTTTAGATGATTAAATGAAGGAGTTTTGGTGCTAATGTAATTTCTAAACAATAGGTCGTATGGTAGCTATATGTATGTGAATATATATATTCTCTTTCGATATATATCTAACAATGACTGATATTTGTGCGAAATTTAAAATCTTTACATGATTAAATGAAGTGGCTATGGCTCAAAATGCAATATCTGAACTATGTTTTATTCTCCGATCTTAATGATTATTCCTACAAAAATAGTTCTAACTAATATTGGTGCAAAATTTTAAGTCTTTAGCTGCTTAAATGGTGGGGTTTTCGTGACCGATATATACATACATATTTCCCTTGAGACTGCCTGCCTTCTCGTCTTCGTTGCAGTTTACGGTGATGTCCTTGTAAGGTAGTGCCAGACGTTTAACATAAAAGCATATCGAAAGCTCGTCTGAACCCATCATCCATGCTTTGAGGAACTTGCTCTCAATTGAGAGCTAGGTTTCATTCCCGCACGGCTAAGGTTTCGCAAATCGGGATATTTTAAATGCTTTTGTGTGAAGTCTACTGCTCCTTGTCCAGTTGGTTACAAGATGGGAGATGTTTAATAGTAGTTCGCCTAAAACCAGTGCTTTTTTGTGTTTGTCCTCTTAGAGTCTCCCATCTAGATCTCAGTCAATCGTTGGTTAACCCCTATGGAAGGTTTACTGTTTGCTTATGATTTATTTACGTTTGATAAGTACGCTGGCCTCGAAATAAATTATACTATTTTCATGCATTTGTTTCTCTCTTTTATGTGATAATTTTTCTTCAGTAGCAAAATTGAAAATGGAACTTGCAATTACCGATGCGACACCGTTATTGATTTAAACTTCACAAAATTTTAATTTATTTGTATTTTGTCTTAATATAGATATTTGGCAAAATGCAGAGCATATCACCATCACCGGTGGCCAAACAGTTGTAAACATTCAAAACCTGCGCCCTGCTAAAGCCTATCATATTCGAATGTCTGCAGAAAATAAATTGGGTGCCTCTGAGTATTCGGAGGTTGTACAAGTAACAACGCTGGAGGAAGTGCCATCCGGCCCTCCGTTGAATGTGCGTGCAGAAGCAAAAAGTTCTACTGAGATATCTGTCATATGGGATGCTCCAGAACGTGACCATTGGAACGGAATACTACTCGGTTACTATGTTGGATATCAAATGTCGTTATCACCCGAAGACAAGGAAGTAAACCCTACTCAGGGGTTTAGCTTTAGAACTGTCGAAGTGCGATCACATTTTGGCGGAGAGACGATATTGAGTAATTTGAATAAATTTACTCAATACCATGTTATTGTGCAAGCGTACACGAGCCAGGGTAGCGGACCACCGAGCAGAGAGATTGCAGTGCAAACTATGGAAGATGGTGAGAAATCTGCAATATTTTGTATAACCAGAAAAAACCAAATCTAAATTGAATTTCCAATTGTGTTTTTTACACAATATGCTACAGATATATATGTTTGTATCAAGATATTACTATCTACTAAAATTTTGTGTACGAGTATAATCTCCGACTTGTTGGAAAAACGTAATTGGCACTTTATAATTTAAATTAAAACTCAGGTTAGTCAATATCGTAACCTATTTTTCTCGCTATAACGCTATTATTAATTACCACACATGATTTTAATGTACTAAATGTTTACGAAACATATACATATATGTATATATATCGAGGTGCCAGCTGGTTTATTCACGTACGACGGTGAGGCATTTATGAGTGTGACTTCAGACCATGATTCAATTACAAAAGGTTCTGTACTTACTGACAGCTATGATCTGACACTCCTTAATCTATAGTTGTATTTTGGAAGTACGCAGAAAGGGGAAGAATGTGATCCCTTTTGGCGAGATAGTAGTTAGTAAGTTCTAAGTAAAATATGTATTTAAATACTATTTTTTTTTTAAGTATTTATTTAATTTATATATGAGCTAGCTTATACCCGCGAAATTTTGCATAAATAAAATATATGTAGCTATAAAGAATGAAACTTAAAACAAAAAATAAGTCAACCATTGTGTTGTACATGGTTGTGTGTAACAACATCTTTCAAGTATTCCATTGCACATAACATATCATATATTCTGAGAAATCCGATATCAAAAATTAACCTATAGTTTTCTTTATGAACATGAAAATGCTTTTATTTGTAAATTTGCATCCGCACCAATCCCATCAGCACAGCTATTTTCAATTACATTTCATATGAAAGTATGCTATGTTCCAAAATAGGTTCCTGCTTTCCTGTTAAATTTTATTTAAATTTGTTGAGCTATATGTATATTCACAAAAAATTTAAGAATGAAAAATTTTGCATTTCCTACATAATTTTGCGGAGTTATTTTTTTCAACATTATAAATAAAGCAACAAGGTTATAGTGGAAACTCTAACGAGAAAAACCACTTTTATTTTCTTTTGATCGCCCAAATCCAAGTGTTAAACAATTTTATAGTTTTTGGCAAGTTTGGTAAATTAGGGTTTCTGTAAAGGTACATAAATATACAAATTTCATTATATATAGTATATAATTTTAGGTAAAACGTTTTACAATTAAGGATTCCGAAAGTAGCTTACCTTAAAACAACTAAACAACTAAACTAAACAAACTTCGCAACCTGTAAGAGAGACCAAACGCAAACGGACACACAGCCCACCCACCCAAGGAAAGAAGTGTGGCTCCTCTTACATTACTTCAAAAAATATTGTGCCTCAACCCCAACAAATTGAGCTAATTAATCTTTTGTCTCCTGTCCCTCCGCCTCAGGGCCTATCTTCTTCAACTTCATCAAGAGCTATCTGCACTCGCGCTTCTTCCTCTAATAAAAGTAATTCTGATCATGAAAACTTACAGGCATCTTCATCTGAGGTGGGTCCATCACCGCCTCAATCGCTTCCACCATCCCAATCTGCTCCTATTGTTGCAAAAACTGTAGCACCATTGGATGAGGCTGACTGCTCTGCAAAGAAGCTGGTTGTGGTTCCTTTGAGAAAATCGATTTTTGTTTCTAGATTTGCTAGGGACACTTCTTCTGATGATATAGAGTTTTACATTTCATCAAAAATTAAGACTTGTAACTTAGCAATCCGAAAATTTAACTTTAAATACGAACGTAACGTATCATCTTTTAAAATTGATGTGGCACCAGAAGTTTTTGATACTTTGCTTAACAATTCTTTTTGGCCAACCGGGGCATTTGTTCGCGAATTTGAATACAAGCCACATAAAAATAAAAATAATATAAATAACTTAGCTTTACTTCCTAATCGTGACACTGAGCCAAAAAACTAATTTTAAATTCTACTTTAAGTATTTTCTACCAAAACGTTAGAGGTTTAAATACTAAATTGAACGATTTATATTTAAAAGGCTTAGACTGTGACTATAACGTAATTTGCTTTACTGAAACTTGGCTTAAACCATATATTTTTAATTCAGAGATCCCTCCTAATCAATATCAAATTTATAGAAATGACCGTAAGGACAGAATCGGTGTGGGTGTTCTTTTTGCAGTTCATTCTTCAATACTATCCGAAGATGTTAATATCCCCCTCATCGAGTCAATCGAATTTAAAGCAATACGAGTTATGGTAGGAAATGGTTTCTTTTATTTAGCTGCTTACTACATCCCTCCTAACCCTGACTTATCGGTTTATTCTCAACATATTGCGTTACTTAGATCTTTAAGTTCAATGATTACTGCACATGACTCGATGATTGTACTTGGTGACTTCAATATGCCAGGCATATCATGGACTCTTATAGACGACTTTATCGTTCCAATATCATCAAAGGATAGATACAATGTGTATTTAGAAGATATGGCTGAGCTCTGTCTAAATCAGATCAATTTAACTCCAAACAATTTTGGCACTATTCTGGATCTTGTTTTTGTTGATGACGTATCTAAGTCATCTATGAAGGTGTGCGAAGCCTTGGTTATTCCAGAGGACTCTTATCACCCTGCGATTGAGGTAAATTACGAAGTTATTGGTGATTTTGGAAATAATGTTGATAAATCAAGCAGCTCAAACGCTCGTTTTATTTTCGCGAAAGCCAATTTCAAGAAATTAGATCGAGAATTATCAAAATTATCATGGCCGACGTATAAAGATGATGTTGAACGCTGCGTCCAGCATTTTAATAACACTATATTTAGCTTATTTCAAAAGTTTGTACCAAAACGGGTTTGCGTACAAAAGGAGCAATCACAACCTTGCTTTACTAAAGAACTAAAAAATTAAAAAAATAAGAAGTCGCGATCGTTTAAATTGTACAAAAAAACTGGTTTGCACACTAACTATATTAAATACTCAGTTATCCGACACGCTTATTTTGAATTAAATAAAAAATGCTACAGATCTTATTTGTGCAAAGTTAAAAGGAATCTAATAAAAAACCCTGAATCATTTTATGACTTCGTTAACTCTAGGCGCAGAGTGACTAGTTTTCCGTCTGCTATGAAATATCAAAATACCGTTTCTTGTGACTCCCAATAAATTTCCAACATGTTTGCCCAATTCTTCAGGTCAAATTACTCCATTAACTCGCCTCTGAGCAAACCTTATCCATATAAACTTTGTACCCTCACCTCTGCTATTATTCCGCAGATATCTTCCGAGGAAGTATTTTATTATTTGAGTAACTTAAAATAATCATTTAAGGCTGGCCCCAATTCGATCCTGACGTGTTTCCTCATAAACTGCGCTAAACATATTTATGTGCCCTTAACTAATTTATTTAACCTTTCTCTTAAGCTTGGAATTTTCCCTTCAGCTTGGAAAGAATCATTCATTATACCCCTTTATAAGACCGGGAGTAGGTCCTCTATAGAAAAATATTGGGGCGTAGCAAAGCTTTCTGCTATTCCAAAATTATTTGAAGCTATGGTTGTTGACTGTTTAACATATTCCATATCTTCTGCTATTTCTAGCACGCAACATGGGTTCTCTAAGGGTAAATCTACCGTTACAAACTTGCTTGAGTTCACAACTTATGTTTCAAATGGATTCAGAGAATTTATGCACACTGATGTTATATACATTGATTTTAGTAAAGCATTCCTTGGTTTTCAACCTAATCTCCTTCGTTGGATGTCTTCTTACCTCATTGACAGAACACAACGAGTTCTTTTAAAGATAGTTGCTCAAACATTATTCATGTTTCTTCAGGGGTCCCGCAAGGAAGTCACCTTGGTCCGATTCTGTTTTTACTTTTTATAAATGACTTACCTTCTGTAATAAATTATTCAAAAATTTTATTGCATGCTGATGATGTAAAGCTTTTTAGATCGTATCGTTCTGTTGAGGAAAGGTCCTTACTACAAGCGGATTTAAATAGCATGACTAACTGGTGTAAAATAAATTACATGCCACTAAACCTTAAAAAATGTAAAGTAATGTGCTTTTCTCGCAGAGCAGTTCAACCAGCTTCTTATGAAATATGTAACCATAACCTCGAACAAGTGTTTAACTTTGTTGATCTTGGAATTACAATGGACCCGAAATTTAATTTTAATCTTCACATAAATGTTACAGTTAACAAAGCCAAGGGTGTTTTTGCATTTGTAAAACGGTGGTCAAAAGAATTCAATGACCCTTACATCACGAAGGCTCTGTTCACAACGTTAGTGAGGCCCATACTGGAATATGGATCTGTTGTTTGGAACCCGCGCTAACAAGTTCATTCCGACAGAATAGAGTCAATTCAAAAACAATTTCTGCTTTTTGCTTTAAGGAATTTTCGTTGGGATTCTCCGTACAACCTGCCGCCATATATAAGTCGTTTAAAACTCATTAATCTTCCTACACTTGCTAGTCACAGAGAAATGCTAGGCATTGTATTTTTGGTCAAGTTACTGACAGGCTTGATCTCTAGCCCATCTCTTCTTAGCGAAATAAAACTAAACGTTCCCTCTAGAATTGTAAGACATTTCCGGCCTCTCTTTCTAAAGCCATGTAAAAGTAATTTTGAGTTAAATGAGCCACTCCGTAGTTTGTGTCAGGATTTTAACACTCACTCCGGTTCTTTTGATATTTCAGACTCACTTTTTTACATAAAGAAAACTATACTCAATCCTCTCAATAATTAATACATACATACATATACATATATTACTATTCGATCAGCTGATGAGCATTTGTTCTGTAGCTGAACAGTTTTAGATCTCGACACTTAACAAACCTGTGCCTTTCATGACTCGGCGCAACATATATGAAAAAAACAACATCATGCGGATGCGCCCCTCGCGTCGGTCGGGCGGGTATGGAGGGATAAAACCGTTGTGATTATTATTATTATTATTATTTGAAAAAAAGTCTTTTTATATTTACAGCTAATGACACGTTTTCACTACACGCAAGTAGTTTCTCAGTTATTGATGAGCCGCCATACATATATTTCATTGCCGTTGACATTGTTGAATGTCGCTTCCAACTGCTTAATTTTATTGAAAAAGTCAGCGCTAGGCTTAACTAATGCGCCTTTGGAGACGGTGTCAACCCATGTAAATGTAGGCTCATTGGACACGAATTCACTTAGTTTGAGTTTGCGTATTATATAACCAGATATATACTCCAACGCATCGTCGTGAAGACAGTCAAAATGGCCATCTCCTGTTTAATCTAAAGGATATGAGAAATCCGCCGAAACCACCTCATCTTTAGTAAGAAAGTTTTTCAGGCTTTCTAATGAAGTGTCACTGAGGCAAAGCCACTCGGTTTCGTCGGTTTCAACATTGCCATTAGTAACAAATGCTGACGTATTACGCGCTTTTGAAGAGACGAAGCAGTATATAATTCAAATAGTTAATAATTATGTTTATGGAAATAAACAAACTCATTTACCTATCTTCGCAACCTGTATTTGAACTGCATTGGGCTTGGATTATCAAATAATCCACCATTTGCGCGCATTGCCCAAAAGAAGTGCTCCAATATGTCCTGATTTAAGCGATATGTCCGAATGTACTGAAAACAATACTTTTCCTGAACATATCGATATAAGTATTTAAGAGACCTGTTGCTGATTTGAATGCTTCGTTGAAATGGCAACATTGCATTTCGCCCATATGCTCGCGTATGAAAATTCAGATCATCCATCCTCGCAATGGATTCCATCTGCTCGTGTAAATTCATGCCAAATGGTTTTTTGCTGGCAATTGATTGAAAGTTTGACAGCTTTCTGTTAAACACGTCAAACCAATCATTAATAGTCTCAATAAATTCGGCAGTTTCCAGCGGCATATATAAGTAGAGTCTCAAAGTATAGCACCTTCGAATTGCACTAGCAGTGGTGTGCGAAAACAATAGCGTTGCCAACTTCACTTTCTGCCTGCCTGCATGATGAACTGTTCAGTGCAACTCCGATAGTTTATGCACTATACATGCATCAGACACTGAAGTGTATGTCAGCAACTAAGCGAGAGTTTTAGTCGTCAAGAGACTACCTTTATATAAAAATCCGGTGTCGAGAAAGTGGTTACGGAACAGTTTGAGTAAATGCGGAACATCCGCAAATACAAATACTTTATCGCCGGGTCCGGGTGAGCGAACCACGTTTGTTCTGAATATAAATTAAAACTTTATCATAAAATTATAAATTATATTTTAATTTAAAATTTCATACCACATAAAACATTTAGTTCTTTTCAAAGGGCTTGGTTTCCGGAACCCATATGAGAAACGATTGCGACAACCGGATATCCTGCGTCTTGTAATTTATTGATTGCATTATCTATGATTGCTCTGGACATTTTACAATCGTAAGCGCAAAAAATCGGCTGCTTCCAGGAAGACTTAAGGCCTCGCGCTATGATTACTTGAACATTTGTTGCAGGCTTGCGAACACTGTCAGTGAGAGGATCGTACTCAAATACCGACTCTACTCTCATCTCATCAAAGCTTATCATGCACAACCGATCAGTCAAGGGGGTATCACCTGCATTTCGAATAACGCTTAGAGAGAAATTCAAAATGACATATTCAAATTTAAGTTTTTGTAACCATTTTGTAATCGTCGACTCGCTCTGCAAGGGAAAGCCTTTACTATACAAATGGTTATAAGTCTTTGGGCCAGCGGTATGCAAAGATATTGCAGATGTGATATCGTCCTAAGCCCAGTGATGCCTCTTGCCACTGCTCTCTAATTTGCGTACTTGACCTTCCGTAAATATAGTCTGAATATTTGCTCTTAAATTTTCCAACTCCTGGACCCTTGACTTCAATTTGGTCAATTGTTCTTCAAGTTCTACAACTCGACTGTCTATATTCATTCTAAATCAAAATATATTTTTAATGAAGCTATACTGCTTTAAACAAAATTGGTTTATACTCGGTTTGTGTAGACACATCGGCAAAATGGGAACCGCATTGCACGGGCGATCCCAACAATTTAAAATGTCCACAGCTATTGGAAGAGCATCAGCACATATGTAGCTTCGCCCTTTTTTGATCGCACCTGGTCTCGAAATCATTTGCTGCGAAATGGAGTACCACACGATTCAATCCACTTTTTTCTTTTCATTTCTTCTCGTGGGACATGAACAAATGGTATTTTCTCTTGCGTCAATGTCTTGCGACACAATACGCCACTTGCTTTTGGCATAATGAGCCTATTAAAATTTATAAAACAAATATTAATATCATATTAAGCGATATACTTATGTACTTATTTGTATAAGTATATCCTTCATTAAACTGTTGTTAATTGTCTTCAGGATGAAAAAAAGTGTTTAATATTTATGTTTACCTGATCTCAATACTCCTAAGCTCTGTATAAATAAACTCACCACAAATAAACATACCAACCGCTTCTACATTCAGCGGACCTGAAAATACTATGTGTTTGCGACTCCATGCCTAGAAAAAATTTCATATACCTCCCATCATGGTAAAAATAACGTATTATATAACACATCTTTCTATCCGTTATTCCTACTCCATATATAATAAAACAAATAACACTTAAATTAAAATATAAAATTGTTTTTAAATTAAGTTTCTTTATTATATATTTAATAGATTTTAAATATGTATGTTAACACTATATAACATACAGAAAAATTAGGAATGATGAAGACGAGGAGCTACTGTACTACCAGACTCCGAGTAGACGGAGAATTCTCGGAATCTGAGAATAATTTCTTGTCATTGGGTGTATGCGCATTTGTATGGCTTTGCTTCTGTGGCGTATGTGCGGTCACGTCGCCTTTTGCTCCACCACTAACATTTGCTGTGGCAGTTTTTGACTCCTGCGTGGTGCCTGTAATGTCAGGTGCCTCAGCTGGAAATGGTGGCAAATCTGTATAGCCTTTAGCACGCATGAGAAATATTTTAAGCGCATTTTCCGAAAGAACAGTTGTTCTGGCACGATCACGTATGTACATTATAATTGGGACCGTAGTGTGTTAAAGTAAAAACGTACTAACTGAGCCGCGAAGTCGGGGTTGGTTAGAAAGAGCTTTACGGCGAGATTGAGAATTTGCAATTTAACAACATCCTCCTGCAAAACGAAAGTATGAAATTTTAATTAGTTTACCGAATTTCTAAAATTGCATAGCGCGACGTACCTCATCCGCAAACGTTTTGGCCATTTTACGCATCACATCGGGTGGCATCTTAGTCACTTTTACAGTATATTCGCGATTGAATTCTGCAATGAAAAATTAATTAAAACAATTTATAAAGCCAAAATAAAATGAACTTACCCAAATCAACCATTTTCTTGAATTTTTTTTCGCTTTTTACAATTTTGGCTTTTGTCATTTTGAAAGCTGCTCGGATACGATAGTGATGCTAACTTGGCTGCGATTTAGTTTAGCACCCCCCGAATTGAAAATCAAGGGGGTGATGGGGGGGTAGAGGGGGACCTCCTGATTACAAATATATAGTTTTTAGCTGCCGGAGCCTTATAGTTTACGAGATATTAACACTTAAAGTTTATAAAATGCACACTATTATATTGGTTATTTCACTGAAAATTACACTATAAACACTTATCTACCGTTTGTAAAATGCAAATTATTAACATTCCCGACCCCGCACAATTAAGAAAATTAATATTTAAACGTTCTATTAATAAATATTAAATAAATAAAATTAAACTAATCGCGCCCTTGCATACACGCAAAATGGTTGACAATAACATTAGTTGAGTGTGTTGCCATATCGGTGATGTGCATAAAAGAATAAGCAATAAATACTCATAGTCGCCTTTGATTGTACTCATTATATATTGATTTTTTGTGAAAATTTTAAAAAAATATAGAGTAAAAATTTGTAATAACAAATCGCGCGATTGCAGAATTTGATATGGCAACACACTCATCTAATGTTTGTGCCGACCATTTTGCGTGTATGCAACTAGGTGATTTTTATTTATTTAATATTTATTAATAAAACGATTAAATATTCATTTTCTTAATAGTGCGGGCTCGGAAATGTTAATTATTTGCCTTTTACAGACGATTGATAAGTGGTTTTAGTGTAATTTTCAGTAAAATAACCAATAAAATAGTGTGCATTTTATAAACTTTAAGTGTTAATATCTCGTAAACTATAAGGCTCCGGCAGCTAAAAACTATATATTTGTAATCAGGAGGTCCCCCTCTACCCCCCCATCACCCCCTTGATTTTCAATTCGGGGGGTGCTAAACTAAAATTCTCCCGCTAACTTTGCTATTTCAACCGGGTAGCGTTGGAAAAGTATTCGTTTGGTTAACTTTGTTTTGGATACCATTTCCGTGGCGATTTATTTCAAATTTGTAATCAAAAATGGTTCAATTGACCTTAAATGACATTCTGAGAGTTCACAAAGCATACAAAGAAAATTTAATCAAAAGTTCTGTAAGCTTAGGCAACAACATTTTTTTAAAATTACCGAAGTCGATATATTTTTTCTTATGCTTCAAGAATCTTTAAAACACCAAGTAGCATGGTTATATTTGTTAACTTCACGCTATGAAGTAGGTCAGAATTCGTTTCAAACTCAATAAAAACTAACAAGTCAACAATTGTTCTTTTCTGATATGTGACAAAATGTTGCCACGAAACTATATGTTAATGGTTTTCGAATTACTAAATTCATTGCTTAAATAAGTGTTGTAAATTATTCACATATAAATTTCATAAGCATGCTTAATGTTTAAATCTAATGGGTCTTTTTAGCGACTACCATGTTTGTTTTTTCACAGCACTAATAATGGATATCAACTGACATGGTGAATAAGAAATATAATCATCAACTTATTCACATATCGTTTTCTCATTTGCTCATTCAATAGCAATGGGAAAGCAAAATACAAGAGAGTTAGTTTTCTTTTAAAATGTAGTTAATGTATTGGAGAATGCGTTAGGTCGTTCTGGCTGGGGCCCATCGTTTCTTTACAATTATTATTTTATTCAATATCTTTATTTAATTTGAATAAATTTAAATATTTTTAAAATTTGCAGAAGTGTTTGTGAATTGTTTAAGACGGCCTTTTGTATCCATTGTGTTATTAATTTAAATATAAAAATATTTAAAGTAAACACTTACTATAAGCTGTCGCTGCTTGGTAGATACATATAAGTAAAAGTTTTAAAAGAAAAGGTCGATTTACATATAGTTGCAACACCAAACGTCCGAAAGAACCTGTAAACAAAAAGGTTCAGTCATTAAAATACTTATATTTAGTTGTAGTTACTCTTTTTTAGTTTTACTTACGTGTGTATGTAATCGCTTTGCAGTTGAAACAAAGCACTAGGCGATTGACGATGGAAACGTATACACAAATGTATGTTTATAGTTATATTCCGCTGCGCTGACTGGGGAAATTGTACATACATATATTCTGAAAACAAATGTATTTATCATACAACTCCAATCAAAACTGAGATTTACTCACCAGATCCTCAGGAAAATGCAAATAATGTCCCACATAAGAGTTCGCTTTTTATAAGTGATAGTTAACTATACTGCAAATAAGATATATTTGAAAAATTGCTAAATTATTACAAAATAATATAAACTTTTTGTAAAACTTATCCGAATTCACGCTATCACAAAATCAAATGTCAATAGTGAAAAAATTAGAAATTAGACAAACGATTGAGTAATGCCAACTCTTTTTTTTTTATGAAGAAGTATACAATATACATAGATACTACTATTACAAGTGAAAAATTTAGAATATGCAACATTCTTCATGAGTTAAGGAGCCGATTTGTAATACGGAAACGAGAGGGCTGCATTATTACAAAACCTTTTATTATTGAATCATGACTTTAGACCAAGTAAATCAGCTATCGAGCAGATAATTACCGTACGCCAGACCTATGTGACAATTTAATTTATAACTTCATGGTCAACGAATAGAAGAAATACGTCCAAACAACTTTGTTACAAGCCTGATCTCCGAGTGAATGCTAAGGACTTCTGATGCAAAGTTCAAATGTCGCTCGCTTCTGAAAAATCTATTGGGGTTGATAAGCTTGTTGCTGCAGGTTTGTCTTCGTCTAAATCCCAATCGTGTTTAGTATCGAGTCATATCTGTATATGAAGTCACTGGAATTAGTATATGTACTATTTTTGATTAATTTTTTAATTGTAGTAGTTATAATGCATGTTTTTTTAATTATCTATCGGCGATTTACTACAATTTTTTTGCTATCAGAAATAACCAAGTTTTATAATAGGATGAAAGCCGTTTAGAGTTTCGACTTAATACACGGAAAACTGTGACATTTGTAATAACAAATTTAAACAAATACAATTAAAACGATTTAGAAGTACTTACGCACCGGTTGAGGCTTCATTTAACTGGTAAGTTGTGTAGTTAAGATGTACTTGAACTTGCGGTAATGTAGGGAACAATTCTAGGGTATTTCATTTGTTGGCTTGTTTCTTTAAAATGCTAATCTAATAGTGGGAAGATACTTAACGCAGGGTAGCAATTAACTGGAGTTTACTTTTCGCCCCAAACTATGATAAGTGTTTTCAATTATTATTAGGATATCTATAACTTACTACTTAGCTTAAATGTGGCAGACACATATTTCTTTTTGCTTATTACAGTGCCTTCTTCGCCTCCGGAGAGCCCACAGTGTGACGTACTGGGATCTACATCAATTTATATAACGTGGTCACCTCCAGATATCGATGGACAGAATGGAAAAATTAAGGGTTACAAAGTATTTTTTATATCTGTTAACGAGCTTTATGGTAAGGAATTAAACATATTGGCTTGACCATGCCATCAAGGATATCGGGTTACATGGTTATGTGGTTATAATTTTTGCATTTTCCACCTACAGTAACCTGATGCCTGGATGGCGTAAATAACAAATGTGAAACAGTATTAAATTTCAGCCGATTAAATTTTCTGAAAGTTATCATATATATATTTTGTATTTTATGTTTTAGCCACAAGCAAGGCCTAGCCTTTAAACGTGTAATAATCCCAAAAATTACTTAAGTATAAAAATAAATAGTTTTCAACTTTTTATTTTTAACAACTTAAAAATTAATGTACATAGTAGAGCAAAAATTGGAAGGAAGAAAAATAAGGAACAATTTATTGAAATATCAAGCCTTAAAGTGAGACGATAGAATAAGTTGCCAATTTGCACTGTTTTAGATTTGTTCATCTCTAACGAAAAACATTCGTGCCTTAATTAGATTAGGTTGTGTCAAGGCGAATTCATAAAGGTGGCATAAAAAAAAGTACATGTATTTTGTTATTGCTTTCGGTACAGCGAATGTCAAAACCAACTAACAAACAAATGATTTTGACATTTGCTGTACCACGGCGACAGAAAAAACAAACAAGCTGCCTACTAAGGCCCCCTTACTAAATTCGCCTTATATAAATTAAAAATCTCTTCTTTAATGTTTACAGCAAAGCGATTCACATTTATTCAGGTTACAAAATACTAAATTATTAGGTACTTTTAATATTTTACAGCGAAGCGACTCGCGTTTAAATTACAAAATATGATACTATATCGAGCGAAGCGACTAGCTTATCCAAAGTCCGTTTTTCTAATGCCCGTTCTAAATGCTCTAATTTGCCAAATGACTCCAGCTTTGGTTTTTGCTTACGAACGTTTTGTTTTTGGATATTGAATTATGCGTATGACCTTGGCTCCACAATACTTAATCTCTTGCTAGCATTAGCATTCGTCTTGAATCTTGTGTGCAGCAACAATTCAATTGGAGTTGTTGATATTGCTTGTTGCTAAGCGTTAATCGCATACTTTATTGTGTGCATCAGATGACAATACCGTTGCAGTTTTTTATATTGCTTGTTGCTTAGCATTAGTATTCGCATGTATTGCTGGGCCCAGCATACGGTTAGAGTTCTTAATGCATTTGCACACGGCACCATAAATATGTGCGTCTTTATAACCCAGCATCATTTTGGCACAACATGCAACCCAGCATAAGCATACAGGAGGGTAACATAACATTATGAATTCTTCCTCTTTGTTAACTATCCCCCTTGTTAGGCTCGAGACGTCCTCGGTTCGAAATTCCATAAAGTTTGGCGGAGCATCATCTTTGAGGTATTATTGGTAGAGCTTCATTGGTAAGATGGATAAACACGATTCGCGTAGCCGGTCGACTTTACAATTTAGACTTATTCATATAAATATTTAGATAGTTTTAACCATTGCTTATAACAAAATATACGTGAAACAAATTACATACAATTAGTAACAATCGGAATTTATTTTCTTAAGAAATTATGTGATAATTCAAAATTGGTTTGTGGAATTGATATCATAATAATAATAATAACAATAAGCATCTTGTGTCCCTTTTTTAATCATTACTTTAACGACAGGAAAATTACTTTACCGAAGGTTGGTTTTGTGGATTTTCTTTCCTTCGATCAGAACTGTGGTGCCGAGGTCTTTTTCAATAACCTTCTCAACATAAATCCTATCAAGCTTACCTCCAAGTCTTTTATTTCGTTTCAAGAAAACTTTTTCCCCGGGGTGATAAGTTTTTAAGTTTTTTCCTAGGTTATTTCTATGCATATTTTTTTCCTGAACTTCCAGCAACTTTTCTCTTACAATGGCCAGTTTTTCTGTCGAGTAATTGTGAAATACATCGGTTGGTTTAGCATTGGTGACAGAATGGATACTGCAATTATATTTATGTGTCGCCAATAAAACCAAGTCAACCGTTTCGTCTATTTTCTGTTGCTCTTTTATGCAACGCGCTATTTCCAGTAAGGTGGAGTGAAACCGTTCCACCTGACCATTGCTTTCACTGTGGAGGGTAGGTATAAAAAATTGTTCGATAGAAAAATTGTCTCTTAGTAAGCTTTTAATTAAATCTGAATGAAAAGCTTTTTCATTGTCAGAAACGATAGTTTTAGTGTTATTGAATTTCAGTAAAATTTCCAATAGAGCATCTTTGATGTCAACTGAGGATCTCGATGTAATGGGTTTAACAATTGCAAACTTAGAAAATTTATCGACGCATGTTAGAAAATGGTATTTACCGGTCATAAAAATATCCATATGTAGGATTTCTCCTGGAAGGTGAGGGATAGGAGTTTTACCTATTCCAGGATCGGGAGGTTTTCTCTGATACTTATTTTCCAAACATATTTTGCAATTTACAATCATCATTTGCAACAATTTTTTCATCCTTGGAAAGTAGTATTCCCGGGATATTTGTTGAAAATTTTCGTGTAAGCCGCGATGGGCGCGGTTATGCTCCGTTGCTATTGTTTCCAGCTGATCGTCTTTGTTGACCAAGTCTATGACGAGAATTTCGGTATGGATAAACTTTACGCCAGGAAATGCTAGTTTTAAGGTATTTTGTATAAGTGCCAAAGTCGGAAGGTCACAATGAATACCGTTGGTAACATTGGGGTTAATAGCAGATTTTAGACATTGAATTAGATTTGCGGTGTTGTCGAAAAAGATTGTATGCCGAACGAATTTTTGAAAAAGGATCTTTGTGTTTTTACTAAATGTATTTGATTCGGATAACAATAGCTGATTTCTGAATTGATTAATGGGGCACTTAACCGATTTAATGACGTAAGTTGAAGACTCTTCACTGTGTACACTTTCGCTTTGTTCAGTAGAATTCAGGTTGTGACTGTATTGTCTGGAGAGGGCGTCTGCTACCTTGTTATCTTTTCCCGGCTTGTAGTGAAATGTAGGTGAAAATTCTTCTACGAAGGCTTTCCACCTTTTCATTTTAGCGTTCGGATTTTTTTCCGAAATGGAAAATATGAGTGGCTGGTGGTCTGTGAAAATATTTATGTTTTTTATTCCATATAAGTAATGCCGAAGTCTTTTCAACGCCCACACAATCGCCAGTAGCTCACGTTCATTGGTTGCATAGCTTTGTTCACAAGGTGATAGTGTTCGTGAAATCATGGTGATTGGGCGACCATTTTGGGATAAAACCGCACCCAATGCACTAGAGGAAGCATCGGTTGTAAGCTCAAATGGTCGGTTGTAATCGGGATATTGAAGCAGCACATCGTCGGAAGCCAACACCCTTTTTATTTTTTCAAACGCTTGGAGTGCTTCTGAGTTAAGAACGATTTTTACGTTTTTTGAACTCTGTGCACCGACATTCCCATTTTCACCTCGGAGATATACCGTCAAAGGTTTGACTATAGCGGCATAGTCTTTTACAAAACGTCGGTAGTATCCGGATAGGCCGAGAAAAGATCGCAATGCTCGAAGGGATTTTGGGGTTTCGTAATTAATAATATCATGTACCTTGTCCGGACAGGTTTTGATGCCTTTTTCGGATACCAAGAAACCCAAAAATTCTACCTCGTTTTTGAAAAACTTCGATTTTTCTGGCGAAACCCTCATTCCCGCTTTCTCAAGTTTTTTAAGAACAGCATCTATGTCTTGTAAATGAGACTCTTCATCGGGAGAATAAATAATTATGTCGTCGACATAAACATGACAAATTTTCCCTATGTCCTCACGTAAGACGTCGTCTATTGCCCTTTGAAATATGCTGGGCGCGTTTCTTAGGCCAAAAGGTAACCGACAAAATTCATACTTCCCATTATTTATGCTAAACGCCGTTTTTTGCATATCCTCATCACACATGATAATTTGGTGGAACCCTGACTTGAGATCCAAAGTGGTGAAGTATTTAGATTTTCCTAAATTGGCCAAAATGTTCGATGTATCCGGTATAGGGTATCGATCGGGGATAGTTTTCTCATTGAGCTTCCTAAAGTCTATGACCATGCGCATCTTCGGTTTTCCATTCTCATCTAGACCTTTTTTGGATACCACGTGAACTAGTGAATTATATGGCGAACAAGATTTCCTAATAATACCATCTTTGAGAAGTGTTTCAATTTCTTTGTTAATAAACGGAGCCACTGAAATAGGGTACGGATAACTTTTACTGTATATTGGTTCGTTAGTAGTTGTGCGGATCCTGCCCTTCACGGAGGTATTGTATGGCAATGCCCTATCTGCGTCAGCAAAAGCGTTAACATTGTTATTAATTATATGGCGAAATTGAATTTGAAAATTAGATGGGACTGAGTCTGATTCTATTGTTATTAAATTGACCTGATCACTTGAGAGATATTGTAATTTCACTTTGCCATTCCGATAAAGTAAATACCCTCTGTCAGTGACGATTTTTGCATTGATTTCCCTAAGGAAGTCATACCCTATGATACCGTCAAACGTATTTAAATTTGGAAGCAAATAAAACGTTGAGGTATGATTCAAGATATTAACCAAACATTTTTTATTAATGCTATTCGTACCATTAATCGAATTTAAACGAAACGGCCTTTCTAAAAGTTTAACACCTTGAAGAAATGAAAAATTCTTAATATAATTTTTCGATGTACCTGTGTCAATTAAAATACGAAGCTCCCGACCGTTTCTAGTTGTTTTAGTAATATACGGCAGGAGCGAATTCAGTTTAAAAAATTAATTACATCATCGTGATCTGCAATGACATCTCCCTCTTCACGAATAAGACAACCATTGGCCGAATCATAATCACTATAGTAGCAATCCCTACTTTCGATACCTTCACGGGCTTCACTCTCACACCCTATGTTAGTGTTATTTGAAAAATGTTCTAATTTATCTGGCATAAAGTTAATCTTCTGCGCCTTGTGAATAGGTACTCGGTCGGAATTCGATTGTTCACGAGCTCGTTTATACGCCAATTGCTGATTAGAATTTGAATTCTGCGGTTTAGCAGTATAAGTGAATATATTAGGCTTAGAAGAACTGTTGTTATACTGCTGCTGTGGCATACATGGATTGGTGGACTGACTACGCTGTCTGTAAAAGGATGAACTGTTATCGACTTCCATAGGGGTAGGCACATTCGTAACATTCGGGTAGTAGCGTGGTTGATATTGTGGCGCTTGTGCTCTTAGTTTGTTAGGCTTTGACGTGTTACCCATTGCAAATGCTTGCGCAAAGTCATAACGCATATGACTCGTTTGGAGTTCTTGTGCGACTGCAAGAGCAGATGGCAGATCTTTTGGCCTTGCTGAAAAGAGTATGTCGCACATGGGGCGACGAAGCCCAGATATGAAGACGCGTAATGCGTTCTCCCTAGCACGATCATTTAGAGCTGCTATAACATCACTATTTCCACTATGACTCATTATTTGTTTATTGATTATTAATGATAATTGCTTATCCACCTTGTTATAGTACTCTGCAATAGACAAGTTGTCTTGTCTCAAAATGCTTAACTCATTTTCCATTACGTATAATGGCCTCTTGTCCGCATAGGTTTGGTCGAGCCTGGAAATGATCGCCTTATAATTCAAAACGGTATTAAATGATGCAAGAGTAGTGTTGGCAGAATCTACTATCTTGTTTCTAAGAATGCCCATGGCTACATAATATTTCTCTGACCCTTCCTTGTAATAACTCATAGCGAACTCTGCGGCACTTCGCCAAGCCGGATACGTAGAAGATTCGCCTCTGAACTCGGGCAGAGATTTTATTAAGTCTAAACATGCATTGGGTTGTTCAATTAGTGGGTTTATGGAAACTGGTAAAAACGGTTCAACACTGGGTGGTTCCAACCGGTTGACGGCTAAAGTTAGGCGTTGTATTTGATCTGCTAGCTCCTGCCTGGTACGTTCATTAGACGTGTTGACAATGTCTAGCACCTGTTCTCTACTAACACTCATTTTCAATTATAAATAAAGTTTTCAATCAAAGACTTGGTTCATAAACCGATAAAACGTGTTGTATTTAAAAGGTTATTATATGTATGAAATATATCTGAATCTTCACGATTCCAAGCCTCGACAGCACAACAATATTCAATCTGTACAACTTTATATTTGGTCGTCAATTTTGAAGCGAACAGCTTCCACAAACTCACCTTGATATAAAGATTTAAACTAATATTAATGCAAATTATTAAATTTATTATGAGACTTATCTAAGCTTAGATAATCTGACAAACCGAAAATTTTGGCCTTTAGTAGTATTACAACGAAATGTCTCACCAAACAATTTAATATATTGTCAGTATTATAAATTCACAATTTATTATTTCGATTACACACATGTATGTATGTGTTTGCGTTGTAGTTTTATTACTTTTAAAAAGATTCGAGAAAACTTTACAACACTCCACTACTTCCTACAGCATTTTATCGCAATCAAACGAATTTTTTTAAATAAAATTTAGTGCTTCTTTTAACTTTCTATAAAGTTTTTTTTTCAAGTCACTAATTAGTAATGTAAATTATATTTTTAGAACAAAAGCAAAATAATGTTTTTTTATTAAAGAAATTCTGGAACACATTTTTTTAACTTTTATGAAGTACTTTTAATGCACCGGTTTGAAAACACTGAATTTATTGTTTAAATTCCACTTAACCAAAATTTGAAATATCACTTACAAAATTTAAATCAATTTCTCGAATATCCTATGGTCCTTTATCCTCCACGAAGCGATATTTTGATAATAGTTTAAAGCAGCTTCTCCGGGGTCCTATGGTCCTCTTCTTTTCAGAAAGCCTGCTAGTTGGGCGCCAATTAAAAATCTCTTCTTTAATGTTTACAGCAAAGCGATTCACATTTATTCAGGTTACAAAATACTAAATTATTAGGTACTTTTAATATTTTACAGCGAAGCGACTCGCGTTTAAATTACAAAATATGATACTATATCGAGCGAAGCGACTAGCTTATCCAAAGTCCGTTTTTCTAATGCCCGTTCTAAATGCTCTAATTTGCCAAATGACTCCAGCTTTGGTTTTTGCTTACGAACGTTTTGTTTTTGGATATTGAATTATGCGTATGACCTTGGCTCCACAATACTTAATCTCTTGCTAGCATTAGCATTCGTCTTGAATCTTGTGTGCAGCAACAATTCAATTGGAGTTGTTGATATTGCTTGTTGCTAAGCGTTAATCGCATACTTTATTGTGTGCATCAGATGACAATACCGTTGCAGTTTTTTATATTGCTTGTTGCTTAGCATTAGTATTCGCATGTATTGCTGGGCCCAGCATACGGTTAGAGTTCTTAATGCATTTGCACACGGCACCATAAATATGTGCGTCTTTATAACCCAGCATCATTTTGGCACAACATGCAACCCAGCATAAGCATACAGGAGGGTAACATAACATTATGAATTCTTCCTCTTTGTTAACTTATATAATATAATTTGGTGCTTACACTATATAGGTCAGTGTTTGGCCGAGCTTTTCCTACCATTTGTGGTGTGCGTCTTTGTATTACCACAAATGGAGGGACCTACAGTTTTATGCCGACTCCGAACGGCAGATGTATTTAATGAGAAGCTTTTTCATGGCAGAAATACCCTCGGAGGTTTGCCATTGCCTGCCGAGGGGTGACCGCTATTAGAAAAAACTTTTTCTATAATTAAGATTTTGCTTGCCTTGAATGAGATTCGAACCTCGAACTCAGGAGCATATCGAGTTATAGCACGCACCGCTACCAACTCGACGTTTCAAAAATTTAGATATGCTACATCCATTTATAGATAACTCAGAAAAGTGGAAAATTTTTCGTTACATATAAATATATGTATGTAGTTACTGCATATAACAAGCTACTAATATTTTTTTGACACGCATAAGCTTTATGTCTGGAGGAATGTAAGCCCCTGTTTTCAAAAGTCGTCTGAGTATAGAATAGGACTTACTGATTGATGCATTTCTTTGGTCGATGCATGGTGGATAATCCAAGGATTTTCACAACTTTCTCGTACTGAAGTTTAGTTCCATTCCGCATTAAAAACATACAACATCCATGCTTATCCAATGATTAGATAATACTATTGTTTGCATTTTGGTTGTATTGAGATTAATTTTTTTAAATTTAATTCCGTAACTTACATTAATTTAATATTTTTTAATCACAGTATTCTATTTATGTACATACAAATATACATTTACACACTACATTATTTACTTTATTTAAGGTTTATAATAAACCTAAGGAAAAGTTATGATTTCTTATGTTCTTAATTGTGTGAAAATGTACAAACTTATTAAAAATATCTACGGCATTAAGGATCAAATTTATGCCCTTACGTAAATTCCAAATTATTTGTGTCCAAACGTTACACTTCAACTGAGGCCAAATAAATTAAGCCTTTTTTACTACAAATTTATATGTTAGTTCTGATAAACTAAGGTTTGCTATGTACATGTTTAGAAACGGATCCGGAGGTTGTAAAGTCAACAAATCAATATGTTACTATTGAAAATCTCCGGAAATATACCAACTACACCGTTTGGGTGTTAGCATACACCAAAGTGGGCGATGGCATGAAGACGAAACCATTCCACTGCCGCACGCATGAGGATGGTATGCACCAAGATAATTTTTGAATAAATTTGTTTAATAAATTGGAAGGAAATAATATATATGTATATGTATGTATGTGCAAACTTTGATTTTAGTGCCTTCTGCGCCGCAGGCTATTAAGGCTATACCAGCTTCCAGCACGAAGATAATCATATCATGGCTGCCACCAGAATTTCCTAATGGAGATATAGTATGATAAACATACATAGCTAATAAAAAAACATTTCTTTAAATATCTCTTCCTCCTTATTTTTAGACCGGCTACACTTTCTATATGTCAATGCTTGAAGGTGGTCGAGAAGAAGGCACTCACAAACGTATACTGGGACCATTTGTGGAAATGCATGAGACTCAGCGGACACAAGAATCGGCTACGTATCAATTTTGGTTAACTGCTTTGACAAAGATTGGTGAGGGTGAGAAAACCCAAGTAGTCACCGTGCCACCGAACAATAAAGTTCCTGCACGAATTGTCTCATTTAGTCAACGCATAATCAGCCCTTGGAAAGAGTTTCTGGAGCTGCCGTGTCGCAAAGTGGGCTCCCCGGCCCCTGTAACCATTTGGAGGCAAGACGGTCACAATATGGATACAAATACACGAAAGGTTATTGCAAAAAACGGTACGCTCTATATAAAGGAATGTCAGGCGAGTGATGCTGGCAATTACACATGCAGCGTCGAAAATACTTGGGGCAAAGATGAGATTGTATATAACATTGTTATAAAGGTTCCACCAGAAGCTCCAAACCTAACGGTAGTGAATAGTTATACGGATAGTTTACTTCTAGAATGGATAGACAATAGTCATGGCGGTAGTCCCATTCTCGGTTATGTGATAAATTATAAGCGAGAAAATGGCGATTGGGAAGAACTTCAGGTGGATGCCAAAACAAACTCTCATTTGTTAACTAATTTATGGTGCGGAACACGCTATCAACTCTACATAACTGCATATAATAAAATTGCCACAGGATTGCCTTGTGACATTGTAAATTCGTACACGAAAGGAAATCCACCCGTTCAACCAAAGCATTCGCAAATGATAACGAATAATTCAACGAGTGTGACATGTTGGCTGGACTCATGGGGCGATGGTGGCTGCGGCATTTTATACTTCATGATCGAGTCCAGGATGTTCGGCAGGTAAGTGATTAGTAAAGACAAAGACCCCAAACAGACAAAGAATTTAAGAGCCATATATTATGTGGATTATCTCTTTGTGTCTGATCTCGTCACGAATGTGGTAAGGAGCAAAGTTAGGGCCAGTAACTGGTCACAACACCCATTATCTAGGCGAAAGAACATATAAGGTCGCAATAGTGAAAAAGGTAGACAAATTTATAGTGCCGACGATCATCGATGGTGTCATAATTGGTGTGAACGTTCGACCTGGAGAGGAATATGATTACATATGGCAACATGGAAGCGTGCCAGATTTCACCAAAGTCAGAAGCAGTTGCTTTGGCGAAGTTTGATGGAGAAGGGACAAACAAGTTGTTTGTTGTTGTACGCAAAATACTACACTTATTGGAAAAGCCGTAGCTACTGCACAAAAAGATGTAATTTCAGCAAATCAAATTGCCAAATATCATCTGAAAGTTAGTCCTTAGGAGGAAACGATATTGCGAAAGCCATCAGTTAATTTTGAGAAGGATTAGAAGAAACGTGTTGTGGCTACTTCGACAACATATTCGACAAGGATGGTAACATTCCAGACAGGAAAATGTTGTGAAATAACGCGTTGATACTGGGAGATAAGATATCATAATTGAATCGAGTGTAATTTTTTCCGGTAGTACTTCTAAAGCAAAGGAATGAACAAATGCAAGAGAGCTGTTATATGCAAGTAAACGTAGGTGATGAAGAAAAAGGGGTACGTTAAGCTTTGGAAATGACCTGTGAAACTTATGGTGATGCGTTTGGAATACGAAATACTTCTGAAGGGCTTGTGAACCAAATGTTTAGAGAATTGCATTGGCAGGCATGCTTGGTTTACCTAGATAGCATCGTATTGGGTAAAATATTAGATCAAGCGACTTACCGCAAATCTACCATCGACCAGATATTCACAACATGAAGAAGCTATGAAAGCAGCAATGTCAAAATTCGGCTTCTCCCCAAAACCAGTACGGCTATATTTAGTGACATTTAGCAAGCATCAACACCAATAAAATATCTCTTGTCAACTCGTGTTACTTCGGCCTGAGTAGACAAAAACCTCTCTCGTAGAAAAAAACCTATACGTATCTCATTTTGCTCGTTCTATTGTATGACGGAAAAGCATAAACGACGGAAAGAATGAATGAGAGGACCCTTGAAGAAAAATTTTTGAAATATTTATTCTATATCACATGGATGGAACGAAGTTCAGAAAGTATTCGACGCGGTATCTGCTGTTTCAGACTAAAATCGCCTGGGTGGTTATAGTGCCAGTTAAGTTCATAATTGTTGCTTGATAGTAATCGGGCCTGTTCTGCATTTCGATTTCGACAAATTTGGTCGGAACCGGAATAAATGGCAGTGCTATACATCGAAAGCGAGAATTTGGTTTAAAGTATTGTTTGTGAATCCCCAAAAAGAAAAGAATAAATTCCGATCTTCACAGAACTGAAAAAAACTAACAATTATCGAGGAGAAGGGATTATACATTCCGAGGCCGACCTACTTTGTCGAAATCGAAATGCAGAACAAGCCTGAATATTCTTAATTACATTCCGCTCGTTTTTTTAGCATAATATATTAAAAACATAATTAGTCATTATTTGAAATTTTATTAATTAATTACCAGAATTAATATTTACTATTTATCATGCCATTGGACAATTTTGGCACTTTCGGAAATAATATTACTCGTACCTAGGGAAATATCGAATCCAGAAGTATACAAATGTAAGATAATAAAAAAATCTAACATAAAACCTGTTTTTATGTAAAATAATCATTCGAAAAAGGCTAAAGAATATTAAGAACCAAAAACGAATAACATTTAAAAAGAAAATCGTATATTAATTAAAAGAAGTAAATTTGTGGGCCTAACAAATGGTAATTTTTATTTTTAAATGAGATAAAGGCCAATTTTGTTGGAAAAATTAGACAACACCCAAATAACAACAGCTCACACTGCGTAAGCTGTTATGTGGTGACGTGGATTTGACTCCCGCGGAAGCGGTGAAGAAAGAAGTGTGAAGAGGAGATGTGGTGATCTCCGAAATAGTGCTATAACTTCTACCGCTTTGGGTGTTGTTCTTTTTTCTATAATTTTTTCCACAAAAATTGGCCTTTAGCTCATTTAAAAATATATGTATAATCATAAAACAGGTCAAAAACAACAAATATTATTTTTTTTTTAATTCGCGTAGAGTTCTTATAAGATATTCGCAACTTTTTTGTTCGCTAAAGTCTGGCTCTTGGCAAAAGAAGTGTCTGTGAAAAAGTATTATATTAATATTATAAACTACATGTGTGCAGATTAAATTTGTGAGTCTTTTGTTTCAAATTGCAGATCTCTATGGAATGTAGTTTCAAATCACATTCCCCCGACAGAGCGCATCTACACGGTTAGTGATTTAGTTCCTGGTACAAAATATCAATTAAAAGTTACGTCACATAATAATGCTGGATCTACAACGGCAGTATACAATTTTACTACGCTCTCGCCACAAGGAGGTTTGTTTTCAATTGATTTCACTTCCATTATGTAAACAGTAAGTAATAAACGATTGCTGTTAGTTATTTACTCAACAGATCACGCGAATCCTGTGTCTCATATAAGCGATAGCCCATTCTACGCGAATTTTAAGGTGCTACTTCCTGTTTGCCTTTCGATGTTTATGTTATTGGGTATAATAGCAGCGGTTTTACTCATTCGCAAAAGAAGTAAGTAAAAAATATTTAACTGAAAATACTTAACCAAAATTTTCTTATCAACATTTTTAATGCTAAGATTGTTTAAAAATATGTGTTTTGTGAAATTCGTATGTACAGGAATAGCTGCAACCTACTAAGTCGCCATACAATCAGAAGGATGATAAATATTTATCAAGTTCAATTTTTGTCGACACAGTCAAAAATAGCGCTTTTTGGTGAAAGACATTTTAAGTTCGTCCTGTACTCGCCTTTAACCAATCCCATTCGCTTTGCTTCCTTATTCAATAAACATTATGGTGATATCCATTATAAACATCAAACGAAATTACAGCCAATCTAGGTTTTCAAACGTGTATTGGAAATACATTTAAAATGGGTTCGAAAAAAATAGGAATCATAGTAACCTCGACGAGGGAGGGAGGGAATGCGATAACCACCGTAACAAAGTATAACTGGTTTGTTGCCAGATGCCATGTCAGTTTCAAATCGCCCGGTCCGGGTAGCATCTCACCTATTGTACTAAGAGAAGGTGTCGAGCTCGTTTTGCCGACCTTGAAAAATATTTTCACAGCGTCGCTCACACTTGCTTATATACCACAATATTGGAGGCTCGTAAATGTCGCCATTATACCATAGGTTGGCAAGGATGACTATCTAATCATTTTGCCAGAATTGGCTCGGATTAGGTGTTCCTCGGCCCGCAACCAGCTATAGCACTCCCACCTTCGGCCATCGATGCCACCATCAGAAACTGGGTGAATACTTCGCTCAGCAATGACTGGGAGGCGTCGAGAGGTTGTAGATGGGCAAAACAGATTAAAAGGAACATGAAAACAGTACAATGGACGGCATGTAGTCTGAGTGCTGTTTTCTGCACGCGTTGTTTGGTGCCTGATTCCCACAAAAAAAAGCAGAGAAAAGATAATCCAGTCTTAGAAACATGTTCTTTCGATAATCGGATTTCGAATTCTTAACGAAAAGAAAGTAAGTTCTACTGCTCCAACATCAGTTGAAATGTATGACACCTTAGATATTCACTCTGACTAAAATCTTTTTTGGTGTCAATTTTGCGGAGAGATCATTCAACAAGGCAGAAAAGTGGTTCTGCCTTAACGTGTATACAAAATGTAGGCTCTGGACGTCGTTTACTAAGGACAGGTTTTATTCCTAGATGAGTTCGCTTCGGTTTCGAAACCTATTTCTTGAAAATTTGACGTAATACCGACCAATGTTGAATACCAACCAACTCAGTTAGCTTACCCCTGTCCAACAGAATTTAATGGAACGTTTATAAAAAATTTCTTGCTAACCGAACGAATATGTTTAGAGCTTTTCCTTCATAAATTATGAGCCCGCTAAATGTTAATCTCACATAGAATCTATAGAATGCAAAACTAAATGGTTTATAGGTCATTCCATATGTTGCGTAACATTAAGACGCACTAATCGCTGTATTATTACTACATTTATAATAAGGACTTATACATACACATAACTACATATGTATGTACATATGTAAAAAGGAGGTGACTAAGAGTTTTATAGCGAATTTTTCTTGTATTTGCAGAAATCGACAATCAAGCGCGATTGGCCTCTTCCTCGATGTCTGAATCTCCATCTTTAGCCAACTTGCAAAATAAACAAAATCGCGATCAGCAGTACTTAGCTGTGCGTTGCAACCCCGATGGGGGGCCTCCACGCGGTTCCCATTCTAATGACTCCGGCAGCTTTGGCAAGGCCGAGGGCAATGAATACATAGAAGACATTTGCCCGTATGCTACATTCCAACTGAATAAGCAAACATACAGCGAAAGCTCCTATAGTGGCAACGTGTACAGTGGGCCATATCACTCGGTACGTGGGTCATTTGTTTATCACGACGTTAAACCGGAGAATTATCATGTGAGTAATATTTATACATACATACCTTCATTACTATGTACATATGTAAGTAATCCCAGTGAGCAAAAAGTCTATAAACGTGCTCTAAAACGGAAATAAATTTTGTTAAGATCCGATGTCTCATCCGAAAGCGGATGCTCTCTCCCACCGATGTGAACATTCGAAATTGACATTTTTGTATACCTGAAAACGGATAAGTTTTCGGATAAAGTTTCACACATTTTCGAATATCTTTTCGGATAAATTTTCCATCCATTTCTGAATACATTTATTATCCGCTTTCTGATGCATTTTCCATAATTGTTCAGAAAATTTCGTAATTAAAATTTTCTTTCAATGGGCATAAATCAAATGTATTTACTAAAACAATTTCATAAATAAAAGCCTCTTTTGTTTGCTGGCTCAGATGGTATTTGAACCTACGGCTTTATGAAAACAAGGTTAACTAACAAGCAACAGGACGCATCAGCATATTCAGCTACAGTTTCAGTATACCAGGTTTTAAATGATCTTTTTAAATTTTAAATAATTTAAATAGATTTTAAAACGAACAGTCGGTAAAACATATGTTTATCTGCGCCATTTTTGTGATTTGTCACGCTGGGTTAAAGCCTGCCTAATCGAATTTATTTGTCTATAATTTTTTTTTTACGAAGTAAGTAATTAATTTCTACTAACAAGTTATTATTTAAATAATACCTTTTCTTGGCTGTCTGTCCTGCTGTTTAATTGTCCAACTCATAGAGGATTGCAATGGCATATTTAAAATGTAGCAGCACTACAGAAATTTAAAAAAAATGTTTGTTCATTTTTCTGTTGGCCTAGTAAATGTTAATATTTCTATAATTTTATTGAGCTCAAGGCCAGTTTATGGAAGATTTGTTTGTGAAAAAAAAACAACAGCTGTCAATGGTTGAAGTTATAGTACTATTTCGGAAATCACCACATTTCCTCATCAGACTTCTTTTTGATTATTAAATTAAATTATTTTTAATTTAATTTTCATAACCACTTCTCTCAGGCTTTGAACCCGGGAGCTCGGAGTTGCAGAGCCAATACGCTACCTATTGTGCTACGCTAGCCGAGTTGGCTGTTGTGTTTATTTCATCTTCCTTAAACAAACCAACTACAAACAAGAGCAACTGATCTGCCGCTATTTAACTTGTTTGTGTGGTTGTTGTTTGTGTTTTTATTTTGCAAATTCTGTTTTTTACTTTACATTATATGCATTTTTAAGGCGTGCTCATCCTTGTCTACAATGCTCCCGGGTTCAAAGCCTGAGAGAAGTGGTTATGAAAATTAAATTAAAAATAATTTAATTTAATAATCAAAAAGAAGTCTGATGAGGAAATGTGGTGATTTCCGAAATAGTACTATAACTTCAACCATTGACAGCTGTTGTTGTTTTTTCACAAACAAATCTTCCATAAACTGGCCTTGAGCTCAATAAAATTATAGAAATATTTTAAAAAAATTTAAAAGCTCTGTTTATTTTGTTTTTGTTTTTAAAGGCTAAATTTTCTAAAATCTTTTATCAACTACTTCGAATTGTACTAGAAGAATTCTTATCAAAACGAAATAGAAGATTTGACAATTGAAATTAAAAAAATAGTTTTGTTTTTATTATTTGGGCTTAAGATAAAATCTAAGAACAAGAAGAGCAGCGTTAAAAGATCAATTTTATAAGTAACTCTAACATTCTACATACTGTGACATTAATATTGCTCGTTTTTTTAGACAAAGGAACCGGAGTACACGAAGGTGCGCCGGAAAGTAGGACGTTTACGCGATCCTCATTCGGAAAGTCAAGGTGTGTATTTGTCTATAAATACTTCTGTAATAACTATAAATAAACACTTTTTCGATGAAATTTTATATTTTTTTACTTTGACAACCTACATTGAGTAAGATTAAGATCGCATTATGCATGTACACAAAATTTAAAAAATTCATAATCATTAAACCTCGTTTGAATAACAACTGCTATCAATTAAACCACAACTTTACCTATGTACACTAATCACACTCATAGATACCAGTTCAATTTAAAGATATTATTTTGGTCTTATTGTGGCCGCTGTGGTCGAGTGGGTAGCGAAGCGTGCTATAACTCGACATGTGTTCGAGGTTTCAATCTCAGCCTAGGCAAGTCAAATCTTAATCATAGAAAAAGTTGTTTTCTAATAGCGGCCACCCCTCGGCAGACAATGCAAACCTCCGAGGGTATTTCTGCCATGTACAAACTTCTCATAAATACAATTGCCATGGATAGCGGCGCGTAGAGACGCAACATTAGGATGACGCGACTTGTTGGTAGCCCGTTCAATATCGCTCCAAACATAGTAGGGGACAAAACTCTTTGCACCAGAACATGTCCGGAGTTCGTGACACCCGCTCCCTCGAATGAGAACTCCGCGTCGGGTTAGCGGAACCTTCCTCGGACTTCTCCGAAGCATTGTATTTCGCCACAACATCATAAACAGTCGATCTTGGGTACCCAAAGCATCGAATGATCTCGATCCAGTTGTTGAGGACCAATATAAACGTGAGTACGTAGGTCACGTAAATTGCGTTCATATTTAACAGATTACCGGTTTTTAATTGGTTAATCCTTGTTTAAATCAGCTATCTCGAGCGGTTAAACTGAGTTTAAACCACAGTAATTTAGCTTTTATAGCACAAACTTATTTTTGTTAATTTTGTTATTTATTATTTTTAATACTTTTTCAGTTAAACGGTCGCTGTTTTTGTCAAAGAACAGGGCAGCTCGGTTTGAAAACATGCAGATTTCAATAGAAACAACAAAAATAATGTCGAAATCTTTGCCAAAAAGTTAAAGGCAAGTCGGATCACACTTAACTTTAAAATCGTTCAGGAAACTTTTATTGACTCTTGAGTGCGGCTGTTAGTCAGTGTTGCATTACTGAAATGCTATTGTGCAATTATTTTCAAGTGTACATTTTAAAGTGAGAGAATATGATCTAAGTGGCTAAAGTACACGATACAAACAAAAAGAGCAAGCTTCAAAATATTTAAAAACTCACACAGTCAGAATATGCTTGACAACTTAAAAGAAATGATTACAAATGTACTAAAATATATAGAAGTGGATCAAAGGCCAAGAGCTTGGAATACTTTAAAGTTGTGAATAGAGGATAGCATTGTACAACCGAGTATTGAAAATATTCGGTACTTTTGAAATCAGTATAGAAAAGCATCGGTTCTGCACACGTCTACCATTTGGCCAATGCACTCAGAGTACGCTGCCCCTATTCCTTCGAGAGTAACTTCTGAAGAGTTCGCCATGCCGAAATTGGGGGTCTCATAGGATAGCGCTTCCTTTTTACCCGAAAAGTTACTTTTGGTTTTCATACTTTTCACCGAAGGGTACCCTTTGCATTTATTATAAAGGATTTTAGTCCGTTTTAGTCGAAGAAATTAATTTTCTTATAAAATGATTGCAACCTGTCCCTCTCAAGATCAAAATTTAAACTGAGCAATTCCTATAGATGTATGCATATTTTTAGGAAGGATTACGATCAATCTTTTAAAAGAAAAAATGAACAAAGTTATAGGTACATCCAACACCGTAACTCATATTATTCCACCTTTTAGTTTATCATCGATAATAAATAAAAAGAAACCTAACAATCATTAAACTTCATCTAAAATCAAAATCCATCAAATCGTACTAAACTTTTTAGAATCGGACAATCCAGGTTCAACAGATTCCGAAGTTAGGAAAATCCTAACTCTTCACATACCAATTACAGAATATGACACACTAGGTTCCGAGTCCGACAACGACGTGTCTGCCCGCGGAATGAACTCAGCGAAATACCGAGCGCAACGTGGTAAACATCATTCCTTCCTATGACCTTTAATATCGAGTTTATATAATTCATTTAAATTTTTAATATGAAACTATGTGTCGCAATATACGTTTCCTATTGTGTTTAAAATATTTCTCAATTTAATTTTCATATAAAATGACACTCAATAAATGCAAAAAAATATTTCGTCTATAAATATTTCTTAAATAAGTCTGAAGCTCTCAAAAAAAATTATCTTACATATTTATATTAATTTATGCAAGAAACTTTACAGCAACGGCAAAGTAAGTACTTTTTAAAGCAACAAAAATACTTCTTATGATTTTTCTTGAGATCTTTATTCTCAGCTTTTCCCTCAATAATATAGACTACTATTTTAATAGTACCTAAATATAGTTCTTCATAATGGCCGATATTTTCTTAATCCAACTAAATGTGTTTCCAAAGATACATACACTTCTAATATAATAAAACAAGAATATAATCATAAAAATGTTTTGAAAAAATACTAAATAAGAGCGTAAAATTATTAAATATGTATGTACAAACACATATATTTAACAATTCCCAAGCCATAAGATAACATATTAACAAGCCAAAAGATAATCAATTAATTGTGGTTGAATATGTAGACTTTCAGAAAATATAAATTAAATTAAATCTGGGTTGCCTTTAGTTCTTTCGTAATTTTTTGCCGAGTATAAACAGTTTTAAAATGTTGAGCAAATCAAAGTAATATTTCGCATAATTGACTCATCTTGAAGAATAGCGCAGTTCAAATAAACGTGAAATTTTAACTGTTAAAATTTATAAGATCAACTTTGAATTCGCTGTGGCTACGCTTCAACGACTAATTATGTTAACATAAAGGAAACAATAAGACATACATAATTTTATATTTGCAAGTTTAAAACAAGTTCATCTCTAACATAAGCGCAATTTTTTTTATTAATCTTATATTTTATCCATGTATGTAAAATGTTTAGATACCCAAGACGAAACATCTTCATCATCGGAGACAACGCCTACCAGCTTGACGAGAAAATCGAAACCACCATTTGTAGCACGAAAAGGAGGCAAACCGGGCACAAGTGGCAAACGTCATGTACGCAGTTCTAGTGGTTACTCGAGTCACAACGAAGAAACTACATTTAGGTAAATGATAGCACTCATATTGCTTTCGAAGTTAATAATTTTCGGTTTTCTTTAATTTCATATTCAGCATTTCTAACTATCCACCAAATTATCAGGATCATATAAATCCTCCTGCGCGATTTTCAGACTCCAACGACAAATCTAAAACACAAACTTCACCGCGGGTACGGGGAAATCAGAAATTACAAAGGGAGGCATTTCAAATTAACGTGTAGCAAAAATAGACTAAAACCCTTTTTGTATAAGAAAGTTATGTTAAATTAAACTGCAAATCAGTTTGAAAGTAGAGCGATGTAATAAGAATGTTACAAATATAAAACAAAGATATTTTTACCGCTATTATGTATGGATACTAGCAGGAGTAGCCGCTAGTCAACTATACTAAAATTTTCATTACGCACGGCAACCCGCTACTGGCTTTCGGCTACTGAAAGTATGTAAATGGTTATCTTTTAAAACGACCGTTATATTTTTTCACTAT
This sequence comes from Philophylla caesio, assembly GCA_963971545.1. Lineage (NCBI taxonomy): Eukaryota > Metazoa > Arthropoda > Insecta > Diptera > Tephritidae > Philophylla > Philophylla caesio. The sequence goes on along the minus strand of OZ020608.1, from coordinate 62,307,155 downwards.
TTCTTCAAAATGTACATCTCAAAAAGTAAAATGAGCGATGTTGTCTGGACTTTTTTGTATACTGAGATCAATCGCTATACATAATACGCAGAACGGTTTTAATAGCCGTGGCTAGTAGACCGGCAACATACATAAGAGGGGAATTTATTAAGAAACAAGGTGCGCTGGCAACAGCTTGAAATAATGGAATGTCCCAGTGTTTAAATTGATTTATTGTAGAAGCAAAAGTCATAAATATTTGCTTTTCATTACTTTGACTACTTTCAACACTTTAAAATTAACTGTTGCATTTACATATTATTCTAAAAAAAAATTAATCTTTGTGAGATTAACTGGCTGAACAGAATGCAATGCTACAGCCACAAGCTATTTCGTTAGCTACATCAGCTGATGACTGTTTTGTGGCAACGCTAAAATGTATGTGTAGGTCATGTCAAGCTACATTTTTCAATTTTTTTTTAAAAAGTTGAGCACGAAGAAAACGGGTTTTTATCAATTGACGTGCATCTGTGCTATTTACGAATTATATAAATTTTTCAGTTTTTTCGTTTTTCTTTTTCTATTTTAAAATTCAAATTTTAAAATGTTAACAGAGTAGCGCTTCAAAAGTTCAAGATTGCTCAATCTTTAGAGTATTTTAACTTTTGACAGCCCTTACTGCTTACTACAGCCACACCATTCTGTTCAGCCAGTAATAGATATTTCAACAGTCATCGGAATTTAATTTTTAATTTTGCTTGCTTTTACTTTTAACAAAGAATGTAAGAATTTATGCTTTAATGACCTCCTTACAAGCCCAATAGCATAAAAATGTATATGTTCATTTTACTTATTTACAGTTTTTATAATAATTGATTTTTCTAAAGGAGAAAACGCTCATCAGCTTCTGCAAAAAAGTTCTCTAAATTCAACGGTGTATTTCAGCCACTTGCAACCGCTGAAGTCAAGTGTGTAGCGGCGCGTACAACACGCTATGGCGCTGGGTTCGGGGGTCGAACCTCAGCAAGGGCAATTAAAATCTAATTAATAGAAAAAGTTGTTTATACTAATTATGGCGTTTCTGCCATGAAAATCCATTTCATTGAAAACATCTGCCTTTCGTAGGTTGTGGTACAACATAAAGACAGGCACCACAGATGGTAGAAGCTTGGCCAAGCAATAAATTACATTTATGTATGTATGTATGCATGTATGTATGTATGTAGTTTAAGTGCCAAATAATTATTATTAGATCTGTCACTAGAAAGTTGTGATTTATGGACCAAAAATTGATGATCTGCCAGACTGCATACCCGAAATATTCCTAAAAATTCTGAATAAAAAAATTGAAGTTTTAATGACACTTAACGTGTTTGTGAATAAAAATCTCTACTAAGTATTATTTTAACTACCACTGATTTGAGGTTATATGTTATATATTATATATAACTTATATTGCATATAAGTTCAAAGCCCAATAAAAAAATAATTCAACGTGACCGAAGAAAAATTAAGACATTTCAAAATAAAAGGAAAACAAATTTGATGTATGTATGTCGGAACGAAATTTTACACTGAAGGAGGGCGCAACGCCGAAAACGCTTTGTCTCCAAACCAAACTTGACAAAGGATGGCGGAAAATTGTTCCAACATACATCAACATCCCACCCTGCCGGACAAGAAAGAGAAGATAGGAGAAAACCAATTTATTTTTCAAATGCCACCTTCGATTATAAATGTGTTCTTAATTCGGTAACTAAGCCAGTCTCCAACAAAATGGAACCTTCTTTATGTAATGGTTTTTATTTTTCATCCGTTATGATTTCAAAATCCATTCTCTATTGAACATTTTTATGACAAAAAGAGTGATTGTGTTTTTCTCTTGCTACAATGGCTCCCAATGGTTGTGATTTCGTTCTTAGTTCGATATTTAAATTGAACATCGAAATTGGTTTTCAAACGCTCACCACAGAAAATGCAGGGTTATATGATTAAAAGGACTACTAACAATCATGTAAAAAACAGATCGTAATTTTGTATCGTTTAAATTGTTATAAATTTGCCAATTAAGACATGTATTATTTTTATATGTAAAAACATATGTGTATGCAGAAATTATCCAATATAATTAAGAAGCTAATCAACCCAGTAGTTTAAGGTAATCGTGCGATTGCTTTTGTTAAAATTCTTTCTCTTTAAAATTTCTTCAAATACAAATATGCTAGTGCACTAGCCATGTTTACTCGTTCAATGTTGAATATAAATGAAGTTTGCGTAAATGTGTGACCGAGTGTGAGCAGAAATAAATTTTTGTTGGGTTGTCAAAACTCTTCAATGGCCGGGTAGGTCCACCTCATAAGGCCAGGGTGTTCAAAAATTCAAAGTTTTTTATTTCCTTTTTGAAAAAATGATTGCACATATATGGAGGAATTCATGCTAGACGCTGGCCTCTGTGACACTTAAATCCAATTTTGGTTTTGCATACATGTTTCTACATATGTTGAAGTAACATATTTATATAAAATAAATTTTTATGAATTTGTTTAACATAAAATGTCGGCCCAGCATCTGTTGTAAAAAAATACGTTGTTTTGTTTGTAGAGCTTCCTTGGGCGGAATGATTGCTCTCGCATTTTTGCACCTAGAACAAAAAATCAAAAAGAATCTGAAAATACATTGAAAAGTGAACATCGTACGATTTTTGCTAAATATTAAAAAAATTGCGTCGATTTGGATGAAAAAATGCTGTGTTTGACGTAAAATGTGTGGCAAAACCAGACATATATTTGGTAAATTTTAATTTATTGAAAAAATCCTACGATATTCACTAGAAAACGTAATCAGCAAACTGGATGAAAAATTCAATCCGTTGAGAATTGTAGGCGTAAGTGTTTCGGCCAGCTCAAAAAACAAAGTTTTGAGGTAAACGCGTTTGAAGTTTCATGTACGAGTGGAACGGTGATGTGAGATTACGCTGAAAATCGGCTTCTCAGATGCGTTCGGGTCTTTGTCCTTGCATAAAACCTTTTAAATATCATTGGGCGATATCTGTAGGAACCCCTTAATATACTTTCACAGTTTAACTTGTTGATTTATAATGGTGCAGTTTGCCTCAAGCATTTCATGTTCTCTTGCGGCTTTCTTTACAGCTTCAAATGACATCGTTTGAAATGTGGTTTGTATTGGCGACGTTTGCCTTTATAGCAGTATTAAATTGTAAAACAATCGACTTACGTATTACAACATTCTTCCGTATTGGGCAAATGAAAATGCCCACAACTTCCGGTTTGTGCAATGAGCAATAAATAAAACAAAGCAAACCAAACAAAAAGTTTCGCAAATCGAACTTATCCTCATTCTCGTATATTGACAAGAACGATACAAAAGTACAAATATAAGTTTGTTCAATATGAACAGTAATTGAGTTTGTGATCACATTGTTTCTTCCCTTTTTTAATCTAAAATGTTTTGTGTTTTTAATATGTACATATGTGTAAAAGAACACATAACTATATAACAATATATATGTTTATATATGCATATGTAAATCTTAAAAACATTGTTTATATACAAACATACATATGTAATTTATATTTCAACTTCAGCTTTCTTTGGAATTTCCGGGAAAAACTCCTCCAACCTTTTTCCTTTCTCCAGAGCAATATTTTTGTACTGTATATTCCATTACTCTCTAATCTTGGAGTTGACAGAACGTTAAACTATCCGTGAGGATGACTATTTTTTCATATTTATTCTCTATTGCTAGGTCAATAGCTTTTGCATTCGCCCACATTTTGCTAAAAAATGATAAGGACTTGAATTTTATGCTGGAAAAGAATTTGTGTTTAAGAGTTGCGTTATAAACGCTACACCCCATAGTGTTTTCAAAACAAACCGGTTTCGGCGTTGAGCCATCTTCAGTAAAGTTTTTCGTTCTGTTTGCGTGTTCTTCAGTGTTGTGTTTTACGTGTGTGGGGTTTTGTGTTGTGTTGTCTGTTCGTTGATGTTGCCAGAGGTTTGACCTGTTTTTTGTATAGTAGTCGGACGGGTTCAAATATTACATCCGATGTGATGATTATTCGTTCGTTTATAATTTTTCCGTCATAAGTTTAAATGTCTTCCCTTATGTTGCACATGGAGAACTTTTGCTGTCTTTGCTGATTTCATTGGTGAATATTTGTTTTCATGCATTATGGTTTGCGAAGTTTGATTTCGTTGTACTAGATGGTTTTTGCGTTTTTTTGTTGTAGTCCCTTATATGTTCCCGGAATCTAGTTTTCATTCCGTGTACGTCGAGACTGCTAGGTCATTTCCTTATCTCCTATCCTGCTTGCTTTTTTTTGGGTTTTTATGTCTCCTTTTATTTTGTTTACCAGACCCCTTTTATATCCGTTGTTTTCGGTGATGGCATATATTATAGGGTGGTTCGAAGAGTTATGAATAATAGTATCCGTTGCCGTGGGTTTTTTATATATATCAAACACGAAATTGTTGGTTTTTTTCCTTCTTGGTCTTATTGTAACATCCAAATAATTTATTTTTCCTTCCTCTTCTGTATCCATTGTAAACTTTATATTTTTGTGTTGATTGTTCAAATAGTCTAGTAACAATCCTACTTTGTCTCCCGTTACAAAACCAAAAAATGTCATCGACGCATCTGGCGTAGAACTTAACTCCTAAATTTGATGTTATCTCATCCATATAATCCTCTTCTAGGTTTTGCATGAACACTTCCATTAGAATAGCTGACGTTAGGCTTCACATTCCTAGATTGTTAGTATGCTTATATATTTTGCCGTTAAACTTAAAATAATTTTGGTCAAGGGTTGTCTTTAAAACTTTGATAACTTCTGTTGCGAAGTTCTTGCTAGTATTTTCTAGCAAATTTTTACTTAGAATGGTCACGGTTTCCGCCGTTGGTATCGATGGGTAAGGGGAAAGGTCATTGACGTCAAACGATAATAATTTTCCATCTTCAGACAAATTTATTGATCCCATTTTCTCAATTAACTCCCTAGTTTCTTAACAATGTATTTGTTAGGCAGTTCTAGATTAACAGAGATATGACATATTTCGACAGCTTGTATTCCTTTTGACGCGTCGACAGGATCCTCCCATCTTTTTTGCACGAGCATTGAGATCCTTTATTATTAACACATTTGTATAAGCCTCGAGAGCATATAAAATACTGGATACCACCGGTGATGTGAGATTACGCTGAAAATCGGCTTCTCAGATGCGTTCGGGTCTTTGTCCTTGCATAAAACCTTTTAAATATCATTGGGCGATATCTGTAGGAACCCCTTAATATACTTTCACAGTTTAACTTGTTGATTTATAATGGTGCAGTTTGCCTCAAGCATTTCATGTTCTCTTGCGGCTTTCTTTACAGCTTCAAATGACATCGTTTGAAATGTGGTTTGTATTGGCGACGTTTGCCTTTATAGCAGTATTAAATTGTAAAACAATCGACTTACGTATTACAACATTCTTCCGTATTGGGCAAATGAAAATGCCCACAACTTCCGGTTTGTGCAATGAGCAATATAATAAAACAAAGCAAACCAAACAAAAAGTTTCGCAAATCGAACTTATCCTCATTCTCGTATATTGACAAGAACGATACAAAAGTACAAATATAAGTTTGTTCAATATGAACAGTAATTGAGTTTGTGATCACATTGTTTCTTCCCTTTTTTAATCTAAAATGTTTTGTGTTTTTAATATGTACATATGTGTAAAAGAACACATAACTATATAACAATATATATGTTTATATATGCATATGTAAATCTTAAAAACATTGTTTATATACAAACATACATATGTAATTTATATTTCAACTTCAGCTTTCTTTGGAATTTCCGGGAAAAACTCCTCCAACCTTTTTCCTTTCTCCAGAGCAATATTTTTGTACTGTATATTCCATTACTCTCTAATCTTGGAGTTGATAGAACGTTAAACTATCCGTGAGGATGACTATTTTTTCATATTTATTCTCTATTGCTAGGTCAATAGCTTTTGCATTCGCCCACATTTTGCTAAAAAATGATAAGGTCTTGAATTTTATGCTGGAAAAGAATTTGTGTTTAAGAGTTGCGTTATAAACGCTACACCCCATAGTGTTTTCAAAACAAACCGGTTTCGGCGTTGAGCCATCTTCAGTAAAGTTTTTCGTTCTGTTTGCGTGTTCTTCAGTGTTGTGTTTTACGTGTGTGGGGTTTTGTGTTGTGTTGTCTGTTCGTTGATGTTGCCAGAGGTTTGACCTGTTTTTTGTATAGTAGTCGGACGGGTTCAAATATTACATCCGATGTGATGATTATTCGTTCGTTTATAATTTTTCCGTCATAAGTTTAAATGTCTTCCCTTATGTTGCACATGGAGAACTTTTGCTGTCTTTGCTGATTTCATTGGTGAATATTTGTTTTCATGCATTATGGTTTGCGAAGTTTGATTTCGTTGTACTAGATGGTTTTTGCGTTTTTTTGTTGTAGTCCCTTATATGTTCCCGGAATCTAGTTTTCATTCCGTGTACGTCGAGACTGCTAGGTCATTTCCTTATCTCCTATCCTGCTTGCTTTTTTTTGGGTTTTTATGTCTCCTTTTATTTTGTTTTCCAGACCCCTTTTATATCCGTTGTTTTCGGTGATGGCATATATTATAGGGTGGTTCGAAGAGTTATGAATAATAGTATCCGTTGCCGTGGGTTTTTTATATATATCAAACACGAAATTGTTGGTTTTTTTCCTTCTTGGTCTTATTGTAACATCCAAATAATTTATTTTTCCTTCCTCTTCTGTATCCATTGTAAACTTTATATTTTTGTGTTGATTGTTCAAATAGTCTAGTAACAATCCTACTTTGTCTCCCGTTACAAAACCAAAAAATGTCATCGACGCATCTGGCGTAGAACTTAACTCCTAAATTTGATGTTATCTCATCCATATAATCCTCTTCTAGGTTTTGCATGAACACTTCCATTAGAATAGCTGACGTTAGGCTTCACATTCCTAGATTGTTAGTATGCTTATATATTTTGCCGTTAAACTTAAAATAATTTTGGTCAAGGGTTGTCTTTAAAACTTTGATAACTTCTGTTGCGAAGTTCTTGCTAGTATTTTCTAGCAAATTTTTACTTAGAATGGTCACGGTTTCCGCCGTTGGTATCGATGGGTAAGGGGAAAGGTCATTGACGTCAAACGATAATAATTTTCCATCTTCAGACAAATTTATTGATCCCATTTTCTCAATTAACTCCCTAGTTTCTTAACAATGTATTTGTTAGGCAGTTCTAGATTAACAGAGATATGACATATTTCGACAGCTTGTATTCCTTTTGACGCGTCGACAGGATCCTCCCATCTTTTTTGCACGAGCATTGAGATCCTTTATTATTAACACATTTGTATAAGCCTCGAGAGCATATAAAATACTGGATACCACAGCTTGGAATGTATTTAAGCCCATAGACGGTTTGCAGTATATGAAACATATAACTAGGTTTGTAGTTAAGTTTTTGGTTTGAACTAGACATATGTCATGGTCTAATTGAAACTGGATTCCTTTAAATCTGATTGATTTAAGGAGAGCAATGGCTACTCCGCCATACCCGTCAGATCGTTTATTTTTTACAAGATTAAAATTTTATATGCTTTTACTTTTTAAAGTGTCCTCATTTTAAAAAAAAACTTTGCTGAGGGATAGAATCTCAAAATTTTTTTATTGGCAAAATTGTCAATGTTATTTCCATTCTTTTTCAGTGACTGACAATTATCATATTGTAGTATCCTCATATTTATTCTATTCTTCTTCCCTAGAATTTAAACCCGTATTATCTAAACTAGAAAACTTTTGTTTTATCTTGTCGTGGAAGTGCACAAAGGCATTCACCCCAGCTGGGAAATTTACCTTTATAAATGCATCCCTCGCAAACGTGATTTTCTCTATTTCTGTTAAAATATGTTTGTTTCGCTGATTGAACGCTACTCCTCTTTTTTGTGCTCCCGATTGATCCCATTTTGGTTCAAACGGATTGGTATGTTTGTTTTTGGTCTCTGTCTCCTAATAACATTTGCATACGAGGTTATTTATTTCATTCTGATTATTTTTAGTATTATTATTTGCCTACCTAGTTCAGGAAAATCTTCCTCACTAAGAAGCTCAAATCTGTTTTTAGACTCCGCTGTAATTTCATTTTAAACCTCTTTTCGTGTTTGGATTTTCAGAGTCATAATTTTTATGAGTTAATTTTCCTTTTCCCAAACCGTAAATTTTTTTCGTTCAAATGCATTATGAGATGAATCCCCGCATAGGATGCATGTCATAAGGGCATTTGTATTTTTTCCACATTTGAGACATATTTTGTCCCCTTTACACGATTTTTGTGTATGTCCTAATCTTCCACACTTGTAGCATTATCTCAGTATTGGATAAATATAGTGGCCTTGTAGAAAAGTGTTATTTCATACCACACTTTTATTTGTGCAATCTGTATTTGCGATGTATCAAATAGTACACATGCTTTGCCCTTGTGGTTTACTAGGTAAATCACCGTTTCTCTTCTCGCATCTTCTCTACTTGCCTGACCGCCAGAATTAACTGTACTTGTAAAAACCATATTTTCGTTTTGATATTTGTTGCACTAGCTGTTTCATAAGGAAAAGCAATTTCCATTAAATTGTTTCTTTTGTGTCGACTATTTTTCGTCAGCGCTTCTTTTTGTTCATTGCTTTCCACACCCACTAATCAATGAAAAAGAAAAAAGAATAGTCCCAATTGACCACACTATATTAACGATCTTCCTTAAAACATAGACTTAGCAAACGTCAAGCTGTCAAGTTGTGTGTTTACTGTGCTCTTATTTTCGTAAAATATTTTGTTGTTTATTTGAAATATTGTTTATCAAATTTGCGATTAAAAGTTGTGAGACTTCATTGTGCGCATTTAAAACTAAGTAAAATATTGTTTGAGTGCTTTTGTATAGATTTTCTGTAATTTTAATTTAACATCTCTATACATCTTTTGCCGAGTCATTAGTTGCTTAACATTGATATTATTGCTGATTTTCTTTTGGCTGTGTATTTGTTTTTGCTTGTGCGCGTATTTTCTTTACTCTTTTACATTACATTCATTTACTCTTTTATATTACATACTTGAAACAGCTGTTTGCGTCTTGTTTTTTGGGTGTCTAATACTGTG